>JALGQZ010000004.1:29436315-30866315 GCA_023105745.1 Austropuccinia psidii | reverse complement strand
TTGAATTTTTGTCCTGTAAGAAATAATTTCTTGTTAATTTTAAAAGAACAACCAAAGTGTGTGATGGATTGGTGTTCAAGCAATTCTTTTGCTGGATTGTTTTTTTGATGAAGAAATTCAGGCATTTTCCAGAGTATTTCAACAAAGCCTTATTTTTTGGAAAAATAAAAAATGAATTTGTGGTTGGAAAATGATAATTCATTCCCAGAGAGTGTAAAATCTGTAGGAATTGGAATGAAATTGTTTTTATTGATAAAATAGAATATACCATAAGTCTATGAATTGATGTACTTATTATCAGTATGTGGTTTATTGTAGAAGCCATTGAAAGTAACTATAGCATTTGAATAAGTTTTGAAATTGGGTTATTTGTTGGAATGCCATTCAAGTTGGCTGAATTCATAATTTCTTGATTGTATTTAAGTAAATTATTTGAAAAACATGGAATTTGGGAGTGAATTAATTCATCAAATTCTTGAAGTGTTGACCATTGCTCATTATCTTCATCAATTGTTTTTTTGTCAAGCCCACCTTCCTTGCATAAACCCCAGCTTATTTACCAGAATCAGAACCCTGACAAAATCCTATTCCTTTCATAATGCCATCAAGAATATCAGAGTTAGTGGTGATATTTTGATGGTTGTTTGCAAGCTTATTTAAGGTTATTATCAATTTTTGAAGTTTATGGAAGACTGGTGTTGGACTTCTGAATAGGTGAATTTGATACATGAGAATAGGAAAATAGGGCTTGTTATGTCTATTGATAAGTACATAGGGTCTGGGTAGCAGTTTGTGTGGAGGAAGCTTCAGCCAGGAGGCATTCTAATTGCTCTTTCTGTCTAGTGTAATTATGGAGAAGTTGGGATTATAAAGGCCAAGAGGGCCTGCTGTTTGGTTCATATAACAAAGCATTCTTCTTTGTTATCTGGACTTTGGGTGATTATGATTAAGAGAATTCTCATCTGTTAAATAATTATTATTGTGAGGTTGAGTCCCAAAAGGATTCAAATCATGAGGAATTACAGAGAGTTTTGGAAAACTCAACTCATTGACAATCATCTTGTCATTTGGTTGAGTCCCAACAGTAAAATGATCAGATAATTGATGAGGAATGGCTAAAGAAGGGGTAAGTTTACTGTTGGATGGTGATATAATGATTTCAGACTATATAATATATTCCTCCCCTAAATTAAAAAAAAGTGTATCAAGCAACATTGTTAATAAGTATTGCATAGATAAGCACATGAACCAAGGGGGGAATTGATGGTGGATGGTGGTGGGAGTTGGTTGGGTGGATCGGTGGTGGAGGTGGTGGATTGGTGTTGGAAGGATGGTGGATTGGTGGTAGAGGTGGTGGAGGTGGTGGTGCAACAGTGAGCATTGGTATTGATGGTCATGTGCAATTACATAATTAAAAAAACCAAAGGCTGTACATACCCTTTCTTATCAAAAAGTAACCTGATATTATGCAACAAAAAAGTCACCAAAGGACACCAACAGAAGGGTTTTGAGCAAATAAAATCTGTGCAGATTGAAAGAACATTAGTTCAAGGAAATTAAGATCAGTGGCAGTGTATGCACTTACAAGTGCTGTGCCTATGGAAGAGCTGAAAGCCTTGCAAAACAAAAGAGTCTGTTGATAATACTGCTAAATTTGAAATCAATTTATCAATTAAAGATGGAGGAACTTATGTAAAAACAAAAACTGATGAACAAGGTGACTAAAATGAGGAATTTACTATTTGTCTTTTCCAAAAGACATGTGGTCAATGTTTAAACAAGGGATAAGACAAAGGGATCAATTATTCTTAACCTCAGAAAAAGAGGCAATTATTATTCTTACTAGCATCAAATTTGCAGAATTTCAAAATCTTATTCATGCTTATTAAAAGGCCAAATGACCATAGCCTTTGCTTCCTCACTGGAAATTTTAAATTTGTTTAATTGCCAAAAAAACAATTTTAAAGGCCAAAAATGCCATAAAAAACAACAACATACTTTGAAATTGATCATTTGAATCTATGGGTGTACCTACTAATCTTATGTGAGAAGAAACCTCCAGTGTCAAATTAATCATCCACAAATTGGAAAATATATTGGTCATTTACCCATCAAATAACAAATGTGCCTGTTTGGGAAAACCAATTCTGTCAACAAATGTCACTGCTCATATTAAAAGAATAATATCTAATGGAAAAAACTTACTTCAACCCTTTTCATTAATCAAATTTAGAATACGCTCTAAATCTGCAATTGGATGGGAGGAATTCAATGCCGCTATAGTAAAGTCCATGTTCTGTTTTTTTTTCACGCATCTCAACCTCTTTTTTCCATTTTTCTTTCTCAAAATCAAGTTGTGATTGTATTTTGGACTGTTCAAGCTTTTTACACTCAGAAAGTTTTCCCATTCAAATTCAATTTCCATCCCCTTCATTAATCTCTGTTGTTCAGTTTTCATAATCTGAGCACTCTGTTCTTCATTCCACTTTTATTTATCCCATTATAAAAGGGCCTCATAATGAGCTTCTCTTCCTGAAAAACTTTCATTAGTCTGCATGAACATCAGAATAAAACCATCTCCTACCAACCTTTTTTCTGATCAATAATTATTTGTGAGTAACTTGAAGACAACACATCATACAGCTTCTTCCATGAGCCACTGGTATTATTAAGATTGAAGCTGGCACTATTTTCTCTCTTTTAGGATGAGCCATAAATCTTATCCTGTATCTGCAGAAAAAATATTTCATAGTTCATTACAATATGTTGGTTTGATGAAAGAAATCTTACTTCAGGCTCTCCCACATGGTCATTTAAGTTATCTTCAGCAATATCCATATTTCGTTGAATAGTGATTGTTCCCACCTCTGTTATTGCCAAAACCTAAAAATAAACAACACATCAGAATTTAGCACAAATAATGAAATATTGTATCATATCTTACTTCATGTCCCATTTGTTCTTCCTCATCCTCATTTGAAATCAATCCAACCTCTTGAGAATCATATGTTGCTAGTGGAGTCACAATTGGCTTATGGCCAAAGAGTGAATACATTTCTGCAAAACATGGACACATACTTTCAAGCTTATCAGCCATAGTGTGCAGCCCTTTTTTCTCATCCTCTTCTGTTATATCTTTCCCAGTTAAATTCTCAAACTTCTTTGCTGTTGTGTATTTTTCCTTATATGTATGCCATTGGTCACAAATGCTTGTTGCACTGAGATTCAACCGGTGTTGTGATTTTCTATTGACATCAATGGCCATAAGATGGAATCCATTCTTTTACTTGAGGGTGGCCTTCCCACCAATGTGGAGCCACTGGTTCCAAAACATGCATTGAAGTTTGATTTATGCATCAGCCAATTGATAATACATAAATAATCCAGCCAAGTTGAGTAGCCTGAAGGATGGGGCAGGCCAGATTGGGTGACGTGGCGTTGCAAGGATGTTGATGGTGGGTGATAAATAAGTAATTGACTCATTTAAGAAAGGGGGATATCAAATGAAACTGTAAATAGATTGGTTAATTGTTTTAACCAGGGTTTGGATTAAAATTTACTTTTGGAGAAGAGCAGTTGTTTGGTTTGGAATTTTGATATCCAATGATTTAGTTTAGGCTTAAATAAGTATAGGAAAGAATGTGGAATTTTGAAAAATCCCTGGGGGACTGAGTTGAAAAAAGTGGTTTTTGGGAGACAAAATCACTGATTTTGGAATGTGGGATTTATTAGGTTTGACACCCCCTAATATATACATATATATATAAATCAATTTGTTTTTTTTGAATGGAGGAAAAAAAAAGGGAGAGGGGGAGGATAATTTTTTATTTAGAAAAGTTTATGATTTAATTAATTATGATTAATCTTGATTTTGAAAAAAAGAATTCTTTAATTATTAATAAATTAATTTAATGATAAATTTCTTTTTGTTTCTTTCTTTTTTTTTTTTTTTTGGAGTGTAAAGAAAAAAAAAGGAAGAAAATAGAATGGTTGAAATAAAAAAAAGAAATTGAAAAATATTATTTTAAAAAAAAACAATTTTAAATCTGAAACAAATTTTGAAATTAATCAAATAAAAAAAATGAGGTATATATATATATATATATTCAATTTAATATGATTATTTTTTTTTAATATAATTATTTTTAGAAAATAAAATTAGCATATTTATTTAAAAAATTTGAATTAAAAAAAAAATTGAGTTTTTTTAATTTGTGAAAAGAGAAGAAATTTCAAAAAAATGATTGAATTTTAAGGATCACTCATGAATTTCTTTTTTTTTTTTTGATTTTTTTTTTTTGATTTTTTTTTTTTGATTTTTTTTTTTTGATTTTTTTTTTTTGATTTTTTTTTTTTGATTTTTTTTTTTTGATTTTTTTTTTTTTGATTTTTTTTTTTTTGATTTTTTTTTTTTGAATTTTTTTTTTGATTTTTTTTTTTGATTTTTTTTTTGATTTTTTTCTTAATTTTTTTCTTGATTTTTTTTCTTCTCTTTAAAGGACAAATGTGAATTACCCATTAATTTTTTGTTTTTTTAAAATAAAAAGAAAAGAAAAAATTTTCATCAAAACAAATCTTTTTGAAAAAAAACCTTAATAAATAGTTTTAATTCCTTCTGTATGGTGTGGATATGAAACTTTGATTGAAATTCATGTACTTTTCCTGTCCTCAAAATTTGTACAAGGTAAAAATTGATTAAAAGTAGTATGAAATAAGATTTTCAAGAGAAAACACACCAATTTTATTTTTTTAACTTTATAAGTATAAAGAAATGATATTATGAAGAATTATTGTTTTACCAACAATAAAAATTTATCCAAAAATACCCTAAAAGAGATATTTAAGGCTACAAAAGAAATTTCTTCAAGAGCAATGTCAATTGGAATTAATTAAGAAAAGGACTAAAGGTAATTAATATAAGAAAAAATTCTTTAAAAATATTATTAAATAGAAAACATGCCCAAAAGTGACCAGAGTGAATTTGGAAACAAAGTGACAAAATTAATAGTGATGAAAGATGCTTTAATTCACTTATGGGGTGGTTCAAGGGTAAAAATGATTATAAGAGTTAAAAACAATTACTATAATGATTTTTTCACGTGGCTAAAAGGCTTAAAATGATAAGAAAAAGGTGGTTGGAATCTTTTATTGATTGGTTTAACAGTGTTTAAAGTAATTTTAAAAGGAAAAGATTCCAACATGAAGAGAAAAGTGGGGCAAAGAAGACATTCTTTTATAGCCACTAATTTTCTTACTCCAAAAGTAAAATTTACCCTTGTCAGTCGTGGAAAACAATCTGACAACATAAAAGCCAATTATAGCATCATTGAACCCTGGTTTAGACCAAAAAAGGGCTGGTTTTAGCCATTTTAGACCCCTGAACCCGCCATTGCTATAGTAATACCTGGTTTTAAGACTTCAAAACATGTCAGAATGTGTGTAAGAGACGTAAAGGATAGTTAGAAATGTTTTTAAAATGATTGTTTTATCTTAAGGGTAGTTTTACCCTCTTGGCAACAGTTAAAACTGCCCCATTTGGTATCAAAACCTCATCATCAATTGAGACACAGACTGTAAGATGTGACTATGAAACTGATGATAATATCACTATTAATCAACAGTACTTACTATGTCTGTTCTTATGAAATATAATAATAAAATATTATTATAACCACAATTAAATAATTAAAGAATTATTTCTTTCACATGTTAAGCACTACTAGTGATTTTAACAGTGAGCAAGTAATTGTCTACTAGAATCAATTACAAGAAGATTTTAATAATAAAAACTTCTTTTATTAAAATAATAAAATTATTTTAATATATAATTATCTTTTGCAAGAATAATTATAATGATAATTCTTGAAGAAAACTAATTTTAGAGAAAAACTTTAAGAATTAAAGATAAATCACTCACTAATATTCCAAAGAGCTTATTGAAAGATAAGATAGAGAGATTTGACATAGAATTGTGTATTTAAGGATCAAAATGGATTTATAACAGTATTACAGCAATATATAGTTGGATTCTATGATTTCACGTCTTTCTGATTGATTCTGAAAGATTAAAAACACTTAAGAATAGCTGTAACTAATACTTACTTGTTGGTAATAATGATTTAAATGATAATAAGATGATGATGTGGAAAAAACAGCAAGAAGAGGCTTCTTTTAAGTCAAAAAAAGCTCACAGAGGCATTCCATGGAGCAAACTGAAAAACCAGTGAGTGAGAAAACAATAAACCTTTTTGGATTATTGATTGCATCATCTGTTGTCACGTAAGATTATCATAATTACTTAATTGATGCTTTTACGTGACTACCAACCCCAATATGGTTAAGAACAAAAGGATTAACATCTGTAAATATTCTTTTATTCCAAAATAATCATTGATTTCTCAAAGTTATCAATGTTATTGCCAATTTCATCACAGGATGTAATTACTATGAATTTTTGAAGATTCAGTGTTTCACGTAGAATAGTCAAAAATGGACTGTAAGTAAAACTGTAATTCTTTTTGGTTGTATCATAGATAATACATTTCTCCATTAGTCCTGAATGTTTCAGAAAGATTAATTAAGAATTGTATTTTTAATGAATTTTTGAAGTTTTTACCTCATTTCTATGTAGAATTGCAAATATCAGTGTTTCACTGGTTGCTATGAGGTAAATCAATGGAAACAAGTCCAAAAAGGGTTTTAATTACTCTTTTGGGGTTTATCCATGGAAATTCATTAAGAATTGACATGGTTACAGGAGTCTAAGTAGCTCTGTACCTCCTTGGCATGTCAAAATAGCAGGTTATTTGCTATTTTCTTAAGTTTTACTGTAGTTGTAACATGGTAACCAAGTTCCCAAAAGGTTTTAGTTTACCAATTAGGCCAAGATAAGCCATGAATCCAATCTTTGGAGCTGTCCACGCCTCTGAGGCCTCAGAAGTTGGGTACCCTGGCTCTCTTTGATGTCTTTTGTCCCCCTTGCCTATTTTCACGTCAAAATAGTAATTTAAGCTTCAAGTGAGATATCCACTATGGGTGTACCAAAAGTCCATGTAAGAATACCATGATATTAAGTGCTCAAAACATGCATAACACTACTCTTAGTGTATATGTAACATGGGATTTCTCACTTTCCCATTATTTTGGCATGAAATTAAGAAAAAAAAAATTTTCACGGATCTTTTATGTGGTATTGATGATGTGGTATTGAAGTATTTTCAATTTTACCACCTCAAAAAGTTAATTTGAGCTTATTCACTCTATGGAGCTACCCTAGGTGAATTTTAGTGTAGAATCCAAATCTGCCCTTAAATCCATGGATTTACTTACTCAATAAAAAGTTATTCATCTTTTCTGAAATCAAAAATGATGAATTTTGGATATATGCATGACTTATGAGTTATGCATAATTCAAAATTTATTTTTAAGATAATTGTGGCCTATTTGGGTATGTAGAATATACTTCAAGGCTCACATTCTTTCCCACCAAAAAATAAAATTGTACTACAATTTTATCAATGATAGAAATAATAAAAAGCCCCAAAGGGGGTTAATGTCCACTGTCCAACCTCTTTAAATTACTCAGATCAAGTAATTTAAAGCACATTCATAGACATATTCAGGCTTGTGGCCTTCTTTCATGTCTAAATCTTCTAAAGAGTTTATCTGAGTCAGGTATATCTGATTCTGCCAGCCATTCATCTTCATGTACTGGACTTCTATATCTGACAAGATCTTCTCTCTGATTTTTACCCCTAAGTCTCCTTTCTTTAATGACTTTCTTTATCTTTTTGTCTTCATTCTGTTCCACTGGTGGGACAGTTAAAGGAGTTGGATTCCTTAGAGGAAACAATTCTTTATCAGCTGGTTGATAAGGTTTTATCAAGCTGACTGGAAAAGTGGGGTGTTTATTTTCCAATTCACCACTCAATTACACTTGAACTGCATTGGTTCTATGTAAGGCAACAATAACAAAAGGTCCTACATAAGAATCTTTAAGTTTCTTTGGGCCTTTGATATTATTAAAATTAAAGGTTGAAACTAGAACTAAGTCCCCTACTTTGAAGTCTGGTACTTTATGACTCTTGTCCCACTTCTGTTTTTAATAATCAAAAGCATCATCCATACTTTGTTTTGCATTATGTTTTACTTTATCAAGCATTATCTTGAAGCTGGAAGCTGTAGGATTAATGTCAATCAAGTCTTTCCTCAGTGTGTCTGCTGGGAGTCTTGGATTCCATCTTTTTTCTAACATAGCAGGAGTTTGTCCTGTGGAAGAATGGACTGATGTCTTGTATGCCAATTCTAATGCAGGTATCAGAGTGCACCAGTCATGGGTAAAGCCATCTGAGTCTTTGAATTCTAACCCATAAGCACAAAATCTCCTGATCATGTCTTCTAAAGTTTGAATCATCCTCTCTGCTAGCCCATCTGTCTGAGGGTGATATGCTGTAGAGAATGATAACTTAGTCCCAAACAATCTATGAAGATTGGTCCAAAGTGCAGATGTGAACTTGGGATCCCTGTCACTTATGATATTCTTAAATAATCCTGTATGAGAAATAACTCTACTCCATAGAAGAAGAGCTGTGTCCATAGCAGTGTCATCTTTATGACATGGTAAGAATATGGGAGTCTTGCTATATCTGTCTACAATGACTAAACAAGCATTATAACTTTTGTCACCACTTGGAGGAAGTGCTGTGACCCAATCCATGTGAACAACTTCCCATGGGGATTTTGGTTCTTGAATATGGATCATAAGTCCAAATTTCTTGCCTGTACTCCTGTTTGCTTTTTGGCATCTGTCACAGGTGTGGCAATATTCAATGGTTTCTTTTCTCCAAGATGGCCACCATGCACAGTTCTTTACTTTTTAAAGGGTTCTGTCTTCTGACAGGTGTCCAGAGTAGATGCTATCATGGCATTAATGAAGAATTGTATTGATAAGCAATCTGCTGCATAATGTCATGACAAAAGACTGTTTGGTTCTGTGGTAAATAATCCCATCAAACAAGTGAAATCTCCCTTCAGAATAGGAATTTATCCAAACTTCATCTAGTGCATTTACCAAAGATGTATATTTGCAGTCTTTATCTAATAAAGAAGTCAAAATATGGCAATTCTTGTCTTGCTTATAAGATTCTCTGACCTCTTCAAAGAATTCAGTCCCACTATCAGTTATATTAATCCCTTCAATTGGAATCTGTGGTTCAGCTTCCAAGGGTACATAAGCTGGGTTATCAGGAGTGTTGGCTAATGCCCACCTGCTAAGTCCATCAGCATTCTTGTGAATGTTTCCTGCTTTGTGGACTATAGTCATGTTTCCTCTATATTCCTGAATGGCTATTTGCCATCTCAACATGTGTCTGTTGGGAGTTTTCATGTTAAGAAGTGATTTTACTGCATTACAGTCAGTTATCACTTCAAAAGCACTGCCATAAAGATAATAGTGTAATTTCTCAAGTGACCATACCAAGAATAAGCACTCCATTTGGCTTGCACCATATCTGGCTTCTGTTGGTTTGATTTGCCTTGAGATGTAACAAACTGGTCCTCCTGTAGGTTTGTCATCAATAATTTGGACTTGATGTAGGGCTTCCCCCAATCCATCTCCACATGCATCAATGTACAATTTAAAAGGAATATTCCAGTCAGGCATGAGGAGTAAAGGTGCTTCTGTAAGAGCTCTCCTTATCTTCTCATAAGCTTTAATTCTCTCCTGTGTCATCTCAAATACAGTCTGTTGATCACAGATTCTATAAAGTGACTTGGCTAGAATTGCAAAGTCTTTCAAGTGTTGCCTATAATAACTGGCAAACCCAAGAAAAGACATCATTTCTTTTTTATTCTGGGGTATTGGCTTAAGTAACACTGCTGCTACTTTGTTTTTGTCAATACCCAAGCTTAAACCAGAAACAATATGTCCTAATGCTTTGAGTTCTTCAAAACCAAAATTGCATTTCTTAAGTGAAATTTTCATGTTCACTTCTGCAACTTTGTGAAGTACTCTTGCAAGTCTTTCAAGGTGCAAAGACCATGAATCAGAACATATGATAATATCATCATTATAAATGATAAGCCATCCTTCAGATAATTCTGTGGGAAAGATTGTGTTCATCATTCTCTGATAATGGGATGGAGCATTTTTAATGCCAAATGGAATTCTAAGATACTCATAAATACCACAGTGAGTGATAATTATAAGTAATTTCTTAACTTTTGGTGTCAAAACATTCTGATGGAAACCTTTCAATGCATCCATTGATGTTATATACTTGGCTTTAGACAATTGAGTCAAGGTTTCTTGAATTCTAGGGATTGGATACCTATCTGGAACTGTGTAGGTATTCAATGCTCTGAAATCTCTAACCATTCTTGACTTGTCATTATGCCATGCAATAATAACAGGTGTTGTCACTTCAACTTCCTCATTATGGCCCACTTTTCTTAGTACACCAAGTTGGATTAACTCTTGGATATGTTTTTCCAAGGCTTCTCTAGCTCTGGGACTGGCTGGATAAGCTGGTCTTTGAAGTACTGGAGGATATGGCCTGTCAATATTAAGAGTAATATCAACTTCATGTCCCCTTATAGCACCTAATGGTTCATTATCAGAGGCAAATGCATTTATGTATGTGTATAACACATTAATAAGTTCATTCCTCATTTTTGGTGACAATGATGGATTAATTTGTGCTTCAACAAGTCGATTAGACACAAATTCATTTTTGTAAGTATCCTTGACAGAAGATACTACAGATATTTGTTTTGGCATATTGGAAAAAGCAAATTTTTGTCTCTTGTTATCCCCAATTGTAAAATATCTGTCTTTATGGTTGTTTATGTCAGTACCATAGATATTCAAGTAATCATTTCCAAGAATGATGTGCTGAGATGTGCAATTATCCATCACAAAAATCTCAGTTTTCATCCTTACACTCCCTTCTGGGTGTGGAAATACAAGATTAGTGTCTAATATACCCAAAGGGTACATATTGCTACTGGCACTACTAAATTGCACACCTTCTATTGGTAATAGATGGTTTTTCCATTCAGGAAGTATAATTTGGAGATAATCTTTGCCCACACAAGTGCAAAATGCCCCTGTATACAAATTTACTTTGGCTTCAATATTACTCATCAAAACTGATGTGATACAGGATGCCCCAGAAGTGTAACCCTTTCCTCTAGCAGGTTTTGTTTTACACATTCTGGCATCTTGGATATTGATCAGGTTGTAGCAATCCTGACTGTACTGTGGCAAGTGAGCATGGACTTCTGTGACCTCAAAGAAAGCTGAAATGTTTTCAATGGGATAGTCTTCTACTGGTGTATCTTCAGAGACTGCAGAATCTTGATCAGACTCTTCTTTCTCTTCAGTACACTGAATTTCTTCAATGACCTGAACTTGATTGATTTTTGTCTTTTTGGTGCAAGTGTTTGCTAAATGTGAAGTACTTCCACATTTATGACACTTCAAGACAGGTCTTTCTGGTCTTTTATCCTCTCTGGGAATCTTTGGGATCATCTTGGATTCCATAGGGATTCTAGTCCAAGCTCTACCAATTCTTGTTCTGGTAATGATATATTCCATTGAATTAATTTAGTCTTCTGTTGAACAGGGTTCTACACATCTGCTTTTGATAGCATGTTCCAGTTCTCCTCCACACTTTCTTAATATCTTCATATTAGTCATAGTGTCAGACATATCTGGGTGTAAAGCAGATAGTCTGTCTTTTTGTTTGAAGAACCAAGTAAGTGGTTTATATTTCTCTGAGTTAAAAATGGCACTTTCAAAAGCATTTTCCATTTTAAACCTCCAAGAATTGTCGGCCCATTTGGTAATCACTTCAGATTTCTACCAAGACCAATCATGTTTTCCGTGATTCATCCTCATCTTGTAATACCATTTCTTTGCAGTTCTGGTAAACAGAGAGTGTAATTTCCCCACTATGATTTCATCAGGTATATTAAAGTCTTCCTGTAACATATCAATAGTCCTGATGAGCTCAATATGGTTATATTCTCCTTCCCCAGAGAATGTTGGCCATTCTTCTAATTTGGGAATATCTTTGACAGAGACAATATTTTCTCCTAGAAGTGGGGTAAAACTTCCTTTAACAGAAGGTTTTTCTTCAGTCAAAGGTGTAGAATGTCTTGGCATATGTGTTTCATAATTCTTATGAATTTAATCTACATTTTCAATGATTTCATCCTTTAACTTCTGCCTTTCACTGTCACTTTTTGCTAAATGTGTAGCAAACTGATTGGTATTTTCAACTATCTTCAAGACATGATCTTGTAGAATCTTAAGTTGATCATTCATTTTAAAAATAGAAAGATCTTCCATTTCATCATTCTGAATATGACATGTACTCTCAATTCTGCTACAAGCATTGGTAATTGAATCAAATCTGGCATTTGTTAATTCATACCATTCAGTATATTTCTTGTCATGTTTTTTCAATTCATTAATATCTGATGTTATTTTAGTTAACTTTGAATCAAGTTTACCAATTTCTACATTAATACTACTTTGTACATGATTTATTTGCGTGGAAAGGTCCTGTTCATCCTTTCCTGCTCCTTGGCTGTGAATTCCATGAAAGTTCTGGCCATATTGAATACACTGTCCACGGCTGAAGGCTCCAATTTGGGGATCCTGTACCCTTGTGGGTATGGTCTGTGCCAATTTGCTTTGCCTTTGCCCTTGCCTTGATTGTTCTTGGGACCTCTCTGCTTTTTCTGAGGTCCTTTGGGCTTGTCTTTGGACACTTCTGGAGCTAGTAGACGCCACTGGGGCCTCTGTCTCCAAAGCTGGAGTCATTTCTAGTTTCTTCTTCTGGTCTATGGATAAAAGAATTTGGTTCTTCAACCAATTCTTTATCTTTTTGACCTTGTCTTTGCAAGACAGGGGGCTCCATCCTCCTAAGAGTTCTATGGTCTTCTCCTGACCCAGAAAGCTCTTGATGTGTAAGTAGGAGTTCATGGCCCCCTGCCAAAGGCTTGGGCATATTTCCCACTCCTCTTCTTTGGCTGCTCTGAACCAATTTTTGTACTGGCATTGATATATTTGCATTGCTGCCACTTGAAAATGGTTCAGACCTGGAAATATGGTCATGAATCAGTTCAGGCTCAGAATTCACGTCAAAATCTGTTGGTACAGACCTTGGGGAATGGGGGGCAACTCTGGCATCCTCTAAATGTGTCTTTCTTGTGGAAGACTTGGCACTTCTGGATTTGGTCTTGCCTCTTCCTTGTCCACATCCATCTGGTTGGACTGAATAGTTGCTTCCATTTCTGGTATGCACCATTTTCACGTCAATTTAAAGATAAAAGGTAAAAATATAAGATAAAATACACACCTTTTGGTGGTAATTTAGAATTTTCTGAGTTAAATAAGGTGCCTCTTTTAGAAATTTGCACCTCAATACTGTCTTCAAATTCTGGACTAGTGATATATCTTTTACTGAGTCTGTTTCCAGCTGCACAGTATTCGATTGAAGACACTAAATTATAAAAGAGAAAAAATTATTTTTTATACTTTTTAAAATATTTTTTAAAGATTTTTTATGAGTTTTATAATTTTTAATATTAAAAAAATTATTCTTTTCAAAGAAAAAAAATCAAAATTTAAGATTTTGAATGAAAATTAATTCAGAGTAACTCAAAGAATAATTTTATAAGTTTTTGGATGTGAAAAAGCCATGTGTAAAAACAGTATAAAATTAAACCAAATTCCTCAATGAAAAAGATTTCCAAAACAATTTCAAAAATAAGAATTATTTTAGCTTTAAAATGAAAGAAAAAATGATTAAATTAATAGATTTTAGAACTTAAAAATATATTAATTAAGGGTACAAGGTTCAAGAAACACGGCCAGGCCCCCAAATGTAGGATGTGACTATGAAGCTGATGATAATATCACTATTAATAAGCAGTACTATGTCTGTTCTTATGAAATATAATAATAAAATATTATTATAACCACAATTAAATAATTAAAGAATTATTTCTTTCACGTGTTAAGCACTACTAGTGATTTTAACAGTGAGCAAGTAATTGTCTACTAGAATCAATTACAAGAAGATTTTAATAATAAAAACTTCTTTTAATATATAATTATCTTTTGCAATAATAATTATAATGATAATTCTTGATGAAAACTAATTTTAGAGAAAAACTTTAAGAATTAAAGATAAATCACTCACTAATATTCCAAAGAGCTTATTGAAAGATAAGATAGAGAGATTTGACTTAGAATTGTGGATTTAAGGATCAAAATGGATTTATAACAGTATTACAACAATATATAGTTGGATTCTATGATTTCACGTCTTTCTGATTGATTCTGAAAGATTAAAAACACTTAAGAATAGCTGTAACTAATACTTACTTGTTGGTAATAATGATTTAAATGATAATAAGATGATGATGTGGAAAAAACAGCAAGAAGAGGCTTCTTTTAAGTCAACAACAGCTCACAGAGGCATGCCATGGAGCAAACTGAAAAACCAGTGAGTGAGAAAACAATAAACCTTTTTGGATTATTGATTGCATCATCTGTTGTCACATAAGATTATCATAATTACTTAATTGATGCTTTTACGTGACTACCAACCCCAATATGGTTAAGAACAAAAGGATTAACATCTGTAAATATTCTTTTATTCCAAAATAATCATTGATTTCTCAAAGTTATCAATGTTATTGCCAATTTCATCACAGGATGTAATTACTGTGAATTTTTGAAGATTCAGTGTTTCACGTAGAATAGTCAAAAATGGACTGTAAGTAAAACTGTAATTCTTTTTGGTTGTATCATAGATAATACATTTCTCCATTAGTCCTGAATGTTTCAGAAAGATTAATTAAGAATTGTATTTTTAATGAATTTTTGAAGTTTTTACCTCATTTCTATGTAGAATTGCAAATATCAGTGTTTCACTGGTTGCTATGAGGTAAATCAATGGATACAAGTCCAAAAAGGGTTTTAATTACTCTTTTGGGGTTTATCCATGGAAAGTCATTAAGAATTGACATGGTTACAGGAGTGTAAGTAGCTCTGTACCTCCTTGGCACATCAAAATAGCAGGTTATTTGCTATTTTCTTAAGTTTTACTGTAGTTGTAACATGGTAACCAAGTTCCCAAAAGGTTTTAGTTTACCAATTAGGCCAAGCTCAGCCATGGATCCAAGCTTTGGAGCTGTCCATGCCTCTGAGGCCTCAGAAGTTGGGTACCCTGGCTCTCCTTGATGTCTTTTGTCCCCCTTGCCTATTTTTCACGTCAAAATAGTAATTTAAGCTTTAAGTGAGATATCCACTATGGGTGTACCAAAAGTCCATGTAAGAATACCATGATATTAAGTGCTCAAAACATGCATAACACTATTCTCAGTGTATATGTAACATGGGATTTCTCACTTTCCCATTATTTTGGCATGAAATTAAGAAAAACAAAAAATTTTCACGGATCTTTTATGTGGTATTGATGATGTGGTATTGAAGTATTTTCCATTTTACCACCTCAAAGAGTTAATTTGAGCTTATTCACTCTATGGAGCTACCCTAGGTGAATTTTAGTGTAAAATCCAAATCTGGCCTTAAATCCATGGATTTACTTACTCAATAAAAAGTTATCCATCTTTTCTGAAATCAAAAATGA
Organism: Austropuccinia psidii; assembly: GCA_023105745.1. Classification (NCBI taxonomy): domain Eukaryota; kingdom Fungi; phylum Basidiomycota; class Pucciniomycetes; order Pucciniales; family Sphaerophragmiaceae; genus Austropuccinia; species Austropuccinia psidii. Next base: position 30,850,647 of record JALGQZ010000004.1, on the reverse strand, counting down.
GGAATTTTGGATATATGCATGATATATGAGTTATCCATAATTCAAAATTTATTTTTAAGATAATTGTGGCCTATTTGGGTATGTATAATATACCTCAAGGCTCACATAGACCCTGTGACTCAATTCCAGGCCAAAGGTGATGACCTTTTGCATGGATTTTGACATTTAACGGCTTTCAGAAAGGAATTTGGGGGTCTGGCTCCCTTGAAGCCAAGATTCCTTTCCCCCCTCCAAAATTAGTCTTTCCAATTTATTCCTTCTTTAATTCCTCATCATGTAATATACTTGTAATTTACACATGCAATTCAATTGAGCTTTACAGTTACAAAACTTTAATAATTGATACGTAATATGTAAATTACAGCTCACTCATGTAATACACGTGCACATTTTGACATTTCAATTGAAAATACTTCAATTCCTCATAGCTTCTAAACTACACACCACACCTCAATTTTAACACAAAAATTGATGGTTGACACCACATGTGGTGTGAATTCAATCAAGCTCTTTGAGGATTTTCAATTTTTATACAGAAAATACTAAAAACCTAATTTAAGCTAATTTAGAGTTGAGTTACAGAAATTTCACCCAGAAGTGACCCCACCTTATCTTTTTATGAGGAATCCAATGGTTAACCAATTTTCTTATGTTCATTTTTTGGATAAAAATTATAATAATTTTTATTTGACTTTTTTCCAAAAATATTTTAATTTCAGTAATTTTGTTAAAAATTCATTTTTACTTAATCTTTTCAAGTAAAAGTGTGTTTTCACAACTTTAAATTTCAATGTAATTTTATTTTTAAATTATAATTAAATTTTTATTTTTGTGTATAAATTTATATTTATATTTTCATCTTCACAAGTTGGGTCACTGTACCTAAAAAAGTATTCCCTTACTTTTTTGATTCTTAACTTCCTTTCTTTGAGAACTTTGGTAACTTTCCTAGAACCAGATTATTTAATAGGAGGTATATGCTGGGGAAATTTATTTCTCAAAGGAAACTTTTCAGCATCACTAGATTTATATGGTTTTATCAAGCTTACCGGAAATGTAGGATGCTTATTGCTAACTTCCTCAGATAATTCAACTTCAATTGCATTTTCTCCATGGAGGGCCTTAATAACAAAAGATCCTGCAAAGGATTCTTTGAGATTTTTTACATCCTTTGATGTTATTGAAGTTAGTGGTAGATAGAAGTACTAAATCTCCCACTTTGAAATCTGGAGTGGCATGTGATTTGTCCCATTTGTCTTTGGAATATGCAAATGAGTCCTCCTTCAACCTTACTGCATGCTTTCTAGCTTTGTCTAGCATTCCTTTGAATCTAATAGCTGTGGGATTTATTTCAACAAAGTCCTTCCTTAATGAATCTTGGGGTAATTTGGGATTCCATCCCTTCTCTAGAATAGCAGGAGTTTGATTGGTACTGGCATGAATGGATATTTTATATGCCAATTCCACTGCTGGTAAGAGAGTACAACAATAATGGGTGAACCCATCACAATATTTAAATTCAAGACCATATGCACAAAATCTTCTCACCATATCTTCCAAGGTTTGGATCATTCTTTCAGCCAGACCATCAGCTTGTGGGTGGTAGGCAGTAGAGAAGGACAACCTTGTTTTAAATAATTGGTGAAGATTTGTCCATAGTGCTGAGGTGAATTTGGGATCTCTGTTACTAATGATATTTGCGAATATGCCAGTCCATGATATCACTATATCAATGGCTGTATCATCCTTGTGACATGGTAGATAGATTGGAGTTTTACTAAATCTGTCAACAATCACTAGGCATAAATTGTAACTTCTATCACCCCTGGCAGTAGGCCAGTTACCCAATCCATATGAATGATTTCCCAAGGTCTGCTGGGCTCTTGGATCTTTATCATATTTACAAGTCTTTTGTCAGTGGATTTATTTGCTTTTTGACATCTGTCACAGGTTTTGCAATACTTTGCAACATTGTTTTGACACATTGGCCACCATATAAAGGTCTTCATCTTTTATCTTGTCCTGTTCTCAGAAAGATGTCCTGAGAGGGGGCTTTAATAGCATTCTTTTAGTAAAAGCTTGATTAAAGACCTGTCCACAATGGTCATGAAACATGTATGCTCAGTTATTTGGTAAATTATACCATCCAGAAAGTGAAATATTCCTTCATAATATGATTTTTTCCATATTTCATCTAAGGAATGTATTAAAGATTTGTCTTTACAGTCTTTGGTAAGTAATTGGAATAGGATGCCAAAATTTGTATACCGAGTATAACTGCTTCTTACTTCTTCAAAGAATGTGGTGTTCAGATCTGTAACACTTATTCCTTCTATTGGGATCTGTGGGGAAGCTTCTTCTGGAACATAAGCAGGATTATCAATATTATTTGGTAATGGCCATCTTCTTACTCCATCTGCATTTTTATGAATATTTCCATCTTTGTGAACAATAGTCATATTACCTCTATACTCCTGTATGGATATTTTCCATCTGATCATATGCCTGTTGGGTGTTTTCATGTTTAAAAGTGATTTAACAGAGGTACAATCTGTTATCACTTCAAAAACACATCCTTCCAGGAAGTAATTGAGTTTTTTCAAGGCCAAGAAAAGGCATAAACACTCCATCTGACTTTACCCATATCTAGCTTCAGACGGTTTGATTTGCCTGGATATGAAACATATGGGTCCTTCCACAGGTTTCTCGTTTATAATCTGGACCTGATGAAGTGAAGAACCTAGCCCATCCCCTGATGCATCAATATAAAGCTTAAAGGGAAGCTAAAAGTCTGGAATCAGTAAGAGTTGACCAGTGGTAAAGGCTTGTCTTAAAGATTCAAAAACTTTTACTCTGTCAACAGTCATTGCAAATACTGTGTCTTTGTCACATAATTTATAAAGAAGGCTTGCTATGGATTCAAAATCTTTAATATGCTGCCTGTGATATCCTACAAGCCCCAAAAATGAATGAATTTCTTTTTTTTCTGAGGCATAGGTTTCACCAGCACTTCTGCAGCTTTATTTTTGTCAATCCCAAGAGATTAACCCTATACTACATGTCTCAGCGCTTGGAGTTCTTTAAATCCAAAATGACATTTCTTTAAGGAAATTCTCATGTTTACAGATTCAATTTTGTTCAAAACTCTGGATAATCTGTATCTATGTTCTTCCCAACTCTTGGAACAGAAAATAATGTCATAAATGAAAATTATTAACCACCCTTCTTAAAGTTCTTCAGGGAAGATTTCATTCATCAGTCTTTGGAAGTGTGAAGATGCATTCTTGATACCAAAAGGCATCCTCAGATATTAATACACTCCACAATGAACAATAATTCTCAATTATTTTCTTGCCCTTGGTGTCACCACATTTTGATGAAATCCCTTAAGGGCATCCATAGTGCTTATATACACTGCTTGAGATATTTGGGTAAGGGCAATTTGGATTTTTGGTATTGGGTACCTGTCTGGAACAGTGTAAGTGTTCAGAGCACTAAAGTCCCCAACCATCCTAGATTTCCCATTATGCCATGCCACTATGACTGGTGTAGTTATTTTTACCTCCTCATTGTGACCAACCTTTCTTATTAAACCAAGGTCTAGAAGCTCTTTAATATGGATTTCCAGAGCTTATCTTGATTTAGGAGTTGCTGGATATGAAGGTCTTTTCAAGAGTGGTGGTTAAGGTCTTCCAATATTAAGAATAATGTCAATTTCATGACAAAAAATTGCTCCCAGTTGCTCTTTATCAGATGCAAACGCTTCTTTGTGGTAATATAAAAGGGTAGAAAGTTCACTTTCTTGTTTATAAGTGAGAGGAAGACTTATTTCAGCTTCATTTAGCTGTTCAGACTTTAATTTTTCTAGCTCTAAGCTTACTGGTGATACTTTGTTTACTGTAATTTGTCTTTTAAATGGTAAAAAAGGCAAATTTTTGATGCTCATTGTCCCCAATAGTAAAGGATCTGTCTTTATTGTTATGTAAATCTATGCCATACATGATTAAGTAATCATTTCCCAATATAAAATGGGTACTAGAGCAGTTTTCCATAAAAAAAATTCAAAAGTTCTTCTTAAACTTCCATTTATGTGTGGAAATATGATTTTAGTCTCAAATATGCCCAATTCTTTCATTGGATTACTTGCACTATTAAATATTATGCTATCAATTGGCAAAGATTCATCTTAAAAGCTTGGTACAAAATTCTTAAGAAAAGATTTGCCAACACAAGAGAAGAAGGCTCCTGGGTCAAGTAAAAGCTTGGTGAGTTTTTTGTTGATTACCACTTCTGTTAGACAGGCATTACAAGCTGTATAGCCTTTTCCCCTGTTTGGTTTGGTCTTCATTATTTGTGCATCTTTAATATTTGATAAATAAAGTTGACCATTGCTTAATTGTGGAAAGTGAGAATAATATCCCATGATGTCAAAAGTGGCATTGATATTTTCTATATCTCTTGAAGATTCAGAAAATATTGATGATTTATCATCTTAATTTTCCTCAATTACCTCACCATCTTTTTCAACATCAGGTTCCTTTTCAATGTCAATTTCATTGATTTTCCCCTTTCTTGGACATGAATTAGATGAATGTGTGGTGCTCTGGAAATTATGGCACTTCCTGATTATATCTGCAGATTTATATTTAATATTATTAGAGTTTTATTTGGGATTTCTGTCCACAGAATTGTTGCAAGGTGTATTAAACCTTGTTTTGAGATTCACCCTACTAGAACCCATTCTGGTTCTGGTGGTTACTCCTTCCAATATATTAATGATATCTTCTGCTGAAGATTGTTCAGTAGTCCTGCTTCTAACAGCATTCTCCAAATCACCTCCACATTTTCTTAGAATGTTTCTGTGAATCATAAATCTGACATGTCAGGATATAATGCTGTTAATCTGTCTTTTTGTTGGAAAAACCATGGTAAAGCTCTATCTTTGTCAGAATTAAATTCGAAAGATTCAAAGGCCATTTCCACCTTAAATCTCCAAGCATCATTGGCCCATTTGTCAATGATTTGGGTTTTCCACCAAGTCCAACTTTGGTGTCCATGTGCTTGTCTTAATTTGTAAGGTTTGACTATGAAACAATAAGTAAATTTTACAAATATTTCATATATTTTACTATTAATGTCCTTATTAATAAATAAAATAAAGAATTATTATAATTATGGTGTAAAATTAATATATTATTAAATAAATATAATAATATAATTCATATTATAAAAATATTAATATATAACAATTAATATATTTAAGGCTCTTTATTATTGTTACAAACAAATAATAAAGGAATAAAAAATTGTTTTTTAATAATAAAAAACAATTAATAGAAATAATATTACCAATATTAATGTTATCTATTAATATAAATATTAATAAAATAACTATTAAAAGTAATAATAGAGAGAAATTATTATCAAAGGAAAAAACAACCTACTTTTAACAATTAATATAATAATTTTGAGACAATTTATGCCAAAAAATGTAAATAAAACTTATTCAAATTGTATTTACAAAATAAAATAAGAGAAATTACAAATATTCTTAATTTTACATGGAAAATGAGATTTATAGAGAAATATAACAAAAAAATTAAACAAGGTAGTAATCAAGTCAAGATTAATTATTATGATAAAGATTACCTTTGGTCTTTGATAATATAAATGCCTTATATATGAAGAATAAATATTTTACCTTTTTGTTTAGTGTTTTATTGTTTTTGATGTGTCTGAGGGGGAAATAGATTAAAAAGAGCTTTACTTATAGTAAATTCCTCCCTTCTAGAGTCCAAAAGGCTTCTAGTAGATGTTTGCTGATGGTATCCACTGGAATTGATAAGTATTTTAAGGTTTAGTGATGATTACATCATAATCCAATCATCTTATCTTATTATTACGCCATTATTTAGAGTTATCACTATAACTCTAAGTTTGATGACATAATAGGCTTGGAAGAAGCCTAAAATTTGTGGATTTTCATTATTATTGGTCATAATATAATAGTATTAACCAGTTTTATCACTTATATGACTGCTAAACTTAAAATAAGATTACAGTGAGGGATCATTAATGATCAATTTTAAGCTTAAACTTTGATCATTAATGACTTTTAAGTTATACATGCTAAAGCCATTAAGAGAGTGAATTATGATATTTTGGAATGTCATTATTAAACTTACAAGAGTATTCCATTACATCATCAAAACTTTATTTTTGATGATTTTTCTTATAACTCATCTTTTCTGTTGAAATTTACTATTTTGAACTCCAAACCATAATTTCAGGGGGTTTTACCTTAAATATTATGATAGAAAATACATCATTATTCACTTATGAACTATTAGAACCTGAATATCCACTTTATTTCAAGCTTGTAGCATTTTCACAACAAAGTGGTCTACAGCTCTAGCAATTTTGTTCAATAAACCCTTGCAGGTTATAATCCTGTTTGTAGCTTGTCAAATAAAGTTCATATATGTAATCTTACAGTAATTATGTGTTAAATTTATTTTTTGGTTTAACTCACTATCATGTATATTTGAGGAGATTTTAGCTAAAAACCATGAATGTATGCGCTGATCAGAAAAGTGCATATATTCAGCTTAATTCCTTAAGTATTAACTTGAGAGAAATGACATAAAATCATTTTATGTGTATTTTTTCATGAAAAATCTAATTATGCAATTTATTTTACATTTTGTCTCATTCGTTTCGGAGATAAATAAGAATTTATGTCTTTTTATGGCCTTTTTGCTTATTACTCATTAGTTATTGACTTTACAGATATGCCATAAAAATGATATATGTGTGTTTTATCATGAGGGATCTAATGGTGTAATTAATTTCACATTTTTATTAATCATATTCTAAGTTAATTCAGCATTTATGCCTTTTTATGGTATTTTTAGTTATTTTAGGATAATTATTTGGAGGAATAATTATTGTAAAGTTTTTCTTGTGACCTTTTCCCCTGAATTTTTGGGATTCTGTTGCCCTGGCTGTAAGTTTTTGTGGCTGGTGCCTTGCCTTTTCCCTTGTTTTAAGCTTGTGGTTGCTTTTTAATGTTGGAATTGCTTCTGCTGGCTGCTGGGGCTGTTTTTGGCACTTGCTTGGGTGGTGGAGGGTTGTTTTTCCTCCATTCTGCTTTTAAAAGCATCATGTTCGTCTTTTCCATCAATAGATACCATCCATTGACTAACTTGCAAGTGTTGGGATGGCCCAGGAATTTTCTCACAGTCAGGTAAGAATTAATGCAATTTTTCCACAGATCTGCAAGGATCTGGTACTCTTTGTGCTGAAATGCATTGCTGTATGCCTTCTGGATGGCTTTTTAAATGTCCACTGAGGCTTCTGGTAGAAGTTTCAGCTCTGTTTGAAGGTAAAACAGTATCATCAGCTTCAGAATGGCATAATTCATTAGTTTGGGATTCATTTACTGACCCTTGCTCTTCTGTAACTGATTGGCTTCTGCCATAATCAGGTCTATGACCTTTCTGGGAGCTGCTTGAGGGGCTAAAGCTGGCTCCTGATCTGGTTGAAGGCATATTTATGATTAAAAAGTTCAAAAATAGTAATTTTACATCAAAAATCTTACCATTGGGCAAATTATTTGCCTTCTGAAGGGTATTAACTATGTCCAAGTTTCTTAATTAAGAAGAAATTGGCTCTGGTTGGTTGTTCTGAGTTATAATAACTGTTTTATTATAGTCAGAAATGGCAGTACCGGCAGGAATAATCCTAGTAACTGTTGATGCGGGTTCAATATTTTCTTGTCTTACCACACTTTCAGACACTAAAATTAATGAAGAAAGCAATCAATTAAGTAAAAAAATGATTTGTAAAAGAGAAATGAAAAAATAAAGCCTCCCTTATAATATGAAAAGTTTTTATTTTTGATGGATTTTTTGATTTATAAGTATTTTTATGGATTTTGTTAAATTTTTCAATATAAGAAAAAGGATTGAAATAGAGTAAAAAATTTGTCACAGGTAAAATATCATGGCTTGGCCCCCAAATGTAAGGTGTGGATATGAAACTTTGATTGAAAATCAAGTATTTTTTCTATCCTCAAAATTTGTATAAGGTAAGAATTGATTAAAAATAGTATGGAATAAGATTTTTAAGAGAAAAAAAGCCAATTTTATTGTTCTTAACCTCATAAGTATAAAACAAGAATATTATGAAGATTTATTGTTTTACACACAATAAAAATTTATCCAAAAATACTCTACAAGAGATATTTAAGGCTACAAAATAAATTTCTTCAAGAGCAATGTCAATTGGAATTAATTGAGCAAAGGACTGCAGGAAACTAATATAAGAACAAAGTCTTTAAAAATATTACTAAAGAGAAAAAATGCCCAAAAGTGACCAGAGTGAATTTGGAAACAAAGTGACAAAATTAACAGTGATGAAAGATGTATTAATTCACTTATGGAGTGGTTCAAGGGTAAGAATGATTATAAGAGTTACAAAAAATGATTATAATGATTTTTCACATGGTTAAAAGGTTTAAAATGATAAGAAAAAGGGTGGTTGGAGTCTTTTATTGATTGGTTTGACAGTGTTTAAACTAATTATAAAAGGAAAAGATTCTAACATGATGAGAAAAGTGGGGCTAAGAAGACATTGTTTTATAGCTCCCAATTTTCTTACTCCAAAAGTAAAGTTTTCTCTTTTCAGCAGATAATCCAATTATGGCATCATTGAACCCTGGTTTAGATTAAAAAGGGCTGGTTTTAGCAATTTTAGACAGTTAAATCAGCCATTTCTGTAGTAATAGCTGGTTTTAAGACTTCAAAACCCTTCAGAATGTGTGTAAGAGACATAAAATCCAGTTAAAACTGTTTTTAAAATTATTTTTTTATCTCAAGGGTAGTTTTAACCTCCTTGCAACAGTTAAAACTGTCCTTGTTGGTATCAAAGCCTCATCATCAATTGAGACAAAAACTATGACCTAATTCCAGGCCAAAAGTGATGAACCTTTGCATGGATTTTGAAATTTTACGCCTTTCAGAAAGGAATTTGGGGGTCTGGCTTCCTTGAAGCCAAGATTCCTTTCCCCCCTCCAAAATTAATCTTTCCAATTTATTTCTTCTTTAATTCCTCATCATGTAATATACTTGTAATTTACACATGCAATTCAATTGAGCTTTACAGTTACAAAACTGTAATAATTGATATGTAATATGTAAATTACAGTTTACTTATGTAATACATGTGCACATTTTGACATTTCAATTGAAAATACTTCAATTCCTCATAGCTTTTAAACTACACCACACCTCAATTTTAACACAAAAATTGATGGTTGACACCACATGTGGGGTGAATTAAATTAAGTTTTTGAGGATTTTCAATTTTTATACAGAGAATACTAAAAACTTAATTTAAGCTTATTTAGAGTTGAGTTACAGAAATTTCACCCAGAAGTGACCCCACCTTATTTTTATGAGGAATCCAACGGCTAACCAATTTCCTTATGTTTGTTTATCGGATAAAAAGTTATAAGAATTTTTATTTAACTTTTTTTCCAGAAATATTTAAATTTCAGTAATATTGTTAAAAATTCATTTTTACTTAATTTTTTCAAGTAAAAATGTGTTTTCACAACCTGAAATTTCAATGTCATTTTGTTTTTTAAATTATAATTAAATTTTCATTTTTGTGTATAAATTTATATTTATATTTTAATTTTTGTTTTGATAATATAAATAAATATATCTTGTTTTATTATTTTTTCTCTTTTGGGGATATGAAAATACCTCTGATGCTCACACCTTCATTGCCAACTATTTCACTAAAACTGGTTTTTTTTTAGATTTTTAAAATCATTTTCTCTTTTTTTTAACTAGGTCAGTTTTTTTCATTAAATTGTTTTTTGAACAGGACCAACTTCAACATCATTACCTCAATCTAAACACCCATCCACCCCTCAGTTAACTTAGAACCTCCAAAAAAGACATCTAGTAGGTTCTAGGGCATTTCTTAATCAAATCAATCCAAATCAATTTGGTATCAATCCGAAAAACTGCTCAAATCAATTCCAAATTTATTTAAGGTTTTTTTCAAATTTTCACAGGTTCATGGCCTTCAAGAGGGCATTAAAAGTTATATATATATATTCTATTTATTTTTTATTTATTTTTTATTTATTTTTTATTTATTTTTTATTTATTTTTTATTTATTTTTTATCTATTTTTTATTTATTTTTTATTTATTTTTTATCTATTTTTTATTTATTTTTTATTTATTCTTTATCTATTTTTTATTGATTTCTTATGTATTTTTTTTTTATTTCTTTTTTATTTCTTTTTTATTTTTTTTATTTTTTTTCATTTTTCTTCATTTTTTTTATTTTTTTTATTTTTTTTATTTTTTTTCATTTTTTTTATTTTTTTTTATTTTTTCCTATTTTTTTATATTATTTTTATTTTTATTTTTTTTATTTTGTTTTATATATTTTATTCATTTTTTTAAATCATGGTCATTACTGATCATCTTTAATTTCAATTTATTTATTTTTCTGATGATCATCATAACTAACCAATTGTTTTTTTTCTATTTTCCTGATAATGAATTCTTATTCTTTTAATAATGATTATTACTGATAATTTTTATTTTCAATTTCTTTTTTGCAATTTTCTTAAACTAACTATTACTCTTTCTTTTCTTATCTTTTTTCCTGATGATCATAACTGATGAACATTTTTCATTTTTTGTTAATTGATCATCATAATAAATCATGATTCTTATTTTTATTTTTATTTTTATATTTCTTTTTGAATTCTTTTTTTAAGGATGATATTGGATCATGCTGATGATTCTGTTTAATTGAGTCTTATTCTTTTATCTTTCTTAATTATTTGTCAGTATAAGGGTGGATTATTTGTAAGGGTTATTTCTGCAATGTCATTTAATTTCACCCCTCTTCCCTCATCATTGAAATTCAAAAAAACCCTCCTCCTCTCTCTAACTATAGAACATCATGAGGACAATAATACCAAAAAAGATCATAAAAGAAAACTTTCTTTGCACATATTTACAACATATTCCCCATTGTAGTTATCAGAAAGATTTTTTGCTTATGGTGGATCATCATCTTCATGTAAATCAAACCATTAATCTCAAATTTGTGCTAATATATCATGTAAAATTGTGCAATAAACAACCCAAATAAGAAATTATTCAAGCTAATGATTATCCCTCATTTGATTTCACATTTACCTTAGAGAAAACCACTGCCCCTTCAAAATTCCAATTGCATTTTCAATTCTGACCCTTAATTTTGCTAGACAGTAATTCAAAGTATGGTTGTCTTTATTCTGTGCCACAGCTCCCTTATACGCTGGACAACGCAAGGAGAGCTTGCATATTCTGAATTGGCAAGTAAGTACTCATCTTTTTTCATGAAATTCTTGAGGTTTATGTGTTATTTTCATATGTTGATATACATTTGAATCATTAAGTGACTCATTAAAACCCACATGTAGAGCAGTGAACTGTTTTTTTATATTGCAAATAAGCTGTATTGACATAGAATACCTTGATTTGGAACAATCAGTAAAAATGAAATAATGAATCAAAATTCAAAATCTTACCTCTTTTTACAATTAAAATAGGCTTCACCATCATTGGGGGGGATATTGTGATAATGGTATGAGAATCCCATTGATAAATACAATACACCAAGGCAAGCCTTCTGCCTGCATAACCTGAGAAATCTCTCTGCATTGTTCTATTGTTGGCCACACAATCATTTTTTGCTTTGACTGCATTAATATATGGATCAATCTTTGAGTGTACAACAAAATAGCCCCATGGCTCATTAAAAACAACATTCCAATCTTTCCCAAAGCAGCCCCATTAACATTTGATTTTAACCTTGATAGTGCCACAGCCAATTGTATGGAAGGATTGCATTTTTTTGTGATGAGTTTTAAAATGTCTTATCATCTTTAATCTGTGAAACCAATTTTTCAAATTATTTATGTATGGTCTTAAAAATCTGAAGAAACCTTTCAGATGATAATTTTTGTAAATAATTCATTGTATACATGTAATGTGTTAGATATCTTCTACAAGAATTGATGTATCTTTGTGATGTTATTATATCTAATAAAATCATATTTTCCTGGATATCAGAATCACTATCAGAGCTGAAAGCATTGATGAACTGAAGTGAGCTTAATGTCTGAAGTAAAGGTAGCCTTTGAAATGCCTTTGGAATGGTATATGAAGAAAAGATCTATAGCAAATGCAATTTGGGATCAAATATTTTAATAAATAACCAGTGTATTCATATTTATGCAAGATAAGGGAAGCTTAATGAAATTTAACATGCCCTTACTGAGTCGTGTGTTGTAAAAATGTGCCTTTAAGTGAAGCTAAAGGTGGTATTTTGGTAGCTAAAAATGGGATTTGGTACCAAAAAACCTAGGTTTTTTTACCTCAAAATACAACACCTCTTGAGGTGTGGGATTTCAAAAATCCCAAAAAGATAATGCAGGATTTCGAAAAAAACCTCAAGATTTGAGTGTGGGATTTGGCAAATTTGACACCCCCTATTATTTGAATAAATAAAAGTAATATAAATTATATTGTAAGAATAATATAATATAATAAATATATTAATATCTAATAATTAATATATTGATGGCAATTTATCATTGTTACCAATAAATACTAAACTCATGAGAAATTGTCATTTAATAATAAATAAAAATAGTATTAATAATATTGAAGCTATATATTGATATAAATACTATTTATATTAATAAAAGAAGTATTAAAAATAATGATAAAGAGAAAAAATGATTATAATAACAGAAAATAGCCTAATTTTAAGACTCAAGATAATAATTTTGATTAATTTTATTCTTAATAATGTGAATATAGCTTATTTAAGTTGTATTTGAAATAAAAAATAGAAAAATTACAAATTTAACTATTTTTACATGGGTTTAAAGATTTTTAAGAAAATTTAACAAAAAAATGAAATATCAAACTAATTGAAACAAAGCTAGTAATTATTAAAAAGTGGATTCTTAGTTTTCAATAATATAATATTTTTATCTATGAAAAATAAAGAAATTAATTTTTATTTTAATATTTTAGTATTTTTGATGTGTCTAAGGGGGAAACAGAGGACAGAGAGGTACTTTTATAGTAAATATCATTCCTTCTAGTTAAATGACACCTTTTAGCAGACATGTACTAATGATATACACTAGAAGCTATCAGTAATTTAAGGTTTGGTGATGATTGCATCATTATTGAACCTTTTTATCTCATTATTACACCATTTTTTAGAGTTATCACTGTAACTCTTATTTGATGAAATAATAAGCTTTTATAATGATTTATTTACCTAAATTATGGTATTTTGAATAATAAAATACTAATATCCAACAGTTTAATCTCTTATTCAACTATTCAACTTAAAATAAGAGTAGAGTTGATGATCATAAATGATCATTTTTAAGCCTAAACTTTGATCCTTGATAAATTTTACTTTATTCATGCTAAAGGAGTTAAGAGAGTAAATTCTGATAGCTTGGAATTTCCTCACTAATCTCTCAAGAGGATTTAATTACATCATTAAAAATATTTTTTGATTTGTTTTCTGGTAACTCATATTTTCTGTTGAAATTTACTATTATGGACTTCCAACCATGATTTAATAAGTTTTTACCTTGAATATTATGATTAAAGCTACATAATTCTACCATAATTAACTAGTAAAGCTTTAATATATACTTTTTTTAAGTTTGGACTACTTTTAATCTCAAAGTGGTTAACAGCTATTGCTGTTTTTCCCAATATCATCTTATAAGTTTTAACCTTTCTTATAGCTTGTCAAATAATATTTATATCTTTATTATTAAAGTTATTTTGTGGTAATTATATTTTCGCATCAACTATTTATCATGTTTAATTAAAATTTATGGAGCTAAAAGCCATGAATATATGCACTGATAATGAAAGTGCATATAACCAGGTTATTTCAGTAAGTATTGATTTTACAGATATTAAATAAAGATGTTGTATATATAGTTTTTAGTGGGGAATCCAATGGTGTTATTTATTAAAAATTATTATCAATTTAATCGTGATATAATCATTATTTTATTTTTCTTATGGCATTTATACTTACTTTCAGATTAGAATTTAAATTATTATTGTTGAAATGAGTTTTGTAAAGTTTTTTGTTACCTTTTTGTATATTTGGTCATATCTGAAAGGCTCAAAACAGAATAAATTGTTGAGATCAATACCTCTTGTGACTCATAGGCATAACCATCCACCAAGTTGGTGGCCAGCTTAAATGGGTGAAAAACCCATAAACCTACTCAACACAATAACCCAGACCCCATAGTTACCTTAAACAGGATTTCTTTGTCCATGAAACCCATACAGTACAGTAAAGTTCAAGTTCCCCATTCAATTTCTTCCCCCAACCCAATCTCACCACCATGGCTGTAAAATTGATTCAGATAGTGTTTGCCACCATTGGAGAAACACAATTTTTTTGTACTCTTCCTCTTTTCATTCTGCTATCACTACATCTTTTAGCTATATTCTTTATTGATACAAACTCAATGATTTTGAAGAAAGCCTACATCAATTGGACTGTTCTGTTGAAGAGAAAAAAAACTACTTCAAAAGGCCAAAGAAACACCACTTACCAAAGCTGAAGACGATTGGCTTGATCGAGAATTCAAATTGATCAATTATAATGTGGGAGTGGGACTATTACTCAAGTATAACAATGAAGGAAGGGAAAAAAAACTTTCATGGCAATGCAGCTCAAAGCATTGAAGATTTTACTGAAAAAAACAACTCCAAACAAGAATATCAGAAAATTAATCTTTGAAAACATAAATTGTATCAAAAATACACTGATTTTCAGAAAAAGAACAGACCCAATAAAAATCAAAAGCCATATGAAATTGGAAGCAGAAGCCCTCTAGCAACACTTGCATATAAAATTGAAGTTTTGAACTGGTATAATAATAATGGAAATAATCAATTGGCTACTTCAGAAAATTTTGACAAGATTTATCCTTAGGTATTGCTCAAGTAGCCACAAATTTCCTCTTGGCTTAAGGGACAAAAGAGTATTTCTTATGGGTCACTGTGAAATGAAAAGAATTGGAGCTGTCAAGCATGGCCAGGTTTAATAAATGCTTAAATTTTGGGTTCAGAAAGCAATTAAAATATAATTTTAATAAAAGGTGATATTATCCATGCAAAATGGAAAGAATTTTCACAGCTTTTCAATATTCAAAGTGAGAAGTGGCTTCATCTTTCAAATAAATGGCTTGATTCCTTAAAAAGTTGCAACAATATAAAGAATTACAAATGATATATTGAAGCTGACTAAAAAAGCCTGAAAAATGTAGAAGAAGAAATTAAACACTTATTCCAAATACTATTGGCTTATGTGCCAATGACATATTTAATATAGACACGAATGGACTCTTTTATGAGTGAGTGCTTTTATTATGAATTTTTTATATTGTATTACACAGCTAATTACTGTAAGTGAAATTTAGAATTCCACCAGATAAAGGGTTGGCATCATCGTTTCATAATGGGTTCAAAATGAATAAAACATAGAGGAAAATTTCCGTTACATGAAATTCCACTGTTCAAGAATTCTTTCCAATAATATTGATTGTAATGTATGAGAATCCAAGATTTTTCAATAAAAAGTATGGATTTTTAACTTAGTTATCAATACTACTTCAGCTCAAAGACATTGATGGACTGCCAAATATTTGAAAAATGAGCTGTGAGAGAAGAAATGCAAAATTTTCTCTCTGATTGATAATTTTAAGGTTCATTAGATTCCTCAAGAGCGTGTGTCAAATATTAATGGAGTTTTATTTTTCTCAAACCTCACCCCTTAAGTATAGACATTAGATTTTGGTATCACTTGCAAATTAAAGGCCATATATTTCCAATGATTCATTTTACTAGCAATATTTCATTCCAGAAATAATTTAAATGTGAGCCACATATAAAAAATTGATAAACTAAATTCCATGTGTATGTTCCACTTGTCTTGGAATGCAATTACACCTGAAACAATCAGTAACTGGTGGTACCATATCAAGATAATTCAAAAGTTAAACCACTTAAATGATGATTTTGGGGCTATCAAAGCTGAAGCTTCACTTGAAAAAACTATGGCTAAACTTGAATAAACTTGCCTGATCACTCAATAAAATAAAATTTTCATTTTCAAGTTATTAAACCCATGAAATAAAGATGTGTTCAGCCATAAAATAACAACCAAGGAGATTTTCAATGATAAGACTTGAAATTATCAAGAAATCAAAGGAATTGATTCAAATTAATCTCAGATTCCCAAAGTTAAAAAAAGGAACTTTAAGCTTTTTTAAATTATAATTTTCACTAATAAACTAAAGAATCTAATTAAAATCTCTTAATGTCTTGGAATTTTTATAACTTTTGCTTAATTTAATATTGATGCAAAATTTCAATAAAAAAGAAAAAAATCAAAAAAGTGAAGAAAGTGAAATGTCCTTTTCCTTTTTAAGGAATTTAAAATAATGATAATTATAAAATTGTTCTTTTGATCGAAATTGAAGACTGATTTGATGAATTAATTGATTTCAAAGCACAAAAACATATCAATTCCTATACATTATATAAGATGTAGATATTCCTTCTTTATGAAAAAGAAAATTTAAAATAAATCTTGGTTTTAGTTTCGGTTTTTAATAAATAAATGTTTTTTTGTTTTCTTTCTTTTTTTTCCTTTTTTATATTTTTTGTGATTTTTTTCCGTCTTTTAATTTTTATTGATCTTAGTGTATTAAAATTGAAGTTTTCATTCAATCAATCATAGCTCTTACTATGAATCATTGCTAGCTATTTTGAAGCTTCTTAAATCAAAAAGCTATAGATTGAAATAATTAGGGTTTTTTACTTATCATATCCTAAATAATGGAAAGAATTTTCCCCCTTTTTTTTCAAAGACTCATTCAATATAAAGAAAAATCAATTGCATGAAATGAAAAAAAGCCTATAAATTGTCTTAGAGAGAGAGAACTCATTAAAATACAATTTTTCCGAGTAAAATTGAATAATTTTTTTGAGTTATTAAGTTTTTTATAGCTTCTAGAATAAATAATTTCAAATTGTGGTATGAGTTGAAAAAGTTAAAAGAATTCAAAATTTGAAATTTGATTAAATATCAGATATTGTTTAATTGACCCCAATAATATCACAAGATAGGGCTCTTAAGTTACTCATCACCAAAGCCTTCCTTCTTCCTCCCTTGTGGTAGCTTTGGAACGGAAAACGTTATCCTTTTGTGATGAGGAAATATGTAGATCTATGAATTAATTATGATCCTTCAACAATGGACTCAGTGCATTTATGGTTTTTCCAATATTAAGGTACATAAAGAATTTCATTAGATTCTGATTGTGTTGACTGTAGGTTTGGTATTTTGCCTTTCCACAGCTACATAAAACCCCTATGATTATGAAATAAATTTTTCTAAAAGAAAAACCAAACAAAAGGACCTCTAAATCCAACCCCAAAAAATCAGAATATCAATTTTTTAACCAGTTATTTTCAATCCAAAGATGCTTTTCAAAAGGTAATGGTCAAAAATAAAAATGAAATATTCATATTTTGGTAAGATCCCCCATTTCATTGAGAACGTTCTTGAGAATTAGTAAAATAAAATATAATTTGAAATGATAAAATTGTTCCCTTCAGGCTACTTAATTTTGGTCAATTCTCTACAAATTTCTTGAATTTCTTGAAGGTCCTTTTCAGGTCTTTTTCCAAATAATCACTAGTGGTTAGTATATACCTTACTTTTAAAAATACTCTTGGCTTAATGGAATCTCAAAATAGTGAGGGAAAGGATTTTTCAAATGGTACAAGATTTAGGGCTTCAAAATGAATTCAAAGCTAGTTTTAAATGAGAATCAAAAATTTTCCACCAAATTAATGAAAATAAAAAAAGAATATCTTCAATTAATATTTGATTTTGTATAAATTGATTTTTAAATATATCAAACATGTGTCCTTTGTAGTTAATGAAGCAAAAATTCTTTTAAGAAAGAAATTCTTTTTGGATTTGAATTAATAATATTTCTTTGGTTTTTTTTAAAAAGATTTATTTTATTCCAAATTAGTTTGAAAAAAGGAAGTTTTTGAGTTTTCAAAATATTTTTAATAAAAAGGATATTTTTTAATATACTTAAAAAGTTTGTAGGAGATAAAATAATCAGGAAAAACAATCTTATAGTGAGCTTAAATTTCTATTCCAAAAATATTTAGCTTTAATTTCATTATCAATTGGTCCAGAGGTCTCTCCTTTTTTTCTTTTTGCAGGATATAATAGTTTTCAATCTTATAAAAGATATTTGAAATATTTTGATCAAAAATAGATTTCCAATAAGCTAAATTATTAAATAAATAGGTTAGGAAGTTAAAGAATTTGAAAGGATCTAATGTTCCTTTACATCTAGAACCTCCTTTTAAAGGGTACGTAAAGGTAGACTGTGGTGTTTTTAACTTTATTAAACAGCTATATTTATTCATAATAAATCATATTACAGAATTTGGAAATGAGTGATCATTATATTTAGATTTTTGAACTTTGAAAACAAATTTTTCTTTTTCATATTTATTACAAAAATCAAAAAACAGCCATAAAGTTCTGTCATTTTGGTAATAGGCCTTCCATTCTTATATGTTTAGAATAGAATTTGTAAATTAAAAGGACCTATATTTGAAATATTACAACTGATTTGTTAAATTTTAGTGTTAGAAATTATAGTCTGGAAAGAATAAAAGAATCAATGAAAAGAAATAGAAGGACCTCTTTCATCTTCAAATGTTCCAATAGATATAAAGAATCTCATTTTTCAAAGTGAAAAAAAATACACATTGGTTAAATTATAACGATTTGGGTCAAATATAAACTCAGTAAAACATTTAGAATTTTAATAAAGGAATTACTTATTCCAATATTCCATTTATGTTTTAATTAATGAAAAATAATGGATTGGGAAAGGAGCATATATCTTCCAATGTAAAAAGGAGGAAAAAAGATCATCAATTAAGCAATTAATTGAGATGAGGGTGATCTAGTATCCACCAAGTAGTGGTATTTGGAGGGTTTTGGTTGTGAGGTAATTTGTGTGATAATGAGTCTGATTGGTTTTGGCTCAATTTTTTTCTGTGATTCAATTTTTTCTTAAAAAGGTCTGATAATGACCAGATTTTTCCATTTGAATTGTTGTATTATAAAATCAGGAAAAATTGAATCAATGATAAAAGCTTCAATCCTTGAATCATGTAATGAAAAAAACAAAATCTTAAAATTTTATCCCTTTTTCTATTTATAACATTATTACACTTAAATTGACTTATATGTATATTATCCGGACACTTTTAAGAGAATAATTTCTAATTAGAACTCAAAAATTCAGAAATTAGTACTCCATAAAAAGGTTTGGAAATTCATTTTTTCATTAGTAAAACAATTTTTTAAGCTTTATCCCTTTTATATTTTTAAATAAAGGAGAAATAAGATAAATTATATTAAAATACAGTATTCTTTTCTATCTATTGATATTTCAATTTTTTTTCAACAATAAATAAATTAATAACCCCAATAAAAATCAAATAGTAATGATTACAATTACTTGAACAATATATATATATGTGGGAAAAGAATTAAAGATTTTATCATTAAGGTGTTGTTAAAACAACAGATGTCCCCAAAAGTACCCGGTGCCCAGTGTAAATTTAGTAAAATGGATTCTTATTATTTCTGCATTAATGCCAACAGGCCATTCGGGAATTGGAAATATTTTCAGGCTCAAAATGGCCATTCAATTCGTTTTTTGATTTTTGAGTAAGTTCATGCCTTGAAGGCTCCACCAAACTTTCTTGGCCAATTTTGGATGAAGGTGCCATTTTACTCTCCCGCCCCCCCAAAAAAAGTGAAAAAACAGTTTTTCCTTAATAGAAGCATCCAAATGAGACCTCCAAATAAAAAGTTCCAACGGGAAGGAGGCCCTCTATTTGGTTGGCCCACATTGTTGGGTCTCATGGGTATTTTTGTGGCGGGGTTTTATAGTGGCCCCCAAAGGGAACAATGGCCCCACCAATATTATTCTGTGTGGAAGTCGCCAAATATTTTTATTAAAATAACTGAACCATGTGAAGGAGTCATCAATTTGGATTTCAAAGAATGGGTTTTCCTCCAAAACTAGTTTTTTGGGGGTCGGTATAATGGTTCAAAAAGCGCCAACATGGCCAAAGCTGAGGAATTATGACACATTGGAGCTAATTTTTGGAAACATTTACTCAATTAAGAGGGAAATATTAGGTATTTGTGCTATTTAGAAGATTAATAAATTGATATTTAATTGAAAAAGTTAGCACATGTAATTTTTGGCCTCTGAAAATTCAGGAATGGCTTTTCGATAGTGAAAATTGGGTATAAAAAGGGTATCTAACTCGTTTTAAGAAGTATATAACATGTCTAAATTTCAAAGAAAAGCTATTCCTAGTTTTCAGATGGCCAAAATAGGAACTGATCCCTGCGATTTTGTATTTATATTGATAAATTCTTTCCAAGTACAAGGCTAAGTGTTTTTGATGATCATTGGCACACTCCATAACTTCTCGAAGCGCATCGCTATTCCAATGACTTTCGATGTTAAATATTGGAAATGTGGAAAAATACATAAATGTAAAGGGAGAAAGGTTTTAATAATTCAAAAAAACAAAATAGGGGGTTGTTTTTCTAGGGAGGTTAGAAATAGGGGAATAATGAGTAATAATAGATCTCTTATTGAAAGAAGAATGGATTTCAATAAATGTTTAAAATTAACTCTATCGATTCTGTAATTGGAATTCAATATATTTCACTTGCTTGAGTATAATAGAAGTCCAATCTTTTAAAAAAGTCATCAAACCCATCCCATATAGTTTGAAGTTTGGAATAAAATTTCTTTTTCTGCTCAACTTTCTTTTCCACATAGTGTTCTAAGATTTTCCATATATATTCAGTATAATAAATTAAATATTCCACACTTCTGAGATCACAGTGAATATTCCTAATCAAATTAAGTGTCTCCTTGAGGTATGTAATGATTAATTCTGGTAGCTCCGTAATTTTGGGAATTTCAGAACATTGAAATACCAATTATTAATCATCGAAGTAATCTAATAGAATTTAAAGAATGAATGTTAATCACAATTATCTTGAAGCAATCCTTAAATAAGTGAGATTCACTTCCAAAATAATAACATTCCAAGTCCAGATATTCAAACCTTTGGGCCAAATTATTTTGGCTGACTTATTCATTCTTTCATACCTTCTTACTATGGCCAGAATATCATTAGGTTGAGATAATCTTAGAAAATCTAAAAATATTTCCTTTTACACTTGACTTAAGCACTAGACCCTGAAGATTAATCCTTGATTTTAGTATCATGTTCCTTCTTTGAATTATCTGTTGATTGTTGTACATTATAATTTTTTCTTTTGGTGGCCTTCCTCCTTTTTTTGTGTTGAATTCAGTAAATTAAATAAGGAAGGATACCTTTTTCACTTTCATGTATTTCAGTGGCGTTTTGAGAATCATTAGTATAGACAAGCTGAATCCTTCCTATCAGTAATCCTTTTTTAATTCTTATTTACTTCTTTATTTCATATAAAAGTATTTATGAAGCTTTATTGAGTATTTTTTCACACTTTTGGTTGAGGGCGTCATTGCTTTTTTTGCATAATTATGCATCTTCCTTCCTCAAATAAGCCTGTAATTGGAAACTTTGGAGTAATAAATATAATGACAAAACAAAGGATTAAATACGCAAGAAGCTTTAATTGCCATTGGGTATGGGAATGTTCCATAATCAATAAGACTTTGTTTTTGAGTTTATTTTGGATTTTATTCTTTCCTAGGATTCCAGTATAAGCTACATAAGGCTTGGTGCACTTACCCTCATTGTAAATATTTCCTTTTTCTGAACTATATATCTATTTCAGGAAATAATGGAAAATTATTCCTGAGAGATGAGAAGGTATTGAGGAAATATTAACAAAGCTCTTTAGTTATTTATGATATATCCTTTCCAAAATTTCAGGGTATTTTCTTTCAATTACCATCTTTCTGTCTTTGAAAACATTTAAAAAGGTACCTGTTGACTTTTTGCTACAAACTTTGACCATGGTATGAGCACTTTCAACGCTGGAAATGGATAAGTAGCCTACCTTCATGAAACAGAGAGCTTCTTATATGCGAAGCACATGGTGCTAATTTAGTTCAAAATGGCTTCAGGGGGATTCCTCTTTAATTTTAAGCTTTAATAAAAGTCATTTTCTTGAAAGGAGCAAATCACCTACAAGATATCAACAAAAAAAATGTATAATGCATATGAGGGGAATAATAAAAAGAAAATCATATTAATTCTTTCATTGGCTCATCAGGTTTTCTTCCCTTCTTGAGTCCCCCAATAATTTCTTGATATGCAGAAGAGAATTTTTTGCATTTTGAAAATGCACAAAATTGTCTTTTATTTTGGAAATACCCTCTTAGGAGAGCTTAGAAGTTCCAGATCTCTGTCCATAGAGAAAACAGGAGGGTGAGGTATATTATAGCTTTTGGGGAATCTTCTTTGGAATTCTCAAAGGGACTGTTGGTAAGATATTCCAGTTTCATCTAATAAGAAAGCAAAAGCCACATAAAAGTTCTTTTATGTTAATTGGAATACAGAAATCTGTAGTAATTGGAACTCAAACCTGTTTTCCTTGTAAGTAAAGATCATAAGGAAGAAATAATTAGAGTTTTGTAAAAGAATTAAAGATTTAGGATGTAAGAAAAATAATGTGTGGATGTTGCCATCATCAATAAATAGGGAGTGGTAAGTGAAATTGGCAGTCTTGAGGATGTCATAATGTGCCCCAATAGTATTTCTTCCTTGCATAAAATCCTTGGTTTTTATTATTTTTCAAAAATAAATTTCTTTCATAATAGCTGGTTTCAGGTAGTCCCTTTGGGTTAAGATCTTGGCTTGAATTTGGTGGTGCTTCATATATGAATAAGCTAAAAGAAAAACTTGAGAACTTCTCTTCATGGATCCTCCTGTATGCTTAATGAGCCAATTTATTTGAGAATGGGCTGTGATTATGTTTCAATTTTTTTCCATGAGTTACCAAAGCTCATAATTGGATTATTTCTTTCAATAAAGAGGACAGGGAAAATCAATTAATTTTAGCTTTATAATGTATTTGATCATTATCACTCTGACTAATAAAAACAAATCTGTTGCATCTGAGCTCAACTCTATTGCAGTTATAATCTTCCCTTCTTTTAAAACTGTCATGGCCTTCAGCCTTGGAAGGCTCTCTGAAATAGTCAAGAAAGAGTAAATCAAATTTTTATCTACTTTTGGTGGCTCTATTTAAATTTATAGAAGTATTTGTTTATAAAGGTTTCAAAAAAGCAAAGTTTTTGAAAAGTTTTTGATATTTTTCTTCAAAAATTGAAAAAAAATATTTAAATAAAGCAGAGTGGATTCTTTTACAAAAGAGGAGTTTTTTGAGAAATATTTAAGTAATTGGGAGAAAAATATAAGATTTTGTTTTTGCATAAAATAATGTGTTCATTTTAAGAACAAAGGGTAATTTTTTTAAAAAAAGAAACCTTCATTTGTTAAGAAAGAAATTTTTTTTCTTGAAAGAAGAATTTTTTTATTTTTTATTGTCTTTGGGGGATTGTACCAGAATAATTTCAGCAAGGGGCTTCATTGATATATCCAATACATTTGCTGAATCAAAATGGTAATTTTCCAAATAAGCTCTGATATCAGAATTCATTAAGAAAAAGGTCAAAGTGTTTCCAGAAATTTCTTGATAAAAATTGAATTTTAGATATATATTATTCATATGTTTCTATGAAAACTCTACATTGATACTTAATTACAATAGAGTTTATAAGATTCTTTATTTAGTTTATATAAAATATCATTTTTCAAAAATAATTGAGAATATATAATAGTTAATCTGTATGAATTTCAAAAATAAAAATCTTGATATATATATATATAGATAGATAGACTAAATCTCTGTGTGTGAGCCTGTGACTCAAAACCAGAGCACAAGAATGACAGCCAAATATACCATAAACCAATTTTATAGAAAAACTCCACTAAATAGTGACCTGAGCCAAATTATCTCATAAACATAATCAAAGGAAATAGGAAATTTGCCTATTTCCAAAGATACAACTCCCATAACCATAGGATAAGTAATGACAGAGTTATTCCAGCTCAAAGAAAGAACTGAGAATAAACCTTAATTTTCACCTCTCATGTAAAATTCAGAGGAACAGTTAGAACTAATCAGATTCATTTGTAAATTGAATCTCTCAATCAGGGCTATCCAATAGTACTATCCAAATTGAGCTAGCATCAAAACTATAGAAGTTATGGCTAAAAATAAGCCAAATAAGGGTGAACAAAATATGCACCTCTCATCCAGCTTCTACAGCTTTAGTGTGAAATACCTAAAGTGGGGTCTCTTGGGACAGAGAAAAATCAGGGATTTCTTATTTTGCCATCCATTTCCTCATAAATAATCTAGAACAAAGGTTATGGAGAAAAAAAACTTAATACAGGACTCACAACAAATCCACAAATGGATAATGGAATTCAGAATTGGTATAACTTTGCCATATTTAATGCTAGCTATACCAAATTGGTAACCATTGTGTATGTGAGCCTGTGAGGTATGTATAGCATACCCATAAGGCCACAAATGATTTTATATACAGCTGATTTACTCTTCAACAGAATTTTCAATTGAATTTAAAATAAATATTAACAAAAAATAAGTATAACTTTTTTTGGATAAACAAAGTTATAAATATTATGTCATTTTTGGATTATACATCAAAAATGACCTAGGGTACACCCATAGGGTGTTATACCCAAAAAAGCTTATTTCTTATGTTATTGGAAGATTTAAGAATCTGACAGTACTAATGTAACTTTTTTAACATTTTTTTAAAATTGTTAAATTTGAGCTTAAATAAACTTAAATTTAAAGTTGCATAAGGTTTATGCAAACTTACCAAAATTTCAGTTAAAATTGAGGTGTTGTGTATATTTACTGAATTGGCTAAGGATTTTCCATACAGAATGTAAATCCTTAGGGAGCCCAATTTAAAAGTGTTTAAGGCCATAGTATGGCTTTAAATAAATAAAAGGGCAAAATACACACAAAAAGGTGGGACAAAGGAAAAAGACCAAACAGAGCTGGGGTACCCAACCTTTTGGATCTGCAAGGATTCAATTAAGGTTGTCCACCTGTATTGGAGGATTTTCAACCTTCTTTAAACTTTAATATTAGACTTTGATCCAACCTTAAGGTTTCAACTGGTTTTATCCCAATTTGAACAGGAATCTCAAGCTACCAAAGGGTAAATCCCGATATGCAGGCTTGAAACTGAATTTTGAGACCTTTCAAAGCTTAAATAAGCTTAAAGCTTCAAGGTTACAAGCATCAAAACCTTATCAAAAGTGAAGGTTTAGTGTTTATTGCTATTTTATGTGGAAAAATAGCAATAACTTCAAAAATTCATTCAAAATCCAATTCTTGATGGATTTGCTTGAAAATTTTACACAGCTTACAATTTAAAATTATCTATATAGAAATAAAATTTTAAGTATCTTTTATAAAAAAATTTTCTGGGTAATTAGCCTGGGAATTTACTCGTTTAATTATACTTAAAGGAAATTAAAATTTCTTTAAAAATTACTTAAAAATTGAGTTTAAGAGATTTCTGCTTGAAACACTATTTTTAAGTTTTTCATGTGATGAACTTTAATATAAATAATCTTATTTTATATTAAAACTTAAAATGATTAACTTAAATGAGGATTAAAGCTACTTGGAGTTAAGAATAACACTGGTAGCTTTCAATTGGAATTAAAAATAAGTTACCTTAAGTTAAGAACCTTATTTTTAAGCATGGTTTTTCAGCTTTGACTTGAGCATGCCCTCTGTATCCATCAGCGGTGGCATGTCGGTCTGGATGGTCGGTACAAACCGGCCAAATAAACCAAACGCCAAATCTGGTTTAATAAGCCAAAAGTTGGTAAGTAACCTGCCTAATTAACCAAGACTGGATAACCCCAAACCTAATTCCAAAAGATGCGGTCCCTGCACACATAGCAATAACCGCAAACTCCTTAGCCCAGAAAGTAATCTCCAACTTGCTTGCTTTCTCACCCACCCTCCTCATGACCGATCTTTTTTTTTGTAATTTTTTGTTTTCACTTTCCAATCTTGCATTACATCAACAAACACAAACTAACAATAACTCCAGATCCAACACTGTACCCCTTCCTACCTAAATTGCAACCAATAACTGCTTCATTCTGATTCGTCAGAACCAGTCTTATTTTGAATTCAAACATCATATGTCTGACATCATGGCAGAACCCTAATCCATCACGCTTCCTTTTATTATCAACTGATCCATCAAAATCTGACAATAACCACCATCATCCTTGGTCTTTGGATATCCTATATAAGCAGTGATGGCTGGGCTGCAATTGAATGTTACATCATCCATCAAGAGTGGACTTCAGACCCTTGCTCTGTACATTTGTGAGTATTCACTAATTTTCTGTTATTCTCATCATGAATTTGTGACTTACCTCTTTTTAAATAAATGCAGGTGAATACCAACTGAACAGCATGGGTGATTATTTGACTAGCATGGATGAATATGATGACAAAGATCTATTCAATGGAGCTGCTAGTGGTGCAGCAAATTCCGGATGCATTAATTATGATCGCCATCAAGTAAAGCCACAAAAATGCCGACATATACAATCAGATGTATATGAGTATTATGAGGTGAGTCCAATAGTTGCTTACAATGCCAACATTGACAAATTAATGCATTGGTTACTTTAGAGTCTTACCCCAAATGCTGAGTGGGTGCAAGATAAGATTCATTTTCGATATACATACTGATGTAGGCACTGCACATGAGTAGTGAGGGTTATCACAAACCATTACCTTATTAGAAGCTAATGACATTGCCTTGAAGCGTTTTGATTGCAGTCTTAGGCCGAAATACATCAAATTTGAATAAGCACCGCTCCAAATGTTGTGGTTGCTTTTCTGCTTGGCAAAGCAAATGCCCTGGCTCAATTGCTCCCAACCTAGGTGCCAAATTAGCAGCTGAAGAGCAGGTAACGCTACAAAAGAGTCTTGTGGAGGCCCTTGTGGCAATACAAGTCTCCTTCTCAATTTTTGAAACACCCCGGCTGCGACAAATTTTACACCGCCTATCTCCCACTTTTGTTTGGCCGAGATGCTGACAGATTGCAGCCCTGGCAACCGATCTCTATTTTGAACGCAAACAGAAGTTGATAAAGGAGGTTTCCAATCTCCCTCAAGGTACCTACCTCAGTGCAGCAATCAATTGTTGGACAACAAAAGATCAAACACAAAGTTATGTGGCCATGGTAGGTCATTGGGTTGACCCCATTAAGTATACCTTTTGGAAATGCCTTCTCTCTTTTGAGGTGAGTATTTCTATATTTTTTTTTGCAAAAAGATAGCTGATCCTCCGTGATCTTAGACCATTACTGGTGTCCATACAGGCAAGGCCCTTGCATGGAGTGTGTGGGAGTCTCTATCCAAGCGTGGCATGGTTCATCGGCTGTACAGCATCACTGGGGATAATGCCGCAAATAATTTGGCAATGGCCATTGACCTTGAGTGCAAATTTCATGGGGTCAATATCAAGTGGCCTCCCAATTCTCGCTTTCATCGGTGTGCCTGCCATGTCCTCAATTTAGTTGCCAAGGACTTATTATCACATATGGGAGAACTAACCGATGAGGATTACGAGTTCTTTGATGACTACTTATCTCTGGAGCGTGCACTGATTGAAGATAGCAAGGATGAACACCCTCCAACGGCCCAAGAATTACAAGGTGAGTCATGGGCCTACTATGTGATATACAAATTTACAACTGAATTTTTCTCTATTAATAGGCTCCATCAAGAGAGCTGGGAATTCCTACCATTGTACATCCCGAAAACGCAGAAATTGAGGATTCGATGAAGTTACATTAGAAACGCAGGACAAAAGTGAAGCTCTTCATCGCATTATGGCCAACAACAGCTCATGCAGGGTAGATAGCTACAGTGAGATCATGCTGAGTGTACAAACTCCAGGTGAGATCTTTGCCTTACCCATATCTTCTCAATCCAACTCTAGCCAGGCGCACAATTGTACGAGCATTAAGAGACCTGTGCTCTCACATACGCAGCTCGGGAAAACAAAGGGATCTCTTCATTCAAGCACGAAATAAAACGTGAGACCCAAAGGTCCTTCCAATCAACATTCCAATGACCCGTTGGAATTTTTTCTTACACCAGATCCAGAGAGCACAACGCCTGAATCTCTCCATCCAATTGTACACAAGCACTCCTGATGGCAAGAATTACTATCTCAGCAAGGAGATATGGAGCCCATATTGGTACTATTTGAAAAGGCATGTAATGTATTGCAGTCTAAATCTCCAAAGAAACATTTAGTACTGCCCTATTATTGGGTGATAATGAAACAATTGAAGCATTATGCTTGTGTTAGCCCGATCACTTGGTGTCAGGCATGTGAGGCAGCGCAAGCAAAACTCCAAAAGTATTATGATCTTGAGGTGAAAATGATGATACATTGATTTCAATGCTCCTCAACCCAAGATATCGCGAAGGAATATTTACTCATTTGAAGGTCCCAGCATCACGGGCAAATGTAATTGTAGGCCAGCTAATGAATGAGTGTGCCAACATGACTTGCATCAGGGCTGTGGAATTGGAGGACCCGGCAGATTTCGATTCATCTGATCAAACAAGTGAAGCTGATGACAATGATTTGCTTCGTCACCTGGGTCAAACTCCCATCAAAACAAATGATGAAACCCCACTATCCCACAGGGACAAAGTGGTTTCTTACCTCCAAAATCTTCATCCAATGTCAAGAGGTGAGCATATAGTGGATTACTGGAAGTTGAGTAATCTCCTCATGTGTAAGAAACAGGCTGTGATACTAATGCCATCCCCATTGGGTAGCGTCAAATTGTCACGGGCAATTTCCCCTTGTTGGGGAAAATTGCCTTGTGATATTTGAGCATCCTGGCCTCATCTGCTTCAACCAAACGTGTCTTTTCCCAAAGTGTCCAGCACATGCCGGTCTGGGATCCCGGACAATTGCACATCTTACTTGCCTGAAGGAGTGTCTCAATGATGAGCAACCCCCTTTTTGAATCAGGTGTGATTTCACATCAGATGTTGGCTACGCTATTTAGGGAGTGGATGCAAGAGTTTTTTTGTTACAAAATGCAATTCTATTCCTAATTGACTTTTGTTACAAAATGCAATTCTATTCGTATTTGACTGCAATGAATAGTCTTATTGAGTACTGGCTTAATTCTTGTCCGTAAAAACTGAAACTGAATACTAATGTTAGTATTGTGAGACTTATTAAGTAAAGACCAACATGCAGTGTATGTTTGTAAGACTTGGAACAAATGAGAATTTAAGCGGTCAAACTTCAAACTGCTTTGGAACCGCAATGCCACCCCTGATATCCATTATGAATCATGAGATATTCTCTGTAGACATAGAAAGAGTCCTTTCATCACTGTTTTTGTCCATCATCAATTATCAATCCAATCATATTAGACATTTAAACAGGCAAAGTGTTATTATATATAAAATCCTATTATTAAAGTATTTATTAAGTATTTTATTCTTTATAAATCTTAAATTAAAGAATTTGAATCATAGAAATTAGATTATTGTTGTAATCACCTATAATATATTTTATTTTATAAAATTATTGTCTTTGAAATATTTTTTTAAATCCACAAATTCCTCTCAAAAACTCTTTAATCATCATTTTTATTATGAAAAGTTGTTTCATCTTTAAAAATATTTCTTTTTGGCATGTTTTTAACTTATAATTATTATTTAATATAATAACTGTTGTTGTTTGACTTATTGTATTAAATAAATATTATAAGTAAGGTTTCTCTAAAATTCTATATCTTTTTTTATCTATTATTAGGTTTTTTATATAGAATTTTTCTATAAGAATTATTTCTGCACAGTGTGTGTTATAATTCTTTTATAAATGATATATATATTATTTATAAGTGGTTGAATATTTATTTTTTCCACGTGTAATTGTTGCATTAACAGCTTTACACTTCTTATTGTTATAATTGTCAGTGACTATAACAATAATAGAGTAATTACAATGTATCATAATTATTAAGTTTTTTATTATTATTTTATATAATAATAATTAAGCTTATTTTTGATATAATTATTTTTAATAATTATATTTAAATTTGTGGTTATAATATTTTATTATATTATATTTTTCTACTGAGGACAGTCATAGTACTCTTGATATTGTTACTATTATAAAGAGTTTTATAGACAAACCTTTCAGTGTAGATCTAATAAAGGGCTAAAAATTGAGCCACTTTTGAGCTCTCTATCTTTAAAACTGACAAAGATGTTCAGGCTTCAAGATTGTAATCCCACACTAGCCACTATGGGATGTGACTGTGGGACAGCTGTCCATATAATTTAATTGACAGCTAATAAATTGAATAAAATTCTTTTATTCTTTAATTTCTAATAAACTGACAAATAAGATTCATACAGGGAGAATTAGTACAGTTTTTTCCAGGTTAGAAGCACCAGAACACACCTGTAAACTCCATTGGTAAGAATTTTCACCCTGTATAGGGAAAAATGACAACTTGTGGTTTTAAAACTACTTTTCCACCCAATACTAGTCTGTATTTGGTGTATGGAACCACAAGCCAGCCCACAGTAGTGAAATTTTTCACTACTGTGGTTTTGTGAAGAGGTAAGCAACCTCCCACTACACCAGAAAAAGATAAAAGGATCCTTTTCCTCACCAAAAGGCAAATATATTTTTCTGTTCTTGTATTCTTATGTGGCATAGCTTCTTAAAAAATTTGTACCCTTATAATATAAAAGTTAAAAGTATAATCTTCAATTATTTCAGGGTTTATTATTGTAAACCAGCAGGTAGACACTTCACCCAGGGCTATCAGTAGCACTCACCATCACTAAAATCTTTAGTATAGCCCTTTTAACCCTCTTATCATTGATCTATCATCTTCATTTTCGTGTCACACTTGGAGTTATAGCTTTTAATTATCACTGTAAAGCTATATAATAGAGTCAACCTGACATTAAGACTAAATAAGCAAATATTTAAGGTTTAATTGAAAGATTTCATGATAAGATTTTCTATCAATTATTTGATTTACTCAAAATATTTGGTGCATGAATTATAAATTGAGTAGAAAACACAAAAGAATTCATTTCTTATGTTTAATGGAAAAATCAGTGAAATATTGAAATTAATTATTTTTTTATTGATTCTTGAATTTATCATGGTATTTTTTGTTATTGTATATAATGAATATTGAAGAAGGAAATTGTCTTAGAATATTCAAGCTATCAAAACTAAATTTTATTAATAATCAATTAATAATCAATTTAAATTAAATTTTAATCAAAACAAATATACTAATTAGCCAATTTTTTCATTTCATTTATAATTTAATAATTTTTTAAATATCACTTGCCAATGAAAAAAAATGATTTTTAAATTACTATTTGAAGAATGATTCTAATTTTTCCTCAAACATTTTTGATATTTTTGAGGTAATTATTTTATTTTATTGTGTTCAATAATCGAACAATGGTGCTTGAATCAAGTTTAAATCAAAAAAGGACACATAACTTTTCTTATTTTGTGGTCTCCTTTAGGGGTTTTCTACAAATTAATGAACTGGATTTTAAATCTCAGTTAATCCAAAAAGTTCATTTTTGATTTAGATCTCAAATAAAGATTGAAACTATTCTATATGTAAAAACTGAAAGCTCTGGATTATTACATTTAATCTCTAGATAATCCATAATTTAATTTTTTTTGATGAATTTTAGTTCAATAGAGATTGAATCAGCTTAAATTTAACATTGAGTTAACAATGAGACAAATTTTACAGTGATTTTATTGAATGACATGATAAGATTTAAGATTAGAATATACTTCTTCTTAAAAAGACATTACGTCCAAAATTATATTCAAAATCTGTAAATTGACTTAGCTTAAAACTTAAAGATTACTTGATAGAATGAAATATCTATATTAGAGGATGGCCGATACATATTACTTTGAAGTTCATTCCTACATGTTAAACAAAACTTTCGAAAATAAAAACTTCTTTCAAATTAACTTCAATAATGAGAATTAAGTGAATACTAAATCTATTAAATAATATAATCTCTAATTAATATTCAATTTATTATTTCCTTTGAAAAACTTACAAATTATTTTTTGTTCTCAATTTAATCTTTTTTGATCAAATAAATAGTTTATTTTTTTTTATTCTTTTTTGTGATAAGATATACTTCTTCCTTGTCTAAAGCGATTTAGCTCATAAAATTTATATTTAAAATCATAATAGGAAGGTATTATAGCTATTCTTAAATTTCAAAAAAATGAGTTCTACCTCATAAATTCACTTTGAACTATTCTTTTCTTTTTTTGAGAATTTTCACTAATTTCAATAAATTTTTGAAAAATATTCCAAAATATTTTGATCTCAAAATTAAATGATAATATTGTTTGAGGTCTTTGAAGTAGGAATTAATTCTCCTTATTGAAATCTTTTCAAGATAAATTAAGGGTGTGTGTAAAGAATAATATATTATAATAATATAATGGCAAGAGGGGATAAGGAGCTTCTAGCTCCACAAACACAATATTTTAAGGGTAATTATCTATTTTTATTTCAGTTATTCTATTTTTATTTGATCAAAGATTCAAGGAATAAGTATATGTGATCTACTTATACTCTTCACTTTTTTATTCAGAGCTTGAGTTACTTAAACCATTAACTTCTATTTTAATTTTCCTTTTCAGTTTTTTTTTCATAATTATTTTATGTATTTATTCCAAAAACTGGTTCATAATATAAAGAAAATTTTCAATAAATATCATTCTTAATATATGTCTCACTAAATTTAAAAATGAAATTTTCTGACACCTTTTTTCATTAATTTAAAAAATTAATTATGTCTTACAGAAAGAATGGAATTTCTCAATGGACTTATTATCTTGTT
Organism: Austropuccinia psidii; assembly: GCA_023105745.1. Taxonomy (NCBI): domain Eukaryota; kingdom Fungi; phylum Basidiomycota; class Pucciniomycetes; order Pucciniales; family Sphaerophragmiaceae; genus Austropuccinia; species Austropuccinia psidii. The sequence continues at coordinate 30,817,363 of JALGQZ010000004.1, read as the reverse complement.
AGTTTATAATAAATATTTTCATATTATAAATCTAGAATAAAAACAGTCCTCACTATAATTTTTGAAATACTTCTCCATAATACATGAAATTTCGCTACAATTTGATATCCATATCTTTCTTCAATCAAAACCATAAGCTAGGCTACAAAATCATATATTATCACATACTAAAATTCCCTTCTGGTATTTAATGTTGAGTTTGACCGTATTCTTCATGTTATATATATATGGAAATTAATAACTCTATTTATCAATATTACAGTATTATCTTCAGCTATTTAAATAATATAATTATTATTTTCTTTAAGTTGCTGATTTGATATAGTGGAGTAAATTTTTTGAGATTTGAAACCAAATTTTTCTTTATTCCTTTTTAGTTATTTAATTTTTTGACTCAACTACAAAACAAAAAATCTGTTAGCCATTTTTTGAATAGAAAATCAAAATAGAGAAATTTTGCTTTTTTGATCTTTAAAAGGCATTAAGAAATATTTTATTATTATTTTTCAACTCTGTATGGTCAATTTATCTGGGCTTGTTGTTTAGGATATAGCTCTTATTGGAAATATATTCACTAAGATCTATAATTGAGAGGGGTAAATAAGAATAAAGAGACATTTTGATTTTTTTGGAATGGGATATGGTTTTCCATATATAATATAAAAGTGAGATAGTAAGCTAAAATAGCTATTTTAAACTGAGATATATATGTTATAAGGAAGAATTTTTGCTTAAATTGTTTCAATTTTATAATTAATCGTTGAATAAAGTTGATCTGAAAAATTTCTGAAGTATCCAACTGAAATAAAAAAAGTTTGTTTTTGTAAAATATTCAATAACCGAATTCAAATATCTCAATATTAAAAAAATAATTATTCAAATAGATTTCATATGTAGATATAGTTAAATGAGTTAAGTGGGTAAATAAGAAACTATGATCACAAATTTTGAAAAAATAGGGTTGAAACTTTAGCTTTATTCATTATTAGATTACGATCTGAGAATATTTGTGTGTAATATAGCATGTAAAGCTTCTGTCAAAATCTTCCCACAGGGTGTTGAAATTATGAAAGATTTCACAGTGATTATAATTTGAGTGATAATCTAACTAAGATTTTTTTTAATATAACTGGTTATTTAGAGTATTCTCTTATATTCTGCAAAATCTTAATTATGAAATATTTAATTTGCCATTTCTGGATCAGAATATTGGCAAAAATTCTTGTTGAAGCATCTCCTATTTTAAGAAATATGAAACACTGACTTCAAGGTATTAGAAGTATATGGGAAGCCTTCAATGGAAAGGTTTTTCGAGATGAAATCAGGACCTTAATGAAAGAATTAAATGTTGGAAATTTAATTAAAAAATTGTTTTGAGAAAGTTTGAATGGTATCAAAATTGTAGAAAATATTTGATAAATTGATGTACATTCCCAATCACATGAGAAATTACGTTTGAATAAAATATTGAATATCGGGTTTTCCTTTTAGGAACTCACTTTTTTCATTCATATTCCCCTTTCATTTCCTTTTCATTTCGGTTTTTATGATCTCCACTAAAAAATCTATTTGGTGAATTTTCATAAGACAAAAATCATTATTTTTTGTTTATTTGTTAAATGTTTTTCATACGTGAATTATATATTTAACCCCTTATAATAAAATTAAGAATTTTTATGGTAATTTTTTTTCTTGAGTGATCATTCTCAAAAGAAAAACATTCCAATTTGATTAATTAACAACTGAACCTAAACCCCAAGAGCTATTACAATTATTTAATAGGTTGAAGTTATTTCTTTTTTTCAAAAACAAAAGGAAAAAAAAACAGAACAATGGCGTAGGAATTTTAATAATTCAAAATAACTCAAGTAAAACTTTGAGCATTTCTTTGTTGGTGGGGGGAGGGGGTATGACTTCATAAATAACCCTTCCAAAAAATGAAAATTTCTTGAATGATTTGAATGATATATTCAAAAATTTGATGATTTGTTTTTAAGTTGATCAAAACCAAAATCAACTTAAGAAAATGGATCATTCCAGTTTATATATGAAAAAATTTATAATAATTTGTATGAATATCTTGGAATAACTACTTTTAATCAATCCTTGAAGCTTAAAAGGGTAAATTTCAACAGAAATTAGCTGTACAAAGAAAAATCATCAAAAAATAAAGTTTGAAGTATTAAATTAAATGATATTGTTTTAATTTTTATGAAATATTAAAATATCAAAAAAACTATATGAGTTTCAGATTTGAAATTAAAATAACTATAGTGATTTGAAGATAGGCTATAAAAAACCTTATTTGCTTACTATTCATGATCATAAGAAAGATTTTAAATGATCTCAATCCTGTAAAATGAGTTGGTATTTACTAATTTGCGCTTAAAGAATCAGAAATATTCAATAAGAGACAGATTCCAAGGATATGATGTAATTTAATTAAGAAATAGCTATCACTATCAATAAATTGTGCAATACAATGCAAGAATGATTCAATCATTATTTAATAATACTAAAGCCTCAAAATATTTATCATTTCTAATAGAATAAATTATTGAATTTCTATCAGTACCAGTATGATCACTAAAAGGAAGATTTTGAACATAGAAAGGGTTCCTCTTCATCGCATTTTGCAAAAAACGTGGAATATTACCAAAATTTTACATTACATACATATTAACAGCTTTTATTTAAAGAAATATTGTTAATTTACATTAACAGTGAAGTATAATATTTTAAAAAAAGTGATTTGTATAGATGTATATTTCAAAATAAATTTAAATAATTTTTTCTCTCTAAAATTTCATTTCCATGTAAAGACTTCAAATAATCCTATTAAAAAGGTTATTATATAATATAACTTGTATTTTTTTGTGTATAAATTATTTGAAAAGAATACAAATTTTTGAAATTATTAGTCTTAGTTTTCAGAGTGATTTATTTTATTAAATATTATAATTTGTATTACTTTTTATGATATTTAATGAAATAATATTATTAGGGTTCTGGTAAAAGCACATAAGCCCTTATGTGTTTTTTTAAAAAATTCCTCAGGCTTATTTTTGAGGATTTTTTTATTTTTTTCCATATGTTTTCTGACATGGGATGTCAAGATCCCTAAATTTTTTCAGAAATTGTTTTCTGCCAAATTTCTCTAAATTGCCCAATTTTTTAAGATTTCATTGAAAATCTTCCCACTTATGAGGTTTCATATTTTTTTCAAAATGCAGGGGAGAAGCTTGAGAATCAAAAACCAGAAGCCTATTTTTTGGGAATTCTTTTGGGTGGAACAATTGTAGGCCCAAAAAGTGTTTTTTTTTTCATGTTTGTAAGCAAATTGAAAATGCCATTTATGACATTAATGGAATTAACAATGTAATTTATGGCATTAGTGGCATTAAAAATGATATTTATGCCATAAATGGCATTAACAGTACCATTTATGGCATCAACAATGACCTTAAAATGTCATAAAGGGGTCTTTGCCCAATACAGGTTTTCTAACTACACTTTAATTGAAAAATGCATTAGGGTTTATGTGGGTTTACCAAAGCTCTTATATTATATTATCTGTTTTCAAAGAATAACATTGGTAATATCATTGTTTATCTAATATTTTGGTATAAAATTTTCATTTCCACATAACAATTGTTTATAGGTAACAAAAAGTATTATTCAAATATAAAAATGTACATTTTCATTATATGTATTATTATTTTTACATAATAGGTATATATATTTTGCACTAAAAATTTATAATAAAATCTTTATTATGGTTATTTTACTTTCATTATTATTTTATATAAGGATATATAAAAATGGTATTTTTCTTTTATATATTGTTTCCTAGATACATCTTACAGATTAGATGTAATTTACCAATTGACTATGATTACGCTCATTTTTTTGTATAAACAATAATTTAGATATTTTCATTGTTTTTAACTACTAATCACTCAATTTGAACTCATATCATGAATTATATAATTTGCAATCCTATTGGGATGTTGAAATATCTCAAGGCTTCATAATCTACATAGGAAGCTGAGGAATTTGTTGAGCACAGCAACATGGAAGCAGAGCATCATAACGCATTTAACCACACATAAGCTTGCTTTTGGCGTTGCAAGCTAGTTATATTGGAGTGGTGTAGTGGTGGTTTTGAAGGCACATAGAGAAATACTAGCAGAAATTTTTATCAACATTCTCGGCTAGTATATAGCCCAAATCCTCACCAATGTGTAAAGTTTAATTAAAGCAAGGTTCGCATATGCTTTTGAGGTTCAATTCTGATTGATAGACATATAAAATCTTGAGCCAGCGACTTGCATCCCCTTGTCTCTTAGCCTAACAATTTTTTTTAAATTCAAAGTGCTTAAAAAGCTGTTTACTCCTCCTAAGGCTATTGTGACATTAAAGCTGGATTTTATAATCGTCATGCAATAAACGCATTAAGTGAAAATTTAATCATTTTTTGTTGGTAGTCTTTACCACCGCCGTAGCATCATACTATGAGAGGCCAGCATTGTCGACAAACTAGGCAATGACGATACATGTTATTCCCACAAGTCAAAGACACATGGATTCTTAGTTACCAATTACAAATGTGGCCCCAATGAGCAAGGGTGTGAAAAGTTGCAAGGCAATCTTCCAGACATTAGATAGTGATGACTTGACGTTGCTAAATGCTTGTACGCTAGAATGAAGTTCAGAATCACAACTTTATAAGTTAAGAAGTCTGGGATATAGAAAAGACATCGTTTAGGACTGAGAAGACTAAAGGCCCTTCAAGGACCTAAAAGCGCAACCCCTCAAGCTTTACTTGACGCGCAACCGTAACATTATTTTTGGGTTCAGCCAATGAGCGTGAGGAATCGTTGAAGCAGAATGCCGGGAAAGTCACAGAAGTACTCTTTAGTTTTTTGTTATTTTCTAATGATTTTCTAGGTGTCATCCACGAAATAATGGTAAAACTGGGAACAACCTAATTTAACAGAAGCATCAGATATGCGTCGCAACGTAACCGGATAAGCATCCAAAACATTCAGCTTGCTGACTAGTTAAAAAACATAACGAATCGGCAGATTATTAAAATGAACTGAGTCGAAGCGTTTGTCAAGTGAAAGGTGAGATGAGATGAAGGCGAGAGTGAGGGATTGGGCATTTATTTAATTCGTGGCTATAGATGATAAGATTCACAAGATAGACAGACGAGACACGCATTGGGAAAAAGGAGGCATGGTTCGTATCAGTAAAGTAACATGTCATGATGTCATAAAAAAGCTGTGTCGTGCTCACTTTACAATCGTCAGTTACATTGCGCACGAAAACCGCATTTCGAAACGCCTTTGACTTGTCCGACTCCTTTTCGGCTTGCTTCGGCTCTTCATTCTTTGTGTCATCGGTAGTTTCATTCTTAATGGGCGCAGTGCCCTCTTCTTCAAGTACTGAACATCCAACTGCTAACCTGGTCCCGTCACTATTAAATGCGAGTGACGATACTGAGCCAGGGTACTTGGGTAGTTGGCGTAGACGTTTTTTGGCAGCTGAATCCCACATGGAAACTATACCATCTCCGCCACCAGTTGCAAAGGTTCCGTAGCTGAACAACGTAGTAGCAAAGAGGTCAACAGGGAACCAAATTCTTGGCAAAAGAACACTCACCTGGGATGAAAGGCGAGCGCATTTACCGGATAGACAGTGTCAACACTATCCACCATTTGCCGATGACATTTGAACGCGTATTTCTTTGCTTGAGCTTCAGGGGTTGTGTCGAAGAAATCCACCGCTACTCTGCCTTCAATGGATGCAGAGGTAAAGCCTTTTCAAAAAAAAGAAAAAACACGAACACAGCTCAACATTCAAAATTATCAGCAATTTCCAAGCAAATTTGGCTACATGCCACCGATTTGCGTCAGTGGACAGGACATACCATCACCGCTGGGCATACACTTGATGGTGCGTGTCATGAATTTTAACGAGCTTTCTCGCTCTTGCAAAGGTGGTGGCGGCATCACAGGCTCAGCGGCAGCAGTCCCATTTTGGTTGAGCTGGTTGACCTTTTCGACAGCTTCAGACAATTTGCGCATATCCCAAATCCAAATCCTGCGGTTTCCCATTGCCACTACCAAACGATCAGGCGATGTATCGAGACAGTATACTTTTGAGGGAAGGTTTGGCAAGGTGAGACTGGTGATCTGATGGGGATACTGCTTATTAGAAGAGATCTTTGGATCTTGCAAAATCACCGATCGATCCCACGACCCAGTGATGAGAATATCTTGATAAACGGCGTAATGTACACATTTTACGGCGTCTTGGTGGGTTGAGATGACACGATTCGGTCTGGTAGCCGGAGGGGTCGTGACGGCAGTTTCCAAATCGATTTCTCGAATGCCACGATCCAAACTTCCGGTATAAGCTTTGCCCTCGCTTTTGCCGGCACCAAAACTAACATCAAAAACGGGAGATGGATGAGGATAGACACTAAGGAACTCCTTAGGTGACGCGCCGGAAAGATCGTATAGCTTCACAGATTTGTCCCAAGAGGAAGTAAGTAGCAAATCAGCATTGGTGGGATGAAACTTGACTGAGGATATCGCATCTGAAGAATTCCCACTTAATTCGATTTCTAATAACGGTGAAAGCAGCCATCATAAGTACGATCGTCAGCCGATGAGCTCATGAGAAGCAACCAGATGAGGATGAGCTCTTGATGACTGACCTTTTCCATTGGACGATGCCATCTTGTCGTTGTCGTTGCGTAACACAGAATGAGGTCGAGTCAGCGGTGGCCACTCGCCCTGCCCCCAACGCTGGGAATTCAAAAATTGACATACGTCTTGTCACCTTAGGTTCTACTCTTACACAACACCTTGCCTTAACAGGTTTTACTTGGTTGATAAGACCCAGCACCTTTTATTCAAGCACTCAGAGGCTTTTCTCAAGAGTCCCTTAAAAACATCTTATCACAACCATTCAAAATCAGGTGGCTCTCTGAATGAGTTGGATTCGACGCTCTCTAGTGAAATGATGGCCATGCTATAGTGTGAATCTATACAGAAAAGGTTCATAAGATACTCAACTGCATGCTGAGAAAGTATGTTATATGATTTCTATATTACTTCAGAATGGCCAAATGATTTGAATTTGTGAAGGAAAATCATATATTGTCCAGAAATAAATGTAAAAGAACTTAATGATGAAATTTATTGCTAGAACTTCAAACCATAAAGTATTCTTTTAAAATAAGTTCACTTTCAGCTGAATTTTTGATAAAATGAGACAGGTAGTTTTCAATTGGGTTTAAAGAATTAACATCAATGCTTGGCCGAGGCAGGTAGTCATCCTTGTAAAAATAAATTATAAAATATCTGAGTTAATTGAATAAAATGCAGTAATTTCAGTTATCTAATGAAGCTTTGTTTTAACAGAAATATTCTCTTTTCTTACCATCATCAACCTATTTTTTCTTAATCTTATCAATAGATTTTTTTTCTTTTGTTGGGAATATAAATAATTATATGAAAAGTCACCACAAAGAAAAGGTATAACAACTAGTTGAAAGTCCTAACAGCTATGATTGGAACTAAAAATAGGAGTTACCTTTACTTCAACTGTTCAACCCCTTCTACTAGATTTGAAACTTAGTCTACGCCTGTTTCCTGAATGGGATCAGAATGCCAAATTCAGGTTATAGGAAGCTTCCATTGTAAAAACAGCCAACATACACCTTCAATAAGGTATTCCGATTGCAAAGTTCACATTTATCAAGAAAGAGATTACCTAGTCAAAACGTTTAAATCCCCTTTTCTCAAGTGAATAATTGGTAAAATCTCTCATTGGTTTCGCGTAGTCAGCTTTGTTGCTTTTTGTGTCATTTATCTTGCAATGATTTTGTATTCCTTTATTTAGAAACTTGTCACATTTTGAAAGAAAAATAATCAGGAGTAAGATGAATTTATTTTGGAATATTTATTATGTGAATTAAAAAACTGATCAGCTGTTATGATAATCAGAGCAGGAGAACAAAAATTTATTTGATTTAAGGATCACATTACAGCATAATTATTCATAACATGGCAAACAAAAAAAAGTACATGACTTTAGATTTCTACAACAATAGCTCCTATCAAGGTAAAAAAATATAAATTAAAATGAAAGAACTTATCTCAATAATCCTAGAAGCATATTAGTGATTTTGAAATAGATAAGTCTCACTCTAAGAATTATCAGTCACTTATATGAGGTATTATGTAAAATTGAATTTTAATGGTAAGAAAAAAACTCAAATTGATATTTTGATTTCATATAAAAGATTTAATAATTAAATAATGATATTTCACATGAAATTTTGACACAAAGTGATAATGATCCTCCTTAATTAATATAAGAAATAGTGAGATTACTGAGATTAAAAATCGAACTTTCTTTTGAAATATTTAATGAAGGTTTTGTAGCTCCTTAATATTTGGAGAATAATTTGTAGAAACTTAGAAGGGAGTAACTATAACTAAATTTGTGACCTAAGACTAAATATTCATCAGAAAAATTATATAATTGAGTAATGACAAAAATTTAACCGGGTACAGAATGGATATTCATTTGCTTGTCAAAACCTGGGGATACAAGAAATATTTTTTCTAATTAAAGATAGTAAATTTCAATTAATGAATTTCTGTTTATAAAACTAATTAAACCATTCACTGTTTTCAAAGGCAGATTCATCCAAATTATTTTTTTTTCAGAAATGTGTTTAGCATTAAAACAATTAGCCAGTGGTGTAGAAAATATCAGTTTTGGACATTCTAAAACGGACTTAAGGAATAAAAGAAATGGTAGCCACAATATAAATTTTACACTTTCTTTTAATTAAATCAACTTTTATTCTGATTTGAGTGATGTCAGGCTGAGTCTATGATGAAGTAGTTATGATAGTATTTAAAACTTTAAATATGACTTCAAAATGGATGATGATTATTAAAAAAGGTTTTAAACAATAATATAAGGGCTCTAGTATAGTGGAATAGTGGTGGTAAGCACTGTTGAGAGCCCTGGGTTCAGTCTTACCAGTTAGGTTACTATAATAAAAGCTACAATACACTAAGACTAAAGGTATACCTGATTATTTTCCAATAGTATAACTGTTTTTGACAGTTTTCCTACATAGTAATGCAAGAGCAGGATGGGGATTCCTTTGCTGGCAGAGAAAAGGCCTCCTTTTATCCTGAAATGGGGTAGAAAGGTCTTATAGACCCTCCACATAGAGGAAGTGGATATTTTCCCTTCTGAGTGCTGGCTTGTGAGTTGCACAAGGCCTTTATACTATAAATTGGGCTCAGATGTGGTTTTGAAACCACATCTGGGGAGTTTTCCCCAATACAGGGTGAAAATTTTCATCTGGGGACCACACAGCCCTCTTCTGACATGTATGAAGTGTAGAAGGCTGTACAGAGCCTTTATGGGAACCCAGTATTGAATAAACTATGAGGTATTGAAGTATAAAAAAGCTTCTTTATCTATTTGACACCTCAGAATAATAGTTATGGGATAGTATCCCACAATAAAGGTGTATTGGACAATCTGTGGGATTTTAACCTTAAAAGTGCTATAAATTTGTCCATTTTTGAGGTATTGAGCTCAAAAATAGCTTATTGTGTAGCCCTGAATGGGATCTACGTAATAGTACTTCATTTAATATGGTAAAGGTATGCCGTTTTCAATTTTTATTATCCAGATATATGATTTTCTCAAAATCTGTATGGAAATTGTTTGCCCCATAACTTTTTTTCTAGATGAGATATGGGGAAATGGATGGCACCATCAGATATCCCTTATTTTTATCCTTCTAAAATGACCCCACTTTAGGTCTCTCACATTAAAGCTGTGGAAGTTAGATGAGAGGTGAATATTTTATTTACCCTTATTTGACCTTATGTTGGCCATAACTTCTGTAGTTTTGGTGCTAGCTCAATTTGGCTAGTAACATTGGATAGCCCTGACTTAGAGATTCAATTTGAATACCCATTTTCTGGGGTTAAGCCTCTTTCTCTGGATTTCAGATGAGAGGTGAAAATCAAGGTTTATGCTCAGCAGCTTCTTTGAGCAGGAATAGCTTTGTTATTCTTTTTCCTATGATGATGGGACTTGTATTTTTGGAAACAGGTGAGTTTCCTCTTTCTTTTGATACCTTTTGAGCTGGTTTGGCTCAGATCCATTTTTTGGCGGTATTTTTCTCTACCATTAGTTTATGGTATTTGGCTGTTATGCTTGTGCTCTGGTTTTGAGTCACAGGCTGAGAAGTGATAAAAATAAACATATAAATTTTAGTTGAAAGCTTATGCAAATTTCCTAAAATGATATAGAGCTACTGTTATCATTCTGGAACATATATTCCATTCTGAAAAATTCCATTTTCCAAAAGGATTTGATATTCAGTTTCTTTTAATCTCCTCTTTTATGTATAGGAGAATTGGCTATAATAAAAAAGAAACAGCCTTTGAATTGTAATTGAAATTTTTTCTAAAAAAGCTTATTATAAACATTCAAAATTTAGACACAAAGACTAACTTACTTTTTTTATTGGTCTTTTGAAATTATAATGATAGTCCATCATTTGTTGTAGTTAACAGATATTTAAGTAAGAGATTAATCAAGAGTAATTTATGAAATTCTTGAAAATTTTTAATTGATAATAGTTTATACATAATTGATATAGGATGAGAGATTTTGAAAAGGTTTAGAAGAAATTGATATAATTTTTCCATTAAAAGAAAGAATTGTATCCTGGAAAATCTATTTTTTTGAAAAGATACAATAAAATGTTTTTGTGTAATTTGATTTATTGAAATAATCAAGAAAAATTATCAAGCTGTATTATATCCCTTGTGAAATAATATGTTTGAATAATATTCTTTCTTTTTTTCCATGAGTTAAACCATTAAATGTTTCTCTTTTAATTATTATTCATATGAATTTTAATGATATTTGAGACTTTTGCACAATAATTTTAATTATATGTATCCTTTACTTGAGGGTATTGATAATAAATAAGTAGATTGATATAGTTTCTCACTGTAAGGTAGGTTCTTTTAATCTCTAAATTCTCAGCTTTTTTCCTTATTCTTAAAGAATGTAAGAGATTATCAAAAGAATATCCTTTTAAAAGCAACATTGGGGGGGTTCAAGTATGAAAAACACAAACTCCAAAACACTGATTGTTTTGAAAAAATCTTCAATTAAATTTCTCTCTTTTTCAAAATACCACACCTCATGAGGTGTGAAATTTTGGATCACCAAATACATAACTGATGCTCAGTATATTTTCCAATTTAGAATAAAATTGACTACGAATTAAATTTCAAATACCATTCAATTCTACACCTTTTCTTCACCACATTCATATACACTAAGAAACAACTAAAGAAGGTAATTGAAACTTCAAGAGCAAAGAATTATCAAGATCTAATCAACATTTCTCCTCAAATGTAGTTTCATTTTAGCACACTGATTTGATATATATTGTTTTGAACTCTCAAGTCTTTCATAGAAATTTGAATTAAAATCAAAATGAGTCAAGAATTCAGATATGAGTGGAGCTTCTAGGACTTGATTTCAACAGGAATGGCAAATAAGTTGGGAAGATTAAGTCTATTTTGGTATCAGAGCTGGTGAAGCTGTTTTATATAAACGAAGCCGATTAATTACTAATAAAGCCAAAGTACAAATACATCTCATGGGAAAATGAAAAACAACGATTGAGATATCACAATTGATGCAAGATGAGGGGTTTCATGGTTGCACTGGTTTTATTGAGGGTAATTGTATTTCATCATTCCAAAGGCCACCTAATTATGGTCTGCTTCATTATGAACAAGAAAAGAAGTATGTTTTACTTTTAGTTTTCTCATTATCACAATATAAATTATCAATGCATTGGGAACAGGGTATGAGGGACATTTATTATGGAGTTTTATTTAGTTACTCAATGTCAGTCCAGAAAGTATGTGATATAAATCAATGTTTCAATTCATGTAATGTGGGATTTACACGATAAGTACAGGAATCAGGTGTATATTTGCTTATGAGTATTCATCAAAAGCTTCAAAAGTATCTTTTCCCAACACGGCCTATTGAATCTCAATGACCTATGCCCAAGAATATAAAGGAAATGAAGCATGTAATACAGATAATGCTAAATTCTACTTCAGTCTTGCAGAATCATGAGCAAGAATAAAAGATGAGATTGAGATTATCAAAGGATAATTGTCATACCTCAGAGAAACTTGAAATAAAATTAAAACTATAAATAAAAAACAATTATTGATTCATATTTATGTAAGCTGTGTAGGTTTTTATAAACTATTGGCTGATATTGGTGATAAATGGTCTGAGATTTACAAAGAGAATGATCCACTACCCCTTCTATATTTACAACATGATTTTGGTTATAAAAATTAAATGAAGAAAGTTTTCTTTCATTTAATTATTTAAAGATATCTAAGGTTTCTTGAGCTATTTATGTTGACACTTTGAGACTGAAAAGGTGTGAACTGGTACCACCATGGGATCCAAATTTAAATTCTAAATTCTTCCAGAATTCTATACCATTTGATAAGCTCCAAAAATCTAAAAATCTGAATTTATTTTCAAAAGATGATCTTGAAAAGAGAAAAATTAATCAAATAAATCATAATCTTCAAGAGAAACTTGATGGATTCGTTTATTGATAGAAATAAAAAGGAAATATGATTATTCCAATGCATAATTCTTTGTTTGAGGAAAATCATAAGATTCATGAACCATATAGCTAAGGTTATCAGAAAAAATATTAATAATTTGAAGAGAAAGAGGAAGTAAATTTCTGAAGCTCAGGTATTTTATATTTTTACATCTTTTCTTTATTTTGGTTTGATAATTAGTGTGCATATCTATGGAATAAGTCTTGAGAACAAAAAAAAATCCTGTTAGTTGAGACAAGTGACCTCTCTATAAAACATTAGATTTGAAGAAATTTCCTTGGAGAAGAAATATTTATCAATATTGACTTGATCATCCTGGGGCAGGTTCCATTGAATTGAATAAATGGAGCCTAAAATTTTAATGCCAAATTTGTTCTACTTATCAAGAAAGTCTTATTAACTTGAGAGGAATTTTGAGGAATTGAATGTCTTTTGGAAAAAAGAAATTATTTCTACTACTTCTAAAACATTCTCAGAAACAATATTGGATGATTTCTTATTTATAAAAGTCAATCCATGACAAATGGTATCGGTCTTCTTTTGATATAAGATTAAAATGAAGTTCTTGGGCCATCCATCTAGGGAATAATTTTGTTTTAGTTTTCTCATTTATGGGAATTGGATCAAAGTAATTACTGTATGAAAATGTTCTTCTTATATTATGTGCAGATGACACTTTATCAGTGATTGACTGGGTTGAGTTCTTGAGAGGTTTTGAATAAAACTGGGATTATCTTATTGATTTGAGATAGGAACTAGCAAATTATTTGGAATTCAACCCAAGTTAGTGATGAAAATGAAATTATAAATAAATAATTGTAAAGATAAATACTGAAAATGAGTGGTTTTTTTGTTTTTTATTTGAAATTCTGAAAGAATAATTATTATGAAGAAATTTGAAACAACTAAAATCTGCACCACTGATTATAGCTCAAAGTATTGGTTTGTAAATTCACTCACAAGAAAATTAATTAATATTACAATGAAACCAATATTTAGCAATAAATTTTATACATGAGAATAGTAAGATTAAATATCTAGGAGAAATAGGAGCTGAAAAAATAAGTTCAGGAGAAAAATTGATGTTCATTTGGAATCTAAGACAAGAAAGAGAGGGAGTATAGATAGACTAAAATGAGATTAATAGAAAATTTAGGTCTTGCACTCACCTAGAAAGAATGGAAAAGTAAAAGCACAGAACTAAAAGGGAAAACAAGAGTCCAAAATGGCTTAAAGAGAAAGTTGATATTTATAAAAATTGCAGATTATAATCCAGATGAAAGTATTGGTTCTGATGAGTGAGTTAATTTTAAAAAACTCTATTAAGTAATAGATTTTATTGAGCCAAAGTGATATTATTGATAGTAAATCATTGAAAATGGGTTGAAGCTGATATTATGGAATTAACTTAAAGATTCTAAAGAAATTTCAGATAATGTCTCTTTTCAACCAATACTTAATTTAAATATTCAAGTTTAATAGTAATTGAGAATTTATTGAGTAACATCACTGATAAAAATTATAATAAATGTTTAATTATTTCATAGCTTATTGTGTTTTAATAAAGAAATAAAAAAATAATAGTTATTGATCAACATCATGATTACTTCAAGCTTTGAAGAAGACAATACTGAGTTCATCATGGCCGACATTAAATGAAACTTAGTTTTTTTATGTATTCCAGATCCTTATCCCACTTTTTCTTCTCAGATTTATGCTTAATTTGAAATTTGTATTTTTCAAAGTCTCTTTCTGAAATAATTATATTTTCCTGGAAGGTTAATGAATTTTGAATTTTATCTTTCTTGAATGAGATGTCCAAACTTTTGGCTTTTTTACCTTGATTCAGCTTTACCATTCCAGCTTCTTTTTCCTCCTTCCATTTTGATTCCTCACATTACAGGATGTAGGTTTGTATCATTTAATAAAGCATTACTTATATCAGATTCTCTATATCTATCTCTAAGAAAAATTGAATTTAATTTGTCAATGGAAATCCATTAAGTAAGTATATGTTTGTAATAATTTATAATTTCATTTATTGCATGGGCAACCAAGAGTATCAATATGATTGGAGTATCTAGATGAATTTGTAGTTCTTGGAAGGATTTGATTTGGAGTCCTTCTCTTATTATCATTATTGGCCTCAGTATCTTGTATGTAGTGATAAAATATATTATGCTCATTATTTTGAATTCCCTTTGATATTTCAATTGTATTTATAACTTAAAGATCTTGTGGTATCAAATAGTAATAATGATAATAAGTGTTTAAGAATGAAGCTTCACACTTTTCACAGGGGCTCTTCTAAGTGAAGAGGGGCTGGAACCCAGTAAACTGGACTCACTTGTAGAGGGCTCAGGATTGGATATGAAGGAATACACTTAAAAGTGTAATAAGAATGGAATTTCTGATAAGAATAGAAATAAGGAAACAGAAAGAGAAAAAGAAATAATAAATAATAGAGCCAACCAGAAAAAAGTCTAAGTCCACTGTTTCAACCTGTCAGAAAAGAGAGAGAGGGATTAATTGGGATATGGCCACCACAACTCTACTGAACAGGTGAGGAAATGAAAAGAACAACCTAATCCCAATAAATAAGAAATTCAAGAATAAGAATAAGAATATCTCTTGGATAATAAATTAAATATATTAGCTAACTGGGGAAAAAGTCCTCAGAGGGAAGAAGAGGGGCTGGTATATGTGAGAATACACCAGTCCTGACCCAAAGACTGATTTTTCTTGAGAGTAATAATTGATTGAATTGATTTGGATAATAAAGGACCTGTATGGATGTACAGGGTCTGTACAAGATGTGTGGTGGAGTTGGGTGATCATAAAGCTTCAGACTTGTGTATCCAGAATTGTATTTGGTGAATCCAGCCTGTATTGGTTAATACAGCTGTATGAGTGCTTCAAAAGAAGATTTCTAAAACTGAGTGCTCATACACAACAAGGACTTCCTGATTTGGATGAGCTTAAAGTTGAATTCCCCTTACCCTGATAGTGGCCATGACATTGTCCCCCTTTAGGAAATTGTGAGAATTTGAGATGTGAACACATATTCAAAAAGGTCACAACTTCAAAAACGTTTTTTAATAAACAGAATTGAAATTATAATCTTAAAATGAGTAAAGATGCCATAAAAAAGATAAATTCTCAATTTTCTCGAAAATCAGTATATAAAAATGCAAAATGAATTGAACCATTTGATTCCCCATTAAGAGCTACATATATGACTATTTTATTTTGTATCTGTAAACCCAATACTTACTGAGATAACCTGGATATATGCACTCTTATGATCAGTGCATATATTCAAGGATTTTAGGTCATATCTTTAGAAACACACATGATAAAGTGTTGATTAAGAAATGAAGCTACCATTGAATAGCTGTAGGAGTAAATATATAAGATTTATTTGGAAAGCTATAAACAAGGTTAAAAGATATATGAGAATATTGGGTAAAATAGCAATGGCTGTTGACCACTCCAAATTGAAAGTGGTCCAAGCTTAATATTAAGTAGATATTAATATTTTAATAGCTCATATGTGAATAATGACATAGATTTCATCATTATATGCAAGGTATAACCCCCTGAAATCGTGTTTTAAAGTGAAAAATAGTAAATTTTGACAGAAAAGATGAGTTACAAGAATATCATCAAAAATAGATTTTTGATGATGTAACGAAATCCTATTGGAATATTAGTAAGGCCATGAAAAGCTTTCAGAACTAACTCTCTGAATTTCCAGAGCATGAAAAACTTGGAATTTATTAAGGATTAAAGTTAAAACTTAAAAGTGATTATTTCTGATGAATAACTCTGATCTTATTTTAAGCTTAACAGTTAAGTAAGAGATAAAACTTGTGAATATTACAATCATTCTCCAAAATTATCATATAATAAAATTAGAGTGATAGTGATAAATGTAAAAAATGGCATAATAATGAGATAAAAAGGTTTAATATCATCACCAAAACATAAAATATTGATTGATTTTAGTGGATACAATCAGTAAATGTCTATCAGAGGGAGGGATATTTACTATAAAAGGACCTCTTCTTCCTGTGTTTCCCCCTCAGCTGAATCAAATACAATAAAAACATTAAATAAAAGGTAAACTTCTTTATTCTTTCATATGAATATCTTATATTATTCAAGAAAAGAAGCTTTAGCTTGTATTAATAACCATTAATTATGCGGTCATACCAATATCTTATTATCATTTTTTTATTTCTCTCAAAATATCTAAAATAATGTAGAAATAGTGAGATTTGTAATTCTCTCTTTTTTTTATTATAAAGAGAATTCAAATAAGTTGTATTTATATTCTTAGGCATAAAGGTATTCAAAATTATTCTATTAAGTGTTAAAAGTAAGCTATTTCCTCTATTATTATTCTTAATAATTCTATTATGAATATCAATGGTATTTATACTAATAAATAACTTTGATATTAGTAATATTATTGATGTAAATTGTATTTTATAATTAAATAAATTTTTTTCCATATTTATTAATTCTTGGTAGCATTAATAAATTTCTAGAAATACTTTAATCTATAATATATCAATACATTTCTTTTATTGTATTATTCTTATAATATAATTCATATCATGTCATTATATTTTTGATAGTATAATTAATTTCAAACCATAATTATGATAATTATTTTTAATCTTTTTAATAATCAAAGATGGGACATTTGGGGTACAATAAGTAAGATAGTAGTAGCTTTTAATTATTTTTTCATAGTCAAAAATTACAAACTGGTGAGCTCCTGAGAACCATCATAACCTTCCACTCTTAAGTATAATCCATTAATTTCCACATTTTTCTCAAAATATTTACATTTAAAATCTTACTCCTCTTGATTATTATCCTGAAATTCCTCTGCCTTCATTTTTCTCTTCAATTATTTTCATTGATAACTTCCTCCCCCCTTCATTAAATAAGTGATTTAATTTTTTCTGAGTTATGGTTTTTTGTCTTCAGTATTTTATTTTCCAAACCTCCTGTCTTCAACTTTCTTTGGGGTGCATCCCCAAATAGAGGCTTCTGTGATCCTAGTTCTGGATCAATATCACTATTTTAAAAAATGGTTCTCTTGTGCCTTTATAATGGTACTTACAAAAAGAGAAACCTAATAAAACAATGACAAATCAGTACAAATATACTATCCAGGGAATACTCATTTGTTGTAGCTCTTGAAACTTGTTTTTTGTTTTGTGGAAATTTATAACTGGGGCCTTCATCTGGTGCATCTAATGAGGTCAAGGGATAACTTGGGATTTTACCCAAGCATAAAATCCATTTCTTTGAAGAGAGTTGAAATAGAATAAAGATTTTTAGCTATTGTTTCGTCACCCTTTTCATGATAATAATGAGTGATTCCATATCAAGTGGTTTTTGAAAAGGATTTGTAAAGCACATGTTTTTACTTGTATTATCTCTGTTATCATGTAGATTTGTTGCACTAAGATTAACTTGATTGAAATACTTTTCATTCACCTCAGTGTCTATCTGTCAAGATCAATTATTCAAAGGAAGGTGGATAACCTATAGAGGTCATTCCTGAGGCTCCAAAAGGTGAAGAAAATTTGAAATTAACTGAAATACAATTGATTATAAGAAATTGATTTGGAGTTTATACATATCTTGATGATTTTGTTTTGGGTGTTATTATTTATCTCAAGGATAATTTTCATGAAATAATGATTTTGAATATTGAACAATTGATTTCTTAGAGCTCAGGAATATAATTAATGCAAAAAAGAGTAAATAAAGAAAATTGATATTTTCAATGTTTTTGATTTTAAAAACAAAACTTTGGTTACATTAAAGGGGAGCTTAGCTGAAAGAATCAAGGTTTTTGAATTAAACAGCTCTTTCAAAAGCTTAATCAAATAGAACCTGGTATTTTTCATTTATGAATTGCCAAATCACTATGATAAGTCAAGATTATTGAAAAAAAAATTCAAAATTTCAAAGAGTTGATTAAAATTATTGGGATTATAGAATTGGTTTCAACAAATGAAAATAATTATTAAGAAAATTGAAAAATTGGTTAATTTATGGTTGAAAGAAGATATGAGAGCCTGACTATTAGCAGATTGATTCAATAGCTAGATATTAGGAAAATGGATTTCCCCATTAGAAACCAAATTATACATTTTAGTCAAGATGTATGATTAATAAAGGTCAACATAATGATATTTTATTTTGGAATAACTGAAATTTAGACTCAATAAAATTTAAGAAAAGGGTTTTTAAAAAGTATACTCATAATTATAGAATTAAATATATGGTATTTTTATATTTAATTAAGTATTATGAAATACAATGAATCCTGTTTAAAATAATTTTATGTTACAATTATATTATCTTTGTGGTATATTTTGAAACAATTATATTTTGGTTAGTCAAAATTAATTGGAATGGTTGAAAATGAAAATTCATGAATTTTCATTTTAACATTGAAAGAAATTATATTTCAGTTTATTTTAAAAATTCAAGAAGAGTTATGAAGGTTTTCAAGATTGAATAAACAATAATCCTCAAGAAGAAGAATGAACATACTATTCTGACAGTAGAATATGGATTCTTATCACAGAGTCATGAGAAGGATTGAATGAAGATGAAAAATAATGAAGTGATTTAAATTACAAATGCACCACATTCCTCTGTATAAATCCTGTAAATTCCTGTACCCTAGATATAAGTCCCTCTTATGATGCATGGGAATGGAAAAATTTGTTTCTCCATAAAATATTATAAACATGGGATAAATTAATTTCCAAAGTAAACTTCTCAAGAAAAATTACAATTTTACCATAAAAAAGTCAGGAAAAATGCATAAGGGAGATATACTGCACAACCAGCCACAGGATGCATGTAAGGTTTGACTATGAAACAATAAGTAAATATTACAAATGTTCACCTTATTGTACTATGAATGTCCTTATGAATAATGAATAATAATATAAAATTAATTATAATAATTGTGAATGATTATAATTGAGGCGTGAAAAATGATTATATTATTAAATAAATATAAAAATATAATTTATATTATAAAATAAATATAATAATATAATTTATATTATAAAAAGATAATATAATAAACAAATATATTAATATATAATAATTAATATATTTATAAGCACTTTATTATTGTTATCAACAAATAATAAAGGCGTAAAAATTGTTTTTTATAAATAAAAATTAATGGATAGCAATAATATTACTAATATTAAGGTTATTTATTAATATAAATACTATTTATATCAATATAAGAATTATTAAAAGTGATGATAAAGAGAAATTATTATAAAAGAGAAAATAACCTACTTTTAACACTTAATATAATAATTTTGAAAGATTTTACACCAGAATAATATAAATAAAATTTATACAAACTGTATTTACAAATATTCTTTGATTTTATGTGGAAATAGAGTTTTAAAGAGATTTTTGAGCAAAACAATTAAAAAATTGAAGTAATCACGTCAAGATTGATTATTATAATAAAGATTATCCTTGCTATTTATAAATAGAAAAGTTTGATATATAAAGAATAAAGAATTTACCATTTTTTTATTTAATTATTTAGTGTTTTGTAAGTGTCTGAGGGGAAAATAGAGTAAAAAGAGCTCTATTTATAGGAAATACCTCCCTTCTAGAGTCCAGAAGGCTTCTAGCAGATGTGTACTGATGCTTTCTACTAGAAATTATCAATATCTTAAGGCTTAGTGATTATTACATCTTGATCAAACCATCTTATCTCATTATTATGCCATTATTTAGAGTTATCACTATATCTCTAAGTTTGATGACATCATAGGCTTGGAACAAGCCTAAAATTCATGGATTTTATTATTACTAATCATTATCTAATAGTATTCATCAGTTTTATCACTTATATGACTGTTAAACTTAAAATAAGATTACAGTGTGTGATCATAAATGATCAAATTTAAGCTTAAACTTTGATCATTAATAACTTTTAAGTTATACATGTTACAACTATTCTGAGAGTGGATTCTGATAGCTTGGCATGGAATTATCAAACTGCCAAGATAATTTCACTACATCATCAAAACTCTATTATTGATGATCTTTCTTGTAACTCATCTTTTCTGTCAAAATTTAATATTTTGAACTTCAAACCATGATTTCAAGGGGTTATACCTTGAATATTATAATACAAATTACATCATTCTTCACGTATGAGCTATTAGAATCTGACTGTCTACTCCTTTTTAAGTTTGGACCACTTTCACAACAAAGTGGTCAACAGCTCTATTGATTTTATTCAATAATCCATTACAAGTTTTAACCTTGTTTATAGCATGTGAAATAAAGTTCATATCTGTATCTCTACAGTAATTACCTGATGACTTAATTTTTGGTTTATCTCTCTATCTTGTATATTTCAAGAGATATTAGCTAAAAACCATGAATATATGCATTGACCAAAAAAGTGCATATATTCAGCTTAATTCCTTAAGTATTAACTTTAGAGAATAGCTTTATAATTCTTTTAGGTGTGAATGTTTGAGGGGAATCCAATGGTACAATTTATTTCAAATTTTGTTTCATTTGTTCCTGCAATAATTAATGATTTATGGTTTCTATAAGGTATTATTACGTATAAATCATTAAACATTGACTTTACAGATATGCCATAAAAATAGTATATGTGTATTTTACCATGAGGAATCTAATGGTGTAATTTATTTCACATGTTTATTCATTAGATTCTGCTTTAATCCAGATTTTGTACTTATTTATGGTATTATACTAATTTTTGAGATAATAATCATAATCATAATTATTACAGAAATTTTGCTGTGACCTTTTTGGATATGAGGTCATATCTCAAAGGCTCACATGCCCTACCACCAAAAAATATTGTACCACAATCTGATATAGTTAATTCGGGTATCGTAAGGAAGTATTGTATTCCAACCTTTTTCTAGCATTGCTGGTCTATTGCCAGTAGAAGAATGGATTGATGTTTTATATGCTAGTTCAAGAGCTGGTATTAATGTACACCAATCATGGGTAAAACCATAAGAATCTTTAAATTCCAGTCCATAAGCACAGAATCTTCTGATCATTTCCTCCAAGGTTTGTATCATTCTTTATTCTAAGCCATTAGTTTGAGGATGGTAAGCTGTTGAGAATGACAATTTTGTTCGAAACAAGTTATGGAGGTTTGTCCATAATGCTGAAGTGAACTTTGTGTCTCTGTCACTTATGATATTTTGGAATAAGCCTGTGTGGCTAATGACTTTATTCCATATCATTATGGCTGTGTCCATAGCTGTGTCATATTTGTGACATGGTAGGAACATAGGAGTTTTTCTATACCTGTCAACTAACACTAGGCATGCATTATAACTTCTGTCTCCTCCTGGAGGTAGTGCTGTTACCCAATCCATATGAACTATTTCCCAAGGGGATTTTGGTTCTTGAATTTGGATCATCATTCCAAATTGCTTACCTGTGGCTCTGTTTGCTTTTTGGCATCTGTCACAGGTTTGGTTTTGAAACATCTTTCTTCCAATTTGGCCACCAAGAGCAGGTTTTCACCCTCTCTAGTGTTCTCTCTTCTGAGAGATGTCCAGCTGAAACACTATCATGACACTCATGTAAAGTAGTGTTTATTAGAGTTCCATATGTTAAGGCCATAAAGCATGTGTGTTTTGTTCTATTATAGAGGATTCCCTTAAGAAGGTGGAATCTTCTCTCATCATATGCCTTTTTCCATATTTAATCTGATTTTGATGAAAGTGATGGGTATTTACAGTCTCTCATTAGAAGTTGGCTTAAGATATGGCAATTCTTATCTATCTTATAGCTTGCTTTAACTTGGTTAAAGAATTCTGTGCCAATTTCTGTGATACATATCCCTTCTATATGGTGCTCCTCCTGTGGTACCCATGCTGGATTTTTAGGAGTATTTGCTAGAGCCCATCTGCTATGACCATCTGAAGTTTTATGAATATTACCAGATTTATGAACAATAGTAATATTTCCTCTATATTCTTGGATACCAAGTTTCCATCTCAGCATATGTCTATTTGGAGTTTTCATATTTAATAGAGATTTTACAGCATTACAGTCTGTAATAACATCAAATACTGTTCCATCCAAGTAATAGTGTAATTTTTCTAAAGCCCACACTAAGCAGAGCCATTCCATTTGGATTGCTCCATATCTTGCTTCTGTTGGCTTTATTTGTCTGGAAATGAAGCCAAATGGTCCTTCAACAGGTATATCATTGATGATTTGGGTCTGGTGTAGTGCAGCAGCTAGTCCTTCTACACAAGCATCAATGTAAAGCTCAAAGGGTAGTTTCCAATTTGGCATTAGAATAAGTGGGGAATTTGTTGAGGAATTTTTCAATTCTTCATATGCTTTGACTCTTTCTTCAGTCATTTCATAGACTATTTGTCGGTCACATAGTTTATACAAGGATTTGGCAATTTTTGCAAAGTTTTTTATATGCTGTCTATAGTAACCAGCAAATACTAGAAATGATTTCATTTCTTTTTTGGTTTGAGGCATTGGTTTAAGTAGTACTGCTGCTTTTTATTCTTGTCTATTCCTAGACTAAGTCCAGATACAACATGTCCTAGTGCTTTTAGTTCACTATATGCAAAATGACACCTTTTAAAGGAAATTTTCATATTCACTTGCACCATTATTTGTAGTTCCCTTTCTAGTATTGTGAGGTGATTTTCCCAAGTTTCTGAGCAAACTATGATATCATCAATATAGATAGTTAACCATCCTTCTGATAATTCTTCAGGAAATATGGTATTCATCATTATTTGATAATGGGAAGGTGCATTCTTTATACCAAATGGAATTCTTAGGTATTCAAAAATTCCACAGTGGACTATTATTCTTAGTAGTCTCTTGGCATTGTCTGTTAAGACATTTTGACGAAAACCCTTTAGAGAATCCATGGATGTGATGAGCTTAGCTTGTGACAATTGTGTCAATGTATCATGGACTCTGGGTATTGGATATCTGTCAGGGATAGTATAGGTATTCAGGGCTCTGAAGTCCCCTACCATTCTTCATTTTCCATTATGTCAAGTTATAATGACAGGTGTAGTTACCTCTACCTGTTCATTATGTCCTACTTTCCTTAGTACTACAAGGTCCATTAGTTCTTTAATGTGAACCTCTAAAGCTTCTCTAGCTCTTGGGCTGTCTGGATAAGCTGGTCTTCTCAATAGAGGTGGATAAGGTTTTTCTACATTAAGAATTATGTCTACCTCATGTTCAATTATGGCACCTAGTGGTTCTTTGTCAGTTGCAAAGGAATTTCTATATTTAAATAAGAGGTTGATCAATTTTTATTTCATTTTTACTGTTAATTCATGATTAAATTCTGCCTCTTTTAGCTGTTCAGTTATGAAAAAATCCATTTCTGGGCCTTTTTCTTCATTCTTGACAACTGTTATTTGTCTTTTATTATTAAGAAAGCCAAATCTTTGTCTTTTATTGTCACCTATGGTAAAATATATATCCTTTTGGTTAGAGATGTCTATTACATAAGTTGACAAGTAGTCATTTCCAAGTATAAACTGGTTACTAGTGCAGTTATCCATTACTACAAATTCTACTTTCAATCTGATACATTGTGAAGGATGAGGAAAAATGAGTGTTATGAAAATTATAACAAGGGGCTTCATGCTTTCACTTGCACTACTAAATTTGACTCCTTGTATTGGTATAAGCTTTTCTTCCCAATCTGGTACAATTGTTCTTAAATAACTTTTACCAACACAGGAACAATCTGCTCCGGTATCTAAGTTCACTTTTGCCTCTTGGTTTCCCACCATGACAATACTTATACTTGATTTTCCAGCTGTATATCCCATCCCTTTTGCTGGTTTGGTTCTATACAATTTAGCATCTTGTATATTTGTGAGGTTTGTATCAGATGTTCCAAATGGTGGTAAGTTTGAATTGACATCTAGTACTTCATATATCAAATCAATATTATTAATTTGTGCGTTAATTATATTAATTTCATCACTTTAAGAAGTTTCTTATTCTTCAGTGTCTTTTTAAGAATCAGATTCTTCTTCTTTATAATTGTGGTCCTCTGTTTCCACAATTTCATCAATTTTTGCTTTTTTAAGGCAATTATTGGCTAGGTGTCCAATACCTCCACATTTGTGGCATTTTCTTTGCTCATTACTATTGGATGTATTGGGCTTGAAAGCTTCTTCTGATTTATCTTTTTTGATAAATGGCTTATTTGGACTTTTGATGTCCAATTTTTTCCAAGTTCTGCCAATTTTTGTTCTTGTCACTATGTCTTCTAGTGCATTGATATACTCTCTGTGGAGCATGGTTCTATACACCTGCTTCTCAGGGCATGTTCCAATTCACCTCTACATTTGTTAAGTATTTTCATGTGTACCATTTTTTGTGACATTTCTGGGTAAAGTGCATTCAATCTTTCAACTTGTTTTAAGAACCAAGTCAAAGGTTTATCTTTGTCTGGGTCAAAGAAGGAGTTTTCAAATGAATTTTCTATTTTGTACCTCCAGGCATCATTAGCCCACTTGGTGATTATTTCTTGTTTCCACCAAGACCAGGTATTTTTGCCATTTGTTTGTCTTATGCCATAATACCATCTTTTTGCAGATTTCTCAAAAAATGAGTGTAATCTTGCAGTGATTAATTAATATGGTATGGAATAATCTTCTTGTAGAATTTCAATTGTCTTAATAAATGACATATGGTCATATTAACCTTCTCCTGTGGATGTCGGCCATTTTTTCAAATGAGGCGATTCCTTCATTAAGACTTGGTTATTGTCTTGGTGACTCAAGTCTGTTATGAATGGATTTGTTAATTCCTCTTTTGGTTTAACAGGGCTTCTTATGTGAGAAAATGGAGTTGATAGCTTTGGAATATTTGTGTTAGCCTCATTAATTTTATCCATTTTATCAGTGATAAGCCTTATTTCACTTTGAATATCATCTTTCAGATGCATTCTTGCTTAATCAATTTTTTCCACATGGCCTAAAAGTAATTTCTGGTGTGATGAAGTATTTTCTTCAAATTTTTCCACAGAAATACTTAATTTGTTCAATTTTCTGTAAGATTATCAATATTCACATCATAATTGATTGTCAAAGTTTTATCTTTGATATTGTTTACGTATTTATACAACTCTTGTTGTCCATGTATCAATTTTTGAGTATTATCAATTGAAAATTTTGGTTTGTTGTTTTAAACCATAAATTTAATGTTATCAATTTCTTTTTTATTTTTTACAACAATTTTTGTCAAAGATGATAAGCTATTGTTTATTTCTTGTAAAGATAATAAACTATTTTTAATGTCTTTAAGAGGTAAAATAGTGTCTTTAAACTCTGTGAAAGTATTTACAACATCAGGAGATAAGGTTATTTCTTTGGAAAATGGGGTTGTCTCATTCTTTGTTCCTCTTTGTCTTTGAATTCCATCCAAGTTCTGGCCATGTTGAAGATATTGTCCATGGCATCTTTTTGGATTTTTGGAATCCTGTAGCTTGGGGAATATGGTTTCCTCCAATTCTTTTTCTTGTTCTTCTTCCCTTCTTGGGGAGGTTGGTTGGCTTGAGGCTTGCTGGTAGAAGCTACTGGGGCTTCTTCCTTGCTTGCCTCCCTCTTTTTGGAGTGGTACTCCTTTATCTTTTTGATTTGAGGCTTGGATGACAGTGGATTCCATCCATTGGAGTATACCGCTATCTCCTCCTCTGTGAGGAACTTTTTGAGGATTTGCCAGGATTTCATCACTCCTTGGTGTATTTGGGGAAACATTTCCCAATATTTGTCCTTGTAAAGCGTGTAATACTGTTTGTATTGGCTCATGTAGATGTCTATTTGAGCCCTCTGAATATGATTTGTCCCTTTTGGAGTTACTCATTAGTAGCTCCAATTCTGATTCAGAAATCATGGGCATCTCTGGGACTTGCCTTTTGGATATGGCAATTCCTTGTGTGGATTCTGTTCCACTGGGAATATTGCCCTTTCTTTTCCCTTTTTAGGAATCAATTCTACCTCTGAGTCCAGCTTCATCTGATTGGATAGAGTATTGGGAGCCTCTTCTGGTAGTCATGATTTAAGAAATAAGAAATAAGAGGATTTAAGGACAAGAATTCTTATGGAAATTTATAAATGAGGTACTCACCTTGAGAGTCTTGAATAGGGGGTCCTGGAAAGTCTAATTTCTTAGATTTCTTTTTGTCAATTACAATTGGTGTTGGAGAACTTGGGCAAGTTTATTCCACCAATATTTCAACAGTGGCTTGGTTGTTTTCTGTTGGATTGTCTTAAAACAATAAAAAAGACAAATAAATATAAGTCTTTTATATAAGAAGTGTTATTTTTTGGTAAGATATGGCAATTTTCCACATAAAAATTGCTTTTATATCTTTGAAAAAATGAAATGAATAAAGAAAAGAATAAAAATAACTTTTTTTATTGGTTTTTAATATTTTTTAATATTTTTTATGTTTTTATTTTTAAAGAATAAAATAAAAATGAAAATATTATTCTTTTATGAAATTAATTTATAATATAAAATTATTTTTAATTTATAAATACCTTTTTTAATCACTAGAGTCACTCAAAGAAAGTTCTTGTAAGTCTAAGGATGTGAAAAACCACGTGTAAGACAGTAAAATTTCTTTCCAAATGCCTCAATAGCTTTTAAAATCAATAAATATAAAATTATTATATAATTTCATGATTATAAATATAATTTATTATTGGATAAACCCAATTAGCATCTTTTTTAAAGGTCTTTTAAAGTAAATATCACAGCCAGGCCCCCAAATGTAAGGTTTGACTATGAAACAATAAGTAAATATTACAAATATTTAACCTATTATACTATGAATGTCCTTATGAATAGTGAATAATAGGATAATATTAATTATAATAATTGTGAATTATTATAATTAAGGCATGAAAAATGATTATATTCTTAAATAAATATAATAATATAATATAATAAACAAATATATTAATATATAATAGTTAAGATATTTATAAGCACTTTATTATTGTTACCAACAAATAATAAAGGTGTAAAAAATTGTTTTTTATAAATAAAAACCAATTAATAACAATAATATCACTAATATTAAAGTTATTTATTAATATAAATACTATTTAGATCAATATAGGAATTATTAAAAGTAATGATAAAGAGAAAATAACCTACTTTTAACACTTAATATAATAATTTTGAGAGATTTTACGCCAAAATAATGTAAATACAATTTATAAAAACTGTAGTTACAAATAAAAATAGAGAAATTACAAATATTCTTTGATTTTACATGGAAATAGAGTTTTAAAGAGATTTTTGAGGAAAAAAATTAAAAAATTGAAGTAATCACGTCAAGATTGATTATTATAATAAAGATTATCTTTGGTATCTATAAATAGAAAGTTTTTATATATAAAGAATAAAGAATTTACCATTTTTTGATTTAATTATTTAGTGTTTTGTAAGCATCTGAGGGGAAAATAGAGTAAAAAGAGCTCTATTTATAGTAGATACCCCCCTTCTAGAGTCCAGCAGGCTTCCAGTAGACGTGTAATGATGATTTCTACTAGAAATGATCAATAATTTAAGGTTTAGTGATTATTACATCTTGATCAAACCATCTTATCTCATTATTATGCCATTATTTAGAGTTATCACTATAACTCTAAGCTTGATGACATTGCAGGCTTGGAAGAATCCTAAACTTCATGAGTTTCATTAGTATCAATCATAATCTAATAGTATTCATCAGTTTTATCACTTATATGACTGTTAAACTTAAAATAAGATTACAGTGAGTGATCATAAATGATCAAATTTAAGCTTAAACTTTAATCATTGATAACCTTTAAGTGATACATGCTACAGCTATTCTGAGAGTGAATTCTGATAGCTTAGCAGGTCATTATCAGACTGCCAAGAACATTTCATTACATCATCAAAACTCTATTTTTGATTATTTTTCTTGTAACTCATCTTTTCTGTTGAAATTTAATATTTTGAACTTCTAACCCTGATTTCAGGGGGTTATAACTTGAATATTATAATATAAATTACATCATTATTCACCTATGAGCTAGTATAATCTGACTGTCTACTTTTTTCTAAGCTTGGATCACCTTCACAACAAAGTGGTCAACAGCTCTATTAATTTTATTCAATAATCCATTAGAAGTTTTAACCTTTTTTATAACTTGTGAAATAAAGCTCATATCTGTATTACTACAGTAATTGAGTGGTGACTTTATTTTTGGTTTATCCCTCTATCTTGTATATTTCAAGAGATATTAGCTAAAAACCATGAATATATGCATTGACCAAAAAAGTGCATATATTCAGCTTAATTCCTCAAGTATTAGCTTTAGAGAATAGCTTTATAATTGTCTTATGTGTGAATGTATGAGGGGAAAACAATGGACCAATTTATTTTACATGGTGTTCCATTGGTTTCTGAAATAACCAATTATTTATGTTTTTTATAAGGTATTATTACTTATAACTGATTAAATATTGACTTTACAGATATGCCATAAAAATAGTATATGTGTATCTTACCATGAGGAATCTAATGGTGTAATTTACCTCACATGTTTATTCATTAGATTCTGCTTTAATCCAGATTTTGTACTTATTTATGGTATTATACTAATTTTTGAGATAATTATCATAAGTATAATTATTACAGAAATTTTGCTGTGACCTTTTTGGATATGAGGTCATATCTCAAAGGCTCACAATGGACATGTTTACACCTAGATTACTTGGTGAAAGATTATTATCACATCCTTTTCTAAAATTTTGATTTTTTTTGTGGAAACAAGCAGTAATTATAAAATTGAACATGAATTATAGTTTATTTACATTTTTCATTATAAATTCATCAATAAAATATTAAAAATTTGCTTTTCTTTACATTTAAAGAAAGGTTAACAGATTATTGGAGTAACAAGGCTCCCCCTATTATCCTTTGATATTATATTCTCATGAAAAATACATTTTTTTAGGTGTGAATATAAAGAAATATTTGATTTAAGATATAGTAAATATTATTTTCTTAAAGTATTTCAATTTCATATTTATTTAAAAATAGTAATATGAAACTTTGAAAAAGAAAGAAATTCACAATTATTGTTTTTAGCTTTATTGGTATAAAGCAATACAGTATAAAAATATATCATCAAACAATTAACACAAGTAATGAAATTTAATTAAATAAGAACAGAGTATATAAGAAGTAATGTGGGAGCTCCTCTTGTGTGTGGGATAAAATGAGGCACTACCTGGAAGGGGAAATTACAAGAAAACAGTTTTGAATTGCTGTTCAAGCTTGTAACCCTTTCTCTGCTTGTGTGCTAGAAGACTCTAGACTGCCCTTCCTAATGCTGCTGAATTATCTTGAATTAAGTTCCACCATCAATATCTTTATTTTGATGGTGGCAGGGTCAGAAAAGTCTATTCAACTGACTCTATCAGACTTTGATTGATTCTTCAAAAAACAACAGTTATTTGAAGACAAATTTATAACACTAATATAATAATTTGATAAGTACTAAGAGATATTTTTTGGTTGGTTAATTTTGTAAGAGTTTTTTATGATTTTTTGGAATAACACAGCTTTTCATTCTAAATAACTAAAGTGAAACTGCTGAAAAAAATCATATGTATTTATAGCTTGATAATAAGGATAAAGGTAACTGAATATGGTATGAGTATTTTATTTTATAGACTACCTCTAATAGTAAGACTCCTAATTTTGATATGATTTTTTATCTTAATATTTTTAATTTTGAAAACAATTTGGTTCACTGTTAACTAATACTTGATTATAAATAATTAAGACTGTACTAATAATACAAGCAATTTTTTTTCGATGGAGGGGCATTTTCACCAAAAATAAATATGATGATGATGATAAAAACATTTTTTTAATAATATGGGGCCTTTGACCTTTATTATGTATGACTATTGTAAAAGCTATTCTTTAATAAAGGGGCCTTTTACCTAGTATTAAAATACTACAATTATCTATATTAACCTACTAGTAAGGAATGAACTCTGGAAAAGATAAAATCAAATTACATTTACAGGAGAAGCATGAGGTTTGAAAAAGAAAAAATTTGAAGTATTTATACTCTCCAGGGTTAGGGTTGGTGAGAAAAAAGTCCATCTTCAATTCAGGCTAACCTGTGGTTTAATATTGATTCAATCTTCTATAAAGTTCCTGAGTGTTCTTTTTTTCCTTGGGTTTGAATTGTCATTTTGATTCTAGTGGTCAATATTAAATAATTTAATTTATATATCAATTCTGAATATGCATATAATTTTCTTGTTTGATTTTGAATAATTCATTTGGATTTTTTCAATATCCCTCCTATGAATATTCACTTGGTGTCTTCATACCATATGATGATAGTACTTCTCTTCCTTATTGATGGAATCCTACTCATTGAGTTTACATATTCCCAACAAGTAAGCAAATACTTCCACCTAGAATACCAAAGTCTTCTTCAATAGAAATGGGTCATACATACCCTATACCATTTTTGTAATGTACTTTAAATTCATTCATTTTCCTACCTTGAACTAACTATGATAGAGTATTGATACAACTTTCCCTTTTTCTTTCAGATATTAAGCCCCAGTTCAAATAGTTCATAGCAAAAGTTTCTTCAAGTGATTTAAATTAACCTTCACTTATAATATGACCCCTATGAGACTTATAACTCTGCCATAATTTTTTTTTCATGCATCATCATTATAACACAGACCCTTTGTGCTGTAGTAATATTTTACTACACACTTAAAATTATTAAAAATTGAAAATTCAAATAAATACAGAGAGATTGAAAATGGTGATAATTTTGGGTAAACCAATCCCTCAAAATTTTGTAATTTTGAATGGTACAGTGGGGTGTTGCATTATAAGTAGCAGTTTATTTATCCACTTAAAAGCTATTTTAACTTGGAATTGCTATTAGCTTGAATCCTTATACCCTTAGGTTAGAAAAGAAAAGTTCCTTAATTTAAATCAACAGCTTTTCAAAGCCAAAAAAAATTATGGTACATTAAGCCAAAATGGTCTAGGAATACCACAGTATTTAATAAATTGAAAATTTGAGAAAAAGACCCAAGCTGGTATATAAGGTGAGTGAAAGTGTATATTGGGCTGATAGATGCTTCAATTTGTTTTGGTGTGGTTCAAAAATGTAAAAAATTGTAAGCCTGTGACTCAGAACCAGAGCACAAGCATGACACCAAAATACCATAAACCAATGGTAGAGAAAAAGTGCCCACTAAAGTTTACCTGAGCCAAAAAGGCTCATAAGTTATATAAAAATAAAAGGGAAAGCCACCTCTTTTCAAAGATACTACTACCATAACCATAGGATAAGGAACAGCTTTTTCATTCCAGCTCAAAACAAGAACTGAGCATAAACCTTAATTTTCAGCTCCTGTGTAAAATACAGAGAAAGAGGCACAACACCATAAAATGGGTGTTAGGATTGAAGCCCTCAATCAGGGAAATCTAATGGTACTAGACAAATTGAGCTAGAATAAAAGCTACAGAAGTTATGCTAAATATAGGCAAATAAGGCTGAACAAGATATCCACCTCTCATCTGACTTCTACAGCTTTAGTGTGAGATACCTAAAATGGAGTCTTTTTGAAAATAGCACAATCAGAGATTTCTGATGATAACATCCATCTCCTCGTACCCCATCTAAAACAAGTGTTATGGAGCAAACAATCTCAATAAAGGATTCATAACAGATCCACAGATTTATAATGGAAATCAAAATTAGCATAACTTTTCCATATTCAATGCTAGCTATTGAAAATGAGTAACCGTTGTGTAGAGATCATTAAAGAATACAAAATGAGCCACTATTGATCTCTATATCCTCAAAAATGAGAAAGATATTCAGTTTCCATATTGGAATCCCACACTAGCCAGTATGAGATCTTACTGTGGGATAGCTGTCCATATAGCTGAATTAACAGATAATAAATCAAATTAAATGATTTTTGTTCTATAGTTTCTCATACCCTGACAACAATGAGTCATAAATATATGTGTTTTACAGTTTCTGACATGCCAGAATCACAAGAACACACCTGTAAGATCCATTGGTGAAAGGTTTCACCCTGTACTGGCTAAAAATGTTAAGTTGTGGTTCTAAAACCACATTTTAACCTAATACCATTCTGTATTGAGTGTATAGAACAACAAACTATCCCAAAGTAGTGAAAAATTTCACTCTGTGATTTCATGCAAAGGTAAGAAACCTCCAACTACCCCAGAACAAGATAAAAGGAGCCTTTTATTCACAAAAATCAATCATCCTGTTCTTAGTATTCTTACATGGTATAGATTCTTAATAGGTTGAACCCTTAGAATTTAAATGGTATAATTGTAAGTATTAATCACTTTAGGGTCTGTTATCCCAAACCAAAACGTAATCACTTCACCCAGGGCTATCAGCAGCACTCACCATCACTAAAATACCTAGGGAAGCCCCTTTAAGCCATATTATCATTAATATATCACTATTTTAATTGTGTAACACTCATATTTATGGCCTTTTATTATCATTTTAAGGATAGATTATAGAGTCAGCCTGACAAAAAGTATAAGAGATTAAAAGAATGAGTGTAGCTTCTTTCATTTGGATGAATTATCAAGAATAATACAAAAGAAGTGGTTTAGATTCTTCAATTATTGGCTCAAAGGTATTAACATTCCTACAAGAGCAGGAAGATCCTATGATGAAAATAGAATATGGTGAAAAATACTTCCTTTTCTAGATTAAAAATGTATATTGCAAAATTCAAAAATAATTTCAAATTAAATGAAAATCAAATTAAGAATAGATAAGATGATAATTGGATGATAAAAACCTTTTTGGTCCAAAAAGGACTCTTGATTTGCTATTATGTAAGGTTTTTCTATGAAAATCTTGATGATATTAATAATAAGAAGGAGTACTATGACTTCCCTCAGTAGAAAATATTCTAAAATTCATTATTATAGCCAGAAATTAATATGATTATTCAAAATAATTATATAAAAAAAGGAATAAATTATTCTTATTAAATATTTTATTAATAGAGAAATTCTTAATTAACATAATAATATTATTATTATAGTCACTGAAAGCTATAATAACAATTCTAAATCTCTCAATGAGACAATTATATGTGAAAAATAATAATATTTAACGACTTATAAGTAACATAAATATCAATTACAAATAAATTTATCACACACACTGCACAGATATAAATCCTATAGAGAAATTCTATAAACACTCTAATACTAGGTAAAAAAATATAGAAATTCAGAGAAAAAATTACTCATAATATCTATCTAATACAATAAGTCAAATACAAGCGTTATATTATTAGATAATGTTTATAAGTAAAAACAATCCAAAAATTTAAAAATTTCAAGAAATAAACCGATTTCATATGATGAAATATTATTTAAGAGTTTTTAGATGAAATTTGAGGATATAAAAGAAATTTCAAGACAAAAATTTGATATAATAAAATCAATTATTGGTTATTAAAATAAGATAATTTGAATCCTACATGTGAGCCTTGAGGTATTATTTAAATACCCAAATAGGTCACAATTAATATTCAAACAAATTATTAACTATTAATAACTCATAGTTCATACATATATCCAAAATTTATCATTTTTTATTTAAGAAAAGATGAATACCTACTTTGTGAGTAGGTAAATCCATGGATTTAAGGCCAGATTTGGATTCTACACAAAGATTCAACTAGGCTTACTCCACAGAGTGAATAAGCTCAAATTAACTCTATTAGGTTTTAATATGGAAAATAATTCAACACAACATAATCAATACCACATAGAACAATTGTTAATTTTTTTTTCAGTTTCAAATCAAAATAACGGGCATGTGAGAAAACCCATTCTACATAAACACTATGAAAAGTGTTATGAAGTTTTGTTTCACTTGATATTACAGTCTCCTTACATGAAGCTTTTGTGCACCCATAGTGGTTATCAGTATTTAATCCTGAATTACTATTTTTGATGTGAAAATAGCTAAAGGGGACACAAGACATCAAAGAGAGCCAGGGTACCAAACCTCTGAGGCCTCTGAGGCATGAATAGCACTAAAGATTGGACCCATGTGTGATAATGGCCCAATCAGTATACCAAAGCCTTTTGGGAACTTGGTTACCAAGTTCAAGTCCCATTAAATAAGAAAAAGATAGCAAATAAGCCCCTATTTCAATGTGAAAAGGAGGTAATCAGAAATTCTGACTCCTTTAAACATGTCAATTACTAATGATTTTCCATGGATAAGCCACAAAAGAGGAACTGAAACCATTTTTGGACTAGTTTACATACATTTACCTCATGGGAAGCAGCTTTTACTGCGCTATTTGCTTTTCTACATAGAAATAAGGTAAAAACATGAAAAAATTCACTGAAAATACAATTTTTAATTTATCTTTTTGAAACTACCAGGACCAATGGAGAAAGGGATAATAAATATTAAACCAAAAAATTATGAATTCATAATTCAAATTAAATGTTTTACATACAGTCCATTTTTGATGATTCCATGTAAAATACTGAATATTCAAAAATTCACACAAAATACAATCTGTGATGAAATTTACAATAACATTGATAGCTTTGAGAAATAAATTTTTCATTTTTAAAGAAAAGAATATTGACAGTCTTCAATGCTTTATTTCTTAACCATAAATGGGTTTATAGTCAGGTAAAATGACTTAATTAAGTAATTATGATAATATTATGTGAAAACAAGTGATGTAATCAATAATAGAAAGAGAATAATTTTATTCCAACCCATTTTTATTCAGCCTGCACCATGGCCCACCTCTTTGAGATGTTATTGACTTGGAAGAGGCCTCTTCTTGGTGCTTTTTACAAAATCATCTTATCATTCGATCATATCATTAGTATCAACAAGTAAGTATTAGTTAAATCCTTTCTGAAGTGTTTTTATCCTTTCATAATCAATCATAAAGGGTTCAAATTATAAAAATAAATAATTTACAATAGTTCTTAACTGTCATATTGTTGTATTACTGCTATAGCTCAATTTAGATCCTTCAAATCCACAAATAATCTGTCAAAATCATTCTACCAATTATTATCAAGGTATTATTGGAGTATTAGTAAGTTTGTTAATTTAACTCTTAAAGTTTTCCTCTGGTAAAATATTTATTAGCGAATGATCTTTAGAATAATTGTTGCAAAAGATAATTATAAACTCAAATAATTTCATATTGTTTTAATTAAGAAGTTATATTAGTAATACTTTTTGTAATTAATTATAGTAGACAATTAGTGCTTACTGTTATAATAACTAGTAGTGTATAGAAAATAAAAAGTAATAAGCAATTAATTAGTTATTTAACTGTGGTTATAAGAAGTTCTTTTATTATATTTCATAAGAAAAGTCACAGTACTATTGATAAAATAGCAATATTATCAAGAGTTTCATAGACAAATCTTACAATATGGCTTCAATTATTTATTAAAAATTTGGAAATAATAACAAAAATTGATATTTATTCAATAATACAAAAATTTTTATTTAAGAGAATATTAATGATTTAAGAAGTCTGATTGATTAATTGTTATTATGATGAAAAAAACAGTGATTACAAGGATTCTTTTATGCCTTCAGAGAAGCTATCCTGATCAATAATGGATATAGAGGGTGTTCTAAGATTGAAAATGAAAAAAATGCTTTGAGATAAGGCTCTTAACATAAGGTCACTTATCTTCAATCCTATTTTGAAATTAAAAGAATCGTTATTAACTCTAAGAAACCTCAATCCTCATTTAAGAATATTAATGATAGCTTTCTTATTCATGAACAAATATTTTCATTAAAATTCTTCATATGAAGAATACTAAATGAAAGTTTCAAAAAAATCCCTTAAAGAAGATTTTTAATTCATTTTCAAAGGAATCTTAATTTTCTTCAAGAACAATTAAAATAGGTATTTTCAAGACTAAATACAAAAGATTACTAATTTTGAAAGATACTTAAAATTTGATCAATACATAGATAACATTGAATTTTGAGCTGGATGAAGTTTCAAAAAAATCTTTGAGCATTGAGGAATATTTTACATCCCCAAAGCTCTCCCAACCTTTCTCATCAGAAATAAATTTTACTGAAAGTTATAAATGATGAACCTAGAATATTATTAAAATATTAAAATCTTGATATAAATTCTTAAGTAATAAGCCTATAATTAGATTTTGTTGCACCATTGGATTGTACATCCAATTTTACCTGGAGTCATACCACAGGGTATTAGAGAATAAATTCAATATTTTGGCCTACAAAAACCAAAAGAGAATTTGAGTGGAAGTTTATTCATTCCTGAGAATTTCTTATTTAAATTAAAATTTATTCAATTTAATCCATTTATAGTTTAGCTTACCAAAAAAGTGGTAAAATTAAGCTGTGGTATTTAGTTTTCAAGTTAGCCTTGGATTTACCATACCGGCCATATGTCTTGTGGGCCCTTTGTCCACACTAAGCTAAAAAGGCCATGGTATGGCTTTTTATAAATAAAAGGGGAAAAATTCATGAAAAAAGGTGGCAAAAAGGTGCAAGGGTACCAAAATGTTTGTATCTTCATAAAATGGTTTTTGAAAGTGGCCAACCTTAATTAAGGCACTGAAGACAAATTAAGTTTTTATGAGGTTTTAACCCTTATTAGAGGTTGAAAACTCATAAATAAGCTATAATTAAACCTTACCTAAGCTTATTCAACTTTAAATTAAGATTTGAACTTAAAAAATGGACCAAGATTAACTTTTTGAGCAAAAGCTCAAATTTTCCCCATAAGTAAAGCCTTTTTATTTACTTATAAATTTTTGTGAGACTTTAGTAAATTAGTTTTAATCTTCCAAAACTAAATAAACACAATTTTAAAGATCTCATACGTGAAATTGAGGAAGTTTCACCAATAGTGAAAATAACTTTATTTTGTGATATTGTGAAATGTAAATTAAAATTACCTCATAAGTAAAACATTTCTTCTTGTGAAAATATCCCAGATTTCCAATCTTCAATAGTAAGGTGATAATGAACATAAAAATAAAGATCTGAGGCTGTTTGGAATAAAAATTAAGAACTCTTTCTCATTGTAAAAAATGAGGCAAAATTTTGAAATAAAACTAATTATTGAGAAATAGTGTCATAGCTCTAGAATAAATGGACTCACAAAAACAAATTGGATCAAAATAATCTATAATAATGTGTATATAAGATTATTTTTCAGCTTATTCCATCACAGAAAATTTTGTTTGCATTGTAACCCTTGAAAATACCACTTAAACCTTGTAAGATCAAAATGAGTGCTTATACTATATTTTAAGCATATTGACAGCATCCTGGATGTGTAAATGAATAGTGGTACTCTTGATAAATTCTGATGAGCTTATTTAGTATAAAATGATCCCTCAAAGCCATCAAATATTTTCAGAATTCAACTCTGCTTAATGAAATATAATAAATTAAATAAATATTTATACTAATAATTGTAAAAGACTTATTTTATTTTCATCAGATAAAAAATAATATTGTAGTTTTCATTCTTCAATAAAAAATATTATTGCTGATTGATAAATTAATTTATATTATCAAATTTGTGTTTATCTAAAATTAAATCCACTCCTATTTGCATTTCTGAATTCTTCACTTATATATATATATATTCAAAGTACTATTTTTGATGTATTTGTATAATAGTAATAGATTTTTGTTAACCAGTAGATATTTTCCTATTATTATTATTTATTAATTATATAATTCAATCTTGTAAGGCTTTGGTAAAAACATGTAAGACCTTATTTTGTGGTATTCCATACCTTTACTACCAGATTCAAGCCTACCAATAATACTCTATGATCAAAATTACAAAAATAAATTGAATTAGTGAGGAAGATGGAATTGGAGAGATATCAACTAATCAGACAGGTAATGAAAAGAAAAGTGGTACTCTTGATCAATTCTGATGAGCTTATTTGGTATGAAATGATCCCTCAAAACCATCAAAGATCCCAAGAATTCAACCCTGCTTAATGAGATATAAGAAATAAAATAAATACTTATAATAATAGCTGTAATAGATTTATTTCATTTTAATCAGATAAAAAAGAATATTTTAGTTTTTATTCTTCAATAAAACAATATCATTGTTGATTGATAAATTTATTCATATCATTGAACTTGTGTTTATCTCAAATTAAATCCACTCCTATCTGCATTTCTGAAGGTTTCACCTATATATATATTCAAAATACTATTTTTGATGTATTTGTACAATAGTAATAGTTTTTTGCTAACCATTAGGTATTTTTTTTCTTATTATTATCATTTATCAATGATATAATGCAATCTTTTAGGGCTTTGGTAAAAACATGTAAGACCTTATGCTGTGGTATTCCATACCTTAACTACCAGATTCAAGCCTACCAATAATACTGTATGATCAAAGTTACAAAAATAAATTTGATTAGTGAAGAATATGGGATTGGATAGATATAAACTAATAAGACTGGTAATTAAAGAAACAAAAATTGAATATTTGCAAAAAATAGCCCATAGTGATATTTTGAAGGAAAAATGTAGTAGAAATAGTTTAGTATTTATATGAAAAAATAGAAATATGAGAACAAGTAGTGCTATTGAGGAATTAAGGAATCCACCCTGATTAATCAAAGTTATATCTATCTTACTTGGAAAGGTGGATATCTAAAGCTAAACATAGGAAATGTCATGGGTTCAAGCCAGATTTAAGGCAATTCCAAAAGTATTTTTTGTGTAAGTTAGAAGAAGAATGAATAAACATTTGGAAAAAAACAGAGAAATACAGCATTTTTTGGAATAATGATGTCAGGCTGAGTCTATATTGAAGTGGTAATAAGAGTATTTACAACTAGAATTATGACTGTGACATGTAGAAAATTGATTAAAAATAAAGGGTTTTGATTTAAAAGATGATCTATAATATATTTAAAGGGTTCTACTATTGGAAAATAGTGGTGGTGAGCGCTATTGAGAACCCAGGGTGCAATCTTACCAGTTGAGTTACTATAATAAGAGTTACAATAATTAAATATATAATTATACCTGTTTATTACCCAAGAGTAAAACTGTTTTTGACAGTTTACTACATAGGGTATTCAAGAGCAGGATGAGGAAAGGCTTTTGGCTGTGAAAAGCCTTCCTTTTATCCTGAATTTGAGGTGGAAAGGCTGCTAGACCTTTCCACGTAGAGGAAGTGAAGATTTTTCACTCTCTATGACAGGCTTGTGGTTTGAAAACAACCTGTATACCCTGTATTGGGCTCAGATGTGGTTTTGAAACCACATCTGGGCAGTTTTCACCAATACAGGGTGAAAATTTTCATCTGGGGACCTCACAGCCTGATTCTGACGTGTATGACGCGTAGAATGCTGTACAGAAACTGTATGGGACCCCAGTATTGACTGACATATGAGGTATTAAAGTAAAAACATGCTTCTTCGTCTATTTGACACCTCATATTCATGGTTATGGGATATTATCCCATGGTAAGGCTGTATCTGACAGCAGGTGGGATTTTGACCTTAAAATGGTCATACCTCTGTCAGTTTTTGAGATATCAAGCTCATAGTTGGTTCATTGAATAGCTCTGTATGAGCTCTACACAATGGTACCCAACTTGACATGTTTATCATTAAATATGACAAAGTTATCCCATGTACAAGTATTTTTGTACATTGGCGTGGTCTGGGCAAAAGCTGTATTAAGCTTGTTTGGCCAATAACCTCTGTTGTAGTTGAGCTATGAGGAAATGGATGGCACCATCAGATAGCCCTGATTGTTCTCTTTCCAAAAAGACCCCACTTTAAGTATCTCACACTAAAACTGTAAAAGTTAGATGAGAGGTGAATGTTTTGTTCACCCTTATTTGGTCTGAATTTGACCATAACTCAAGTAATACTGGTGCTAGCTCAGTTTGGCTGGTACCATTGGATAGCCCTGGCTTAGAGCTTCATTTTGAGTACCCATTTGATGGGGTTAAGCCTCTCCTTCTAGATTTTAGAGGAGAGGTGAAAATTAAGGTTTATGCTCAGCAATAACTTTGAGCAGGAATAACTTTGTTATTTCTTGTCCTATGGTGATGGAACTTATATTTTCAGAAAGAGGTGAGTTTCCTCTTTCTTCTGATACCTTTTGAGCTAATTTGGCTCAGTTCCATGTTTTGGTGGTATTTTGGCTATACCATTGGTTTATGGTATTTTGGCTGTCATGCTTGTGCTCTGGTTTTGAGTCACAGGCTGACATACCCTCCCTCTAAAAAAGGCTCATCATTGATGAGACTGTTCAGTCCTCCTAGAGGCTCTGAATCTCCTTAGATGAAGGTTCCCATCTGGTATGGCATCCTCTGCCAACCATTTGTCTTTGTCAGCTGTCTGGTTCTTGAATCTGACTAGATATTGTCTCTGATCCTTCCCATTAAGTCTGATTTTTCTGGCCCTGATGATTTTACTCACAGGTCCAGGAGTGTCTTCTACTTCGACTATTTCTGGTGGAGTGATGTTTTTCTTCCTGGAGGGGAATTTATCCTCCTCTGTTTGGAAGTATGGTTTGACCAGGCTTACTGGAATGACTGGGTGTTTCCTAGAAAACTCCTCAGTGAGCTTGACCTCTACTGCATTCTTCCCTATCAACTTAATGATAGTGAAGGGCCCTACAAATGAGTCTCTCATTTTCTTGGGTCCTTTGAGATTGTTAAAGTTCAGTGTAGATACTAACACCTGGTCCCCTTCCTTGAAGTCAGGTTCCATATGTGATTTGTCCCACCTCTGCTTGTTATACTCTTTGGCCTCAGCTATGCATTTGGCAGCAGTATCACAGGCTTTCTTCCACATATCATGGAAGTCTTTGGCTGTGGGGTGGATGGTCAGAAGATGCTTCTTCAAGTGATCCACAGGTAACAGGGGATTCCACCCTTTCTCTACTAGTGCAGGTGTTTTTCCTGTGGTAGAGTGCTGGCTTGTATTATAAGCCAGTTGGACTGCTGGTAAGAGG
Organism: Austropuccinia psidii; assembly: GCA_023105745.1. Taxonomy (NCBI): domain Eukaryota; kingdom Fungi; phylum Basidiomycota; class Pucciniomycetes; order Pucciniales; family Sphaerophragmiaceae; genus Austropuccinia; species Austropuccinia psidii. Next base: position 30,775,416 of record JALGQZ010000004.1, on the reverse strand, counting down.
GTGACCCAATCATGGGTGTATCCCTCATGGTCCTTGTATTCCATGCCATAGGCACAGAACCTCCTGAGGATGTCCTCCATTGTTTGGATCATCCTCTCAGCTAGGCCATCTGTTTGTGGATGGTAAGCTGTGGAAAAAGCAAGCTTGGTGCCAAGCATGTCATATAAATTGGTCCAAAATTCAGATGTGAATTTTGGGTCCCTGTCATTGATTATGATCTTAGGGACTCCACAGGTGGATATGATGTTATTCCAAAATAACAGAGCAGTGTCCATGGCTGTGTCCTCTTTATGGCATGGTAGACATCTCATGCTCTTGCTGAACCTATTGACTATGATTAAGCAGGCATTGTAGTTTTCTTTGCCTCCTGGGACAAGTCCTGTGACCCAGTCCATGTTGATAGTTTCCCATGGGTGTTTGGGTTCTTCTATGTGTTGAAGCAACCCATATTTCTTCCCATGCTTTCTATTTGCCTTTTGGCATCTTTCACAAGTGTTGATGTATTCACTCAACTCTTGCTCCCACTTGGGCCACCAAGCTGTGCTTGCTACCCTCTCTTTAGTCCTATCCTCACTCATGTGTCCCATGTAGGGACAGTCATGGCATTCCTGCAGGATTAAAGAGATGTGGTCTCTGTCTATCACTGTGAGTGCACTGGTGTGCTTTTCTCTGTGATAAATCAGGCCATCTATAAGGAAGAATTTATTGTCCTTATAGGCCCTCAACCAGGGTTCCTCCAGCTGGGTTTCCAGTTCTGGGCTCCTGTATTTTTGTTGAAGGAGTTGGAGTAGTATGCTACACTGTTTATGTTTAGCATATGATTTCAGCACTGCATTGAAAAATTCATTGTGCAGTTCTGAGGAACTTATTCCCAGTATGGGGGTTTCTGTCCCTTCTGAATCAGTGTTTCCACTGTCAAGGGTACCACTCCCTGGTGCCCATTCAGAGAATCTGAAGTTCTTCTTCCTATTTATTTCCATAAAATGGATAGGAATTTTTGCAGAAACTTCAGGGTCATAAGCTGGATTGCTTTTGACATTGTCCAGTGGCCATCTGCTAAGGCCATCTGCATTGGTATGGCTTTTACCTTCTTTGTATATGATGGTCATGTTCCCTCTATACTCCTGGATGGCTATTTGCCATCTCAGCATGTGTCTATTAGTAGTCTTCATGTTTAGTAAAGACTTCAAGGCTGTGCAGTCTGTGTAGACTTCAAAGACTTCACACTCCAAATAATAATGGAGTTTTTCTAGAGCCCAGACTAGACATAGACATTCTGTCTGGGTGGCCCCATACCTGGCTTCTGAATCTTTCAGCTGCCTGGAGATGTAACATATTACACCTTCTCTTGGTTCACCATCCACAATTTGTCTTTGGTGAAGGGCTGCTCCCAAGCCTTGGCTGCATGCTGCATTTATATATAACTTTAATGGTAGTTCAAAGTCAGGCAAGATGAGCACAGGTGCATTTGTGAATTCATATTTGATCCTCTCATATGCATCCCTCCTTTCCTTGGTTATTTCAAAAACTACATCCTTTGAGCATAACTTGTATAAACTACTAGTTATGTGGGCAAAGTTTTTGATGTGGTTTCTATAGTAGCTAGCAAATCCAACGAAAGATTACATCTCTTTGATGTTCTTTGGTACTGGCTTTTGCAGTACTGCTGCTACTTTGTTCTGGTCAATTGCCAGACTAAGGCCTGAGACTTTGTGTCCTAGAGCTAGTAGCTCTTGTTGGCCAAAATTACACTTTTTAAGTGAAATTTTCAGATTGATGGGTGTACATTTACTTAGCACTCTGTCTATGTATTGTACATGGTCTTCCCATGTCTCTGAGTATATAATGATATCATCAATATATACTACCATCCAGCCTTCCATTATTTCTTCTTGAAATATGGTGTCCATCATCCTTTGGAAGTGGGCTGGTGCATTCTTGATGCCAAATGGCATCCTGTTATACTCATATATGCCCATATGGCATATTATTCTGAGCAACTTCATGGAGTTTGGTTTAACTCCATTTTGGTGGAAGCCTTTCATACAATCCATCTTGGTTATGTATTTGGCTTTGGCCAGCTTATCCAGGGCATGAGGTATCCTTGGTATAGGATACCTGTCTGCTTTTGTGTAGTTATTCAGGGCTCTGAAGTCTCCACACAATCTAGACTTGCCATCATGCCAGGTGATTAGGACAGGAGTGGTGATTTCCATTATTTCATTATGTCCAATCTTCCTGATGACATCCATGTCCAGGAGTTCATTGATGTGTTTTCAATTTCTTTCCTGGTTTCCAGACTTGCTGGATAAGGAGGTATCCTCAGCATGGGTGGATAAGGTCTTTCCACATCCAGATATAGTTCTATTTCATGGCCTTTAATCTTGCCTAGTGGCCCTTCACCAATGGCAAATGCTGGTCTGTTCTTCCTCAACATCTTCAGTAAACTTAGTTTTTGTTTACTGGTGAGGGTAGTGCTAAACTGTCCCTCCCTGAATTCCTTCAAGAGTTCTTCTAGTGGATCCTGTGAAGATATGTGGTATATATCAAGTGAAAATTTCTTTTCCTTGTTGGTACCAATGGTAATGTGCCTGTTTTTACTGTTGTAAATATCTATGCCATACATCCTCTGGTAATCTGTTCCCAGTAAAAACCCTTGGATGTGGGCATCTTCAAGCACTACAAACTCTGGGTTGAGTCTGATATTACCCTTCCTGTGGGGTATAATTATCTCTTTGATAATTGTCCCAATGGAAGTCATCTTCCCTGATGCACTTTTGAAGTTCCTTGCCTTAGTGGGCAAGAGCTGCTTTTCCCAGTTTGGGAAGTGGTTATCCAGATAATTTCTGGCTACTATGGAGCAATGTGCTCCACTGTCAATGATCAGTGGGTGCTGAGAATTGTCAATACATACAGTCATTTTTGTGGCTGTTCCATGTATATATGCCATTCCTTTGGTTGGTGTAACCAGGAATGTTTGTGCATCTTGTGTGTGTTTGCACAAGTTCTTGTTGGCAGTGTCCTGTGGCATGCCTGCTTCCAACTGTATGTCTTGGATTTCCAATGGGGTTTCCTCTTGGTATTCCACTAGAAATTCCTCTCTTGGGTCTTGATCATCATCAGATGGTTCTCTGATGGCATCTCCCATAGAGTCTGGTTCAGAATCCTCTGTTGGAGGTTCTTCTTCAGGGACTTTTTCTATAGCATAGACTTTTCTCTTTGCTTTTGGACAGTTGTTGGCATAGTGGTCTGTTGAGCCAAAATTGTGACAAGAATTCTTCTTCTTTGCCACTTCTGCCACTCTTTCTCTGGGTTTGTCTTTAAACTCCACCCTGAAAGGTTGTTTCTCTTTGAAACTGCTGCTTCTATATGGGGTGAATTTCTCTATATTAGTCCTTTTCCTTATGTCTTGTAAGGTATTGGCTATGTCATCTAGAGTGCAATTTTGGTTGCATCTGCATTTCACTGCATGCTCTAATTCTCCTGGCAGTTGTGTCAGAAGTTTGTGATTCCTCATCTGGATGTTCATCTGAGGATCAATGGCTTTAAGTCTTTTAGACTGTCTGAGACACCACTCATATGGATCTTTGTCCACAGAGTATTTGTCATTTTCAAATGACATGGTCTTTTGCCATATCCAAGTTCCATTACTGTACTTTTGGATTATTTGACTCTTCCACCATGGCCAGTTTCTTCTGCCATGGATTTCTTCCATTTCTGTATACCATACACTTGCATGACCTTTAAATGCAGTATTCAATCTAGCAGTAATCCAGTAGTCTGGTATGCTTGGCACATCAATGAAGAGTCCATCAATATAATCTATGAGTTCCATATCATCATATTCTCCTGATCCAGAGAATTTGGGCCAGTTTGAGGCCTCAGGAAGCTGTTTCAAGGCTTCCTTCTCTGAATAAGACATGCCATCTCCATCCTGGTATTGTGATGGAGATCTTGCCTTATTCAACAACATGGCATCTGGTTTGATGTCATCTGGTTGATATGGATTCTCCATAGCTTGGCCTTGTGGTTGGGGCTTTAAGCTATGGTAGGCATTAAACAATCTGTTAATGTCTTGATCCAGACACTCCCTGTCCCTTGTGCTGTGGTGTTGTTCTTCAAAGACTTGGTTCAGTCTTTTGTTGGATTCTTCAGAGGCTTTGCTCAGTTGAGCATATCCTTCTTGAAGATTCTTAACTATTTGTTCCAAGGAGGCTTGAGTTTGTCTCATCCTCTCTTGGCTAGCTTTAATTTCTGCAAATTGCTTTGCAGATTGTTCAGCATATTGGGAAACTTGTAACCACAGTGTATCACTGTTCATGTTACTCTCAGATGTGACAATGTTATTTTCAGTCTGAGTGGGGGTAATGTTTCTATTACTAGGACTACTGATTCTAGAGTGGTTTACAACTACTTCTGGTTCTTGTGTACGTCCTTTACCAAATCCAACAGCTTCTGGATCATGGGGTCTGACTCTTTCCTCCTCTGGTTGAAGGAGGTTTTGTTCTTGCCCTTGTTTCCTTGTCTTCTCCTGGAAACTTCCTGGAATTGTGAAGAATGGTGACTCTTGGCCACTGATCTGCTGGTGTCTAAATGGTGTGAAGCCACTGGAGAGTTGATTTGGCCTGCTCCTTGTGAACCTGAAGGAATCTGAGTAGGCCCTGTCTGGGTCAACTGTTCTTCTATAGCTAGGATAGTGGCTTGATTCTCCCTTATCCTCTGTGCCCTTGCCTCCAGGAGTCTGTGGTGCCTGGTAGGATTCCAACCTTTGGTGATTACCATAAGGTCTTTGAAGTCTATCTCTTTGAGACAGATCTTCTGGAAACTTGATCCCAGTTCTGCCCAGTGAGTTGCTAGGTTGAACCTCTTGTTGTCCATGCTCCATTGAAATAAATCTTTGAGGAGTTGGTGGATCTGAAGAACTTGATCCATATCCTTCCAGTCCTCTGGTTTGAGGTTTCTGTTGAATTGGAGTGTGAATGGCAAGGTTGATATTATCTCCCTCATTGTTTTGCCATCCACCACTGTGTCCAGGGTGTCCTCTTTCAGGTCTTCTGGTTCTGGACAATCCTCCTCTATCCTCTGGCTGGTTCCTTTGGAAGCCAAGGTCTCTGAGGTATACAGGGGACATATCAGTGTTTGCAAGCAGTCAAAAACTTTATGTTCTTAGGGTATTTACCTTTGACTGTGCCTTGTACAAATTTGCTATCTGCTGATTTGGGCAGTTTGCCTTTGGAAGTTACAACTGGGTTAATAATTGTAATCTTTCCTGTACAAGTGGTTAAGGTTGGTTTACCTTGTATGGATTCAGAGTTTCGTGGTTTTCTACTTCTCTGAGTGGCTATTGGTGTCCACTTCCTGGCTGTGATGAGACCTTCACTGTGCCTCTTTCCTTTGCCCTTGCTGCCCTCTGGTTCTGAGGGTGTCACTGGTGTGTTGGCCTGTGACTGGGTCTCAAGTGGGATGTAATTTTCTTCCACTGAAATCAAGGCAGAAAAGGGAGGACTTATGTCAGTTAAGACTTCTCAAAAATGCTGGTTTTGCACGTCTAAGATTGGCCTCTGGGCTTGTATGGTACTACAATGTGCCCTGTATACTGACAGTGTAATTGAATCAACAATTCCACGTCAGAATTACAGCTTTTGGTACCCTGTCACACTGTATGTGTGCCAGTATCCCACAGATACACTTGTGGTTTTCAAGTGTATTCTGTACAAGTGGTTTTGTATAAGTATTATTGAGTTAACAATACACTTATTCCACGCCTCAACTGATGGTTTTTCAGTCAGAGGTGTCCTTATTCAGTCAAGAATACAGGACTTTATTGATGGCTTATGTGTTTTTATATACAAAACACGCCAAAAATATTTAAATTCAGTGGGTATTAGCCACGTGAATAATACTCTTATAATATGAGTATATATATAAAAAAGGATAAATATATATAAAATATATATTTAAATAAAGAAATTACGCCTAAAAAAAGATAAAACACTTGGTTAATAAGTCATAAAGAGAGAAAAGACTTACTTATAAGGTCCAATAAGAGATTTAAAACACGGCCAGGCCCCCAAAATGTCAGGCTGAGTCTATATTGAAGTGGTAATAAGAGTATTTACAACTAGAATTATGACTGTGACACGTAGAAAATTGATTAAAAATAAAGGGTTTTGATTTAAAAGATGATTTATAATATATTTAAAGGGTTCTACTATTGGAAAATAGTGGTGGTGAGCACTATTGAGAACCCAGGGTGCAATCTTACCAGTTGAGTTACTATAATAAGAGTTACAATAATTAAATATATAATTATACCTGTTTATTACCCAAGAGTAAAACTGTTTTTGACAGTTTACTACGTAGGGTATTCAAGAGCAGGATGAGGAAAGGCTTTTGGCTGTGAAAAGCCCTCCTTTTATCCTGAATTTGAGGTGGAAAGGCTGCTAGACCTTTCCACGTAGAGGAAGTGAAGATTTTTCACTCTCTATGACAGGCTTGTGGTTTTCAAACAACCTGTATACCCTGTATTGGGCTCAGATGTGGTTTTGAAACCACATCTGGGCAGTTTTCACCAATACAGGGTGAAAATTTTCATCTGGGGACCTCACAGCCTGATTCTGACGTGTATGATGCGTAGAATGCTGTACAGAAACTGTATGGGACCCCAGTATTGACTGACATATGAGGTATTGAAGTAAAAACATTCTTCTTCGTCTATTTGACACCTCATATTCATGGTTATGGGATATTATCCCATGGTAAGGCTGTATCTGACAGCAGGTGGGATTTTGACCTTAAAATGGTCATAACTCTGTCAGTTTTTGAGATATCAAGCTCAAAGTTGGTTCATTGAATAGCTCTGTATGAGCTCTACACAATGGTACCCAGCTTGACATGGTTATCATTCAATATGACAAAGTTATCCCATGTACAAGTATTTTTGTACATTGGCGTGGTCTGGGCAAAAGCTGTATTAAGCTTGTTTGGCCAATAACTTCTGTTGTAGTTGAGCTATGAGGAAATGGATGGCACCATCAGATAGCCCTGATTGTGCTCTTTCCAAAAAGACCCCACTTTAGGTATCTCACACTAAAACTGTAAAAGTTAGATGAGAGGTGAATGTTTTGTTCACCCTTATTTGGTCTGAATTTGACCATAACTCAAGTAATACTGGTGCTAGCTCAGTTTGGCTAGCACCATTAGATATCCCTGGCTTAGAGCTTCATTTTGAGTACCCATTTGATGGGGTTAAGCCTCTCCTTCTAGATTTTAGATGAGAGGTGAAAATTAAGGTTTATGCTCAGCAATAACTTTGAGCAGGAATAACTTTGTTATTTCTTGTCCTATGGTGATGGGACTTATATTTTCAGAAAGAGGTGAGTTTCCTCTTTCTTCTGATACCTTTTGAGCTAATTTGGCTCAGCTCCATGTTTTGGTGGTATTTTGGCTATACCATTGGTTTATGGTATTTTGGCTGTCATGCTTGTGCTCTGGTTTTGAGTCACAGGCTGACAAATGAAGAAAAAGGAATATACTTTTTTTAAGGATTATTTTAACCCAGCCCACAAGTCAGACAACAAAATGCACAGCATCTGACTCAATCTTTTTATACAAACCACAAATTATTTCAAGCTTACCAAAACATCAACTGATTGGTCAAAATTCAAATTGATTCCAGGCCCATATGTATAATCAACAATTGACATGACAGCTCAACCTCATTGGTCAGAATTTGGAGCCCATATCAAATTGCCACACCAAAACTATAAATCTCACCAGATGAAACCTCTCAACTATGATTTTTCTAAGTACCCTGATTTGAGAAGGTCTATAAAGACCCTCTCTCCTTCATTTTATCAAGAATAATGGAAAAAGATCCCACTATCCAGGATAACAACCATCCCTGAACTAGAAGGATATCTATAGTAGTAGTGCCTTGGTCATGAAAAGCTCAGTAGCTCATTATTATTGAGAAAGAGTAGTATACATGTAGTTGAGAGCTTATTGGCCTTTATTAGAAGCTCAGTATTATGAAAAAAAGTAGTAATGACATTAAAGTATCATTTAAAAAATTATTGAGGAATTATTCATATCATTGAAAATCAATTAGTCTTATTATTAGTATTAGTTTTCAAAGAAGAATAGCCACAAAAATAAATTATCAGTCATATTATATTTCTGTTTCCCTACTCTATATCTCTATATTCCAATACATTTAAAGCTTTGCTTCATTTTGAAATAATATTCTTACAGAAAAAGGATTATTAGTCTTTATTTACGATTATAGTGTTACATCAGAGTTTTTGACTAGTGTTATTGATAGGTCTGATTTATAGACTAATGATAAGTCCTCTCTATTTGTTAAATCAACAAATATTTCCTTATTTCGTGATTTTCTGAAGGCTGACTATTCAGTATCATTTCCATGGGTAGTTAATACATCTTAGCACCCATGGTTATTGGAAAATCCTGAAATTCAAAAAAAGACTAACCAATAATTTCCCTTTCTAGGTACTGCCTTGTTTTATCCCACATCAAAAGGAGTTCCCACAACATGTTTTGCCACAAATTGGTAAAAGGACATAAGGGTTTCCCTCAGAAAAAAGCTGTGTTGGGCAAAAGCCTCCCAAAACCCCCCCAAAACATTTTTCTGCAAAAAAACTCCTCACACATTTTTATAAATCCCCCCACAAAAGGACCAAGGACCCAAATAATCCAGATTATCCCCCCATACAAGTTTTTTCTTTTAAAAACAGAATTACAAACCCAATTGTACAAAGCTTTCCAAACTCATTTTTGTCTTTCCCCAAAGACTGCATTTTCCTCCAAAAAACATGTCTCCAGGCCTCTAAAATTCCATTCTTTACCTCCCCTCATCTATTAATCTTGCATTTCAACCACTTTTACCCACTTTTTTTGACTTTTAACCCCTTTTATCCCCTCTTTCTAATATTTTGAAAAGTTCTTTTCTCATTACAAATCCCCAAATTTCCCCTTTTGTTACGCTTATGCAGCTGTTTCACTAGATAATGCTAAAAATTCCAACTGAAGGTGAATTTTGGACGCTTGAGCTTCTTTGGAAAAATATTCATAATTTTTCCAGGGCACAGGGGGTATGCTGTATCCACTTTGATGTCCAATATGACCTAAAGCCAAATTGTAATGTGTTGTGACAGGTCTAAGACCGCAAAATTCCAACAGAAACCTCTCCAAAAAAGTAAATTCAAGAAAGATTGAATTTCCATTTAGACTTTATGCAAGAAAATGTTCCAAGAGTACCACTTGGACTCTTAAAGTCAAAAATCCTGAACACACTTATGATGCCTCTGAAAATATCATGGAAAATACTACTTTCAGAAAGCTTGATGAGCAAGAAACATCAAAACTCTATCAGATGTCTGAATCACTGCTCATGCTAAAGCAAATTCAGGCCCAGCTATGAAGCCAGGGGGAGCCTGAGAGGCCTGTAATACTTCAAGACATTTACAATCAAGTAAAGAAAATCAAGGAAGAAAAACTGCAAGGCAGAAGTCCCATTTATTATTTGATTAGAACACTAAAAAAAGAAAATTTTGTATGTTCCTCTGAAAGGGATACTGAGGGACACATTGACTGATTGTTTTTCACTCAAACTCTTGCCATAAAGCTTTTCAATGGCTTTCCACATGTGATTCTTATGGATTTTACCCATAAAACCAACAAGTACAAAATGCCCCAGTTTCAAATTGTTGGATTAAGATAAACAAATAAGACCTTTTATGGTGATTTTTGTTTGAAGAAGGATGAAACTGAACCTTAATTTACTTGGGGATTGAATCAATACATAGAAAAAGTCTTCAAAAACACCAATATTGCTCCCCCATCCAGTTATTGTTATTCAAAGGTATTTGGCCTCAAAGAATTCTCTTCAGAAGCTCTTCCCAGACTCAAAAATCATGTTATGCATTTGAAAAATCCATAAAGATGTATCTTCCAGTTTTATTAATAAAATTGGTCATGGGACTGATTTTGAAAGCTTTATGGGCCTTTGAAATCAAGTAACTCACTTTAATTCATATTCTTGTGTTTATGAATGAATTTGGGATTAATTTTTAAGGCTATGTATTCATCAACTGAAAAGTCTTTCAAAGATAACTGGAATAGGCTGAAAAAGAAAGTCATAAATCCTGAAGTGTTTCAATTTTTGGAAAAAACCTGGCTTCATATAAAGGACTATTCTATGCCAGCATGGCCCAACTAACATTGTCACCTGGGTGTGGGATTCACCTCAGGAATTGAAGGTTCCCATTCCATGGTTGTCTTTTGGCTCCAAAATTTCACCATTAATCTCCTGGATATTCTTAGGATCTTCACATGGATTTCAAGAAACAATCCATTGAAATAATCAACAGAATTTTCAAAGAAATAATTGTCCATGTCAAGAATTTGCCTCCAAAAATCTGTTCTCTCAATGGAAAGGTTTCTAATTATGCCCTTTAGATGGCCTTTGAAAAATTTAAAAAGAATATTTCCCCCCCCCCAAAGAAAATGCACCAGCAAATACCACAATTATCAAGGAAGACCTTGAATGCACAGTATCCAACAGTAATTTTCCAAGTGCCAAAGGATACAGCTATCATACTTCCATCCTCAGTGGAATTTAAATTTACCTGGGAGTATTTTTTCATATTCCATTTATTAATTATTTTTCATATTAACTGATTTTGTTTATCATATTTTTCTCAGACTGGCTATCAAGGGGATGACAAAGTTTCTTAGAAAGAAAGAGAGAATCAATTCAAAATAATATCTGAAGATATTGAAGAAGAGCATTTCAAAAGAAAAATAGAAGAAATAAACCCAATTTTGAAGAATTTTCAATATGTTTTGACTGGAGGAGTACCTTTTGATCAAATTTCCAAGAGTCAAGAGGATCAAGAATACTATGAAGACCCACATGAATGCAAAAATATCTGTGGAAGACCTCAAGGATCCAAAAATGAAAATAAAAGAGATCCCTCAATATTTGAAATAATAGAAATTCAATACAAGAGAAGAGGAAGACCCCGATCAAAAGTGAGCAAAACAACAACTTCAAGATCACAGTAATTTTCCCCCCTCTAATCATGGAAGTGGATTCATTGGAAGATTCTGAGGCCTCACTATCCAAATCAATGACTTCATCAGATTCACTACCTTCAGCAACTGAATTGAATGAATATGGGAAATAAGGAGTCACCCTCAGAAGGTCAAGAAGATTTTCCAAGAGTAGAAGAACCTCACAAAAGAATTACTACCAGACTGAAACAACTTTGAACATTTATGATGAAATTGCCTTAAACTGTGAGCACTGCCAAAGAAATTATGACAAAATTGGTTAATTCTGCAAGCTCATTGTTAGTCTTTGATTAATTTTCAACATAGTTTTTGTTTGTTTATTCCAATATTTATTTATTTTTTTGACCCATTTTAATTAGGTACCTGGCTCAGAAGACTTTCCAAAATTTCTTTTGAAATAAAAATTCAAGCCCATCAATATTTAGGGTGATGGAAACTGTGGCTATGGAGCAGTATTCCATTACATTTACAAGACTAAAAATAAATATTCTGATTGAAGAGGTGACTTGGCTACCAAAAGTCAAAAAATAAAGACCTTTATGAAGCCATGAACACATTTGTAACCTAATTATCCTGTTATTTGGACAGAATTGAGTGGTATGAAGATGTTGGCCAGGTTCCAAAGTGCAAGTGGATGCCCATTCTTGATATGGAGGATCCAATTTCAAATAAGTATCAAAGACCAGTCTTATTTTATTCCACAGTCAAATATTTATTCTTTTCCCCTTATTTCTGTCCTCAAAATGACAATCCACCCATTTTAATCTGTGTTTTTGAATAGCTGTTATCATTTTTTTCCATTGGATATCATCATCTAAAAAGCTTACCCTGTTCCCCCATTACTGTGTATTGGGAATTTCATGCACAACCACAAGCCCTGGGGTGGAAAGATAACTTTAATCAACAGAGGATTTCATAATTGTCTAATATTCCTCTCCTTCCTGGAAAAAAACAATATTTTAAAGGTTGATTCATATTGAATTTTTTATACTTATATATTATGCCAAATATCCCCATGTTAGGTAATATTTATTTCTTAAATCCCACCTCAGTCACTTTTTTTGTAAACAATTGGGCACTATTTAACCTAAAAATAGTCATATTACAAACATGAAAAAGAATATTGGCAAAAAACACAAGTTTTTGGGCCTTCACTTGTTTCACCCAAAGAAAATTCCCAAGCTTAGGGGCTTTTGGGCTCCTGGGTTTTGATTCCCAACATTCTCCCCTTTATATTTCAAAAAATTACAGAAATTCACAAGTGGGAATAATTTTAATCAATTTTCTTAAAAAATTGAAAAAATATGCAGATCTTGACATCCCATATTGGAAAAAATATGGCAAGAAAAAAATTAAAAAAATACTCAAAACTAAGCCTGGGGACTGTTTTTAAAAATAGGTCACTGACATGTTTTGGCCATCAATTGGTAAAAAACGCACAAGGGCTTTTGTGCTTTTACCAGAGCCCTATTTCTATAATATTGTACTTCTTTATTTTTAAATAACTAATTTCAACATGAAATTACTTCTGGTAGAATAACTATACTATCATCATTGTCACATTGGTAACAAAAAAAAATCATAATTAATAATAATAACTATGGGTAATATTATTATTATTGAGTTCTAATATATTTACTATTTATTTATTTTCTATCTGTAATATTAAATTCTTAATATTATTGGAGTGGTTCTTATTAAAACTAAGAACAGCCTCATTAAAATAAATAAATTAATATTAATTTAACTCTTAGTGTCATAGTCAAACCTTAGAAAATCCAGAAAGAAATGAGTTTTCTGTCAACTTTTGAAGTTAGTGCTCTTCTCCACACAAGAATATCAATATTCACTAAACCTTAGCTTTTGATAAGGCTTTGAAGGTTATCAAAGCTTATGTAAACTTAATCAATATTTGATAGTTCTCAGAATCTTGATCAGAAGCCTGACTATGGGAATTTACCCTGTGGAAGCTTGTAATTCCTGTCCAAATTGGGAAAAAACTCTTTGAAATTTAATTTTCAATTAAAATCTAATCTTAAATATCAAATAAGGTAGAAAATTCTTAAATAAAGGAGGACAACATTATTTGGGCTCCTTCAGATCACAAATGTTGGGTACCCTGGCAACTTTTTACATTTGTCCTTTTGTCCCACCTTTTGTGTGGATTTTTAACATTTATTTATTTGAAGCAATACCATGTATTTAAGTCAGTTTCAATTGATCTCACACATTTTTTACAGCCTGTTTGAAAAATCCTTAGCCAATTCAGTAAATATACACAACACCCCAGTTTTAACATAATTTTTGTAAGTTCCCATGAAGCTTATGAAATATTAAATTCAAAGTTAAAATTGAAAATTTGAATATTTTATCAGAAAATTTTAAATTGTGTTATTGCGCTTTGAGATTCTTAAATTTTACAATAACAGCAAAAATAGCCATTTTTGGGTATAACACCATGTGGATCTACCCTAGGTTAGTTTTAGTGTGGAATCCAAAAACAACAGCATAATTATAGCTTTTATTATCAAAACTATTTCTGTATTCATTATTCATTATTTTCTTCTTTGAAACCATTTGAAAAGTCAATTTTTTACTAATACAAATGTGTAAAATACTATTTTAAGTGTCATGGGTATCTCATACATACCTCCTAGGCTCACACATGATTAGCCCTTTAAACTATATTTTGCTATACTTGAATCTGAAAAGGAGGGCTAAAAAAATATTAATCATTTGATTTACTTTATTGGAAGGTTAAGATTTAATTTTTAATATGTTTTTCGAATTAAGGGTAGCTTCACCTTTTTTAGTAAGTATTGAAGCTACATAATGAGTCAATTAACTAATAACATGTCCAAATTAAAGGCCACAGGTTATTAAGGTCAAATTTTTGATTAACTTTTAAATGCAGTTCCTATAGTAAAGTACTTCCAGGGAGTCCAGCACCCTTTGAGGCAAGAACCATTTTTCTTCTCAACTTTACACTTTCTAATTTTATTAATTTTACTGAATACAGATATAGTGAGAAGCTAATACCAAATTCATAATCGAAATACTTTTGAGGCTCAAAAGCTTGAAATGTACCCCAATCATATGTAAATCAAACTTCATATGCATAATATATGTGAAAAACTCCTATGAGTATACTATAATTTCTTGTAAATATTAAGTCATATGAAGCACAATTTTAACACAAAAAATTGAGCATTAGAGAAACATGTGGAATAAATAAATTTAAATTATTTCATTCCTAGACATAAATAATTCAAATTATACAAACTTGATTCAATATTATTTACAGTTTATTTATGGAAATACTACCTAGAGGTGATGCAGCATAAAATTGTATGGAAAATCAAATGGGACAATAAGATTTCAGCTGTGATACATAGAAAAGAAAAGCTATTTTAGGATAAATGAGGCAGTACCTGGATGGGAAAATTCGAAGAAAACAGTTTTCATTTATTTTCAAGCTTGTAACCCTTTCTCTGCTTGTGTATGAGAATAATCTGAACTGCCATTCCTAAAAATTTTGAATTATCTTACCTTTAGCTCAAAATCAATTTATTCATTGATAGTGGATAGTTCACAAAAGTGGATCCAGAAGAATTTGACATACTTTTTTCAAGATGGAACCAATGTTTTAGTAAAACTTAACAAAGATAGATGAAGATATAAAATTGGGAAAAAGACTTTTGATTTCCTTTACTAATAGCAGTAATTCCTTTAGAGACCTAAAATTTTGATATTAAAACCGATGACTATATGATAACTAATATTAAGAAAAAATACTAATTTATTTATGGATTTGGTACCTCTATCATGATACCTTGGCATAAAAGATACTACTACGGTGCAATCAACTGCTGAGCTTGGCTACTGAGTAAAGATCTTTGTCAATCAGATTAATTAATAAAAGAATATAGACCAACTATTAGCTAATATTACTCATGAAACACTCATACAATTTTCCTGATCTTAGCTACTGAGAAAACTATAAATAGGATAAAAATCTAAGGGGATATTCAATGAGCTTAGTTTATGAATCAATGTAGACCATCTGCTATTTACTATTAATTGTGAAAAGGCCCGAGACTGATTCTGAGATTAGCTACTGAGAAATAATGGGGTTTGAAATAGTCAATTAGATACGTTTATGTATCAAAATAGACCAGATTCTAACTACTATCAATCATAAATCAGTCAGAAAGTGCTAATGAGCAAAACTTAGGAATAGGTATGGTATGACATTACCTTTGAGCTTAGATAATGATTATTTCCAAGAGACTAGGATAATGTGGATGGATGGAAGGGATTACCCTCATAAAAGGAATTTAAGAAGTGATGCTTTTGTGATGAGAATGTGCCTAGGCCATCATTTTCTTATTGGGGGGTGGGGGTGAGGACCTCTATTTATATATTTTAGGATCTTAATAGGGGGTATTGAAAACAGGGCTTAGAATTTTTCAGGTTGTTGACAATTAGGGGGATTAACTCTTTCAATTGAGTTTGGGGGGTTTAGTTTTTTCAAATAAAGATTTTGAGGTTTAGATTTTTTGAATTGAGTATAAGGGTCCTAATTAAAAATTGATATTTGGGGGTTTAAATTTTTTCAAATTGCGTGTAAGGGGTTTTATTAAGACTTGAGTTTTGGGGCCTTATATTTATTATTTGAGTCAAATGCCCCTGTCTTTTAATTTAATCCCACAATTTTAGAGAAGGTGATGTGATTTATTGAAATATCTGGAATTCTCATCTAAATGATCACTAATCCTATCCAATTCTTGTTAGCTCCTTCCATCTTGGTAGTTCTTGTTTCCATGGTTACCAGGAATAGCTCAATAAATATTTATCAATCAAATTATCGGCTATCTTAACTCGTTGTTACCCGTTACAAATAGTCACTACTGTGATGATGTAAAATTTACGGTAAATCTACAGTAAAATCCTGTAGTTTGGGTAGCTAGGTTTCCTGTGACTTTGATATTACTATAGTACACACTTGTGAAGCTTCTGTAATTTCGTCTTGAGCCTTCTGTGAGAGACCTGTGATACCTCTACTGTCTAATTTCTTCTCCCCAGCCTAGTCTATCAACCTTTAAGGATATTCTACCATCTCTCGATACCCTGAATATTTAATTTATTCATTGAAAAAACACAATTTCCACCTTATCCTGATCCTCAAATACTAATACTGAACTTTTAACTATTTTAAACCCAATTATTCAATGTTACATTCCATAAAAAGGGATCAAAGAATACAATACAGCTATACTATTCTACCTGCAATGGTATCTTAAGCTTGAATCGAACACCTTTCCCGAATTATTTACTTCTAAAATAAAATTCCCACCTCTCAGAAAATGATGAAAAGTCTAATTTTCAGCTAAATATCCAATTATACCTCTTTTGAAAAGAAATGAATTATTATTTGATTTTATATTAATACCACTAGATTAAAGCTCTTCCCTGAAATTGTTTTTCATCACATTATTCAATGGAGCTTTAAAATTGGAAAAGATATTAAAAACAAATAGAAAGAAAGAATTTCATTTTTTTGGGTCTCCCAACCGCTTATAAAAATTGTTTCAATCCGTAGTGGCTCACTGGATTTTATATTATTTCAATTAAGCTTTTTTTCCACTAAACGATTGCGATTCAATAGTTAATGGTTTGAGTGCTTCATATACCTCTGAGAAGGGAGTCAGTACTTAAAATTAGAAGAAAAGAATACTGAAAAAGTAAAAAAATAACCTCTTAGTTTGTCCATTAATCTAAACCAAAACACAAATACCACAATATGATATTATTTGTATAAATATTTTCAGAAATCTGAGATTTCTAAAAACTGTCAATAAATTGATATTCTTACTTAAATTCAACAAAGAAAAATTATTTTTATTGAAATACCTTGAAATGGTATTTATTCAATGATCAGGTTTCTTTCAATATGGAAGATAAGCTACCATTTTCCATTTTGTAATAATGGTATGTTGGTAAATTAAAAATAACCCTCAGGTCCATACTTTTGGTGGAAATATATAAAAATTCATCAAAATTTAAGCAAGAAAAAATCTTCAGAAAATAAAAGGAATGCAGCCATACAGCCAAGATTATTCTATTTTATTGAAAAGAGATGATAAATGTAATTTATTCTGAAAGTGAGATTTCTGTTCCTCATGTGTGTTGTTGCTTTATGTCCTAGATATTGGAAAGTACTGATGAAATTTTAATAAACAATTAGGGATAGAAATCCCAAATCACTCAAGTCAGTCCATACTTAAAGCCCCAAGAGCTTCAATTCTCATTACAATTTTAACCGAAAAATCAGAATTAAAACTTGAAGAAATGTCTAAATAATTAGGAAATTAATGAAAAAAAATATTTAAATGATGGTGTAAAATTATTGAAATAAATTCTATTTTATATCAGCTTCCTGGAGCTTTACTCAATTAAGAGATATTAAAGATGGGACTTCTCATTTCATGAATTATTAAAAGCCAAAAAAATGGCTGAAATAATGGCAGAAATTGAGGCTTCCTGGAATGATGTCTTGTAAAAAAAACTTACTGATATACTTATTAAAATGAAATAATGTATTTAGTAATTAATTCATTGGACCGGGTTACCCACTAATTTGAGAATTTCCAGCTCATTTATCCCAAAGTCATTATTGATTATATTCTCTTATTTATCTCATATTTCTATACCTTTGTAATAATGCAGCGCCATAATATGTTATGAACCAAGAGCTCTGTTTCATGCTATTTGCCTCATCTCTCCCCATCAAGAGAAATACAAAAAACAAACCTCTAGAATACAATTTACTTCCCAGAAGAAGGCGATACTGTAAATATTTGATATACATCTTGCTTACCAAAATATTCCAGATAAATGTAACCATCTTCTTTCTCAAAAAGAAAATAACAAATTAGAATGATGTGAGCCTAATATAAAACATATAATGGCCTCTATCCCTCCTTTCCTTAATTTACATAGCCATATATAGGTTTGTTAAGAAAGCGTTAGTATTTTAATTGATCTGAATATTAGGTGTAGATTAAAAATGAATATATTCACTGACTCTCAGATCATTGGAAAATCCTGAAAAAGTGAGATTTACCTTCCTTTTTCAATAGTTTTTTTTGGGAGAAATATCATAATTTTAGTCCCTAAGTGGATCCATTTTCCAGAGATAAATCTCTTCCATTGAATAAATTTTTTGTTTATATATTCATCTTTTATTTTACTTTTATTTTTTCACCGGACCCACATCAATCTATTTTTCCCCTGAATAAAAGGGTCTTTTGATGTGAAAGAGTCCCTGTGACAGTAATTGTAATGATGGGTTAAGGAATCCCTTTTATTATCTCTTTTTGATTGAGCCATATGAATTATATTCCAAATACTATATCTGTAAGGATAGTTGTTTCAATAAGTATCTCATTGAAAATCAGAAAATCCGTATATTATCTAAATTTCTAATATTTTTGAAACAGGCGAAAGCTTTGGTTTTTATATTTAATATTAATAAATAATATTCATCTATATTAGTTATGTTATTCAATAAGATATAAGGCTTTCTTATCATGTTATTTATTCCCTAATAATTATCATGAGTAAGGTAGGTGGACCTCTGGAAAGATAGAGAATTTAGAATTCAGATTGAAAGAAGAATAATATTGGTTATACCTTGGAAGAGTTTATTTCCCAAAGTGATTAAGTATTATTATTATTATTTAAAAAAACTTGTTTCAAATAAATTTAAAAGATTGTTATAGCTTCAGTTAGGAATAAATTTATAGGAATAAATAATCATCTTTTTGCAATTCCAATGAAGAATGTGTAAGAGTTTAGCATTTACCCCAACAGGTTTATTTAATATTTTCATAAACTCCATTTTTTTGAAGTGATTTTAAATTTGGAATGTGCTTATATATTCATTTTATGAGCTAACATATAATTTTGTAATTTTTGACTATTATAAGGGTTAGATTTAAAAATGGAATCAAATCATTGCAACATCAACATGTGATTTTATATCTGTAAAATAAATAATATAAGAGATATGATCAATGATAAGATACACTATATAAATCATGATCCTTTCTCAAAAAACTTTGAGTTTTGTGACGTAATTATTAGCAGGAAAAATAAATAGATATTCTCCAGCCACACAATTTTAAGAGGAAAAATTAAGAAATTTGACTAGGATCATATCTTGATATTTTCTTTTGATAAACTGTTTCCCTCTCATATTATAAGATAATAATGAGTATCATATTGGTCACTTTTCTTATCATTTAGTAATTTATAAAGGATGAGATTTGCAAAAAACTGTTTTATAGATTATTACAGAATCAAAATCATTGATAGCAAGGCTTAAAATTGGAATCATTCACCTATACCATGTCTAAAAGTGGCAGAAATCTATGATGTCCTAAAAGGTGCCAACATAAACCAGTATATTTTATTTTGAGGAGCATGGAATAAAGAATTATCCATAATTTATAAGAATATCATTATCTTTATAGCTTATAAGATAGATTTTTATTTGGAGGAAAAATCCTTGCGTAATTAAAGAATCAATGAAACATTTTATGCCAAAATTGATAATTGTTCTGGAAATAATTTATTGAAATATCTAAAAAAATGTCCTCAAAAGAGATAACTTTCACAATATCAGGTAGTGATATACATTTGTAACAGGTAAGCTCCATTTTTATTAATAATGTATTTTTAAATACCAATTTTACAATGAATTTATGTGTTGAAGGTGAGTTAAAGAATGGAAAACCTTCCTGACCTTGAGAATATTAGCTCATATATTCAAGAAAGAACAACCTAGTTTATTCTCAAGACACAGAAAATATAGTCTAAAGTAGTTAATTAAAAATTATAAAAAATATTTTTCAATCTGGTTCTTTGATATCTTTATCCATTAGAATGATCTTGAGCTTATACTGTGTGAGCCTTATAGGTATTTTCATATAACCAAAAGACCCCAAATTCCATTATAATTGATAAATAAATTAAAAAATAATAATTTCTAAGAATTTAAGTAAATTTTATTTTAAAATGCAAATTTAAATGTAAATCTCCACCACAAATATCCAAAAGGTAAAAATTCTGTTTTACTTAGAGAAAAATGAAGTAAAAAAATTAATCAAAAATTTCAAAACTATACTATTGAAAAATTTAATAGAGCTTATTATAGATTTTTTCCTGACAAATGAACTTATTTATCCTAGTTAAACATTTTGTTCCCCATGAATTTTAATTCTGGGTAACCTCCAGGTGAAATTTCTGTCATAAAACTCATAACAAGCTTAAATAAATCTCAAACCATTTTTGGTATGAAAATATGAAAATAATTGAGGCTCAATTGAATTCAAGCCACATTTTGTGTTGACAAGGGTGAACCCCATGTATTTTTCATACCTTGACCCTAGTCCTCTTCTATCCTGGATCTAATACCCATTTTTTCTCCTATTCAGGTCTGGTACCTCCCCTCCTGGAAATACATGCATTGGGAAGGACACATGGAATTCATTTTCCCCCTCCACTTGTTTTGTCCCACTTTATTCCCAAATTTTTGAATTTGAGAATACAAACCTTTCTTGTTGAGATTCTTTGCTTGTATTATGTTTTTTATGTAATAGTTTTTATCTCTCTTCAGTTATGTAATCTTTCAAATATTATTTTAGCAGTCCTATTCAGATATTTGTCCTTCATCTGGTAAATCTCTTTTTCTAAAATGAGTGGCTATTCCTGCATCCTGAGATCCCAATCCATGGAGAACCCACATGAACCAGGTTCAAGGCCCACTATCACATTTTCACCATAATTCTTGTGCTAAAATTGAGGTGTTATATGTAATCCAGGAGCTCTGAGAAATTGAACTATTTTCATTTGAATTGTCAAAATTTGTGTATGTATTACATAAATGAACTTGAAGTTACAGATGAGGAATTTATAATTACATATTGTTAGATTGAATTTCTAATTTAAATACACATATTTTTATTTATTGCATAAGTGAACTTAGATTTACAGATTACAAATTGAGAATTACAGCTGTGTAGTGTAATTTTTTCAATTGAATTACATATATAAGATTTTAAATATAGGTCTTGTAGAGTAACTGAATAAGAATAAATGGGAAACATTTCATGAAAATTCTTATCAAATCTGGCCTTCAATTGAGTCACAGGGTCTATGAGAAAATTGATGTTGAGTTTGTGATATAAGTGAGGTCAGTTTTAGCTTTTTGGAGGTGAGTAGAACTAAAAATAAGTTGGAAAGAACTGAAAAAAGATATTTTGAACTGTTTTTAAAGGTCTTTAAACACATTCTTCCATTGTTTGAATACTAATAACCAGGTATTCAAATATTAATGGCTGGCATATAGGACTAAAATGATTAAAATAGCAAATATTTTGGAAGCCAGCCCCTTTTTGCCTAAAACATGGCCCAATGATTCCATAATTGAATTATGTGTTTCCTATATTTTTCCAAAAAAACATTACAAAATTATTTTTTCATTGTTATTATCTCAAAAGAATAATATTTTCAAGATTTTTTGTTTCACCAACAATAAGAGTTGATTAAAAAATAATTTGAAAGAGATATTGGTGGCTGAAAAAGAAATAAATTAAAGAGAAATTTAAATTGGGAAAAATTTAGAAAAGGACTTCAGGAAATATATATGAAAAAAATACTTAAATATAGTATTAAAGACAAAGAATTACCAATGGCTACCACAGTAATTTTAAAAGATACCTTTCGGGTGGTTGAAAGGTAATAACTGCAACAAGATTTCAAAAAAAACTATACTTTTTTTAACATGGATTAATTTTTAAAAGAGCTTGAAAATGGGGGTTGGAATCTCTTATTCATTGCTTTAAAAATGTTCAAACTAGCTATAAAAGGAAAAGATGGGGAAAGGAAGAAATTCTTTAGTAGAATCCTATTTTCTTCCTAAAGAAGTGAGGATTTCTGTCAGGGTGAGTCTATGTAGTAGCTTAAAAATAGTAAATACAAGCTAGCACTATGACTGTGACATGTCAAAATAAATAAAAATAAAGTCTTCAGGTCCTACTGCTACGTGGTAACAGTGGTGATGAGTCTATTGAGGACCTGGGTTGCAATGCTCTAATATCTTTGACTGTAAAGAAACACTACAATAATTATATTCTAATTATATCTTTAATAATTCTAAGGACACTACTGATGAATAACAGTCTTGTCACATAAGAATATTGGTAAAGTAAGATAAGATGATGGGTTTTCAAGGGGAAAACCCTTCTTTTTATATCTTTCAAGACTGTCAAGAGTTATTAACTCTTCAAACGTCAGAGGAGTGAAAATTTTCACTCCAGTGGTCAGTCTGTGGTTCTGGATCCTCAATTCTGACGTCAATATAGACAGAATTGTGGTTTTGGAACCACAAATGATCATTCTGGATCAATACAGGGTGAAATAACTTTTCACCTGCCACGTCAGCACTTGGATGACGTTGTTCTGGTGTCTGTATGATCAATATTAGTCATTCTGGGCGGGTTTAAGCTTTAAATAACCATTATTTTAAGTATCAAGACTGTACTGGTTGGTACAGGTTTGGTACAGACCAGTATTGGTCAAAATACTTCCAACCAAGATATCTCAGTCAGTTTTTGAGATATCAAGAAACCAAGAGCACAGAATTGAAGGGCTTAATGAGCTCTTCAATTTGATATGCTTCATGTTTACCCTTCTTGCAAATAGCAAAAGTTATAAGGGCTTTAAGTTTTTGGATGTAACTTTGTACATCAGTATGAGGCTTCAAAAACTTCCATGCTAGATATTGTCAGCCTGTGACTCAAAACCAGAGCACAAGCATGACAGCCAAAATACCATAAACCAATGGTATAGCCAAAATACCACCAAAACATGGAGCTGAGCCAAATTAGCTCAAAAGGTATCAAAAGAAAGAGGAAACTCACCTCTTCCTGAAAATATAAGTCCCATCACCATAGGACAAGAAATAACAAAGTTATTCCTGCTCAAAGTTATTGCTGAGCATAAACCTTAATTTTCACCTCTCATCTAAAATCTAGAAGGAGAGGCTTAACCCCATCAAATGGGTACTCAAAATGAAGCTCTAAGCCAGGGCTATCCAATGGTACCAGCCAAACTGAGCTAGCACCAGTATTACTTGAGTTATGGTCAAATTCAGACCAAATAAGGGTGAACAAAACATTCACCTCTCATCTAACTTTTACAGTTTTAGTGTGAGATACCTGAAGTGGGGTCTTTTTGGAAAGAGCACAATCAGGGCTATCTGATGGTGCCATCCATTTCCTCATAACTCAACTACAACAGAAGTTATTGGCCAAACAAGCTTAATACAGCTTTTGACCAGACCACGCCAAGGTACAAAAATACTTGTACATGGGATAACTTTGTCATATTTAATGATAACCATGTCAAGTTGGGTACCATTGTGTAGAGCTCATACAGAGCTATTCAATGAACCAACTTTGAGCTTGATACCTCAAAAACAGACAGAGTTATGACCATTTTAAGGTCAAAATCCCACCTGCTGTCAGATACAGCCTTACCATGGGATAATATCCCATAACCATGAATATGAGGTGTCAAATAGACGAAGAAGCATGTTTTTACTTCAATACCTCATATGTCAGTCAATACTGGGGTCCAATACAGTTTCTGTACAGCATTCTACGCGTCATACACGTCAGAATCAGGCTGTGAGGTCCCCAGATGAAAATTTTCACCCTGTATTGGTGAAAACTGCCCAGATGTGGTTTCAAAACCACATCTGAGCCCAATACAGGGTATACAGGCTGTTTGCAAACCACAAGCCTGTCATAGAGAGTGAAAAATCTTCACTTCCTCTACGTGGAAAGGTCTAGCAGCCTTTCCACCTCAATTTTAGGATAAAAGGAGGGCTTTTCACAGCCAAAAACCTTTCCTCATCCTGCTCTTGAATACCCTACGTAGTAAACTGTCAAAAACAGTTTTACTCTTGGGTAATAAACAGGTATACTCTTAATTTAAAGTATTGTAGTCTTTATTATTGTAACCCAACAGGTAAAGCTGCACCCAGGGCTTTCAACAGCACTCACCACCACTATATTTCTTATAGTAAAGCCCCTTTTATTATTAAATTAATCCATCTTTAACCCTTATAAAACTATTTTAAACTATTTTCCACGTGTCACAGTCATAGTTTTAGTTGTAAATAGCTTTATTTCCACTTCAACATAGACTCATCCTGACATTTTGGGGGCCTGGCCGTGTTTTAAAACCTTTTTGGACCTTATAAGTAAGTCTTTTTCTCTTTTTATGACTTATTAACCAGTGTTTTATCTTTTTTTAGGCGTAATTTCTTGATTTAAATATATATATTATATATATTTATCCTGTTTTATATACATACTCATATTATAAGAGTATTATTCACATGGCTAATACCCACTGAATTTAATTATTTTTGGTGTGTTTTGTATATAAAAACACATAAGCCATCAATAAAGTCCTGTATTCTTGACTGAATAAGGACACCTCTGACTGAAAAACCATCAGTTGAGGCGTGGATTAAGTGTATTGTTAACTCAATAACACTATACAGAACCACTTGTACAGAATACACTTGAAAACCACAAGTGTATCTGAGGGATACTGACACACAAACAGTGTGACAGGACACCATAAGCTGTATTTTTGACGTGAAATTGTTAATTCAATTACACTGTCATTATACAAGAGCATACTGTAATAATATACAAGCCCAGAGGCCATTCTTAGACGTGCAAAACCAGCCTTTTAAGAAGTCTTAACTGACATAAGCCCTCTTTTTCCTGTTTTGATTCAGTGGAAGAAAACTACATCCCACTTGAAACCCAGTCACAGGCCAACACACCAGTGACACCCTCAGAACCAGAGGGCAGCAAGGGTAAAGGAAAAAGGCTTAGTGAAGGCCTCATTACAGCCAAGAAGTGGACACCAATAGCCACTCAGAGGAGTAGAAAACCACAAAACTCTGCTTCAATACAAGGTAAACCAACCTTAACCACTTGTACAGGGAAGATTACAATTATTAACCCAGTTGTAACCTCCAAAGGCAAACTGCCCAAATCAGCAGATAACAAATTTGTACAAGGCACAGTCAAAGGTAAATACCCTAAGAACATAAAGTTTTTGACTGCTTGCAAACACTGATATGTCCCCTGCATACCTCAGAGACCTTGGCTTCCAAAGGAACCAGCCAGAGGATAGAGCAGGAATGTCTAGAACCAGAAGACCTGAAAGAAGACACATTGGACACAGTGGTGGATGGCAAAACAATGAGGGAGATAATATCAAACTTGCGATTCACACTCCAATTCAACAGAAACCTCAAACCAGAGGACTGGAAGGATATGGATCAAGTTCTTCAAATCCACCAACTCCTCAAAGATTTGTTTCAATGGAGCATGGACAACAAAAGGTTCAACCTAGCAACTCACTGGGCAGAACTGGGATCAAGTTGCCAGAAGATCTGTCTCAAAGAAATAGACTTCAAGGACCTTATGGTAATCACCAAGGGTTGGAACCCTACCAGGCAGCACAGACTCCTGGAGGCAAGGGCACAGAGGATAAGGGAGAATCAAGCCACTATCCAAGCTATAGAAGAACAGTTAACCCAGACAGGGCCTACTCAGATTCCTTCAGGTTCACAAGGAGCAAGCCAAATCAGCTCTCCAGTGGCTTCACACCATTCAGAAACCAGCAGATCAGTGGCCAAGAGTCACCATTCTTCACAATTACAGGAAGTTTCCAGGAGAAGACAAGGCAACAAGGGCAAGAACAAAGCCTCCTTCAACCAGAGGAGGAAAGAGTCAGACCCCATGATCCAGAAGCTGTTAGATTTGGTAAAAGAAGTACACAAGAACCAGAAGTAGTTGTAAACCACTCTAGAATCAGTAGTCCTAGTAATAGAAACATTACCCCCACTCAGACTGAAAATAACATTATCACATCTGAGAGCAACATCAACAGTGATACACTTTGGTTGCAAATGTCCCAATATGCTGAGCAATCTGCAAAGCAGGCTGCAGAATTTGCATCTGCCCAAGAGAGGATGAGAAAAACTCAAGCCTCACTGGAGCAGATAGTTAAAAACCTTCAGGAAGGATATGCTCAACTGAGCAAAGCCTCTGAAGAAACCAACAAGAGACTGAATCAAGTCTCTGAAGAACAACACCATAGCAGCAGGGACATGGAGTGTCTGAACCAAGACATCAACAAATTGTTTGATGCCTACCATAGCTTAAAGCCCCAACCACAAGGCCAAGCTATGGAGAATCCATATCAACCAGATGACATCAAACCAGATTCCATGTTGTTGAATAAGGCAAGATCTCCATCACAATACCAGGATGGAGATGGCATGTCTTATTCAGAGAAGGAAGCCTTGAAACAGCTTCCTGAGGCCTCAAACTGGCCCAAATTCTCTGGATCAGGAGAATATGATCATATGGAGCTCATAGATTATATTGATGGACTCTTCATTGATGTACCAAGCATACCAGATTACTGGATTACTGCTAGACTGAATACTGCATTTAAAGGTCATGCAAGTATATGGT
The DNA here is from genome assembly GCA_023105745.1 of Austropuccinia psidii. NCBI lineage: Eukaryota > Fungi > Basidiomycota > Pucciniomycetes > Pucciniales > Sphaerophragmiaceae > Austropuccinia > Austropuccinia psidii. The sequence goes on along the minus strand of JALGQZ010000004.1, from coordinate 30,748,681 downwards.
ACACTGAAATGAAAGAAATCCATGGCAGAAGAAATTGGCCATGGTGGAAGAGTCAAATAATCCAAAAGTACAGTAATGGAACTTGGATATGGCAAAAGACCATGTCATTTGAAAATGACAAATACTCTGTGGACAAAGATCCATATGAGTGGTGTCTTAGACAGTCTAAAAGACTTAAAGCCATTGATCCTCAAATGAACATTCAAATGAGGAACCATAAACTTCTGACACAACTGCCAGGAGAACTAGAGCATGCAGTAAAGTGCAGATGCAACCAAAATTGCACTCTAGATGATATAGCCAATACCTTACAAGACATAAGGAAAAGGACTAATATAGGGAAATTCACCCCATATAGAAGCAATAGTTTCAAAGAGAAACAACCTTTCATGGTAGAGTTTAAAGACAAACACAGAGAAAGAGTGGCAGAAGTGGCAAAGAAGAAGAATTCTTGTCACAATTGTGGTTCAACAGACCACTATGCCAACAACTGTCCAAAAGCAAAGAAGAAAGTCTATGCTATAGAAAAAGTCCCTGAAGAAGAACCTCCAACAGAGGATTCTGAATCAGACTCTATGGGTGATGCCATTAGAGAACTATCTGATGATGATCAAGACCCAAGAGAGGAACTTCTAGTGGAATACCAAGAGGAAACCCCATTGGAAATCCAGGATATACAGTTGGAAGCAGGCATGCCACAAGACACTGCCAACAAGAACTTGTGTAAACATACACAAGATGCACAAACATTCCTGGTTACACCAACCAAAGGAATGGCATATATACATGGAACAGCCACAAAAATGACTGTATGTATTGACAATGCTCAGCACCCACTGATCATTGACAGTGGAGCACACTGCTCCATAGTGGCCAGAAATTATCTGGATAACCACTTCCCAAACTGGGAAAAAGAACTCTTGCCCACCAGGGCAAAGAACTTTAAGAGTGCATCTGGAAAGATGACCTCTATTGGGACAATTATCAAAGAGATAATTATACCCCACAGAAAAGGTAATATCAGACTCAACCCAGAGTTTGTAGTGCTTGAAGATGCCCACATCCAAGGCCTTTTACTGGGAACAGATTACCAGAGGATGTATGGCATAGATATTTACAATAGTAAAAATAGGCATATTACCATTGGTACTAACAAGGAAAAGAAATTTTCTCTTGATATATACCAGATATCTTCCCAGGACCCACTGGAAGAACTTCTGAAAGAATTCAGAGAGGGACAGTTTAGCACTACCCTCACCAGTAAACAAAAGCTAAGTTTACTGAAGATGCTGAGGAAGAATAGACCAGCATTTGCCATTGGTGAAGAACCATTAGGCAAAATCAAAGGCCATGATATAGAACTATATCTGGATGTAGAAAGGCCTTATCCACCCATGTTAAGGAGACCTCCTTACCCAGCAAGTCTGGAGACCAGGAAAGAGATTGAGAAACATATCAATGAACTCCTGGACATGGATGTCATTAGGAAGATTGGACATAATGAAATAGTGGAAATCACCACTCCTGTCCTAATCACCTGGCATGATGGCAAGTCTAGATTGTGTGGAGATTTCAGAGCCCTGAATAACTACACAAAAGCAGACAGGTACCCTATACCAAGGATACCTCATGCCTTGGATAAGCTAGCCAAAGCCAAATACATAACCAAGATGGATTGTATGAAAGGCTTCCACCAAAATGGAGTTAAACCAAACTCCATGAAGTTGCTCAAAATAATATGCCATATGGGCATATATGAGTACACCAGGATGCCATTTGGCATCAAGAATGCACCAGCCCACTTCCAAAGGATGATGGACACCATATTTCAAGAAGAAATAATGGCAGGCTGGATGGTAGTGTATATTGATGATATCATTATATACTCAGAGACATGGGAAGACCATGTACAATACATAGACAGAGTGCTAAGTAAATGTACACCCATCAATCTGAAAATTTCACTTAAAAAGTGTAATTTTGGCCAACAAGAGCTACTAGCTCTAGGACACAAAGTCTCAGGCCTTAGTCTGGCAATTGACCAGAGCAAAGTAGCAGCAGTACTGCAAAAGCCAGTACCAAAGAACATCAAAGAGATGCAATCTTTCCTTGGATTTGCTAGCTACTATAGAAACCACATCAAAAACTTTGCACACATAACTAGTAGTTTATACAAGTTATGCTCAAAGGATGTAGTTTTTGAAATAACCAAGGAAAGGAGGGATGCATATGAGAGGATCACATATGAACTCACAAATGCACCTGTACTCATCTTGCCTGACTTTGAACTACCATTCAAGTTATATATAGATGCAGCATGCAGCCAAGGCTTGGGAGCAGCCCTTCACCAAAGACAAATTGTGGATGGTGAACCAAGAGAAGGTGTAATATGTTACATCTCCAGGCAGCTGAAAGATTCAGAAGCCAGGTATGGGGCCACCCAGACAGAATGTCTATGTCTAGTCTGGGCTCTAGAAAAACTCCATTATTATTTGGAGGGTGCAGTCTTTGAAGTCTACACAGACTGCACAGCCTTGAAGTCTTTACTAAACATGAAGACTACTAATAGACACATGCTGAGATGGCAAATAGCCATCCAGGAGTATAGAGGGAACATGAACATCATATACAAGGAAGGTAAAAGCCATACCAATGCAGATGGCCTTAGCAGATGGCCACTGGACAATGTCAAAAGCAATCCAGCTTATGACCCTGAAGTTGCTGCAAAAATTCCTATCCATTTTATGGAAATAAATAGGAAGAAGAACTTCAGATTCTCTGAATGGGCACCAGGGAGTGGTACCCTTGACAGTGGAAACACTGATTCAGAAGGGACAGAAACCCCCATACTGGGAATAAGTTCCTCAGCACTGCACAATGAATTTTTCAATGCAGTGCTGAAATCATATGCTAAACACAAACAGTGTAGCATACTACTCCAACTCCTTCAACAAAAATACAGGAGCCCAGAACTGGAAACCCAGCTGGAGGAACCCTGGTTGAGGGCCTATAAGGACAATAAATTCTTCCTTATAGATGGCTTGATTTATCACAGAGATAAGCACACCAGTGCACTCACAGTGATAGACAGAGACAAAATCTCTTTAATCCTGCAGGAATGCCATGACTGCCCCTACATGGGACACATGAGTGAAGACAGGACTAAAGAGAGGGTAGCAAGCACAGCTTGGTGGCCCAAGTGGGAGCAGAGTTGAGTGAATACATCAACACTTGTGAAAGATGCCAAAAGGCAAATAGAAAGCATGAGAAGAAATATGGGTTGCTTCAACACATAGAAGAACCCAAACACCCATGGGAAACCATCAACATGGACTGGGTCACAGGACTTGTCCCAGGAGGCAAAGAAAACTACAATGCCTGCCTAATAATAGTTGATAGGTTCAGCAAGAGCATGAGATGTCTACCATGCCATAAAGAGGACACAGCCATGGACACTGCTCTGTTATTTTGGAATAACATCATATCCACCTGTGGAGTCCCTAAGATCATAATTAGTGACAGGGACCCAAAATTCACATCTGAATTTTGGACCAATTTATATGACATGCTAGGCACCAAGCTTGCTTTTTCCACAGCTTACCATCCACAAACAGATGGCCTAGCTGAGAGGATGATCCAAACAATGGAGGACATCCTCAGGAGGTTCTGTGCCTATGGCATGGAATACAAGGACCATGAGGGATATACCCATGATTGGGTCACCCTCTTACCAGCAGTCCAACTGGCTTATAATACAAGCCAGCACTCTACCACAGGAAAAACACCTGCACTGGTAGAGAAAGGGTGGAATCCCCTTTTACCTGTGGATCACTTGAAGAAAAATCTTCTGACCATCCACCCCACAGCCAAAGACTTCCATGATATGTGGAAGAAAGCCTGTGATACTGCTGCCAAATGCATAGCTGAGGCCAAAGAGTATAATAAGCAGAGGTGGGACAAATCACATATGGAACCTGACTTCAAGGAAGGGGACCAGGTGTTAGTGTCTACACTAAACTTTAACAATCTCAAAGGACCCAAGAAAATGAGAGACTCATTTGTAGGGCCCTTCACTATCATTAAGTTGATAGGGAAGAATGCAGTAGAGGTCAAGCTCACTGAGGAGTTTTCTAGGAAACACCCAGTCATTCCAGTAAGCCTGGTCAAACCATACTTCCAAACAGAGGAGGATAAATTCCCCTCCAGGAAGAAAAACATCACTCCACCAGAAATAGTCGAAGTAGAAGACTCTCCTGGACCTGTGAGTAAAATCATCAGGGCCAGAAAAATCAGACTCAATTGGAAGGATCAGAGACAATATCTAGTCAGATTCAAGAACCAGACAGCTGACAAAGACAAATGGTTGGCAGAGGATGCCATACCAGATGGGAACCTCCATTTAAGGAGATTCAGAGCCTCTAGGAGGACTGAACAGTCTCATCAATGATGAGCCTTTTTTAGAGGGAGGGTATGTCAGCCTGTGACTCAAAACCAGAGCACAAGCATGACAGCCAAAATACCATAAACCAATGGTATAGCCAAAAAACCACCAAAACATGGAACTGAGCCAAATTAGCTCAAAAGGTATCAAAAGAAAGAGGAAACTCACCTCTTCCTGAAAATATAAGTCCCATCACCATAGGACAAGAAATAACAAAGTTATTCCTGCTCAAAGTTATTGCTGAGCATAAACCTTAATTTTCACCTCTCATCTAAAATCTAGAAGGAGAGGCTTAACCCCATCAAATGGGTACTCAAAATGAAGCTCTAAGCCAGGGCTATCCAATGGTACCAGCCAAACTGAGCTAGCACCAGTATTACCTGATTTATGGTCAAATTCAGACCAAATAAGGGTGAACAAAACATTCACCTCTCATCTAACTTTTACAGTTTTAGTGTGAGATACCTGAAGTGGGGTCTTTTTGGAAAGAGCACAATCAGGGCTATCTGATGGTGCCATCCATTTCCTCATAACTCAACTACAACAGAAGTTATTGGCCAAACAAGCTTAATACAGCTTTTGACCAGACCATGCCAAGGTACAAAAATACTTGTACATGGGATAACTTTGTCATATTTAATGATAACCATGTCAAGTTGGGTACCATTGTGTAGAGCTCATACAGAGCTATTCAATGAACCAACTTTGAGCTTTATATCTCAAAAACAGACAGAGTTATGACCATTTTAAGGTCAAAATCCCACCTGCTGTCAGATACAGCCTTACCATGGGATAATATCCCATAACCATGAATATGAGGTGTCAAATAGACGAAGAAGAATGTTTTTACTTCAATACCTCATATTTCAGTCAATACTGGGGTCCCATACAGTTTCTGTACAGCATTCTACGCGTCATACACGTCAGAATCAGGCTGTGAGGTCCCCAGATGAAGATTTTCACCCTGTATTGGTGAAAACTGCCCAGATGTGGTTTCAAAACCACATCTGAGCCAAATACAGGGTATACAGGCTGTTTGCAAACCACAAGCCTGTCATAGAGAGTGAAAAATCTTCACTTCCTCTACGTGGAAAGGTCTAGCAGCCTTTCCACCTCAATTTTAGGATAAAAGGAGGGCTTTTCACAGCCAAAAACCTTTCCTCATCCTGCTCTTGAATACCCTACGTAGTAAACTGTCAAAAACAGTTTTACTCTTGGGTAATAAACAGGTATACTCTTAATTTAAAGTATTGTAGTCTTTATTATTGTAACCCAACAGGTAAAGCTGCACCCAGGGCTTTCAACAGCGCTCACCACCACTATATTTCTTATAGTAAAGCCCCTTTTATTATTAAATTAATCCATCTTTAACCCTTATAAAACTATTTTAAACTATTTTCCACGTGTCACAGTCATAGTTTTAGTTGTAAATAGCTTTATTTCCACTTCAACATAGACTCATCCTGACAGATATCTTCTTCAATTTGGAAGATATCTGTATTCTGATGATACAGTTTTGTAGGGCTTGATTAGCTCTACAGTTTGGTATATTACACTGTACAGTTGTATGAGTGTATGCCAAAGATACAGGGGTTTGTTTATTTTCTTGTTTTCAGAATATCTGTATTTTGGTTATTAAACCTTTGAACCAAGATCCCTCAGTCAATTTAAGAGATACAGAGGTCTAAGTTGTCTCAAATTAAAGCTCTTGTTGAGATCTTTAATTTGGTTATACTTTTGTACAGTTTTGTACAAGCCCTCTTTGACTTTCAGGGGGACTTGGTTTTGAAAATGAGGTTATATGGTATCTCCAGTTGTAGTGGTGTTACAACAACATGGATGATATCATTGTGTAGCTCTCTATGTGAGCTTTAAGAAAAATACCATTTTGGTATAGAATAACTTAAATATGCATAAGTTAGATGAGAGGTGAAAATAAGGGTTTTGACTTGTTTATTCTCCTCTAGGTTTCCTTATTCTGTTTGGATAAGGTTGGTGTTTAATTTGAGAGGATTGTTTTCTCTTAATTATTACCTGTATTGACTATGTTTGTTCAATACTTGTCATACCATTATTTATGGTATGTTGGATGTCATGCTAGTGCTCTGTTTTGAGTCACAGGCTGACATACCCTCCCTCAAAAGAAGGCTCATCATTGATGAGACTCTTCAGCCCTCCTGGAGGCTCTGAATCTTCTGAGGTGTATTTGTCAATCTGGGATTTCTTTCTCAGTTAACCATTTGTCTTTATCTGCTGGTTGATTCTTAAATCTAACCAGGTATTTCCTGTTGTCTTTCCCATTAATTCTTATTTTCCTGGCTTTAATGATCTTTTTCACTGGTCCAGGTGAGTCATCTTCCTCTACCAATCTTTCATGGGTGACTGTTTTCTTTCTGTCAGGGAATTTCTCCTCATCTGTCTGGTGATAAGGTTTCACCAGGCTCACAGGGAAAACTGGGTGTTTCCTAGAGAACTCTTTGGTCAGGTTGACTTCTACTGCATTCTTTCCTATTAATTTAATAATGGTGAATGGTCCTATGAATGAGTCTCTCATCTTCTTGGGTCCTCTTAGGTTGTTGAAGTTAAGAGTTGAGATTAGAACTTGGTCTTCTTCTTTGAAATCAGGTTCTTGGTGACTTTTATCATATCTCTGTTTGTTATATAATTTGGCTTCAGCTACACATTGCTCTGCTTTTTCACAGGCAGTCTTCCACATTGTGTGGAAGTCCTTAGCTGTGGGGTGTACTGAGAGGAGGTTCTTCTTCAAGTAGTCTACTGGAAGTAGTGGGTTCCATCCTTTCTCTAATGTGGCAGGGGTTTTTCCTTTCACTGAGTGTATACTTGTGTTGTATGCCAATTGTACAGCTGGTAGGAGGGTTACCCAGTCATGGTTATATCCCTCATTGTCTTTATATTCCATGCCATATGCACAAAATCTTCGAATGATGTCTTCTAATGTTTGAATCATTCTTTCTGCTAGACCATCTGTTTGTGGATGGTAAGCTGTGGAGAATGCTAGTTTGGTTCCCAGCATCTCATATAGATTAGTCCAAAATTCTGATGTGAATTTAGGGTCTCTGTCACTAATTATAATTCTTGGAACTCCACAGTTAGCTATCACATTGTTCCAGAACAATATGGCTGTGTCCATTTCTGTGTCCTCTTTGTGACAGGGGAGACATCTGACACTCTTGCTGTACCTGTCTACTACTACTAGGCATGCATTAAAGCTGTCTTTCCCTCCAGGGACCAGGCCTGTTACCCAATCCATGTTTATTATTTACCAGGGGTGTTTGGGCTCCTCTATACTCTGGAGTAATCCATATCTTTTGCCATGACTTCTGTTGGCTTTCTGGCATCTGGTACAAGTGTTGATGTATTCACTCAAGTCTTGTTCCCACTTTGGCCACCAAGCTGTGCTAAAGACTCTTTCTTTAGTTCTTTCTTCACTCATATGTCCCATGTATGGGCAGTCATGGCATTCCTGTAGTATCAGGGAAATATGTTCTCTATTTATTATTACCAGGGCACTTGTGTGTTTTTCCCTATGGTATAGTAGATCATCTATCAGGAAAAATCTATTCTCTCTGAAGTTTTTGAGCCATGGCTCTTCCAATTGGCTTTCTAGTTCAGGACTCCTGTACTTTTGTTTTAATAGTTGTATCAATATACTACACTGTTTGTGTTTATTGTATGATGATTGTACTATGCTAAAGAACTCTGTATTCAGATTAGAGGAGCTGATTCCCAGTATGGGTATCTCTTTGCTCTCTCCAAAGCTCTGTGCTGGGTTTGATAAGTCATTCCCTAATGCCCAGTTTGATAGTTTGAAGTTCTTTCTCTTATCTATCTCCATGCATTGTATGGGTATTTTGGCCCCATTTTCTGGGTCATATGCTGGATTCTCTTGGTCATTTTTCAGTGGCCACCTGCTGAGGCCATCTGCATTAGTATGACTTTTCCCTTCTTTATAGATGATAGTCATATTCCCTCTATATTCTTGTATGGCTATTTGCCACCTAAGCATGTGTCTGTTTGTTGTCTTCATGTTCAACAGTGATTTGAGGGCTGTGCAATCAGTAAAAACTTCAAATACTGCTCCTTCTAAGTAGTAATGGAGTTTCTCTAATGCCCATACCAAACAGAGACATTCTGTCTGAGTAGCTCCATATCTGGCTTCTGAGTCTTTCAGTTGTCTTGATATATAGCAAATTACTCCTTCTTTGGGTATTCCATCCACTAGTTGCCTCTGGTGTAGTGCTGCTCCTAGTCCTTGGCTACATGCTGCATCTATATATAGTTTGAATGGTAGTTCAAAATCAGGCATCACCAGGACAGGGGAATTGGTCAGTTCATATTTGATCTTCTCAAATGCATCTCTTCTTTCTTTGGTGATTTCAAAGACTACATCTTTTGAGCACAGTTTGTATAGGCTACTAGTGATGTGTGCAAAGTTTTTTATGTGGCTTCTGTAGTAACTAGAAAAGCCCAAAAAAGATTGCATTTCCTTAATGTTCTTTGGTACTGGTTTCTTCAGTACTGCAGCAACTTTATTTTGGTCTATAGCTAGACTCAAACCTGAAACTTTGTGTCCTAGGGCTAGCAGTTCTTGCTGTCCAAAGTTACATTTTTTAAGAGATATCTTCATGTTGATTGGTGTACATTTTCCCAATATTTTATCAATTTTCCTCACATGGTCTTCCCATGTTTCTGAGTATATTATGATATCATCAATGTACACTACCATCCACCCTTCCATTATTTCATCTTGAAATATGGTATCCATCATCCTCTGAAAATGGGCTGGTGCATTCTTAATGCCAAATGGCATTCTAGTATATTCATATATGCCCATATGGCATATAATTCTTAGCAATTTGATGGAATCTGGTTTCACCCCATTCTGGTGGAAACCTTTCATGCAATCCATTTTTGTAATAAACTTGGCTTTTGCTAGCTTATCTAGTGCATGTGGTATCCTTGGGATGGGGTACCTGTCTGCTTTGGTGTAATTATTCAAAGCCCTGAAGTCACCACATAGTCTGGATTTACCATCATGCCAAGTTATAAGGACTGGTGTAGTGACCTCTACTATCTCATTATGTCCTATTTTTCTTATTATCCCCATTTCTAGGAGTTCATTGATATGTTTATCAATCTCTTTCCTAGTTTCCATGCTGGCTGGGTATGGTGGTCTCCTAAGCATAGGTGGATATGGTCTTTCTACATCCAGATATAATTCTATATCATGTCCTTTGATTTTTCCTAGTGGTTCATCTCCTATTGCAAAAGCTCCTCTATGCTTTCTCAATACTTTCAGTAAGTTGAGTTTCATTTTACTGGTCAGTTGAGTGCCATATTGGGCTTCTTTGAATTCTTCCACTAGTTCTTTCAAGGTGTTATCATTTGTTACATGATTTATGTCAAAGGAAATTTTTTTGTCTTTGTTTGTACCTATGGTAAGATATCTGTTTTTACTATTGCAAATATCCATACCATACATTCTTTGGTACTCTGTACCTAGTAAGAATCCTTGTACATGTGCATTCTCTAGAACTACAAATTCAGGTTCCAGTCTGATATTTCCTTTTTGGTGTGGGATAATTATCTCTTTGATTATTGTCCCCAGTGAGTGCATTTTGCCTGATGCACTTTTAAAGTTTCTAGCTTTTGTTGGGATTATCTCTTCTTCCCATTTGGGGAAGTGTTGTTTCAAGTATTCTTTTGCCACTATGGAGCAACTTGCTCCTGTGTCAATGATCATTGGGTGTTTACAGTTCTCAATGTAAACTGTCAATTTTGTAGGTGTTCCATGAATGAATCCCATCCCTCTATTTGGGGTTACCAGGAATGTTTGTGCATTCTGTGTGTTCTTACAGAGCTCTTTGTCTGTTGTTATTTGTGGTATTCCTGAATCCAGTTCAATGTCTTGTATGTCAAGTGAACTTTCTTCATTGCATTCCACTATGTATTCTTCTATGGTATCAGGTTCACTTCGTGATTCTGCTCTCATACCATTTCCCATGCTGTCAGAATCAGATTTTTCACCTGTTTGTTCTTCTTCTGATTCTTCATCAATTGCATATATTTTCTTTTTTGGTTTTGTGCAATTGTTGGCATAGTGGTCTGGTGATCCACAGTTGTGGCACACATATTTCTTTTTTGGGGTTTCTTTCCCTTTTTCTTTGTTTGTCTCTTTAACTTCAGACCTCTTGTCTTTGAAGTTTGGTTTATAGGATGTGTACCTTCCTATGGAGGTTTTTTTTCTCACATCTTGTATGACATTTGCTATGTCATCAATGCTGCTGATGTTGTTGCATCTGCATTTGACTGTATGTTCTAGGTCTCCTGGAAATTTTGTTAGGAGTTTATGGTTTCTCATTTCTATTGTCATATTGGGATCAATAGCTTTTAGCCTCTTTGTTTGTTTGAGGCACCATTCATAAGGGTCTTTTTCTGTGGAGTATCTATCACTTTCAAAGGACATGGTCTTTTGCCAGATCCAACTACCATTGCTATACTTTTGTATAATCTGGTTCCTCCACCATGGCCAGCTTTTCCTGCCATGTATTTCTTTCATCTCAGTATACCATATGTTTGCATGGCCTCTGAATGCTGTGTTAAGTCTTGTTGTGATCCAGTAGTCTGGTATCTTTGGGACATCAACAAAGAGTCCATCAATATAGTCAATGATTTCCATATGGTCATATTCCCCAATTCCTGAGAACTTTGGCCAGTTTGTTACTTCTGGTAACTGTTTTAGTGCCTGTTTCTCTGAATAGTTGAGATTTTCCCCATCCTGGTACACTGACTCTGATCTTAACTTTGGAATCTAATATTCAGGTTCCTGGTCATAGTCTTTATCCTCTTCTTTCAATTTTGTAGAGGTAGTAGGTTGACCTTGTTTTGGAGGGTATTGATTGTCTTCCCTGTCATAGAGGTAATCAATTTCTTTGTCAAAGTTATCCTGTTGCTGCTGGATACTCCTCAGATCCCTTCTCACAGTTTGTTGTTCTTCTAGAATTGAATTCAACTGTCTGTTAGTTTTTTCAAATTCTGTCCAAATTTTGGCCAGATTTGTATTTAAGTCTTTGATGACTGTTGCTTGGAAAGCATTTTCTTCTTTCAATGTTTCCACTTCTGTTCTCATTTTTCCTGAGGTTTCATATGTCCAATCCATGAATTGGGCCAATTTGGTCCATGTGAATTTGTTTTCAAACTCATGAGTGTGGATTGTAGTTTCAGTCATTAATTCTGGGTCTATTGAGTCAGAACTATCAAAACTATTTGTAGGTACAACTATTTCTTGCTTTTGTGTACTTCTTGGACTAAGTCCATCAGCTTTTTCATCAATGGGTCTGCTTCTTTCTTCCTCTGGTTGAAAGAAGTTTTGTTTTTCCCTTGGGCTCCTTTTCTCCTGTTGGAAACTACCTGGAAGGGTTGGGGAGCCTTGGATGAAGTTTCCTTTGGCTTGTAGGGCCTGGAACTGCTGGATTGTTGTGGGGAAGATAGGACTTCTCCTTCCATTCCTGGGGGTACCTGAATCTGACTGGGCTCTTCCTTGTGCCAAGATCTCTCTATGGCTTGTATGGCTGCCTGGTTCTCTTTGATTCTGGTTGCTCTTTCTTCTAAGAGCTTGAAATTCTTGTTGGGATTCCAACCTTCCATTTCTGTCATAAGTTCCATCCAAGCCATTTGCTTGAGACAGATCTTCTGGGTTGTTATCCCCACTTCTGCCCATGATTCTGCCATAGTGAACATTTTGTTGTCCATGCTCCATGTGAAGAGGTCTCTCAGGAGTTTGTGTATTTGGAGGACCTGTTCTTCATCTGTCCAATCTCCTGGTTGGACTTCTGGGTTGAATTTGATTTGGAACAAGACCTTGGGTAGGAGTTCCCTGATGGTAAGTCCTTTGCTGGTCATTTGCTCCAGTTCTTCTTCCTCTGTGTCTTCTTGGCCAGTGTTCTGGTTGATTTCTTGGGAATCCAAGATCTCTAAGAAGTGGAGGTGTCATGTTAACAATGTTAAAAAATGACAAACAATAAAAAATGTTGTATTTTTCAAGGTTTATTTACCTTTAGCAGGCCCTTGTACAAATTTATGATCTATACTCTTTGGCAATTTGCCTTTAGAGTTTACAACTGGGTTGATAACAGTGATTTTCTGTTTCTCAATTTGTTTTGGTGATCCAACTGGTTTTGTTGGAGCTTTTCTGGGTTTTTCGGCCCTTGGCACGGCTATTGGTGTCCAATCTTTTGAGTTGATTGTCACTTCACTGTGTCTTTTCTGCTTTCCCTTGGTTTTTGGCAGCACCTCTCTGTCTTCTGAGGCTGTCACGGATGGATTTCCTTGTGACTGGGTTTCTAGTGGAATGTAGTCTTTTTCCACTATTCAGAAAAGATATTTCAGATTGTATATCAGTATTTTATGATAAAACAAAATGATTATATTCAATTCTACTGTTATTTTTCGAAAGTTTCAAGTATTTTTATGTTTTTTTTTATTATTTTTATATGTTTTTATTGAAAAATAACAGTTTTTGAGTTTTTCACTTATGTTTTATAAGTGAAAACTGTAATATCCAAGTGTTTTGTGAATGATTCACTTGGATATTATTGTGTTTTTGTATAAACACGTCAAATTTATTAAATTATAATAAATTTGATTTGTTATTATGAATATTATAAATAATATTTATTATAACACTTGATAAAAAATATCAATTAATTACAAGTTTTCACGTCAATTTGAGTGATATCTTGTTTTTAAAGGAAATATTTAATTAAAATATTCCTTATAAATAATAAAAAATTATTTTATTATTTAATATTTATTAATTATTTATTAATAAATTGTTTCTATATTAATTTTCACGCACTTTGGTGAAAAATAATAGTAAAATGAATAATATACTGTTTTTATATTATTATTTTATTGAAATTTAAATAATACTGTTGTATTATTATCAAATTTCGTGGAAAATATTGCAATACAATAAAAAAGAGGATATGTACTCTTATTCTCAACAAAAAACATTTGTAATATATATTTTTTGGAGGAAAAAATTTGTATATATGATGTATGACTCTAAAAAAAAATAATGATAATAATATAAAATAAAAAAATTCGAAATTTTACTTACTGTTAATGAAATACCTTTTAAATAACTGAATTTTGCGCCTAATTCAGTTCAAACACGTCCAATAAGGTTGAAAAAACCATGGCCAGGCCCCCAAAATGTCAGGGTGAGTCTATGTAGTAGCTTAAAAATAGTAAATACAAGCTAGCACTATGACTGTGACACGTCAAAATAAATAAAAATAAAGTCTTCAGGTCCTACTGCTACGTGGTAACAGTGGTGATGAGTCTATTGAGGACCTGGGTTGCAATGCTCTAATATCTTTGACTGTAAAGAAACACTACAATAATTATATTCTAATTATATCTTTAATAATTCTAAGGACACTACTGATGAATAACAGTCTTGTCACGTAAGAATATTGGTAAAGTAAGATAAGATGATGGGTTTTCAAGGGGAAAACCCTTCTTTTTATATCTTTCAAGACTGTCAAGAGTTATTAACTCTTCACACGTCAGAGGAGTGAAAATTTTCACTCCAGTGGTCAGTCTGTGGTTCTGGATCCTCAATTCTGACGTCAATATAGACAGAATTGTGGTTTTGGAACCACAAATGATCATTCTGGATCAATACAGGGTGAAAAAACTTTTCACCTGCCACGTCAGCACTTAGATGACGTTGTTCTGGTGTCTGTATGATCAATATTAGTCATTCTGGGCGGGTTTAAGCTTTAAATAACCATTATTTTAAGTATCAAGACTGTACTGGTTGGTACAGGTTTGGTACAGACCAGTATTGGTCAAAATACTTCCAACCAAGATATCTCAGTCAGTTTTTGAGATATCAAGAAACCAAGAGCACAGAATTGAAGGGCTTAATGAGCTCTTCAATTTGATATGCTTCATGTTTACCCTTCTTGCAAATAGCAAAAGGTATAAGGGTTTTAAGTTTTTGGATGTAATTTTGTACATCAGTATGAGGCTTCAAAGACTTCCATGCTAGATATCTTCTTCAATTTGGAAGATATCTGTATTCTGATGATACAGTTTTGTAGGGCTTGATTAGCTCTACAGTTTGGTATATTACACTGTACAGTTGTATGAGTGTATGCCAAAGATACAGGGGTTTGTTTATTTTCTTGTTTTCAGAATATCTGTATTTTGGTTATTAAACCTTTGAACCAAGATCCCTCAGTCAATTTAAGAGATACAGAGGTCTAAGGTGTCTCAAATTAAAGCTGTTGTTGAGATCTTTAATTTGGTTATACTTTTGTACAGTTTTGTACAAGCCCTCTTTGACCTTCAGGGGGACTTGGTTTTGAAAATGAGGTTATATGGTATCTCCAGTTGTAGTGGTGTTACAACAACATGGATGATATCATTGTGTAGCTCTCTATGTGAGCTTTAAGAAAAAATACCATTTTGGTATAGAATAACTTAAATATGCATAAGTTAGATGAGAGGTGAAAATAAGGGTTTTGACTTGTTTATTCTCCTCTAGGTTTCCTTATTCTGTTTGGATAAGGTTGGTGTTTAATTTAAGAGGATTGTTTTCTCTTAATTATTACCTGTATTGACTATGTTTGTTCAATACTTGTCATACCATTATTTATGGTATGTTGGATGTCATGCTAGTGCTCTGTTTTGAGTCAAAGGCTGACGATTTCTCTTATCAGTACTGAGGAGCATATTGGAAAAAGAAAAGACATTTACTGCATCATCTAACCCGGCTTGGACCAAAAAAGAGATGGTTTTAGCAATTTTCATCACTTAAGCCAGCCATTACTATTGTGGTAGTTGGATTAAGGCTCTAAAAACCATGAGTATTTGTATTAAAACTCTTCAAGACACTTCAAAATAATTTGGTGAAGTTCTTTTTTAGCTTGAGGGAAGTATTACCCTCTTGGCAACAGTTAAAAATTACCTGGTTTGTGTTAAATCCTCATCATCAATTTAGTCACAGACACTGTGATTCAATTCCAGGAAAGAGGGGATTCATGTTTGTGTGGATTTTGACATCCCACACCTATCAGAAAGAAACTTGGGTGATTCTGAAACTCTTGGATCCAAGATTTCTTTCCCCCAAAGCTTGATTTTTCCATTTTATGTTTCTTGAATCCCTTCAAATGTATCATAATTAGAATTTTACAAATTTAATTAAATTAAAAAAATACAGTACACATCTGTAACTATTCAATATTCATATGCTAATATAAGCTCACTTATTTAATACATTTGTAAATTTCAGCATTTCAATGGAGAATAATTCAAGTGCTCATAGCTTCTTATCCACACACCACACCTAATTTTCAATGGAAAAATGATGGTTAAACCACATGTGGTGTTAATTGAATTAAAGTTTGAAAATTTAAAGATCTTTATACTGAAAATAATCAAAAATTAATTTCAGCTTATTCAGATTTGAGCTGGAGAAATCTTATTCAAAGGGAGCCCAACCTGAAACTTAATGAGGCGCTTGATGGTGAAATGGAAATTATACTCTTATCTATTGAAAAAAGGGCATAGTTAATTTTTTCCATTTTCTCCAAAAATATCCTATTTTTGAATTTTTGGTTGAAACTTTGTGTTTACTTGAATCTTTCAAGTGAAATGGTAATTCTGAAATTCTATTAAGATTTATAATTTTTTTTAAAATTATCATTTTGAAACTCATTCTTCTTATAGAGATTATTCAAATAATTAAAAATAATTGTTTTTTATTTTCTGTTTGCTATTTATATTTTCCTTTGTGGTACTTTGAGCGTATGAAGTTATCCCTAATACTCACATATTTCTTTCTAATAATAAGGTTAAAAAAAAAGAATTAGGTTTTTTTTTCTTCTGAAATTCCTAAAACTAATATTTTGAAATAATTTTCCTTTAAAAAGGTTGGCGGAGAGGAAGATTGATTTATTTTTAATCAAGCGTTGACACAAATCCTGAGTTTTTATCTTTATTATTTTGGTAAGCTGCATTTATAATAAAGAAAGGCTATTGGTAAGACCAAATAAGAAAATGTTTCTACTTTTTTGCTTTGACTTAGAAAAAGGCTTTTAAAAAGCTCCAAATACCAGAAATAAATTGAGGAAAATTCTTCTCTTGGACCAAATTTTACAAAAAAATTAACCCCCAAAACAAAACATTCAAAAAACCTTCATTAACGAGCCCTTCCACAAATATATATTTATATAGAGATACTTTTCAAATCAGCCCATTAGACCCATCCTTCATTCCTGATCTTAGCTACTTACTTAAACCCAGATTTACCACCAACACGTGCCCTATTTTGGCATGAAATAACCCCTATTGATTGGAAAATCCCAGATTAAATTATTTAATGAACAGTTAGATGCCATATTTTGTATTTTTCCTTTGCCTTTAGCTTTTTGCCCACCCTCACATACGGATTTCCTAGTTTATGTTTCCTCAACCAAAAATCTTCCCCCTTAGCTCTGCTAGACTGTATAATTCCCCTGAGGAAACATGAAATTTAGAGCTATGAGATTCTGTGAGAGAATATTCTTGATTTTTCTAGAAAATAGGAGTATTATGTGACTAATTGAGGTCAAATATGTCTCAAAATCAAGATAAAATTGGTCTTTATAAGTCTTGTGTATTAAATTATCATCTCTATAAAGACTTAGGGACAATAATAGCCGTTAAAATAGAAATAATGAAAGAAAGGATGGAAATTGCTTCACCTATCAACAACTTAAGAAAGTATTACTTACTGAATCTTTGTGATAAAGATCTATATGGAGATATTATATTCTCAATTATTGAAAATTTAATTCTTTCAATTTTCATTCAACATTATCGAACTCACCCGTAAAAAGCGAAGTCACTTTGTCTTTTCTGTACTATAGGTTTTTTTAACTAACATAATTATTCCAAATAATTCTATTTATCTAAAAACAGACTGGAAGCTTCCAAAAATGCTCCCCGAAGATATATAACACATATTTCTGAAAGGAATTGACTATTAAAGAACCCCCAGGTGTACATATCAAAATGAATTTGGCCTTCAAAGGTATTTTTTTTCCAAATTTCATGATAAGGCTTCAAATTTTTTGAATCAAAAGGAGATTATTTGAGTTGAATGAAACTATTTGAGTATTGAGAAATTTCAGAGATTTGAATACCTCATTTTGAATCCTGAAGTAGATTATTACACATCTAGTAATTGGTTTCCATTGGGGGAATATTTTGTCATATTTTGTAGAAACTACCACCCTAATAGTGTCTTGCTCTCCAATGGTTGAGGTTTCTCATTCTAATATAAATATCATATTACAAAATGAAACTAGAACTCTTTCACATAGCAGGAGGTTCCAGTATGGAATTCAGAAAACAATTAATTACAAATATTAACATCAACCCCCCAAAGTGATTTTGGATTCTGTTCTCACACTTATTTACCAAATTTTAAGGTGAATTTGCATGTTCTCACACTTATTTCTCACATTTCAAGGTAAATTTGCATGATCTTTGAATAGCTATTGAAAATTGAAAATCCAAAGTGGCCTCAATATAAATGCTTAATCCTGAATAAATCAAATATCCGTATATAATAAAAGACAAAATTAGAATCTCCCATTTACCAAAGACTTCAATCCGAAGCCTTGAATTCAATTTTTAAATTAAATATACTGGTAGTAGCTTTCACTGTTGGTTTTTTCATATATATTTCAGAATTAGTGATTAAGAAGCTAGGGAAGTTATATCTCCACCCCCTTAGTGCTTATGTATTAGGAATGAATCTGATTGAAGGCCTTCGTATTTATCTTTTTCAGTATCTCACAAAAACTCAAGGTAATATATATATAATTGATATATTTAAATGCTCATAATGTGTTCATATTTTAATGAATTTTGGATAAAATTTTTAGTTTGAGATTCTAATTATTTTTGGAAAAACTTTATTATTTTCTTGTGTTTATATCGATAATGAAATTAGTATATATGGGCCCAGAGGTTTGTTTTCTAGGATACATTTTATCCACTCTTCTCATCTTAAGTAGGTGTTTTTATTTCAAATGGTGAGGTAACATATTAGAATAATGTGAATGGTATTAAAGAGAAAGTTTTTTAGTATATTTATGTAAGCATTGAACCTCTTTCACTAGTTAAGTAAAAGATAGTAAAATTAATTTCATATTTTATTAATTATGAAGATGAAAATATATATCATTTAACAGATATCCTTGAATCTATTACTTGAAAAATGACTATTTGAATTGCATAAATTCATTTCACGCACATTGTTCTTTATATCAATATAGAATTCTTCAAAACTGCATAAATGTTAGAAAAATTTAATTTT
The DNA here is from genome assembly GCA_023105745.1 of Austropuccinia psidii. NCBI lineage: Eukaryota > Fungi > Basidiomycota > Pucciniomycetes > Pucciniales > Sphaerophragmiaceae > Austropuccinia > Austropuccinia psidii. The sequence goes on along the minus strand of JALGQZ010000004.1, from coordinate 30,729,839 downwards.
AATTTTATCCGATACGTAAAATCTTAAATTCATAATACTTTCGAGAACTAACTCAATATTAACTCATAATCTAATCATTTTCATTTTCTTATTGATTTTACAAGAATTTGATTATATATTCTTTAAGAAAGAATTGTGGAATACAGGTTATATGGGCTTACGGATTAGATTGAAAAATAATCAAATTATGATAGTTTTTACTCTATTGTATTTCAATAATAAAATATAAATTTTGGCGAATAAAGTAGGCTGAATTGATGAGTTCTATCAGTAAGCTTCAATTTTCACTTCTGGGACTGAGTTAGGAATTCAAAAAACCTTTTGGTGTGGTAAGTACAATGATACACACATATTCGTAATACTACAACTCTTTAATTTAGTAATTTATTGTAATACCTTTCCATGTGGATGGTATTATTCACATATATGCACAATCTCACACTACGTAAATTTCTGAAGGAAAAATGCATCTACTTGAAGAAATGTTGATGTGAGAACAATAATGCTCAGGAATTGAGAGTTTTACACTAGTTACGTTTTTTAGGAACTATGGAGGTAAGGAATGGTTGTTAATTATTGCGCACTTATACAAATTCCCTACATGTCTAAAGAAACTGAGTATGTGTCAATTTAATGGAATTAGACATAACTTCATTAAACAGAATTATTGAAGATACTTTTGGATTATTTCTTATTCTCAGGTCTAACAAAGCTTCTTGGTGGAATTAATTTTTTATATTATTCCAACAATATGGAATCCATGTGCTCTTATAAAAAACTTCATTTACTCATATCATAAGTTAGATTTTCCATTTACCTTATGAGACCCAGCTTAACTGCTTGGGGTAGATGCAATTGATCCAGCTGGGGATCTCTTCTACAAAATAGGCTTTCTATAAGGAGCCTCTTATTCAAAATTTCAGTTGGGCTGGATTGATTAATCAGCTACTATTAAATTGAGTAGTTTCTGGCCCCACATTCAAAATAAAGTTTTTCAAAAGAACAAAGAAGGGTAAATTTTGTAGATGTGCTTCAGGATGATGAGGGAGGAGATCTCAAAGAAAATATACATTTTGGAAATATGAATGATTTCCATAATACAGTTACTCTTTAATTTGTAAATTGATTCATTTTGAATCAGAGCTTTTAGCTGAGTACTGACTAGGAGTCATTTTTTTCAAATATATAAAGGGTGTTGATAAACACATGTAAGCCCTTACGTGTTTTTCCCAATTTATGGCCAAAAAAGATAACTGGCATATTTTTTTACAAAGATTTCCTTAGGCTTAGTTTTAAGAATTTTTTTATTTTTTTCCATTTTTCTTTTGAAATGGGATGTGAAGATCCCCAAATTTTTTCATTTTTTTTTGCCAAAAATCTCCAATTTGGAAAAAATGGCCTATTTTTCAAAAAAAGAATCATTAAAAATGTTTCCACTTATAAATTTCCACAATTTCTTTCTTAAAATAAAGGGAAGAGCCTTGAGAATCAAAACCCAGAAACCCCAAAATTTTGAGATTTTTTTGGGTGGGACAATTGTAGGCCCAAAAAGTTCTTTTTTTATTATTTTTGTTCATTTTTGTAAGTAAATTTGGAATTTAATTTATGACATCAATGGAATAAGAAATGTAATTTACAGAATTAGTGGAAGTTCAAATGCAATTTATGGCATGAACAGCGCCATAAATGGCATACAAAGTGCCATTTATGTAGTGAACAGGGCCCTAAATGGCATTGACAGTGTCATTTATGGCATTAAAAGTGCCATAAATGGCATCAACAATGACATAATTATGTCATAAATGGCATACAAAGTGCCATAAAAGTACCACAAGTGGCATTAACAGTGACATTTATACCATTTATGGAATTTCTTACAGTGCCATAAATGGCATCAACAACAGCATGGAAATGACATTTATGGCATTAACAACAGAATAACAATGCCATAAATGGCATCAAAAATGACACGGAAATGCCATAAATTGTATCAAAAGTGTCATTTATAGAATAAACAGTAGAATAAAAATGCCATTTATAGAATTATCTGTAATAAATGGCATAAAAATGCCATAAATGGGGTTTTTCCCAATAAAGGGTCTTTTTAGCTACATTTAAATTAGAAAAACACCCCTTATGTGTTTTTACAAAACTGCTTATGTGGGTCTACCAACACCCTATATAAATTATATTTCTTCTAAATAGAATGATTTTATTTTTCTACCCGATCTCTGAATTGGATTTCTTCTGCATCCAGATAGCTTTTAATTTCAACTTTTTAGTTCTCCTTACAAGCTGATAATTGGTTCCCAAAGCTCTGAAGATTTTCTTAATTAGGTTATTCGGGCTGTAAGAAGGAAGGGGGTTGTATTCCCAGAATAGAACTAAAAAAATCTAGAATTGATATTTTGGGTCCCTAATTTGAGGATATATTCCTGCAATTTCTATTGTATATTGAACGTTTTTGAAAAATATGGTGTTTCATATTTGAAGGGGATATGAAGCTTTGATTAGGAGTGAAGTATGTTACCTTTCCTAGAAATCTGTATGAGGACAGCTATTGAGAACTACTAATCTTGAGAGTTTTACAAAACATGGAAAAATAATTTTACTTAATGCTATCAGTAAAAGAAAATTATAAAAAAATACTGATTTTTTTTACCAACAAGACAAATTTATAAGAAAATACTCTACTAGAGATATTAAAGGCTAAAACAAAAAATTCTTCCAGAGATATTTCAATTGGAATTTATTTAAAAAAAGAAACTGAAGTGAATTAATCTGAGAACAGAGTCTCCAAAAATAACTTCAAGGAGGAAATATTTTCAAATGTGAAAATAGTGAATTTGAGAACAAAGTAAAGAATTTAACAGTGATAGAGATGATTCGGGCCCTTTTTGGGGTGTTCCAAGGGTTAAAACATTATAAAGAGTTACTAATAATCATTATATAAAGTTTTCAAATGTTTAAAATTTCTAAATGAATTCAAAATGATGATTGGAATCCTCCATTTATTGGCTTAAGTGTGAGTAAATTATTATAAAAGAAAAATATTCCAAAATCAAAGGGAAAGACCGGCATAAGAAGGCATTTTTGATAGAATCAAATTTTCTTCCTTCAAAATAATAATTTGATATTCTCTGTAGTGAGAAATCCATTGCCAAAAAAACCAACTATGGCATCATTGAACCATTTTTTGTACTAAAATGAGGCTTGATTAGCCATTTTTAGACAAATAAACCAGTGATCACCATATTAATAGATGACGTTTAGTCTTAAAAAATTCATAATGAGTTTCAAGAACCTTCAAAACATATCAAAACATGTTTTTTGTGGGTTTTTTAAGCTCAAAAACTGAGGTTGGTTTTACTCACCTAGCAACAGCTAAAACTCACCTTGTTGATATAAAAGCCTCATCATCAATCAAGTCACAAACCCTGTGAGATTCCAGGACTGAAGTAAAATAGCTTTACATCCCAAGAATGGAAGAAAGGAATTGGGGGTATTATGGAAACCTTGGGGCCATGATTCCTTCTCCGCCTCAAAATAAATCTTTCCAACTTATTTGATTTAATTCCTCCACAAAAACTATACTTAAAATCTTACATATATAATTAAACTTAAATATTACACTAAGAAACTGTCTTGATAAATTTTTCATCTGTCAATTTAACATTAACCGTGTAATACATTCACAAAGCTTGACAATTTTGTTGAAAATACTTCATTTTCACATAACTTCTAAGCTACACATCAAACCTCATTTTCAACAAAAAAAGTGATGGTGGACACCACATGTGATTTTAATTAAGTCAAATCTTGATGATTTTCAGATTCCCATACTTGAAATAATGAAAACTTAGCTCAAGCTTATTCAGAGTGGGGCTACAGAATTTCCACTGAGAGGCCACCCAACCTGAAATTTCATGGGGAATTCAATGGTGAAATAAAATTAATAAGAGTAATTATAAGGGAAAATCTATCTTAATATTTATCCACTTTTTTCAAAAAATATTTTTTGAAGTTTTATTTTTGCCTAATTTGTTTGATTGAAACAATACTTTTGCGATTTTGATGATTTCTTATACATTTTTGAAAAATTTGCATTAGACTTTTGTTTGATGGTAATTTCTTTTGGTTTGTGCTCCTTTGGTCATATTAAAATACTTCTAGGGTCCACAGTTTTCCTTTTGATATTCATATAGAATCACGTGGGAGAAAGCATTGCATGCATTTCAATTGTTTTGAGAAATATCACATATTATTTGAGGTGAAAAATTAGAGTTAAATAGTATACAAGTCAGTTCTTATGAAAGCTGTAAGATAATCATTTGCGGAAATAAGATGCAAAGCCAATAAGGAGGTCCCTCAGAGGTTTTTACATATTTTATTTTTGAGAAAATTAATTTTGAAGTGAACCTCCTTGAGAAATTAATCAAATTAATGGGAAAATAGGTGTCAAATAATGGTTAAGTGTTTTGTTAATATAAACTAGAAATATTCATTCTTAAGTAAATCTCATATGATCTTATTCTTTATGAAATCACCTTTCAATTGAAGCTTCATGAGATATTAAATCTTTGTGCAATTGAAAATGAAATATTGAAAGAGTAAGTCAATCGGCAAGATATAATGGATGGTAAAACTAAAAAGTGCTCATTTATTTCAATTATGACTGATATATATAGCTTTTAGTGAGCTCTAGGTATTTCAATTGTCCTTATGAGTAAAAGGAGTAAAAAATTATTCTTTTAGTTGACATTATTCATGTAAAAAGAGAATTTTAAAGGACATTTACTATGTGTAATCTCTATAAAAATTCCAATGTTTTTTTATTAAAGAACAACTCACTACCATGAGAAGGTAGCGAGAGTTGAGATTTCAGATTATGAAAAGCCTGATTTTGAATTAAATACAAGCTCGTTGTGAATTTCAATTTATCTCAGAATGATATCTTATTAACTTCTTTTTGAGTGATATTTCTATATAAAATGTATATATGATCTATAAAATAACTATCATTTTGGTGAAAATTTCCAAATGAATCTTTTTTGGAATTATTTGAGTTGATTTATTTAATTTGAAATTATCTAAGTCACTTCAGAGCTTATGAGGAATAATTTGGATATGTAATATTAATTTTCTCAATAAACTAAAGCTTGAGTCTGACAGAAATTCGGATTATTCCCATGAGACTTTCTCATTATGTTTAGGATATTTCCTCCATATTTCATTAATATTTTATCTTTTCATAATTAGGATTAACTTCAAATTGAGGTATATTCGAAGTAAATATTTACGTGTCTTTAATTGATTTCTGGATATTTTTCTCCTTGACTCAATCAAATACCTTTGATAATTTGAAAAGTACCACCATCATTAAATTTCCATCTTTCAAACAGTAAATATTTCAAATTAAAGGCAATTATACCTCATAAATAACAATTCAATAAGATATATCGAAGTGAAAAGTGTATTTTCACAAATTGTAGCTACCATTTCCTGGTATTGTCAGAAATTTAGAATCTGGAAACACTCCATTTGAAAATTTCCCTAAAATTTCTTCTGTAAATCAACTCTCTGAATTTTGACACGTTGGGTAAATCAATTCAAATTGGGTTATCCAATATAAATTCTCCTTACTTGGCTTTTGAAGATCAAGAAATAATATTATTCATAAACTAAAAATTCTTGGTACATTTTTTTATTTCAAAGAAATCAGAATAAAGAATGTTAATATCATAAATATTCTTTTTTGAATAAAATCCAAATTTTAGAATACACATTTTATTCTTTATATTAAAAGATGAAATTTAATATCCTTAAATATATTCAACAAAGAAGAAAAATAATAGGCTAAGAGATCGTAAAGGCTTTTCAAAATTTATTTTGAAGGGGAAAAAATTATGTTCCCATATTTTATAAGAAAAAAGATGAAATATAACAAAAGGTTATTGAGATCATAGCATTAAAAATGCTATGGATTATATTGGAAATTTCTGATTGCATTTCTTGTGGATGATGAAAGAACTTCTGTAATATTTTTGACAGTCATGGTTGGAAATTTTACAACTTACTAATGAGATGATGCTCATTTGGGATTATCAAATGTTGTAAAAAATATTACATAATAAATTCACTTTTCACTTTTCTATATATTGAATACAGCAGCTATAAACCGAAAGCTGGTGTAATATTTTCCACAATTTTTATTCAGTAAATTGAAAGCTAAGAGCAAATTTAGTTCTGCAATATTGTTTACAAGAATTGAAAATATTACAGGTGGGGGATGGTCCAGCTTCCTCCCTCAACAAGTACTACTTTCTCGAATAAAATGCACATATTTCTCCAATAAAGGCTTTTTATGATTTTTGATTATCAATCTAAAATGAAATATCTATGAGATTTTTTGCTAATTGGATCTTAAAGATACAATCAAATGTTATTTTCAATTGTATTTTAGAATTAGGTTTATGTGTACTTATTTGAAAAGTAAACACAAATTGAGGAATTATGAAAATTGATATAAAAACTGAAATTAAGGTATTTAGAATACAAATCAAATATCTATGAGGCCTGTCTCATAAAGGCTTCAAGTTGCAGCTTTTTGAAAATATTCTTCTCTCTATTCGTCATTCTATGAGTTTTTGAAGTACTTTTACAGGCCAATTTTTTTGACTCCATGTGAGTCCATGAAGAAAGCTCAGAAGATATCTTGACGTATGTGTGCATATCAGTATACGGCTTTATAAACTTCCAAGCCAGGCATATCAGTTAGTGCAGAAGATATCAGAATTTGAACTACACAGAGATTAAGGGATAAGTGATATATATACCTTTCTATAAATTTCAATACAGATGTATTGAATTATTACACATATACCAAGGTTTTCTTGAAAAAATATCCCCAGAAAGCCTCCATTTTTGCTGAATATCCTTGAAAAATAATTTCTCTGTAAGAGTTTTTGATAAATGAATTAAAAGTATCTCAAATTGAACCTTTCAATTACTTCTTTAATTTTCTGGAAATTCTTTACAGGCCTGTACAAGCCTGTGTTTACTTATGAAGGGGTTTCTTTGGAGTAAAAAATAATATATTATATTTCCCAAATTAGGGGTGCTAATGGAAGATAGATGGCAAAAATGTAAATCTCTCACTGAGAGCTCCCGTATCCATATCATTTTCATTGGGTTCAATAGGAGGTGAAAATAAGTTTCTTCTTATTATAAAATCATGAAAAACTAAAAGGTATATTAGTTGGCCAATGTTCATCCAATTTGTATGAGAATAGTATATTATGAGATGAGGCACTTCCTTTTTTAAGCCCATGCCTGGGTGATATTCATTTTTTAAGTAATTTTACGACTTAGGTTTCATCCAGCTAATTGTATTCATTTCTTATCTAGAGAAATGTGGTTTCTTGAATTTAATGCACCCTTTCCTAGGATATATTTCCAGGGTTAGTAGCAAAGAATTCTATTATTTATCATATAGAAAACAAAGAAAATTATATTATATATAGAATATTATTTCCAGATCTATCCAGAGATCTGTAAGTCATTTTTATTGAGATGAAATATTCTTTGTTATATTTTGAACATGAATAGTAAATAATGAAATGAATAAAGCAGCTCAAAGTATCATGTGCCATAGATTCCACAGGCTCTTTTTAGAGATACCTACCAAGACTCTCTCAATGATTTCATGTAAGAAGACAAGCCAAATTCTGTCCTTTTATCTCAAGTTCTTCCAGAAGAATAAATTCTTATAATTGATCTATATTTATACCTTTTGAGTGTTTTGGTAAGGTTTTTCTATGAAACAATAAGTCAAATTCATTATTTTACTACAAATGTTCTTGGAAATCCATCTTATGAAAGATGATTTATCATAACTACAAGATTCCATTTTTTCCTTAAGAAATTTGGTTTATAAAATATTTTTTTATAAGATCTAATTGATTATATAAATTAGAAAAATAAAATTACTTCATAATTTGATAAAACAATTATTCTATCACAAAAATACACTACCAAAGATATCAAGGGAAGGGTAATAATCCTCAACAAGAGTAAATAATACTGAAAACAAGGTTTTTATTTTCACCACAAGATTTGATGAAATAAAGAATATTGTAAAATATTATTCTGAAATAATGATGTGAAAAGGACTCTTTTTACAGAGAAAAGTTGGAGAAATTAAGTATGAAAGCAATAATTAAACCTACTTATTTACAGAATTTCTAAGAAAACATTTGTATAAGTCCAAATATTAATAGGAAATAATAAAAATAAATCAAGTCAAAAGAATATAACGACAATAACTTTAAAGAATGTAAAACAAAACAGCTGAAATGCTTTGATTAAGCTTCAAAAGAGTACTTGTTGATTTAAAACAATGATTTGGAAATTTAATTGATATGATACTCCAAGTATTAACACACTATTAAGTATCACTGGAATATTAGTCATTTATTGTATGTATAAGAATCAAAATATTGATAATATTGAGAATACTTCTATAGTAACTTGTGGCAGTATACTAGTTTCAAATTTTATAAAGTGAAGTTATGATAGAGTTATTATTGCAAAAACAGAAATTGTAGGCTTCTTTTAAGTTTGAAACAACTCAAGGAGGTCTGAAGAAGAGAAAACTGATCAAAACTTTCCTTGTTTGGATTTGTGATAACATTAGTTGTTTTCATGTGAAATTGTTATAATTACTTAATTATGTGATTTGATATGAATAAAAACCTATTTATGGTTCATAAAAAATGAATTTTACATTTTAAATATTCTTTAATTTTAAATGAGAATTAATTTCTCAAAGGTATTTATGTTATTTGAGATTCCATCACAGATTGTAATCTCTGTAAGTTTTGAAGATTAAGTGTTAGATGTTCCATCATCAAAAATGGACTGTACATAAAGCTTTGAATTTAGATAATTGAGTGATTATTCTTATGGTCTTTAGTGGTTAATTCCTCCTTCTCAATTGGTTCTGAAATCTTCAGATATACTCATTAATAATTGTATTTTCAATTAATTTTTCAAGTTTTACCCCATTTTCTATGTAGTTCAAGAAAATAGCATGGTAAAAACTTGTTGCTATGAGTAAATTTAATGTAAAATACTTCAATTTTTTTGAATTGGCTCTTTTGGGTTTTTTAATAGTGAATAATCAGTGATAGGGAAAGATAAAGGAGTCAAAGGTGCATATTACCCCCTTGGCACATCAAAATAGCAGCTTATTTTCTATTTCTCATGATTTAATGGGACTTAGCCTTAATAAAGAGGTTTCCAAAAGGTTTCATTCTATGAATTGGGTAATAATAAGCCATGTATTTAAGATATTTAGCTTCCTATGCATCAGAGGCCTTAAAATCTTGGTACCCTAGCTCTCTTTGATGTGTTTTTCCCCATTGGATTTTTTTACTTCAAAATAGTAATTCAACCTTCAAGACCAATATTCACTGCGGGTGTCAGAGTGACTTATGTATAAATAAATCAATTCTAAGTGCTAAAAACATTAATAACACTAATTTTAGTGTGTATGTAGTATGGGATTTGTCATAATCCCACTATTTTGGTGTGAAAATGCAAAAAGAAACTTTAAACAGAACCTTCATGTAGTATTTGTTATTAGGTGCTGAATTATTTCCCATACCAAAACCCCATAGATTCAATATAAGCTCATGAAATTTGTGTAGTTACTCTTGGAAAACATAGGTGTAGAATCCAAATCTGGCCTCAGATCCATGGATTTACTCACTTATAAGAAAGCTATTTAATTTTTTTGTTTTATAAACTGAGTAAATTTAGATATGCCCATGATTGATGGGTTCTTAATATTCCAATATAAATTTTGAGGCCTTTTCTGTGGCCTATTTGGCTATATAAAGCATACCTTCAGGCCTCACAGTTTTTTTAAAATAACAAGGTAACAAAAAACCTAAACACTCAATAAATACACACACAATGTATAAGAAGTCTCAAAAAAAGGTTTTCAATATATTCCTCTTCTTATTTGAAATCCCAGAAAAATAATTATATATTATACCCATTACCTCACCTCAAATAGTAGAATAAAAAAGGAAGTTTCACACTAACTTCCATGCTAAAAGAATAAAATATGTTTATATTTAAAATATTCATCAAAATTTGTTTTTATATTTCAAAAACTGACTCTGACTCACAGACCTACCTTTATATAGTATTTCCCTACCATTAATTAATCCAGATCATGAAGTTCAATCAAATAAATGAGGTCTTAAGCTCCTATATTTAGAGACAAGCTATCTTGGTAGAAAAAGTAAAATGTAAGAGGTGACTATGAAACTGATGATAATATTACTATTAATCAGCAGTACTATGTCTGTTCTTATTAAATATAATAATAAAATAGTATTATAACCACAATTAAATAATTAAAGAATTATTTCTTTCACGTGTCAAACACTACTAGTGATTTTAACAGTGAGCAGTAATTGTCTACAAAAATCAATTACAAGAAGATTTTAATAATAAAATTATTTTAATATATAATTATCTTTTGCAAGAATAATTATAAATATAATTCTTGAAGAAAACTAATTTTTTAGAGAGAAACTTTAAGAATTAAATATGAATCATTCACTAATATTCCAAAGAGCTTATTTAAAGATAAGATATAGAGATTTGATGTAGAATTGTGGATTTAATGGATCAAAATGTATATATAACAGTATTACAGAAATATATAGTTGGATTCTATGATTAACGTCTTTCTGATTGATTCTGAAAGAATTAAAGCACTTAAGAATAGCTTTAACTAATACTTACTTGTTGGTAACAATGATATAAATGGATAATGTGATGATTTGATTTGATGATTCTTGGAAAAAACAGCAAGAGGAGGCCTCTTTTAAGTCAAAGACAGCTCACAGAGGCATGCCATGGAGCAAACTGAAAAACCAATGAATGAGAAAACAATAAATCTTTTTGGATTATTGATTGCATCATCTGTTGTCACATAAGATTATCATAATTACTTAATTGATGCTTTTAGATGACTACCAACCCCAATATGGTTAAGAATAAAAGGAGTAAAATCTGTAAATCTTGTTATATTTCAAAAAAAACATTTATTTCTCAAAGTTATCAATGCTATTGGCAATTTAATCACAGGTTTTGATTACTGTGAATTTTGAAGATTCAGTGTTTCACGTAGAATAGTCAAAAATGGACTGTACATAAAGCTTTGAATTTTACTAGTAAAACTACAATTATTTTTGGTTTCAAAATAGATAATACAGTTCTCCATTGGTCCTGAAAGCTTCAGAGAGATTCATGAAGAACTGTATTTTTAATGAATTTTTGAAGTTTTTACCTCATTTCTACGTAGAATTGCAAATATCGGTGTTTAGCTGGTTGCTATGAGGTAAATCAATGGATACAAGTCCAAAAAGTGTTTTAATTACTCTTTTAGAGTCTATCCATGGACATTCATTAAGAATTGACATGGTTACAGGAGTCTAAGTAGCTCCTTACCCCCTTGGCACGTCAAAATAGCAGATTATTTGCTATTTTCTTAAGATTTACTGTCCTTGTAACATGGTAACCAAGTTCCCAAAGTGTTTTAGTTTACTAATTGGGCCACGTTCAGCCATGGATCCAAGCTTTGGAGCTTTCCATGCCTCTGAGGCCCCAGAAGTTGGGTACCCTGGCTCTCTTTGATGTGTTTTGTCCCCCTTGCTTATTTTTCACATCAAAATAGAAATTTGAGCTTAAAGTGAGATATCCACTATGGGTGTACTAAAAGTCCATGTGAGAATACCATAATATTAAGTGTCCAAAACATGAATACCACTTTTCTTAGTGTATATGTAACATGGGATTTGTCACATTCCGATCATTTTGGCATGAAATTAAAAAAAAATTCACAGATCTTTTATGTGGTATTGAAGTATTACCCATATTACCACCTCAAAGAGTTAATTTTAGTTTATTCACTTTATGGAGCTACCCTAGATGATTTTTTGTGTAGAGTCCAAATCTGGCCTTAAATCCATGGATTTACTTACTCAATAAAAAGGTATTCATCTTTTCTGAAATCAAAAATGATGAATTTTGGATATATGCATGACTTATGAGTTATGCATAATTCAGAATTTATTTTTAAGATAATTGTGGCCTATTTGGGTATGTAAAATATACCTCAAGGCTCACATAAAATTTCAGGGAAGCACAAAGCTTAATGAACATATGAAGTATCAAGTAGTAGAAACAAAGAATCTTCTCTCACTAAATCATCAAAAGTATCACACCAGGGAAGAATTTAACACTTTTAATAATTACAAAGCATTTGCTTCATGCATTTCATATAGTATTTTACAGAAAGTATGCCATTGAACCATCCAAATGTCAAAGACAATTCTTTTTTTTCTAAAAGATAGCTTAGAGCTCAAAAAGAACAATTAATGAAACCAAATACACTCAATAAGAAAAGAGCCAAAACTCACATAAGATATCATGTATTAAATTTTTCAATAGGCTTACAAATTAATATATACTAAAGATTCCACTATTTTAAAAGATATTCAAATATAGAGCAGTTCCTTCAAATGGAGTCATAAAGAAAGAAATTAATTCAAAGCTCTTTCTCTTATAATGATATGAATTATGAAGAACTTTATTGGTCAAGAGATATTTCTTGGAGAACTGGAGCATTTAAGTAATTTTGGGTAGCTTTTATTCTCATTATCTATGCTACTTATATGAAGTAAGCATATAAAATAAAGAATAAATAAGTTCTCAATAAAAAAAGGAAGGAAAAAATATAACATAAATTCAAGTGTGCCCATAATTTACCTCACAGTGTTATACAAATGAATTTAAACATTAACTTCTAATACTCAAATAATTTTAATAAAAATTCTTCTACCATGTGATTATACTTAGTATAAGGCTTTTTATTGTACTTAAGTTAGTTATAAATGCAGGAAAAACACTTCCAGTAAGTGATTATTAAGACAAATGATAAATTTTATCTCATAAATATATATTTTCTAGAAATATAAAATATTCAAATTTACATATCAATCTAGACTCCCCTAATTCTTTGTTTGGTATATTTATTAAATTATTGCTGTAAGCTTTGATTTAAGCTCTGTGATACGTATTATTAGATACCATATAAATCGAATGCATTCCAAAATTAGTAGGAATAAGCATAGAGATGAAGAAATTTATGTATTATTATTGAAAAAGAACCTATTTTATTCTCAATAAAAGAAGAAATTCTCTTAAATAGTTCTTTATAAGGATTTGTTTTGGTCACTTTTAAAATGCCTTCAAAAATCTTACGACAAGTATAAAACCAGCGAGAGTTGGTAATACTTAGGGCTTTTGTGGAGCTGAAAAATATTACTAAATAAAATGATATTTTTGAGAAATAATACGTTTTCATCTTATTATATAAATCATCCCAGCTTGAATTTCAGTAAAAGTTGTACTTCCAAATGATCATTAGATGAAATTCTTTACTATCATTATATCAAGAGCTTTAGCTTTAAATTATTCAGAACGTAATTTTTAGTATTTTATCTACTTCTTTCTTTGGTATTACAATTATGTTATACAAAATTACAAAGATTGAAACTCTTTTTCATTCCATTCTTCCAAATAATTTTGGGAAAAAAACTTTGAAATTGGCTTAGCATATGATATTATTAATGAGAATTACTACTATTTTTAGCGATAATTTATAAGTATTCACCAGATGTCCTGATATGTTGAAGATAAAATAGAATAAATTTTGGAGATTTCTACAATAATAGAAATAATGAGCCATGAAATTTTTATTGGACTACGCAGTATTTTCTATTATGATATTTGAGAAATGTGTCATATTTATTAGGTATCTCATTTGTTACTTTGAGTGATTTTTGGCTTTTCCGTATTATGGTTAGTTCAAAATAAAAGTTTATCCTCTTTTATTTAATTAAGTTTTGAATATATTAATCAAATAATAAAATAACTTTTGAAAGGATAGATGTGTACTCAATTTTTGAAATTTGTTAGTTATGGTTTCAATATATGAAATGAAATTAATGCTATTGAATATTTCACTTTGGGATTTTAATAATTAAAATTTTCATTATTCCTATCTTATGTCAGAAGTAATTTCCCAAAATAGATATCTGAAGCGCTTCATTGCACTCATGTTCCACGATATTACATAGTCACACTTTTTTCAAAGTAATAATATCACTTAATGAAATATGCTATGGGAAATATTTTTCATATAGCTATACTTGAATCAATTTTTTAAAAAAAATGAATTTAAAACCATTTTATTATAATATTAAATTGCGTGAAAGCTATGAAAATCTGATTATACCTATTTGTAAAATTGGAGCTTAAATGTTGAAGCAAATTTTGAAGTAATGATAGAATATATTCCATTTAGCTCATCTATTTTGGAAAATTCAATATGAAATGACTCTTAAGAATTTCTTTAATTTCCAAAGTCATCAAAATTTAACGATAGTATGAAATCCTTTGAGAAATCAAATATTTTTTCATGAAATAATTTCTGTTACTTATCTTACTCAGTGTCTTGCTGATGTGTGATCTATCAAAAATGGCTTATAGATTCCGAGGTGTTTTCGGGTATCCATATAAACGTTTCCAATGAGCTATTTATATTCGTATATAGACGGTAGAAGGAGGGAGATAAATTCATTAAAAAAATTTTTTGTTCCAAAAGTACCAAATAAGAATCATTATTTATTTTTTAAAGTTAATATTTGTGAAAAATAATAAGGTTAAGAAATTGAGTGAAATATTTTTTATTTACAACTCAGATAAAACCCCATGATTAAGAAGAGTAGTTATTCAAATATATATTATTTAATCTATCTAGCTCCAAATTTCCTGCTACAATGTAATATACCTTGAGAGATCGGTAATTATATCAAATATGTATCAATTTTATACTTTATACATTTTGTTCAATGAAGCCAGATTTGAAAAGTAAGATGTATCTATAATATGGTATACTTTCGATCAAGGTTTGTTATTATGAGTATATTCTATTCCAAATATCTTTATAAAAATACTCTGAAAATAGAATTTGCTTTCAAGATTTTGGATTTTCAGCTTTCAAACGTTTCCCTTCAATTGAGAATGGTTTATTATGTCTTATTGAGAGCTAAATTTTAAGAAAAATAATTTTCAACGTAAAATATTAAGATTATAATGAAAGAATAAAACCTTTTATGAAAGAACTTATAGTATAACAAATTAGGTTATGTGCATGAGTTACAAAAATGAAATGAGAATGTAGCTTTATTTACTTAAGGAGATCAAATAAATAATAAACAACATTTCTTTGCATTTCCATAAGCTCCTCATGGCTGAGAATGATGAGAATATGAGCAAAGAGTTTTGTTCTTAAATACACCCCATTCAGCGAAAAAGTTAGAGCACAGCCTCTTCAGATTAAAAACCAATTGTCGAATGGTTCACCTTCTAAAAGATGTAGCAAATTTTCTCATGGTGACTCTTTGATATAGAATATCTATGCTAAAAATTGGCCTCTAGAATTTAAATGAGAGGTCAATATGGATTGAAGAGCATCCCATATTACTAATAATGAGCCCAAGTGTGTTCTCTGTATTTATTCTGACACATCTTAAGACCTCTGAAATAGCCTCTGATGGAGTGTTTCACACTTTCTTGGTCAAAGTGATATTTTTGTGGTTATAGAGCCACAGGCCAGGAATTCCAAAGCCTCCATAGGATATAGGGCCCAGAGGCCCTCCTCAAGTCCAAAAAAAGAATAGGATGATATCTTTTCTAACTAATAAGGAACCTAATACTATCAATATATTGACTTTATGTGGCAAAGCTTCTTCAAAAGGAAGTAAATTTATAATATAATTGTCTATAATACTTGTTTTGAATATAGTAGCTCTTCATTATAATAAAAAAAATCATATATGATGTATCCAGGGCTATCATTATGATTTACCACCACTAATAGCCTTAGTAGAACCCGTTCATATTATTATTCAATTCATTTTTCATATAGAACCTAGATTTATATTCTTATTATTACTATATCAATAAATCATCCTGACAATTGTCTCCATACTCAAGAAAGCCTAAATTCATAAATTGAAATTTCATTCTTAGCTCAAAGGCTTTATAATTGGTATTTCTGTAAAAAGGGCAAAAAAATTGAATCCAAAAATTTATACAGCTCATCAGAAATGGTAAAAATAGTGGGAAGTGGCCTCGATTCATCATTAATCTCTTCTTTTACTTGATCTATATGGTGAAGTATTTGCGAATATTCCCTTGATAAATATGATACTATACCATTTGAAGATTTTCTTTCATGGAGGAAGATGAGAGGAGTGGTGGTCAATATTTCAAATATTGATAATATTTCAGGTAAACGCTTCAAGGGAAGATTTCACTAAATGAAAAGTATTGCTTTTGCTTGGCTTAGAGCTATTTTTGTTCTTGTAAAGCTGATAGTATCAATTCTCAAATGGAGACAAAATAATTCAAATGAATATTTAAGAAAATAATGAAAATATCGTGTGAAGAAGTACAAATCGCAAGAAAAGAATGGACTGAGATCAATATCCCAGAGATAGACATTAATCAAGTTGTATCAGTTATAATTGAATAGATGTTGACTACTGTTTTCTTCAATCAAGATGTGTTTTTTCAATTTCTCCTTTAAAATAAAAATAAGATCAGCTTACTCCCCACCTAATACCTTGTTGGTGCCAAACAGTTTCACAGATAACTGTGAGCTGAATTCTTTCTTTATGCATCGCTCATGAGCCATATATATATCCAATATTCATTACTTCTATAAGTCATATGCACATTCAGAATTAGCCATACTACATGGAGAAAGCTAGGATACATTCTCTGAGTAGCTAAATACAAGAAAATTGGATTGGATTCTGATTCTAAAGGACATTCAAGACGTCAAGGCAAGCTGAGTATTTTATCAAGGGAAAAATACTCGACTTAATATTTAAAATAATTTTATTGGCTATATCAAAAAGATGTATTATTCTACATTCTGATTCAAATGAATATGTTTGATTAATTTATATCGGGTGACCTTTGAATATGGATATATTCTTGGAATTTGCTAAGACATCTAATCCCACTCAGAAAGAATGAAAACCCCTTTTAAGAAGAATAGGTTTTTTTGGATTAAAGAATCTGAAAGACAAGTATTTTTCTCAATTTCAATAATTTCCGGAAGAAATGAAATTAATTCATCTATTTAAAACTGTTCTTCAAATTAATTAATGGAGTTTATCAAGCTTGATTTAATATTCTATGAATAAAAATGTTTCTTTTTTTTAAAAAATAAAATAAAAATTCTTGTTATAATTTATTTCCACTAATCTTTCATGGTGTTGATGAAAATCTTCAACAAAATTCTGAACACATCATTTTTTTCACAGAGTCAAACTTTCTGTCTTTTACTTAAGTTTATAATAGAGCTACTAAATTTATAAAAAAATCATTTTTTATGGAAATTGATGATAGTAAGGGGAAGTATGCTCGAACTTCTTCCAAAAGCGTTAAGAGAAGTTAATTTTTTATACCAATATGTAAATTATTCTTTATAGAACTGTGGTTCAATCCTAAAACTTCTGGAGGTTATTTTTTCAAAATCGATTATTTGGATTGATTTCTTCGTTTTATATTCTCAGTCAGATCTCCTACTTCCTGATTTTTTAGCGCAAATTTATTTTGGATATGATAATAGTTTCTTATGAGATATTTTTAGCTATTAATTTTAACTTAAAATCTTTAAACATGTATTTTTGTGTGCCCCTTAATATATATATATTTTTTTGTAGGAACCACAATGATTTCAAATCTCAATAAATTGAAAGGAAACTTTTTTTCTCAATCAATATATAACTCACATTTAAAAGAAAGCTTCACACTTTCTTTAATGAATAATTAAAGGAGTTGAGTGCATGTGTTTTGATAATTTTGGCTAGGCGCTCATTTTTGGATAAAAATTTGTATGTTGAGTGACTTTTATTTCAAAAGAACCTGATCTCAATAAGGTATTTTTGACTAGATTATGGAAAATTGATTTGAAGAAGAGATAGTTCCCATTTGTACTTACATAAAATATTTAATATTAAAAAATATCTAATGGATAATAAAATCAAGCACTTCATATTTTTTTCTGTTCAATTCATGGCTTCATTGAAGCTTTATACTAATTTTTGTTTCTATTTCTCTTTTTAACATTTTATTCATTTATCTCTGTCATTCAGATAAGAATCTGATTCATCAAATCACCATGTTTGGAATTTATATCATCTCCTCTGTGAATTACTAAGATCTATCAATTGAGGTTTTCATGTCTCTTGTATAAGTTTACCTGAATGGTAATGTTTTTTAAGAAAAATATTGTTTATTTCGGGGAAAATATATATGTATAAATATCTTCAAAATATTAAATACTATTATATTATAAATTAAGAGAAAATCCGCACCATAATTCAAAGAGGTGCTTTTGATGCTCTTCATAATTTCTGCTTATTAAAGGAGATCTATATAACTGTGGAAACTGTTGATTAGCTCATGAAATCGTGTTCCATTTAACAACTAATGGCTTTTTTTATATATTTTCTCAGAAGCTAATACAAATTAGTCAAATAGCTCTCTTTATGCTTCTAAAACTCTTTTTTTTTTCTCAATAGCCTAGAAGCTTCATTAATTTCTTTATTATGTATTTTTTAATATTGGATAAAATTGATGCATATGGTGATATATGAGAAAATATATTCTTTTTACCTATATAAAACTTCCTTTTTGTAAATAAATAACCTAAAATCCATATTTCATAACAAACTTTGAAGCGATAAAACAGGATATGAATGTTCCATTTTCTTTATTTAAAAAGATATTTCTATCTTCCAAAGATATTATTTTATTTATGAATCGCTTATTTATCTGTAATTATTATTTTGGGTGGCTCTCTCATTATTAGCATATACCTAAGAAAAGTAAGAGCCTTAATTTTAAACAATTATGACAGTACTTTTTTTGAGTTAAGATAGTATCTGAGTATCTATTACATGGACTTTCTTAATTTACGCATTTCTTTGCTCTATCAACACCAAATTTGTGTGAAAAACATTTCTCCACAAATGAATTTTTACAAATTAAAAACCAAATGAACATTCCTGTGGAGTTGTATTTCATATAATAAAGTTCACTAAAGCCCCAAGAAAGAAACGTGTTTTATTTCAAATTCAGGAAAAATTACCGAAGAATTCTTTTGGAAAAATAATAACTAGTAAGCTTCCAAACATTTTCTCTGATAAGTTTCCATTCAATTGAAAAACCGTCCAAGAATAAATTATTTTTCTATAATGATCCCTTTTGCTATGAATGTATGAAAAAACAATGTAAAAAGGGTTCTAAATTATTTCATAAAGCCCAAGTAGCATAGATGTTTTTGGACGGGGATTCTGTTACCCAATTGAATCCATTTCTTAGATTTTATTAGTTAATTAGAGTAGTATCTTGATTCAATTTCTTTCTCTTGAGATTCCTCTGATAAGGTGAAATAGGAGAAACAAAAAATATATGGGGGTAAATATTTGTTTAATCCTCCCTTTTGATATAAGTTCATGGAATATCACCTTTTGTACTGAGAAGGTGGTATTTTACACAAAATATCAGCAATCCTGATAGACATAATATTTTCCTGAAATAATATGAAATTAAAATTCACTTCTAAAAGATAATGATTTGACTAGGGGATGAACCCAAGAGGAATCCAAATAGACCAGGATAAATTGGGAGTTGTGAGAAACTATTACACATAAATTCTTACTAAAATAATTATTAAGAAGAGGAATTGAAATGATGTATGCTTCAGTAGTAGAAAATAGGCCTTTCATAATTTTGTCATTTATAACCCTCAATTATGTAGTATATCTTATAAAATCTTCTTAATCTTAGGTATATTAAAATATTAATATTTTGAAACCACATCAACAGAAAATGCAGTGTTTTTAAGCTTTCTAAGACAATTCATATTCTTCCTTTCAATTATTTTCCCCTATTTTTGAATTTTTGTGACTCAAGTGAATTTTGATATATTGAATATTCATAATTTCTGTATTTTTGATGGGTAGTTTTGAGCTAATTGATGACGTGTCTTCCAAATGGAGTTATTTTTTTGTTGTATAATCTTACCAATATGTTATAGGAGATATTGAACACGAAACTATAAAACAAAACCTCTAATATTGCATTTTAAGGCCAAAATATCAATTATTTTAATTGAGAATTTGATAGGTAAGGGTTATTCATTACAAAAATGATTACACATTCCCTGAACCCTTTATAGGTGCTATGCCAAATAGCAATTTAAGGCTTAGAATCATGTACAAGTTAAAACGTGTGTGCAAGAATTTGAGCTTCAGTATCTTATGGATTCTGTCCAGCTTATTTGCTAGATATTAATACTTCTCTGATAAAGGAAACTGTGAGGTTCTTCTTTTCTTGCCTGTTTCTGAGCTTAAAAGATAAATTTGTATTTTTCTGCTTAAGTAGTTTTTCTTTGACGTTTTAATCTCTTGGTGGGATTAAATTTATCTCTTTCTATCAATCCCTATTTCTTATACTATAAAATATTTCAAGCCCATAGAACACTCAAAAAAAGAAATAATTCCCCTATGAAGTCAAAAAACACCCCTTCCTAATTTTATTTATTTTCTCATCTTTAGCTGTCTCAGTTTCTTTTTTACACTCCAAAATTCATAACAAAAGACAAACTATAAGCTTACAGAAAAAATCTTCCCTCAAAAAGATAAACAAAATCATTCCTTTGTCTTCCCTTTTTGGCCACAATCACCTCACAGCTCTCCATTTTCCATTCTTTTAATATCCCAGTAATCCCATTTTTCCATTTTTTCTGAATTCAACTCTCTTAGAATTTTCTAAAACTCCCTTTTTCTTCCACTTTTAAAACACCCAATTCATATTAATAGGCTCTGGAACCTCAAAAAGAGGTTTATTTTGAAACACTGGATGTCAGGCCAAGTCTATGAAGAGGTGATAATGATAGTATTTACAGCCTATACTATGACTTTGACATGGATAATAAAGATAAAAAATATTTTAATTCAAATAACAAAGGCTTTACTAAAAAGGTTTTAGTGGTGGTGAGCACTGTTGAAAGCCCTCGGTGCAGCTTTATCAATTGGATTATTATAATAAAAGACTACAAAAATTATATTTATAATTATACCTGGTTATTTACAAGGGTATAAATATTTTGGACAGTTGTACTATGTAGGAATTCAAGAGAAGGATTAGTAAACCTTTTCTGGTGAAGAAAAGACCTCCTTTTGACCTAAAATGGGGTGGAATGGCCCTCTAGACCATCCACCTAGAGGAATTGAAAGATTTTTCACTTCTTAGTACTGGCTTGTGGCTTCCACAACGCCTGTATACACTTCATTGGGCTCAGATGTGGTTTTGAAACCACATCTGGGCAGCTTTCACCAATACAGGGTGAAAAGTTTCATCTGGGGACCACACAGCCCTCTTCTGACCTGTATGACATGTAGAATGCTGTACAGAACCTGTATGGGAACCCAGTATTGAATGAACTATGAGGTATTAAAGTGTAAAAATTCTCCTTTGTCTTTTTGACACCTCATAATCATAGTTGTGGGATATTATCCCACAGAAAGGTGTATTGGTCCAATTGTCCAATTTTAACCTTAAAACTGGTATACATTTGTCAGTTTCTGATATATTGAGCTCAAACTTGATTCATTGTGTAGCCCTGGATTAGATCTACACAATGGTACCCCATTTGGTATGGGTAATATTATATATGGCAAAGTTATGCCATGTACAAGCTTTGTTATTCAGGTATATGATTTTCTCAATATCTGTATGGAGCTTGTTTGCCCCATAGCGTTTATTCTAGATGGGATATGGAGAAAGGGAAGGCACCATCAGATAGGCCTGACTGTTTGCTTTCCAGGAAAGCTTCACTTTGAGTATCCCACACTAAAATTGTATAATTAGATGAGAGGTGAATATTTTGTTCACCCTTATTTGACCTTATTTTGGCCATAACTTCTGTAATTTTCATGTTAGCTCAATTTGGCTAGTACCATTGGATAGCCCTGACTTGCAGCTTCAATCCAAAGACCCATTTTCTGTGGTTAAGCCTCTTCCTCTGGATTTCAGATGAGAGGTGAAAATCAAGGTTTATACTCAGCAACTTTGAGCAGGAATAACTTTGTTATTATTTGTCCTATGGTAATGGGACTTGTATATTTTGAAAGAGATGAGTTTCCTCTTTATTTTGATACCTTTTGAGCTTATGTGTCTCAGCTACATGTTTTAGTGGCATCTTGGCTTTATCATTGGTTTATGGTATTTGGCTGTCATGCTTGTGCTCTGGTTTTGAGTCACAGGCTGACATGCCCTCCCTTCAAAAAAGGCTCATAATTGATGAGACTTTTCAGTCCTCCTAGAGACTCTGAATCTCCTTAGATAAAGGTTCCCATCTGGTATGGAATCCTCTTGCAAGCGTTCTTCTTTGTCGGCTGTCTGGTTTTCACATCTGACCAAATACTGTATTTGGTCTTTACCATTCAGTCTAATCTTCCTGGCCTTGATGATCTTCTTCACAGGTCCAGGGGAGTCTTCCATTTCCACTATGTCTTGTGGGGTGGTAGTCTCCTTTCTGGAGGGGAACTTGTCCTGTCCTGTCTGGAAGTATTGTTTGACCAGACTCACTGGGAATACTGGGTGTTTCCTACAGAATTCCTCTGTGAGTCTAACCACCACTGCATTCTTCCCTTTCAGTTTAATGATAGTGAAGGGACCACAAATGAATCTCTCATT
The DNA here is from genome assembly GCA_023105745.1 of Austropuccinia psidii. Taxonomy (NCBI): domain Eukaryota; kingdom Fungi; phylum Basidiomycota; class Pucciniomycetes; order Pucciniales; family Sphaerophragmiaceae; genus Austropuccinia; species Austropuccinia psidii. The sequence goes on along the minus strand of JALGQZ010000004.1, from coordinate 30,706,910 downwards.
TTTTTTGGTCCCTTGAGATTATTGAAGTTAAGTGTAGACACTAACACTTGGTCCCCTTCTTTGAATTCTGGTTCCATATGTGTATTTTCATACCTCTGCTTGTTGTATTCTTTAGCTTCAGTTATGCACTTAGAAGCTGTGTCACAAGCTCCCTTCCACATGTCATGGAAGATCTTGGATGTGGGGTGGATAGTTAGAAGATTTCTCTTCAGGTGATTCACAGGCAATAAGGGGTTCCACCATTTTTCTACCAGTGAGGGTGATTTCTCTGTGGTAGATTGCTGACTTGTGTTTTAAGCTAGCTTGACTTCTGGGAGAAGTGTAACCCAGTCATGGGTGTACCCTTCATGGTACTTATATTCCATGCCATATGCAAAGAACCTTCTAATGATGTCCTCAATTCTTTGGATCATCCTTTCAGCTAAACCATCTGTTTGTGAATGGTAAGCTTTAGAAAATGCAAGCTTTGTGCCCAGCATGTCATAGAGGTTGGTCCAGAATTCTGATGTGAATTTTGGGTCCCTATCACTAATGATGATTTTTGGGACCCCACATGTGGCTATGATTTTATTCCAAAATAACAAAGCTGTATCCATTGATGTGTCCTCCTTATGAAATGGAAAGCACCTCACACTTTTGCTATACCTATCAGCTATGACTTGGTAGGAATTGAGACTTTGTTTGCCTCCTGGGACAAGTCCTGCAACCCACTCCATATCAATGGTTTCCCCTGGGCTTTTGGGTTCCTCTATGTGTTGAAGTAGCCCATATTTCTTCCCATGTTTTCTGTTTGCCTTTTGGAGTCTTTAACAAGTGTTGATATATTCACTCAACTCTTGCTACCCTTTCTTTGGTCCTGTCTTCACTTATGTGTTCCATATAGGGGCATTAATGACATTCCTGCAGGATCAGGGATATGTGGTCCCTGTCCAGCACTGTGAGGGCACTTGCGTGCTTCTCTCTGTGATAGAGTAGTCCATCTATAAGGAAAGATTTGTTACCATTATAGTCACTCAACCAGGGCTACTCTAGCTGAGATTCCAGTTCTGGGCTCCTGTATTTCTGTTGAAGGAGTTGGACAAATATGCCACACTTTTTGTGTTTGGCGTAAGTCTTCATTACTGTACTTAAGAACTCATTGTGTAGCTCTGAGGAGCTTATCCCCAATATGGGAGTTTATGTTCCTTCTGATTCAGTGTCTTCACTGTCTGGGTACCACTTCCTGGTGCCCATTCAGAAAATCTGAAGTTTTTCCTCCTGTCTATTTCCATGAAACGGATAGGGATTTTGGCTGCTACTTCAGGGGCATAAGCTGGGTTTCTTTTGACATTATCCAGTGGACATCTTCTGAGGCAATATGAACTGGTGTGCCTTTTTCCTTCTTTGTATATGATGGTCATGTTAACTCTATACTCTTGGATGGCTACTTGCCACCTCAACATGTGTGTATCAGTAGTCTTCATATTGAGTAAAGAATTTGGTGCTGTGCAATCTATATAGACTTCAAAGACTGCACCCTCCAGATAATAATGGAATTTCTCCAGGGCCCAGACTAGGAATAGGCATTCAGAATGGGTTTCTCCATACCTTGCTTCTGAATCTTTAAGCTGCCTAGAAATGTAGCTTATCACCCCTTTCCTTGGTTCACCATACACAATTTGTTTTTGGTTTAGGACTGCTCCTAATCCTTGACTACAGGCTTCATCTATTTCTAACTTGAATGGTAGTTAAAAGTCAGGAAGTATCAGGACAGGTTCATTAGTGAGCTCATGCTTGATCCTCTCATAAATATCTTCTTTCCTTGGTAATTTCAAAAACTAAATCTTTTGTGAACAACTTGTATAGACTACTAGTTATGTGAGCAAAGGTTTTGATGTGGTTTCTGTAGTAGCTAGCAAGCCCAAAGAGAGATTGAATCTCTTTGATGCTCATTGGTACTGGTTTTTGCAGTACTGCTGCTACTTTATTTTGGTCTATGGCCACACTAAGGCCTGAGACTTCATTTCCTAGTTCCAGTAATGCTTGTTGGCCAAAATTGCACTTCTTTAGTGAAATTTTGAGATTGATGGGTGTGCATTTACTTAGTACTCTGTCTATGTACTGCACATGGTCTTCCCATGTCTCTGAGTTTATAATGATGTAATCAATATATACTAACATCCAGCCTTCTAATATTTCTTCTTGAAATATTGTGTCCGTCATGCTCTGGAAGTGAGCTGGTGCATTTTTGATGCTAAATGGCATCCTTGTATACTCATATATACCCATATGGCATATAATTCTGACTAACTTCATGGAGTTTGGTTTAACTCCATTATGGTGGAAGCCTTTCATACAATCCATCTCAGTTATATATTTGGCTTTTGCCAGTTTATCTAGGGCATGAGGTATCCTTGATATAGGGTACATATCAGATTTTTGTAATTATTTAGGGCTCTGAATTCCCCACACAGCCTACATTTGCCATCATGCTAAGTGATAAGGAAAGGAGTGGTGATTTACACTATTTCATTGTTTCCTATCTTCCTGATGACATCCATGTCTAGTAGTTCATTGATGCCTTTCTCAATTTCTTTCCTAGTTTCCAGGATTGCTGGATATGGAGGTCTTCTCAGCATGGGTGGATAAGGTCTTTCCACATCTATATATAATTCTATATCACACCCTCTGATTTTTCCCAAGGGTTCTTCACCAATCGCAAAGGCTGGTCTATTTTTGCTCAGAATTTTTAGTAAACTAAGTTTTTGTTTACTGGTGAGGCTGGTGCTTAATTGGCCCTCTCTGAATTCATTGAGTAATTCTTCTAGAGGGTCCTGGGTGGACATATGCTATATTTCAAGTGAAAATCTCTTTCCCTTGTTTGTACCTATTGGAATGTTCCTGTTATTACTGTTGCAAATATCAATGCCATACATCCTTTGGTAATATTTTCCCAATAAGAATCCTTGTATATGGGCATTATCAAGCACAACAAACTTTGGGCTGAGTCTGATATTACCTTTCCTTTGGGGTATAATTATCTATTTGATAATTGTCCCAATGAATGTCATCTTCCCTGATGCACTTTTGAAATGTTTTTCCTTTTTTGGCAAGAGCTGCTTTCCCCAATTTGGGAAGTGGTTATTTGGATAATTTTTGGCCACTATTGAGAAGTGTGCACCACAGTCAATGATGAATGGGTGTTGATCATTTTCAATACAAACAGTCATCTTTGTGGCTGTCCCATGTATATATTCCATTCCTTTAGTTGGTGTGACTAGGAATGTTTGTGCATCTTGTGTGTGTTTACAAAAGCTATTATTTTCAGTATCTTGTGGCATGCCTGCCTCTAAATGTATGTCCTAAATTTCTATTTGAGTTTCCTCTTGGTACTCCACCAGAAATTGTTCTCTTGGGTCTTGGTAATCATCAGATTGTTCACTTATGGCACCACCCATAGAGTCCGATTCAGAATCCTCTGTTGGGGATTCCTCCTCTGGGACTTGCTCAACATTATAAACTTTCTTCTTTGCCTTTGGACAGTTATTGACATAGTGGTCTGTTGAACCACAATTGTGACAAGTATTTTTCTTCTTGGTCACTTCTGCCATTTTTTCTTTGGTTTTGTCTTTGAAGGCCACCCTGAAATCTTGTTTCTCTTTGAAACTACTGCTTCTAAATTGGAAATATTTCCCTAAATTGTTTCTTTTCCTTACATCTCGTAAGGTGTTTGCAATGTCATCTAGAGTGCAACTTTGGTTGAATCTGCATTTTACTGCATGATCTAGTTCCTCTGGAATTTGTGTCAGGAGTTTGTGATTCCTCATCTGAATATTCATTTGAGGATCAATGGCTTTAAGTCTTTTAGACTGTCTAAGACACCACTCATATGGATCTTTGTCCACAGAGTACTTTTCATTTTCAAATGTCATGGTATTTTGCCATATCCAAGTACCATTTCTGTAATTTTGGATTATCTGACTCTTCCACCATGGCCAGATTCTTCATCCATGGATTTCTTTCATTTCTGTGTACCAAATACTAGCATGACCTTTAAATTCTGTATTTAATCTAGAAGTGATCCAGTAATCTGGTATGCTTGGTACATCTATGAAGATTCCATCAATATAATCAATGAGCTCCATGTGATTATATTCTCCTGTTCCAGAGAATTTGGACCAGCTTGAGGCCTCTGTAAGCTGTTTTCAGGCTTCCTTCTCAGAATTAGACAAATTTTCTCCATCCTGGTATTGAGATGGAGACCTTGGCCTATTCAGCAATTAAGAATGTGGTTTGATTTCTTGTTGGTGGTATGGATCATCCAAAATATGGCCTTGTGGTTTGGGCTTCATATTTTGGTATACATGAAGCAATTTGTTTATATCTTGATTCAGACAATCCCTGTCCCTTTTGGAGTGTTGCTGTTCTTAAAAGACTTGATTCAGTCTTTTATTGGTTTCCTCAGAAGCTTTGCTCAATAGAGCATGGCCTTCTTGAAGCTTTTTAACAATTTTTTCCATGGAGGCTGTTAATGTTTTCATCCTCTCATGGCTTTCTTGGAGTTCGGCAAGCTTTTTTTGAGTTTGCTCTGCAAATTGGGACATTTGTAAACACAGTGCATCACTGTTTGAGTTACTCTCAGGTGTAACAACACGGTGTTCATTCTGAGTGGGGGTAATATTTCTATTATTGGGGCTACCGATTCTAGAAGTATTTACAACTATTTCTGCCTCTTGTCTACTTCTTTCACCAAGTCTGACGGCTTCTAGATCATTGGGTCTGACTCTTCCTGCCTTTGGCTGAAAGATGTATTGTTTTTATCCTTGTATCCTTGTCTTCTCCTGGAAACTTCCTGGGATTGTGAAGAATGGTGACTCTTGGCCACTGATCCTCTGGTGCCTGAATGGTGTGAAGCTGCTGGACAGTTGGGTTGGTCTACTCCTTGTGAGAATGAAGGAATCATATTAGGCCCTGTCTGGCTCAGCTATTCTTCTGTAGCTTGGATAGTGGCTTGATTCTCCCTTATCCTAATTGCGCTCTCCTACAGGAGTCTGAACTTCCTGGCGGGATTCCATCCTTTGGTGATTACCATAGGGCCTTTGAAGGATATCTCTTTGAGACATATCTTCTGGAAACTTGCTCCAAGTTCTTCCCAGTGTGATGCTAGGTTGAACCTCTTGTTTTCCATGCTTCATTGGAAAAGATCTTTGAGGAGTTGGTGGAGCTTAAGAACTTAATCCATATCCTTCCAGTCCTCTGGTTTGAGCTTTCTTTTGAATTGGAAGGTGAATGGCAGAGTGGGTATGATTTCCCTCAATGTTTTTCCATCTACCACTGTGTCCAAGGTGTCCTCTTCCAGGTCTTCTGGTTCTGGAGAAGCCTTCTCTGTCCTTTTTCTGGCTCCTTGAGATTCCAAGGTTCCTGAGGTGTACAGGTGACATATCAGTTTATTCAAGCAGTCAAAAGCTCAATGTTCTTAGGGTATTTACCTTTGACTGTTCCCTGTACAAATTTATGGTTTACTGCTTTTGAAAATTTGCCTTCAGAGGTTACAACTGGGTTAATTATGGTAATCTTCCCTGTACAAGTAATCAAGGTTGGTTTAACTTGTATTGATGCAGAGTTTTGTGGTTTTCTACTCCTCTGGGTGGCAATTGGTGTCCACTTCTTTGATTTAATGAGGCTTTCACTGCGCTTCTTCCGTTTTCCCTGTCTGCTTTCTGGTTCTGCAAGTATCACAGGTGTACTGCCATGTGACTGGGTTTCAAGTGGTATGAACGTTTCTTCCACTGGATCAAAGAGGAAAAAATAGGGCTTATGTCAGTTAAGACTTCTTAAAATACTTTTTGCATGTCTAAGAATGGCCTCTGGGAAATATATTCCTATATTATACCCTTGTATAATAGTGGTATACTTAAAATTATCAATTAAAAATCAAAAATAGAGCTTTGTGAATTTTGGGTATACTATTTATATACCAGTATCACACAGATTAACTTTTAATTAACAAATTTAATCTCAGAAGTGTTCATGTAATGGGGCATTGAAATTATGAATATGCCCAACCACACCTCTAATACTGTTGTTTACAGAAAGAGAGGTGTTATTTTCAATTAAAAAAGAGCTCTATTTACGCCTTTTAAGTGCTCTAATATGTAAAACATTCCAAAAATAAATATAATGGTAATTAAATTGTAATCAACCACATGAAACGAGCAATAATAAAAAAACAAAGTGGTATATAATGATATACCACTCAAAAAAATAATAATAACATATGTATTATATTGGTTTTTTGATAGTTTCACACCTAGAAAAGAGAAAAAATAATTTCAGATATCAAGCATGTAAGAGAAAAACTCACTTGTTGTGTGAAAGAAGTCCAAAAAGCTCAACAAACGGGGCCAGGCCCCTAAATTGTCAGGCTGAGTCTATGAAGCAGTGATGATAATAGTATTTAGAACCTCGAATATGACAGTTACATGGATAATAAAGATAAAAAGAATTGATTAAAATAAAAAATGATTTACTAAAAGAGTTTCAGTGATGATGAGGGCTGTTGAAAGACCTGGGTGCAGCTTTATCAGTTGGATTATTATAATAAAAGACTAAAATAATTATATTTAGAATTATACCTGGTTATTTCCAAGAGTATAGCTATTTTGGAAAGTTTTACTATGTAGAAATTCAAGAGCAGGATGAGGAAACCTTTTCTGGTAGAGAAAAGGCCTCCTTTTATCCTAAAATGGGGTAAAATGGCCCTCTAGACCATCCATGTAAAGGAAGTGAAGGGTTTTTCACTTATGAGTACTGGCTTGTGATTTCCACAAAGCCTTTATACCCTTTTCTGGGCACAGATGTGGTTTTGAAACCACATCTGGGAGGTTTTCACCAATACAGGGTGAAAAGTTTCATCTGGGGACCACACAGCCCTCTTCTGACCTGTATGACATGTAGAATGCTGTACAGAACCTGTATGGGAACCAAGTATTGAATGAACTCTGAGGTATCAAGGTATAAAAATTCTCCTTTGTCTTTTTGACACCTCATAATCATAGTTGTGGGGTATTATCCCACAGAAAGGTGTATTGGTCCAATTGTCCAATTTTAACCTTGAAACTACTATATTTTTGTCAGTTTCTGATATATTGAGCTCAAATTTGTTTCATTGTGTAGCCCTGGATTAGATATACACAATGGTACCTCATTTGGTATGGGTAATATTAGATATAGCAAAGCTATGCCATGTACAAGTTTTGTTATTCAGGTATATGATTTTCTCAATATCTGTATGGAGCTTGTTTTCCCCATAACTTTTGTTCTAGATGAGAAATAGAAAAATGCAAGGAACCATCAAATAAACCTGATTGTTCTCTTTCCAAAAGGACCCTACTTTAAGTATCTCACACTAAAATTGTAGAATTAGATGAGAGGTGAATATTCTGTTCACCCTTATTTGACCTTATTTTGGTAATAACTTATGTAATTTTGGTGTTAGCTCAATCTGGATAGTACAATTGGATAGCCCTGAATTAGAGCTTTAATTTAAATACCAATTTTCTGGGGTTAAGCCTTTTACTATGGATTTCAGATGAGAGGTGAAAATTAAGGTTTATGCTCAGCAACAATGTTGAGCAGGAATGACTTTGTTATTCTTTGTCCTATGATAATGGGACTTGTATATTTGGAAAGAGATTAGTTTCCTCTTTTTTGATACCTTTTGAGCTTATTTCGCTCAGCTCCATGTTTTGGTGGTTTCTTGGCTTTACCATTGATTTATGGTATTTGGCTGTCATGCTTGTGCTCTGGGTTTGAGTCACAGGCTGACACTGGAGCATCTCTGGCAACATTTACATGATTTATCCAGGAAGAGTTTCATTCTGTTTGTGCTTAAGGGTCATTTATTATTTAAAACCAAGCTTAAATTGTCTGGGAAAGAGCTGCTACCCCACCTTCTGACATTTTACATGCCAAAAACTGTACAGATATAAAATTGGTCAATTATTTTAGCTTTTGGGCCAGTAAATATGACAATCAAAGCTACTTGAATCTTGGAATTTGAGACCCCTGATCACAATCATGATAGGACTGCAAAAACTTTATCACTTCCTTCCTTCAGGAAATTCAATAAAAATGAAACTTCACGAATTTCTGAAATGTCTTCCCCCCTCCTTATTCCCATGAAAATCCCTTCCCATTTTTGAAATCAAGGAAAGAAGACAGACCAGTCCCTCTTCTATAAATTTATATCCAAACACAAAAATAAAGAAGAAGAATCCACAAGTAAAAGACTCATCAAAACCCTTATTGATATCCTCAAGCGATAATATCTCTTTTTGGCCTGTTAAAGAGGTCAAAAGGATCAGACTACATACTTGTTTCTCACTCATATTATGGGACTTAAGCTCCTCAAAGGCTTTCCCCATTTTAATAGCTTTGATTTTACAAATAAAAAATTAAGTAAAAATATTCTCTTACTTTGTATTATTCAATTTTTCTCCACAAACAGGACTTTTTCTGGGATGTTTTCTCTGATTAGAAAAGAAGCTTATAATAATCACCAGAAGATTTAAGAATTAAACCATTCAATAACCCATAAAAGCAATATTCTAACACCCTCTGTTGCTTACTCAACCAATTTTTGACCTTGAGAAACTCCCTAGAGAGAGTCTTTGTCAGGTAAAATAATTATTCTCTGTATATGCAACATCAAAAGAGATTACTCCTATTAGTGAAAAAAGGAATATATATATGCAGGATCATTGAATAACTTTGTTGAAAATCTTAATGTTTTCAACAGTTATTTCATTTATATTTATATTTATCTTTTTCATTTTCGAATTTATTTGATTATTTAATTCCCATGATCAGAATTGCATAATAAATATTTGGAAAAAAAGGATAAATAAATTGAAATATTGCTTTCATTTAATATTTAGAATATACTTGTATTCCCTTGAGAAAACCCTTCAAATATTCCTGGACCAACCATGATTCTCATCTTGGTACTTCCGCAATTTCCAGAGCTGAATGATCTGATGCCATTCTCAATATATTTATTCAAAATTGTGAGTGTTAGAGGTATTTTTATATACCCAAAAGACCACAATTGACAAATTGTGTTATAATTATAAATAAATGAGTTTATTTCTCAAAAAAGATAAAAGATAAGTATAAAATTTATATACAAATTAGAATCTTAATTATTATTCAAAGTTTAAGTTACATTGAAATTTAAAATTATGAAAACACACTTTTACTTGAAAAAATTAAGTAAAAATAAATTCTCAACAAAAACATTAAAATTGAAACCTTTTTGGAAAAAATTCAAATAAAAATTCTTATAATTCTTTATCCAATGAATAAAACTATTAAAATTACTTGAACATTGGATTCCTCATAAAAATAGGGTGGGGTCACCTCTTGGTGAAATTTTTGTAACTCAACTCTAAATAAGCTTAAATGAACTTTTTAGTATTTTCTGAATAAAAATTGAAAATCCTCAAAACATTATTTCAATTCAGACCACATGGGGTGATAACCATCAATATGTGTGTTAAAATTGAGTTGTGGTGTGTAGCTTAGAAGTTATTATGAATTGAAGTATTTTCAATTGAAATGTCAAAATTTGTGCATGTATTACATAATTGAACTTAATTTACATATGTGGAATCAATAATTACAGCTGTTTCCTGTTATTTTGAAGTTTAATCAAATGTTTAAATTTCAAGTGTAGTACATTATGAGGAATTAAAGAAAAGATAAATTGGAAAGATTAATTCTGGGGGGAAAAGGCATCTTGGCTCCAAGGGTTCCAGATTCCCCCAAATTATTTCCTGACAGGCATGAGATGTCAAAATTCATGCAAAGGTTCATTTCTTGTGTCCTGGAAATTATTCATAGGGTCTGTTACTCAATCAATGATGAGGTTTTGATACCAACCAGGTCAGCTTTAACCATTGCCAAGAGGATAAAACTACCCTTAAGTCAAAATAAAATTAGTGAAAACTGTTAAAACTGTTTCTGACTTCTCTTACACACATACAGACCTGTTTCGATGGCTTGAAACCAGGTATTACTATAGAAATGGCTGATTTAAGGGTTTAAAATGGCTAAAACCAGGCCTTTTTTGGTCCAAACCAGGGTTCAATGATACCATAATTGGATTTTCTGTTTTCAGAGTGCTTCCCACAACCTACAAGAGTAAATTTAACTTTTGGAGTACGAAAATTGGTGTCTATAAAATAATGTCTTCTATGCCCCACTTTTCTCTTCATGTTAGAATCTTTTGCTTTTATAATTAGTTTAAACACTTGTAAGACAATCAATAAAAGATTCCAACAACCCTCTTCATATTATTATTCTAGACCTCTTAGCCATGTGAAAAAATTATTATAATAATTTTTACCCTTTAACCACCCCATAAGTGAATTAAAGATTCTTTCATCACTGTTAAATTTGTCACTTTCTTTCCAAATTAGCCCTGGTCACTTCTGGGGGTGTTTACTCTTTAAAATTCTTGTTAAAGAATTTTTCTTATATCAATTTCCTGCAGCTCTTTTCTCAATTAATTTCAATTGGAATTGCTTTTGAAGAAATTTATTTTGTAGCCTTACATCTCTCTTGTAGAGTGTTTTTTGATAAGTCTTTATTATTGGTAAAACAATTGATCCTTATAATATTATTTTTTTATACTAACAAAGCTATTAGAAATGAATTTTGTGTGTTTTCTCTTAAAAATCTTAAAATTTACTGCTCTTAATTAACTTTACCTTGTAAAAATTTTGATGAAAGGGAAAGTACTTGATCTTTAATCAAAGTTTCATATGCACACCTTACAAGAATCTACTGTAACACACCTGGAAATTATGAGGGATCTAAAAATGTAATTCAAAATGATTGAGATTATTAATAGAAGATCAAAAGCAATGCTATTCCATGTGGGAAAGTTTTCATCTTATATTTTGACTCTAAATTGAAGTATGTCTAACAATGCACTACCAATTTTTTTCGAAAATCACCAGACTTAAACCTCACCCAATGAAAAATGCACCCACCAATAAGTAAGTTGTATAGGAGTTTTTAAGCCCAAAAAGGCTTAATGTGAATTCATTTCACCCTCACAGCACTTTTTTCTACCTGTAAGTATTTAATTTTATAGCCTTTTTCTGAAAATGAACTCTGTTTGTATGTGGGAGGAATATAAAGTGATTATATAATTGTACATATAGAAAGAAAGGTGGAGGACAAGAACTATTTTTCCCTCATTAGTGAGGAATGTTTCCAAAGACCCATTTGATAAATTACCCACTTCTTCAAAGTTTCAAAATATGTTAACCAAAAATATTTCCCTACACCCTTTTCCACATGGGTAACTGAATATTATGAAGCACCCGTCAAATGAAATATAATCAGAGTAAGATCTTATGCGGTAAAAATTCAATACAACAGGGATTTATACAGCTTTTTAATCATTGATAAAGTTTTTGATTCAAGATAAAGACCCTCATCCAAAAACACAAGTTTTGAGATATCAAAAAAACAATTAACCCATTCTTCAATCTAAAAGCACATCTCTACGGTTTAATCTTCCTCTGTAAATTGAAAATTTTCTTATTTAACTTCAGTTCCCCAAAGTATAATACACCCCCAAAAAAATAATGATCAAAACAGAAGTCCAGTAAGATTTGCAAGCACAAAGGCTACTTAAAGAATATCACACAGACCCTCTACCATTCTGGAGGATTTTGATGTAACTTATAATATTTTTCAAATTCAAAAACATATAATCACACAAGTTATTAGCTCTCAAAGACCTTTTTATGCAATTTGATATTTATAATCCCAATTTCATTTTCTTTTGTCCTTATTTTCCAGCTCCCTGGTGAGAAAGAGCTTCCAAGAGACATTTTTAAGTATATATTTAAAGCCCTCCATTTCCAAAGTGATTGAAACTGTTGACCATATCAAATTAAATTAAGAGTAAAAATTTCTATATTCATGGGGGGATCTTTACAGATAAATTCAAAAAAAATAAGATTTATTTTAAATTGATCAATGCTTCTTTCCTAATATCAGAAATACCTGGAAAGACTTGAACAATAGGGACTTTTTGGCCCAGCCTCAAATATTAAGTAGATTTCCATTCCTTACATCGCTCATACAATTTCTAGTGGATATGAAAGACCATTATTATTTCGTTTCTTTATCAAATAATCCACCTTTTCCCCTAGATTTTTTACTACAAATACCAGTTCCCAATTTTCAACTTAATTATTAAATTATATTTATCACTCTATAACCTTGAATTTAATTTTATCAAAGATATTTCTTCCCCAAAGATTTCTCCTTATGCAAAGGTTAATGGCCTACCAGTAGCTCTCGGGTATTTTAATAAGTACCAGGATAATTCTTCTTTATATTTATCATACCTTCCTGAACCTTAAAAATCAAAAAACTATCTTGGATATTGAATATGATGAGTCTTCCTCATATCATTCTTATACATTCTCTCATATACCTCTCACTCAATGATTTTTGTATTTGGGATTCACATTCAATATTATTTTTCATTTTACTTATATTATTGGAAATGATACCACATCAGTTTCACAAAAGAACACTTTGAAGTTTATATGACATTTTCATGAAAATCTGGGCCAGAAATGCCCAAAATACAGAATTTGTCAATCTTTTAAATTTTGTTTTTCCCCATGTCATGAGGACAAGAGATTTTCTAAAGTAGTCCTGCTAAACTAAATTTATGGGAAAAGTGGAATATGCCCTGATTTTAAATTCTTTGACTCCAGTTATTTGGTAGCTACTTTTGGGGTGACTAGCAAAAATACCTCATTTGGCCTGCAGAAATCAGAACAATTAATCCCCAGAGAAAATTCTGAAAATTATTTGAGAGCTTCCTTACACAATGTGTAATTTTTGAAAAATAAATCATAATTAAAAAAATCCTCATAAGATTTTTACTCATTAAATTATCTGGTAATTTATTTCAAAAGTCCCTGATTTTTTGAAAAAAAATATTTCAAAAAATTTTGGCCAGTTAAGTGGGCCCAATTTAACCCCTCTTTGTTCAAAATGCTTTTAATGTGCAGTCAGGTTTTTTTTCAAAAACAGGAGAAACTCTGTGTCTTGTTAATAGATTAACAAAATCACATATCCCTTGGTAAATGAAAATAAGGGCTTATGTTTCTTTACCATTTTGCTTACATTCTTTTACCAAAAAACATTAAATTTTGGTTCTAAAAGTAACAGAAATTTTACTTTGATAAGCTCAATGTTTTAATTACAAAAATGAGTTTTTTTAATTTCATTTGTGATTCATTTTTAAAAATAAATATCAAAATCTTTGATTTGATCCATCAAAACCTATATATATAGGTATATATATATATTGATTACCAGGAGTCAATTTCAGCAATAACCATTCAAGCTCAAAAAAAATTATTTGAATAAATTTTCATTTATTTCTTCATTTCATTTTCAATTTTTCAATCAATATAAAAATAAGCAAAAAACTTTAAATTCAAAATAACTATTATTCTTATTAATTGAGATTAATTTTCCATAGCCACTGGTATTCAAATAACTATTAGGAAGTGATATTTAAACTAATGAAACAAATTTTGAACAAATTATTTGGTTTCATTTTCTTTGTAAATTAAATTTTAATTCTATTTATTTCAACCTTTTTTTGCTCATTATTATTTTTATGTCAAGCTTATAGATCTATCTTACTTAAAAAACTCTTAAACCTATTCTAATGTTATAATTATTTTTTTTGACATTCAATCTCACATCTCATTTGTATGAGCTTAAAATATAAAATATACTTTATAGACATAGCTAAGGATTTAGATCATAGCCTCTACTTTCACTGTAACATAAATCAAATTTCCATTATGGAATACAATAAGCATGGATATTTTAATTAATTTTATATGTAATTTATTCATTATATCCAAAGGAATATTCATCCACATAAGATTCCATCAACAAAATTGTTCAAAGCTGAAAAATTTGAGTTGAAAATATCACTTTTTTTTCCAAAATAATAAAATTATTGTGAATTTTTCAGTTCATTAAAATAGAAAATCCCTTTCCCTTTACTAACTTAAAAAATTTCAAAACAAAAAATTTAAAGATTTCAAAATAAAATCCAAGATTTCTGATCTGGGATATCAAGATTTTTCACCCTCCAAAATGTTAATATTATAAAGGTAAAAACTGCATATTTAAAATTAATAAAATATCACACTTTGAATTCTTTCTTTTTCTTTTACTCACAAAAAAATCATTTCCTTTGAAATATTCCTCATAAAAATAGAGTGTATACACTTCTTTGTCTGAAAACAAAGAGATGTTCAAATTGCTTTATTTAATCAAATATCATTATAAGAAATTTATATCAGTAAAATTTTTCATTTTGGTATCTTATTGAGATACTTCTACTCTACTATTATTACATTATGACCTTGGAAAATCCAAAATATCCATTCAAAATAATCAGAATTTGAATTGAGAATATCTTCAGGCTATCCAAAGAAACAAATATATTTTAAATTTGATCTTCAATGAAGCTTGCAAAAATTTCCTTTTATTTTTTGGTTTAACTAAAAATTTAAGGAAATGATATAATAATTAAGAATGTAAAAATCTTAATTCAATTTATGAAAAAATTGTCTCTCACAATATTATTTTTATTTCTCAAAATTCTCCTGTATTTCTTTTTAATAAGATTCAAATTAAAAATATAACCTTTTACAATCAACAAACTCATATTTAGGAAGGATTTTCAAAGATTTTCAAATTAATTCGAGATAAAAATATAGAATATTTATATTTCCTATCATCGAGTAAATTAAATCTTCTTTTTTGATCAAATTAAATGATAAAAATAGTTTTTGTCAAAGCCAAAAGATCTTAAACTACAGATAAAAAAAATTCCAAAATCCCAAATTAAGTTTTTGGGATTTTGAGATACCAAAAACTAGGGTTTTTGTGTCTTCCTCCCATATTTGGGGGAACTCAAATCCTGCTTTCAGCTTTGTGAAAAGGTAAATTTTTGATGCACACCTCAGTAAGCTCATGTATAATTACATGAAGCTTCTCTTATCTTGCATAAAATCTGAATATACTAGTAAGAAATTGAATGATTTCTTTGGATTCACATCATGTAAGCATATCTTTTTTTCAATATAATTACAAAGGAGTCCAAAATATAACCTTTAATTCAGACCTTGAAATCCTTTAAGCTTATGGCTGCTCTCGTCCTGATAGTGATTCATAAAGTCTCAGATGCTGAAGTCTGGTTTTAGTTTATAACAAAAAGCCAAATATATATATATTCCCTTGTAAGGAAATCCTCCATGTTTGATACATGTATACCTTTAATGACTCAAAGCTCTTTTCAAATCATAAATTTTGGCAACTTTGTTGCACTAAATATAATTTATTTGAAAAATTGGTTATTCAACTTCAAGAAAATGGAAAACTCCAAAAATGTGATCCTTCCATAAAATTGGCTGTAGAACTATGCCAGTTAGGATCAAAATTAAATGGGTCTGCTTTGGGGAAGATCAGAATGGTTTTTTCAGTTAGACATGGGATATTCTGTTGTACACCCAAAGGGTTATTTGTGTATTAATGAAGTCATAAAAACTAATAATAGTTTGGCCAAAAAATGAAAAACAACGATAGAATTTAAAATTTATTCCGAATGAAGGGTTTTTAAGCCTCATTGTATTTACTGATGGAAGTCTCATCCCTTTTTTTAAATGACATCCCAAGGATGGTTAAGCACATTTTGATTGTAAAATAAGGTAAAATATTTGTTCATTTTGACTAATAGTTCAAACTTTAGGTATTTAATATGCATGCAGCTCGTTTTTGATATAAAGAAAATAGTTCCTTTCCCTAAATATGTGATGTACTGGCTCACTGCATGATTAAAATGTATATTAACATATTAAGATAGTCAAAAACCACAATAATTTTATAAAACACCCTAGTACCTAGTAGCAGAATCAGAAAATTCAACATCATCTTGAATAGCTCCAGCTTATAAGTATTTCTGAAGCACAGGATGAAGATAATAGGTCATTCAATCATTTTTTAACAAATCCAGGGTATGAATATGGCATTCAGAAAGGATTTTGGAGGTCCAATAGTTTTCTCTAAGTTGAATGTGTGGTAAAATGAGGGATGATAAATAAATACATCATTTTGTTAGTTAGGTTGTCTCTTGTGTAATTTTATAAAATATTTTAGCAAATATTGGATGTTAATGGCTTAATTTTTATGAATATGATGACCTAGCACAAGTAGAGAGTTTATATGAATTATAGAATACACAAGATCTTGTAAATATTTGTGAAAATATTGATCCAAAAGTCTTGGCATGAGAATATAATAATTTATCAAATTATCTATTACTCAATTACTTCTTTCAAAAAAAGTCAATTAATATACTTTTCAGTTCATTTCAATGATAGTTTTAAATATAAAGCTAGTTAAATTTTTGTATTTTTACTTCTATTTATATCCTATCAATGTCACTCAAAATGGCAATACACTTTTTATTTGATATCAGTATGAGTCATTTTTGAAAATATTTGACCTAAATTGAATAATTTCCTGTTAATTTGGAATGAGCAGAAAAATGAGGCATTGATTTATTACCAATAGTTTCTGAAGGTGGCTTGAAAGTGGGAAGAACTATTGATAAATCATTCTAGAGTATTCCTATTATTACAGGATTCTTTGAAAAATTGAATTCCATCTTCTATTGGAAGAAGTGAAATCCATGTACAGATGGGCTGAAAGTCATTTTTGGAAATCAAATAAAAAATACCATGGTTTCATTCATTGAGATCATCAAATTCCTCATGTGATTTATTAAAAAATTAATTTTGAGTAAAGATTACAATTGAAAATAATTTTCATTCTTTCTTTCTGGCATGAGAATTGCATTCAAAACTTCTGAATTTTGGATGTTGAGGGAATATATTAGTGCTTTATTTTCATTTAAAGCAATTCTAGTGCAATAGGTTATATGAGAAAAAAGAAAATCATCATAATCATGAGTTTTGGCCAGCTTCAGGATATGATTATCTATCTCCACATGAGTCAAACCCGGCTTACGAGATTATACACCTATAATCTTTAAGATAATTAGTTATCATTTATAGAAATATAAATAGATATCACTTACCTTCACACTTAGCAAAATGAGAGCCTAGTAAAAACACAATGCCTTTTACCACTACACCTAAAGGATTTTCATTTAATTTAATATCTTTTCTGTTATTGGATACCTTTTATCATGTACCTCTGAGTTCCTTTAAGACTGGTTATGCTGGAGTAGTATCTTTAAATGTTGTAATTTGGTAAATCACAACTGGTCAGAGTTTTGTCTTGTATTTATTAATAAAGACATAATTATTTGAAGTAATTCTCATTTCTGGGATTCTTAACCAAGTTTAATTCTCATTTTTCTTATCAACTGAGATGCTTATAAGCTTCTCATAGGCTCTATTTGAATTTCCAAGCTGTGAAGTAAGTTTTTTATTATCATAAATATTAAAACTTTTGCTTTTGGGATTGAGTAAGATTTTCTTTATTTTTTTTATTTTTATGACTATATTAATGATGTTCTGTATTTGGTTTAATCCCAACCATAAATTCAGAAGATAGAATATAATGATAATAAGCTTTCAAATAATTCTCCTTTTACTGTAAGTTTTATTTAGTCCTAACCATGACATCATTATAATGATTTTTATAATTGGATATAGAAGGTGGAACCTCTCAAATTTCTAATATGGGGAAATTTTTAGTGTGTAGAATTAAATTGCAAAAAAAGCCCCCTTATTAGCATAACAGCCCTACAAAACAATTAAGAAGAAAGTGAAACTATATGGTCATTTGTATAAGTCAGAAGAATGAGAAAATATCATAGAAAGATCTCATATGAAAATAATATTTTTAAAATGATTCAAAAAAAGCTATCCATCAGTAGATGGCATGCAGTTATAAGAAAATTAATTAAGAAGCCATTGATACAAAAAATTAATTCTAAGAATCCTAATGGAAATAATATAAATAATGAGAAAATTATATCAAATAAAATAAATAATATAAGCTGAGGTAATGCAAGGAATTCTCAATACGGTCCAGAAAGGTTCAAAATCAATTTTTAAATTTTTCTTAATCCTTTTGGTGGGAGGGGGTGGAGGGAAAATATTAATGGAAAAGAAGCAAGAAAAGAACTATTGGTTTTGGTAAAGGAAGGATTTATGAATAGTATGTAGAAAGTTCCAAAAGCATTTTTTGAGTTTTTTTTGGAACCGTTTGGTGGAAGCTTTTGGGTGGGTTGGTTGAAGGGGGGTAAAGGAAGGATTCAGTTAAGAAAAGAAAAAAATTTTAGTGAATCAGTTTTATAGCTTACTTGATACATTTTTAGAGATCATTTGAAAAATCTCTTAGATAAATTTGAAATTCAAGGTGCACTTATTCTGGTGTTGATGTGAGGGCCTGTTTTCAAGGCAGTTTTCTGAGTGATGTGGGGAGTTAGGGCCTTTTTTTGATAATATTGGTGAAACTTTCATTTTTAATATTATGAAGAAACAAATTAGTGAGGAATAGATTAAAAATATTTCTGATGGTTAATATTAAACATAAAGATAATCTATGACTAATATAAATGATTTAAATAATAATAGATCCTTTTGAGTTCAAAATTAATGGCTCCTGAACATTTGAAGAAGATTTGAGGGAAAGATTAGTTTTGCTTTAAGTCATAATTAATAAGCAGAAAAAACAGATACCAATTTGAATGATTATTTGAAAAAAACTGAAAGAACTTAGATTTTGAGTTTGAGGCGGATTATATTTATTCAAAAAATTATTCAAAATATATTTGAATTGAAATCTATAACTCAAGGAAATCAATTTAAAAAAATAAATAAGGATTCACAAATAATTTTAAGTGGAAAAGAAAAATAAATATTTGAATTTTGACTTCATTAAACCAGCTTTAACGACTTCAAACAAAACATTCGAAAACTTCGCTCCAAAACAATTCTGATCATGATTTAAAAATAACAAATGGAAAGTGCAGTATAATAAACAAGCTTGCAAAAATTCACTAAAAATTCAGCACAAATTCAACATAATATATAAGCTTTGCAAACAAATTAAAAATAAAATTTCAAATGAAACAGAGGCATTACTAAAAAATGACTCTGCTTTCTCCCCTTGAGATCCCCTCATTAAATTTAATAGCATAAATTAAAAATAAAAAAGAATTCAAAAGTATAATACATTATAATTTAGACATAAAAAGACAAATTTGAAAGGCCTATGGAAAAATTTACAAAACTGAAATGACAATATGTTTTTATAATAATTGAAAAACCCACATAAAAATGGAATGTCAAATAAATCCCAACCCAAACAGGTAGTTACTACCCATGTGATCCTTGAGGTATATCTTACATACCCAAATAGGCAATAATTAATTTTAAAACAACATCTGGAATATAAATAACCCATAAGTCATACACATACAAGAAATTCATTATTTTTTACTTAGGATAAAATTAATACCTCTTTTTGTAAGTAAAGACATGGATGGGAGGTCAGATCTGGATTCTACACAAATATTAACCTAGGGTATATCCAAAGGGTGAATAGGTTTGAGCTAACTCTATGAGGTTGTAATATTTAAAATACCTTAGCCCCTCATACCCCATACCACATATACAAATTGCAAAATAGTTTGTTTTTTGCATTTCCACACCAAACAAATGGTATTGTGAGAACTCCCATGTTACATGTACACCAATAATAGTTTTATTCATGCTTTTGGAACTATGAGATACCTTATTATTACATAAAGGTTTGGTAATCTCATAGTTTATATCAGTATTTAAGCCCAAATTACTATTTTTGACATGAAAATAGCTAAAGGAGACAAAGGACATCAAAGAGAGGAAAGGTGCCCAACTTCTGAGGCCACTAAGTCATTTCTAGCTCCAAATATTGGATCCACTTGTGATCATGGCCCAATTGATCTACTTAACCCTTTTAGGAATATTTTTACTAAGTCAAAATCCTATTTAATCATGAGAAAATAGCAAATAAGCTGCTATTTTTACATTAAAAGGAGGTAATGAGAAACTCTGACTCCTGTGACCAAGTCAATTATGAGTTCTTTTCCATTGATAAGCCAAAAATAGTAATTAAAACCCTTTTGGGACTAGTATCCATGAGATTACCTCTTTGAAACCAGGTATCTCTATGGTATTTGTCTCTATCATGTAGAAAATGAGGTACAACTTCAAAAATTCATTATAAAAACAATTCTGAATTAATCCTTCTGAGAATTTCAGTACTAATGGAGAAAGGGATTATCCATGATAAACCCAAGAAAAACTATGACCTCAAAATTCAAATCAAAAGTCCTACTTACAGTTCATCCTTCATGATTTCACATGAAACACTGAATCTTCAAAAAATCACAGGAAATACAACCTGTTATGAAATTTCCAATAGCCTTGATAAACTTTATAAACCAATTTTTGTTTTGAAATTACAAAATATTTACAGTTTTTACTCCTTTATTTCTTAACCATAAATTGGATGGTAGTCACGTAAAATGACTTAATTAAGTAATTATGATAATCTCACATGACTTCAAGTGATGTAATCATTAAAAAATTAATTTTAATGATTTCTCACCCACTTGTTTTCAAGTTTTCTCCATGGCACACCTCTGTGAAATTTTGCAGTCTTAAAGGAAGCCTACTATTGCTTTTTTCCCAGAGATCATCTTATCATTCAGCTTTATGATTAATACCAACAAGTATTAGTCAAAATCCTTCTTAAGTATTTTTATTTTTCCAAACCAATCATCAATAAATTGAATAAGAGAGATATACTCTTTCCAATAGTATTTAACTATCAATTGCTGTGTTACTGTCACAAATTAATTATTGATCCCTTAAATCCACAAATAATTCACCAAATTACTCTGGTGATTCTTTTCAAGGTATTGCTGTAGTATTAGTGAATATTTTGTTAAATTATTAAAGTTTTTCCCTAATTTTTGTAGCTTGATTCAAGAACTTATTGTCATTATTCTTAAAAAATATAGTTATTAATTAAAATATTTTTAGAATATTTTAATAAGAAGTTTTATTTTTAATTCTTCTTGGGATTGATTCTAGTAAAAAATAACTGCTTATTGTCATAATAAGTAATAGTGTATGAAAAGTGAAAGAAATAATTGAGCAATCACTCATTTATTTGGGTTTATAATAAATTGATTTATTATATTTGATAATAACAGTAATTGTAATCTTGATCAAGAGATTCATAGAAACATCCTTCATTTGGGGGCCTTTCTTTATCTTTTGAACCTTGAACATTTAATCAATATATTTAAAATAAACTTTTTCCTTTCAAAAGGAAAATATTTTTTTTGAAATTTTCTTGGAGTCCTTTTTTCATTGAGGAAATTGCATTAATTTTATATTATTTTACATATGGATTTTTCACATCCAAAAACCTATAAAATTCTTCTTTGAGTTACTCTGAATTATTTTTTAATTCAAAATCTTAGAATATTAATTTTTTTTCCTTAAGGGGAATATATTGTATTAGTATAAAATAAGAACTTATGAAAAATCTTTTAACAAATTTTCAAAGTATAAAAAATGATTTTCAATTTTTTGTGTCTTTAATCAAGTACATTTTAGCTGGTAAAAAACTTATAAAAAGATATATTACCAGCTCAAAATATTAAAAAGGCATGGAGATTTATATAACCAGGAAAGGCACTTTATTTGAGGTATATTTATCAAAACAATGACCAAAAGGTGTGTTTTTTACTCTTTTTATCCTTAATTATCTCAAATTGATGTGAAAATAGTGCATACCAGAAATGGGAGCAAATACTCAATTGAAAAATACAGATCTGGACAAGGAGGAAGAGGTAAGGCCAGAGAAAAACCTGGAAAGCCTTCAGCAAGAAAGGAATATTTTGGAAATGCCAGATTTTCCCCCAATTCCCCAAGGTCTTTAACCACCAATTTTGACATTAGTTTTAAACCAGAACAGATTAATATTACTGTATTAGGGTTTGAACTATCTCCAAGTGGCATTCATAGAGAGATATCAGTCCCAGTACAAAGACTGGTTCAGAGAAACCAAATAGTAAGGATGGGAGATATTCCCAAGCCTTTGGCAAGGGTCAATGAACTCTTAATTCCGCATAAAGAGCTTTCTAGGTCAGTAGAAGACCACATAACTCTTAGAATGCTGAAGCCCTATGTACTTCAGGGACAAGTTCAAGAAGTTTAAGAAAAAGAGTCTTAGATGGACCCATATTTGGAAAGTGAAGGGCCAGTAGCATCAATCAGCCCCAGAACTCCCCAAAGACAAGCCTAAGGGACCTTAGAGAAATAAAAAATGTCCCAGAATCAGAAAAAAAAAGGGAAAAGGCAAAGACAATTGGCACAGACCTTACCCACAAGAGTACAGGATTCCAAAATTGCAGCCTCTGGATGTGGAAAGTGTGTTCAATATGGCCAGGACTCTTATGGAGCTCAGAGACAAGGAACAGGCAAGGATAAAGAAGACTTTCCCACAAACAAAATGGACCAAATTAATCATATTCATTCAATCATTGAATTTGAACTAAACAGTTTTGATAAAGACTTAAATAAATTGAGATTAAATATTAATGAATTGAAAAGAAATTACAGAACTTTCACTGAACAGTGTAATGTGACAACTGAAGCCATTGATTATATTTCCCACACATTTGAGCAAACTGGTAGGTAAATTAAGATACACAGTGAGTAAATGTATAATATTTCTATTAATCTTATCAATGACCAAGTCATGAATTTGTAAGACAATTTTCTAGAGATAACTCATAACACAAAGCTTTCTACCATATACTTGGAAAGAAGTGATAATGAGAGAAAGAAATGGAAGGAGGAAATAGTTTCAAAAGTGGATAAAATTAATAATAGAACTCACATATGTCAATATTTTCTACACCTTTAAATGAAGGGAAATCATCTCCAAAGAAGAGTGTCAATCCATTTACAAGAGATACCCCTGGAGAAATTCCATTTGTTCCAAAAATATTCTCAAAGTAGAAGAAAGGCCAACATTCTCTGGTGAAGAAGAATAAGAACATATTGAATTTATAAGCACAGTTGACATGTTACAGGAGGTTTCACATACCAGATGAATTCATAGTGGCAATATTGCACTCTCTTCTTACCAGAACTCCCAAGAAATGGTATTATACAATTAGCAAATATAATGGAAATGATAATTTTCTTTGTTGGAAATTTGAGATAATGACCAAGTGAGCCATTAATTCCTGAAGATTTAAAATTTAAAATTCTTTTAAAAGTATCATTTTTTATTCTAAAACCTTCAAACCACTTACTTGGTTCCTCAAACAGAAACATGGACTATCTTTTTTACACCCATACATGGCTGACCCAATTATCAACATGAAGATATTGTGAAAATTTGGAGGTTAACTAGAAATTTTGATCAAATTCGGATGTTTACAGCCCTTTTCAACAAAGGAATTCATTGATGCAATTGAAGATATCATTACTAGTACCAAAATTGGAAAAATTTGGACTAGAACTCCTGTTGATTCCAGAACTATGCCAAAGAACCCAAGAGAGGTAAGGAGAACTTAGAGACCTGTCCTGAAATCCCATAAATGTGGAAGCACTTCCTATTTTTCAAATAATTTTACCAAAAAGAAAAAAATCAATGAATTCCAAGTTGCTGAAGAAAAAGAGGTATATGACCAATATTCTTCCGTTTCTGATGATAAACTGGTGTAAGAGTGTTATTTTGAGAATATCACAGCACTCTTTGAAGTTACTGAAGCTCATACTCAACTTTACAAAGCCAAGTATATAGCCTCAATGGGTGCATTGAAAGGTTTTCATCAGGATTTCCTGATTCCAAAAGCTAAGAAATTGCTTAGAATTAGCACTCACTGTGGTATTTATGAGTTTCTAAGAATGCCCTTTGGCATTAGAAATTCTCCATCTCATTATCAAAGAATGGAGAATACCATCCTTCACACAAAATTTTCTGAAGTATTTCTCATAATTTACATTTAGGATAAAATTATATGTTCATACTCATGGTCTTTGCATCTATAGAAAATTGCAAAGAGTACTAGACAAATTTGGAGAAGTGAATATGAATATCTCACTTAAGAAATGTGAATTTGGTTTTTAGAGCTCAAATCACATTGAGATATTGTTGTGGTTTTAAGCTTGTGTATTGTAAAGAGCAAAGTAGAAGCAGCGTTACTTAAGGAAACACCCCAGAAGAAGAAAAGAATTATGTATTTTCTTGGATTTTCCATCTATTATAGGCAGGACTTGAAATATTTTGTAATTCTACCCAGGTCACCATTTGATCAAAAGAAAGTATTCAAGATGACGAAGGAAATAATTAGAGAATATGAGAAGATAAGGAAACCCCACACAGAAGTACCTTTACCCCTTATGCATGACTGAAATATACCCTTCAAGTTGTAAATTGATGCAGACAGAGATGGATTAGGAGAAGCCCTAAATAAAGTCCAAATTATTGATGACAAACAAACAGAAGGACCAGCTTTGTTGATTGCAAGATAAACTCAACCAAAAGAAGCCATATATGGTGCAAGCCAGATAAAATGCTTATTTTGGATATGGGCACTTGAGAAAGTAAACCATAATCTTGATGGAAGTTTTTTTAAAGTTATAGCTTACTGTAATGCAATAAATTAACTTCTGAACATGAAAACACCCATCATACACATGTTGAGATGGAAAACAGCCATTCAATAATATAGAGGAAATATGACAATAGTTTATAGGGCAGCAAATATACAGAAGGATTCTGATAGACTTGGAAGGTGGGAAGTAGCACAGCAACTGATAACCAAGCTTACTTACCACTATAGGAAGAACTATTGCCCCCAATTGAAGGAATTAACATTTCTGTAATTAAGACTGAATTAGTTGAAGAAGTCATAGAGTCATACATGCAGGAAAAAATTGCCATATTTTAACATCCATATTTGACAAATACTGTAAAGACACATCTTTGGCTTATTCATTGGGTGAAGTATGGAAAAATTCCTATTATGAAGGAATATTTTGTTTGTTTTCTGGCAAGATATATGACAGGACTAAATATTCATGTGTAATGACATTATGCAGTAGATTGCTAATTAATACCATTCTCCATTAATATCATTATAGCAGCTATTCTTTACACCTATCAGAGGACAAGATGGGCTATCAGAGGGAATGATTCAAACCTTAGAAGACATGATAAGGGTATTTTGTGCCTATGGTTTAGAATTAAAATATGCAAATAGCTTTACCCATAATGGGTGCTGAGGTATTCCATACCAATTAAACCAGTCTCAAGCTTATCAAATCATAAAAAAATAAAAAAAAGTATGAAAGTAACACTTGAGTGATAATTCCAGAAATGAAAATAAAATTGAAGAATACCCCCAGAGATGTAAAGAAAACTGTGGAATAACTACAGAAAAGGAAATCAAATTTCACAATAATTTCAGATATGGAAATAGCATTGTGGAATAATTCCAGAGATAAAAATACAATTGAAAAATAACTCTGGAGAAGGAAATCAAATGGTGGAATAATTTGAGATATGGATATAGGATTTCAGAATAACTCCAGAGAAGAAAATCAAATTGTGGAATACTTTCAGATATGGAAAATAGGATTTCAGAATAGCTCCATAGAAGAAAATCAAATTTCAGAATAAAATCATATATGGAAATGGGATTTTGGAATAACTCCAGAGAAGGAAATCAAATTGGATAACTATGAAGCCAGGTAAATCAACCTGTAAAGAATTCCTGAACAATAATCAAGAACTTTAGATTTCTAGAAGATTGAATTTTCAACATGAAGAAATTCAATTAATATAATAAATACCAATGTCTCCACGTTATTTCATTATCCATAGAAAAACTATACAATTCAATATAGAAAAGCTCAAAACAGCTTTACATATTTGTATTGAGCACATCATCAAAATTTTATTTCCTCCATCTCACTCCAATCAAAAGAAATACCTAAAGGCTATTCAAGCAATTACAATGGATTTACCAAGATCAAATGTTCTCTTAGTAATAATAATAAAGCTCAAATTTGATATAAATGAGTTAATATATGCATTAAATGACAGAATGATAAATTAAACCACCAAAATAATTCCCTCAAGATTGCATATCAATGTTGAAAACAATACTTTCCCCCTTTGTTCAAATCTAATGGCAGTGCACTCAATAACAAATTCTGTATTTTATCCACTTTCTCCACTTCCAAGAAGAATGTCACCAGCTAAAGCCTGTCAGCTATTTTTTTAATTTCATTGCTTTGAGAAGCTCTATGGAGGCCCAAAAGGTATAAATAGAGGTCTTCTCTCCCTCATATTTCTAAAACAATTTAACAAGTCTCCATTCTTTAGGATCACAACCATCCCTGAACTAGCAGAATATACATAGTATTAGTGTTTTAGTTGTGGAAAGCTCAGTAGTCTTGTTAATTAACTGAGTATTATTGAAGAATACGAGTATAGCCATAGTGAAAAGCTCAGTAGCTTAGTATTATTGAAAAATAGTAGTTTTTTAGTCATGGAAAGCTCAGTAGCTTAGCAGTTATATAAACAAAGTAAAAAAATATTGAGGAGTTATTATTAGTATTAAATACCATAGTCTTATTATTAGGATTCATATTAAAAAAATCATCATAATAAAAACACAAAAAAAATCTTTTTATTAGTCTTGTTGAAGTGAAAATCAGATATTAGTCTTTATTTTATCATAAATGAGAGTGTTACATCAGAATTTTGGATATAGAGTTATTATATTAATGTAAATAGATTTATTTAGTTTATCTCCATTGAATCTTGTAGTTTTTCTATGATTGTATAATAAGGTGGAGAAATTGGTATTGGCTATTTTAATTGAAATTCTTCTGGTTGAAACTTTGATCATCTTCATTATGCCCTGGTACTTCTTTAAAGTTTGATTTACATAGCTCAAGATTTCTGAAATTTGGTTTCCTTTTACAGAGTCATTCCACACCTATTTTTTAATTCTGCAATTGTATGACATCTATAAGGTTACTCAATTTTTTTATTTCATTCTGCAGATTTATTCTGAAAATTCATCCCATAATTCTGTCTCTTGAGTTATTTGTTCATTCCTATTTTCATCTCTGAAATTATTCTGCATTTTCATTTTCTTGTCCCAAGTTATTCCGGGATCTGTCTATAATTCAATAATCCTATGTTTATTATCTGGAATTATTCTTAATTTTTATTTAAATTTCCAAAGTTATTTTTCAATATCTTCCATAATTACTCTTAATATCTTCTCTGAAATTCTGCAATTTGCTTCCTATTTCTAAGGTTTTTCTGCAATATTATTATTATTATTGTATTTCTTCAATATGTTAAGCTTTATTTTTGTATAATTGGTATGGATTACCACAATGGTTATTGGAAAATTCTGAAATTCACAACAGACTTACCAATAATTTCCCTCTTAAGGTACTTCTTTATTTTATCCCACACCGGCAGGAGTTTTCACAGCACACTTTAATGCCTTAATTAGAATTTTAATATAATAAATCTTTTAATTCTTCCACAGGTCAAACTTCCTCTATTTTTAAAAAAGAGATGCAATCCAAGAGTCCCACAAGACACAATAATGAAATATATGATTGAAATTAAAACTACAGCTTCCAGCTTCAAGATTTTTCTTGATAAAGTGGAGAACCATGAAAAATAAAGCATTAATGATGCTTTTGAATATGAAAAACAGAAGTAGGAAAAGAGTCATAAAGTACCAGAATTTGAACCAGGGGACATAGTTATAGTTTCAACATTAGAATTTAACTATATTAAAGGCCCAAATAAAATAAAATATTATTATGTAGTACCCTTTATCATTGTTTCATTAAATGAAACCAATTCAATTCAAGTAAAATTGAGTGGTGAATTTTAAAACAAACACCCCCCTTTTCTAGGCAGCTTGATTAAACAAAATTGACCAGGTGATGAATATTTTTTTCCTTTAACAAACCCCACACCTTTAACTGTACCACCAGTGGAACAAAAGGAAGACAAAAAGATAAAGAAAGGAGACTTAGGGGTAAATATCAAAGAAAATATCTTGTCAGATATGGAAAACCAGCACATTAAGATTAATTTCTGGCATAATCAGACATAACTGACTCAGAAAACCCTTTGAGAAGATTTGGGAATGAAGGAAAGCCACAAGTCTGAATATACCTATAAATGTGCTTCAATTTCTTGATATGAGTAATATAAAAAGGGCAGAAAGCAGAGCTCAACCCCCTTTGGGTATTTTTTTCTCTTTACTCTAAAACTCACTTATAAAGTTGTTGAAAAGGTTTATGTTTTGGTGGGAGGGAATGTGAGCCTTGAGGTTTATTTTACATACCCCAATAGGCCACAATTAATATTAAAATAACTTCTGGAATATATATGACCCATAGTTTATTCATATAGCCAAAATAAATTCTATTTCATATAGAAAAAAAAGAAGCTTTTTTATGAGTACCTAAATCCATGGAGTTAAGGCTAGATTTGAATTCTACACATAAATTCCCTCATGGTAGCACCATAGGGTTAATAAGCTGAGCTTAACACTGTGAGATGGTGATATGGGAAATACTTCAACACCTCATTATCAATACCACTTAAAACAATTGTGAAAATTATTTCCTTTTGCATTTTCACACCAAAATAATGTTATTGTAAAAAATTCCATGTTACATATACACTAAGTATAGTTTTATTCATGTTTGTGGCACATGAAATTACTTTATTCTTATATAAATATTTGGTAAACCAATAGTGGATCTCAGTCTTGAAGGCTGAATTAGTTTTTATGACATGTAAATAGTGAAGAGAGACAAAAGACATCAGAGAGAGTCAGGGTACCTAGCTTCTGAGGCCTCTGAGGCATGTTGAGCTCCAAATCTTGATTTCATGTCTTATCATGGCCCAATTGGTCTATTGAAACCTTCTGGTAACCTTGTTACCAATTCAATATCCCATTAAATAATGAAAGAGAAAATAAGCTCCTATTTTGTCATGACAAGGTGGTAATGAGGAACTCTGACTCCTGTAGCCAAGTAAAAGCTCATTTCTTTTCTATTAATAAACCTAAAAATATTAATTAAAACCCTTTTTGGACTAGTATCCATGGGATTACCTTTTGGCAATGTCACAGCGATGGTAATTCACCCTCTTGGACCTCAATATGGCATATCCATGCCATATCCAATTTATGGCAATTTGGCCATATCCATAAGCACTGGCCAAATTGGCCTTGATAGTCATTTCATCATCTGGGGCCAACCTGGACCCTTCACCATCATCAGGCATTTCCTGGCCTTTCTCTTCTTTTGGGAAATATTTTGTATTTTCCAGTCAACAGTAAAAACACATCTCAAACTCCTGTATTTGGCTTTTTAAGCTTTAAATACAGACTTGCGCATTTTTATGTATTCAGATATTTGAGGCCATTTTCCCATGTAATATGGGAAGTATGCCCAAACGGCCATATTAGGCCATTTGGAGCTTAATTTCTAGTTTTGCACATTTTGCACATTTCTTCACATTTTTTGCCAACTTTGCACAGATACAGTTTTAAAGCTGTATTAGCCGTATTTGGCCAAAACACCCAAAGACACTCTTTTACCTCTGAAGCCACCCAAAACCCAATTTTCACTTATATCCTCCTGGAATCATTTACTTCTACCATCCAATGACCAAAAGTGTCATAAATGGTGTTATACACCATTATGCATCTTTTTACATCAGCAATACAATGACACAAATATTAAATGGTTATTTCAACTTCTCATGAGTCCATAAAGGCAAATCATCCAGAGTATTCATCAAGGCTCAAAGAAATTGTCAATCTCAAATACCAATGACACCATCAAGGAATCATTGGTTATTCTCATTCACAGTATTCCTCCAAGGGAATACTGAGTTCATTCTCAAGGGATATTCAAGAGGCAGTTCTAAAACAATTTTCCAAGGATCAGGGTCCCTAAATCCACCTTGGCAACCACATTCATTCAATACAGTCTGGATTCATCAATACCTGTATTTTCAAACATACACCATGGGAATTGCATTCAACCAAATTCATTTCCCAATTTGGAAAGTTATACACTTCATCAAGCAGTCAATAAAGCTTCAAGGATTCAATACAGACCAGCTGTCAGCCTGAAGGATTCAATCTCTCAGCTTTTCACATATACCAGCCTCCTTTGACCCTGGGGGTTTTCCCCCCAGTTAATTAATATACTTTGATTTTATTTTATCTTTTTTTTCTTTTAATTCTGTTAAGTGAATACTGATATTATTGATTCAGTCATTTAGCACCTTTCTCTTTTCTTTCTTTTCCTGTCAGTGGATATTGGTGGTCATATTCTTTACTAATTCCATTGTTCCTTCTGGAAAGTTTGAACAGTGATTAAGGACTTACTGGTTTGGCTCTTTGGCCATTTGACTTCTTATTTCTCTTATTGCATCTCATCTTTGTACTTGAATATTTTCTGAGAGAAACTCACTTCTTTATTCTTTGGAGTCTTCCAGGTGAGTTTCCTGATTTCTGAGTGCCAGGACACTCTTGTTTTTCACCAAGAGCCCCTGTGAAATTATATTAATTAACTCATAATTTCTTTTTATTCTGTTCATTCTTTCTTTATAATTTCATTCAAATTATGACTCTTTAATTCTTATGAGCTTCATGATTCATCATTATCTCTCAATTTTCTCTCATTCATTCTTCATTTTTGAAAGTTGAAAGTTGACCCATTTTTTATTTTGTTTCTCTTTTTGAATATTATTTCCTTCATAATTCAGGCTCATTTCCATTTGATTTTCAAATTTATCATCAAGATTATTCAGACACATTCTTCACATCAAGATTCATATTGATTCATTCTTCAATAATTTTGATTTTTAAAGAAGAACTCACTTGATCTAATTTGATTGATTGATTTGACATAAATTGATATTGAATTCAAGAAAATTGATTGACCTGAAGATTTCATTTATTTTGCTGATTTTTCACCTGAATAATTTTGACATAAGTTGATTTTGCCTCAAGAATTCATTTTATTGACTGATTTTCTGAAGGATTTCTCATTTTTATTGATTTGACTTATTTCTTTATGGACTTTGAGATTTCATTTTGATATTGATTGATTGATATAACTCAAGATTTCATTTTGATTTATTGCTTTTTCTTCAAGACATTTATTTTGATTTTGATTTTGACTTCAAGTTTCCTGTTGATTTGCCTCAAGCTTTTCATATTCAAATTTTTGATTTTTATCAATTTCATTTCATTTTTATTCCTCAAATCATTCCTGTTCAACATTCACCTCCTTCAAGAGAGACACGATCTCAGGCCAGAGCTCAAGCTGTTCTCATTCCAACTCCAAGAGCTTCTCTTGATGGTACCCAAGCAGTTCCTCAACTGAGGGTCCAATTAGACAGAGGACCACATTTGGAAGGAGCAGCACCATCCAGGAAGGAAGGAAGAGGGCCAAGAAGATCAAATTCTTTCTCAGGAGTAGTTGGTAGCTTTCCAGGATTTTCAAGGGTCCTGGTGAAGATGGTGAAGAGGAGGAGGGGAATTCTGTGGAAGAGGAAGTGTCTGATGGTACTGAAGGTGTTCCTGCTCCTTTGGGGGAATCCCAAGGTACTGAGGGGCCAACTCTAGCCCTTTCTAATAAGTCTGAACCATCTTTATTTGCTATCATGCAGCAAATGACTCAAATTATGGCCAATCTTTAAGCAGCTTCATCTTCTGAAGCATCCAGACTCCATCTATGAAGGTACCAGAATGCTTTAATGGGAATCACCCCTTTAAAGTCAGAAGTTTAATTCAGTCTTGTCAATTAATTTCTCATAATAATCTGGAAAATATTTCTCAAGACAGAAAGAAAGTTCTTTATTTTTATGCCACTTCATTTCTTATTGGAAGGGCTGCAAAATGAATTGAGCCTTATCTTTCCAATCTCACCAATAAAGATACAAATTACCTTCTCAATTCATGGAATTTATTTTAATCTCAACTCATTACCTTCTTTGGGGACCCAAATGAAGTTAGAAAAGCTAAAGAAGAGTTTGATTCCTTAAGAATGAAAGAAGGTGGATATGTATCTTTATACCTTGCTGATTTCAGAAGTTTGGTTTCAAGAATTGGAGATTGGGGTGAAAGGGCTCTCATACGCCATTTCAGGAAGGGATTTCCATCCAGGATTTTGGATCAATTGGCCTCCAATCTTTCAAGAATTGACTCTCTTAAAGACTTGATGGATATTACCCTGGAGCTTGATACCAGGTGCCATGAGAGGCAAAATGAAAATAGTCATCATCAAGAGAAGAATCCTGAAGCCTCAAAGTCAAATTCTTCTCAACCTCAAAATTCTTCAATCTCAAGTCAAAAGAAGAAGAAATATTTTCAGAAGAGCGACAAGACCCATTCTTCTTTGCTGAATAAATATTTCAAGTTGATGAATTCTAAAAAAAGAAGAATAATAAAGGGGGACTTATGTACATATTGTGGTAGGAAGCATAGTCTTGATTCTTATTTCAAAAGACCTCAAAACCAGCTTGTCCAACTGTCAGGCCAATTTCAGAGTCAGAGAAAATCCTGAGTGAATATCATGTTGTGTTCAATGGTCTTCACTGTTTTCCATCCAGAGAACAATTGTACATTCTGAATACTGGTGTCAAGAATTCTCTTAAATTCTTCATTCTTCCTTCTCTCTCTGATGTGTTTTACAGTATTCTCATTGATTCTGGTGCTACTAACTCATTTATTGAAAAGCAGTTTGTTCACAAGTATTCTTTGACCATTTCAGAACTCCCAGAGAAGATTTCTCTTATCATCTTGGACTCCTCTCAGTCCCCTCCTTATTTGTGACTCACCATACCAAATATATGGTTGAGCTCCCTTCCTTCCCAAGCATTGAATGGAGCTTTTTAGTGATTGATACTCCCAAGGGAGAAGACCTCATATTGGGCTTTGACTTTCTTAATCATTTCAATACATCCATTGATTGGAGGCAAGGGCTGATCACCTTTAATGCTGATCATAAGGACTATTATAATCCTTCTAAATCCTTCAGCAATGATGTTTCCTCTGCCAAATCATGTGCATCTCTGGTTGGTTATTCTAGAACACCATCACTTCCATATTCTGTCCATATTCCTTCCCTTAATTCCCATCAGTAATTACTATCATCTAGACCGGAAGTCTTCAAAGAGATTAAAGATGTTGGAGAAGATAATTCTGTGTCTTCACTTAACCTTCCTCCTTCATCTTATTATGACTCCCTGGAGGAGTTGGGGATGAAGAGGAAGAGCCAGAAGAAATAGAAATTGTGATGAAGTTTGTTCCTTCTGCTTATCACAAGTATTTTGACTTATTCTTCAAGGTAAAAGCATAGAGATGTCCTCCTCACCACACCTGTGATCATCATATTGAGGTGGAGGGGTCTCTACCTCCAGTTGGGGTGATCTACTCTTTATCAAACCAAGAGTCAGATACACTCAGGGCCTACATTTCAGAGAATGTAGAGAAAGGTTTCATCTGGCCAAGCTCTTCTTAAACAGGAGCACCTGTCCTCTTTGTCAAAAAGACGGATGGTGGCCTCTGTTTGTGTGTTGATTACTGCAAATGCAATTCTGTTACTAGGAAGAACAAGTATCCTGTTTCTCCTATGAATCAGCTTCTCACTTTTTTTAATGGTTCTTCTCTCTTCTCCAAGATTTATTTGCATGGTGCATAAAAACAGTTCAGAATCAAGGAAGTTGATGAACATTTGACTTGTTTTAGGACTAAATATGGCAGTTATGAGTATTTGGTAATGCGATTTGGGCTCACCAAGTCTCCTGCCTCTCTCCAAAACCTTGTCAATGATATTGTTTATAATCTTCTTGATGTTTATGTTGTCGTTTATTTGGATTAAATTATGGTCTTTTCCAAATCTGAGGAAGAAAATGTCACTCATGTGTCCACTGTTCTTGCCAGACTCAGAGCCAATAACCTCTTTGCTAACGCCTCCAAGTGCCTATTTCATGTTTCTAGTGTAGAGTATTTAGTTTATATTGTTTCTCCTGAAGGCCTCCAGATGGACCAAGCAAAAGTCCAGCAAATTTGCAATTGGCCACCTCCCAGAAACCTCAAGGTTCTTCAATCTTTCTTTGGCTTTGCCAATTTTTACTGCCATTTCATCAAGAATTATTCAAAGAAAATTAGGTCACTCACAAGTTTCCTCAAGAAAGATTCCCGTTTTCCCCTGAATGAGGAAGCTCTTAGACAGTTTCATCAACTCAAAGAGGCTTTCACCACTTCTACAATCCTTCTATAACCACCATTGTACAGACTGATGCTTCTGATTATGCCTTGGGTGCTGTACTGAGTCAGATCCCTGACTCACAAAAACATCCCATTGCATTTTATAGCTGCAAGCCTGTTTCAGCAAAGCTCAACTACAAGATTAATGACAAGGAGCTCCTTGGAATAGTCTGGGCTCTCAAGCACTGGAGAGCTTTTATTCTCTCACTTTCTTCCCCTTTTGAAGTTCTCACCAATCATTCTTCACTTCAATAACTGATGTCATCAAATATTCTCACTCGCCATCAAGCCCACTGGGATGAGTTCTTATCTGAATTTCCTTTCTCAATTACTTACTTCCCTGGACGCTTGGAAACCCTTCCAGATGCATTGTCACATTGGGATGACGTTTAACCAGAGAGGGAAAGGATTTCATCAGCAAGAACCCAATGAATTATCAGCAAATAATCAAGAACAATGGAATTCAGGCCTCAAAATTCTTTGCAGTCAAGGTGGATTAATTTTCAAATTTTATGGTTTCAATTCAGAAGGAATTGTGGGAAGATTCTCAATATAGAAGTATTCTTCAAGATTTGGGTAAAGGTAACTCTGTCCAAGATTATTCTCTTTATTCCTCTTCCCAACTTCTCCTTTTCAAAGATTGGGTGGTGGTTCCAAATGACCCCACAATTAAACTCAATATACTTCAAAAGAGGCATTACTCTCCTCTAGCTGGAAACCCTGGCAAATGAAATACTCTCAAACTTGGAAAGTGGGATTTTCACTGGTCTGGCATAACTCAATTTACCAAGTATTATGTCTCATCTTCTCAACAGTGTTCAAGAAAAAAAATTCATCACAAGAAGTTTGGACTCCTCAAACCTTTTCCAATTCCAAATGGTCCTGTGATTTGTCTTTCAATGTATTTCATCACTCAATTGCCACTGTCCAATTCTTTTGCCTCTATCCTTTCTATAGTAGATAGATTCCCAAAAATGGACGTTTTTATTCCAACAATTTATTCAATAACTTCATTAGATTTGGCCCATTTCTTCATCAAGAATATTTTCTCAAAGCATGGCCTTCCTTCAAGCATTGTTAGTGATAGAGTTTCTGTTTTTGTTTCTTTTTTTTGACCAATATTTGTTAGCAGCGCAATATTTCAAGAGATCTGTCAACTGCCTATCATCCAGAAACAGATGGACAGACAGAGAGGGTAAATCAGTTGCTAGAAAATTACCTTTGGATGTATGTCAGTTATCATCAAGATGATTGGAACACATGGCTCCATCTGGCTGAATTTGCCTACAATAACTCTGACCACTCTTCAACTAAACAATCACTGCTTTTCACTATTTATGGAAGAGATCCTCATTTTGACTCTGTTCACATCATTCAAGATACTTGTGAGCCTTAGAGGTATTTTCATATACCCAAAGTACCACAAATGATAAATTAAGATACAAATATAAGTAAAATAGATTTATTTATATTATAAAAATAAAAAAATTGAAATATAAATACAAACTTATATTTAAAAATAAAATTACAATAAAATTTAAAATTATGAAAATACATTTTTACTTGTAAAAATTAAGTAAAAATGAATTTTTAATAAAAATTATGAAATTAAAATATTTTTGGTAAAAAGTTATATAAAATATATCATAGCTTTTTATCCAATAAATACAAATAAAGAAATTATCCCACCATTGTATTCCTCATAAAAAATAAAGTGGGGTCACTTCTGGATGAAATTTCTGTAACTCAACTCTAAATAAGCTTAAATTAAGTTTTTAGTATTTTTTGTACAAAAGTATGAAAATCCTCAAAACCTTAATTTAATTCACACCACATGTGGTGTTAACCATCAATTCTTGTGTTAAAATTTAGGTGTTGTGTTTAGTTTAGAAGCTATGAGGAATTGAAGTATTTTCAATTGAAATGTCAAAATGTGCATGTGTATTACATAAGGAAACTTTAATTTACATATGAGGTATCAATTACTACATATGTGTAATTAAGAACTCAATTTAATTACATATGTAAATTATAATTGTATTACATGATGAGGAATTAGAGAAAAAATAAATTGGAAAGATTAATTCTGGGGGAAAAAGACACTCTAGCTCTAAGGGGGAGCTAGACCCCCAAAATCCTTGCTGACTGACGTGGAATGTGAAGATCCACGCAAAATTTCATTCCTTTTGTCCTGTAATTGAGTCACAGGACCTGTGACTCAATTGATGATGAGGTTTTGATACCAACCAGGGTAGTTTTAACTGCTGCCAAGAGGGTAAAACTACCCTTAAGTTGAGACAATGTTAGTAAAAACAGTTTCAACTGGTTTCTATGCCTCTTACACACATTCTGACGTGCTTTGAAGGCTCTAGACCAGGTATTTCTATAGTAATGGCTGATCTAAGGGTCTAAAATGGCTTAAACCAGCCCTTTTTTGGTCTAAACCAGGGTTCAATGATGCCATAATTGGCTTTTCTGTTGTCAGACTGTTTTTCCCGACTGACGAGAGTAAATTTCACTTTTTGGAGTAAGAAAATTGATGGCTATAAAAGAATGTCTTCTTTTCCCCAATTTTCTCTTCATGTTAGAAACTTTTCCTTTTATAATTATCTTAAACACTGTTAAACCAATCAATAAGAGACTCAAACCACCTTTTTTAAACATTTTTAACCTTTTAACCATGTTAAAAACCCATTATAATCATTGTTTGTAACTCTTATAATCATTTTTACCCCTGAACCACCCCAAAAGTGAATTAAAGCATCTTTCATCACTGTTAGCTTTGTCACTTTGTTTCCAAATTCACTATGGTCATCTTTGGGCATGTTTTCTCTTTAAATATCTTTTTAAAGACTTTTTTCTTTAATTAATTGCTTGCAGTTCTTTGCTCAATTCATTCCAATTGAAATTGCTCTTGAAGAAATTTCTTTTGTAGCCTTAAATATCTCTTGTAGACTGTTTTTGGATAAATCTTTATTGTTGGTAAAACAATAAATTTTTATTATATTATTGTTTTATACTTATAAAGTTAAAAACAATAAAAATTGGTGTGTTTTCTCTTCAAAAATACTATTTCTTACTATTTTTAAATAATTATACCTTATACAAATTTTGAGGACAGGAAAAGTACTTGATATTTTATCAAAGTCTCATATCCATACCTTACAATACTCCTGCTGGAAAGTTATCAACAAAAATTCAATCAGTACAGCAAGATGTCAAGAGAGAACTTAAATTTGCCATAAAAAGGCTTAAGAGGTATTCAGATAAAAGTAGAGCAAGTCCACCTGTCTTCAATCCTGGTGACATGGTATAGCTTTCTTCCCAAAATATTAGATCAACTACACCCACCAAAAAACTGTCTGAAAGATTGTTGGGTCCTTTTCCAATCTTGGAGAAAGTCAGGACTCATTCCTACCATCTCAATGAAAGTCCATCCACCCAGTTTTCCATATTTCCCTCTCAGAACCAGTTATGACAGAATCAAGATCCTCTTCCTCCAATTATCATTGAATAAGAAGAGAAATGGGAAGTCTCTCAGACACTGGACTTAAAGCTCAAGAGAGGAAAATCATTGTATTTGGTGGAATGGAAATGTTTCAGTAAAGACCCAGAAAAATCCACTTGGGAACCAACTGAAAACCTCAAGAATATCCATTCTTTATATCTTGACAGGCCAGGACCCAATTCCTCCAGGGCTTGATAATTTATGGTGCTTGGTGGCGAGAGGAATTACCAAAAGTAAGTCCCA
This sequence comes from Austropuccinia psidii, assembly GCA_023105745.1. NCBI lineage: Eukaryota > Fungi > Basidiomycota > Pucciniomycetes > Pucciniales > Sphaerophragmiaceae > Austropuccinia > Austropuccinia psidii. Next base: position 30,668,655 of record JALGQZ010000004.1, on the reverse strand, counting down.
CTCCTCATATGCACCTTTAGAGGTATTCTACCCTTCTTGTTGTAAGCATCACCTTGGCCACTCTGCAAGAACTCTGCAATTTTTGGACACAGATCTTTGGCCAGGATTTCAACATCATTTCCAAAATTATGGCCATTTTCACTTGGGCAAATAGACCATTATTTTTCTTAATTTCTTTCCAAGTTGTTCCAATTCCAATTCATTCTTTCAGCAAATTTATTTTCTTTTATGGCACTGGTGGGAGTGGTAATTACCAAAAGTAAGTTCCTCTCCTGGTGTGCACTTCCTTGAGGGGTTTACAATCCTTTGTAACATCACCTTTTCCACTCTGTGAGCACCTGGTATCAAATCTTCTTTTCTAGGACCTTGGCCAATTAAAATCAATTGTCAAAATCAGTGATCAAGATTGGAACCTCCTCAAAATTCATTTCCCCTTCCTTCTTTTATTATTATTATTTTCATTTTCAACTTTCTTTTATCATGTCAAATTTCATTTCAAAAATAATTATTCATTTTATTCATCATCAATAATGAAGCCAATGTCAAAAGAGGATCAAGCAAGTCCTGTGTCATATGCCAGCATTTAACATCAGTATCAGTTTTTTATTTCCCAAAAAAACTCCTCTTTATCCCTCTCTTAAAATCTTCCCAATAGCCTCAGCAGGCCTCACCTTGTATTGGTGCTAAGGAGCTCACCATTTCAACGTGGGGGGTACTGTTACAACAATGGAAATTCACCCTCTGTACCTCAATATGGCATATCAATTCCATATTCAATTATGGAAATTTGGCCATTTCATTCCTTATGGCCTTTATGGTCATTTTATTATCTGCAGCCAACCTGTCCCCTTCACCATCATCAGGCTTTTCCTGGCCTTTCTCTTCTATTTGGAAATCTTTTGTATTTTCCAGGAAACAGGGAAAATACATCCCAAAAGGCTGCATTTGGCTCTTTGAGCTTTAAATACAGATTTGCGCATTTTTCTGTATTCAGATATTTTAGGCCATTTTCCCATGTGACATGGGAAATATGCCCAAATGGCCATATTAGGCCAACTGGGGCTTAGTTGCCAGTTTGGCGCATTTCTGCACATTTTTTCCAAACTTTGCTCAAATACAGTTTTGAAGCTGTATTAGTTGTATTTGGCCAAAGCACCCAAAGACACTCTTTCACCTCTGAAGCCACCCAAAACCCAACTTTTACTTATATCCTCCTGGCATCATTTCAAAAGACCTTTGGCCACTTCCACCCTCCAATAACCAAAAGTGCCATAAATGGTGTTATACACCATTATGCATCTTTTTTCATCAGAAATACAATGGCACAAATATCAAATGGTTATTTCAACTTCTCATGAGGTCATCAAGGCACATCATCCAGAGGATTCATCAAGGTTCAAAGAAAAGTGTCAATCTCAAATACCAATGACACCATCAAGCAATCATTGGTTATTCTCATTCACAGTATTCCTCCAATGGAATACTGGCAGTTCATTCTCAAAGGATATTAAAGGGGTGGTTACAAAGCAATTTTCCAAGGGTCAGTGCTCCATCAATCCACCTTGGCAACCACATTCATTCAATACAGTCTGGATTAATCAAGATCTGTATTTTCAATTATACACCATGGGAGTTTCATTCAACCCAGTTCATTTCCCAATTTGGAAAGGTATACACTTCATCAAGCAGTCAATAGAGCTTCAAGGATTCAATGCAGACCAGCTGTCAGTCTGAAGGAATCAAGCTCTCAACCTTTCACATATAACAGCCTCCTTGGATCCTGGGGAGTTTTTTCCCCCAGTTAATTAGTATACTTTGATTTTATTTTCATTCTGTTAAGTGAATACTGATATTATCAAGTCAGTCATTTAGCACCTTTCTCTTTTATTTCTTTGCCTGTCAGTGGATATTGGTGGTCATATCCTTTACTAATTCCATTGTTCCTTTGGGAAGGTTGAAACAGTGATTAAGGACTTACTTGGTTGGCTCTTTGTCCATTTGGCTTCTTATTTCTTTCATTGCATCTCATCTTTGTACTTTCATATTTTATTAATGGAATTCACTTCTTTATTTTTATCTCCTTTATTCTTTGGAGTCTTCCAAGTGAGCTCCCTGATTTATGAGTGCCAGTCCACTCTTGTTTTTCACCAAGAGCCCCTGTGACAGGCAACCAGCTATCTCTATCACATAAAAATGACCTAAAAATTCAAAAATTCACTCAAAATACAATTCTTTACAACTCCTTCTGAAGCTTCAAGGACCAGTGGAGAAAGGTATAATCCATGGTAATCCCAATAAAAATTATGAATCTAATATTCCAATCAAAAGTCCTACTTAAAGTCCATCTTTGTTGATTTCATGTGAAACACTAAATCTTCAAAAATCCATAGTAAATACAACCTTTTATGAAATTTCCAATAAATTTCATAAATTTCAGAGAACAATCCATATTTTGAAATTAAAAACATATTTACAATTTTTAATACTTTATTTCCTAAACATTAATGGGTTGGTAGTCATGTAAAATTTATTTATTAAGTAATTATGATAATCCTATGTGACTAGAAGTGATTTTATCATTAAACCAATTAAGTTTACAGATTTTTCACTCACTAATTTTTCATTTTTCTCCATGGAAAGCCTCTGTGATCTGTTTTGGACTTAAAAGGAGCCTAATGTTTCTGTTTTTTCCAGGGATAATCTTAACATTCAGCTTTATCAATAATACCATCAAGTATTGGTTAAAGTTCTTCTTAACTATTTTTATTTCCCACCCCAGTCATAGCAACCTGAGATAAAAGTAATTTACTATTTTCAATGGCTTTTAACTATTGATTGCTGAATGACTGCTATAAATCAATTATTGATCCCTTAAATCCACAAATAATCTATCACATCACTATGAAAATTCTTTTCAAGATAATTTTGGAGAATTAGTGAGTGTTTTGTTAAATTATCAAAGTTTTTCTCCAATTTTTTAGTTTTCTTAAATAATTTCTTATTATTATTAATTAAAATTATATGATATTATATTAGTAAGAAGTTTCATTTTCAATTATTCTTGTAAATTATTTTAGTAGAGAATTACTTCTCCCTGATATAATGAATAGTTGTGTTTAACAGGTAAAAGAAATAATTACACATTCAATAATATATTTGTGCTTATAATAAATTTATCATATTTCATAAGACATTAATAGTATTCTTGATCAATATTATTATTATCAAGAGCTTCATAGACACATCCTAAAACACATATTCTCAATTGTGACCAGTGTTGAAATTAAAAATTCAATTCAGAAATCAAAAATCCCTCTTAAATCAAATGGAAAACTCTCAAAATTGCTTTACATTTTGTTTTTAAAATGATATTCTTTGAGAATAAACTTAAACCCTCAATTTTATTCAACTCATTCCCAACAAAAACCTGAAAAAGTGCCATGTGTTTACATCATTTATGTAAACCCATTAGTACAATGAGCATATTATCAGAATCAATTAAGATAAGAACTACACCTTTCAATAATCATTTCAATGTAATTATGTATTACAAAATGAAAATTAATACCTTTATATGTACATAATTGTGATCATGTATTAACTGTTACTTGCTGAAGCCATAATACACTTAAGCTCTGAGAGGTGCCTCAATCATTTCATAGTTTCAATAGTGATATACATCCCACATCTCTTCTCCTTAAACTAAAACTCCTTATTCCATTTTTGTTTTTCAATTCATGTTTCATTTTTTGTTTTTCTCATCCAACTCCAAATTCTTTTTCAATTTCACCTCTTCAAATGGTTGACTTCCAACATTATTTTCCTTCTCTTCAAGCCATTTCTCTTTGTCCCGCTCCCATGTGTACTATAATTTGCCTCACTGTCTAAGAAGAGTATTTAAGAATTGAAATTTTATGGAATATAAATATTCATAATATATACCTTTTTTTCTGGATTCCAAAACAATTGCATAAGGTGGTAACAAAATATACATCATCTTCTTCCTTGAACCACTCTCTTCATTTAGGCTGGTAGTAGGTGCTTGATTTATCTTTTGTGTCAAATGTGAATTCAAATTAGTTTTCTTGTGAAAGAAGATCTCATCAAAGATGGAGACAAAAATTCTAACATTCAAGCATAAGTAAAAATTCATAATTATTGTTGTCATTTCAAATTAGTTCATCATCAGTATTAAAAAAGGGAGCAAGATTAATATGTGACACCAAACCATTGTTACTCTTGAAAATGGAAAGCACGTTTAATTAGATTACAAATTCGCTGAAAGAGAAGATAACTTACATTGATTGTTGTCAGTGTGTTCTTATTATCATTGTTCACACTATATTTTTCTTGAGAATGATAAATTTCAATGTGAGTCAAATAGATATTATTACCAAAGAGTGAATTCATTTCCACAAATAAATTACACATGATTCCAATATAATCAGCCATTGAATTTTTAACTTAACTCATGTCTTCTCCAGTTATATTTCCAATTTTTTTGGCTGACATATATTCCTTTTTTATGTTTGAAACTTATTTCAAATATGCAAATTAGTCTTAATCAATTACAGGATCTCTTGTTTACCTCAATTTGCATAAAATAAAAGTGTAAGGTGTGTATATGAGAGTTTTATTTAGAATCTTGTAATTTTCCTGTCCTCAAAGCTTGTATCAGGTAAAAGTTGATTGAAAATAGTAATTTTTAAAAGTTTTGAGAAGAAACCTTCCAAGATTATTTTTGTTGAATTTCTTAGTATAAAACAATAATCTTATAAGGATTTATTTTTGCACAAACCATAAAAGCTTATCCCAAAAAATGTAAGAGATATTTGTGCCGACAAAATAAATTTCTTCACAAGAGATTTCAATTGGACTTTATTGTGAAAAGAACTGGAAGAAATTAATATGAGAACATATTTTCTAAAAATAATATTTAATATAAAACACACCCAGAGGTTACCAGAGTCAATTCGGAGACAAAGTGACACAGCTAACAGTGATTAAAGATGCTTCAATTCACATTTTGTTTGAGCCTTCAGGTATATTTTACATACTCAAACTGGCCACAATCAATATTTAAATACCTTCTGGAATATAAATAGCATATAGCTCATGTATATATCCACAATTAATTATTTTTCATATAGAAAATATGATTTCACAGGGGCTCTTGGGGAAAACAAGAGTGGCCTGGCACTCAGTAATCAGGCAACTCACTTGGAATACTCCAAAAATTTAATAATATAAAATAAAGAATAATGGATTTCTCTAAGAAATATGAAAGTACAAGATGAGATGTGTAAGATGTGACTATGAAACTGATGATAATATCACTATTAATCAACAGTACTGTGTCTGTTCTTATGGAATATAATAATAAAATATTATTATAACCACAATTAAATAATTAAAGAATTATTTCTTTCATGTGTTAAACACTACTAGTGATTTTAACAGTGAGCAAGTAATTGTCTACAAGAAGATTTTAATAATAAAACTTCTTTCATTAAAATAATAAAATTATTTTAATATATAATTATCTTTTGCAAGAATAATTATAATGATAATTCTTGAAGAAAACTAATTTTAGAGAAAAACTTTAAGAATTAAAGATAAATCACTCACTAATATTCCAAAGAACTTATTGAAAGATAAAGTAGAGAGATTTGACGTAGAATTGTGGATTTAAGGGATCAAAACTGTATTTATAACAGTATTACAACAATATATTGTTTTTTTCTATGATTTCACGTCTTTCTGATTTATTTTGAAAGATTTTAAACACTTAAGAATAGCTTTACTAATACTTACTTGTTGGTAATAATGGTTTAAATGAATAATAAGATGATTATGTGGAAAAAACAGCAAGAAGAGGCTTCTTTTAAGTCAACAACAGCTCACAGAGGCGTGCCATGAAGCAAACTGAAAAACCAGTGAATGAGAAAGCAATAAACCTTTTTTGATTATTGATTGCATCATCTGTTGTCATGTAAGATTATCATAATTACTTAGTTGATGCTTTTACGTAACTACCAACCCCAATATGGTTAAGAATAAAAGGAGTAACATCTGTAAATCTTCTTTTATTCCAAAATAATCATTGATTTCTCAAAGTTATCAATTTTATTGCCAATTTCATCACAGGATGTAATTACTGTGATTTTTTGAAGATTCAGTGTTTCATGTAGAATAGTCAAAAATGGACTGTAAGTAAGACTTTTAATTTTACTAGTAAAACTGTAATTCTTTTTGGTTTGACCATAGATCATACAGTTCTCCATTAGTCGTGAAAATTTAAGAAATATTAATTAAGAATTGTATTTTTAATGAATTTTGAAGTTCTTACCTCATTTCTACGTAGAATTGCAAATATCAGTGTTTCACTGGTTGCTATGAGGTAAATCAATGGATACAAGTCCAAAAAAGGGTTTTAATTACTCTTTTGGGGTTTATCCATGGAAATTCATTAAGAATTGACATGGTTACAGGAGTCTAAGTAGCTCTTTACCTCCTTGGCACGTCAAAACAGCAGGTTATTTGCTATTTTCTTAAGTTTTACTGTAGTTGTAACATGGTAACCAAGTTCCCAAAAGGTTTTTGTTTACCAATTAGGCCAAGATCAGCCATGGATCCAAGCTTTAGAGCTTTCCACATCTCTGAGGCCTCAGAAGTTGGGTACCCTGGCTCTCTTTGATGTCTTTTGTCCCCCTTGCTTATTTTTTACGTCAAAATAGTAATTTAAGCTTCAAGTGAGATATCCACTATGGGTGTACCAAAAGTCCATGTAAGAATACCATGATATTAAGTGCTCAAAACATGCATAACACTATTGTTAGTGTATATGTAACATGGGATTTCTCACTTTCCCATTATTTTGGCGTGAAATTACGAAAAACAAAAGTTTTCACGGATCTTTTATGTGGTATTGATGATGTGGTATTGAAGTATTTTCCATTTTACCACCTCAAAGAGTTAATTTGAGCTTATTCACTCTATGGAGCTACCCTAGTTGAATTTTAGTGTAGAATCCAAATCTGGCCTTAAATCGATGGATTTACTTACTCAATAAAAAGTTATTCATCTTTTCTGAAATCAAAAATGATGAATTTTGGATATATGCATAATTCAAAATTTCTTTTTAAGATAATTGTGGCCTATTTGGGTATGTAAAATATACCTCAAGGCTCACAAGATGCAATTAGAGAAAAGGAAGCAAAATGACCAAGGAGCCAACCAAGTAAGTCCTTCATAAATGTTTCAGCCTTCCTGAATGAACAATTGAAGTAGTAAAGGATATGACCACCAATATCCACTGACAGGCAAAGAAGTAAAAAGAAACGTTCTAAATTATTGAATTGATAATATCAGTATTCACTTAACAAAATGAAAAGATAAATAAAGATGAAATGAAATCAAAATATATTAATTAACTGGGGAAAAAACCCAGGGTCAGTGGAGGCTGGTATATGTGAAAGGTTGAGAGATTGACTCTTTCAGGCTGGCAGCTGATCTGTATTTATTGTCTTATGGAGCGTATACCTTCTCAAAATGGGAATTGAACTGGGTTTAATGATCTTTGTATGGTGTATGATTGAAAATACAGGTCTTGATGAATCCAGACTGTATTTAATTGATTTGGTTGCCAATTTGGATTGATGGAGCATTGACACTTGGAAAATTGTTCTGAAACTGCATCTTTGAATCCCTTGAGAATGAACTTCCAGTATTCCCTTGGGGGAATGCTGTGAGTGAGAATATCCAATGACTACTTGATGGCACCATTGGTTCTTGAGAGTAAGACTTGTCCTTGAGCCTTGATGAATCCTTTGCATGATGTGATACTTTAATTATTTATGGAATGTTAGAATAACCATCTGATATGGGCACCATTGGATTGCTGGTGAAAAAATAAGCATAATGGTGTATAACACCATTTATGGCACTTATTGTTATTGAAGGGTGAAAATAACCAAAGGTCTTTGAAAGGTTTCCAGGAGGATCATGCATGAAATTTGGGTCCTGGGTGGCTTCAGAGGTTCCAAGGTGCTTTGGAGTATTTTAGCCATTTCTGGGTTTTTGGCAAAATACAGCTTATACAGTCTTAAAACTGTATTTGCGCAAGGTGTGCAAAACTTTGAAAGAAGTGAAAACGTGCAAATCTTGCATTCAAGCCCCAAATGGTCTGATATGGCCATTTGGGCATATTTCCCATCATACATGAGAAAATGGCATAAATGGGCCAAATGCACAAAAGTGTGCAAATCTGTATTTAAAGCTTAAATAGCCAAAGAAAGGATTTTGAGCTGTATTTCCCCTGTTGAATGGAAAATACCAAAAGTTGATCAAAATAAGATAATGGCCAGGAAGCCCCAAGTTGGCCTCAGATGTTTAAATGGCCATAAAAGGCCAAGAAAGATTAAATGGCCAATTTTGCCTAGAATTATGGATATGGCATTGATATTCCATATGGAACTCTAAGAGGGTGATTGTGATGGTTGTGACATGTGAATACCTTTTCTGTGAGTAAGTATGTGAGCCTTGAGGTATATTTTTACATACCCAAATAGGCCACAATTATCTTAAAAATAAATTCTGAACTATGCATAACCCATAAGTCATGCATATATTCAAAATTCATCATTTTTGATTTCAGAAAAGATTAATAACATTTTATTGAGTAAGTAAATCCATGGATTTAAGGCCAGATTTGGATTCTACACAAAAAATTCACCTAGGGTAGCTCCATAGAGTGAATAAGCTCAAATCAACTCTTTGAGGTGGTAATATGGAAAATACTTCAATACCAAATCATCAATACCACATAAAAGATCTGTGAAAACTTTTGTTTTTCTCTATTTCATGCCAAAATGATGGGAATGTGAGAAATCCCATGTTACATACACACTAATAATAGTGTTATGCATGTTTTGAGAACTTAATATTATGGTATTCTTACATGCACTTTTGGTACACCCATAGTGGATATTTCACTTTAAGCTTGAAATTCTATCTTGACATAAAAAATAGGCAAGGGGGACAAAAGACATCAAAGAGAGCCAGGTTACCCAACTTCTGAGGCCCCTGAGTCATGTCCAGCTCCAAATATTGTATCAATTTCTGATCTTGACCCTATTACTAAACTAAAACCTTTTGGGAACTTCGTTACCATGTTACAACTACAGTAAATTATAAGAAAATAGAAAATAACCTGCTATTTTGACATGCCAAGGAGGTAAAGAACAACTTAGACTCCTGTAACCATGTCAATTCTTCATGACTTACCATGGATAAACCCCAAAATAGTATTTAAAACCCTTTTTTGACTAGTATCCATTGATTTACCTCATAGCAACCAGCTATATACTGCTATTTGCAATTCTACATAGAATTGAGGTAAAAACTTCAAAAATTAATTAAAACTACAATTATTAATGAATCTTTCTGAAACCTTCAGTACCAATTGAGAACTGTATACTTCATATAAAAACCAAAAATAATTATACTTTTATATGTAAAATTCAAAGTTTTACTTACAGTCCATTTTTGATGATTCCATGTGAAACACAGAATCTTTAAAATTTTACAGAAAATACATTCTGTGATGAAATTTCAAATAACATTTATAACTTTGAGAAATAAATGAGTATTTTGGAATAAAATAAGATTTACAGCTGTTACTCCTTTTATTCTTAACCATAAATGGGTTGGTAGTCACATAAAAGTCTCAATGAAGTAATTATGATAATCTTATGTGACAACAAATGATGCAATCAGTAATCCAAAAAGGTTTATTGTTTTCTCACTAACCGGTTTTTCAGTTTGCTCCATGGCAAGCCTCTGTGAGCTGTCTTAGACTTAAAAGAGGCCTCCTCTTGCTGTTTTTTCCACATCATCACATTATTATATTATACCTTTATTACCAAACAAGTAAGTATTAGTTAAAACTATCTCTTAAGTGTTTCATTCTTTCAGAAATCAATAAGAAAGACGTGAAATCATAGAAATCAACTATAATTTATTGTGATACTAGTATAAATCAATTTTGATCCATTAAATCCGCAATTCCATGTCAAATTTCCCTACTATTATCATCTAAAAGGTTCATTGGATTAATAGTGAGTAATTTATCTCAATTATTAAAGTTTTTCTCTAGTAATAGTTTTCTGCAAGAATTATCTTTATAATTATTCTTGTAAAAGATAATTATATATTAAAATAATTTTATTATTAAATTCTCCTTGTAAATAATTCTTGTAGACAATTACTGCTTACTGTTATATTCACTAGTAGTGTATAACATGTGGAAGAAATAATTCTTTGATTATTTAATTGTGGTTATAGTAATTTTTATTATTATATTTCATAAGAGCAGTCATAGTACTGTTGATTAATAGTAATATTATCAACAGTTTGGTAGACACATCTTACACTTTGAAAGGTTTCCAGGAGGATCATGCATGAAATTTGGGTTCTGGATGGCTTCAGAGGTTTCAAGGTGTTCTGGAGTATTTTGGCCATTTCTGTGTTTTTTGTAAAAATACAGCTTATACAGTCTTAAAACTGTATTTGTGCAAAGTGTGCAAAAATGTGAAAAATGTGCAAATCTTTCATTTAAGCCCCAAATGGTCTGATATGGCCATTTGGGCATATTTTCCATCATAGATGAGAAAATGGCATAAATGGGCTAAATGCGCAAAAGTGTGCAAATCTGTATTTAAGGATTAAAAAGGCAAATACAGGCTTTTGGGATTTATTTCAACTGCTTACTGGAAAAAACCAAAAGGTTCCCAAAAGCAGTTAATGGCCAGGAAAGACCAAGCTGGCCTCAGATGGTGAAATGGACATAAAAGGCCAAGAAAGATGAAATGGCCAATTTGGACTAGAATGATGGATATGGAATTGATATTCTATATAGAAGTCCAAGAGGGTGATTGCAATGGCTGTGACATACAAACATCCTTTCTGTGAGTAAGTAAGCTCATGGATTTAAGGTCAGATTTGGATTCTACACCAAGCTTCACCTAGAGTAACTCTATAGGCTGAATAATCTTAAATTTACTTTACAAGGAATTAAGCTGGATAATATTTGAACAACTCATCATCAATACCACATGAAAGAATTGTGAAAAGCTTTGTTTTTTGCAGTTTCATGCTGAAATAATGGTATTGTGAGAAATTCTATGTTACATATATACTATCAATGGTTCTATGCATGTTTATGGAGATTCAAAATATTGTATGATTAGGTAAAGGTTTGGTATAACCATATTGTATATCAGTCTTGAAGCCTGACTTACTATTTTTGACACAAAAATAGCTAAGGGGCACAAAAGACATTAAAGAGAGCCAGGTTACCCAACTTCTGAGGCCCCTGAGTCATGTCCAGCTCCAAAGCTTGTATCAATTTCTGATCTTGACCCAATTAGTCTATAAAACCTTTTGGTAACCTTATTATAAATTTAATATCCCATAAAATAATGAGAAAATATCAAATAAGCTAATATTTTGATGTGAAAAGGAGGTAATGACAAACTCTGACTCCTGTAACCATGTCTATTCTTAATTATTTACCATGGATAATCCTAAAAAGATTAATTAAAACCCTTTCAGTACTATTATCCATGAAACTTCCTCTTGGAAACCCACTGTCACTGTTCTATTTGCTCATACCATGTAGAAAATGAGGTAAAACTTCAAAATTTCATTAAAAATGAAATTATAAATGAATAATTATGAAACTTTCAGGAAAAACTCATAAATCAATTTTTCTCACTCAACCAAAAAGAATTTTTTGATTCATAATTCAAATTCAAAACCTTAATTACAGGCCATTTTTGATGATCTCATATGAAACACTGAATCTTCAAAAATTCACAGAAAATATAACCCATGATGAAATTTCCAAAGAAGTTGATAACCTTTAGAAAATAATTTTTATCTCTGAATAAAAGGATATTTAAATCTTTTACTCCTTTTTTTCTTGACCATAAATGGGTTGGTAGTCACATAAAATTACTCAATTAAGTCATTATCATATTCTTTTGTGACTACAAGTGATGTAACAAATAAACCAATTAAGGTTACTGGTTTCTAATTCACTTTTTTTCACTTTGCTCCTTGGAATGCCTCTGTTAGTTACTGTAGAACTAAAAGGAGCCTAATATGGCTGTTTTTTCCAGAGATCATTTTATCATTTAGCTTTATCATTAATAAAAACAATTAAATATTATTTAAAATAATTCTTAAGAAATTTTATCTTTTCAAATCAATAAGAAAAACATAAAATCAAAAAATATTACTATTTAAGATACATTTTAGCTATAAATTGTTTCATTACTGTTTTGAATCAAATTTTGATCCTTTAACTCCACACTGATTACTCAAATCAGTTTACCAGATCTTTTAACAGTATTTTTGAAGTAATAGTGAGTGATTTATTTAGTTCTTGAGTTTTTTACTGGCTTTTTTGCCTTCTTAAATAATTTAGAATAACTATTTTTGAAAAATATAATTATTTATTAAAATAATTTTCTATTATTAAGTCTTTTTGTAATTGATTCTAGTAGAAAATTATTTCTTACTGTTATAATCATTAGTAGTTTATATAAAGTAAGAGGGATAATATAGAAATTTATTATTTATTTTTGGTTATAGCTTATCAATATATTATATTTCATAAGAACAGTCATAGTCCTCTTGATAGATAATGAAATTATTAAGAATTTCATAGGCACATCTTAAATTTGGGGTGGTTCATAGGTAAAATGTTTATAAATAGTTAAAAAATGATTATAATGATTTTTCCACATTCTTAAAAGGTCTAAAATTATTACAAAATTATTGTTTTAATCTTTTATTAATTGGTTTAACAATTTTTAAAGTAAGTATGAAAAGAAAAGATTCTAACATGAAGAGAAAAGTGGGGTAAGGAAGACATTCTTTATAGGCACCAATTTTCTTTCTCCAAAAGTAAGATTTACTTTAATAAGTCATTAGAAACACATAAACACCAGAAAACCCAATTATGGTATCATTGAGCCCTACTTTGGACCAAAAAAGGGCTGTTTTTACCCATTTTAGTTCCCTAAACCACCCCTTTCTCTAGTAAAATCTTGATTTAAGCCTTGAAAACATGTCAGAATTTGTGTAAGAGACCTTGAAAAAAGCTTTAACTGTTTTTATTAAGTTTTTTTAACTTAAGGGTAGTTTTACCCTTCTGGAAATAGTTAAAACTGCCCTGGTTGGTATCAAAACCTTATTGTCAATTGAATTACAGCCCAAATTTGATGAGCATTTGAATTAATTTTGACATCCTGCACCTTTCAGAAAGGACTTTGGAGGATTCTGTAACCTTTGGAGCCTAGATTTCTTTTCTGTCCTAAAATTAATCTTTCCTATTAATTTTTTTTAATTCCTCAACATTTACTATAATTAAGAATTTAGATATTTAATTCAATTGAACAATTACAGTACACAAATGAAATTCTTAATTCCAAATATGTCAATTTAAGCTCGCTTATGTGATACACATGCAAATTTTGACATTTCAATTGAAAATACTTCAATTCCTCATAGTCTCTAAGCTACACACCACACCTAAATTTTAACACAAAACTTGATGGTTAACACCACTTGTGGTGTGAATTGAATCAAGGATTTGAGGATTTTCATATTTTCACATAGAAAATACTGAAAACTGAACTTAAGATTATTTGAAGTTGAGTTACAGAATTTTCAATCACAGGTGACTTCACCTGAGATTTTATGAGAAATTCAATGGTGAAATATTTTTCATATGTTAACATTTAAATTTTGTTTTTATATTTAAAATTAATGTATTTGTTTTTTGATTGTAGCTTAATTTTTTTTTGTGGTGTTTTTGTATATGAAAATACCCCCAGGCTCACAGAAAGCCATGTTGATTTGATAAAAGGGGCCTTTCCATGGAAGTTGAGCCACCAGTACCAAAAAATTAATGAAGATTCAATTTGGTTGAAATACAATTAATTATTGTTAATAAATCTGAATTTGTTCAATGACTATATGGATGATGAAGGCCATATGTGGTCTTTATATTTGATTTGGCTTGAGGCATGATGATTGGATTCTATGATTTTTGAAGGAATTTTTGAAAATGGATTGTGGAAAGGATAAATAAATCATACACTTATGAATCATTAATCCATATTAAAATAAAATTTAGGTTAACTTTCATTCATGAAATCTCAGAGGCACAGGATTTTGTGAAAATACCAGGGGACTGAGTTAAAATTCCATGTAATTTACACATGAAAAACCTGGATTTTCACCATGGGATTTGGAATCCCAATCACATGTTATTGTTAGGATAGCTTTGATGACTTTGACACCCCTTAATATGTAAAAATGAAAAGATTTTGTTTTTTGATAAATATGCTTTTTTTTCAATTTTCAATTTTATTAAAAATATTCTTTGAATTAACTCTTTTCTTGTGAAATTAAAAGATAAGATATATATTTATATGAAAAATGATATTGTTGATAATCTTCAGTTTTATTTTTACTTGAAGGAAAAAAATATCAAACACAAAATGTGTTTTTTTGAAATAGTTTTTCTCAAATATTAATCAATCTTGATACAAATAAAGAATCAAAGAATTTTGACTTTCTTACACGTTTTTTGTTTTTGGAAAGAACAAAGCAATTTTTTAATTGGATTTTTTCCTTATTTTTTACTCTTTTTGAAGATTTAATTAACTTTTTTCAAAGGATTAGAACCACAACTTTTCAAGCTACTGCAAGATGACGCTGGAGGTGCAGCTCCCAGGGAGCCGTTCCGCAAAGTAAAGCGACAAATAAAGAAACAATACAATAAATCTACAAGTTACTATGAAAACAAAATCTACTCCATTTGAGTGAATAAAATTTTTAGGCATACTCTAATTTATTAGCTCGTTGACTGTTAAGGCAATGTATCATAGCTCATGGTGAGATAATAATGCCAAAGACATTGAAGATCGTTGGGTGAGGGTGATTTAGTTTTAAAAGAATGATATTTATGATGATGATAAATGATGAATAAATACTGTAGTCTGTAGTAAAATAACGCGTTTTGATAAGTTCTTGTCGGTACAAGTTGAAAATAATCTTCGCAAGCTATGAGATTGTTTAGTGAATTTTACTAACTCCATCCCCAAATCCACCAACGTAACCTTTGTCGGGAAATCCAATAAGCGAGATGGCCATTCTGATGAAGTTTTTTATTTGTTCAGTATTTTGAATTTCTTTAACTTTAGACCGTTGTCATTTCGGCGTGAGCAAATAAAGTCAGGTTCTCTTTAACCCTCAACCGAACTACTTCCATTTAAATCGATTTGTTTGCTTTAAATGTCTTTGCTTGATATAAGTTTGGCTTGTCAGTTTGGTTTAATGATCTTCTCATCGAGCTCGACTACCAATCCAAGACAAGATGTTGATTTGTTGATTTGTTGATTTGTTAATTTGTTAATTTGAATGATGATAAAGCTCAATCAATTTATGACTTCCTTGACCCCAACCTCTCTAAAAAAATATTAATATTCTACTAGGATTTCTTCGATCCATATATTGTACAGTACAGTACGACTCATCATCATCCATCATCAAAAGAGCTACGGTAGATCTCATTGAAAGACTTTCGTTTCCTTAGCGTCACCAAAGATATCAAATTATCACTTTACCAAACTGTAGTTGTAATATCAAACCAATAATAAATGTCAATAATCATGGAAATTTTACTGTAGATGGTTTTCGATTGGAATGGCAATATTCTATCCAAAAAAAAAAAAAACTTCGCCACGGCTCAACTGCTTCTATTTGAAAAATCTTTAACTGGCTTCTTTGAGACACTCTTGGATCTCGTTCCATCACCATTTTGACTCATATCTCCTATATGGTACAGTACAATCGTGCGAGCTTTTCTACTCTTGAGCAAATATTTAAGACAAAAGACGGGACCTTTATTACACTTTAAATACCCTCATCTGGACAACTATCGTGGGTTTCTAAATAGATTGAGCTGTAAACTCTCTCTTTCCCTCTTCCTCGCCATTTTTATCCTAATTAAATAAATCCTCCATCATATATTTTATATATTCTATAAAATTTGATAGTTCAATCTGCTAAAAGTTTGAGATTTCATTAACATCATAAAGTCTAAATAATTTTCTTTTGATTCAATTTCTATAGTGGTTGGGGTTATTTCAAAAAAAAAATAAGCAAAGGAAATATTAAACAATAGTTTTCTAATTTAAATTCTTTCTACATACATCATTACATAGGGCTTGTTTCATCGATTTCCTCAAATACCCCAGCTTAAAGAACCATCGGCTTTATATAAACAGTATACATATCATACCAAATAACGATTTTAATCTTTCCCTCTTCCGGTTCAATCCCTTCCATTTTCCTAGTTTTTAATTGATCCTGTCAATTTACTCTGGCTATTCTCCTACTTATCATTTTTGAGTCCATCATCATCGTGCTAGAAAATCTTCGCTTCTCTAGTTAACAGATAAAATAATCCAAAAATATATATAGCTTGCTATATTCCTCTCAGCCCCCCTGTCAATCTTTGACTTTTGCCTCTTTTTTAGTTTATCCTACTCAAGTTTTTATTTTATTGACTCTTCCTCTCCTAATACCTCTTGTTTTTTTTCCTTTTGAGGATTGATTTCGATTTTTACGTGAGTAAATTCAATTTTTCCTTTTAACAGACTACTAAAACTTATTTTATGTACTTTTTCTTTGAAAAAAAAAACAGTCCTTCTTGGTTTGAATAAACCAGTTTCATTTTTTTATTATAAAAACCATCAAGTCCCAAGAAATCCCTTAGATTTTTTCTTGAGTCCAGTTCTCAGAGCTCATTTATCGGTTAGTTACTCCTTTCTTTTTTTTTTCTCCAAATCTCAATCTTCCTTATCTTGGAAGTAGTCCCTTTCCGCTTTGATTTTTTTACATCGTTACAAGATAAGCTACCGTAGATCAATTTTTTTACCCTCTCCGTGCTTGAGATAGTTGATGATGAGGATGGTTGAGGGTTTAACACTTAGTTGCCTATGCAAGGTACTCTAGCAAGGGAACCCTTCCAATAAAAACAAAGTCTTTAATTTTCACTGTTCAGCAGCATACATTTGGGTTGTGATAGTGAAAAAGCCAAACTGTCTGTACGATCTTACAATCTCAGTCTCCTTGATGAGCTTTCTTTTTACTGATACATTCTTTGAATTGAGGTTTTGAATACTTTACCGCGAAGTCTAAGCAACCCTCTAGTTCCTTTATTTTATTAAATTTTACTTTAGCCCCTATCCTTCCTCCCCCTTTTTGTTATCTTTGATGGCAATCTAGCTCGATCAGTTTTTATATCAAACATCTATTTGATTTTGAATTTTCGTATGAAAATTTTGGATTTTCTTTTCTTTTTCAAATGTCTCTTTCATGTTCTTATTTTTAAGAATGATGGCATTTTTAATGAAAACTTGACTTGATGGGGGGGAGAAAAACTCTGGAGTTTTTTAATTTTCTTATGTCTTCCAAACCTTTCTCTCAAACCATCTTCCAAAGTGACATCCATAAATATGCAGACTATCAAGCGAGCTGTAAATTTGGCAGGCACATATGCCTTTCAGACTGATCCGAGGAATTAGGGAATCTTTCTCAGGCCTTGATATTCGCCTACTTATCAAGTACTTTTGAAGTCTCTTTGACTTTGTTTTCCGACCAACAAATCGATCGCTGCTAGTATATATTCTTGATCTTTAAACTAAAAAATTGTGCACCGCATAGTGCGTTGCATCTATGTTTAACTACTGTAATGTAATGTGTACAGCATCACAACAGTAGTTGTACTGTACATATACAATAGCGGTACTAATCCAATCGAATCTTCATGAAAAGGTTAACATTTCGTAGTTTATAATAGGCCTTCTGTACAGTACAGCGTTGTTGTGAGCGATTCGACGGACATGCATATGTTTGTCACTGCTGATGTTTGGGTGGAAACCATTTATTTAAAATACCATCAATCTATACTCCTTGATGCCTGTATTAATCATGTGAAACCTTCTATTGATAAAAATCGAAAGAGTTCTGGAAGGTTAAAAATAATCTCCCAACTTGCACTTGCCATGCTTTCTTTCCCCTTGCATCCATAGCCTCTTTTTTTATCTTGAAAATTCAATGACTTTTCTTCATCTCCCCTGTCGAATCGATCGTCTGCTGGCAGATTGAGTGACCTAGCAGATGATGTTTTTTCCCTTTCATTTGTATTCTGATTTCCTTTTTTATTTTTTTTCGTAAAATGAAATTTAGAAGGATCTTTATATTTTGCAAAACTTTCATTGGAAGGCTCAGAGTAAGTAAATTTTATTATCCGCATCTGGTTGTCTGATGGGTTGTCATGGAGTATCTTGGATGAAGATAGTTCAACAAGAATGATTTGAATTTTATGTTTCTGACATTTCTTTTCTAAATTTTATGTGATGAACCCATGAGTAGCTCAAGTTTTCGATTCAATCCAAATTTTGCGAGGTTGAAATGTTGATAGATGATGATGCAGAAAGTTCTGAATGGGGTTACATCTACGCCGAGTCAGATCCATCAGTCCGATTGAGGGTCCCATCTGATCAATTGAAGAAGAATTATATTAAAATAAATCCAACCGTCTTAGACGATCAGCTTAGTCATCAACAATTACTCCCAAGACCGATTGGAGGTGGAGGGGTAAGCCAGAATCTTGATTGCTGTGATGATTGAACAGCTTAGTTGCGCATATAGCTATACAGGCTTAATACAGCGGAATACAGCTGTATTAAGCAATTTGATATGCACGCAGTTACTATATGGCTTACTAGATGACGTCATCTTACGTTTCATTTTGGTTTTGATCACCACTATTTTAGGTCAAAAACCAATTTCCAACCAAATCCAACGGTCAACAAAACCTTAATAAAAATCCATTTCACACCCAATCGAACGGTCAACCAAACTTCAAGACTAGAAATTCTTTGTTGCTTTCTGATCAAAAAAATTCGGTCAAGAAGAATCAAGATGACTGTCTTTTATTCAGCCTTGGTCAACTTGATTTGCAGGAGGATCATCCAGATATTCTCAGAAACTCAAATAATCATCACCGCTCACACGATTCACACCATTCAATTTCAAATCCATGTCATTCCTCGCCGGTCTCTTCGAATTCATCACCTTCTTTACCCTCGTCGCCCATCTCAGTGCCTTCTGCACCGCCCATCATTAGAATTAAATCCGTGGATCTAAAACCACCTCAGGCTTTACATCCCTACCGAGTTCGTGCACCACTTCAACCACTTCTCATCAAGTCTGAAGCTCAGCTTCTCGCCCTCCCACCACCACCCCGCCCAAAAATTTCCCCACTTCGTCCTCGGTCTAATACTAACACTCGCCTAGATTTCGGCAATCCATCACTTTCAACTTGCTCCGCATCCACCTCAACTTCCTCATCACTCTCACTACAGCCTCAGTCCTCTCACACCGACCTCATCAAATTTTATTCTCAACCTCCAAAGCCGCCACCAACTTGTCCGTTGCCATCGATACCTGCAAAGCTCTCGCCCACACCACCACCCAGCGCCCAATCATCTAAACCATTCTCTGGTTGCAAAGACGTTGAGCCAAGGGCATCTTTATTGAGAACTAAGTCCAGCGGATCATTACAATCAATTTTGTCAATTTTTCCTCAATCGTCCTTAAAACCCTCTATCAACTCACATCAAATTCATTCAAGTACTATTTATCACCATCTGAATCAGACACGAGAAAATGAGGACCCATTTGCCGCAGAAAAAATCGTCATTCCTCCAAACTTCAAATCCAATAATGGAATATGTCTGGAAGACTCAGTCAATCCAATAAGTCCAATGCGCTCTCATAGCAGAACAAACTCATTGTATGCCTTATCTGAGTCTTGTTACTCTGTCAACACTATCGTTGAAAGTGTACCACACATCAACGAACATGAAAATTTAAACGGTCGGCCTTTGAACAAATCCATTCTTAAGGACCTTGCTTTGAGCAAGAAGGACAGCAAAGAAATACTCGCCTCAAGTAGTCCCAAAAGCTTCCAAACACCTGTTCAAGCCATAGATTCCCAACTCCTACCCTGGGAGACGTTTAGATTTCGTTTGCCCAATCGGCTTGATGGATTTTTTTTTCTAAACCATCGCCGTCCATCGATAAAAGATATATGCTCTCCGCCTATCAGTATAGAAATTTCACCCCCAATCAGCTCGAACTACCTAATCCCTGGAGATTGGATTCGTGTGAAAATTTTCCTCTCAGAATTGTTCGAAAACGTAGTAATAAGCTTTGTAGGTGAATCCAGATTGATTGGCGAGCAAAAGCTCAAGTCACACACATTTTTGAGCCATAGCATCGATTTGAAAACATCTGGAAACTGGGGACATTGGGAAGTTGAAGAATTCTTAAACGGAAGTGGTTGGTTAGTTAATTTGAAAATTCCCGAGTTGGCGAATTGTGACTGTGCGGAAAGATTTGGTCAAGAAGAATTGAAAATACCTGCGAGTAAGGTCAATGAAGAAGTGAGTAGCCTAAGTCTTGAGAGTACCATAACTCCAACTGAAATCACTCATGTACTTTGATTTAGGTTTTTATCTCGTATCATATTGTAGTTCGTGGAATTGGAAAGCAGAAAAAGAGAGAAAGTCCGATGAAGAGAAAGAAAGCTAAGGGGGAGGAAAAAATCAGGTTAAGTGTCATGCTGAAGAGGAAAAATTCAAAAAGCGGGCTTGGGAATTTAGTTTCAGTGGGAAAACATGGGGAAGAATGCGTTTGTATTTCGTCTTAACAGCTTTAAGGTTTTGAGCCAAAGAAAGAAAACATTCAAAGAGCTCACATGTAACAAGTTATTTTACAAATGCTTGCTTGGCCTTTCCTTACGTGACGTGACGTACAATACTTTTTTCATGAAAAGCTTTAAGGACATTTCATGTGACGCGCTCTTTTGATGACTCACTCATAGAAGAGATCAAGTGATGTCAAACCCTTTGTATTTGTTTTGGTGTTGCTTTTGTTTTTTGATTGAAAAGAACTTTTACGGCCAGTATGGCCGAAATATCACATGTATTTTTTTTCAACCATCCTTTCTACTTCAACATTGCAGTGGCGGTTACTCAAGCTAGACGTTTCTGACTCGTTGTATGACCCTGCTTAATAAACTACGACTAGTTCTAAAGAAGTAGGCTTGGTGAAGGGCTTGATATTATTTGAGTGGCTTGTTTTAAACAACTGCAAATACAAGAAATACTTTTTTTTCTTGATTATTGATTTTTGAAATTAACGTGAAGATCATTAAAAGCACATCATCTTTCCAAAAACACTTTATTGTTCTTATGAACATAAATTCCCAAATTAAAACCTTTGGACTATTAAGGTTAAAAATCATGCATATCACTGTTGACCATCATCAAATATGGACTGCAAGGTGAGTTTGGGTAAGATTTAAATGAAATTAGTAAATGATCAAGTGCTGTTTGATTGTAAAGAGATCTTATATTATTGTAAATTATTTGTACCAATATTTACAATTTTTTAACCACTTGTCACCTTTTACTTGGATTATTTCAAAAGCTGAACCCATGAAATTGAAATTGTTATACTATTAAATATATCATAACAATAGATCCATTAATAAAGATCTTTGGAACACAATTTCTGGATTTTTTTGGTAATCAGAAAAGATTCACTTGAAGGCCAGTTTATTTGAATTCAATTTATAAGTTCAATTTTCAAGTAATTTATTATACCTTTATAATATATCTTTTCCTAACCATTTATGACCTAAAAAGAGTAGAAACTAAATTGATAAATGATATTTTGGATTATCCAAGCTACAAAAATTTAATTTAAAGATAAACCTCAAGGAAGAACCCAAATCAAATGAAGTAAAAATAAATAAATAAATCTATACACTAGTCAAATGTTAAAGAAATTTATAAAATTCAAAAAATATTGAAATAAGATGAAGGGTTATTCTTTTCTTATAATAATAAATAACATTATATCAACCAACAAAAAAAAACATTAAACATTAAAAATCTATCCAAGTAAAAAAAAATAAATATTCAAAAAAGAAAAAAAATGATCTAAAATTTGATTTTAATTAAATCAATTAATTCATATTAAATATCTAATAATAAAAACAAGAAAATTAATTTCAATGGTTTGAAATAAATAAATATCAATTATTAAGAAAATTTTACCATTTGAAGGTTTTTAAAGCAAATCCAAAATAGAAGAATTCTAGTTTTTTTTTTTTAAATAAAAATGCTGAATTTTTTTTAACCAAATGACCCTGAATTTCACTGAAATTTTAATTTTGCAAAAAAATTGTGATTTCCAATTTCCAATCTTCAAAAAATATTTTTTTTTTTTAATTTTAAAAACATAATCTACTTTTCAAATTCCATAAAAAAGAACTCATTCTTAATCTAAGTGGAACTATTTTTTTAAAAATTCATTTTAATCCACTTAAGTATTGAGAGGTAAGTAGTGGGTCATGTTTTAGCTCTTAATGATTTATACACAATGGTTAGTAATTTTTTCTTCTTGATAGCATTTATGGAAGAGCTATACAGGCTTCCAATTCCATTATTGGACTTAGGGTCTTTGATGAAACCCATATTAAGGTATAATGTTTAATAAATATTCTTCTAGAGGTGATAGAGTGTCATGAAGGGTATCATTAGAAAGCTCAGAATATCATTTTTGTAACAAACCTACCCTTGGTTCTCTCAAACCAAAAGTGTAGAATTTTGATGAGAGGAAAATATTTCATTCATGATTATTTGGCCTATTATTGGCTCTGACTTTTGTAATTTTTCTGCTAGCACAACTTTGGTAGTACCATTGGATAGCCCTAATTTTGAGATTAAGATTTAGAACCTGTTTGATGGGGCTCTTTCTTTATTTCTAGCTTTTAGATGAGAGGTGAAAATTGAGGTTTATGCTAAGTTCTGCTTTTGAGTAGGAATGACATTGTTTTTTTGCTGTCCTATGGTTATGGGAGCTGTATATCTGTAGTTAGGTTATTTCACTCTTCATTTTTCAAAACCATTATGAGCTTTTTTTCTCAAGCTACTTTTAGTGGTGATTTTTCTCTACCATTGACTTTATGTTATTTTAATGACATTCTTGTGCTCTGGTTTTTAATGAATGGCTACTGTACCCTCCCTCTAAAAATGGCTCATCATTGATGAGACTATTCAGCCCTCCTAGAGGCTCCAAATATTCTCAAGTGGAATCCCCCTCTGTTATTTAATCCTCCAACAATAATTTGTCCTCATCAGCTGTCTGGTTCTAAAAACTGACAGGGTATTGTCAATGGTCTTTTCCATTGAGCCTTATCCTCCAGTATTTCATGATCTTCTTCACTATTCAATGTAAGTCAACCTTTAAACTTTGTCTTGTGGAATCTTTGTTTTGATTCTGTAATGGAACTTGTCCTCCCCAGTCATATGATAAGTTTTTACCAGGCTCACTGAGAAAACTGGGTGTTTCCTACAGAATTTCTCAGAAAATCTCACTTTTACTGCATTGTTCCCTATCATCCTTGTGATAGTAAAGATTACTGAAAGTTAGTCTTAAATTTACTTAGGGCTTTGATTAGAGAGTAGCACCTGGTCACCTTCCCTATACCTCTTTCCATATCTTTGGTTTCTGTAATATTTTACTTCAGTTATGCATCTTGATGCTGTGTAACATGCCTTTTTTCACATATGATGAAATTCTTTGGCTGTAGGGTGGATGGTTAGAAAATGTTTCATTAACTGATCCACTGTTAAAAAGGATCTCCACCCTTTCTCTATTAGAGAGAGTGATTTCCCTGTGGTTGAGTGCTTTCTGGTATTGTAAGCCAAGTGTATAGCTGATCAGAGTTTAGCCCAATGATGGGTGTACCCCTCATGGTCTCCATACTCCATTCCATATGCAAACATTTTCCTTATGATGTCCTCCACTTTTTGGATCATTGTTTCCGCTAATTCATTTGTGGAGAATGAAAGCTTACTCCCCAGTATATCATAGAGATTTGTCCAAACACCTGATGTGAATTTGGGAGCTTTAACACTGATAATGATCTTTGGTAATTCACAGATTTCTAGATTGTTATTATTGAATAGTAATGCTGTTTCCATATATGTATCCTCCTTATTACATGCTAGGAATCCAAAACTCTTTCTAAATATCTCTACAATGACTAAAAATGAGTTTTAGTTTTCTTTTCCACCTGAGAAAAGTTCTGTTACCTAGTCCACATGAATTATCTCCCATGGGTGTTTGGTTTCCTCTATGTGCTGTAGTAGTCCATAATTTTTCCAATTTTTTCTATTTTTGTTCTGTAATCTGTCACAAGTATTGATGTACTCACTCAGCCCTTGTTCCAACTGATGCCACTGAGCTATTCTTACTACTCTTTCCTTGGTTCTGTCTTCACTCTTGTGTCCCATATAAAGGAAATCATGAAATTTTTGTAGAACAAGTGTAATATGATTTCTGTAAATCACTAAGAGGGAATTGAAGGGCTTCTCCCTGTTTTATAATAGACCATCTATAATTAAAAACTCATCATCATTATATTCCCTCAGCCAAGGATCCTCTAATTGGAATTCTAGTTCTGGGCTCCAGTATTTCTGTTGCAGGCATGGAATTACTGCTCTAAACTGTTTGTGTCTGGCTTATGACTTGTGCACTGTGCTGAATATTTCAGTGTGGAGTTCTGAGGAGCTTGTCCCTAGTGTGGGTTTCTCCTTCTCATCTTGGGTAGTCTGGTGAGAGTCTTCAGTGTCACCATCTGGTTACCATGCCAAGAATCTGAATTTTCTTCTCCTATCCACTTCCCTGGAGTGTATAGCTTTTTTTTTAAAATCTCTGTGTCATAAGCTGTGTTTCTTTTGGCATGATCCATTGGCCATATACTGAGGACATCTAAATTGATATGGCTTTTTACTTCTTTGTAGATTATTATTATATTACCTTTTTATTATTGAATTGCTATCCAACATCTCAACATGTTCCTATTTTTTGTTTCCATGTTGAGTAATAATTTAAGGGCTTTTCAGTCTATGTAGAATTCAAAGACTGAGCCCTCCTGGTAATAGTGGAGTTTCTCCAAAGCTCATACCAGAAATATGAATTTTGTTTGTGTTTCCCCATATTTGGATTCAGAATACTTCAGATGCCTAGATTTATTACAGATAAAAACTTCTCTTGGTTTTCCCTCTACAATTCTCCGCTGGTTCAGGTCTGCTCACACTCCTTGACTGTAGGATGCATCTATATACACCTTGAATGGAAGTTCAAATTCAGGTAACATCAGGACAGGTGCATTTGTGAGTTAATGTTTGATCCACTCATACAAATCCTGTGAGCCTTGAGGTATATTTGAAATACCCAAATAGGCCATAACTATCTTCAAATTAAATTCTGAACTCTGCATAACCCATAAGTCATGCATATATTCAAAATTCATCATTTTTCATTTCAGAAAAGATGAATAACTTTTTTGTGAGTAAATAAATCCATGGATTTAAGGTCAGATTTGGATTCTACACAAAAAAAATTCACCTAGGGTAACTCCATAGAGTGAATGAGCTTGAATTAACTCTCAGAGGTGTTAATATTGAAAATATCCCAATACCACATAAAAGAATTGTGAAATTTTTTGTTTTTCTCAATTTTATGCCAAAATAATGGGAATGTGAGAAATCACATGTTACATATACACTAAGAGTAGTGTTATGCATGTTTGTGGCACTTAATATTATGGTATTCTTACATAAAGTTTGATACAACCATAGTGAATATCAGTCTTGCAGCCAGAAAGTCTATTTTTGACATGAAAATAGCTAAGGGCACAAAAGACATCAAAGGGAGCCAGGGTACCCAACTTCTGAGGCCTGTTAGACGTGGATAGCTCTAAAGCTTGGAGCCATAGATGATATTGGCCCAATTATTATACTAAAACATTTTGGGAACCTAGTTACCAAGTTAAAATCTCATTAAATCATAAGAAAATTGCAAATAAGCTACTATTTTGACGTGACAGAGAGGTAAAGAGAAACTTAGACTCCTTTAACCATGCCGATTCTTAATTATTTTCCATTGATACACCCAAAAAGAGTAATTAAAAACCTTTTTGGACTAGTATATATTGATTTACCTCATAGAAACCTGCCATATAGTGTTATTTGCAATTCTATGTAGAAATGAGGTAAAAACTTCAAAAATTCATTAAAAATACCATTCTTAATGAATCTTTCTGAAACCTTCAGGGCCAATAGGGAGAAGTATGATCCATAAAGAAAACCAAAAGAATACAGTTTCATAAGTAAAATTCATAGTTTTACTTACAGTCCATTCTTGATAATTCTACGTGAAATACTGAATCTTCAAAAATTCACAGAAAATACCACCTGCAATTAAATTTCCAATAAAATTGAAAGCTTTGAGAAATTAATTTTTTTTAAATAAAAGAATACTTAAAGTTTTTACTACGTTTACTTTTAACCATAAATGGGTTGGTAGTCATGTAAAAGATTTAATGAAGTAATTATGATAATCTTACCTGACAAAAAATGATGCAATCAATAATCCAAAAAGGATTCTTGTTTTCTGAATCACTGTCTTTTTAGTTTGATCCATTTCATGCCTCTTTGAGCTGTCTTTTCCTTAAAAGAGGCCTCCTCTTGCTGTTTTTTCCAAATCATCTTATTATCCAATTATACCATTATTAGCAACAAGTAAGTATTAGTCAATCTTTTCTTAAGTGTTTTATTATTTCAGAATCAGTATGAAAGACGTGAAATAATAGAAATAAGCTATATATTTCTGTAATATTGTTATAAATCTAATTTTGATCCATTATATCCCCAAATATCTGTCAAATCTCTCCACCAATCTCTTTCCAAGGTTCATTATAGTATTAGTGAGTGATTTTTAATTAATTGTTAAATATTTTCTGTAGTAATAGTTTTATTCAAGGATTATAAGTATAATTATTCTTGTAAAAGATAATTATATATTAAAATGATTTTATTATTTTAATAAGAAGTTATATCATTAAATACTTCTTGTAATTGAGTCTTGTAGACAGTTACTTCTTACTGTTATAATCACTAGTAGTGTATATAAAGTAAAAAAAATAATTAATTAATTAATTATTTAATTGTGGTTATAATAGATTTTCATTATTATATTTCATAATAACAGTCATAATACTGTTTATTAATAGTAATATTATCAACAGTTTCATAGACACATCTTACAAATCCCTTCTTTCCTTGGTTATTTAAAAAGCTAAATCCTTTGAAATATTTTTTAGAGAATACTAGTTATGTGTGAAAAGGTTTTTGATGTGATATCTGTAGTAGCTATAAAATCCTAGAAAGCATTGAATATCTTGGATTCTCTTTGGTACCAGCTTCTGAAGTACTTCTGCTACTTCATTCTGATCTAATTCCAGGTTTACACCTAAGACTTGATGTCAGAGTGCTATTAATTACTGTTGGAAAAAGTAGCACTTCTTAAGTGATATCTCCAAGTTGATGGGTGTTCATTCAAATACGACTCTGTCTATATATTTCCTGTTTTCTTTCCATGTCTCTGAGTAAATGATAGTATCATCTATGTATACTACTATCCAGCCTTACAATATTTATTCTTGAAATATGGTGTCCATCATCCACTGGAAGAGGCTGGGTCATTTTTGATTCTAAATGGCATTCTTGTGTGCTTATATATACACATGTGGTATATCATTCTGAGTCCTTTCATAGATTTCTATCCGGCTCCATTTTGGTGAAAGCCCTTTAAAAAATACATTTTGTTCATGTATTTTCCTTTTGCCATTTTCTCCAAAGAATGAGGTACCCAGAGTATGGAATACCTGTCTGACTTAGTTTAGTTATTCAGTGCTATGAAATATCCACAAAATCTAGATTTGTTATTGTTCAAGGGGAGCAGGACTGGTATGGTAGATCTAACAATTTCATTATGTCCAATTTTTCTGATCACATCAATTTTCAGGAGTTCTGGGATATTTTTTTGAATTTCTTTCCTAGTTTTCAGGCTAGCTGGGTATATATTAAGGTCTTCTAAGAATAGGTGGAAAAGGTCATTACAAATCCAGATATAAACATATATCATGGACACCAATTTTTCCTAAGGGGTTTTCCCTAAGGAAAAGAATAGACTGTTCTTTCTTACCATTTTTGGTAATATGAGCTTCTGTTTACTTGTGCTGTTTGAGCCATATTGTGCCTCTTTGAGTTCATTTGGAAATTCTTCCAGAGATTCTTCATTGGATATATGGTATATTTTAAGGGAAAGTTTCTTCTACTTATTCGTACCTATGGCAATGTGCCTCTTTTTACTATTGTCAATGTCTATGCCATACAAACTCTGGTAGTTTGTTCCCAGAAGGAATCCTTGTATGTGGAAATTTTTAAGGATTGAAAACTTTGGGTAGAGTTTGATACTCTCTTTTCTTTGGTTTTTTCTTATATCTTTGATGATAGTCCCTATAGAGTTCATCTTAATTGATTCACTCTTGAAATTCTTTTCCATGGTTAGAAAGAGCTGATTTTCTCAGCTGGGTAAATCGTTTACAATTAATTATTGGATGCTATTGAAGAGTGTACTCCAATCTCAAGTTTCAATGGGTTTTTAGCATTATAAATACACACTTTTATCTTTGTAGCTGTGCCATGGATGTATGTCATGCCTTTTTTGGGTTTTACTAGGAATGTCTGTCCATACTGAGTGTTTTTTCCCAACCTCTTGTTAGTGGTCTCTTTTGAAGTATCTTCTTATATTTTTACATCCTGTATTTCTATCTGAGTTTCCTCTTGGTACTCCACCAGATGTTCCTTTATTGGGCCATTTTATTCCTCAGAGTCTTCTCTTAAGTAATTTCCCATACTTCAAAAGTCAGAATACCTTGTTTGAGGTCCTTCCCCTGGGAGCTCTTCAATGGCATATATTTTTTTCTTTTCCTTTATATATTTATTAGAGTGGTTTCCTCGATATCCACAATTTGAAAACAACTATTTTTCTTGGGTGCTTTCATAATGATATATTTTGGTTTGTCCTTGATATCAGGCCTAAAATAATGTTTTTCTTTGAAGCTACTACTCCTTTAAGAGGAGTATTTCCCAATATTGATCCTTTTCCTCACTCATTTTAAGGTGTTGGCAATGTCATCAAGAGTGAAGTATTTAATTAATCTATATTTGAATTAATGATCCAGCTTTCCTATTAATTGTATCAGAAATTTATGAATTCTCATTTTAAGACTAATGTGATGGTCAATGGCTTTTAGTCTATGAGAGTTCTTAGGAAAACACGTCTATTGATATACGTTCATTGCTTAATTGTCATTTTTGAATTTAATAGTCTTTTTCTATATCTAGGTGCATTACTTCACTTCTGGATTATTTGACTTCTGCACCATGGCCAGTTTTTTCTGCAATGGATTTATTTAATTTGAGCATTCCATATTCTAGAATGGCCTCTGAAAGCTGTATAAAGTCCAGCTGTGATCCTGTAGTCTGATATAATTGGGACATAAATGAAGATTCCATCAATATAATCATTGAGTTGCATGTGATCATATTCTTGTACAGCTGAGGAGTTTGACCATCTTTTGGCTTCTGGGAGCTGCTTCACAAATTCCTTCTCTGAGTAAGTCATTTTATCCCCATCCTGGTATTGTGGTGGTGATCTTTGCTCAATCTCCAGTTGGGCATTTGGCTTAATGTCCTCCTGTTGAAATTGTGCAGGTATGGTATCTGGAACAATAACCTGCCATTGTGAGTATATTTTTTGGCAGAAATGGAACAATTGATCCATGTTTTGATCCAGCTCTTTCACTTGTTGGTATTTATATCCAATGTTCCTTTTGGGGTGATTTAGCTCCTTTAAGATTTGGACTAGTCTTTTGTTGGTCTCCTATTAGGATTCATCAAATTTTTCGTGATCCTCTTGGTGAGTATAGATGGTTTTGGTTTTTAAGGTGTTTACGTCTTGTAACCTGGAGATATACACTTGGAGTTTACCACCCCTTTCTGAGTATTCACTGAAAATTGGTACATTTGTAACCATAGGGAATTGCTAATTATGAGACTCTCAGGTTTTACAAAACTGTCTTCATTATGAAGGGTATTTCATTTCTAATAGTTGGAGTTCTTATTTTATAAGGAGTATTAAAAGATATTTCCTGCCCTTTTGTACTTCCTTAACTAAGTCAAAAAACCTGTGTATCATGGGTTTGGACTATTTCTCCCCCTTGTTGAAATAAGTATTTAGATTGAACTTTGACAATTTCCTTCTTGTGGAAATTACATGGGATTGGGAAGAATGGTCACCCTTGGAAACTGATTTTCTGGAATCTGAGTGGTGTGAAGCCACTGAATGATTGGATTTATTTTCTCATTTTTGTGAGACTAAAGGAATCAGATTATGCTATTTCTTGTTTCATTGTTCTCCTATAGCTTTGATAGTGGCTTGATTATGCCTTCTACCTTCTCTTCCAGCCAAGAGTTTGAAAATCTTGTGGGAATGCCACCCTTTGGTGATCTCCATGAAGTCTTTGAAGGATATCTCTTTGAGAGATATATTTTGGAAGCTTTCTCCTAGACCTTACCAATGTGATTCTAGGTTGAACCTCTTGTTTTCCATGCTCCATTGGAAAATGTCTTTGAGTAGTTTGTGGAGCTGAAGGTCTTGATTAATTTCTGTAAAATACTCTAGTTTGAGGTGTCTGTTGAATTTGAAAGTGAACTGTAGGATGGGAATAATTTTCCTGTGGGTCTTGAGATTCAAAATGGTGTTAAAACTGTGGTTGTAAAGCTCTGGAAATTCATTTTCTGTCTTCTGGCTGGTTCATGAAATGTACAGGGCACATGATGTTAGTAGTGCCAAGCAGTCAAGCACTTTCTCTATTAGGGTATTCAGCTTTGAGTTTGCTATATAAAAACCTGTTTTCTGAGTTTTTCATAAATTTTCCTTTATCAGTAAAAACAGGTTGAATTATAGTTTTTTTTACTTCACAAGTTACAAAATCTTGTTTTCCTCAAACTGAAGAAGAACTTTGCAGGTTTTCTAGTTCTTTGAGTTTCTGTTGGTGTCCAGCTTTTAGCTTAAATGAGGAATTCAATTTTCCTCTTTCTTGTTACTTTCTGCACATGTTATGTGTCAGTTGGGATACAGAGAATTTCCTCTGTGATTGAATTTCAAATAATATTTGGTTTTCATTGGTTTAAAGGAAAAAAGAGAGCTTAATCTCAGTTTATGGCTCCTTATAGTGCTTTGTGCATATTAAAGAATGGTCTCAGATACAATATATGGCTATATTCTTATCTATTATGACACAAAGCCAGTTTATTGTTTTTATATCAAAAACACTGGATGGCAGAGATATGGGGTACTACTAAAGCTCAAAAGCTCATAAATTCTTCCAATTAACAGAATGAATCTAAAAAATGGCTTTAAATGGATAATTGAAGCATTGAATTGATTCAACCACATCCTCTGAAGCTCTTTTTTGACTGAAAGACAGTGGTATTTGGTTTTTACTCAAAGAATTTTTATTTCTGGGTATGATATATATATGTTAATACAACAAGTTTTTCAGTGGTAGCTAATATTATCAATTAAAAGATGACAAAAAAAGAAAAGAAGTGGTATAAGATGCTATACTACTGAAAATATATATATATAATACTTGGTATATTATTGTTTTTCCAAGATTTACACTAAGACTGAGAAATTTAAACATGTCAGAGAGAAAAGGGGAAAAGATTACTTACTCTTATGCTTCTTAGTTCAAGGAAGTTCAAAAAACAGGGAAAGGCCCCCAAAATGTCAGTAGTAGTCTATCATAAAGCTATAAATAGTAGGTAAAAGCTTTCAATATAAATTTGACACATGGGAGAATATTTAAAAATAATAATGGTGAGGTTTTGGGGCTTTATATAAGCTTATAGTGGTGGTGAGAACTTCTGAAAGCCCATTATGTAGTTATTATCAATCAACTGACTATAATAGTGCCTAAAATAATTTATATTTTGCTCATAACTCCGCATTTCCCAAGAGTATAGATTTCTGTAAACATTTGTACAATGTAAAAATGTAAGAGCAGGATGGGTATTTATCTTTTGGGCAGAGGAAAGTCCTTTCTTATCCTGAAAGGGGGTGGAAGGATCTCTATTACTTACCACATAGAATTAGTGAAGAGCATTCCACTACAATGGGTGAACTTGTGGTACTCACAGTCCTTTTTTTACCTGTATTAGGCTCATAAGCTCTTTTGAAGCCACATCTGGTCACTTTTTTCCAATACAGTGTGAAAATTCTCTCCTGGGGTTCTCACAGGCATGTTCTGACAGGCAAGACACATCAAAATTTGTAGAAACCTTTTTTGGTTGAGTTATTTAATTTGAACACCCATTTTATGGGGCCCCCCTCTTTCTCTATCTTTTAGATGAGAGGGGAAATTGTAGTTTATGCTTGGTTCTTTCTTTGAGCTGGAATGATTTTCTTATTCCTTGTCATCTGGCTATGGGGTCTTATATTTGGGATGAGGGAAGGTTTGTTTTTCTTTTGTATGGAATTATGAGGTATTTTGTATCAGGCCAATTTTGGTGGGCAGCTTTCTCAACTATTGGTTTACAGTATTTTTATGTCATGCTTGTGCCCTGGTTTTGAGTCACAGGATGACAAAATATAACAACAAACAAGATCTGATTAATATTGGAAGGATTCCAAATATAGTTCTGAGGAAAGCATTGAATGGAAAGGGGGATGTGGCATTCAATACATTTTTCACAAGCATCAAGCTATCCAATATCCCATTTTCATATGAGTGTATAATACAATAAATTAGAATGGAATAACTAGTTTAAATAAAAAATCAACCATCAAACATCTACACAGGACATATCATATGGAGAAGTGAAACTAATACTTATAGTTTCTGATAATACAAAGGTTATTCAGTTTAATATGAATCATATATATGGTAAAACTATAAAATTAATAGCTAAACAATAATCATACAAAACACACACATGTGGAAGCTTACCAGTATCAAAACAAACAAGATATATGGAATTACAAGAAAAAGAGTACCAATTCAATAGAACAGGAATTAAACACAGAAGCTTAAATCTTACAGTTACAAGACTTAAAGGAGGAAATAAAAATTAAAAAATAGGGTACCAGTGAAGCTTAATCCAATACTACCTTGGAATAGATTTTTGTGCATGATACTTTCAACAAATCCTGCATCAAATTACACACATTAGAAATAAAACACATGAAAATAATAAAGGATCACTACTTTTCTCAACCTTAATATATAAGAAACATCCAGCTCACTGAATCAAAAGAAGATAAAATAAATAAAGCTACATGAAAATTTGGAAAAAATGGTAACTGTATTTCCCCCACCTAAATATAGATAAAGGAAATTGCTGACTGCAATAAAAATAAGTTAAAAAAGATCTTACAAGAAGAATTATTTTCTTATTAATAATAGGATAAATCTAATACTAAAATTTCTGCAGGAAATGTTTACATCCTCAAATAAAACCACTGGCAAAACTCTCTCAAGGCTGTGTCTCAAAACCAAATTAGTAATAAAATAAATTTCAAGATTGATACTGACACTTTCACTACCTTTGTTAAAATTAAATATAAGTGAACTGAAAAAAGAATTCTGTATTTTCTCAACTTTCTCTACTTCCAAGAAAGGCATAACCAGCTAAAATGTCTCAATATTTTCATATTAATAGAGATATGTTAGCTTGCCAAAAACTCTATTCTCCCCACTTCATATGAAAAAGGAAACTCTCCCAAGCCATGTAAACCTTTTATATATGACAAGATATTCAAAAATTTCACAAAACAACTTTACAATAATTATTTTAATAATATGAATTGAGATTAGTATCTTAAAATAAGTAAAAATGCCATAAAAAGGCATAAAGCCTTGATTATCTCAGAAGCCAATGAAAGAACATTTGAAATGCATTAAACCATTGGATTTCCCATGAATAAATACACATATAACATTTCTATGTCATCTATCAAAAGTCAATATATACTGAGATAACCTAGAGTTATGCACTTTTTTGATCAGTGCATATATTTATGGTTTTTAGCTCATATCTCTTGAAATATGAATTATAAAGAGTTGAAATTTAAGCCTGCTACCACATAATTACTGTAAAAATTCAGATATAAACTTCCTTTGGAAAGCTATAAAAAAGGTTATAACCTACACTGGTTTATTGAGCAAAATAAGAAATGCTGTTGACCACTTTGTTATGAAAGCAGTCCAAGCTTTGAAAAATTGAATATTCAGATTCTAATAGCTCATACTTGAAGAATGATTCAATTGTTATTGTTATATTCAAGGCATAACCCCTTGAAATCATGTTTTTAAGCTTAAAAGAGTAAATTTCAACACAAAAGATGAGTTACAAGAAAAATGATCAAAAAATAGAGTTATGATTATGTGATGAAATACTCTTGTAATTTTGATAATGAAATTCCAAGCTATTAGAATTAACTCTCTTAATTGCTGTAGTGTGTATAACTAAAAGGTTATTAATGATCAAAGTTTAAGCTCAAAATTGATCATTGATGATCACTCACTGTAGCCTTATTTTAGATTTAACAGTTATATAGGTCCTGAAACTGGTGAATACTATTATAATATGATTATTAACAATAAAATCAACAAATTTAAGTCTTTGTTCAAGCCTATGATGTCAGAATACCTAGAGTTCTAGTGATAACTCAAAATAATGGCGTAATAATGAGATAAGATCATTTAATTATGATTTAATAATCAATAAACCTTGAAGTACTGATCTATTAGAGTGTATACCATCAGTAAAAATTTACTAGAGGCCTTCTGGACTCTAGGAGGGATTATTTTACTATAAATAGAGCTCTTTTCCCTATTTCCCCCTCAGACACAACAAAAACACTAAAAAGATTAAATAAAAAGTTAATAGCTTTATTCGTTTCATAAATGTTTGTTAAATTATCAGAGAATCAATTTCATCTTTATATTAATCATCAATTTTGACATCATTAAACCATTATTAAACTTTTTTTTTTGTTAAAATTCTCTTTAAATCTCCAATTCCACATAAAATCAAGAAAATTTGTAATTTCTTTATTTTTTATTTGTAAATAAAGTTTTGATAAGTTTTATTTACATTATTTTGTGTAGAATGATTCAAAATCATCATATTAAGTGTTAAAAGTAGGTTATATTTCTCTTTTCATGATAATTTCTCTTTATTATTATTCTTAAGAAGTCTTTATTAATAGAATTAGTATTTATATTGATATAAAGCTTTAATATTAGTAATATTACTGTTACAAAGTATGATTCATTAATAAATAACATTTTTTACACATTCATCATTTCTTTGTAATAATAATGAATTGCCATAAATATATCAAATATAAAATATTAATATATTATTTTTTATAATATAATTTATATTATTATATTTATTTAATAATTCAGATATTTTATGCCATAATTATAATATTTATTCTTTATCTTATTAATTACTTCAATAAGGACATTCAGAGTACAATAAGTAAAATATTAGTAATATTTACCTTTTTTTTTCATAGTCAAACCCTACATTTGTAGGCCCGGTGGTGTTATTTACTTGAACAAACTTCAAAAAAAAATCACATAGAGCTTATCAATTATTAAAATATATTTATTATCATAAAATTAAATAATAACAATATATTTATTGATTTTAAAGGCTATTGAGGAATTTGGAAAGAAATTGTACTGCCTTACACATGGTTTTACACATCCTTAGACTTTCAAGAACCTTCTTTGAGTGACTCTAGTTATTAAAAAAGATATTTCTAAATTAAGAATAAATTCATCTTATAATATAACCTCAAAAGAAGCATATTAATTGCTATGTCATTCTTTAACAATAAAAATAAAAAAATGAAAAAAATAAAAAACATAATAAAAAACCATTTTTATTCCTTTTTATTAATTTATTTTATTAATTTCTGGAATATAAAGCCAATTTTTATGTAGAAATTTCCATATCTTATCAAAAATAACACTTTATAAAAAGACTTATACTTATTTGTCTTGTCTAGTGTTTGAAGACAACCCAAAAGAGAACAACCAGACCAATTTTGAATGATTGGTGCAAGTAACTCCTCAAAGCTCTCCAAAACCAGTTTTCAGTAACAAAAGAAAGGCTAAGAAATTAGTTTTTCCAGGACCTACTATTCAAGACTCTGAAGGGAAGTACCTCTCTTGAAATTTCCATGAGAAGATTTTTTGATTTTTCTGGAATATTTTTATTTCTTATTTTTCTAATATGACTACTAGAAGAGGATCCCAATACTCCATCCAATAAGAGGGAGATCTACTCAGAAGTAAAATTAATCCCTCAAAAGGCAAATGAAAGGGAGTAATCCCCAGTGGAACAGAATTGACACCAGGAAGTGCCATATCCAAAAGGCAAGTCACAGAAATGTCTATAATATCTGATCCAGGCTTGGAAATAAGTATTAGTAATTCCAAAAGATACAAATGAAATTCAGAGGGCTCAGATAGACACTTACATGAGCGAGTACAAGCAGTACTACATGGTGTACAAGGACAAGGATTGGGAAATGTTGCCACAAATCCACCAAGGAGTGATGAACTCCTGGAATATCCTGAAAAAGTTCCTCAAAGAGGAGGAAATAGTCAGATAATCCAATTGATGGAATCCACTATCATTCAAACCTCAAATCAAAAAGATAAAGGACTGGAACAATAAAAAGAGGGAGGCAACAAAGGAAGAAGCCCCAATAGCTTCTACCAGAAAGCCACAAGCCAGCCAAACTCCCCAAGAAGGGAAGAAGAAAAAGAAAAATAATTGGAGGAAACCATATTCCCCAAGTTACATAATTCCAAGAATCCAAAAATATGCCATGGACAATGTCTTCAACATGGCCAGGACCTTTATGGAATTCAAGGACAAAGAGGAACAAAGAATGAGACAACCCCATTTACCAAAGAAAGAACTTTGTCTCCTGATGTTGTAATTACTTTAACAGAAATTAAAAATATTATATTACCACTAAAAAAATAAAAATAGTTCATTATCTTTACAGGAAATAAATAGTACCTTATTATCTTTAACACAAATTGTTGTAAAAAAACAAAAAGGAAATAGACAGCATTAAGTTTATGGTTGAAAGTAATAAACCAAAAGTCTTAATTGACACTACCCAGAAATTGATAAAATCACAACAAGAGCTGTATACATACATAAAACAATTAAAAAAAACTTGACAATAAATTATAACGTGAGTATTTACAATCTGACAGATAAACTGAATAAATTAACTATTTATGTTGAAAAATTTGAGGAAAAGACTAAATCACATCAGAATTACTTCTAGACCAAATAGAAAGAAGTGATGAAGCAAGAATGAATCTTGAAGATGACATTCAAAGTGGAATAAGACTCATTAATGATAAAAAGGATAAAATAAATGAGGCTAACTTAAATATGCCAAAGTTACCAACCCCATTTTCCGCCATAAGAAGTCCTATCAAACAAAAAGAGGAAATTAAAAATCCCTTCATAACAGACTTAAGCCATCAAGACAAAAATCAAGTCTTAATGAAAGAAGCATGTCAACTGAAAGAATGGCCAACATTAACACGTGAAGGTGAATATGACAATATATCATTTATTAAAAAAGATTTTATGTTGAAAGAGGATTATGCCATAAAAGATGAATTAATAACTGAAGTATTATATTCATTATTTGAAAAATCTGCAAAAAGATGGTATTATGGCATAAGGCCAACAAATGGAAAAAATAACTGATCTTGGTGGAAAAATGAAATACTTACCAAACGGGAAAATGATGCTTGGAGGTACAAAATAGAAAATGGCTTTGAGAATTCCTTCTTTGACCCAAATAAGGATAAACCTTAAACTTAGTTCTTAAAACAAGTATCCAGAAATTTCACAAAAAATGGTACACATGAAGATACTTAAAAAATGTAGAGAAGTGGAACTTTCCCTGAGAAGCAGGTGCATAGAGCCATGCTCCACAGAAGAGTATACTAATGTATTAGAAGATAAAGTGAAAAGAACCAAAATTGGTAAGCCATGGAAGAAATTGGATATTAAAAGTCCAAATAAACCAAGAGAACCTTTCAAACCCAATATACCCAACAGTGCTGAGTGAATAAAATGCCACAAATGTGGTGGCATTGGGCACTTAGCCAATAATTGCCTCAAAAAGGCAGAAATTAATGAAATTGTGGAAAACGAAGACCACAATGATAAAGAAAATGAATCTGACTCTGAAAAAGACAGTGAATAGTCAGAAAATTCTGAAAGTGATACAATAAATATAATTAATGCACAAATTAACAATATTGATTTGATATATAGAGTACCAGATTTAAATTCCCACTGACCACATGTTGGAAGATCTAAGTCAAGCCTCACAAATCTGAAAAATGCCAAAATGCATAGAACCAAACCTGCAAAAGGAATGGGATATACAGCTGGAAAATAAAGTATAAGTATTGTTATTGGAGAAAATCAAGAGGCAAATGTAAACCTGGACACAGGAGCATACTGTAACTGTGTAGGTAAAATTTATTTACAAAAGATTATACCAGATTGGGAGGAAAAACTTATACCAATCCAAGGGGTTAAATTTAGTAGTGCAAGTGAAAGCGTTAAGCCCCTTGATATAATTCACTTGATATTTGTTTTCCTCATCCTTTCCAATTTATAAGAGTGAAAGTAGAAATTGCAGTAATGTACAACTGTACTAGTAACCATTTTATACTTGTAAATGTTTACTTATCAATTTATGGAATAGATATCTCTAACCAAAAAGACAGATATCTTACCATAGGAGATAACACAAGACAGAAATTCGGCTTTTTAAACAACAAAAAACAAATGAATTTTATAAAAAATGAAGAGAAAAGCCCAGAAAAACATTCATTAATAAGTTAACAACTTATAGAGGCAGAATTAAATCAAGAATTGACAGAAAAAATGAAACAAAAGCTGATTGACCTCCAATTTAAATACAAAAGTGCTGTTGCAACTGACAAAGAAACACTAGTTGCTATCATTGGAAATGAAGTAGACATTATTCTCAATGTGGAAAAGACTTATACACCCCTTTGAAGAAGACCAGGTTACCTAGCTAGTCCAAGAGCTAGAGAAGCCTTAGAGGTTCACATTGAAGACTTAATGGACCTAGGGGTATTGAGGAAAGTAGGACATAATGAACAGGTGGAAGTAACCACATGTGTTGTTATAACTTGGCATAATGGTAAATCAAGGATGGTAGGGTACTTTAGCACTCTAAGTACCTATAATATCCATGACATGTATCCAATACCCAGAATCAATGACACATTAACACAGCTGTCACAGGGTAATCTTGTTACAGCCATGGATGCTCTAAAGTATTTATTCAAAATGTCTTAACAGTAAGTTCCAGAAAACTACTAAGGATAATAGTCCATTGTGGAATATATGAATACCTAAGGATTCCTTTTGGTATAACAAATGCACCTTCCCGTTATCAAAGAATGATGAATACCATATTCCCTGAATAATTGTCAGAAGGATTGTTAATAATCTACATTGATGATATTATAGTTTGCTCAGAAACTTGGGAAAA
Organism: Austropuccinia psidii; assembly: GCA_023105745.1. Classification (NCBI taxonomy): domain Eukaryota; kingdom Fungi; phylum Basidiomycota; class Pucciniomycetes; order Pucciniales; family Sphaerophragmiaceae; genus Austropuccinia; species Austropuccinia psidii. Next base: position 30,628,857 of record JALGQZ010000004.1, on the reverse strand, counting down.
TTGCTTAAAAAGACTAGAAAGAGTCTCACAAAAGATATTTCAAGTAGATATGAAAATTTCCTTGAAAAAATGTCATTTTGCATATAGTGAACTGAAAGCACTGGGACATTTTGTATCTGGATTGAGTTTGGGCATAGATAAAAACAAAGTAGGAGAAGTACTACTGGAATCAATGCTCCAAACCAAGAAAGAAATTAAATGATTTCTAGGATTTTCTGGATATTACAGACAGAATATAAAAGACTTTTCAAGAATTTCTAGATCATTGTATAAACTCCATGATCAAAAGACAATATATCAAATGACTGAAGAAAGGGTTAAGGCATATGAGGAACTCAAAAAAGCACTCAAAATGCTCCATTTCTACTAATTAATAATTGGAAGCTACCTTTTAAGCTTTACATTGATGCTTGTGGAGAAGTACTAGGTGCTGCACTACACCAGACACAAATCCTAAATGATAAACCTGTTGAGGGACCAATTTGCTTCATTTCAAGGCAAATTAAGCTAACAGAAGCAAGATATGGAGCAAGGAAAATGGAATTTCTTTTTGCAGTGTGGGAGTTAGAAAAGTTACACTATTATTCAAATGGAACAGTGTCTGATTTCATCACAGACTGTAATTCTGTAAGCTTTTTATTAAACCTGAAGACACAAAATGGACATATGCTGAGATGGCAGATTTCTATTCAAGAATATAGAGGAAATATTACTATAGTTCATAAATATGGAAATACTCATAAAATTTCAGATGGTCTTAGCATATGGGCTTTAGCAAATGCACCTGAAAACCCAGCATGGGTACCACAGGAGGAACATCATATAGAAGGAGGATGTGTCACAGACATTGGCACATAATTATTTAATCAGGTTAAATAAAGCTATAAGATGGACAGGAATTGCCATATATTATTCCAACTTTTAATGAGAAATTGCCAACATCCATCATTATCTTCCAAACTAGATGAAGTATGGAAAAAAGCATATGATGAAGGAATATTCCACCTCCTTGATGGAATTTCTTATGATAGGACTAAACAAACATGTGTTGTGACCTTGAAAGATAGGACTCTCATAAACACTATTTTACATTAATGCCATGATAGTGTTTCATTTGGAAATCTCTCAGAAGACAGGACACTAGAGAGGTTTAAAACCTGCTCTTGGTGGAAAAATTGGAGGGAGGATGTTTCAGAGTACTGCCAGACCTGTGATAGATGTCAAAAAGCAAATGGAGCCACAGGAAAGAAGTTTAAAATGTTGATCCAAATCCAAGAACCAAAATTCCCATGTGAAAAAGCTCACATGAATTGGGTAACAGCCTTACCTCCAGGAGGAGAAAGAAGTTTGAATGCATGCCTAGTATTAGCTGACAGGTACAGAAAAAGCCAATGTTCTTACCATGTCATAAGGATGACACAGCTATGGACACAGCCATAATGATATTTAATAGAGTAATTTGTCATAAAGGCTTATTTCAAAATATAATAAGTGATAGAGATCCCAAGTTTGCTTCAGCATTATGGACAAATCTCCATAATTTGTTTGTAACAAATTTATCATTCTCAAAAGCTTATCACCCCCAAAATGATGGTTTAGCAGAAAGAATGATTCAAAATTTAGAAGACATGATCAGAAGATTCTGTGCTTATGGCCCAGACCTCAAAGACTCTGATTGTTTTACCTATGATTGGTATACCTTAATACCAGCTCTTGAACTGGAATATAAGACATAAATTTATTCTCAAATGGGAAAACCACCAGAAATGTTAGAAAAAAGTTGGAATCCAAGACTTCCTTATGATACTCTCAAAAAGGACTTAGTGAATATACATCCAACAGCAAGCAGTTTAAAAGTAATTCTTGATAAAACAAGATGTCATGCCAACAGATGTTTTCAAGATTCTTTCAAATATGCAAAATAAAGATGGGACAAAAGTCATAAACCACCTGATTTTGAAGTAGGAGACTTGGTCTTAGTATCAACTCTGTACTTTAATAAAATTAAAGGCCCAAAGAAATTGAAAGATTCCTTTGCAGGGCCCTTTATGATAAAAGCACTACATGGCCCTGATGCTGTGCGGCTAGAATTGAAAGTTAAATTAATGAAAAAACACCCCACTTTCCCTGTAGCTTCAATAAAACCATACAGCTAAAGTTATAGGGAGTTATTTCCACTCAAAAATAAACCACCACTTAAGATTCCTCCTCTAGAAGAAGGAGAAGAAAATAAAATTGTGAAATTTCTGAAAGAAAGGAGGAGCAGAAACAAAAAAGAAAGGGAATACCTTTTAAGGTAAAGAAACCCAACTCAAGAAAATGAATGGCTACTTGAGAAAGATATAGCTAATTCTGATATGCTATTAAAGAGGTTTATAAATGAAAGAAGACCCAAAGAAGAGAAGAGCTAAGAATTATTGAGCTTAAAGACTAAGAAATTCTAAGGAAGAGGTAGGACAGTGGATGTCACCCTAATTAACTATATCATATTGTGGTAGAATCTTTTTTGGTGGTAGGGAATATGAACCTTTGAGATATGACCACATATACAAAAATTTCACAAAAAACTTTACAATACCTATTTTAATAATATGAATTTAAATTAATATCTTAAAATAAGTAAAAAGGCCATAAAAAGGCATAAAACCTTGATATTCTCTGAAACAAATGAAAAAATACAAAATAAATTACACCATTGGATTACCCATGAAAGACTACACATAATATTTCTATGTAATATCTTAAAAGTTGAGACTTACAGAGATAACCTAGATATATGCACTTTTATGATCAGAACATATATTCATGGCTTTTAGCTCATATCTCTTAAAGTTTGCATGATAAAGATTTCAAAGAAAATAGATTTACCATGTAAATACTGTAATAATATAAATATAAGATTTGGTTGGAAAGCTATAAACAAGGTTAGGGCTCAAAATGGTTTATTGAGAAAAATAAGAAAAGAGGTTGACCAATCTGTTGTGAAAGTGGTCCAAACTTAAAAGAAAGTAGATATTAAGATTCTACTAGTTAATACATGAATAATTGTGTAGTTGCTATTATTATACTTGAGAGATGACCCTTTGAAATCATGGTTTGAAGTTTAAAATTGCACATTTCAACAGAAAAGATGGGTTACAGGAAAAATCATCAAAAGTAGAGTTCTGATTATTTAATGAAATTCTCTTGGAATTTTAAAAATGAAATGCCAAGCTATCAGAATTCACCATCCGAATTTCTGTAGTGTGTATAAATCAAAGGTTATTAATGATCAAAGTTTAAGCTCAAAATTGATCATTTATGATCATTCACTGTAGCCGTATTTTAGGTTTAACAATTGTATAAGTCAAAAAACTGGTAAATAATATTATACTATGATTAATACTAGTAAAGGAAACAAAGTTCAGGCTTTTTTTAAGCCTATGATGTCAGAAAATTTAGAGCTCTAGTGATAACTCAAAATAATGGCATAATAAGGAGTTAAGATTGTTTAATTATGATGTAATCATCACTAAAGCTCAAAATACTGATCTATTAAAGTTTTTACCATCATTAAGCGTCTACTAGAAGCCTTCTGGACTCTAAGAGGGAGTAATTTACTATAAATAGAGCTCTTTTTCCTCTATCCCCCCTCAGACAAAGAAAAACACTAAAAATATTAAATCCAAAGGTGACAACTTTATTTTTATAATATATTTCTATTATATTATCAAAGAATCTAGTTCATTAATAATCAGTTTTGATGTGATTAAGCCATTATTTGAGTTTTTTTTGTTAAATTTCTCTCTAAATCTCAAATTCCACATAAAATCAAGAGAATTTGCAATTTCTTTATTTTTTATTTGTAAATCAAATTTGCATAAGTTGTATTTAAATTATTTTGAATAAATTGATTCAAAATTATTATATGAAGCATTAAAAGTAGGTTATATTTCTCTTTTTATGAGAATTTCTCTTCATTACCTTTCTCAATAATTCTTTATTGATATAAATAGTATTTATATTAATATATAGCTTTGATATTAGGAATATTATTAGTATAAATTCCTATTCATCAAGAAATAAAAATTTCATCAAAATTTATTATTTGTTTTTATCAATAATAAATTGCCATAAATATAGTAATTATTAAATATTAATATATTGATTTTTATTATATTATTTTTCATGATATAATTTATATTATTATATTTATCAATAATATAAATATTTTGCGCCATAATTATAATACTTTTTTATCTTATTTATTACTTTAATAAGAAAATTCAGAGTAAAATAAGTAAAATATGAGTAATATTGACTTAATGCTTCATAGACAAACCTTACAAGCCATATTATGTCAATGACATCATATGATTATGATAAGAAAGTCAACTCTAGCCAAATTTTCTCAGAAAGCATGTCACAAAGTCACCAAAGCACTATTTCATGGGTAACAATTGATATAATCTAATTTGCACACCCAAATTCCCCTTAATTAGGCAGGATGTACCAATCTGATTGGTCAGAAACTGGGAGGAATTGCAATTTTTCTATTGAAAGATAAGGTAATAACCAAATACAAAGTCTCACCTCTAAATTTTTGAGGGCTTCCTTTTTGGAAAGTTCTATGGGGCCTGAAAGGTATAAATGGGGTTTAAATCTCCCTGATCTTCTCAGTGATGATGGAACAAGTTCCCACCATCCATTAACTAGAAGGATAAGAGGAATATTCTTGGTTCTCTATATGTGAAAACTCTGAGTAGCCTTTCCCATTGGCTGATTATTATTAAATAATAGGAGTAAGGCTTTAGCTAAATATTAGTATAATTAAAAGAAATTTTGTAGTGATATTCAAATAGTATTTAAAAAAATCATTGAAAACTTCCTCTTATTATTAGTATTATTATGAAAAAATGATCATAATCCAAAAAAACTAAAAAAATACCATCAGTCTTATTAAATCTCTTTTATGTTGTTCTGAATCTTTTATCAACTATATTAACCTTTGTAAACCTATATCTAAGAGAATTTCAAAAGCTTACTTTGTTATGTAAAAGGAAATTCTTATGGAAAGATAATTATTAGTATTATCATTATTATGATTATAGGGTTACATCAGAGTTCTTACTATTCTGTTGTTGATAGGTCTGATTTAGAGACTACTGATAAGTATTATTTATCTTTTCAAGCCAAAAATCTTAATTTATTTATTGATTCTCTGTAGGCTGACTCTTCAGTATTATTTTGAGGGAAGCCCAAGATTCTGGCACCCCTGATTATTGGAAAATTCCAGCACTAAAAACATATGTACAAATGATTCCCCTTTCAAGGTACTAAATTATTTCATCCCCCACAAAAAAGGGTTTCCAAAATTTGCAGTATATTTGGCCCATTATCTAATAATGTGGCTGGTGACTCAATTGATGATGAGTTTTTGATGCCACCAAGGCAATATTTAAGTTTTTTCAAAAAATTCTCAAGTAAGCACAAACCTCAAAAACAAAGACTTCACACATTTAAAGGGTTATGAAACAAATTTCAATGTGTTTTGAGAGCTTTTACCAAATAATTACTTTAGTAATGGATGATTCTTATTGTTTAAACTTTCAAAACATTCCCTTTTTGGTGAAAACCAGGGGTCAACAATTTGATAGGTGGATTTTCTGTTACTAATGTTTTTCTCAAGATTGGAAAGAAAAATTTTCCTTTTGAGGTAGAGAAATGGCTGATATCAATTCATGCTAAAATAATTTCCTTTTATTCATAATTTACTAGCCCTGAACAAATCTACAGAAGATTTTGACTATAAATATTGAATTATCAGAATGTTAATAGCCAAATGAAAAAATTTTCATAGTAACAGTTTGTGACTTTTATAAGCCTTCCCACCATCATATTCCTCTAAGTGTGAATTGAAAAATCTTTAATCACTGTAAAATTCATCAATTTGTTTCCAAATTCACTCTTGTCACTTTTGGGATGTGTTTTTTAAGATATTATATCTTTAATATCTTATTAATTCCTTTCTTGAAGCTCTTTTCTCAATTAATTTTAAAACAATAATCCTTGTAGAAATTATTTTATAGCCTTAAATATATCTTTCAGAGTATTTTTGAATCAGTGTTTAATTCTGGTAAAGAGCTCAATTTGTTCAATATTATTATCTCAAATTTAAAAGATTATGAGAGAATAAATTTAGGCATTCTCTCTCTTCATATTTATTTTCTTACTATTTTTGCTTTATAAAAATTCGGGGGATAGGGTTATTACTTGATTTCAACCAGATTTTCAAATCCAAACCCTAGAATTGCAAAATACTCAAAGTATGATGCTTATAATTATCATTACGGAAAGGATGACTGGTGAGGACTAAAGTGAGATAATGGAAAAATTCCTTTTAATTAGAAGGATAATTGGTTGTAAAAGCTGGGAAATATATTTCCATTGATATTCAGGAGAAATATTATATGATATGTAGCCCATTTTTGAATTTTTCTTGAAGTCTTACTATTATTCTGCTTCAAAAATTAGATTTTCCTTAGAATTGTATGCTTTTCAAGTTATATATTAATAAATACTAACCCTCTTATGAAAAAAACTATCTAAGTTTAAATGTGGCCAGATTCAAATATTGGAACTATGATGGATGAAATATTACACTATTAAAACGCTATAAAGTTCTCTATGGATGTTAGGAAAATCACTGCAAGTGGAGAAAAGTAGCCAAATTTTCTTTGTACACATTGGGGATGTAAATTGAGTAACCATTATTTAAAATATTGTGTAACAAAATAAATACAGCTGTAACCTAGGATATTAAATATGGCATTAAATTTTGAGCAGTCAATAAGAACTGAAATTTATTTTTCAGTAACCCAATTCAATTCTAAAACAAATCGTATATTGTATCAGAAAGCATATTAATGATTCTCATAATTATAGTGCCTTATAAAGCTTTCAACTAACTTCTTGAATAAGGAAGATAGCTTTATGTATTATCTTTATAATCAATGGTATTTAGACAAGGACTACAAGTAGAAAGCTCACTTTTATATACTAAATACCCCATGAATTGCATGTCACTTGGAAAGACAACTTCACAATCCAAAAGTTTTTGGTCAATAATTAATTCTCAAAAAACTCAACTATCATGAATGAAACATGAAATTCCACCATATATCTTCCAAAAAATTTTAATTTCAGAAGATTGTGGAGAGTGACTCAAAGCCAAAAAGAATACACATACGTTCCGCAAACTCACATCAGGATGCACAATATGGTTCCCTCATTTTATATTAATATAAGATATCCTTTCATTTTTTGATGGTGCAAAAGTTGGAATATATGTTCCATCAATATCACTTTCAATTTCATCAATTATCTTTCCTCTTTGAAGCATTTTTTTTTCTTCCCCATGAAACCATATAAAATATATCTGGATACCTACAGCAACAAAAGTTGTAAGGTTTTTATATGGAAATCTTGATAATATTGATAAAATTCAAGAGGACTTTGAGCTTACTGATTAGAAAATATAATATCATGAGATATTGTAATCACAAATCAATATAATTATTTAAATAATTATATAGAAAAAGAATGATTATCATTATGAAATGTTTCAACTTTGAAGACATTATTTTATAATTATGACCCATTATAATTCTTCTGTTGTTATTATATTAACTGAAAGTGATAATAATAAGAAATATAAGAGCTCTTAATGAGACAACTACATGTAGAAAAATATAATCTTAAGGACTTGAAAATAATGAGAATATTATTTCTAAAAGATATTCTCACACACACTGTGTATACATAGTTCTTATAGAGAAATTTTATAAAAAAACTAATACTATATACAAAAAATATATAATATTCAGAGAAAAACTTGCTTAAAATTTTTATTTAATAAGATCACCCTGAAAAAAATGGCTACACCTGACAGCAGGTGTTGAATGTTGAAATTAGGTTGGACCTCTCCTAGGAAGAGCTTGTACCTTTCCTGTGAGCTAGGCTGAGCCCAGTATTCAAGTTTTTGTTAGTATTCCAAGTTATTCCAAGCCACTGGAATATTACAGAAGTTCAAGTATTTTCTTCCTTTCTTAATGGGATGAACCAAGTATATAGTATATTATGTGGAAATTGCTTCCATTTCTATTTTCATTATCAATTAAATACCCTCTATGATAAAAAATTTGACTTCAAAATATATTTTCAAATTGAATAACTCTGTTTTTTCAAAGTCAAAATGAGTAAAAGGCAGTTTATACAATTAATAAATCTCTTATCTTTATTGATTGATGAGCTATTATTACTTTATAAAAATTTTACTTCTTATTCAAATCTCAAAACATGGCTTGCAAATATATATCTCAGATTTTTTCAACTTATCCTCTTGTAATAAAACTAGATTGTCAAATATGTTTGTTTCAAAAATGGCAAAGCTTGTGGAACCTCAGAATAAAAATATGATGGCTTTGAAAGCCCTTTAAATGAAACTCTTTTGAAAAAAATAGAAGAAATGTGTCTATTTTTTCTTTTTTATTGAGTTGAATCTCAGGAATTCCAGTTTTTTTTTATTTTTACATTTTCTGATTTCTTTGTATCCTCAAAAATCTGACTCATTTTCATTACAAAAACCAAAGATTTTCTTTTTAAAAGAAAATACCTTACTCTTGCTTGTTTGAGAGTAGCGTTTCTCAGTTCACAAGAGAATTAGTGGATTTTATAAGTAACAGCCTCTGAAACTGGAAGAAATGCAAATTTTCAAAGGGAATCACAGTACAGATCCTGTAATGGACCCTACTGTGAATTTATCAATAATGATCAATAAATTTACAGTAGAAGCTATAACAGGTGTTTTACTGTAACAAAATTGACACTTGTAAATAATTTTACAGCAGCAGGCCTTTCAAAGCCTGCTACTGTAATTTGAATTGAAAACTAACAAAATTCATATTAAAGCGAATGCAAAATATTGAAAAGGAACCAAAGAAAATTGAAAAAAGACCAAAAAGTGATAAAATGATCAAAATAACACCCCACTCTAAAACATTGATAACAACACTCAAAAAAGTGAAAAAAATGGTCAAAATGGATTCAGCCTAGAAGAAATTTTTTTTTCATATTTCTTTTATTCAAAAAATATGAAAAATATTGATTTAAATAGTATCAAAAAATGAACTGCACTTTTTTTCCATTTTTTTATTGTTATTCTTTTGAGGTCTTTCTTTCATTTTATTCAAAATCTTTTCCAAAAAACATTTTGGAAAGTTTTTTTGTTTTTTGTTCTGTTTTCTCTTTCAGAAATCAAATCAAAGAATAATTATATTATCAAATAATTTTTGAAAGATGATTTGAAGATTCTAAATTCAATAGCATGTTGATCAAACTGATACAAAATGAGAATAATTTGCATTTTTTCAAGAAGAAAGGGCCAGTTCACTAAAAATCTGATAGCTATCTACCAATATAGGATAGTATTGTGTCAAAAAAATATAAAAGCTTGATTCCCCTATAAGACTGTTCAAATATTTTCAAGATTCAGATCAATCATATTTTTTTATGTTTTGAAGGTTCAACAGAGTTTTCCTTTATTTTCAAAAAGATATATCTGTGAATTTTGATCATATTTTCATTTTTAAAAGAAAAAAATTCATTATTCTTTTTAATAATCAATGAATCGTTTGTAAAATAATTTAGATACATTTTTGAAAGATTCTGAAAAGACAGTGTTCATAAATTTCCATCAAAAAAAGAAGATTGAATGGGTCAATTCCTTAATAAATTCTTGATACCCAATATTAAATACTTGAGAAATTATTGAGACCATTGTAGATTCTGATTGTAAATGGCTCTGAGATGATATTTGTGACACTAAAAGCTAAATTCTACGAAGGCTTGAACCTATTTCTGTGTTCTCCATTTTTGAGATGTGAGTTTAACAAATACTTTAGCCATTTTGGGAGGATAAATACCAAAGAAAAACACTAAACGCTCTCATATTATCTTTTAAAAGCACTTTAGAAAGCTGTGTATATTGTCTGTTTAATTCCAATTTCTAAATAGCTTATTATTAGAAACTTATCATACCTTTAGATCTTATGAGTTTATTGACATAATTATGAATTTAAAAGGCTCACAGGAGCTTTATAGATACATTTCTATAAATAAATTTGTTAAAAGAACGTATTTATACAAGTTCTTTCCTTAATATGAATTATGTGCCCTATTTTCTCAAAGAAGACCAAATGAGTTGTCTCAGATATTAATAAGTATGTAGCCATGCATTATTTCCAATATATATTCAATCTATATATCAGTTCTAATGCCACAATCCTGGCCCAAAGGGGAGTGTTTACCAGGTGAAATCCCGTGTGGTGAAGTCCTTGCGTGTAGGAGACCCCCCTGGGGCAGAAGTTGAAATCCTGTCCTTCATTTTTTGTTACCAAATTCACTTCCAAAGAACTATCCTACGGAGAGAACTTAATCTAGAGGGGTCTTCTGGATGGTCCGTATAAAAAAACTAAGTGCTAAAATATAAAATATAGAGTTTCCCTCCAAAATGTTGAGGAAATTTCAGTTTTGAGAAAGTAAAAAACTCTTTTCTGAATTACTCCTGATAATCTTGGTTTTAACTATGTAGTATCTATAAAGTACAAAATCTATGTCAAGATGATTAAGGTTATAAACCCATCAATTTCATATGAGATGTTGAATTTTTGATTCCATGGAGAGCTCTCCATATATCCTGAAAAGAAAATTTGTCTCAAGATTAAGTGTGTTTAATTTAAATCTCAAAAACGCTTTGGAATACAGTAAAAATTATCACAATAATTATTTAAAACGTTTTCTTAATAAAATTTTTATACATAATTAAATAATTAATGACAAGAATGGCTGGCCATATGGACAAATGAGGATTATATTTACTCAAATTTCAAAAAACACTTGCATTCTTCCATCTTAATTTAACCTTTTTATACAGATACTACCCTCATTTCCTCAAAGCAGAAATTCAAAAGATCTTGGTTTTCATGTATTTGAGTAACACATTAAATCAAGAGAATGATTTCAGAACTCATAATTTCTCCACAGAAATATGCCAATATGACATAAAGCTGTATTGATAAATAAAAACTGAATGCTACACAGAATTCAAGAATCTGATTCTTTTGAGTTTGATGAATACCTAAAGCTATATTACTAATCCAATCTCTTTATATGAAGATGAAAATATTTTTCAGCTTAAACCATGGAATAGTATAGTGAAACTTCCCTCAATAATAAAGCTAAAGCTATATATTCTACTTTAAATACTTATTTTATCTAGCTATAAGGGTAAGGTTCTCATTCAATGCAGTTTATGGGGTAAATTGGAGTTTTATTCTTTAAATATAAAGTAAATTTTGATTTGCCTCCCCTTAAGATGACTCTGTAGCATAAGGATTGAAATATTGTTTAAATTTTGATTGAGCCCTTGATCTTAAAAGAGAGAAAAAAAAGGCATATAATGCCTCACAAAATACAGCTTTTCATAACAGAAAGATTCTCAGTGGTATGGAATATTTTTCATAATATGGATGTATTCAGAAAGTCACAAAGGCCCCAAGAAATTCTAAGATTCATTATAAGTGTCTTTTCAAATTAAATGGTTCCAATTACATGATTATTTATCTTTTCCATGAATAAGCTTGACAGAAGGTTCATATTGAAAGTATGATATATATGTGAATATCTACAGGAAAATACCCAGAGGTTAAATTTTTTGGAACAAAGTGATAGAAAGGAATAAATAATATTTGGAAAAAGGGAAAGTAAGAATAAATCTGTTTATCATTTATTGTTGAATCATTGAGCTTTAAGAATTCTGATAAAACACTAATATTAAGCCAATTCAATTAAGACATTGTGGCTTGCATATGTGGCTTAAACTTCTTCCAAAGCTTCTATTTATTAATTTAGTTTCTTTCCTATATTTAACCTGAATTCAATCTACCTCCAATGTCAAATTCCAAATGCAACACCTGCTGTAAGTTTTAGCCACTTTTCTCATGGTGAATGAATCCAACAACACTTATAAAACTGAATAATTATTTGAAGTAAAAGAAAGCCAAAAATTAATATTTTAGAGGAACAAAACAACCTTTTTATGATAAGATATGATTTAGGAGTTTTTAGAGGAAATTTGTGGATTTCAAAGAAATTTTAAGACAACAATTTTATATGATAGAATTAATCATTGGTGATTACAAAAAAATGATATAAACTCTATAATTTCAATTCTTCATTGGAAATTAATGAATATTAGAATAACCTAAGAGTTTATTTAATAATATAAGATCTTATATATCAGAAATACTTCCTGTTTTAATTTTCTTATTGATTTAATGATACTGGACAAAAACATTGATATAAGTACTCTTTTTCTGCCTTCAGAGAAGCTCTCATGATAAATAATGGATATAGATGGTGTGCTTGGATTAAAAATGAAATCCATACTTAAACATAAGATTCTTAATGTAAGGTAGCTTATTTCTCATTTCTATTTAAAGTTACTATTGTTATTCTTAACTCAAAGTAACTTGATTCCTCATTTCATTAATTATTTTGAGTTTGAATATAAAACCAATACATTTTTATTGAATTCAATAACATGAAAAACTGCAAAATAAACTTTCACAAAAAGATCTTTTGAATAAGATTTTTAATTAATTATAAAATAATTCTCAATTTTTTGTATAAATAATTAAAAGAGGTATTTTCAAGGCTAAATTACAAAGAATCTTACTAATGAAAGATGGTCAAAATTCAATTCATATGCAAATAACAAAATTCCACACTGTTAAAATTCTCAATGTAAATTCATTAAAACTTGAAATTTCTCTGAAGTTTTGAAGTTTTGTTATTTTCCAGGTTAAAATATCAATACACACTAAGCCTTGACTTATTATAAGGTTTCAATGATTTTTAATGTGATTCAATGCTTAGTTAAGCTTCTTTATACTTAATTAAGCTTTTAAAGAGCTTAAAACCTTGGTTTCAAGCCTGCGTATGAGCATTCACCCTTTGGCAGCTTGTAATTGCTATCCAAAAGAGTAATAAGAATTTTGAGCCTCAAGGTTCAATTGAAGTCTAATATTAAAGGTTAAATAAAGTTGAAAATCCCTCAATACATAATACAAACCTTATGTGGGCTCTTACAGATCTCAAAGGTTGGGTACCCTGGCTGTTTTTGCCTTTTTCCCTTTGTCCCACATTTTTGAATAAATTTTTCCATCTTTTTTATTTAAAGCCATAAGAATTTAAATTGAGCTCATGTAGGACTTAAATCCTGTATGGAAATTACTAGGCCAATTTAGTAAATATACACAACACATCAATCTGGACTTAATTTTTGTAAATTTCAATAAAGCTTATGAAACTCTAAAATTAAGCTTGAAACTAACAATTAAAAATTGTAAAAATGTGTATTTGTACTGTGAGATACTTAAATATTCCAATAACACAGAAAATAACAATTTTTGGGTATACCACTGTATGGGTTGACCCTGGGTCATCTTTGGTGTAGAATACAAAAATGGGATACTATTCATAGCTTTTATTTATTAAAAATAAAGCTATAAGTATTTTTGTTATTTTTTGTTTTAAACTCATTTGATAAGTCAATTTATGGCTAAATCAAATTTATAAGTAATTTTTGCCTTATTGGTATGTCATGCATACCTCACAGGCTAACATTCCCTAAAAACAAATAATTATTTTACTACAATTTTTACATTGTATAGTATAACCCCATTTGGATTGGGGGGGTATAATACACTCTCCAACCTCTCTACTGACTCTTTTGAAGTATTCAAAGCACACAATTGAAAATTTTCTTGATTAACTTGTCTTCTGTCACATCTGAATCTTCTGAGAAACCTTTGGAAATCAGGTATTTCATTTTCTGAAAGCAACTCATCTTCATGTTGTGGGTTTCTGTACCTGACTAGGAATTCCCTTCATTTTTTTCCATAATTATTATTTCTTTGAAGACTTTGAGTGCCTTTTCTATTCAATTTGATCATGTGGTGGTACCTGTAAGGTTGTTTCATTTATCAAAGGAAAGAATTCCTTATCATTTGAATTGAAATTCTTTACTATACTAACAGGGACAGTGGGATGTTTATTTTCCAATTCTCTTTTTAATTCTACTTGTACCACATTTTTCCTGGGAAGGGCTTCAATAATAAAAGGTCCTCAAAGTAAATATTTCAAGCTCTTTGAACCTTTAATATTATCAATTCTCAAGGTTGAGACTAATACTGAGTCCCCTACTTTGAATTATGGAGTCTTATGAGTTTTGTCCCATTTTTGGTTAGCATATCCATAGGCATCAGTCATTCTTTGGTTTTCATGATGCCTCAATTTATCAAGGAATGACTCAAGGCTTGATTAAGTTGGATGAATAACCACTAGGTCTTTCTTCAAAGTATCAACTGGAAGGTTCTTCTTCCATCCTTTTTCTAACATTGCAGTAGTTTTTCCTGTTGAATCATGGTTGGAAGTCTTGAAGTATAATTCAAATGCTGGGATAATGTACCCCAATCATAGGTTTATCCATCAGAATTATTAATCTCCAGGCCATAAGCACAAACTCTTATGATCATTTCCGCAAGGTTCTGAATCATTCTTTTGGCCAATCTGTCAGTTGATTCATGATAAGCTGATTAAAATGTCAATTTAGTGCCCAAAGGCTTATGTAAATTTGTCCATAAGTTTGAAGTAAATTTTGGGGCTTTATCACTAATAATATTTTTATAGGGACCAGGCTGAGATAGGACTCTATTTAAAATTGAAAGAGCTGCATCAATACCTGTGTCATCTTTATGACATGGTAAAAAGACTGGAGTTTTTATTTACATGTCCACAATAACAAGACATGGATTGTTTCTCACCACCATGTGGTAAGGCAGTCACCCAATGCATATGAACCACTTTCCACAGGTTAATTAGTTGTTTTACATTAATCATCAAACCAAATCTTTTACCAGTAGCTTAATTGGCCTTTTTACACCTGTCACAGTTGTGACAGTACTCAATGAAATATTTGATTCAAGATGGCCACCAAGCACATGTCTTCATTATTCCCATTTTTCCTTCTTCAGACATATGTCTAGAAAAGATTTTGTCATGGTACTCTAGTAATATGGTGAAAAATAACATTATACTACATAAGACCCTTACACATGTGTGTTTAGACATGTGATATAATATACAATAAAATATATGGAATATTCCATTGTCATATGATGTTTTCAATATATATTTTAAAGAATGAGCTGAAGATGCATCTTTAAAATCTTTGTCAAGTAAAGAAGTAATAATATGACAATTCTTATCTTGCTTGTAGGTTTCTCTGATTTCCTCAAAGAAGTGTGTTCCCACATTGTTGATGTTAGTTCCTTAAATTAGAAGTTGAGATTCTGAATTTGCAAGATTTTCAGGTGTATTGCATAATACCCATCTATTCAAGCCACTGGTACTCTCATTGATAATGCCAGATTTATGTCCAATGGTAATATTTCATCTATAATCCTGGATAGAAATCTTCCAGCTTAACATGTGTCTGTTTGTAGGTTTAATGTTAAGAAGTCATTTAATTGCATTACAATCAATAATTGCCTCAAAAACACTACCATAAAGATAATAATGAAGTCTCTCCAGAGCCCATAGAAGGAAAAGGTTTTCCTTTGTATTGCATCATATCTAACCTCCATAGGTTTTATTTATCTTGAGATAAAACATATTGGACCCTAATAGGTATTGTCATTGACAATTCAAACTTGATGAAGATCTGCACCAAAAGCTTCACCTCTTTAATTAATATACAGCTTTGAAGGAAGCTTTCAGTCAGGAATCAAAACTAATGATGAATTGGTTAAGGAATTCTTGATCTTTTAATATGCCTGGCTCCTTTCTTGTGTAATTTCAAAGAAAGTTTTCTGATCAAAACATTCTGTAAAATGATCGGGTGTGGATTTATAAACCTTTAAGATGTTTTATTTAATAGCTAGTAAGCCCTAAGAAATATATATTTTCTTGCTTGTTGTGCAGAGGTTTTCCCAAAAAAACTTCAGCCACTTTGTTTTTGTCCACAGCAAAGCTCAATCCTGAAAATACATGTCCCAGGGCCTTTATCTCATGAAATCCAAAATTAAACTTCTTAAGAAATCTTTTCATGTTCAAATGATGAACTTTCTTGAGTAATAATGGAAGCCTCCCTAAATGCAATCGCCAGGTTTCTAAATAAATGATAATGTCATCAATATAAATTATTAACAATACATTGGATAATTCATGTGGGAAAATGATATTCATCATTCTTTGATAATGATAGGCTGCATTTTTAATTCCAAAGGGTTTCCTCAAAGATTCATAAATACCACAATCAGAAATTTTCTCAATAATTTCCCAGCACAAGGTATCAAAACATTCTGTAGGAAACCTTCAAGTGTATCCATATAAGTGATGAATATTGCTTTGGATAATTGAGTCAAACTCTCATTTAATTGACAAATTTGATACCTGTCTGGAATGGAATAGGTATTCAATGCTCTAAAATCACCAAGAATCCTTTAATTATCATTATTAAAAGTAATGATTACAGGGGTTTTGACTTTCACTTCCTCAATTTCGCCAACCTTCTTGAGAACTACCAGTTTGATTAGTGCATTAAAATGACACTATGATTCTTCTCTAGCTCTAGGGATAGCTGGGTGAGCGGGCCTTCTTAGTAGCTGAGGATAGGGTCTTTCCACATTGAGAATAACTTCCACTTCATCTCCCTTAATAGCCACTAGTGGTTTGTTATCACAAGAAAAGGCTTCTATATATTTAAATAGAATTTAAATAATGTCTTCCTTCATTTTTGATATCAATTAAGGACTAATTTGTGCATCAATTCATTTATTGGTAACATATTTCTCCTTATTAAAATATTCCACTCATCTTATGACAGTTATTTCTTCCTTTTCTAGAGGAAAAGAAATTTATTATATAGTTTACTCTATTGTAAAATATCTTTCTTTATGATTATTGATTTCAATAGCCTAGATATGAAGCTAATCAGTCCCAAGTATGAAATGTTGTGAGGTACAATCATTCATAACAAAAAGTTCAACTTTAAGTCTAATAATTCCTGTAGTATGAAGAAATACTATTGTGGCTTAAAAATTTCCCAAAGGGTGCACATCTTGGCTAGAACTACTAAATTTTGTACCTTCAATCAAAATTGCATTCTATTTCCAATTGGTATAAATTTTATCAGGATAACATTTACCAATGCAAGTGCAGAAGGCATTTGACTCAATTTTTATGTTTGCCTCTTTGTTTTTTATCACAATATTAGTGATACAAGATGCTCCACCTGTTTTACCTTTACTTCTGGAAGGTTTTTTTTATGCATCATGGCATCTTTCACATGTATGAGATCCATAAATTCATCATTATATTGTGGCAAGTACATTTACACCTCTGCAACTTGAAAGAACACATTGATGTCTTCTATAGTAAGCTCATCAGGTAAGTCTTCTTCTTAAGATGGTTCAGAATCACTTCATTTTGCAGTAACTTCATTCTTTTCCTTGTTGTACTGAGGTTTTTCATGTTCTATCTCATTAATTCTTGTTTTCTTAGGACAATTCTTAGCTAAATGGGATTTACTGCCATATTTATGAAATTTCAAATGAGCCTGTCTTGTGGTTTATTTTTTCTTTCTCTAGTAATTGGTTTCCCACCAGATCCACTGTCTATTGGGGGTTTATACAGATTTGTACCTATTTTTGTTCTGGTAGTTATGTATTACATGAAATTGATATAATACTCTGTAGAGAGAGGCTTGATACATCCTCTTTCTATAGAATTATCTAGGTGACAACCACATTTTGTTAATCTCCTTTTATGTACCATTGTTTCTGAAGTATTAGGATGGAGGGAAGCTAATCTTTCCTTCTTCTTAAAAAACCAGTAAATGGGCCTTTCCCTCTCTATATAAAAAAAGGCTTCTTCAAAGGAGCTTTCTGTTCTAAATATACAAGAGTAATTAGTCCCTTTGTAAATAATTTTTCCTTTCCACCAAGGCCAGGAATGTTTACAATGGTCTTTTCTCAGTTTATAGTACAATATTTTCGCCAATTTGATAAATAAGGAGTGTGACCTGGAGCTTACATATTTGTCTGGTATTTTAAAGTCTTCTCCAACATATTCATTTTTTCAAAATTTCTATATGCTTGAGTGTATGGAAAATTGAAGTCATTTTCTGCCTCTTCATTTATTGAAATTTTATGACAATGTGAATCATTATTGTTCAAATTAACCACATTTTTGTCTAGAATTGGTGTATTCTGTCTTGGTAACTCATTTTTCAATTAAATATTTTTAATAATTTATTTTCTTTCTTCTTTAAATTGAAGTATTGCTTTATCACTTTCTTAAAATGGTTTCTGCAAAAGAGCTTCATTTTGATTAGTTGAATATTCCAAGGTTTGAACTTGTATTCATAATTCTTTGAATCGTTTATTAATAAAAGAAATATAGTTATCATCTGGCTTCTTAATAAATGGAGCTTTGGATTATATCCTCTCACATATGTAAATAAAAGAGAAAATATTGTCTTTGTTTGAATTTTCCAGATCCATAATGGGCTGTTGTGATTCTTTCACTTGTAATATTTCTCTATCAAGTTTCCGTTTTATATAATCAAAATTGTTAAGGTTTGTTAAAATTTCATTATGAAAAGCTTCAAATTAAGATAAAAAATTTGAAAAATACACTTCTTTTGGAATTATTGATTCATTCTTTCCTCCTCCTTTTTTTAAATTTCATCAATGCTCTTTCCATATTGAATACATTGTCCATGGATGTATTTTCTTTATTTGGAATTTGGAGTTTCTGAGGGTAAGGCTTGTTCCATTTGGACTTTCCCTTTCCCTTCTGATTAGTCTTTAGGGCTTTCTTGTCTTCATTTTCTGCTTGTAGAGGCTTGAAGAGCTTTCACAAGGGTTTTCCCCTTGTTTTTGGCCAACTCCTTCCTCTGATCCTCTGATAACATTCTTTGGTTTTGCAACCAATCCCTTATCTTCCAGACTTGCACTTTGAAAGAAATTGGAGTCCATCCTTTCAGAAGTTCCTTGGTCTTTCCTGAGACCTATAAACTTTTCAATTGAAGATATGAGTTCATTCTCCCTATCCACAAGCTTGGATTAAGATCCAACTGCTGCTGATTTGCCACCATAAACCAACTCTTTTACTGAGACTGGTATATCTCTACTGCTTCTTTCTGGAAGTTTTTGGGATATTGCAATAGCAATGGAAGTTATATCAGCTTCAGGTCACTCAAAAAGAGTGTCAAAGGCTGTGACTAGCCTTTGACAACTGGTGGAAGTTCAGTCATCCTTCATTTGTGACTCTCCTCTGGGCTGGAATTCTTATATTTTGGATTTATGAATTGAATTTCCTGGTCCAGATCCATTTGATTGGATGACATGAGTGCTTCCACTTCTATTAGGGGTTATTCTACAAATATTCAAAGCAATCTTGACTAATAAATGGGTTAAATTCACTTCCTGGACCCTTAGAAGGGTTTTTTTTTGTAAGTAAACCTCCTGGGATTGGGTTGGTTTTAATTTCCACATTTGACTTTGAAATGCTAGAGTCAGAAGAGCTTTCTCTGACAGATGACACTAGAGTCAAGACATAAGTTATCTTATCCAAAATAAATAATAATAAAAAAACATAATAACCCCATTGATTGAATAAAGTTTCTATAAAGTAATTCAGGCAAAACTACATCGAAGATTAAGATTTTTTTCCAAAGAGTAAACAAAAGTTTTTCAGGGAGAGATTTTTTAATTTTATTTTCACTTCATTTAAAGAATAATCAGTCTTCAATTAATAATTCTCTTTATTAAAAATATATTATTATCTAATTTATACTAGAGGAAATCATGGAATCCATTTCAAGTCTGTTCAGTGAGTAGCATCTAGCTAGACAACAGAAATTTATTATCAATAATTCCAGACTATATGGCTCAAAGAATGATCTCAAGAAAAATAATTTTATTAAAATTATAAGAGTTATTTATAAGCAAAAGTACCAAAAAAGACAAACTTGAAGTAAATATGGCAATTTTATGTCAAAAGAGAGTAATATAATCTCTAGAATATGATTTATGTCGCAAACATTGGTTAAAATCATGGCCAGGACCCCAAATGTAAGCTTTATATATGAAACTCTTGATAATATTAATTAAAATCAAGAATACTATGAACTTCCTCAATAGAAAATATAATAGAATTACACATTATAGCCAAAATTAATATAGTTCTTGAAATAGTTATTTCAAAAAGAATAATAAATTATTATTGAGTGATTTATTAATAAAAGATTCTTGAATAATTATGATAAAGTATAATGATTATATTACATTTATAATCACTAAAAGTTATAATAATGATAAGAAATATCAGAGCTCTTAATGAGAAAATTATATGTGGAAAAGAATAAGAATATTCTTTATAAAAGAGATTCACACACACTGTGCAGTCCTAATTACCATAGAGAAGTTCTATATAAAAAAACCAATATTAGATAAAAAATATATAAAAATTAAAAATATGATACAAGCTATATAATTTCAATTCCTTATTTAAAATGAATCAAGAATAAAATAACTTAGTAATTCCTTTAATAATGCAACATTTTATCTGAAATAAAAATATTACTTATTTCAAAATGTCTCATTGATTGAATTATGATTATTGCAATGATTATGGACAAGAAACGTGAGGTAAACAATCTTTTTAGGCCTTCAGAGTAGGTCTAATGATTAATAATGTATATATGGGGACTCCTCCAATAAAAACTGAAAAGCCATGCCTAAGAAGAGGTCCTCAATTTAAGGTCACTTAATTTTCATGTTTATTTCAAGTTACTACCATTAGTATCAACTCCAAGTAGCTTTAATCCTCATTTAAGTTTTAATATGAAACTGATTTATTTATATTCAATTTAATCACATGGAAAGTTACAAATAAACTTCCAAGTGGAAATCATTTGTAATTAAATCTTTGATTAATTCTTAAAGAAATCTTAATATGCTGTATAAATGATTAAAAGAGGTATTTTCAGGGCTAAATTCCAAAGGAATCTTGCTAATAAAAGATACTTAAAATTTTATTCATACACAGATATAGTTAAGCTTTAAGCTGTGTGGCATTTTCAAGTAAATCCATTGAGAACTTAATATTCCATGATTTTTTGAAGTTTTGCTATTTTGCTGTGTAAAAATAGCAATACACACTAAACCTTATCTTTTGTTATGGTTTCAAATATTTTTGATTGTAATTTTAAGCTGACTTAAACTTAATTAAGCCTTTACAGTTCATAAAACCTTGATTACAAGCCTACATATGAGGATTTACACTTTGGCAGCCCATAACTCCTGTCCAAAAGAGGAATAAACCAGTTTAAACTTTATCTTTCCATTGGTTTCTCATCTCAAAGCTTAAAAAAGGTTTAAAATCCTTCAATAAAGGAGGACAACATTATTTGAGTTGTTGAAGATTCCAAAAGTTGTGTACCCCGGCTCTTTTTGCCTTCTTTTCCTTGTCCCACCTCTTTGCATGAATTTTTTCCTTCTATTTATTTAAAGTCATACAATGGCTTTAAACAAATTTAAATTTAGCTCCTGCAGGATGTTAAGCCTGTATGGAAAATCCTTAGCCAATTAAGTAAGTAGACAAAACACCAAACTTTCAACTGAATTTTGGTAAGTTTTCATAAACCTTATGCAGCTTTGAAATCAAGCTTAAAATTAACAATTCCAAATTTTTCATAGAAATTGTAAAAATGTGTAATTGTACTATGAGATTCCTAAACCTTTCAATAACATAGGAAATTTCTGCTTTTGGGTATAACACCCTATGGCTCTGCCCCAGGTTATTTCTGGTTTTGTGATATTTTTTGCCATTTTTTGATATTTTTTGATATTTTTTGATATTTTTTGATATTTTTTGATATTTTTTGATATTTTTTGATATTTTTTGATATTTTTTGATATTTTTTAATATTTTTTGATATTTTTTGATATTTTTTGATATTTTTTGATATTTTTTGATATTTTTTGATATTTTTTGATATTTTTTGATATTTTTTGATATTTTTTGATATTTTTTGATATTTTTTTTGATATTTTTTGATATTTTTTGATATTTTTTGATATTTTTTGATATTTTTTGCTTTAAATTCATTTGATAAGACTTTTCATGGCTAAATAAAATGTATAAAAAGTTCTCTGGCCTTGTGGGCATGTCATGAATACCTCACATGCTCATGAAATCTCATAATTAGTATTAATTTTAATGAGTTTTGTTACCATAGATTACTTCATTGCATCCTTGTTAATATTCACTAGTATGGAGTTTATAACTTTGTAAAATACCTCATATACAGTAGGATTTCCCATATCAAAACCATACACTAAAGTATGAAACCTACATTAATGTCTCAAACAATATAACTTGACCCCAGCTCCAAATTCCATACTCAAAACCTGCCCTTTCCCATGATGGTTTTTCTGAGGGAGTGTTTATATACACAAAACAAGACCTTGAGAAATCACTGCCTAAAAATGAATCAATTTTTGGAATGTAGGCATTGAGAAGGAGTACATGTGAGCCAAAGGATCCATTCTTGGAGGACAGCAAAGAGTGATTCTGGTCATAGGATAATGTAGTAGGACTTGAATCTGTGCCTTAAGTTCAGCTTACATAAGAGTAGACACAAGTCAGATAGAACAGATTAATGCATGGCCTTGACATAAGTTGAATTAATTAACAGAAGCAAATTATTATTGCAAAATTGATTCATAACGATTTTATTTTTTTTCCCGAAACCAAATACAAACGGGTTAATCGACCGGCCCTATCTATTTTTATGTCAGGTACGCAATTCTCAGAGGGGACATCTCGAAACATTTTATAATTACAATTGAAGTAGTTTGTAACCTGAACAAATAAGTATATAAAAGAAATGGAGTCATTTACTTATAATAAGGAAGATGAGGAAGTTGATTTCAAATCAAAAATCAAAATTTTGGGCTGCGGCTATGGTAATGCTCAAAACGAACGCGGATGACGGACATGTGTGATTATCACGAGCTATTGCTCTCAGCCTGAAGAAGGCTAAGTCAGGTGTTCTCAGTTTCATACCAATTTGATGGCTTTGGAACTAATTCCCAGTCTACTGTATTTTAGCCAGCTTTACTGCATTGGTCTTTACAACAGATGAGGCGTTCATCATCTCGGAGCGAAGAAAAGGGCTTTGGCTGCCATGAGGGTACAACATGCGATATATCAATATACAGTGCAGTATACGCCCTATAATTGTCAATAAGGTTGGAATAAAAGATAAAACTGGAAGAATTATACGCCTTGACCTCACAAGCTTAGAGACCCTCATCTCGAAAAAAAAAGGTGGATTGTTTTGTTGGATGGTTAAAAGTCAGCCCGTGAGATGGATGTTTCCCCCATCCAAATTAAAAATCAAAATCGTCTTTTGATCATTCAAAAATTCTTACCACCTGCTCTCTCCACATCCAGCATTATGCTTTCGAGAAATCTTATTTTGCGAAGCTTCACAACTATCTTGACTACTATGCTCGTGTTGCCTCACAGCGGGTTGTCGTCGGCCGCATCGGAGGCTGGTTTTACGCAGAACGCGTTATGCGACATGGGTTGGACGCCCCAGCCGGATGGTAACGGTGGTAAGGTTTTAGAAATATTTGATTAATCTTCATGAGATAAGGCGCCATTTCTGAGCTGAGGCTGCTATTTTTTGGATTGTTCCTGCTGCGTAGTTTGCACCATGGGAGCAACACAATATTTATGCAAGCCTGGCAGCTGTACCATGGCCGGTCAAAATGTAGTGCAGGGTACGACTTCTTACATGTTAATCTTGAAGAAAGTAGATCAAGGACTGACCAAAAATATGTAACCTTCATAAAAACGCTAGGCCTAGATCATTTGATATTTCATGGGTGTTGGCGTCCTTTCCAAGCGAAACATATTTTCGAGAAAGTCCTGGCTTATGACTTTAGATATTTCAGTAGCGCTGAAAGAATCAGTAAACCTCCATGACTTCAAATCTGGTCTTTTTTGTCTGGCTGACAACTCTTTTTTTAGCCGTTCACCAGGGTGTGTGGTATGATAAGAATGGAAAGCAGGGGAAGTTTGATTCGGGGGAGATCTGGTGCCCCCCCAATCTAGGTATGAGGCCTGGTAAGTATTTTGTGTTATTAAAGTGCCTTTTATTTTCAATTTTGCATTTCAATTTTCTCGCTATGAAATATCAAAACGCATTAGGCATTGACTTTGGTGCACTTTTGATTTTGTTTAGGCTGTGGAGCATGTAAGGCAAAATAAATAAAGACATCAAAGAATTTGATAGACTTGATAGGGACTAAGAGGAGACGACAGAAAATGGAGTAAACGACACAAACCTCAAAAAGTATTAAGATAGGAAAATAGCGGAATGAGTTAAGAAACGAGAAAATTATCTAGGCAATCATGTTCCGCTCTCATTCATTCAGTACAACCGTCTTAGAGTGCCTTAGAGCTTTGTAGCCGTTTCGGTAAACCTGTTCAGTAGCGTGCTTTTACAGATTTTTTCTATTTTACCCATATTTGTTGTCTGTACTGTTTCTACAACAATCGAATTCTTTAACTTTCTGTGTTCTAAACATGAATTTGTGTTGGTCTACAGAATTCTTCACTTCTGTCGGCAATACCTGTATGACATCCTCTTGAACTATTTGTCACTTTCTCCTTCTCCATTTCTTTCATCGTATATCTTTTTTTTATAATCAACATGTTAGTTTTTTAAAAAACAAAAAATCCACATAAGCATAAGATTTCAGAAGGATCTCAGTCAGCAACACCATTTCCAACTCAAGAAAATAACCCAAAATTGAAGAAACAATCTCCAAACTGGCTTCCAACCAAAAAAGCACAGCTTGCAATTTCTGGGCTGCATGTGAGTCAAGATCCCAAGAGCTGAAAGTATCAGACTGGAGATCGATTTGGTGCACAGGTCTGAGCACTCCAATACAATGAGAAAGTTGCATTTTTGTGATTCCAACCAAATATGTATTTCATATTGTATTTTCAATATTTTTTTATGTCTATCTTGTTTTTTTCAACAAAAATTCTGTTTTGTAGCTGGCTTACAATGGGCACTGCTACACTCAAATTCTCTGGAATTTATAATTGCATTTGTATCAGCCCACCAAGGCGCCCCTCACCAATAGATTTTATGAAGATGACACAGGAGTTATATCTGGAAAATAACAAGGGGTAGGCATTTAAGCTTGAGAAAGCTTCGGAAGTAGTGTTAAGCATCCAAACCCAAAGTGTCTCAGATCGGAACCTCACTGACCACTCCTACTCCAAATAGCCTTAACTCTTCCTGAAAAGAGTAAATCCTAGGCTGAATATCTTATCTTTTGTTCATAGACACTCACAGCTGTTGATAACTAATACCTTGGTGTCATGTATGACTCCAATATATAAGCTCCTTCAAAAAGGGTACCTTTGTGCTGAGAATAACACTCATTACCATAATCTTCTCTGTCTTCATTATTTTCTATTGTCTCTCATGAATAAGTTGCCATTATCTACTATTAAACCACTTGTCATTTGTTGTTAATAAAACAGGACTAGGTATAGAACAAAAGACTTTCTGCATCTCTTTCTCTCAAATATGACATGTGCTAGCTTGTGACCAAGACATAGTTGTATAGTGGTTTTGTCTCAAACATTGTATTGTCTCAATTGTAGCACAGTGCCTTGCATTTCACCTTTAGGTACTTCTGCCTTGTAAGGTTTGACTATGGAACAATAAGTAAAAATTACTAATATTTTACTGATTTTACTATGAATGTCCTTATAAATGAAATAATTAAGATAAAAATAATTATAATAATGAAGAATTATTATAATTATGGCATAAAATAATTATATTATTAAATAAATATAATAATATAATTTATATTATAAAAAATAAATATATTAACATAAGATAATTAATATATTTAAAAGCACTTTATTATTGTTACCTACAAATAATAAAGGTGTAAAAATTTGTTTTTTATTAATAAAAAACAATTAATAACAATAATATCACCAATATTAAAGTTATAAATTAATATAAATACTGTTTATATCAATTATAGAATTATTAAAAGTAATAATAGAGAAATAACCTACTTTTAATGCTTAATATAGTAATTTTGAATAGATTTATGCCTAGAAATGTAAATACAACTTATTTAAATTGTAGTTACAATAAAATTTGAGAGAAATTACAAAATTTCTTGGTTTTACGTGGAATTGAGGTTTTTAAGAGAAATTTAAACAAAACAATTAAATAATTGTAATAATCACATCAAAGATGAAGATTATTATGAAATTATATTTGGTCTTTAATAATATGAAAGTTTTATATATAAAGAATAAAGAAATTACCTTTTTATTTAATGATTTAATGTTTTTCAAGCGTCTGAGGGGAAAACAGAGTAAAAGGAGCTCTATTTATTGTAAATACCTCCCTCCTAGAGTCCAACTGGCTTCTAGTAGACGTGCACTGATCATATCCACTGGAATTGATCAATATTTAAAGGTTTGGTGATGATTACATCATGATCAAACCATTCTATCTCATTATTATGCCATTATTTAGAGTTATCACTATAACTCTAAGTTTGATGACGTCAAGGCTTGGAAGAGCCCCAAAATTCGTTGATTTTATTAGTTTTAATCATAAACTAACAGTAATCACCAATTTCATCACTCATATGACTGTTAAACTTGATTTAAGGTTAAAGTGAGTGATCTTAACTGATCAAATTAAGCTCAAGCTTTGATCCTGAATAACTCTTAAGTTCTACATGCTACAGCAATTAAGAGAGTTGATTCTAATAGCTTGGCACAACGTTATCATGCTGCCAAGAGCATTTCATTGCATCATCAAAACTCTATTTTTGATGATTTTTCTTGTAACTCATCTTTTCTGTCAAAATTTAATATTTTAAACTTCAAACCATAATTTCAAGGGGTTATACCTTGAATATTATAATGAAAAATACATCATTCATAACGAATGAACTAGTAGAATCCAACCGTTTACTTTTTTTAAGTTTGGACCACTTTCACAACAAAGTGGTCAACAGCTCTATTGATTTTAATCAATAATCCCTTACAGTTTTTAACCTTGCTTATAGCTTGTGAAATAAACTTCATTTCTGTGTTTCTACAGCTATTACGTGATGACTTTATTTTTGGTTCATCACTCTATCATGCATATTTCAAAAGATATTAGCTAAAATCCTTGAATATATGCGTTGACCAAAAAAGTGCATATATTCAGCTTAACTCCTTAAGTATTGACTTTGGAGATTAGCTTCTTAATTGTTTTATGTGTGGAGGTTTATGGAGAATCCAATGGTACCATTTAACTCACATGTTGTCTCATTGGTATTTGAAATAATTAAGGATTTATGTTTTTTATAAGGTATTATTACTTATCACTCATTAAATATTGAGTTTACAGATATGCCATAAAAATGGTATATGTGTATTTTACCATGGGGAATCTAATGGTATAATTCTTTTCACATGTTTATTCATTGGTGTTTAAGTTAAACCAAGTTTAATGCCAGTTTATGGCATTTTTTTATTTTTAAGGTAATTATTTTTAATGTATAATTATTTTAAATATTTCTTCTGACCTTTTTGGGTATGTGGTCATATCTCAAAGGTTCAAATTCCCTACCACCAAAAAAGATTGTACCACAATCTGATATGTGTAATTAGGGTATCATCCACTGTCCTACCTCCTCAATAGACTTTGTTAGTCTTGAAGCTCAATAATGCTTAACTTTTCTATTTTTCAGGTTTTCTTTCATGTCTGAACCTTCTTAGTAGTTTATCATCAATTGTTATATCTTTCTCAAGTAGCCATTCATCTTCTTGAGTTGAATTTCTATACCTTACAAGGTATTCTCTTTCTTTTTTGTTTCTTGTCCTTCTTTCTTTAAGGACTTTTACAATTTTCTTTTCTTCTCCTTCTTCCAAGGGGGGAATTTCAAGTGGGGGTTTATTTCTTGGTGGAAATAATTCCTTTTCACTTGAGCTGTAAGGTTTTATCAGACTTACAGGGAACATTGGGTTTTTTCTCATTAATTCACCTGTGAGTTCCAATTGCACCACATTGGGTCCGTGAAGTGGTTTTATCATAAATGGTCCTGCAAAGGAATCTTCCAATTTCTTTGGACCTTTTATGTTATTGAAATTAAGGGTTGATACTATGGCCAAGTCTCCTATTTTGGACTCAGGTGGTTTATGACTTTTATCCCATCTTCCTTTTGCATATTTGAAAGAATCTTGCATACATCTCTTTGCATGGTGTCTTGCTTTGTCAATCATTATCTTAAAACTGCTTTCTGTTGGATGTATATCCACTAGGTCCTTTTTAAGGGTATCATAAGGAAGTCTTGGATTCCAACCTTTTTCTAGCATTGCTGGTGTTTTGCCAGCAGAAGAATGTATTGATGTTTTATATGCCAGTTCAAGAGCTGGTATTAGTGTACACCAATCATGGGTAAAACCATCAGAATCTCTGAATTCTAGTCCATAAGCACAGAGTCTTCTGATCATTTCCTCCAAGGTCTGTATCATTCTTTCCGCTAAACCATCAGTTTGAGGATGGTAAGCTGTTGAGAATGATAATTTTGTTCGAAACAAGTTATGGAGATTTGTCCACAATGCTGAAGTAAATTTTGGGTCGCTATCACTTATAATATTCTGGAAGAAGCCTGTATGGCTAATGACTTTATTCCATATCATTATGGTTGTGTCCATAGCTGTGTCATCTTTGTGACATGGTAGGAACATGGGAGTTTTGCTATACCTGTCAACTAATACTAAGCATGCATTATAGCTTCTGTCTCCTCCTGGAGGTAATGCTGTTACCCAATCCATATGAACTATTTCCCAAGGGGATTTTGGTTCTTGGATTTGAATCATCATTCCAAATTTCTTCCCTGTAGCTCTGTTGGATTGCAACATCTTTCTTCCAATTTGGCCACCAAGAGAAGGGTTTCACCCTTTCTAGTGTTCTGTCTTCTGATAGATGTCCAGCTGCAACACTATCATGACACTCATGTAAAATAGTGTTTATCAGGGTTCTGTCTGTTAAGGCCATAACACATTTGTGTTTTGTTCTATGGTAAAGGATTCCATCAAGGAGGTGGAATCTTCCTTCATCATATGCGTTTTTCCATGTTTCATCTAATTTTGATGAAAGTGATGGATCTTTGCAGTCTTTCATTAGAAGTTGGCTTAAGATATGGCAATTAGTGTCTATATTATAGCTTTCTTTAAGTTGGTTAAAGAAATCTGTGCCAATGTCTGTAACACATATTCTTTCTATATGGTGCTCTTCCTGTGGTACCCATGCTGGATTGTCAGGGGTATTTTCTAGAGCCCATCTGCTAAAACCATCTGCATTTTTATGAATATTGCAAGATTTATGAACAATAGTCATATTTACTCTGTATTATTGGATAGCAATTTGCCATCTCAGCATATGTCTATTTGGAGTTTTCATATTTAATAGAGATTTTACAGCATTACAGTCTGTAATCACATCAAATACTGTTCCATCCAAGTAATAATGTAATTTTTCTAAAGCCCACACTAAGCAGAGGCATTCCATTTGGCTTGCTCCATATCTTGCTTCTGTTGGCTTTATTTGTCTTGAAATAAAACAAATTGGTCCTTCTACTGGTTTATCATTGATAATTTGTGTCTGGTGTAGTGCAGCACCTAGTCCTTCTCCACAAGTATCAATGTAAACTTTGAAGGGTAGTTTCCAATCTGGCATTAGAAGAAATGGGGAATTTGTTAAGGAATTTTTGAATTCTTCATATGCCTTGACTCTTTCTTCTGTCATTTCATAGACTGTTTGTTGGTCACATAGCTTATACAAGGATTTAGACATTTTTTCAAAGTACTTTATATGCTGTCTATAGTAACCAGAAAATCCTAGAAATGGTTGCATTTCTTTTTTGGTTTGAGCGATTGGCTTAAGTAGTACTGCTGCTACTTTATTCTTGTCTATACCTAGACTAAGTCCAGATACAACATGTCCTAGTGCTTTTAGTTCACTGTATGCAAAATGACACTTTTTCAAGGAAATTTTCATATTCACTTGCACTATTTTTTGTAGTACCCTTTCTAGTCTTGTAAGGTGATTTTCCCAAGTTTCTGAGCAAACTATGATATCATCAATATAGATAATTAACCATCCTTCTGATAATTCTTCAGGAAATATGGTTTTCATCATCCTTTGATAATGGGAAGGTGCATTTTTTATGCCAAATGGCATTCTTAATTATTCAAAAATCCCACAGTGCACCATTATCCTCAGTAGTTTCTTGGAATTGTCTGTTAAGACATTTTGATGAAAACCCTTCAAAACATCCATTGCTGTAATGAACTTAGCTTGTGACAAATGTGTAAATGTCTCATGGATTCTGGGTATTGGATATCTGTCTGGAATGGTATAGGTGTTCAGGGCCCTGAAGTCTCCTACCATTCTTAATTTTCCATTATGCCAAGTTATAATGACAGGTGTAGTGACTTCTACCTGTTCATTATGTCCTACTTTCCTTAATACTCCAAGGTCTATTAATTCTTTAATGTGTACCTCCAAGGCTTCTCTAGCCCTTAGACTAGCTTGGTAAGCAGGTCTCCTTAGTAAAGGTGGGTAAGGCTTTTCCACATTAAGAATTATATCCACCTCATGCCCAATTATGGCACCTAGTGGCTCTTTGTCAGTTTCAAAGGCATTTTTGTACTTACATAAGAGGTATACCAATTTTTCTTTCATTTTTTCTGTTAATTCTTGATTGAATTCTGTCTCTTTGAGTTGTTCAGATATAAAAAGTTCCTTTTCTGGAACTTTTTCGTCATTCTTAATAACTGTAATCTGTTTTTTGTTTTTTAAGAAGCCAAACATTTGTCTTTTGTTGTCTCCTATGGTAAAATATCTGTCTTTTTTGTTAGAGATATGTATACCATAAATTTATAAGTAGTCATTTCCAAGTATGAAGTGATTACTAGTACAGTTGTCCATTACTACAAACTCTACTTTAATTTTGACACATTGTGAGGGGTGAGGAAAAATTAGTGTTAAATAAATTATTCCAAGGGGTTTCATGCTCTCACTTGGACTACTAAATTTGACACCTTGTATTGGCATAAGTTTTTCTTGCCAGTCTGGGACAATGGTTTTTAAATAACTTTTACCAACACAGGTGCAATATGCTCCTGTATCCACGTTTACTTTTCCTTCTTGGTTATCAACCATAACAATACTTATACTTGATTTTCCAGCTGTATATCCCATTCCTCTTGCAGGTTTGGTTCTATACATTTTGGCATCTTCTATATTTGTCAAGTTTGTTTCAGATGTTCCAACGTTTGGTAAGTTTGAGTTAACATCCAGTACTTCATAAATTATATCAATATTATTAATTTGTGCATTAATTATATTAATTTCATCACTTTCAGAACTTTCTGACTCTTCTGTTTCTTTTTCAGAGTCAGATTCCTCCTCTTTGTCATTGTGGTTTTCTGTTTCCACAATCTCATTAATCTTTGCCTTTTTGAGGCAATTATTGGCTAAGTGTTCAATACCTCCACATTTATGGAATTTTCTTCGCTCATTATTGTTGGATGTATTGGGCTTGAAAGTTTCTTTTGATTTATCCTTTTTGATAAATGGCTTATTTGGACTTTTAATGTCCAATTTCTTCCAAGTTCTGCCAATTTTGGTTCTTGTCACTATGTCTTCTAGTGCATTGATATACTCTTCTGTGGAGCATGGTTCTATACATCTGCTTCTTAGGGCATGTTCTAGCTCTCCTCCACATTTCTCAAGCATTTTGATGTGCACAATTTTTTGTGACATTTCTGGTTACAATGCATTGAGTCTTTCAACCTGTTTTAAGAACCAAGTTAAAGGTTTGTCTTTGTCTGGGTCAAAGAAAGAATTTTCCAATGCATTTTCTATCTTATACCTCCAGGTATCATTAGCCCACTTGGTGATTATTTCTTGTTTCCACCAAGACCAGGTATTTTTGCCATTTGTTTGCCTTATGCCATAATACCATCTGTTTGCACATTTTTCAAACAATAAATGTAATCTTGCAGTGATTAATTAATCTGGTATGGCATAATCTTCTTGTAGCATGTCAATTGTTTTGATAAATGACATGTGGTCATATTCACCTTCTCCTGTGAATGTTGGCCATTGTTTTAATTGAGGTGCTTCCTTCATTAAGACTTGGTTATTGTCTTGATGACTCAAGTCTGTTATGAATGGATTTGTTAATTCCTCTTTTGGTTTAACAGGGCTTCTTATGTGAGAAAATGGTGTTGATAACTTTGGCATATTTGAGTTAGCCTCATTAATTTTATCCATTTTTTGAGTAATAAGCCTTATTTCACTTTGAATGTCATCTTTCAGATGCATTCTTGCTTCATCACTTTTTTCCACATGGTCCAAAAGTAATTTTTGGTGTGATGAAGTCTTTTCTTCAAATTCTTCTACAGAAATGCTTAATTTGTTTAAAGTTTCTGCAAGATTATCAATACTCATGTCATAATTGATTGTCAAAGTTTTTGCTTTGATATCACTTATGTATTTTAGCAACTCTTGTTGTCCTTGTATTAATTTCTGAGTATTATCAATTAATACTTTTGGTTTATTATTTTCAATCATAAATTTTATGTTATCAATTTCTTTTTTATTTTGTACAGCAAGTTTTGTTAAAGATGATAAGCTATTATTTATTTCTTGGAAAGATAATGTCACAGGGGCTCTTGGACAGAAATACAAGAGTGGCCTGGCACTCAGCAATCAGGGAACTCACTTGGAAGACTCCAAAGAATAAAGAAATAAAAATAAAGAATAAATTCCTCTAAAAGATATGCAGGTACAAGATGAGATGCAAAAGAGGAAAGGGAAGCCAAATGGCCAAAGAGCCAACCAAGTAAGTCCTTAATCACTACTTCAACCTGCCAAAAATGAATAATGGAATTAGTAAGGATATGACCACCAAATATCCATTGACAGGCGAAGGAAGAGAAAAGAGAAAGGTGCTAAATGACTGACTTAATAATATCAGTATTTGCTTAACTAAAATGAAAAGAAAATAGAGATAAAATAAAATCAAAATATATTAATTAACTGGGGAAAACCCCCCAGGGTGGAAAGGGTAGCCGGTATATGTGAAAAGTTGGGAGCTTGAGTTCTTCAGGCTGAAAACTGATCTGTATTGATCCTTGAGGCTGTATTGATTCTTTTGGGAATTGATACAGCTGGCTAATATTGAAATTGAATTGGGTTGAATGAATTTCCCATGATTGAAAATGAAATACAGGTCTTGATGGATCCAGACTGTATTGAAATGAATATGGTTGCCAAGATGGATTGAGTGGAGCTTTGACACTTGACAACTTCTTTTTGGCACTGCCTCTTGAATACACTTGAGAATGAATTGACAGTATTCCCTTGGAAGGAATACTTGGAGTGAGAATAACCAATGACTGCTTGATGGCGTCATTGGTCTTTGACGCTGAAACACTTGCTCTTGAGCCTTGATGATTCCTCTGAATGATTGGGTGCCTTGATGACGTGATGAGATGTTGGAATGTTGAAATGAGCATTTGATATTGCCACCATTGAATTGCTGTTGAAAAATGATGCACAATGATGTATAACATCATTTATGGCATATTGGTTGATTGGCAAGAAGATTACGTCCAAAGGTCTTGAGGTGGAAAGGCAGAGGGGAAAAGGATGGATGTGATGGCTTCAGAGCTTGGAAAGGTGTTTCTGGGCCTTTTGGGGTTTTTGGCCACTTTTGGGTTCTGAGCCAAAAACTGGTCCAAAGGGCGGGAAAGTGTCTTTTGGACACTTTGCGTCAAAGTGCGCAAAATGCGCAAAAGTGTGCAAATATGCGCAAATGCGCAAAGTGCGCAAAAAGTGCGCAAATGCGCAAAAGTGCGCAAAATGCAAAAAAAGTGCGCAAATGCGCATTATGAGCCCAAATGGCCAAAAACAGCCATTTGGACCATTTCCCCTGGTTTTGAGGGAAATGACCAGATATACCCATTTGGGCATAAATTGCCGCTATGGGTGCTGGATTGAGGTGAAGGGCCATGAAGGCCCCAAAACACAAATGGCCATAAATGGGCCATAAGATAATGACGTGGCCATATTGGCCACTGGTGATGGATATGGCCAATTGGCCATAAAAGAACCGTGGCTTGATATGCCATATGGGGATCCAAGGAGGTGAATTGCCATGGTTGTGACAGTACCCCCCACCTTGAAATGGTGAGCTCCTGAGCACCAATACAAGGTGAAGCCTGTTGAGGCTATTGGAAAGATTTTGAGAGAGTGATTCAAGAGGACTGATTAAGATAAAAATTTGAAGACTGATATTAAAAATTGACATTTGACGCAGGACTTGCTTGATCTTCTTTTGACATTGGCTTCTTGATTGGAATTGAATTTTAAAATGAATGAAAATTTTTGACGTGATAATTGACGTGATAAAAGAAAATTTAAAATGAAAATAAAATAATAATAAAGAATGAAAATGAAATTAAGAAAAGAAAAGGAAGAAGAAAAAGAGAAATGAATTGAATCTTGAGGAGGTTCCAATCTTCATCACGGAGGTTGATAACTGATTTTGAAATTGGCCAAGGACCTGGAAAGATAAATTTGATGCCAGGTGCTCACAAAGTGGCCAAGGTGATGTTTTGACAAGATTGTAGACCCCTCAGGGAAGTGCACACCAGGAGAGGAACTTACTTTTGGTAGTTACCACTCCCGCCAGTGCCATAAAAATAAAACAAAACTGTTGAAGGAATGAATTTGAATTTGGAATCTTGGAAATGAATTGAAAAGTGAATGGCCCATTGTCCCAAGTGAAAATGGCCATAAGATTGGAAATGAAGTTGAAAGCCATGCCAAAGATCTGTGTCCAAAATTGCAAAGTGCTCACAGAGTGGCCAAGGTGATGCTTACAACAAAACAGAGTAGAATACCCCTAAAGGTGCATACCAGGAGTGGGACTTACTTTTGGTAATTCCTCTCCCCACCAAGCACCATAATGAATCAAGCTTTTGAAGAATTCGGCCCAGGCTTGTCAGGATATAGTGAATGAAAATCTTTGACAAGTTCAGGACAATTCTTGAGGTTTTCGGTTGGTTCCCAAGTGGATCTTTCTGGGTCTTGACTGAAACCTTTCCATTCCACCAGATACCATAATTTTCCTCTCTTGAGCTTTGAGTCCAGTATTTGAGAGACTTCCCATTCCTCTTCTTCTTCAATGGTGATTGGAGGAGGAGGCTCTTGATGCCTATTTGGGATTGTTGACGTCTTGACTGGTTCCAAAAGGGAAATATGGAAAACTGGGTGGATGGATTTCCATTGAGATGGAAGCTTGAGGTGGTAGGCATGAGTGCTGACTTTCTTCAAGATTGGAAAAGGACCCAGCCATCTTTCAGACAGCTTTTTGGTGGGTCTGGTTGATTTGATGTTCTTGGAAGAGAGCCATACCATGTCACCGGGATTGAAAACAGGTGGACTTGCTCTACTTTTATCTGCATACCTCTTAAACCTGTTTATGGCAACTTCAAGTTCTCTCTTGACATCTTGCTGTACTGATTGGACTTTTGTTGATAACTTTCCAGCAGGAGTATCTTGAGTGATGTGAACTGAGTCAAATTGAGGATCTCTTCCATAAACAGTGAAAAATGGTGATTGTTTTGTCGAAGAGTGGTCAGAGTTATTGTAGGCAAATTCAGCCAGAGGGAGCCAGGTGTTCCAATCATCTTGATGATAACTGACATACATCCAAAGGTACTGTTCTAGTATCTGATTTACCCTCTCTGTCTGTCCATCAGTTTCTGGATGATAAGCAGTTGACAAGTCTCTTGAAATCTTGAGCTGCTGACAAAGGTTGGTCCAAAAGGAAGAAACAAAAAGAGAACCTCGATCACTAACAATGCTTGAAGGAAGGCCATGCTTTGAGAAAATATTCTTGATGAATAAATGGGCCAAATCTAATGAAGTGATTGAAGCTATTGTTGGAATAAAAACCGCCATTTTTGAGAATCTGTCCACTATGACTAAAATTGAGTCAAAGGAATTGGACAGTGGCAATTGAGTGATGAAATCCATTGAAAGACAAATCCAAGGACCACTTGGAATTGGAAGAGGCTTGAGGAGTCCAAACTTCTTGTGATGAATATTTTTGTTTCTTGAACACTGTTGACAGGATGAGACATAATCCTTGATAAATTGAGTCATGCCGGACCAGTGGAAATCCCGCTTGACAAGTTTGAGAGTCTTCTCTTGGCCAGGGTGTCCAGCTAGAGGAGAGTCATGCCGATTTTGAAGTATATTGAGTTGAATTGTGGGGTCATTTGGGACCACCACCCGATCTTTGAAAAGGAGAAGTTTGGAAGAGGAATAAAGAGAATAATCTTGGACAGATTTACCTTTACCCAAATCTTCAAGGACACTTCTATATTGAGAATCTTGCCACACTGCATTCTGAATTGAATCAATCAAATTTGAAAATGAATCCACCTTGACTGCAAAAAACTTTGAGGCTTGAATTTCATCTTGCTTGATTATCTTCTGATAGTTCATTGGATTCTTGCTGATGAAATCCTCCCCCCTCTCCGGGTAAACGTCGTCCCGACGTGACAAGGCATCTGGAAGGGTGGCCAAGCGGCCAGGGCGGTAAGTGATTGAGAAATGAAATTCAGATAAAAATTCAGCCCAGCGGGCTTGACGGCGAGTGAGAATCTTAGAAGACATGAAATATTGAAGAGATGAATGATCGGTGAGAACTTCAAAAGGGGAAGAAATAGAAAGAAGGAAAGCTCTCCAGCGCTTGAGAGCCCAGACTATGCCAAGGAGGTCCTTTTCATGAATCTCATAATTGAGCTCAGCTGGGAGAAGCTTGCGGCTATCAAATGCAATGGGATGTTTTCCTGAGTCAGAGACCTGACTCAGTACAGCACCCAAGGCATAATCTGATGCATCGGTCTCTACAATGGTGGGTAGAGAAGGATTGAAATGAGAAAGGATTGGAGCAGTGGTGAATGCCTCTTTGAGTTGATGAAACTGTCTAAGAGCTTCCTCATTGAGGGGAAAACGGGAATCTTTCTTGAGTAAACTTGTGAGTGAACTAATTTTCTTTGAATAATTCTTGATGAAACGGCGGTAAAAATTGGCAAAGCCAAGGAATGATTGAAGAGCCTTGAGGTTTCTTGGAGGTGGCCAATTGAGAATTTGCTGGACTTTTGCTTGGTCCATCTTGAGGCCTTCAGAAGAAACTACATAACCAAGATATTCCACACTAGAAACATGAAATAGGCATTTGGACGCCTTAGCAAAGAGGTTATTGGCTCTGAGTCTGGAAAGAACAGTGGACACATGAGTGACATGTTCTTCCTCAGATTTGGAAAAGACCATAATGTCATCCAAATAAACCACAACATAAACATCAAGAAGGTCATAAAAAATATCATTGACGAGATTTTGAAAAGAAGCAGGAGCATTGGTAAGCCCAAATGGCATAACCAAGTACTCATAACTACCATATTTGGTTCTAAAACAAGTCAAATGTTCATCACCTTCCTTGATTCTGAGCAGGTTATATGCACCACGCAAATCAATCTTGGAGAAGATAGAAGAACCATTGAAAACAGTGAGAAGCTGATTCATAGGAGGAACAGGATACTTGTTCTTCCTAGTAACAGCATTGAGGTTGCGGTAATCAACACACAAACGGAGGCCACCATCTTTCTTTTTGACAAAAAGAACAGGTGCTCCTGTAGAAGAGGAGCTTGGCCGGATGAAACCTTTCTCTACATTCTCTGAAATGTAGGCCCTGAGTGTATCTGACTCTTGGTTTGATAAAGAGTAGATCACCCCAACTGGAGGTAGAGACCCCTCCAGCTCGATATGATGATCACAGGCGCGGTGAGGAGGAAGTTTCTCTGCTTTCACCTTGGAAAATACATCCAAATATTGGTGATAAACAGAAGGAACAACCTTCATCACGGTTTCTATTTCTTCTGGCTCTTCCTCTTCATCCCACAACTCCTCCAGGGAGTCATGATAAGATGAAGGAGGAAGGTCCATATTCCCAAAGAAGAGATGAAGTGAAGATACAGAATTATCTTCTCCAACATCTTGAATCTCTTTGAAGACTTCATCTCTAGATGATAGTAATGACTGATGGGAATTAAGGGAAGGAATATGGACAGAAGACGGAAAAGATGGTGTTCTAGAATCACCAACCAGAGCTGCACATGATTTGGCAGAAGAAAAGTCATTACTGAAAGAAATTGAAGGATCATTATAGTCCTTATGATCAGAATTAAAGGTGATCAATCCTTGCCTCCAATCAATAAACGGATTAAAATGATTAAGAAAGTCAAAGCCCAATATGAGGTCTTCTCCCTTGGGAGTATCAATGACTAAAAAGTCCCATTCAAAGCTTGGGAAGGAAGGGAGCTCAACCATATATTTAGTATGGTGAGTCACAAATAAAGAAGGAGACTCAGAGGAGTCAAGAATGATAAGGGGAATCTTCTCCGGGAGTTCTGACATGGTCAAAGAATACTTGTGAACAAACTACCTTGCAATAAATGAGTTGGTAGCACCAGAATCAATGAGAATACTGTAAAACATATCAGAGAGAGAAGAAAAAACAAAAAATTTAAGAGAATTTTTGACACCAGTATTCAGAATGCACAATTGTGCTCTGGATGGAAAACTGTGAAGACCATTGAACACAACATGATCTTCACTCAGGCTTTTCCCTGGCTGGGAAATTTGCCTGACGGTTGGGTAAGCTTGTTTTGAGGCCTTTTGAAACAGGACTCAAGACTATGCTTCCCACCACAATAGGTACAAAGACCCTCCTTGATTCTTCTTTCTTTTTCAGAGTTCATGAGCTTGAAATCTTTATTCAACAAAGAAGAATGGGGCTTGTCCCTCTTCTGAAAATTCTTCTTCTTCTTATGACTTGAGCTTGAAGAATTTTGAGGATGAGAAGAACTTGACTTTGAGGCTTCTGGCTTCTTCTCTTGATGATGACTCTTTTCATTTTGCCTCTCATGGTACCTGGTATCAAGTTCCAGGGTAACGTCCATTAAGTCTTGAAGAGAGTCAATTCTTGAAGGATGGGAGGCCAATTGATCCAAAATTCTGGATGGCAATCCCTTCCTGAAATGATGGATGAGAGCTCTTTCACCCCAATCCCCGATCCTTGAGACTAAGCTTCTGAAATCAGCAATGTATAAGGATACATGCCCACCTTCTTTCATTCTTAAAGAATCCAACTCAGCTTCTGCTTTTCTGACTTCATTCGGGTCACCAAATAGAGTGAAGAGTTGAGATTCAAATAGACGCCAAGAATTGAGAAGATAATTTGAGTCTTGATTGGTGAGATTGGAAAGATAAGGCTCAATCCATTTTGCAGCCCTGCCAATGAGAAATGAAGTGGCATAAAGGACCTTCTTTCTGTCTTGAGCAAAGTTTGCCGGATCATTATGAAAAATCAATTGACAAGACTGAATAAAGCTTCTAACTTTGAAGGGCTGAGTCTCATCAAAGCATTCCAGTGCCTTCATAGATGGAGTCTTGAAGGCTGGTGGTCTTGATGCTTCAGAAGATGAAGCTGCTTGAAGATTGGCCATAATCTGAGTCATTTGCTGCATGATGGCCAATAAAGATGGTTCAGACTGATGAGAGACAGGCTGATTAGACTGGGCTAGAGTTGACCCTCCAGTACCTTGGGATGCCTCCACCGGAGCAGGGACACCTTCAGTACCATCAGACTCTTCCTCTTCCACATAATTCTCCTCCTCCTCTTCACCATCTTCACCTGGACCTTTGAAAATAGTCCTTGAAGTTCCTGGAAATCCGCCAACTACTCCTGAAAATGAACATGATCTTCTTGGCCCTCTTCCTTCCTTCCTGGATGGTGCTGCTCCTTCCATACGGGGTCCTCTATCTAATTGGGCCCTCAGTTGAGGAACTACTGGGGTGCCATCTAGAGGAGCTCTTGGAGTTGGAGTGAGAACAGCTTGAGCTCTGGCCTGAGATCTTGTCTGTCTTGCCGGAGGTGAGTGTTGAACAGGCATGATATCAGGAATAAAATGAAATAAATGAATTAAAAATCAAAATTTGCTTGAAGTGAAAAGAGTCAACAATCAAATCTTGAGGAAAATCAATGAATCAAAATGAAAATCTTCAAGTACGTCAATAAATCAAAATCAAATGAAGTCTTGAAGTCAAAATCAAATCAATCAAATCAATCAAAATAAAAAATCTTGCAGAATCAATCAATCAAATGGAAATCTTGAAGAAAAATCAATTTATGTCAAAATTCTTGATGTGAAAAATCAGCAAAATCAATGAAATCTTCAGGTCAATCAATTTTCTTGAGGTCAAAATCAAATATGTCAAATCAATCAATCAATCAAAATCAAGTGAATTATTCTTTAAAAATCAAAATTCTTGAAGAAAAAATCAATTATGAATCTTGATGTGAATAACGTGTCTGAATATCTTGATGAAAAATTTGAAAATCAAAGAAAATCAAGATGACGCCTGAATTATGAATGAGAATGAAAATTTGATGATTTGAAAAGATTTAAAAAAAAGAATAACAAAAATAAAAAATGGGTCAGCTTTCAATTTTCAAAATGAAGAATGAATGAAAGAAAATTGAGAGGTGACGATGAATCATTAAGTTCATAAGCATGAAAGAATCATAATTTTGATGAAATGAGTGAATGAAATTATAAAGAAAGAATGAACAGAATGAAAAGAAATTATGAGTTAATTAATATAATGTCACAGGGGCTCTTGGACAGAAATACAAGAGTGGCCTGGCACTCAGCAATCAGGGAACTCACTTGGAAGACTCCAAAGAATAAAGAAATAAAAATAAAGAATAAATTCCTCTAAAAGATATGCAGGTACAAGATGAGATGCAAAAGAGGAAAGGGAAGCCAAATGGCTAAAGAGCCAACCAAGTAAGTCCTTAATCACTGTTTCAACCTGCCAAAAATGAATAATGGAATTAGTAAGGATATGACCACCAAATATCCATTGACAGGCGAAGGAAGAGAAAAGAGAAAGGTGCTAAATGACTGACTTAATAATATCAGTATTTGCTTAACTAAAATGAAAAGAAAATAGAGATAAAATAAAATCAAAATATATTAATTAACTGGGGAAAACCCCCCAGGGTGGAAAGGGTAGCCGGTATATGTGAAAAGTTGGGAGCATGAGTTCTTCAGGCTGAAAACTGATCTGTATTGATCCTTGAGGCTGTATTGATTCTTTTGGGAATTGATACAGCTGGCTAATATTGAAATTGAATTGGGTTGAATGAATTTCCCATGATTGAAAATGAAATACAGGTCTTGATGGATCCAGACTGTATTGAAATGAATATGGTTGCCAAGATGGATTGAGTGGAGCTTTGACACTTGACAACTTCTTTTTGGCACTGCCTCTTGAATACACTTGAGAATGAATTGACAGTATTCCCTTGGAAGGAATACTTGGAGTGAGAATAACCAATGACTGCTTGATGGCGTCATTGGTCTTTGACGCTGAAACACTTGCTCTTGAGCCTTGATGATTCCTCTGAATGATTGGGTGCCTTGATGACGTGATGAGATGTTGGAATGTTGAAATGAGCATTTGATATTGCCACCATTGAATTGCTGTTGAAAAATGATGCACAATGATGTATAACATCATTTATGGCATATTGGTTGATTGGCAAGAAGATTACGTCCAAAGGTCTTGAGGTGGAAAGGCAGAGGGGAAAAGGATGGATGTGATGGCTTCAGAGCTTGGAAAGGTGTTTCTGGGCCTTTTGGGGTTTTTGGCCACTTTTGGGTTCTGAGCCAAAAACTGGTCCAAAGGGCGGGAAAGTGTCTTTTGGACACTTTGCGTCAAAGTGCGCAAAAATGCGCAAATGCGCAAAGTGCGCAAAAATGCGCAAAATGCGCAAATGCGCAAAGTGCGCAAAAAGTGCGCAAAATGCGCAAAAAGTGCGCAAATGCGCATTATGAGCCCAAATGGCCAAAAACAGCCATTTGGACCATTTCCCCTGGTTTTGAGGGAAATGACCAGATATACCCATTTGGGCATAAATTGCCGCTATGGGTGCTGGATTGAGGTGAAGGGCCATGAAGGCCCCAAAACACAAATGGCCATAAATGGGCCATAAGATAATGACGTGGCCATATTGGCCACTGGTGATGGATATGGCCAATTGGCCATAAAAGAACCGTGGCTTGATATGCCATATGGGGATCCAAGGAGGTGAATTGCCATGGTTGTGACAGATAATAAACTATTTTTAATGTCTTTAAGAGGTAAAATACTATTTTTAAGCTCTGTTAAAGTATTTACAACATCAGCTCCTCTTTGTCTTTGAATTCCATCAAAGTTCTGGCCATGTTGAATACATTGTCCATGGCATCCTTTTGGATTTTTGGCATCCTGTAGCTTGGGGAATATGGTTTTCTCCAATTCTTTTTCTTGTTCTTCTTCCCTTGGGGAAGTGGGTTGGCTTGGGGCTTGCTGGTAGAAGCTACTGGGGCTTCTTCCTTGGTTGCCTCCTTTTTTTTGGCATGGAAATCCTTCATCTTTTTGATTTGAGGTTTGGATGATAGTGGATTCCATCCATTGGAGTATTTCACTATTTCCTCCTCTTTGACAAACTTTTTCAGGATGTGCCAGGAGTTCATCACTCCTTGGTGTATTTGGGGCAACATTTGCCA
Organism: Austropuccinia psidii; assembly: GCA_023105745.1. Lineage (NCBI taxonomy): Eukaryota > Fungi > Basidiomycota > Pucciniomycetes > Pucciniales > Sphaerophragmiaceae > Austropuccinia > Austropuccinia psidii. The sequence continues at coordinate 30,585,861 of JALGQZ010000004.1, read as the reverse complement.
GTCATTGTCTTTTTACACTGTGTAGTACTGTTTGTACTGGTTCATGTAAATGTCTATTTGAGCCCTCTGAATGTGATTTGTACCTGTTTGAGTCATTCATACTTAGTTCTAGCTGTGGTTCAGATATCATGGGCATTTCTGGGACTTGCCTTTGGGATAAGGCACTTCCTTGTGTGGATTCTGTTCCACTGGGGATATTTCCCTTCCTTTTCCCTTTTGAGGAATCAATTCTACCTCTGAGTCCAGCTCCATCTGATTGGATGGAGTATTGGGAGCCTCTTCTGGTAGTCATATTTTACGAGAAAAAAATAAGAAATAAGTGGATTTCAGAACAAGAATTCTTCTTATGGAAATTTATAAATGAGGTACTCACCTTCAGAGTCCTGAATAGTGGGTCCTGGAAAGTCCAATTTCTTGGCTTTCTTTTTCTTAGTGATTATTGGTGTTGGAGAACTTTGACAAGTTTCTTCCACCAATCTTTCAACAGTGGTTTGGTTGTCCTCTGTTGGATTGTCTTCAAACACTAAAAAAGACAAATAAATATAAGTCTTTTTTATAAAAGTGTTATTTTTGGTAAGATATGGCAATTTTCCATGTAAAAATTGCTTTTATATCTTTTAAAAAGTGAAAATAATCAAAGAAATGAAATTAAAATGAATAAAATACCTTTTTTATTGGTTTTTGATATTTTTTATGTTTTTATTTTTAAAGAATAAAATAAAAATGAATGTAATTATTTTGTAAAATTAATTTATAATATAAAATTATTTTTAATTTATAAAATATATTTTCTAATCACTAGAGTCACTCAAAGAAAGTTCTTGCAAGTCTAAGGATGTGAAAAACCATGTGTAAGACAGTAAAATTGCTTTCCAAATGCCTCAATAGCTTTTAAAATCAATAAATATAAAATTATTATATAATTTTATGATTATAATTATGATTTATTGTTGGATAAACCCAATTCAAATCTTTTTAAACGTCTTTTAGTAAAGGTCTTTTAAGTAAATATCACGGCCAGGCCCCCAAATGTAAGGTTTGACTATGAAACAATAAGTAAAAATTACTAATATTTTACTTATTGTACTATGAGTCCTTATAGATGAAATAATTAAGATAAAAATAATTATAATAATAAAGAATTATTATAATTATGGCGTAAAATAATTATATTATTAAATAAATATAATAATATAATTTATATTATAAAAAATAATATATATAAAATAAATATATTTAAAAGCACTTTATCATTGTTACCAACAAATAATAAAGGCGTAAAAATTTTTTTTTTATTAATAAAAAACAATTAATAATAATAATATTACCAATATTAAAGGTATAAATTAATATAAATACTATTTATATCAATTATAGAATTATTAAAAGTAATAATAGAGAAAAATTATTATAATAAGACAAATAACCTACTGTTAATGCTTAATATAATACTTTTGAATAAACGTACACCTAGAAATGTAAATACAACTTATTTAAATTGTAGTTACAAAAAAACTTAAGAGAAATTACAAATTTTCTTGGTTTTACGTGGAATTCAGGTTTTTAAGAGAAATTAAAACAAAACAATTAAATAATTGTAATAATCATGTCAAAGATGAAGATTATTATAAGATTATATTTGGTCTTTAATAATATAAGAGTTTTATATATAAAGAATAAAGAAATTACCTTTGTATTTAATGATTTAATGTTTTGTAAGTGTCTGAGGGGAAAACAGAGTAAAAGGAGCTCTATTTATAGTAAATACCTCCCTCCTAGAGTCCAACTGGCTTCTAAAAGACGTGCACTGATCATATCCACTGGAATTGATCAATATTTTAAGGTTTGGTGATGATTACATCATGATCAAACCATCTTATCTCATTATCATGCCATTATTTAGAGTTATCACTATAACTCTAAGTTTGATGACGTCAAGGCTTGGCAGAACCCCAAAATTTGTGTATTTTATTAGTTTTAATCATAAACTAACAGTATTCACCAATTTTATCACTCATATTGTGGAACTCCTTTTGGTGGGATTGGATAAGGCAGTCCTTGAGGGGGAAATCACAGGTAAACAGTTTTGAATTGCTGAAATAATCCTGTAACCAAGGGTGCTAATGGTGTTTTAGCTGCCCCTCTGAATATACTAAACAATCTCCCTACAGAGCTCACAAATCAATATTTAAGATTGTGGCTTTACAACTAGAGAAGACTTTTCAGCAGTCTCTATCAGACCTATTCAATAATCAGCCTAATGATAAAATAATAATACTAATTTAGATAAAATAATTTCAAAAGATGAATTTGTAGGTGATTTTAGGATAATAAAGTAATAATTGAGTAAAATAAATAAGAGATATAGTAGTACTGAGTGGTGATTTTAAGTTGTTTTCTTTGTTGAAAGAATTTTTATAATGGATAATAGTTCAATATGATAAAATTTAGTAATAGTGATAATATAATAATATTGTTTAATAGTTTAAATATTTGTAGTTGACAATCAATTTTGATAATATGTTGAATGTATTTTGTAATAATAATAATAGTGATATAGATTTTCTTCTAGTGAGAAGAGTATAATATAAATATTTTTTTTTGAATATGAGTATTTCACTAATAGATGAATTTATAATATAGGCAGACCTACTGTTAACTACAGCTATATATAAATCACTTTTAATGTAATGTAATAATAATAATAATTTCTAGATTAACCTACTAGTAAGGGATGAATAATTATTCTCCTTCTTGGTATATAATTATTTGCATGAGGAAAGAGGAGAAAAAATGAGAGAGAGAGGCCTCCTTTTATGTTGTGAGAAGTACCCATGGGCTCTCCATGTAAAGTGTTATTCTTGCCCTTGAGGTAATTTTGCTGGTGTAGATTTTTTGTAACAAAAGTCAGATGACCTATCTGCTACACTGTATTAGTAATCTTGCACAGCCTTGAGAGATTAATGCTAGTGTGTAAAATTAAGAATGGTGTCATATGACTGAGATATTTTTTCCATTTGTTTGGTCAAAATGAAGGTTGAGATGTTTTTCTTGGTGGGGATTTTGATAAAAATATCAGGTGACTTCTCTTTTGCACTGCTTTAGTCAGCTTGCATAGCCTTGAGGAATTAATTCTGGTGAGTTAAGGATGAAGGTGGTGTCATGTGAATAAGCCCCTGTATAATTTGTTTGTAAGATTTATCTAGTTCCAGGTGATCATGCTGTGTAATGTGGGGATGTCTTGGGTTTTAATTCTTGATTACTGTAATTGCTGTGTGGTTTACAGTTTTGTGTATTCCCCTTGCATGCAGCTGGTTGGAATTGAATTGAGTTGTATTTGATGATCCTGGGGCTGTGTACTGCACAGATCTTATGCATGTGGACTGCATAAGTCTTATTTGGGCTCCTGCATTGTTGTGTAATTTTTTTTAAGTTTTGAGTGGATTTTCATGTATTGAGTTGAATTGGATACTGTCATATGATCCTTGTGTCACATGCACTGTATTTGGTCATTGTAATTCTTGGTAATATAATCTTCCTGATGGATTTAGAGTGGATATGATTTTACAATGTTACTTTTCCCATGTAATTTTGAGTTTTCTGTATGTATTAAGCCTATTGTTGATCATGTAAGCCTTATATGTAGGTTTTATTGTGTAACTCCATAAGATTGGACTCCTCTATTATTCATTTAATTATAGAAGTATATTGAATATTTCAATTGTGAATGCTAAAATCTTCCATTCCTCCCTACTATTGATGTTATTCCTGAGTGTGTGTGTTCTTTAATAATGTCCTTTGAGTGGTGATTTCCTGAATTAGTCATTTTGATCTTGATTTGCCAACTGTTAATCTTAAAACAATTTCTTGAAACTGGTAAAAAGGTATGGAATACCACAATATGACTATAAACGTAATTTAAGGTTACAGTGAGTGATCATAAATGATCAAATTAAGCTCAAACTTTGATCGTTAATAACTTTTAAGTTTTCCACACTACAGAAATTCAGAGAGTGAATTCTAATAGCTTGGCATAGCCCTATTATGCTTCCAAGAGAATTTCATTACATCATCAAAACTCTATTTTTGATGATTTTTCTTGTAACTCATCTTTCCTGTTGAAATTTAATATTCTAAACTTCAAACCATGATTTCAAGGGGCAATACCTTGAATATTATAATAAAAAATACATCATTCTTCACTAATGAACTAGCAGAATCCAACTGTCTACTTTTTTTTTAAGTTTGGACGACTTTCACAACAAAGTGGTCAACAGCTCTATTGATTTTAATCAATAATCCCTTACACGTTTTAACCTGGTTCATAAATGGTTAAATAAGCTTCATTTCTGTATTTCTACAGTAGTTACGTGATGACTTTGTTTTGGTTCATCACTCTATCATGCATATTTCAAAAGATATTAGCTAAAATCCTTGAATATATGCATTGACCAAAAAAGTGCATATATTCAGCTTAACTCCTTGAGTATTGACTTTGGAGATTAGCTTCTTAATTGTTTTATATGTGTATCTTTATGGAAAATCCAATGGTACCATTTATTTCACATGTTGTCTCATTGGTATTTGAAATAATGCAGGATTTATGTTTTTTATAAGGTATTATTACTTATCACTCATTGAATATTGAGTTTACAGATATGCCATAAAAATGGTATATGTGTATTTGAGCATGGGGAATCCAATTTTTAATTTATTTCACATTTTTATTCATTGGGGTTTAAGTTAAACCAAGTTTTATGCCAATTTATGGCATTTTTGTAGCTTTAAGGTAATCATTGTTAATGTATAATTTTTTAAATATTTCTTGTGACCTTTTTGGGTATGTGGTCATATCTCAAAGGTTCACATGCCTTTTATTTTCTTATCATACCTGTTTCAAGAATTGATATACCCACCTTTAGTTCCAAAATTAAATAGATCTACAGTCTTTCTGTCCATGATAATAAGTTCCAGGAATGGGGGATTGCAAGGGAAACATGAATGAAAAGATTACTTAAAATGAGGAATTAAACATACCAACCCTTGATGGTACAAATTTTAGTCAATGACAAATCTGCATGATAATTCACCTGAGGGCCAAAGACTTACTGGACATGTGTGAAAAAAACCTAGCTGGAGATTCCAACACAACACTAAAAAGTAAATTTTCAAACACCAATTATTAAGCTATAAATATCATGATTAGTCATATCATTGACAGGGTGTTTTTAGAGTTTGTCAATCATATAACCATGAAAAAAGCCAGCTTACATTGGTAAAATATAAGAGAAAAATGTGCATCATTCAGAGCCATTTATACAGGACACATATCAATCGGTTGGAAAACGTTCTTTTTCAACAGAAACATCCAGTCGTGAATTGGAACATACAGGAAGCTATTGCTTGAGTTGAAATCCCTCAGAATAAAGGTTCTGAATGACCTATTTTCCTACTCACTCTTAGGAATATTAGCTTGGGACTATAAAATACATTTGTTTATTGAGTTCGTGACTCTTAAAAAAGAGCTTATTGAAAAAAAGACCTTCTACTAAGTAAACTACAGGTGTATGTCCATATGACCAAGAAAAAAGGCAATGATTCATCCTCTTATTAAGTAACAGCTTTAATATTTACTACTAAAAAACCTTACAAAATAATGTACTATTTTACTAAAAAGAAGCACAACCAAAGGAGAACCATTCACAAAAAGGAACAGTTCTGGGCTAAGAACCCTCACTTAAGACCAAAATGAAGGTAAAACAAACACAAAAAGCGCAAAAATAGTTCTTATGTTGCAAAGGAGCTCATCATATTACTAGAAACCCTTTTTAAAAACCAAAGCTAGAGGCTATTAAAGGCCATGAAGTAGAGATTTTTCTTAATGTGGAAAGATGTAAGATGTGTCTATGAGATGTTTAACAATATTACTATTAATAAACAGTAATATGACTATGCTTATGAAATATAATAAATAAGTTTAGGGTATTGGTAAAAACACGTAAGAAAATTGGTAAAAACATGTAAGAGCTTACGTGTTTTTACTAAAAACTTACGTGTTTTTACCATCAATTGGTAAAAAAACGTAATTTTATGGTAAAAACACGTAAGGGATGGTTTTTTAAATGAAATATGGCTATTTATGGCATTTATGATGCCATTAATGCCATTTGTGGCATTAAAAATGCCATTTGTGGCATTAAAAATGCCATTTGTGGCATTAAAAATGCCATTTGTGGCATTAAAAATGCCATTTGTGGCATTAAAAATGCCATTTGTGGCATTAAAAATGCCATTTGTGGCATTAAAAATGCCATTTGTGGCATTAAAAATGCCATTTGTGGCATTAAAAATTCTATTTATGGCATTAACAGTGCCATTAATGGCATTATCAATAAAATATTTCTGATGCCATTAATGCCATTTATGGAATCAACAATGCAATAAATGGCATTAACAATGCAATAAATGTCATTAACAATGCCATAAATGGCATTAACAATGCCATAAATGGCATTAACAATGCCATAAATGGCATTAACAGTCCCATAAATGGCATTATCAGTGTCATAAATGGCATTAAAAATGCCATAAATGGCATTAACAGTCCCATAAATGGCATTATCAGTGTCATAAATGGCATTAAAAATTCCATAAATGGCATTAACAGTCCCATAAATGGCATTATCAGTGTCATAAATGGCATTAACAGTGCCATAAGTGGAATTAGCAGTGTCATAAATGGCATTAACTGTGCCATTAATGGCATTATCAATGAAATATTATTGATGCCATTAATGTCATTTATGGCATCAACAATGCCATTTGTGGCATCAAAAATGCAACATTTCTGATGCCATTATTGCCATAAATGGCATTAATAATGCCACATTAACAATGCCATTAATGGCATTACTAATACCATGAATGGCATTATCAATGCAATAAATGGCATAATGCCAATAAATGGCATTGTTAATTCCATATATGTAATGCCACAAATGGAATTTTTGATTCCATAAATGGCATTTTTGATGCCATTTATGTTATAGTTAAGGCCATTAATTCCATTTTTAAGGCCAATGTTAAGGCCATTAATGCCATTTTTAAGGCCATTTATGGAATTCTTAAATGCATAAATGGCATTGTCAAGGCCATTAAATTCAATTTATGGCATTTCTGTAATGCCATTTATGCCAATTTCCTGGCCATAAATGGCATCTGTATGTCATTCTTGATGCCATTTATGGCATTATTATGTCATTAGTGATGCTATTTATGGCACTTTTGATGTGATAAATGGCACTGTTAATGCCAAAAATCAAACTTTAACTTCCACCCATCATAAATTACATTTTGAATTCAATTTATGTCATAAATGGCATTTTCAATTTAATTACAAACATGAACAAAAAAACATCAAAAAACATGGACTTTTTGGGCCTACAAATGTTCTTGCAAAAAAATACCAAAATGTTGGGCTTCTGGTTTATTATTCTCAACATTCTCACCTTCATTTTAAAAAGAAAATTATTGAAATTCATAAGTGGGAACATTTTTAATGAATTTTTTCAAAAAAATGGGCCATTTTACCAAATTGCCCAAAATAGAAAAATTGGGCAAAAAAAAAAAATTTGAAAAATTTGGGGACCTTCACATCCCATGTCGGAAAAAATATGGCAAAAAAAAAGTTAAAAATTCTCAAAAATGAGCCTGAGGAATTTTTATAAAAAAATTAGCTTACTTACGTGTTTTTACCATAAAATTACGTGTTTTGGCCATAATTTGGTAAAAACATGTAAGGGCTTACATGTTTTTACTAAAAGCTTACGTGTGTTTACCAACACCCTAAGTTTATTACAACCTCAATTAAATAATTAACTTTTTAATTATTTCTTTTACTTGTTATAAACTACTAGTGATTATAAAACTAAGAAGTAATCTTCTACAAGAGCCAATTACAAGAAGTAGTTCCTAATAAAAAAGCCATTATTACAATAATAAAATTCTTTTAATATATGGTTATCTCTTGCAGGAATAATTACTATGATAATTATTGAAAGAAAACTATTACTAGAGAAAAAAATTAAGAATTAATAAAACCACTCAATAATAATCCCATAAACACCTTGAAAAGAATCAGTAGAGAGATTTTGATGGATATATTGTGGATTTAATGGATCAAAATTCTTTGTAACAATAATACAGCAATTTGATAGCTAATTAATATTGAAAATAATATATTTTTATGATTTCAAATCTTTGTGGTTTATTTTTAAATATTAAAAAATCTTAAGAAAAGATTTAACTAATACTTACTTGTTGTTACCAAAGGTATTATTGAATAATAAGATGATTTTGGAAAAAACAGCAAGAGGAGGCCTCTTTTAAGTCAAAAAAATCTCACAGAGGCATTCCAAGGAGAAACCTAAAGAGAAAGTGAGTGAGAAAAAAACTATACTTTTTGGATTATTCATTTCATCATATGTTGTCACATAAGATTATCATAATTACTTAATTGAGTCATTTATGTGACTAGCAACCCATTTATGGTTAAGAATAAAGGATTAAAAACTGTAAAAATTCTTTTATGCTGAAATAATCAATAATATCTCAAATTTATCAATTTTAATGGAAATTTCATCACAGGTTGTGTTTTCTGTGAATTTTTGGATATTCAGTGCTTCACATGAAATCATCAAAAATGGACTGTAAGTAAAACTTTTAGTTTCAATTATGAATTCATACTTCTTTTTGCTTTCTTTAAGGATCATATCATATTCCATTGGTACTGAGAGCTTAAGAGATATTAATTAAGAATTTTATTTTTAATGAATTTTTGAGGGTTTTACCTTATTTCTACATAGAATTGCAAACAGCACAGTATAGCTGGTTGCCATGGGGTAAATGTATAGATAATAATCCTAAAGGGGTTTTAATTACTCTTTTAAAGCTTATCCATGGAAAATGAGTAAGAATTGACATGTTTACAGGAGTCTAAGATGCTCTTTACTTCCTTGTCAAATCAAAATAGCAGCTTATTTGCAATTTTCTTATGATTCAATGAGAGTTTAACTTGGTGAAAAAGTTCCCAAAAGGCTTTAGTATACTAATGGGCCATGATCAGCCATGGATCCAAGATTTAGAGCTATTGAAGCCTCAGAGGCCTCAGAAGTTGGGTATGCTGCCTCTGTTTGATGTCTTTTGTCCCCCTTAGCTATTTTAATGTCAAAATTAGTAATTCAGGCTGAGACTGATATCCACTATGTGTGTACCAAAACTGTATGTAAGAATAATATGCTTTCAAGTGCCACAAACATACATAACACTATTTTTAGTTTATATGTGACATGGGATTTCTCACATTCCCATTATTTTGGAATGAAATTGAGAAAAACAAAACTTTTAACAATTCTTTTATGTGGTATTAATGATGTGGTGTTGAAGGATTTTCCATATTAACACCTCATATATTCAATTTAAGATTATTCACTCTATGGAGCTACCCTAAGTGAAATTTTGTGAAGAATCCAAATATGGCCTTAAATCCATGAATTTATGTACTCACAAAACAGTTACCCATGTTTTCTTAAACCAAAAATTATAACTTTTTGATATATTCATTACTTATGAGTTATGCACTGCATAAAATTTGATTCTATGTTTATTATGGCCTATTTGGGTATGTAAAATACACCTCAAGGCTCACAAGTGGCTCATACAGGTTATGTTCAAAAGATGTGGTTATTTGAAACTACCAAGGAGAGGATCAAACATGAATTCACTAATGCACCTGTCCTCATGCTTTCCGACTTTGAATTACCATTCAAGTTTTAAATAGATGCAGCTTTAAGTCAAGGATTAGGGGCAGCCCTTTACCAAAGAAACATTTTAGATGGTGAACCTAGGAAAGGGGTAGTATGTTACATCTCCAGGAAAATTAATATTCAGAGGGAAGATATGGATCAACCCATACTAAAGGCTTATGTTTGGTACTGGCCCCAGAAAACTTCATTACTATTTGGAGGGTGTAGGCTTTGGAGTTTACACAGACTGAACTGCACTTAAGTCTTTTATCAACATGAAGATTACTAATAGAAACATTTTGAGGTGGAAAAAAGCCATCCAAGAGTATAGAGGCAACATGCCTGTCATATGAAAAAAAGGGTGAACGGCATCCTAATGCTGATTGCCTCAGTAGATGGCCATTGGAAAATGTCAAAAGCAACCCAGCTCATGACCCAGAAGTATCTACCAAAATTCCTATCCACTTCATGGAGATAGATAGGAAGAATAACTTCAGAGTCTTGGAATGGGAACCAGGAAGTAGTACCCCAGATAATAACAAGAGTGGACCAGAGGAGACAGAAACTCCCATATTGGGAATAAGCTCTTTTGAAATTCACAATGAATTTTTAATTCAGTTAATAATAATTATGAAAAACACAAACAGTATAGCATAGTGTTACAGCTGCTTCAAAAAAAATACAGGAGCCCCTAACTGGAATCACCGTCAGAGGATCCCTGGTTGAGGGACTATAAGGACAATAAATGTTTCCTTATAGATGGAGTCCTTTATCACAGAGAAAAGCACACTAGTTCCCTCAAAGTGATAGAAAGGGAACATATATATGCCCAATCCTAGAATGATTTAATTACTGCCCCTACATGGGACAAATGAATGAATGAAGGACAGAAGTGAGGGTAGCAAGCACAGCTTGGTGGCCCCAATGGAAACAAGAGTTAAGTGAATACATCAACACATGTGAAAGATGCCAGAAGGCAAACAGGAAAGATAGGAAGAGCTATGGGCTACTCCAACACATAGAGGAGCCCAAGCACTCATGGGAAGCCATTAACATGGAAGGGGTAACAAGCCTTGTCCCAGGTGGAAAAGGTAACTTCAATGAGTTCCTAGTCATAGTTGACAAGTATAGAAAAAGTGTCAGATACCTACAATGCCAAAAAGAGGACACAGCTATGGATACAGCATTGTTATTCTGGCATAACACCATAGCTAAATCTGAGGTCTTTAAAATGATCATTAGTCATAGGGACCCAAAGTTCACATCAGAATTTTGAAATAACCTCTATTATATCCTTGGAGCTAAACCTGCGTTTTATACAGCTTATAATCCACAGACAGATTTCCTAGCTGAAAGGATGATCCAAACCATGGAGGAAATCATCAGAAGATCATGTGCATATGGCACAGAATACAAGCACCATGAAGCATATACCCAGTACTGGGTTACACTTCTCCCATAAATCCAACTGGCATATGATACAAGTCAGAACTCTACCACAGGAAAATCACCCTCACTAGTAGAGAAAGGGTGGAATCCCTTCATTCCTGTGAATCACTTAAAGAAAAATTCTCTAACTATCCACCCCACAGGCAAAGACTTCCATGATATATCAAAGAGGGAATTTGCTACAGCTTCAAGATTCATAGCTGAGGAAAAGGAATACAACAAACAGAGGTCTGACAAGAAAATCAAGGAACCATAATTTAGAGAAGGGGACCAAGTGTTAGTTTTAACTTTGAATTTTAAAAACCTCAAAGGCCAAAAGAAAATGAGAGACTAATTTTTAGGACCACTTAATATAATTAGATTGATAGGAAAAACTGCAGTGGAGGTTACACTCACAGAATAATTCATTAGCAAACACCCAGTCTTCCCAGTAAGTTTAGGAAAACCTTACCACCAAACAGGAGAGGATAGGTTCCCCTTCATAAAAAAGATCCACACTCCAAAGGACATAGGGGAAGTAAAGTACTTCCCTGGCCCAGTGAAAACTATCATGAAGGCCAGGAAGATCATACTAAATGGAAAGGAGCATAAACAATTTGGTCAGATTTAAGAACAAAACAGCTGATAAAGATATAAGGTTGGAAGAAGATGCCATACCAGATGTTGACCTTGAACTGAGAAGATTTGGAGCCTCTAGGAGGGATAAACAGTCTCATCAATTAGAGGGAGTGTATGTTAGCATGTGACTCAAAACCAGAGCACAAGCATGAAAGCCAAGTTACCATAAACCAATGGTAGAGTAAAATACCACCAAAACATGGAGCTGATCCAAGACAGATCAAAATATATGAAAAGGAAGAGGAGAATCATTCCTTTCCAAATATACAAGTCCCATAATCATAGGACAAAGAATAACAAAGGTTTTCAGGCTCAAAGAAGCTTCTGAGAATAAAGCTTTAGGTTAACCTCCCATCTAAAATACACAGAAAGAGGCTAAACCCCATCCAGGCTTTGATGAAATTGAAGCTCTCAGTCAGGGATATCCAATGATACTAGTCAAACTGAGATAGCATAAAAACTACAGAGGTTATGGCCAAAATAAAGTCAAATAAGGGTGAAGAAAGTATTCACCTCTCATCTAACCTCTACAGTTTTATTGTGAGATACCTACAATGGGAACATTTCAGAAAGAGAAAAATAAGGGATATTTGATGGTGCCATCAATTTACCCATGAAAAATTTAGAACCAAATGTATGGAGAAAACAAGTTCCATAGAGGATTTGAGAAAAATCCATATTTGGTTAATGGTAATTAAACATGGTATAGATTTTCCAGTTTTGATGCTAACCATAACAAATGAGGTACAATTTTGTATACATCATTCAGGGCTACAGAATGAACCTCACTTGAGCTCAATATCTTGAAGAAAAAAAGTTTATGGCAGTTTTAAGGTTAAAAGCCCACAGCTGGGCTAATACACCTTTACTGTGGGATACTTTCCCATATCCTTAAATATGAGGGGTCAAATAGACAAAGAAAACTGTTTATCCTTCCATACCTCATACATTTTGCAATACAGGGGTCTCATACCAGCTTTGTAAAGCCTTATACATGTCATATATGTCATAAAGGGCTGTGTGGTCCCCAAATGAAAATCTTCACCCTGTACTGGTGAAAACTTCCCAAACGTGGTTTCAAAACCACATGTGGGCGCAATACAGGCTATAAAGACTCTGTGAATGCCACAATCAAGTACTTGGAAGTGAAAAATTTTCACTCCCTCCATGTGAACTGGTCTAGAGGACCATTTAACCCATTTTCAGGATAAAGAGGGACTTTTCTCTACCCAAAACAGAGATTGTGAGCCTGTGAGATATGTATGACATACCCATAAGGCCAAAAATGGCTTTTTATGAAGTTGATTTAGTCTTTAACAGACTTATCAATTGGATTCAAAATAACAAATTACAAAAAATATGTATAACATTTCCTTTGGATAAACAAAAATATAATTCTTATGTCATTTTTGGATTCAACAGCAAAAATAACCTAGGGTAGACCTTTAGGGTGTTATACCCCAAAATGGCTGTTCCTTATGTTATTGGAATATTTGAGAATATCACAGTACAGTTGCAACTCTTTTAACATTTTTTAAAAATTGTTAAATTCAAAGTTGCACAAGGTTTATGCAAACTTACCAAACGTTTAACTAAAACTGAGGTGTTGTATATATTTACTGAATTGGCTAAAGATCTTCCATAAAGAATAGAAATCTTGTGTGAGCACAATTGAAAAGGTTTTAAGGCCATAGTATGGCTTTAAAGAAATAAAAGGGCAAAATACACACAGAAAGGTGGGACAAAGGAAAAAGACAAAACAGAGCTGGGGTACCCAACATTTTGGATGTGCAAGGATTAAATGAAGGTTTTCCACCTGTATTTGAGGATATTAAACCTTATTTAAACTTCAAGATTAGAATTTGATGGAAAGTGACAGCTTAAACTGGTTTTATCCCAATTTGGACAGGAATTTCAAGCTTCCAAAGGGTAAATCCCAATATGCAAGCTTTAAATCAAGGCTTTAAGAAATGTCAAAGCATAATTAAACTTGAAAATCTCAAATTTTTGAGTTTACAAGTATCAAAATCTTAACAAACGTTAAGATTTGGTGTGTATTGCTATTTTACATTTAAAAATAGCAACAAATTCAAAAATTCATTCAAAAGCCAATTATTAATGGGTTGGCTTGAAATCTCACACTGCTTACAAATTAATATTAACTTTTTTACATCAAATTTTAAGTATCTTTCTTATAAAGGTTTCATTTCTAATTAGCCTTGAAATTAACAATTTCAATTATTCTGAAACAAAATTAAGATTTCTTTAAAAATCAATTAAAAATTCAGTTTAAGATATTTTTTGTTGAAAACTTATTATTAAGTTTTTTGTTTTATCAAAATTGATATAGATTAGCTTAATTTAAATTAAAACTCAAAGAAAGAATTCAAAAGAGGATTAAAGCTACTTGGAGTTAATAATAACACCAGTAAATTTAAATTGGAATTAAAAATAAGCTACCTTAAGCCAAGAAACTTATTGTTAAGAATTTTTTTTGAGTTTTGAGCTGAGAACGCCCTATTTATCAGATATCAATCATGAGAGCTGCTCTGAAGGCATTAAAAGAGCCTACACACCACTGTTTTTTCCAATAACCAATAATAATTCCAATGGATTAGACATTGTAAGCAGGTAATATTTTATTCAATATGGAATCTTATATCATTAAATGCTTATTAAGTTATTTTACTCTTTATGAACTATAAATAAAGAATTGAAATCAAATAATTTAGATTATATTGTTGTAATAACCAATAATAGATTTCATTATGTAAAAGTGTTCTCTTGAAATATCTTTTAAATCCAAAAATTCCTCTCAGAAATCTTTAATCTTATTTTTTAGAATAAAAAGCTGTTTTATCTTTTAAAATATCAATTTTTGGTGTGTTTTGAACTTATAAAAATTATTGAATATAATTTTAAGCCTGTGACTCAAAGCCAGAGCACAAGAATAACAGCCAAATACCCTAAATCAATGGTATAGCAAAGATAAAAAAAGGAAATAGGAAACTCACTCCTTTCCAAATATACAAGTCCCATCATCATAGGACAAAGAATAACAAAGTTATTCCTGCTCAAAGTTGTTGCTGAGCATAAACCTTAATTTTCACCTCTCATCTGAAATACAGAGTAACAGGCTTAACCACATCAAATGGGTATTCAAGATGAAGCTCCAAGTCAGGGCTATCCAATGGTGCAAGCCAAAATGAGCTAGAACCAGTATGACAGAAGTTATGGCCAAATTCAGGCCAAATAAGGGTGAATAAAATATTCACCTCTCATCTAACTTCTACAGTTTTAGTGTGAGATACCTAAAGTGGGGTCTTTTTGGAAATAGCACAATCAGGGCTATCTAATGGTTCCATTCATTTACCCATATCTCATCTAGAAGAAAGGTATAAGGCAAACAAGCCTAATACAGCCTTTTGCCTAAAACATGCATATGTAAAAACATCTTGTACATGGCATAACTTTTCCATATTTAATGATAACCATATAAATGAGGTACCACTGTGTATAAGACATACAGGGATAAGCACTGAACCAATTTTGAGGTTTATATCTCAAAAACTGACAACATTATGGCTGTTTTAAGGTCAAAATCCCACAGTTTGGCCAATACAGCCTTACCATGGGATAATATCCCATACCCATGATTATGAGGTGTCAAACAAACAAAGAAGCTTTATTTACTTCAATACTGGGGTCCCATACAGGTTCTGTACATCATTCTATGCGTCATACATGTCAGAATCAGGCTGTGTGGTCCCCAGATGAACATTTTCACCCTGTCAGCTGGAGTCTATGTTGAAGCAGTAATTAGGCTATTTACAACTAGAACTATGACTGTGACACGTGAAAATAATTTTGAAATGAGAGTTTTTTAATAATATAATAGTTGATAATATAATAAAAGGGTTCTACTATTGAGAAATAGTGGTGGTGAGCGCTATTGAGAACCCTGGATGCAGTCTTACCAGTTGGATTACTATAATAAGAACTCCAATAACTAAAATTATAATTATAACCTGATTATTATCCAAGAGTAAAACTGTTTTGGACAGTTTACTACATAGGATATTCAAGAGCAGGATGAGGAAACAATTCTGGCTGTGAAAAGCCTCCTTTTTATCCTGAAATGGGGTGGAAAGGGTGCTAGACCTTTCCACGTAGAGGAAGTGAAGATTTTTTCACTCTCTGGTACTGGCTTGTGGTTTGAAAACAGCCTGTATAAACTGTATTGGGGTCAGATGTGGTTTTGAAACCACATCTGGGCAGTTTTCACCAATACAGGGTGAAGATTTTCATCTGGGGACCTCACAGTCTGATTCTGAAGTGTATGACGCTTAGAATGCTGCACAGAAACTGTATGGGACCCCAGTATTGACTGACATATGAGGTATTTAAGTAAAAACAAGCTTCTTTGTCTATTTGACACCTCATATTCATGGATATGGGATATTATCCCATGGTAAGGATGTATATGACGGCAGGTGGGAATCTGACCTTAAAACAGCAATACCTTTGTCAATTCTTGAGATATCAACCTCAAAATTGGTTCCGTGTGTAGCCCTGTATGTGCTCTACACAATTGTACCTCATTTGATATGGGTATCATTAAATATGGCAAAGTTATCCCATGTACAAGATTTTTGTACATTTGTGTGGTATAGGCAAAAGCTGTATTGAGCTTATTTGCCCCATACCTTTTGTTCTAGTTGAGCTATGGGGAAATGGATGACACCATCAGATAGCCCTGATTGTGCTCTTTCCAAAAAGACCCCACCTCAAGTATCTCAAACTAAGACTGTAGAAGTTAGATGAGAGGTGAATGTTTTGTTCACCCTTATTTGGCCTGAAATTGACCATAACTCCAGTGATATTGGTGCTAGCTCAGTTTGGCTGGTACTATTGGATAGCCCTGGCTTAGAGCTTCATTTTGAGTACCCATTTGATGGGTTTAAGCCTCTCCTTCTAGATCTTAGATGAGAGGTGAAAATTAAGGTTTATGCTCAGCAATAACTTTGTTATTTCTTCTCCTATGGTGATGGGACTTATTTTTTCAGAAAGGGGTGAGTTTCCTCTTTCTTTTGATACCTTTTGAGCTGATTTGACTCAGTTCCATGTTTTGGTAGTATCTTGGCTATACCATTGGTTTATGGTATTTTGCCTGTCATGCTTGTGCTCTGGTTTTGAGTCACAGGCTGACATACCCTCCCTTTAAAAAAGGCTTATCATTGATGAGACTGTTCAGTTCTCCTAGAGGCCCTGAATCTCCTTAGATGAAGGTTCCCATCTGGTATGGGATCCTCTGCCAACCATTTGTCTTTATCAGCTGTTTGGTGCTTGAATCTGACTATGTATTGTCTTTGATCCTTTCCATTAAGTCTGATCTTCCTGGCCCTGATGATCTTACTCACAGGTCCTGGGGAGTCCTCCACTTCTGCTATATCAGGTGGTGTGGGGTTCTTCTTCCTGGAGGGGAATTTATCCTCCTCTGTTTGGAAGTATGGTTTCACCAAACTTACTGGGAAGACTGGGTGCTTCCTGGAAAATTCCTTTGTACGTTTGACTTCCACTGCATTCTTCCCTATCAACTTAATGATAGTGAAAGGCCCTACAAATGAGTCCCTCATCTTCTTGGGTCCTTTAAGATTATTAAAGTTCAGTGTAGACACTAGAACCTGGTCCCCTTCCCTAAAGTCAGGTTCCATGTGTGTCTTGTCCCACCTCTGCTTATTATAATCTTTTGCTTCAGCTATACATTTAGCAGCTGTGTCACATGCCCTCTTCCACATATCATGGAAGTCTTTGGCTTTGGCGTGGATGGTTAGAAGATTCTTCTTCAAGTGATCCACAGGCAACAAGGGATTCCACCCTTTCTCTACCAGTGCAGGTGTTTTTCCTGTGGTAGAGTGCTGACTTGTATTATAAGCCAGTTGGACAGCTGGTAGAAGGGTAACCCAGTAATGGGTATATCCCTCATGGTCCTTATACTCCATGCCATAGGCACAGAACCTTCTAAGGATGTCTTCCATAGTCTGGATCATCCTCTCAGCTAGGCCATCTTTTTGGGGATGGTAAGCTGTGGAAAAGGCAAGCTTGGTGCCAAGCATGTCATACAAGTTGGTCCAAAACCCAGATGTGAATTTTGGGTCCCTATCACTAATGATGATTTTAGGGACTCCACAGGTAGATATGATGTTATTCCAAAATAACAGGGCAGTATCCATCGCTGTGTCCTCTTTTTGGCATGGTAGACACTCATGCTCTTGCTGAACCTATCAAATATGATCAAGCAGGCATTTTAGCTTTCTTTTCCTCCTGGGACAAGTCCTGTAACCCAGTCCATGTTGATGGTTTCCCATGGGTGTTTAGGTTCTTCTATATGTTGAAGTAACCCATACTTCTTCCCATGTGTCCTATTTGCCTTTTGGCATCTTTCACAAGTGTTAATATATTCACTCAACTCTTGTTCCCACATGGGCCACCAAGCTGTGCTTGCTACCCTCTCCTTGGTTGTGTCTTCACTCATGTGTCCCATATAGGGGCAGTCATGGATTTCTTGCAGGATCAGAGAGATGTGGTCCCTGTCTACCACTGTGAGTGCACTTGTGTGTTTTTCTCTGTGGTAGAGCAGGCCATCTATAAGGAAGAACTTGTTGTCCTTATAGGCCCTCAACCAGGGTTCTTCAAGCTGGGATTCCTGTTCTGGGCTCCTGTACTTTTGTTGAAGGAGTTGTAGTAGTATGCCACACTGTTTGTGTTTGGCATAAGACTTTAGTACTGCACTAAAAAAATCATTGTGCAGTTCAGAGGAACTTATTCCCAATATGGGAGTTTCTGTCCCTTTTGAATCAGTGTTTCCACTGTCAAGGGTATCACTTTCTGGTGCCCATTCAGAAAATCTGAAGTTCTTCCTCCTATCTATTTCCATGAAATGGATAGGGATTTTGGCAGTTACTTCAGGGTCATAAGCTGGATTTCTCTTGACGTTATCCAGTGGCCATCTGAATTGGTATGACTTTTACCTTCTTTGTATATGATGGTCATGTTCCCTCTATACTCATGGATGGCTATTTGCCATCTCAGCATGTGTCTATTCATAGTCTTCATGTTTAGTAAAGGCTTCAAGGCTGTGCAGTCTGTGTAGACTTCAAAGACTGCACCCTCCAGATAATAATGGAGTTTTTCTAGAGCCCATAATAGAAATAGACACTCAGTCTGAGTGGCCCCATACCTGGCTTCTGAATCTTTCAGCTGCCTTGAGATGTAGCAAATTACTCCTTCTCTTGGTTCACCATCCACAATTTGTCTTTGGTGAAGGGCTGCTCCTAGGCCTTGACTGCATGCTGCATCTATATATAGCTTGAATGGTAGTTCAAAGTCAGGTAAGATGAGCACAGGTGCATTTGTGAGTTCATATTTGATCCTCTAATATGCATCCCTCCTTTCCTTGGTTATTTCAAAAACTACATCTTTTGAACATAACTTGTATAAACTACTAGTTATGTGTGCAAAGTTTTCAATGTGGTTTCTATAGTAGCTAGAAAACCCAAGGAAAGATTGCATCTATTTGATGCTTTTTGGTACCGGCTTTTGCAGTACTGATGCTACTTTATTCTGGTCAATTGCCAGACCAAGACCTGAGACTTTATGTACTAGAGCCAGTAACTCTTGCTGGCCAAAATTGCACTTTTTAAGTGAAATTTTGAGATCTATGGGTGTGCATTTACTTAGTACTCTGTCTATGTATTGCACATGGTCTTCCCACATCTCTGAGTATATAATGATATCATCGATATATACCACCATCCAGCCTTCCAGTATTTATTCTTGAAATATGGTGTCCATCATCCTTTGGAAATGGGCTGGTGCATTTTTGATGCCAAATGGCATCCTGGTTTACTCGTATATGCCCATATGGCATATTATCCTGAGTAATTTCATGGAGTTTGGTTTAACTCCATTTTGGTGGAAGACTTTCATACAATCCATTTTAGTTATGTATTTGGCTTTTGCCAGTTTATCCAAGGCATGAGGTATCCTGGGGATAGGGTACCTGTCTGCTTTTGTGTAGTTATTCAGAGCTCTGAAGTCTCCACACAGTCTAGACTTGCCATCATGCCAGGTTATTAGGACAGGGGTGGTGATTTCCACTATTTCATTATGTCCAATCTTCCTGATGACATCCATGTCCAGGAGTTCATTGATGTGTTTCTCAATTTCTTTCCTGGTCTCCAGGCTTGCTGGGTAAGGAGGTCTCCTAAGCATGGGTGGATAAGGCCTTTCCACATCCAGATATAGTTCTATATCATGGCCTTTGATCTTGCCTAATGGTTCTTCACCAATGGCAAATGCTGGTCTGTTCTTTCTCAGCATCTTCAGTAAACTTAGATTTTGTTTTCTGGTGAGGGTAGTGCTAAACTGTCCCTCTCTGAATTCCTTCAGAAGCTCTTCTAGTGGATCTTGAGAAGATATCTGGTATATATCAAGTGAAAATTTCTTTTCCTTGTTAGTACCAATGGTAATGTGCCTACTTTTACTGTTGTAAATGTCTATGCCATACATCCTCTGGTAATCTGTTCCCAGTAAAACCCATTGGATGTGGGCATCATCAAGCACTACAAACTCTGGGTTGAGTCTGATATTACCCTTCCTGTGGGGTATAATTATCTCTTTGATAATTGTCCCAATGGAAGTCATCTTCCCTGATGCACTTTTAAAGTTCTTTGCCTCAGTGGGCAAGAGCTGTTTTTCCCAGTTTGGGAAGTGGGTATCCAGATAGTTTCTGCCAACTATGGAGAAGTGCACCCCACTTTCAATGACCAATGGGTGTTGAGCATTGTAAATGCAAACAGTCATTTTTGTGGCTGTCCCATGTATGTATGCCATTCCTTTAGTTGGTGTAACCAGGAATGTTTGGGCATCTTGTGTGTGTTTGCACAAGTTTTTGCTGGCAGTATCTTGTGGAATGGCTGCTTCCAACTGTATGTCTTGTATTTCTAGTGGGGTTTCCTCTTGGTATTCCACTAGGAATTTGTCTCTTGGGTCTTGGTCATCATCAGCTTGTTCTCTAATGGCATCACCCATAGAGTCTGAGTCAGAATCCTCTGTGGGAGATTGCTCCTCTGGGACTTTCTCAATGCCATAGGCCTTTTTTATTGCCTTTGGAGAGTTGTTGGCATAGTGGTCTGTTGAACCACAGTTTTGAAAAGAATTTTTCTTCTTTGCCACTTCTGCCAGCCTTTCTCTGGGTTTGTCTTGAAACTCCACCCTGAAAGGTTGGTTCTCTTTAAAACAACTGCTTTTATATGGGGTGTATATCCCTATATTAGTTCTTTTCCTTACATCTTGCAAGGTATTTTCAATGTCATCTAGAGTGCAATTGTGGTTGCAGCTGCATTTTGCTGCATGCTCTATTTCTCCTGGCATTTGTTTCAGTAGTTTGTGATTCCTCATCTGAATGTTCATTTGTTGATCAATGGCTTGAAGTGTTTCAGACTGTCTGAGACACCACTCATATGGATCTTTGTCCACAGAGTATTTGTAATTTTCAAATGACATGGTCTTCTTCCATATTGAAGTCCCATTTCTGTACTTTTGGATGATTTGACTCTTCCACCATGGCCGGTTTCTTCTTCCATGGATTTCTTTCATTTCTGTGTACCATATACTAGCATGTCCTTTAAATGATGTATTAAGTCTAGTAGTAATCCAGTAGTCTGGTATGCTTGGTACATCAATGAAGAGTGCATCAATATAATCTATGAGTTCCATATGATCATATTCTCCATTTCCAAAGAATTTGGGCCAGCTTGAGGCCTCAGGAAGCTCTTTCAAGGCTTCCTTCTCTGAATAAGACATATTATATCCATCCTGGTATTGTGATGGAGAACTTGCCTTATTCATCAACATGGCACCTGTTTTGATTTCATCTTGGTTATATGGATTATCCACAACTTGGCTTTGTGGTTGGGGCTTCATGTTATGGTAGACATTAAACAGTTTGTTTATGTCTTGATCCAGAAAATCCCTGTCCCTTTTGCTGTGGTTTTGTTCTTAAAAGACTAGATTCAGGATTTTGTTGATTTCTTCAGAGGCTTTTCTCAATTTAGCATGTCCTTCTTGAAGGTTTTTAACAGTTTTGTCCATGGAGGCTGTTGATAGTTTCCTCCTCTCATGGCTTGCTTCAAGTTCTGAAAACTGCTTTTGAGTTTTCTCACCATATTGGGACATTTGTAACCACAATGTATCACTGTTGATGTTACTCTCAGATGTGACAATGTTATGTTCAGTCTGAGTGGGGGTAATGTTTCTATTACTAGGACTACTGATTCTAGAGTGGTTTACAATTACTTCTGGTTCTTGTGCACTTCTTTTACAAAATCCAACAGCTTCTGAATCATAGGGTCTGACTCTTTTCTCCTCTGGTTGAAGGAGGTTTTGTTCTTGCCCCTGTTTCCTTGTCTTCTCCTGGAAACTTCCTGGATTTTTGAAGAATGGTGACTCTTGGCCACTGATCTGCTGGTTTCTGAATGGTGTGAAGCCACTGGAGAGCTGATTTGGCCTGCTCCTTGTGAGCCTGAAGGAATCTGAGTAGGCCCTGTCTGGGTTAACTGTTCTTCTATAGCTTGGATAGTTGCTTGATTCTCCCTTATCCTCTGTGCCCTTTCCTCCAGGAGTCTGAACTGCCTGGTAGGACTCCAACCTTTGGTGATTACCATCAGGTCTTTGAAGTCTATCTCTCTGAGACAGATCTTCTGGCAACTTGCTCCAAGTTCTTCCAAGTGACTTGCCAGGTTGAACCTCTTGTTGTCCATGCTCCATTGGAATAAGTCCTTGAGGAGTTGGTGGAGCTGAAGAACTTGATCCATGTCTTTCCAGTCCTCTGGTTTGAGGTCTCCATTGAATTGGAGTGTGAATGGCAGGGTTGATATTATCTCCCTCAGTGTTTTGCCATCCACTACTGTGTCCAAGGTGTCCTCTTTCAGGTCTTCTGGTTCTGGACAAACCTTCTCTGTCCTCTGGTTGGTTCTTTTAGAAGCCAAGATCTCTGAGATGTACAGGTGACATGTGAGTGTTTGCAAGCAGTCAAAAACTTTATGTTCTTAAGGTATTTACCTTTGACTGTACCTTGTACAAATTTGTTGTCTGCTGATTTGGGAAATTTACCTTTAGAGGTTACAACTGGGTTAATTATAGTAATTTTCCCTGTACAATTTATCAAGGTTGGTTTACCTTGTATTGATGCCGAATTTCGTGGTTTTCTACTCTTCTGTGTGGCAATGGGTGTCCACCTTTTTGCTGTTATCAGGCCTTCACTGTGCCTCTTCCCTCTGCCTTTGCTGCCCTCTGGTTCTGAGGGTGTCACTGGTGTGTTGGCCTGTGACTGGCTTTCAAGTGGTATGAAGTTATCTTCCACTGAATCAAAACAGGAAAAAGAGGGCTTATGTCAGTTAAGACTTCTCAAGAAATGCTGGTTTTGCACGTCTAAGAATGGCCTCTGGGCTTGTATAGTATTACAGTGTGCCCTTGTATAATGACAGTGTGATTGAATTAACAATTCCACATCAGAAATACAGCTTACTGATACCTGGTATACTGTTTGTGTACCAATATCTCACAGAATAACTTGTGATTAGCAAGTGTAAACTGTCAAAAAGTGGTGTGTAACAGGGCAATTGAGTTAACAATGTGTCCAACCACGCCTCAACTGTTGGTTTATCAGTATGAGGTGTCTTATTTTATTTGAAAAATGAGACTGAATTGATGGCTTAAGTGTTCTTATATTTAAAACACCCCAAAAATAAGGGTCTTGTGGTTATTAGCCACATGACAGGTACTCTTAAAATATGAGTAAAAAAGGTGGTATATGTACCAAAAAGAGAAATATGTATATAGTATATATATTTTTAAGAAATATTACGCCTAAATAAGAAAAAAAACTCACTTAGAAGGGTCCAAAAAGGTTAAAAACACGGCCAGGCGCCCAAAATGTCAGCTGGAGTGTATGTTGAAGCAGTAATTAGGCTATTTACAACTAGAACTATGACTGTGACACATGAAAATAATTTTAAAATAAGAGTTTTTTAATAATATAATAAAAGGGTTCTACTATTGAGAAATAGTGGTGGTGAGCGCTATTGAGAACCCTGGATGCAGTCTTACCAGTTGGATTACTATAATAAGAGCTACAATAATTAAAATTATAATTATACCCTGATTATTACCCAAGAGTAAAACTGTTTTGGACAGTTTACTACGTAGGATATTCGAGAGCAGGATGAGGAAACAATTCTGGCTGTGAAAAGCCTCCTTTTTATCCTGAAATGGGGTGGAAAGGGTGCTAGACCTTTCCACATAGAGTAAGTGAAGATTTTTTCACTCTCTGGTACTGGCTTGAGGTTTGCAAACAGCCTGTATAGCCTGTATTGGGCTCAGATGTGGTTTTGAAACCACATCTGGGCAGTTTTCACCAATACAGGGTGAAAATTTTCATCTGGGGACCTCACAGTCTGATTCTGACGTGTATGACACGTAGAATGCTGTACAAAAACTATATGGGACCCCAGTATTGATTGACATATGAGGTATTGAAGTAAAAACAAGCTTCTTTGTCTATTTGACGCCTCATATTCATGGATATGGGATATTATCCCATGGTAAGGCTGTATATGACAGCAGGTGGGAATCTGACCTTAAAACAGCCATAACTTTGTCAATTCTTGAGATATCAACCTCAAAATTGGTTCCATGTGTAGCCCTGTATGTGCTATACACAATGGTACCCCATTTGATATGGGTATCATTAAATATGGCAAAGTTATCCCATGTACAAGATTTTTGTACATTTGTGTGGTATAGGCAAAAGCTGTATTGAGCTTATTTGCCCCATACCTTTTGTTCTAGTTGAGCTATGGGGAAATGGATGACACCATCAGATAGCCCTGATTGTGCTCTTTCCAAAAAGACCCCACCTCAAGTATCTCAACCTAAAACTGTAGAAGTTAGATGAGAGGTGAATGTTTTGTTCACCCTTATTTGGCCTGAAATTGACCATAACTCCAGTGATATTGGTGCTAGCTCAGTTTGGCTGGTACCATTGGATAGCCCTGGCTTAGAGCTTTATTTTGAGTACCCATTTGATGGGTTTAAGACTCTCCTTCTAGATTTTAGATGAGAGGTGAAAATTAAGGTTTATGCTCAGCAATAACTTTGAGCAGGAATAACTTTGTTATTTCTTGTCCTATGGTGATGGGACTTATGTTTTCAGAAAAAGGTGAGTTTCCTATTTTTTTGATACCTTTTGAGCTGATTTGGCTCAGTTCCATGTTTTGGTGGTATCTTGGCTATACCATTGGTTTATGGTATTTTGCCTGTCATGCTTGTGCTCTGGTTTTGAGTCACAGGCTGACACACCCTGTATTGGTGAAAACTGCCCAGATGTGGTTTCAAAAGCACATCTGTGCCCAATACAGGCATTTTGCAAACCACAAGCCTGTCCTTAAGAGTGAAAAGGTCTAAAAGGCTTTTCACCCCATTTCAGGATAAAAGGAGGCCTTTTCACTGCCAGAAAAGGAATCCCTATCCTGCTCTTAAATTCCTGCATAGTAAAACTGTCAAAAACATTATACTCTTGGAAAATAACAAGGTTATAGTTTAAATTTTAGTATTGTAGCTCTTATTATAGTAATCCAACTGGTGAGACTGCACCCAGGGCTTTCAGCAGCACTCACCACCACTATATCATTATAGTAAAGCTCTTATTATCTTTTTTTAAACCCTTATTACAATCAACAAATCTTTTTCTTATCATTTTTACCATGTCACAGTCATAGCTAAAGCCTTCAAATACAATTATACACCTTTATCATAGACGCAGCCTGAAATTTTGGGGGCCTGGTTGTGATTTTTTAACTTCTTGGACCTTATAAGTAAGTTTTTTCTGTTATTTTCTCTATTTTGATGAATTGTTTTATCTTTTTAGGCATAATTCTTCACAAAAATATATATAATATGTATCTTATATACATTTTTACAATGGTATATGTCATATACCACTATTATCTATCTTATTTCAATCAAATTGTGGTGTGGTTGATTATAATTTAATCAACACAAAAACTCTTATTTTTGGTGTGTTTGACATATGAAAACACTTTGAGCCATTAATTAAAGTCCTTTTTTCAATTAATATAAGGACACCTCTTATTGTAAAACCAGCAGTTGAGGCATGGTTGGGTGTATTGTTAATTCAATTACCCTCTTAAATACCACTTTTATAAGATTATACTTTCTAATTACAAGCTATTCTGTAAGATACTGGAATACAAACAGTGTACCAGATATCTAGAAGCTGTATTTCTGATGTTAAATTGTTAATTCAATTACACTGTTGTTATACAAGGGAACATTGTAGTAACATACAAGCCCAGAGACCATTCTTAGATGTGCAGAAAAGCATTTTAAGAAGTCTTAACCAACATTAAGCCCTCCTTTCCTGTTTGATTCAGTGGAAGAAAACTACATACCACTTGAGACCTAGTCACAGGCCAACACACCAGTGACACCCTCAGAGCCAGAGGGCCGCAAGGGCAAGGGAAAGAGGCACAGTGAAGGCCTTATTACAGCAAAAGAATGGACACCCATTTCCACTCAGAGGAATAGAAAGCCACAAAACTATGCATCAATACAAGGTAAACCAACCTTAACCACTTGTACAGAGAAGATTACCATAATTAACCCAGTTGTAACCTCTAAAGCTAAATTTCCAAAATCAGCAGACAACAAATTTGTACAAGGCACAGTCAAAGGTAAATACCTTAAGAACATAAAGGTTTTGACTTCTTGCAAACACTAACATGTCACCTGTACATCTCAGAGATCTTGGCTTCCAAAAGAACCAACCAGAGGACAGAGAAGGCTTGTATAGAACCAGAAGACCTGGAAGAAGACACCTTGGACATAGTGGTGGATGGCAAGAAACTGAGGGAAATCATACCCACCCTGCCATTCACTTTGAAATTCAACAGCAACCTCAAACCAGAGGACTGGAGAGATATGGAGCAAGTTCTTCAGCTCCACCAACTCCTCAAAGATTTATTTCAATGGAGCATGGACAACAAGAGGTTCAACCTGGCATCCCACTGAGCAGAACTTGGAGCAAGTTGGCAGAAGATTTGTCTCAAAGGGATAGACCTCAGAGACCTCATGGTAATCACCAAAGGTTGGAATCCCACCAGGCAGTTCAGACTCCTGGAGGTGAGGGAAAACAGGATAAGGGAGAATAAAGCCACTATCCAAGCTATAGAAGAACAGCTGACCCAGACAGGGAATACTCAGATTCCTTCAGGCTCACAAGGAGAAGGCCAAATCAGCTCTCCAGTGGCTTCACACGATTCAGAAACAATTAGATCAGTGGCCAAGAGTCACCATTATTCACAATCCCAGGAGGTTTCCAGGAGAAGACAAGGATACAAGGGCAAAAACAAGACCACCTTCAGCCAGAGGAAGAAAGAGTCAGACCCAATGATTCAGAAGCTGTTGGATTTGGTGAAAGAAGTGCACGAGAACAAGAAGTAATTGTAAATAACTCTAGAATCAGTAGTCCCATTAATAAAAATATTACCCCCACTCAGGTTGAACATAATGTTTTCACACCTGAGAGTAACCTCAACAGTGATGCACTGTGGTTAAAAATGTCCCAATATGCTGAGAAAACTCAAAAGCAGTTTTCAAAACTTGAAGCAAGCCATGAGAGGAGGAAAATATAAACAGCCTCCATGGACAAAATTGTTAAAAACCTTCAAGAAGGACATGCTCCATTGAGCAAAGCCTCTGAAGAAATCAACAAAATCCTGAATCTAGTCTTTTAAGAACAAAACCACAGCAAAAGGGACAGGGATTGTCTGGATCAAGACATAAACAAACTGTTTAATTTCTACCATAACATGAAGCCCCAACCACAAAGCCATGTTATGGATAATCCATATAACCAAGATGAAATCAAAACAGGTGCCATGTTGATGAATAAGGCAAGTTCTCCATCAAAATACCAGGATGGAGATAATATGTCTTATTCAGAGAAGGAAGCCTTGAAACAGCTTCCTGAGGCCTCAAGCTGGCCCAAATTCTTTGGAAATGGAGAATATGATCATATGGAACTCATAGATTATATTTATGGACTCTTCAGTGATGTACCAAGCATACCAGACTACTGGATTACTGCTATACTTAATACATCATTTAAAGGACATGCTATTATATGGTACACAGAAATGAAAGAAATCCATGGCAGAAGAAACCGGCCATGGTGGAAAAGTCAAATCATCCAAAAGTACAGAAATCGGACTTGGATATGGAAGAAGACCATGTCATTTGAAAATGACAAATACTCTGTGGACAAAGATCCATATGAGTGGTGTCTCAGACAGTCTGAAACACTTCAAGCCATTGATCATCAAATGAACATTCTGATGAGGTATCATAAACTACCAAAACAAATGCCAGGAGAAAAAGAGCATGCAGCAAAATGCAGATGGAACCACAATTGCACTCTAGATGACATTGACAATACTTTACAAGATGTAAGGAAAAGAACTAATATAGGGAAATACACCCCATATAAAAGCAGTGGTTTTAAAGAGAAACAACCTTTCAGGGTGGAGTTTTAAGACAAACCCAGAGAAAGGGTGGCATAAGTGGCAAAGAAGAAAAATCCTTTTCACAACTGTGGTTCAACAGACCACTATTCCAACAACTCTCCAAAGGCAATAAAAAAGGTCTATGGCATTGAGAAAGTCCCAGAGGAGGAATCTCCCACAGAGGATTCTGACTCAGACTCTATGGGTGATGCCATTAGAGAACAAGCTGATGATGACCAAGACCCAAGAGAAGAATTCCTAGTGGAATACCAAGAGGAAACCCCACTAGAAATATAAGACATACAGTTGGAAGCAGCCATTCCACAAGATACTGCCAACAAAAACTTGTGCAAACACACATTCCTGGTTACACCAACTAAAGGAATGGCATAAATACATGGGACAGCCACAAAAATGACTGTTTGCATTTACAATGCTCAGCACATATTGGTAGTTGAAAGTGGGGCACACTGCTCTATGGTGTCCAGAAATTATTGTGACAACCACTTCTCAAACTGGGAAAAACAGCAGTTGCCCACCAACGCAAAGAACTTCAAAACTGAATCAGGGAAGATGACTTCCATTGGGAGAATTATCAAAGAGATAATTATACCCCATAGCAAAGGTAACATCAGACTCAACCCAGAGTTTGTTGTCCTTGATGATGCCCACATCCAAGGGTTTTTTCTGGGAACAGATTACCAGAGGATGTATGGCATAGATATTTACAATAGTAAAAACAGGCACATTACCATTGGCATGAACAAGGAAAAGAAATTTTCAGTTGATAGATACCAAATATCTGCCCAAGATCCTCTTCAATAACTATTGAATGAATTCAGAGAGGGACAGTTTAGCACTACCCTCATCAGTAAAAAGAAACTAAGTTTACTGAAAATTCTGAGAAAGAATAGACCAGCATTTGCCATTGGCGAAGATCAATTAGGCAAGATTAGAGGCCATGATATAGAAATATATCTGGATGTGGACAGACCTTATCCACCCATTCTCAGGAGACATCCTTGTCCAGAAAGCCGGGAAACCAGGAAGGAAATTGAAAAACATATCAATGAACTCCTGGACATGGATTTCATCAGAAAGATTGGACAAAACTAAATAGTGGAAATTACCACTCCTGTCCTGATCACTTGGAATGATGGTAGGTTTAGGCGTTGTGGAGATTTAAGAGCTCTGAATAACTACACCAAAGCTGACGGGTACCTTATACTTAGGATACCTCATGCCTTAGACAAACTGGAAAAAGCCAAATATATAACCAAAATGGATTGTATGAAAGGCTTACACCAGAATGGAGTTAAACCAAACTCCATGAAATTACTCAGAATCATATGTCATATGAGCAAATATGAGTACACCAGGATTCCATTTGGCATCAAGAATGCAGCAGCCCACTTCCAAAGGATTATGGACACCATATTTCAAGAAGAGACATTGGAAAGCTGGATGGTAGTATATATTGATGATATAATTATATACTCAGAGACATGGGAAGACCATGTGCAATACATAGAAAGAGTGCTCAGTAAACGCACACCCATAAATCTGAAAATTTCACTTAAAAAGTGAAATTTTGGCCAACAAGAGCTACTAGCTCTAGGACATAAAGTCTCAGTTCTTAGTCTGGCAATTGACCAGAACAAAGTAGCAGCAGTACTGCAAAAGCCAGTACCAAGAAACATCAAAGAGATGCAATATTTCCTTCTGTTTTCTAACTACTATAGAAACCACATCAAACATTTTGCCCACATAACTAGTAGTTTATACAAGGTATGTTCAAAAGATTTAGTTTTTAAAAATACCAAGGAAAGAAGGGATGCATATGAGAGGATCAAATATGAACTCACAAATGCATCTGTGCTCATCTTGCCTGACTTTGAACTACCATTCAAGTTATACATAGATGCAGCATGTAGCCAAGGCTTAGGAGAAGCCCTTCACCAGAGACAAATTGTAGATTGTGAACCAATAGAGGGAGTAATATATTACATATCTAGGCAGCTGAAAGACTCAGAAGCCAGGTATGGGGCCACCCAGACCAAATGTATATGCTTAGTCGGGGCTCTAGAGAAACTCCATTATTATTTGGAGGGTGAAGTCTTTGAAGTCTAGACAGACTTCACAACCTTGAAGTATTTACTAAACATGAAGACTACCAATAGACACATGTTAAGGTGGCAAATAGCCATCAAAGAGTATAGAGGGAACATGACCATCATATACAAAGAAGGTAAAATTCATACCAATGCAGATGGCCACTGGATAATTTCAAAAGCAACCCAGCTTATGATGCTGAAGTAGCTGCTAAAGTTCCTATCCATTTCATGCAAATAGACAGGAAGAAAAACTTCAGATTTTCTGAGTGGGCACCAGAGCATGGTGCCCCAGACAGTGGAAACACTGACTCAGAAGGAACAGAAACTCCCATATTGGGAATAAGCTCCACAGAACTGCATAATAAATTCTTCAATTCAGTAATGAAGAATTATGCCAAACACAAACAATGTGGCATATTGTTGTAACTCCTTCAACAAAAGTACAGGAGCCCAGAACTGGAATCCCAGTTAGAGGAACCCTGGTTGAGGGAGTATAAGGACAATAAATATTTTCTTATAGATGGCCTGATCTACCATAGAGAGAAGCACACTAGTGCACTCACAATAATAGACAGAGACAATATATATTTGATCCTGCAGGAATTCCATGACTGCCCCTATATTGGACACATCAGTGAAGACAGGACCAAAGAAAGGGTAGCAAGCAATGCTTGGTGGCCCAAATGGGAAAAAGAGTTGAGTGAATACATCAATGCTTGTGAAAGATGCCAGAAGGCAAACAGAAAAGATGGGAAGAAATATGGGTTACTTCGACAAATAGAAGAACTGAAACACCCATGGGAAACCATCAACATGGACTGGGTTACAGGACTTGTCCCAGGAGGCAAAGAAAACTTCAATTCCTTCTTAATCATAGTTGGTAGGTTCAGCAAGAGCATGAAGTGCCTACCATGTCACAAAGAGGACACAGCCATGGATACTGCTCTGTTATTCTGGAACAACATCATATCTACCTGTGGAGTCCCCAAGATCATCATCAGTGATAGGGCCCAAAATTGGCATTAGAATTTTGGACAAACTTGTATGACATGCTTGCCACCAAGCTTGCATTTTCCACAGCTTACCATCCACAAACAGATGCATTATCTGAAAGGATGATCCAGACAATAGAGGACATCCTTAGAAAATTCTGTGCCTATGGCATGGAATATAAGGACGATGAATGATATACAATTGACTGGGTTACCCTTCTACCAGCAGTCCAACTGGCTTATAACACAAGTCAGCACTCTACCACAGGAAAAACACCTGCACTAGTAGAAAAAGGGTGGAATCCCCTATTGCCTGTGGATCGCTTGAAAAAAAATCCTCTGACCATCCACCCCACAGCCAAATATTTACATGAAATGTGTAAGAGATCTTGTGACACAGCAGCCAAATGCATAGCTGAGGCAAAAGAATATGATAAGCAGAGGTGGGACAAATCACACATTGAACCTGAATTTAAAGAAGTGGACAAAGTTTTAGTGTCTACACTGAACTTTCATAATCTCAAAGGACCTAAGAAAATGAGAGACTCATTTGTAGGGCCCTTCACCATCATTAAATTGATAGGGGAAAATGCAGTGGAAGTCAAACTCACAGGAATTTTCCAGGAAACACCCAGTCTTTCCAGTGAGTTTAGTAAAGCCATACTTCCAGAAAGAGGAAGATAAAGTCCCCTCCAGGAAGAAGAACCACACCCCACCCAAAAAAGTGGAATTGGAGGACTCCCCTGGACCTGTGAAGAAAATTATCAAGGCGAGGAAGATCAGACTTAATGGTAAGGATCAGAGACAGTACTTAGTCAGATTCAAGAGCCAGACAGCTGACAAAAACAAGTGGTTGACAGAAGATGCCATACCAGATGGGAACCTTTATCTAAGGAGATTCCGGGCCTGTAGCAGGACTGAAAAGTTTCATCAATGATGACCCTTTTTCAGAGGGAGGGTATGTCAGCCTGTGACTCAAAACCAGAGCACAGGCATGACAGCCAAATACCATAAATCAATGGTATAGCCAAGATGCCATCAAAACATGGATCTGAGCCAGATCAGCCAAAAGGTATCAAAAGGAAGAGGAAACTCACCCTTTTCCTAATATACAAGTCCCATCACCATAGGACAAAGAATAACAAAGTTGTTGCTGAGCATAAAGCTTAATTTTAACCTCTCATCTGAAATAAAGAGAAAGAGGCTTAACCTAATCAGATGGGTATTCAAAATAAAGGTTTAGGGAAGGGCTATCAAATGGTACCAGCCAAACCAAGCTAGCATCAGTATTACAGAAGTTATGGCCAAATTCAGGCCAAATAAGGGTGAATAAAATATTCACCTCTCATCTAACTTCTACAGTTTTAGTGTGAGATACCTAAAGTGGGGTCTTTTTGGAAAGAGCAAAATCAGGGCCATTTAATGGTGCCATTAATTCCCCCATATATCATCTAGAAGAAAAGGTATAAGGCAAACAAGCCCAATATAGCCTTTTGCCTAAAACTAGCATATGTACATGGCATAGCTTTGCCATATCTAATGATAGCCATATCAAATGAGGTACCATTGTGTAGACCACATACAATGCTACACACAGAGCCACTTTTGAGGTTGATATCTCAAAGATTGACAAAGGTATGGCTGTTTTAAGCTCAAAATCCCACAGTTTGGCCAATAAAGCCTTACCATGGGATAATACCCCATAACCATGATTATGAGGTGTCAAACATACAAAGAAACTTGTTTTTACTTCAATAACTCATATTTAATTCAATAATGGGGTCCCTCACATGTTCTGTACAGCATTCTACATGTCATAAACATCAGAATCAGGCTGTGTGGTCCCCAGATCAACTGTTCACCCTGTGCTGGTGAAAACTGCCCAGAAGTGGTTTCAAAACCACATCTGAGCCCAATAGAGGCTATACAGGCCTTTTGCAAACCGCAAGCCTGTCTTTGAGAGTGAAAAAATCTTCACTTCCTTTATGTGAAAAAGTTCCAGGAGCCTTTTCACCCCATTTCAGGATAAAAGGATGCCTTTTCACTGCCAGAAATGGAATCCCTATCCTGATCTTAAATTCCTACATAGTATAACTGTCAAAAACAGTTATACTATTGGAAAATAACCAGGTTATACTTCAAATTTAAGTATTTCAGCTCTTATTATAGTAATCCAACTGGTAAGACTGCACCCAGGGCTTTCAGCAGCACTCACCACCACTATATCATTATAGTAAAGCCCCTATTATCTTATTTTAAACCCTTATTACATTCAAAAAATCTTTTTCTAATCATTTTTACCATGTCACAGTCATAGTTAAAGCCTGTAAATACAATTATACACATTTATCATAGACTCAGCCTGACAATAATAAATGTTGTTTTTTGATTTGTATTAAATAAGAATTATAAGTATGTTTTCTCTAAATTCTAAATCTTTTTTTGTCTATTATTCCTTTTTTAATATAGAATTTTTCTATAAGAATTATTTATTCCCAGTGTGTGTGATAATTGCTTTTATAAACAATATTTATATATCATTTCTAAGTGGATAAATATTTTTATTTTTCATGTGTAATTGTCTCATTATGAGCTTTACACTTCTTATTGTTATAATTGTAAGTGACTATAAAAATAATAGAATAGTTATAATTTATTACAATTATTAAAGGGTGTTGGTAAACACACGTAAGATTTTAGTAAAAACACGTAAGCCCTTGCGTGTTTTTACTAAAAATGTTAAGGCCAAAGATGACAATCACAATGCCATTTATGGAATTTTTAAGGCTATAAATGCCATTCAAAATGCCATTTATGGAATTGGTAAGGCTATAAATGACATTAATAACTCCATAAATGGCATTAATGGCCTTAAAAATGCCATTCATGGCATTTTTAATGTCATTTATAGCCTTAAAATTTCCATAAATGGCATTGTTAATGTCATTTGTGGCCTTAACAATGCCATAAATGGCATTAATGGCCTTCAAAATACCATAAATGGCATTAGCAATTCCATTGATGGAATTAATAATGCCCTTTATTGCATTTATAATGCCATTAATGGCCTTAAAAATGCCATAAATAGGCATATTTCATTTAAAAACCACCCCTTATGTCTTTTTAACATATAATTATGTGTTTTTACCATAAATTGGTAAAACCACGTAAAGGCTTACGTGTTTTTACTAAAAGCTTACGTGTGTTTACCAACACCCTTACTAAATTGTTTAATAATAATTAAGCTTATTTCTATATATATAATTCTTTTCAATAATTATATTAGGTTTGTGGTTATAATACTTCATTATATTATATTTTCTACTGGGGAAAGTAATAGTACTCTCAATATTTACTACTATTATCAAGAGTTTCATACACAAACCTTACAGATATCCCCATCCTTATCTTCAATTTCTACATAGTAAAACCAATTACCAACATTTATACTGTTGGAAAATAGTCAGGTATAACCAGAATATTAGTTATTGTAGTATTCATTATAATAAACCAATTGATAGAACTGCTTTCAGGGATTTCAACAGTGCTCACCACCACTATTCCTCAATAGTAAAGCCCTGAATATTATTATTAAAACATTTTTCTTATCATTCTACATCCCACATTCACAGGTAAAGCTGTGATACATTTATCATCACTTTATCATAGGCTCAGGCTGACAATTCTTCTAACGTATCAGGAGTTTGACCTGTGGAAGAATGAACAGATATTTGATATTTCAATTCTAATGTATGTATTAAAGTAAACTAGTAATTGGAAAATGAATAGGGACAGAATCTACTTATGAATTACTAATATTTTACTTATTGTACTATGAATGTCCTTATAAATGAAATAAATCAGATAAAAATAGGGTATTTGTAAAAACACGTAAGCAAATTGGTAAAAACACGTAAGAGCTTACATGTTTTTACTAAAAACTTACGTGTTTTGGCCATAATTTGGTAAAAACACGTAAGTTTTTAGTAAAAACACGTAAGGGGTGCCCTGGGCCCATTTTTAATTAAAAATGAAACACAACAATGCCTGTATTGGGCCAAAACATGCCCAAAAGAGGTTTTTTCCCCACAAAACCTCTCTAACTCCAAATTGTTTCAGATTTTTTTGCCCAGCCCCCCCCCCAAAAAAAAAGCCCAAACACCCCAACAATCCACATTATCCCCACCCCAAACCTTTTTTTTTTTTGGAAAAACAGCATTACCAAAGCCATTTTGCAAAGCTTTTCACCCTTTTTTTTATTTTTTTCACCCAAAGACTGCATTTTCCACCACAACAACCTGCTTTCAAGCCTCCAAATTTCCAATTTTTTACCTTCCCTCATCCATTAATCCCATATTTAAACCACTTTCTTTCACTCTTAACCCCTTCTGTTCATTTTTCACACCTTTTTTCACCTCTTTTTCACACTTCGAAAGGTTCTTACCCCATTCCAAATCCCCAAATCCCCCCTTTTTTTCACTTTTACACATATTTTTCATTCAAAAATGCTCCAACCCCCCACTGAAGGTGAATTTCAGACCCTTGAGCTTCTTTGGCAACATGTGCATAATGTTGCCAGGGCTCAGGGGTATGCTGTGTCCACCTTGAGGTCCAATATGACCCACAACCAAATTGAAATATGTTGTGATAGGTCTGGCACCCCAAATCCCAACAGAAGCCCCTCCAAAACAGTCACCTCAAGAAAGCTTGACTGTCCTTTTAGACTTTATGCCAGGAAATATGCCAAGAGCACCACTTGGACTCTTAAAGTCAAAAATCCTGAACATAGCCATGATGCCACTGAAAATATCATGGCACATCCTGCTTTCAGGAAATTCAATGAGCAAGAAACATCCCAAATTGCTCAAATTTCTGAATCACTCCTCATGCCAAGGCAAATTCAGGCCCAATTATGCAGCCAGAGGGAGTCTGACAGGCCTGTAATCCTTCAAGAAATTTATAACCAAGTCAAGAAAATAAAGAAAGACAAACTGCAAGGCAGAAGGCCCATTGATGCTCTTATTGACACTCTCAAAGAAGAAAATTTTGTTTGGTCCTCTGCAAGAGATTCTGAGGGACACATTACCTCCTTGTTTTTTACTCACCCCCTGGCCATAAAACTTCTTCATGGCTTTCCTCATGTCATTCTTATGGATTGTACTTATAAAACCAATAAGTACAAAATGCCTCTTTTTCATATTGTTGGATTCAGCTCAACAAATAAGACCTTTTCTGGGGCTTTTTGTTTGATGAAGAATGAAAATGAAACTTCATATACTTGGGCATTAAATCAATACATTCAAAAGGTCCTCAACAACACCAATCTTGTCCCCCCCCAGTTATTGTTTTTGACAGGGATCTGGCCTTGAAAAACTCTATTAAGAAGCTCTTCCCAGACTCCAAAGTCATGCTATGCATTTGGCACATCAACAAGGATGTATCTGCTCATTGCATGAAGAAAATTGGTCATGGAACTGATTTTGAAAATATTATGGGCCTTTGGAATCAAGTAATATACTTATTCATTTTATTTCATGTTATTTCACTTTTTTTCTTATTATTGTCTTTATTAATGACTTTGGGATTCTTTTCTCAGCTTATGTATTCACCCACTGAAAAGTCTTTCAAAGACAACTAGAAGAAGCTTCAAAAGAAAGTTAAAAATGCTGAGGTCTTGCAGTATTTGGAAAATACTTGGCTTCCTCTAAAGGAGTATTATGTGCCAGCCTGGACAAACCACCATTGCCACCTGGGTGTGGGCTCCACCTCCAGAGTTGAAGGTGCCCATTCCATGGTTAAACTTTGGCTACAAAAGTCCACTGGTACTCTCCTGGAGGTAGTCAGGGCACTCCACATGGCATTCAGAAAACAATTTATTGAAATTATCAACAGAATCTCCAAAGAAATGATTGTCCATGTCAAGAATTTTCCTCCACACATCTGTGCCCTCAATGGCAAGGTGTCTCATTATGCCCTTCAGATTGCCTTTGAAAATTTCAAAACAAAATTTCCTCCAAATGAAAAATGCACCAACAAATACAACAATTATAAAGGCATTCCTTGCAAGCATAAGACCCAAAAGGCATTTGCCAAGCGCCAAAGGCTTGAATTATCAGACTTCCATCCTCAGTGGCATTTGAATTTGCCTGTGAGGGTTTTTTATTTTCTTCTTATTCTTTTTTTCTTATTAACTGATTTTACTTGTCATATTCTTCTCAGACTGGTTTTCAAGGTGATGATCAAAGTGTTGAAAAAGAAAGAAAGAATGAAGCCTAGAAAATATTTGAAGACATTGGGGAAGACCTGTTTCAAAGACCAATGGCAGAAATCACCCCAATACTCCAACATTTTCAAGATTTTTTGACTGGAAAAGTCCCATTTGATCAAATTCCCAAGAGTCAAGAGGATGATCAATATTATGAAGACCCTCTAGAATGCAAGAATATCCGTGGAAGACCCCAAGGAGCCAAGAATAAAAACAAAAGAGAAACTTCAAGATTTGAAATCATTGAGAGTCAAACCAAGAGAAGAGGAAGACCCCCATCAAAAGTGACCAGCACAACAACTTCCAGATCCCAGTCAAATGTCCCCTCTCCAATTATGGAAGTGGACTCATCTGAATATTCTGAGGACTCATTGTCTAAATCCATCAGTTCATCAGATTCACTACCCTCAGCAACTGAATTAAATAAATCAGAAGTAACCCTTAGAAGGTCCAGAAGTTTGGCAATTGGAAGCAAAAAATCACAAAGAAAATCACACAAGCCTGCCACCAGTTTGAATATCTATGATGCAATTGACCTGACCTGTGAGCATTGTCAAAGCAACTATCACACAAGTGATGAATGCTCCAAGCTGTTTGTGAGTTTCTGATTCTTTTTAATGTAATTTTATGTTGTTTATTTTGATATTTATTCATTTTTCGAACTTATGTTATCAGATAACTGGCTCAGAAGACTTGCCCAAGTTTATATTGAAATACACCTTCAAGGCCATCAATGTCCAGGGTGATGGAAACTGTGGCTACAGAACAGTATCCCACTTCATTTACAAGACTCAAGATCAATGGGCTGATGTCAGAGGTGACTTGGCTGAAGAAATTCACCAAAATCAAGACCTTTATGAAGCCATGAACACCTTAATTCCCTCAGTATGCTCTTATTTGGAAAGAATTGAATGGTATGAAGATGTTGGCCAGGCTCCAAAAAGCAAGTGGATGTCCATGCCTGACATGGGGGATCCAATTGCAAATAAGTATAAAAGACCAGTTTTCTTTTATTCCACAGCCCAATCTTTTTCCTTTTTCCCTTATTTCTGTCCTCCAAATGATAATCCCCCCATTTTCATCTGCTTCTTGAATAGTTGTGCTCATTTTGTTCCATTGGACATCATCATTTCTAAAGTTTATCCAGTCCCCCCCATTACTGTGAGCTGGGAGATTCATTCCCAAAAACAAGCCCTGGGGTGGGCTGATAAATTTAAGAAACACAGAATGTTGTATTTGTCCAATCTTCCTCCCCCCTCAGAAAAAACCCACTATTTTGGAGGTTGATTCTGATTGAATGATTTTTGTATATACAATTTATGCCAATTATCCCCCTCCTCAGTTATTTTTATTGCTTAAATCCCACCTCAGTCTCCTTTTTTATCAAACATGTGGAACTTTTGTACTTGAAAATAGTCATATTACACACAAGAAAAAAAACAGTTAAAAAAAACACCCATTGCGCCTTCACTTGTGGTCCCACCCAAAAAAATTTCCCAATTCATGAGCTTCTGGTTCTTTATTGTCCAGATTGAACCCTTTAATTTAAAAAAAAAATTAAGGAAATTCATAAGTGGGAAGTTATTAAATTCACTTTTTGAAAATAGGCATATTACAATGACGGGAAAAAACATTTGAAAAAAAAACTCTTTTTGCACCTTCACTTGTCCCACCGAAAAAAATTCCCAAAATTATGGGATTCTGGTTCTTTATTCTTCACATTGAACCCTTTATTTTCAAAAAAAATGAAGCAAATTCATAAGTGGGAAGATTTTAAATGAATTTTTGAAAAAAAAATGCCATTTTGGCATATTGGCCAAATTTGTGAAATTTGGCAAAAAAAAAAATTTTGAAAGAATTTGCGCTTATTGACATGCCAAGTCGGGAAAAATATGGCAAAAAAAAATTAAAAAAAACCTCAAAACTGAGCCTGAGGAATTTTTTTTGAAAATTAAGGTCACTTACGTGTTTTTACAAGAAACTTACGTGTTTTTACCATAAATTGGTAAAAACACGTAAGGGCTTACGTGTGTTTACCAACACCCTAAAAATAATCATAATCATAAAGAATTAATATAATTATGGCATAAAAATAATTATATTATTAAATAAATATAATAATATAATTTATATTATAGAAAAAATAATATAATAAATAGATATATTAATATAAGATAATTAATATATTTAAAAGCACTTTATTATTGTTACCAACAAATAATGAAGGCATAAAAGATTGTTTTTCATTAATAAAAAACAACTAATAACAAGAATATTACTAATATTAAAGTTATAAATTAATATGAATACTATTTATATCAATTATAGAATTATTAAAGTAATAATAGAGAAAATTATTATAATAAGAGAAAGAACCTACTTTTAATGCTTAGTATAATAATTTTGAATACCTTAACGCCAAAAAATGTAAATACAACTTATTTAAATTGTAGTTACAATAAAATTTAAGAGAAATTAAAGTTTTTCTTGCTTTTACCTGGAATAGAGGTTTTTTAAGAGAAATTTAAACAAAACAATTAAATAATTGCAACAATCACGTCAAAGATGATGATTATAATAAGATTAACTTTGGTCTTTAATAATATAAAAGTTTTATATATAAAGAATAAAGAAATTACCTTTTTACTTAATTATTCAATGTTTTGTAAGCATCTGAGGGCAAAACAGAGTAAAAAGAGCTCTATTTATAGTAAAGACCTCCCTCCTAGAGTCCAACAGGCTTCTAGTAGACGTTTAATGATGCTTTCTACTAGAATTGATCAATAATTTAAG
This sequence comes from Austropuccinia psidii, assembly GCA_023105745.1. Classification (NCBI taxonomy): domain Eukaryota; kingdom Fungi; phylum Basidiomycota; class Pucciniomycetes; order Pucciniales; family Sphaerophragmiaceae; genus Austropuccinia; species Austropuccinia psidii. The sequence continues at coordinate 30,545,181 of JALGQZ010000004.1, read as the reverse complement.
GTTTGGTGATGATTACATCATGATCAAACCATCTTACCTCATAATTAGGCCATTATTTAGAGTTATCACTATAAATCTAAGTTTGATGAAATCATAGGCTTGGAAGAAGCCTAAACTTTGTGGATTTTATGAGTTTTAATCATATTCCAATAGTATTCAACCGTGTTATAACTTATATGTCTGTTAAACTCAAAATAAGATTACAGTGAGTGATCTTAAATGATCAAATTGAAGCTTAAACTTTGATCATTAATAACATTTAGGTTATACACGCTACAGCTATTCTGAGAGTGGATTCTTATGGCTTGGCATGTCCTCATTGAACTGCCAAGAGAATTCCATTACATCATCAAAACTGTATTTTTGATGATTTTTCTTGTAACTCATCTTTTCTGTTGAAATTTTAATATTTTAAACTTTAAGCCATGATTTCAAGGGTTTATACCTTCAATATTGTAATAAAAAATACATCATTATTCATGAATTAACTAGTAGAATCCAACTTGTTTTTTTAAAGATTGGACAACTTTCACAACAAAGTGGTCAACAGGTCTATTGATTTTAATCACTAATCGCTTACAGGTTTTAAGCTTGTTTATAACTTGTAAAATCAAATTCATTTCTGTATTCTTACAGTAATTATGTGGTGATTTGTTTTGGTTCATCACTCTATCATGTATATTTCAAACGATATTAGCTAAAATCCTTGAATATATGCGTTGACCAAAAAAGTGCATATATTGAGCTTAACTCCTTAAATATTGACTTTGGAGATTAGCTTCTTAATTGTTTTATATTTAGACGTTTATGGGGAATTCAATGGTACCATTTATTTTACATGTTGCTTCATTGGTATTTGAAATAATTCAGGATTCATGTTCTTTATAAGGTATTATTACTTATAACTCATTAAATATTGACTTTACAGATATGCCATAAAAATGGTATATGTGTTCTTTACCATGGGGAATCCAATGGTATAATTTATTTCAAAGGTTTATTCATTGGCTTTTAAGTTAAACCAAGTTTTATGCCTATTTATGGCATTTTTGTAGCTTTAAGGTAATTTTTTTTAATGTATAATTATTTTAAATATTTCTTGTGACCTTTTTGGGTATGTGGTCATATCTCAAAGGTTCACATTCCCTACCACCAAAAAAGATTGTACCACAATCTGATATGTGTAATTAGGGTATCATCCACTGTCCTACCTCTTCAATAGACTTTGTTGGTCTTGAAGCTCAATAATGCTTGATTTTTCTATTCTTTAGATTTTCTTTCATGTCTGAAACTTCTTAGTACTTTATCATCATTTATTATATCTTTCTCAAGTAGCCATTCATCTTCTTGAGTTGGGTTTCTATACCTTACAAGGTATTCTCTTTTTTTTTTGTTTCTTGTCCTTCTTTCTTTAAGGACTTTTACAATTTTCTTTTCTTCTCCTTCATCCAAGGGGGGAATCTCAAGTGGGAGTTTATTTCTTAGTAGAAAGAATTCCTTGTCACTTGAGCTGTAAGGCTTTATAAGAATTAAAGGGAAAGTTGGGTGTTTGTTCATTAATTCACCTGTGAGTTCCAATTGCACAGCATTGGGTCCATGAAGGGCCTTTATCATAAATGGTCCTGCAAAGGATTCTTTCAATTTCTTTGGACCTTTTATGGTATTGAAATTAAGGATTGATACTATGACCAAGTCTCCCATTTTGAAGTCAGGTGGTTTATGACTTTTATCCCATCTTTCGTTTGCATATTTGATCTTCAATAGACTTTGTTGGTCTTGAAGCTCAATAATGCTTGATTTTTCTATTCTTTAGATTTTCTTTCATGTCTGAACCTTCTTAGTACTTTATCATCATTTATTATATCTTTCTCAAGTAGCCATTCATCTTCTTGAGTTGGGTTTCTATACCTTACAAGGTATTCTCTTTTTTTTTGTTTCTTGTCCTTCTTTCTTTAAGGACTTTTACAATTTTCTTTTCTTCTCCTTCATCCAAGGGGGGAATCTCAAGTGGGAGTTTATTTCTTAGTAGAAATAATTCCTTGTGACTTGAGCTGTAAGGCTTTATAAGAATTAAAGAGAAAGTTGGGTTTTTTTTCTCATTAATTCACCTGTGAGTTCCAATTGCACCACATTGGGTCTGTGAAGTGGTTTTATCATAAATGGTCCTGCAAAGGAATCTTCCAATTTCTTTGGACCTTTTATGTTATTGAAATTAAGGGTTGATACTATGGCCAAGTCTCCTATTTTGGACTCAGGTGGTTTATGACTTTTATCCCATCTTCCTTTTGCATATTTGAAAGAATCTTGCATACATCTCTTTGCATGGTGTCTTGCTTTGTCAAGCATTATCTTAAAACTGCTTGCTGTTGGATGTATATCCACTAATTCCTTTTTGAGGGTATCATAAGGAATTCTTGGATTCCAACCTTTTTCTAGCATTGCTGGTGTTTTGCCAGTAGAAGAATGGATTGCTCTTTTGTATGCCAGCTCAAGGGCTGGTATTAGTGTAAACCAATCATGGGTAAAACCATCAGAATCTTTGAATTCTAGTCCATAAGCACAGAATCTTCTGATTGTGTCCTCCAAGGTTTGTGTTATTCTTTCTGCTAAACCATCAGTTTGAGGGTGGTAATCTGTTGAGAATGATAACTTTGTCTCAAACAAGTTATGGAGATTTTTCCATAATGCTATAGTGAATTTTGGGTCTCTGTCACTTATAATATTCTGGAATAAGCCTGTATGGCTAATGACTTTATTCCATATCATTATGGGTGTGTCCATAGATGTGTCATCTTTGTGAAATGGTAGGAACAAGGGAGTTTTGCTATACCTGTCAGCTAATACTAGGCATGCATTATAGCTTCTGTCTCCTCCTGGAGGTAATGCTGTCACCCAATCCATATGAACTATTTCCCAAGGGGATTTTGGTTCTTTGATTTGGATCATCATTCCAAATTTCCTTCCTGTGGCTCTGTTGGCGTTTTGACATCTGTCAGAGGTTTGGCAGTATTCTGCAACATATTTCTTCCAATTTGGCCACCAAGAGCAGGTTTTCACCCTTTCTAGTGTTCTATCTTCTGAAAGATGTCCAGCTGCAACACTATCATGACACTCATGTAAAATAGTGTTTATCAGGGTTCTATCTGTTAAGGCCATAACACATGTGTGTTTTGTTCTATGGTAAAGGCTTCCATCAAGGAGGTGGAATCTTCCTTCATCATATGCCCTTTTCCATGTTTCATCTAATTTTGATGTAAGTGATGGATCTTTGCAGTCTTTCATGAGAAGTTGGCTTAAGATATGGCAATTCTTGTCTATCTTATAGCTTTCTTTAGCTTTGTTGAAGAATTCTGTGCCAATGTCTGTGACACATATCCCTTCTATATGGCGCTCTTCCTGTGGTACCCATGCTGGATTGTCAGGGGTATTTGCTAGAGCCCATCTGCTAAGACCATCTGCATTTTTATGAATATTACCAGATTTATGACCAAAAGTCATATTTCCTCTATATTCTTGGATAGCAATTTGCCATCTCAGCATATGTCTATTTGGATTTTTCATATTTAATAGAGATTTTACAGCATTACAGTCTGTAATCACATCAAATACTGTTCCATCCAAGTAATAATGTAATTTTTCTAAAGCCCACACTAAGCAGAGGCATTCCATTTGGCTTGCTCCATATCTTGCTTCTGTTGGCTTTATCTGTCTTCAAATAAAACAAATTGGTCCTTTCACTGGTTTATCATTGATAATTTTTCTCTGGTGTAGTGCAGCACCTAATCCTTCTCCACAAGCATCAATGTAAAGTTTGAAGGGGAGTTTCCAATCTGGCATTAGAAGAAATGGGGAATTTGTTAAGGAATTTTTCAATTCTTCATATTCCTTGACTCTTTCTTCTGTCATTTCATAGACTGTTTGTTGGTCACATAGTTTATACAAGGTTTTCAAAATTTTTGCAAAGTCCTTTATATGCTGTCTACAGTAACCAGCAAGTTCTAGAAATGATTGCATTTCTTTTTTGGTTTGAGGCATTGGCTTAAGTAGTACTGCTGCTACTTTATTCTTGTCTATGCCTAGACTAAGTACAGATACAACATGTCCTAGTGCTTTTAGTTCACTATATGCAAAATGACACTTTTTCAAGGAAATTTTCATATTCACTTGCACTTTTTTTTGTAGTACTCTTTCTAGTCTTGTAAGGTGATTTTCCCATGTTTCTGAGCAAACTATGATATCATCAATATAGATAATTAACCATCCTTCCAATAATTCTTCAGGAAATATGGTATTCATCATCCTTTGATAATGGGAAGGTGCATTCTTTATGTCAAATGGCATTCTTAAGTATTCAAAAATCCCACCGTGGACTATTATCCTCAGTAGTTTCTTGGCATTGTCTGTTAAGAAATTTTGATGAAAACCCTTTAAGGCATCCATGGCTGTAATGAACTTAGCTTGTGGCAATTGTGTCAATGTCTCATGTATTCTGGGTATTGGATATCTGTCAGGAATGGTATAGGTGCTCAGGGCTCTGAAGTCTCCTACCATTCTTGATTTTCCATTATGCCAAGTTATAATGACAGGTGTAGTGACCTCTAACTGTTCATTATGTCCCACTTTTCTTAATACTCCAAGGTCCATTAATTCTTTAATGTGTACCTCCAAGGCTTCTCTAGCCCTTGGACTAGCTGGGTAAGCAGGTCTCCTTAGTAAGGGTGGGTAAGGCTTTTCCACATTAAGAATTATATCTACCTCATGCCCAATTATGGCACATAGTGGCTCTTTGTCAGTTGCAAAGGCATTTTTGTACTTAAATAAGCGGTCTATCAATTTTTCTTTCATTTTTTCTGTTAATTCTTGATTGAATTATGCCTGTTTGAGTTGTTTAGATATAAAAAGTTCCTTTTATGGACTTTTCTGTTCACTCTTAATAACTGTGATTTGTTTTTTGTTATTTAAGAAGCCAAACTTTTGTCTTTTGTTATCTCCTATGGTAAAATATCTGTCTTTTTTGTTAGAGATATGTATACCATAAATTGATAAGTAGTCATTTCCAAGTATGAAGTGATTACTAGTACAGTTGTCCATTACTACAAACTCTACTTTAATTCTGACACATTGTGAGGGGTGAGGAAAAATTAGTGTTAAATCAATTATGCCAAGAGGCTTCATGCTCTCACTTGCACTACTAAATTTGACACCTTGTATTGGTATAAGTTTTTCTTTCCAATCTAGAACAATGGTTTTTAAATAAGTTTTACCAGCACAGGTACAATATGCTCCTGTATCCAAGTTCACATTTCCTTCTTGGTAATCAACCATAACAATACTTATACTTGATTTTCCAGCTGTATATCCCATTCCTTTTTCAGGTTTGGTTATATACATTTTGGAATCTTGTATATTTGTCAGGTTTGTGTCAGATGTTCCAACGTTTGGTAAGTTTGAGTTAACATCCAGTACTTCATAAATTATATCAATATTATTAATTTGTGCATTAATTATATTAATTTCATCACTTTCAGAACTTTCTGACTCTTCTGTTTCTTTTTCAGAGTCAGATTCTTCCTCTTTGTCATTGTGGTTTTCTGTTTCCACAATTTCATTAATATTTGCCTTTATGAGGCAGTTATTGGCTAAGTGTCCAATACCTCCACATTTATGGCATTTTCTTTGCTCATTATTGTTGGATTTATTGGGCTTGAAAGTTTCTTTTGATTTATCCTTTTTGATAAATGGCTTATTTGGACTTTTAATGTCCAATTTCTTCCAAGTTCTGCCAATTTTGGTTCTTGTCACTATGTCTTATAGTGCATTGATATACTCTTCTGTGGAGCATGGTTCTATACATCTGCTTCTTAGGGCATGTTCTAGCTCTCCTCCACATTTCTTAAGTATTTTCATGTGCACCATCTTTTGTGACATTTCTGGGTACAATGCATTGAATCTTTCAACTTGTTTTAAGAACCAAGTTAAAGGTTTGTCTTTGTCTGGGTCAAAGAAAGAATTTTCAAATTCATTCTCTATCTTGTACCTCCAGGCATCATGAGCCCACTTGCTGATTATTTCTTATTTCCACCAAGACCAGGTATTTTTGCCATTTGTTTGTCTTATGCCATAATACCATCTTTTTGCAGATTTTTCAAACAATGAATGTAATCTTGAAGTAGTTAATTCATCTGGTATGGCATAATCTTCTTGTAGCATGTCAATTGTCTTGATAAATGACATGTGGTTATATTAACCTTCTCCTGTGAATGTTGGCCATTCTTTTAATTGAGGTGCTTCCCTCATTAAGACTTGGTTATGTTCTTGGTGAATTAAGTCTGTTATGAATGGATTTGTTAATTCCTCTGTTGGTTTAACAGGGCTTCTTATGTGAGAAAATGGGGTTGATAACTTTGGAATATTTGAGAAAGCCTCATCAATTTTATCCATTTTTTCAGTAATAAGCCTTATTTCACTTTGAATGTCATCTTTTAGATGCATTCTTGCTGCATCACTTTTTTCCACATGGTACAAAAGTAATTTTTGGTGTGATGAAGTCTTTTCTTCAAATCTTTCTACAGAAATACTTAGTTTGTTTAATTTTTCTGTAAGATTGTAAATACTCACGTCATAATTGATTGTCAAGGTCTTATATTTGATATCTTTTATGTATTTATACAATTCTTGTTGTCCTTGTATTAACTTTTGGGTGTTATCAATTAAAATCTTTGTTTTATTATTTTCAACAATAAACTTAATGTTGTCAATTTCTTTTTTATTTTGTAAAACAATTTTTGTTAAAGAAGATAAGTTATGGTTTATTTCTTCTAATGATAATAAACTATTTTTAATTTCTTTTAGAGGTAATATACTATTTTTAATTTTTGTTAAAGTATTTACAACATCTTTGGACAAGGTTATTTCTTTGGGAAATGAGGTTGTCTCATTCTTTTTCCTTCCTTGTCCTTGAATTCCATCAAGGTTCTGGCCATGTTAAATACATTGTCCATGGAATCCTTTTGGATTTTTGGAATCCTGTAGCTTGGGGAATATGGTTTTCTCCAATTATTTTTCTTGTGCTTCTTCCCTTCTTGGGGAAGTGGGTTGGCTTGGGGCTTGCTGGTAGAAGCTACTGGGGCTTCTTCCTTGGTTGCCTCCTTCTTTTTTGCATGTTACTCCTTGATCTTTTTGATTTGAGGTTTGGATGATAGTGAATTCCATCCATTGGAGTATCTCACTATTTCCTCCTCTTTGACAAACTTTTTCAGGATGTGCCAGGAGTTCATCACTCCTTGGTGTATTTGGGGAAACATTTCCCAGTCCTTTTCTTTGTACACTGTGTAGTACTGTTTGTACTGGTTCATTTAAATGTCTATTTGAGCCCTCTGAATGTGATTTGTAACTGTTTGAGTCACTCATACTTAGTTCTAACTCTGGTTCAGATATTGTGGGCATTTCTGGGAGTTGCCTTTGGGATAAGCCACTTCCTTGTGTGGATTCTGTTCCACTGGGGATATTGCCCTTCCTTTTCCCTTTTGAGGAATCAATTCTACCTCTGAGTCCAGCTCCATCTGATTGGATGGAGTATTGGGAGCCTCTTCTGGTAGTCATACCTTAACAAAAAATAAGAAATAAGAGGATTTCAGAACAGGAATTCTTCTTATGGCAATTATAAATGAGGTATTCAACTTCAGAGTCCTGAATGGTGGGTTCTGGAAAGTCTAATTTCTTAGCTTTCTTTTTCTTAGTAATTATTGGTGTTGGAAAACTTTGACAAGTTTCTTCCACCAATATTTCAACATTGGTTTGGTTGTCCTCTGTGGGATTGTCTTCAAACACTAAAAAAGACAAATAAATATAAGTCTTTTATATAAAAAGTGTTATTTTTGGTAAGATATGGAAATTTTCCACATAAAAATTGCTTTTATATCTTAAAAAAATGAAAAGAAATAAAGAAATGAAATTAATATTAATAAAAAAACAACTTTTTTTATAATTTTATTTTTAAAGAATAAAATAAAAAAATGAATATGATCCTTTTATAAAATTATTTTTAATTTATAAAATATCTTTTTTAATCACTAGAGCCACTCAAAGAAAGTTCTTGCAAGTCTAAGGATGTGAAAAATCACGTGTAAGAAAGTAAAATTGCTTCCAAATGCCTCAATAGTGTTTCAAATCAATAAATATAAAATTATTATATAATTTTATGATTATAATTGTAGTTTATCATTGGATAAACCCAATTACAATCTTTTTAAAGATCTTTAAGAGTAAATATCATGGCCAGGCACCCAAATGTAAGGTTTGACTATGAAACAATAAATAAAAATTACTAATATTTTACTTATTGTACTATGAATGTCCTTAGAAATGAAATAAATCAGATAAAAATAATTATAATAATAAAGAATTAATATGATTATGGCGTAAAAATACTTATATTATTAGATAAACATAATAATATAGTCTATATTATAAACAAAATAATATAATAAATAAATCTATTAATATAAGATAATTAATATATTTAAAAGCACTTTATTATTGTTGCCAACAAATAAAAAAGGTGTAACAAATTGTTTTTTATTAATAAAAAAAGAATTGATAACAATAATATTACTAATATTAAAGTTATAAATGAATATAAATACTATTTATATGAATTGTAGAATTATTAAAGTAATAATAGCAAAAAAGTATTATAGAATTATTAAATTAATAATAGCAAAAAAGTATTATAATAAGAGAAATAACCTACTTTTAATTATTAATATAATAATTTTAAATACTTTTATGCCAAAAAATGTAAATAAAACTTATTTAAATTGTAGTTACAATAAAATCTAAGAGAAATTACAATTTTTCTTGATTTTATGTGGAATAGGGGTTTTTTAACAGAAATTTAAACAAAACAATTGTATAATTGCAATAATCACGTCGGAGATGATGATTATAGTAAGATTAACTTTGGTTTTTAAAAATATAAATGTTTTGTATATAAAGAATAAAGAAATTCCCTGTTTATTTGATGATTTAATGTTTTGTAAGCATAAAAATAATTATAATAATAAAGAATTAATATGATTATGGCGTAAAAATACTTATATTATTAGATAAACATAATAATATAGTTTATATTATAAACAAAATAATATAATAAATAAATCTATTAATATAAGATAATTAATATATTTAAAAGCACTTTATTATTGTTGCCAACAAATAAAAAAGGTGTAACAAATTGTTTTTTATTAATAAAAAAAGAATTAATAACAATAATATTACTAATATTAAAGTTATAAATGAATATAAATACTATTTATATGAATTGTAGAATTATTAAAGTAATAATAGCAAAAAAGTATTATAATAAGAGAAATAACCTACTTTTAATTATTAATATAATAATTTTAAATACTTTTATGCCAAAAAATGTAAATAAAACTTATTTAAATTGTAGTTACAATAAAATTTAAGAGAAATTACAATTTTTCTTGATTTTATGTGGAATAGGGGTTTTTTAACAGAAATTTAAACAAAACAATTGTATAATTGCAATAATCACGTCGGAGATGATGATTATAGTAAGATTAACTTTGGTTTTTAAAAATATAAATGTTTTGTATATAAAGAATAAAGAAATTCCCTGTTTATTTGATGATTTAATGTTTTGTAAGCATCTGAGGGGAAAGCAGAGTAAAAAGAGCTCTATTTATAGTAAATACCTCCCTCCTAGAGTCCAACAAGCTTTTAGTAGACGTGTACTGATGCTTTCTACTAGAATTGATCAATAATTTATGGTTTGGTGATGATTACATCATGATCAAACCATCTTACCTCATAATTACGTCATTATTTAAAGTTATCACTATAACTCTAAGTTTGATGCCATGTATATTTCAAAAGATATTAGCTAAAATCCTTGAATATATGCATTGACCAAAAGAGTGCATATATTCAGCTTAACTCTTTAAGTATTGACTTTGGAGACTAGCTTCTTAATTGTTTTATGTGTAGATTGTAATGGAGAATCCAATGATACCATTTATTTCACATGTTGTTTCATTAGTATATGAAATAATTAAGCATTAATGTTCTTTATAAGGTATTATTACTTATAACACATTAAATATTGACTTTACAGATATGCCATAAAAATGGTATATGTGTATTTTACCATGGGGAATCCAATGGTATAATTTATCTCACATGTTTATTCATTGGTTTTCAAGTTAAATCAAGTTTTATGCCTATTTATGGCATTTTTGTTGCTTTAATGTAATTATTTGTAATGTATAATTATTTTAAATACTTCTTGTGACCTTTTTGGGTATGTGGTCATATCTCAAAGGTTCACACAGCCTGTGGCTAAAAGCAGAGCACAGGCATGACAGCCAAAATACCACAAATAATGGAACTGTGCAAAAAGAGCTTACAAATAGTATTAGAAGAAAGAATAAAGCCACTCACTTAAAAATGTATAATTACCATAACCATAAGCCAAAAATCACAAAGTGTTTCCTTCTTAAAGGAAGAACTGAGCATAGAACTTAAATTTCACCTCTCATTTAAAACCCAGAGAAAAATTCTGAACCCCATCAAATGGATTTTCAAATTGAAGTTTTCAATTGGGTATATACAATGGTACTATCCAAATCAAGCTAGCACCAAGATTACCGAATTTATGGTCAAAATGAAACCCAATGGGTGTGAATAAAATATTCATCTCTAATCTAACTTCTAACTCTACAGTTCTGGTGGGAGATATCTAAAGTGGGCTCTTTTTGAAAAGAGCACGATAATTGATTTCTGAGGGCTGCTTACATCTTCTCAAAACTCATCTAGAAAAAAATATATGGAGAGAATAAACTCCAGAAAGGATTTGAGAAAAGTAAATATTTGAACAATTGAATTCAAAAGTGGTATAGCTTAGCCATTCAATGATACCAATACCAGATAACATACCATTGTGTATAATTAGTCCAGGGCTACACAATGAATAAGTTTTGAGCTCATTATCTTAAAGATTTATAATGTTATGGAAGCTTTAAGGATAAAGTTCCACAGCTGGGTCAACACACCTTTACTGTGGGATAATATCTCATATCCCTGAATATGGTGTTTCAATTACACAAAGGAGATTGTTTATCATTCCATAAATAATATTTTGGCCAGTATGGGGTCCCTGAACAGGTTATGTACAACATTATTTTCATCATACACATCAGACGAAGGCGATGTGGTCCCCAAATGAACATCTTTACCCCTGTATCTGAGAAACCGCCCAGATGTGGTTTGAAAATCAAATCTGAGCCCCATACAAAGTATATAGGATGTGTATTGACAGCAAGCCTGTTGTTTGGGGAGGAAAATATTCATTCCTCCTATCTGGTAAGGATGAATGGTCCTTCCACCCAATTTCAGGATAAAAAGGAGCCTTTGTCTGCCCAAAAGAGAAATCCCCATCCTGCGGCTGAATTCCTGTGTAGTACAGCTTTTTACCAACAGTTATACTCATAGAAATGAACCAAGTATAGCTAGACTTACAACTATTTTGGCTTTTACCAGAATAACCCAAATGATAAAGCTAAATCCAGGGCTTTCAACAGTGCTCACCACCACTCTTCCTCCATAGTAAAGCCCTGAAAGATTATTAGAAACTATTCCTTACTCTTATTATCTGTGCCACAGTCATACTTGAGCTTGTGAATAATCTTATTACCACCTCATCATAGACTCAGGTTGACAATAACATGGTTCAAAAAAATCTGTGAAGATTGGTCAAAAGTGCAGATGTCAACTTTGGGTCTCTGTCACTTATTATATTCTTGAATAACCCTGCATGATTAATAGCTCTATTGAGAAGGAGGAGATCTGTATTTATAAAGGTTTCCTCTTCATTACATGGGAAGAATATGAGAGTCTTGCTATATTGTCCCAACATGACTAAGAAATCATTGTAGCTCTTGTAATCACCTAGAGGTAGTGCTTTGACCCAATCCATGTGAGCAACTGTCCCAAGGGATTTTTTTTCTTGAGTATGAATCAGAAAGACAAAAATCTTTCCTGGGCTCCTGTTTGCTTTTTGGCATATGTCACAAGTATCACAATTATGGAAATATCTAATGGTTTCTTTTAACCAAGATGGCCACCATGATCCATTCTTGAATCTTTCAATTTTACTGTAAGATATTTGTAAGCTATGGATGATAAGATATGGAAGTTCTTTTCCTTCCTTTATGAATCTCTGACTTCTTCAAAAAAATTTGGTCCAAATTTCATTTATTTTGATTCCTTCAATTGGGATATGTAGTTCTGCTTCTAGCGCTACATAAGCTGGGTTATTGGGTGTATTTTCTAATTCCCCCTCTTATGTCCATCATAATTCTTATTTATATTTCCTGCTTATGAATTATTTTCATCTTTCCTCTATAATATTAAATGTCTATTTTCCATCTAAAAATGTGTCTTATGTGTTTTTTCATATTAAGACGTTATTTGACTAGAATACATTCAGTTATCACTTCAAAAGCATTCTATCAAGATAATAGTGTAACTTGTAAAGTTTGCAAACAAAGAATAAGCTTTTAATCTGTATTGCATGATATATGGGATCTTTTGGTTTCATTTGTCTTAAGATAAAACAAACTGGTCTCTCCTTTAATTTTTCATCAATAATTTGGACTTGATATAGAGCTTCTCTAATCCATCTTCATATGCATCAATTCAAAGTTTTAAGGGTATATTCCAGTCAGAAATTAGAAGTAAAGGCACTTTGTTAAGGGCTTTCCTCATCTTTTCATATGCTCTAATCATTTCTTCTTTTATCTAAAATACTTTCTGTTTATCACATGTTTTATAGAGTAACTTGGGTAGAATTCCATAATATTTCAAGTTCTGCCTATAATAACTGGAAAATATAATGAAGAGAAATCATTTGTATTCATCTTCTGGGATATTGGCTTAAGTAAAACTTCTGCTAATTTGCTCTTGTAAATACCAATGCTTCAGCCAGAATAAATATGTCAAAGTGGTTTGATTTCTTCAAAACAAAATTTTCATTTCTTGAGTGCAATTTTCATATTCACTTATGAAGCTTTTTCTAGTACTCTTTCAAGTATGTCAAGGTGAAAATTCCATGAGCCTGAACATATAATTATATTATAAATGTAAAGAATGTGCCATAATTCAGAAAATTCTGCGCAAAAGGATGATATCCATTCTTTTTTGACAATGAGATATAGAATATTCAATGAAAAAGGGAATTCAAACATAATCATGAATACCATAGTGAGCCATAATACTAAGCTATATCTTGGATTTTTGCATCAAGAATCTATGATGAAAACCTTCCAATCCATAATAAGAAGTGATAAACCCTTATTTAGGAATTTTGGTTCAGTTATCTTGAATTCTATTAATTGGGTAACTATCTTGACCTTTGTAGGTCTTAAGTTCCCTAGGATCTCAAACCATCCTTTATTTTTAATCATGCCAAGCAATAATTACAGAAATTTTAGCTTCAACTCCTTTATTATATCCCACTTGTCTAAATAAACTAAGTTGAGCCAACTCTTGTCTATGTTTTTCTAAGGATTTCCAAGCTCTTGGTATTTTTTGGGTATAGTATTATTCTAAGCACTGGCTGGTATTGTCTTTCAATATTAAGAGTAATATCTATTCATTCCCTTTGATTGGGCCTAATGGTTCATTGTCTTAAGAAACAGCATCTTTGTATATTTACCACAAATTTATAAGATTTTGCTTCATTTTTTATCATTATTGTGGATGAGTATGGGCTTAATAAGTTGTTTTGACACGAACTCTTCTTTATGCTTATCTTTACTCAAAGATGCTACTTATATCTGTTTGGGAATGTTGTAACAATAAAATTTCTGTCTCTTGTTATTTTAAATAATGCAATATCTGTATTTATGATTACTCATGTAAGTATAATTAATACTCAAATGGTAATTCTCAAGGATGATGTGCTACTGACTACATTTATCCATTAGTTCCATCCCTGTTTTAATCCTCATAATTCCTGATGGGTGTGGGAAAACCAGGTCATTATCAAATATACCTAGTGAATACATATTGTTACTAGAATGGATAAACTGCTAACCCTCTTTTGCACACAGATGGTTTTTCACTTACGTAAAATAATATACAGGTAGTATTTTCCTACACAAGTGAAAAAGGCACCTGTGTCTAGGTTTAATGAAAATTCCAAATCATTTATCAAAATTTGTGAGACACAAGATTCTCTGGAAGTGTAGCCTTTCTCCCCAGCAGGTTTGGCTCTACACATTCTGGAATATTGAATAATTAAAATAATAAAGCAGCCCTAACTGCATTGTTGTAAGTGAGTAACAACTTCAGTAACTTACAAGAGTGCTGTGATATCTTTAATAAGACATTATTTGCCTTTTTTATCATCAGAGATTGCACAAAATTGGTCATATTCCTCTTTTTCTAAAATAATTTGGACTTCTTCAATGATCTATACTTCATTTATTTATTGATTCTTGTAACAGGTATTGTCCAAATGTGAAGTACTTACACATTTATGGCATTTCAATACAGGTGTCTCAGCTCTCTTTTCCTCTCTTGGTATCCTTGGAATAATTCTTGTATCAACAGGTGTCTTAGTCTAAACCTTACCAATTTTTGTCCTAGTAATTTTATCTTCCATTGCATCAATGTATTTGTCTTTTGAACAGTGTTCCACACATCTTCATTTGATAGCATGTTTTGGTTCACCTTCAAATTTCCTCAATATTTTTGTTTTAATCATGGAGTAAGACATCTCTGCATAAAAAGCGAATAGTCTGTTGTTTTGTTTGGGGAAAATATTAAGTGGTTTGTCCTTTTAAGAATTAGAGATGGCACTTTCAAAAGAATTCTCCATTATAAATATCAAGGAATGATTGGCCCACTTGGTTATTATCTCATATTTCCACCAAAACCAATTAGCTTTCCTAATCTTAAGATATCATTCCTTGGAATTTGTGGGAAAAACAGGGAGTATTCTTTGCCATAAGAATTTGTCTGGTATTCTAAGATCTTCCTGTAACACCTCCAATGTTCTTATAAATTCAACAGGGCTGTGTTCTCCTTCACCAGAAAATGTTGGCCATTTTTATAGTCTTGTAATATCCTCGGAAGAAAATGGAGTTTTTACAGGGGTATCTATTGGGCATGGATTGACACTTTCCTTTATATATAATTCCTATTCAGTTAAAGGTGGAGAAAATCTTTTCATATTTAAAGTTGATGCATAGTTCTTATGAATTTATTTCCTTTTTTAAATTATTTCCTCCTTCAGTTCATTTCTCTAATTGTCCCTTGCTTCCAACTTTATCGTAAAATGCTTTGTGTTGGGAATTTTCTCTAGAAATTGGTATTTCAAATTCATGAATTGGACATTGATGTGATTAATAAAAACATTAGCCATTTATTCACCGTTTACCTTAATTTTGCGCTTAATTCTGTCACATGTGTGGTAAATAGCATCAATGCCTACAGCTGTTACTTGACACAATTCCATAAATTTTTTTAAATTCTTTTCAATTCCTCAATATTTAATGTTAATTCCTTCAAGTATTTATTAAAGATGTTAATTTCAAGTTCAATTTTTCTATTAATATGTTTAATTTGATCCATTATGTAAGGTTTGACTATGAAACAATAAGTAAAAATTACTAATTTATTACTTATTGTACTCTGAATGTCCTTATAAAATGAATAAATAAGATTAAAATAATAATAATAATAAAGAAATATTATTATTATGGCGTAAAATTATTATATTATTAAATAAATATAATAATATAATTAATATTATATAAAAATATAATATTATAAATAATATATTAATATAAAATAATTAATATATTATAAAACTCTTTATTATTGTTACCAACAAATAATAAAGGCGTGAAAAATTGTTTTTTATAAATAAAAAACAATTAATAACAATAATATTACTAATATTAAAGTTATATATTAATATAAATACTATTTATATTAAATAAGGATTATTAAGAATAATAATAAGAGAGAAATTATTATAATAAGATGAAATAACCTACTTTTAACACTTAAAATAATAATTTTGAGATATTTTACGCCAAAAGTATATAATACAACTTTTTCAAATTGTATTTACAATAAAAAATAAAGAAAATTACTAAAATTCTTGATTTTACGTGGAAATGAGTTTATAGAGAGATTTATAACAAAAACAATTAAAAAATTGATTTAATCACGTAAAAATAGTGATTAATATTAAGATGATCTTTGGTCTTTAATAATATAAGAGTTTTATATATAAAGAATAAAGAAATTACCTTTTATTTAATTGATTTAATGTTTTTGTTGCGTCTGAGGGGAAAACAGAGTAAAAAGAGCTCTATTTATAGTAAATACCTCCCTCCTAGAGTCCAACAGGCTTCTAGTAGACGTGTACTGATCATATCCACTGGAATTGATCAATATTTTAAGGTTTGAGGGTGATTACATCATGATCAAACCATATTACATCATTATTACACCATTATTTAGAGTTATCACTATAACTCTAAGTGTGATGACATCAGAGGCTTGGCAGAACCCCAAATTTCGTGGATTTTATTAATTTTAATCATAAACTAATAGTATTCACCAATTTTATCACTCTTAAGACTGTTAAACTTAATTTAAGGTTACAGTATGTGATCATAACAGCTCAATTTAAGCTCAAACTTTGATCCTCAATAACTTTTAAGGTTTTCACGCTACAGAAATTCAGAGAGTGAATTCTGATAGCCTGACATAACCTTATTATGCTGCCAAGAGCTTTTCATTACATCATCAAAACTCTAATTTTGATGATTTTTTTTGTAACTCATCTTTTCTGTCGAAATTCAATATTTTAAACTTCAAACCTTGATTTCAGGGGGTTATACCCTGAATTTAATAATAAAAAATAAATCATTCTTCACAAATGAACTAGGAGAATCCAACTGTATACTTTTTTTTAAGTTTGGACTACTTTCACAACAAAGTGGTCAACAGCTCTGTTGATTTTTATCAATATTTCCTCATAAGTCTTAACCTTGTTTATAATTTGCAAAATAAAGTTCATATCTGTGTTCTTACAGTAATTACGTGGTAACTTTATTTTTGGTTCATCATTCTAGCATGTATAGTTTAGAAGATATTAGCTATGATCACTGAATATATGCGTTGACCAAAAAAGTGCATATATTCAGGATAATTCCTTAAGTATTGATTTTGAGAATTAGCTTATTAATTGTTTTATGTGTGGATTTTTATGGGGAATCCACTGGTACAATTTATTTCACATGTTGTTTCATTGGTTTCTGAGATAAATAAGATTTTATGGTTTTTATAAGGTATTATACCTTATAATTCATTAAATATTGACTTTACAGATATGCCATAAAAATGGTATATGTGTATTTTTCCATGAGGAATCCAATGGTATAATTTATTTCACATGTTCATTCATTGGTTTTTAAGTTAAACCAATTTTAGTATCAATTTATGGTATTTTTTGTATATTTGAGTAATTATTTTTAGTGTATAATTATTCTAATTAATTTTAATATAATTATATTAAAGATATAATTATTCTGAGTATTTTTTGTGACCTTATTGGGTATGTGGTCATATCTCAAAGGCTCACATTCCCTACCACCAAAAAAGATTGTACCACAATCTGATATATGTGATTAGGGTATCATCCACTGTCCTACCTCTTCAATAGACTTTTGTTAGTCTTGAAGCTCAATAATGCTTAACTTTTTATTTTTCAGGTTTTCTTTCATGTCTGAACCTTCTTAGTAATTTATCAGCATTTGTTATATCTTTCTCAAGTAGCCATTCATCTTCTTGAGTTGAATTTCTATACCTTACAAGGTATTCCTTTTCTTTTTTGTTTCTTGTCCTTCTTTCTTTAAGGACTTTTACTATTCTCTTTTCCTCTCCTTCCTCCAAGGGGGGAATTTCAAGTGGGGGTTTATTTCTTAGTGGAAATAATTCCTTGTCACTTGAACTGTAAGGTTTTATCAGACTTACAGGGAAAGTTGGGTGTTTGTTCATTAGTTCACCTGTGAGTTCTAATTGCACAGCATTGGGTCCATGAAGTGCTTTTATCATAAATGGTCCTGCAAAGGAATCTTTCAATTTCTTTGGGCCTTTTATGTTATTGAAATTAAGGGTTGATACTAAAACCAAGTCCCCTATTTTGAAATCAGGTGGTTTATGACTTTTATCCCATCTTTCTTTTGCATATTTAAAAGAATCTTGCATGCATCTGTTTGCATGGTGTCTTGCTTTGTCAAGCATTATCTTGAAACTGCTTGCTGTTGGATGTATATCCACTAAGTCCTTTTTGAGGGTGTCATAAGGAAGTCTTGGATTCCAACCTTTCTCTAGCATTGCTGGTGTTTTGCCAGTAGAAGAATGGATTGATGTCTTATATGCCAGTTCAAGTGCTGGTATTAGTGTACACCAATCATGGGTAAAACCATCAGAATCTTTGAATTCTAGCCCATAAGCACAGAATCTTCTGATCATATCCTCTAGGGTCTGTATCATTCTTTCTGCTAGACCATCAGTTTGAGGATGATAAGCTGTTGAGAATGATAATTTTGTCCCAAACAGGTTATGGAGATTTGTCCATAATGCTGAAGTGAACTTTGGCTCTGTCACTTATAATATTTTGGAATAAGCCTGTGTGGCTAATGACTTTATTCCATATCATTATGGCTGTATCCATAGCTGTGTCATCTTTATGACATGGTAAGAACATGGGAGTTTTACTTTACCTGTCAACTAACACTAGACATGCATTATAACTCCTGTCTCCTCCTGGAGGTAAGGCTGTTACCCAATCCATATGAACTATTTCCCATGGGGATTTTGGTTCTTGGATTTGGATCATCATTCCAAATTTCTTTCCTGTGGCTCTGTTGGCTTTTTGACATCTGTCACAGGTTTGGCAGTACTCTGCAACATCTTTCTTCCAATTTGGCCACCAAGAGCAGGTTTTCACCCTCTCTAGTGTCCTATCTTCTGAGAGATGTCCAGATGCAACACTATCATGACACTCATGTAAAATAGTGTTTATTAGTGTTCTATCTGTTAAGGCCATAACACATGTGTGTTTTGTTCTATGGTAAAGGATTCCATCAAGGAGGTGAAATCTTCCTTCATCATATGCCTTTTTCCATATTTCATCTAGTTTTGATGAAAGTGATGGATCTTTGCAGTCTTTCATTAGAAGTTGGCTTAAGATATGGCAATTTTTGTCTGTCTTATAGCTTTCTTTAACTTGGTTAAAGAATTCTGTGCCAATGTCTGTAACACATATTCCTTCTATATGGTGCTCTTCTTGTGGTACCCATTCTGGATTGTCAGGGGTATTTGCTAGAGCCCATCTGCTAAGACCATCTGCATTTTTATGAATATTTCCAGATTTATGAACAATAGTCATATTTCCCCTATATTCTTGGATAGCAATTTGCCATCTCAGCATATGTCTATTTGGAGTCTTCATATTTAATAGTGATTTCACAGCATTACAGTCTGTGATTACATCAAATACTGTGCCATCCAAATAATAATGCAGCTTTTCTAAAGCCCACACTAGGCATAAGCATTCCATTTGGCTTGCTCCATACCTTGCTTCTGTTGGCTTTATCTGCCTTGAGATGAAACAAATTGGTCCTTCCACTGGTTTATCATTGATAATTTGTGTTTGGTGGAGTGCAGCACCTAGTCCTTCTCCACAAGCATCAATGTACAGTTTGAAAGGTAGTTTCCAATCTGGCATTAGAAGAAATGGGGCATTTGTTAAAGAATTTTTCAATTCTTCATATGCCTTGACTCTTTCTTCTGTCATCTCATAGACTGTTTGTTGGTCACATAGCTTATACAAGGATTTAGCAATCTTTGCAAAGTCCTTTATATGCTGTCTATAGTAACCAGCAAATCCTAGAAATGATTGCATTTCTTTTTTGGTTTGAGGCATTGGTTTAAGTAGTACTGCTGCTACTTTATTTTTGTCTATGCCTAGACTAAGTCCAGATACTACATGTCCTAGGGCTTTCAATTCACTATATGCAAAATGACATTTTTTCAATGAAATTTTCATATTTACTTGGACTATTTTCTGTAGTACCCTTTCTAGTCTTGTCAGGTGATTTTCCCAAGTTTCTGAGCAAACTATGATATCATCAATGTAGATTATTAACCATCCTTCTGATAATTCTTCAGGAAATATGGTATTCATCATTCTTTGATAATGGGAAGGTGCATTTTTTTATCCCAAATGGCATTCTTAAGTATTCAAAAATTCCACAATGGACTATTATTCTTAGTAGCTTTTTGGCATTGTCTGTTAAGACATTTTGATGAAAACCTTTAAGAGCATCCATAGCTGAGATGAACTTAGCTTGTGACAATTGGGTCAATGTCTCATGGATTCTGGGTATTGGATATCTGTCTGGAATGGTATAGGTATTCAGGGCTCTGAAGTCTCCTACCATCCTTGATTTTCCATTATGCCAAGTTATAATGACAGGTGTAGTAACTTCTACTTGCTCATTATGTCCAACCTTTCTTAATACTCCAAGGTCTATTAATTCTTTAATGTGCACCTCTAGGGCTTCTCTAGCTCTCGGACTGGCTGGATAAGCAGGTCTTCTTAATAAAGGTGGGTAAGGTTTTTCTACATTAAGAATTATATCCACTTCATGTCCAATTATGGCACCTAGTGGCTCTTTGTCAGTTGCAAAGGCATTTTTATACTTAAATAAGAGGTCAATCAATTTTTCTTTCATTTTTTCTGTTAATTCTTGATTGAATTCTGCCTCTTTGAGTTGTTCAGATATAAAAAGTTCTTTTTCTGGAATTTTTTCCTCATTCTTAATAACTGTGATTTGTTTTTTGTTATTTAAGAATCCAAACTTTTGTCTTTTATTATCTCCTATGGTAAAATATCTATCCTTTTGGTTAGAGATATCTATACCATAGATTGATAAGTAGTCATTTCCAAGTATGAAATGATTACTAGTACAGTTCTCCATTACTACAAACTCTACTTTGATTCTGACACATTGTGAGGGATGAGGGAAAATTAGTGTTAAATCAATTATTCCAAGGGGCTTCATGCTCTCACTTGCACTACTAAATTTGACACCTTGTATTGGCATAAGTTTTTCTTGCCAGTCTGGGACAATGGTTTTTAAATAACTTTTGCCAACACAAGTGCAATATGCTCCTGTATCCAAGTTCACATTTCCCTCTTGGTTATCAACCATAACAATACTAATACTTGATTTTCCAGCTGTATATCCCATTCCTCTTGCAGGTTTGGTTCTATACATTTTGGCATCTTGTATATTTGACAGATTTGTGTCTGATGTTCCAACTTGTGGCAAGTTTGAGTTAACATCCAGTACTTCATAAATTATATCAATATTATTAATTTGTGCATTAATTATATTGATTTCATCACTTTCAGAGCTTTCTGACTCCTCTGTCTCTTTTTCAGAGTCAGATTTTTCTTCTTTGTCATTGTGGCTTTCTGTTTCCACAATTTCATTAATCTTTGCTTTTTTAAGGCAATTATTGGCTAAGTGTCCAATACCTCCACATTTATGGCATTTTCTTTGCTCATTATTGTTGGATGTATTGGGCTTAAAGGATTCTTTTGATTTATCTTTTTTGATAAATGGTTTATTTGGGCTTTTAATGTCCAATTTTTTCCAAGTCCTGCCAATTTTTGTCCTTGTCACTATATCTTCTAGTGCATTTATATACTCTTCTGTGGAGCATGGTTCTATACACCTGCTTCTTAGGGCATGTTCTAGTTCCCCTCCACATTTTTTAAGTATTTTCATATGCACCATCTTTTGTGACATTTCTGGGTACAGTGCATTAAGTCTTTCAACTTGTTTTAGGAACCAAGTTAAAGGTTTATCTTTCTCAGGGTCAAAGAAAGAGTTTTCAAATGCATTTTCTATCTTATACCTCCAGGCATCATTTGCCCACTTGGTGATTATTTCTTGTTTCCACCAAGACCAGGTATTTTTACCATTTGTTTGTCTTATGCCATAATACCATCTTTTTGCAGATTTCTCAAACAAAGAATGTAATCTTGCAGTGATTAATTCATCTGGTATGGCATAGTCTTCTTGTAACATGTCAATTGTTTTAATAAATGACATGTGGTCATATTCACCTTCTCCTGTGAATGTTGGCCATTCCTTTAATTGAGGTGCTTCCTTCATTAAGATTTGGTTATTGTCTTGATGACTCAAGTCTGTTATGAAAGGATTTGACAATTCCTCTTTTGTTTTAACAGGGCTTCTTATATGAGAAAATGGTGTTGATAACTTTGGCATATTTAAATTAGCCTCATTAATTTTATCCATTTTTTCAGTAATAAGCCTTATTTCACTTTGAATGTCATCTTTCAGATGCATTCTTGCTTCATCACTTTTTTCCACATGGTCCAAAAGTAATTTTTGGTGTGATGAAGTCTTTTCTTCAAATTTTTCTACAGAAATACTTAATTTATTTAATTTTTCTGTAAGATTGTCAATACTCACATCATAATTGATTGTCAAAGTCTTATCTTTGATATCTTTTATGTATTTATACAATTCTTGTTGTCCTTGTATTAATTTTTGAGTATTGTCAATTAAATTCTTTGGTTTATTATTTTCAACAATAAACTTAATGTTGTCAATTTCCTTTTTGTTTTGCACAACAATTTTTGTTAAAGAAGATAAATTGTTATTTATTTCTTGTAGTGATAATAAACTGTCTTTAATTTCTTTTAGAGGTAATATACTATTTTTAATTTCTGTTAAAGTATTTACAATATCTTTAGACAAGGTTATTTCTTTGGGAAATGAGGTTGTCTCATTCTTTGCTCTTCCTTGTCCTTGAATTCCATCAAGGTTCTGGCCATGTTGAAAACATTGTCCATGGCATCCTTTTGGATTCTTGGGATTCTGTAGCTTGGGGAATATGGTTTCCTCCAATGCTTTTTCTTGTTCTTTTTCCCTTCTTGGGGAAGTGGGTTGGCTTGAGGCTTGCTGGTAGAAGCTACTGGGGCTTCTTCCTTGGTTGCCTCCTTCTTTTTGGCATGATAATCCTTGATTTTTTTGATTTGAGGTTTGGATGACAGTGGATTCCATCCATTGGAGTATCTCACTATCTCCTCCTCTTTGAGGAACTTTTTCAGGATGTGCCAGGAGTTCATCACTCCTTGGTGTATTTGAGGCAGCATTTCCCAGTCTTTGTCCTTGTATACTGTGTAATACTGCTTGTACTGGCTCATGTGGATGTCTATCTGAGCCCTCTGAATGTGATTTGTACCTGTTTGAGTTACTCATACTTAGTTCCAATTCAGGCTCAGATATCATGGGCATTTCTGGGACTTGCCTTTGGGATAAGGCACTTCCTTGTGTGGATTCTGTTCCACTGGGGATATTGCCCTTTCTTTTCCCTTTTGAGGGATCAATTCTACTTCTGAGTCAAGCTCCATCTGATTGGATGGAGTATTGGGAACCTCTTCTGGTAGTCATAATTAAAGAATAAGAAAAAAAATAAAAGTATTTTAGAGTAAAATTCTTTTATGGTAATTTAAAAAAAGAGGTGCTCACCTTCAGAGTCTTGAATGGTGGGCCCTGGAAAGTCTAATTTCTTAGCTTTCTTTCTTTTGGTGATAACTGGTGTAGGAGAACTTTGACAAGTTTCTTCCACCAATCTCTCAACAGTAGCTTGGTTGTCTTCTGTTGGGTTATCTTCAAACACTAAAAAAGACAAATAAATATAAGTCTTTTTATAATAAGTGTTATTTTTGGCAAGATATGGCAATTTTCCACGTAGAAATTGCTTTTATATCTTAAAAAAAATGAAATAAATAAAGAAATGAATAAAAATGAATAAAAATAACTTTTTTTATTGGTTTTTAATATTTTTTAATATTTTTTATGTATATTTTTATTTTTAAAGGATAAAATAAAAAATGAATATGATTCTTAAAATTAAGTTATAATAAAAATTATTTTTAATTTATAAATTATCTTTTTTAATCACTAGAGTCACTCAAAGAAAGTTCTTGCAAGTCTAAGGATGTGAAAAACCACGTGTAAGACAGTACAATTGCTTTCCAAATGCCTCAATAGCTTTTAAAATCAATAAAATATAGAATTATTATATAATTTTATGATTATAAATATAATTTATTATTGGATAAACCCAAATAGAATCTTTTTAAAGGTCTTTTAAGTAAATATCACGGCCAGGCCCCCAAATGTAAGGTTTGACTATGAAACAATAAGTAAAAATTACTAATTTATTACTTATTGTACTCTGAATGTCCTTATAAAATGAATAAATAAGATTAAAATAATAATAATAATAAAGAAATATTATTATTATGGCGTAAAATTATTATATTATTAAATAAATATAATAATATAATTAATATTATATAAAAATATAATATTATAAATAATATATTAATATAAAATAATTAATATATTATAAAACTCTTTATTATTGTTACCAACAAATAATAAAGGCGTGAAAAATTGTTTTTTATAAATAAAAAACAATTAATAACAATAATATTACTAATATTAAAGTTATATATTAATATAAATACTATATATATTAAATAAGAATTATTAAGAATAATAATAAGAGAGAAATTATTATAATAAGATGAAATAACCTACTTTTAACACTTAAAATAATAATTTTGAGATATTTTACGCCAAAAGAATATAATACAACTTTTTCAAATTGTATTTACAATAAAAAATAAAGAAAATTACTAAAATTCTTGATTTTACGTGGAAATGAGTTTATAGAGAGATTTATAACAAAAACAATTAAAAAATTGATTTAATCACGTAAAAATAGTGATTAATATTAAGATGATCTTTGGTCTTTAATAATATAAGAGTTTTATATATAAAGAATAAAGAAATTACCTTTTATTTAATTGATTTAATGTTTTTGTTGCGTCTGAGGGGAAAACAGAGTAAAAAGAGCTCTATTTATAGTAAATACCTCCCTCCTAGAGTCCAACAGGCTTCTAGTAGACGTGTACTGATCATATCCACTGGAATTGATCAATATTTTAAGGTTTGAGGGTGATTACATCATGATCAAACCATATTACATCATTATTACACCATTATTTAGAGTTATCACTATAACTCTAAGTGTGATGACATCAGAGGCTTGGCAGAACCCCAAATTTCGTGGATTTTATTAGTTTTAATCATAAACTAATAGTATTCACCAATTTTATCACTCTTAAGACTGTTAAACTTAATTTAAGGTTACAGTATGTGATCATAACAGCTCAATTTAAGCTCAAACTTTGATCCTCAATAACGTTTAAGGTTTTCACGCTACAGCAATTCAGAGAGTGAATTCTGATAGCCTGACATAACCTTATTATGCTGCCCAGAGCTTTTCATTACATCATCAAAACTCTAATTTTGATGATTTTTTTTGTAACTCATCTTTTCTGTCGAAATTCAATATTTTAAACTTCAAACCTTGATTTCAGGGGGTTATACCCTGAATTTAATAATAAAAATTACATCATTCTTCACGAATGAACTAGGAGAATCCAACTGTATACTTTTTTCTAAGTTTGGACTACTTTCACAACAAAGTGGTCAACAGCTCTGTTGATTTTTATCAATATTTCCTCATAAGTCTTAACCTTGTTTATAATTTGCAAAATAAAGTTCATATCTGTGTTCTTACAGTAATTACGTGGTAACTTTATTTTTGGTTCATCATTCTAGCATGTATAGTTTAGAAGATATTAGCTATGGTCACTGAATATATGCGTTGACCAAAAAAGTGCATATATTCAGGATAATTCCTTAAGTATTGATTTTGAGAATTAGCTTATTAATTGTTTTATGTGTGGATTTTTATGGGGAATCCACTGGTACAATTTATTTCACATGTTGTTTCATTGGTTTCTGAGATAAATAAGATTTTATGGTTTTTATAAGGTATTATACCTTATAATTCATTAAATATTGACTTTACAGATATGCCATAAAAATGGTATATGTGTATTTTTCCATGAGGAATCCAATGGTATAATTTATTTCACATGTTCATTCATTGGTTTTTAAGTTAAACCAATTTTAGTATCAATTTATGGTATTTTTTGTATATTTGAGTAATTATTTTTAGTGTATAATTATTCTAATTAATTTTAATATAATTATATTAAAGATATAATTATTCTGAGTATTTTTTGTGACCTTATTGGGTATGTGGTCATATCTCAAAGGCTCACACATTAGGTATGTGGAAAAGTAATGTGCATGATTTCTTGTTCCTTGGCTGTGAGCTCCGCAAAGGTCCTGGCCATATTGAATGCACTTTCCACAGGTGAATTCTGAAATTTAGGAATTCTATACCCTTTTGGATATGAAATGTTTGTTTTTCTCAATTTCATTCCAAAATAATGGGAATGTGAGAAATTCCATGTCACATATAAACTAAGAAAAGTGTTATGCATGTTTGTGGCACTTGAAAGCATATTATTCTTACATACCGTTTTGGTACAAACATAGTGGATATCAGTCTCAGCCTGAATTACTAATTTTGACATGAAAATAGCTAAGGGGGACAAAAGACATCAAACAGAGGCAGAATACCCAACTTCTGAGGCCTCTGAGCCTTGGATAGCTCTAAATCTTGGATCCATGGCTGATCATGGCCCAATTAGTATACTAAAACCTTTTGGGAACCTAGTTACCAAGTTAAAATCTCATTAAATCATAAGAAAATTACAAATAAGCTACTATTTTAATGTGACAGAGAGCTACAGAGCAACTTAGACTCCTGTAAAAATGTTAATTCTTAATGAATTTCCATGAATAAGCCCAAAAATAGTAATTAAAACCCTTTTTTGGACTGGTATTCATTGATTTACCTCATAGCAACCTCCCATAGTGTGATATTTGCAATTTTTCATAGAAATGAGGTAGAAATGTCAAAAAATCATTAAAAATACAATTATTAATGAATCTTTATGAACCTTTCAGGACCAGGATTATTGTGTGACCCTTAAAGGAGCCACAAATAATTATTGTTTCATAAGTAGAATCAAATGTTTTACTTACGGTTCATTTTTGATCATTCCACGCAAAATACTGAATCTTCAAAAATCACAGAAGATATAAATTGAGATGAAATTTCCAACAACATTGAGAAATTTGAAAAATTAATTTTTATTTTGAAATAAAATAAGATTTACAGTTTTTACTCCTTTTATTCCTAACCATAAATGGGTTGGCAGTCACATAAAAGCTTTAATTAAGTAATTATGATAATCTTATGTGACAACAAATGATGCAATCAGTAATACAAAAAGGATTATTGATTTCTCACTCACTGGTTTTTAAGTTTTCTCCATTGCATGCTTCTGTGAGCTGTCTTTGACTTAAAGGAGGCCCCCTCTTGCTGTTTCTTCCAAATCATCTTATTATCCAATTATACCATTATTATCAACAAGTAAGTATTACTTAAGCTTTTCTTAAGTGTTTCATTCCTTCAGAATCAATCAAGAAAGATTTGAAATCATAGAAATCAACGATATACTGCTGTAATACTGTTATAAATCAATTTTGATCCCATAAATCCACAATTTATCTGCCAAATCTCTCTACCATATTATTTCCAAGGTTCCTTGAATATTAGTGAGTGATTTATCATTAATTCATAAAGTATTTCTCTAGTGTTTGTTTTCATCAAGAATTATATTTGTAGTTACTCCTGTAAAAGATAATTATATATTAAAATAAGTTTATTATTTTAATAAAGAAGTTTGTTATCTCAATACTTCTTGTAATTGACTATTTTAGACAATTACTGCTTACTGTTATATTAACTATTAGTGTATAACAAGTAAAAGAAATAATTATTTATTTATTTAAATTGTGGTTATACAAATTTTATTATTATTTCCCATTAAAACAGTGATAGTATTGTTGATTAATAGTAATATTATCAACAATTTCATAGACACAACTTACATTAATGATAAAAGACTACAGATCTTGAACCAATTCTTTCTTTATCTTGTTTAAGTTTTCCTTGCAAGTCATGGGGCTCCAGCCACATAAAAATTCCATGAACTTCTACTTACCCAGAAAGCACTTTATGTGAAATTAAGATTTTATGGTCCCCTTCCAAAGGCTTGGGAATATTTTGGATTCTTCCTCAACAGCTCTTCTCAACCAGTTCTGTTACTGGGGCTGATATATCTGTATGTCTGCCACTTTGAAATGGTTCAGCCCTTGAAACAGTACCCAAATTCAGTTATGGTTCATAATTCATGTCAGAATTTGTGGGTACAGACTTGGAGGAACTGGGGTAAAATCTGCCATTCTCCAAATATTCATTTATTGTGGAAGGCCTGCTGGTTTTGGCTCTGGCCTTAACTCTTCATAATTGTACAGATCCACCTTGTTGGACTGAGTAGCTGTTTCTGTTCTGGATGTGCACCACTTTCACATCAACATGAGATAATTAAAGATAAAAATTATAAAACACACACTCTTTGGTAGTTTTTTTGGTAAATATTTCTTATATAAAGTGCCTTTGTCAGAAATATGGACTTCCAAACTTTCTTCAGATTCTTCCTCAGAATATTCTGCCATTGTAATATTTCTTTTTATAAGCTTATTATCAGCTGAAATGTACTTGTTTCAAGACAATAAAAAGGAATAAAATGATGAGAGAAAATTATTCTTTATACGTTGAATTTTAAGGGAAAAAATCAATATTCCAAGATTTTGAATCAGGAAATATTAATTCAGAGTAAGTTGTAGAAGAAGCTTCCAGATTTTTGGATGTGAAAGAGCCAGGTGTAACAGAATATAAAATCAATTCAGATAAATAAATGAAACAATATTCTTAAGACAATAAAAACATTCTTTCAAAAGAAAGAAGAAAATCATCAAATATATTTATAAATTGGAAAAACCTATCAATTAAGGGCTTAAGGTTCAAAAAACACAGCCAGTACCAAAGATTTAAGATTTATCTATGAAGCTCTTA
Source organism: Austropuccinia psidii (assembly GCA_023105745.1). Lineage (NCBI taxonomy): Eukaryota > Fungi > Basidiomycota > Pucciniomycetes > Pucciniales > Sphaerophragmiaceae > Austropuccinia > Austropuccinia psidii. The sequence goes on along the minus strand of JALGQZ010000004.1, from coordinate 30,516,051 downwards.
ATTATATTTTTATTCATTGAGAGTACTGTGACTGTTCTTATAAAATATAATAAATAAACTTATTATAGCTACAAATAAATAAATGATTTCTTAATTATCTCTTTCATTTATTATAAACTACTAGTTATTTTAAAAGCAAGAAGTAGTTGTGTAGTAGAAATAATTACAAGAACTATTCATAATAAAACCTGCTATTAAGATAATATGAAATTATATTAATTAATAAGTATCTTTTGCAAGAATTATCATTATAAATTATGGAAGGAAACCATAGATCTTAGAGAAAAGCTTTGAGAACCTCACAAAACACTCAATAACACTCTAAAAAATACCTTCAAAAGATTTGACACAGTCTTGTAACTGATTATGTGCAGATCTAAGGAAGGAATAATAGATTTATAACATCAATACAACAATTGATATCTAACTACTGTTGGAAATAGTATGGGTCTTTGATTTCACGTTCTTCTTACTGGTTTGGAAGATAGAAAAGCTTAAGAAATATTTAAGCTGATATTTGCTTTTTGGTATCAATGATAAACCTGAATGATAAGATGATGTCTGGAAAAACAGTAAAATTAGACTTCTTTTAAGTCTACAAAAGCTCACACAAGCCTTCTGCAGAGAAAATAGCAAAACCAGTCACCTTGATTGGCTTAATGATTACGTCACTTGTACTCACATACAATTATCATAAATACTTCATCAAGTAATGTTACATGACTACCAACCTATTTCTGGTTAGGGAATGAAGATTTAACATTCTCAAATATTCTTCTATTCAAAAAAAAAGTTTTTTCCTCAAACTGATTAATTTGATTGGAAATTTGATTATGGTGTGTATTTTCTGTGAATATTTACATATTCATTGTTTTGTGCTAAATTATCAAAATTGGACTGTAATTAAAACTTTTCATTTGCATTCTGGAGTCCTACTCCTTCTTTTTGTATTAATTATTTCTTTCTCCATTGGTCCTGAAATTTTCATAAGGATCAAATAATAGCATTGTTTTTAATGAACTCTGGAGGCTTTACATCATTTTCAACTTGATATAGAAAATATCATAGATACAGCTGTTTTTCAAGAGGAAATCTCATAGATAATTGCCTCAATTACCCTTCTTGGGTTTATCCTAGGAAAATTGTCAATAAAATACTTTTTTACTGGAGTCAGAGATGCTAATTACCTCCTTTTCTTGTCAAAAAAGCAGTTCCTCTTCCCTTTTTACATGATTTAATGGGAAATTGACTTTGTAACAAGGTTTTCAGAAGGTTATAATAGACCAATTAGCCCCATTTCAGCAATAGATTGAAGATTATTAGGTTTTCATGCCTAATAGGTCTCAGAAGCGGGGTACCCTGCCTCTCTTTGATTTCTTTTGTCCTCCTTAGTTACTTTCACATCAAAAATAGTATTTCAGGCCTCAATACTGAGATCCACTGTGGGTTTACCAAGTTGTTATTTAGGAATACAGTAGTTTGAAATTTTGCAAACATTAATAACACTAATCTTGGTGTAAAGCTCACATTCAATTTCCCACAATACCGTCTTTTGGTGTGAAAATGCAAAGCGCAACATTTTACAATTCCTTTATGTGGTATTTAGGATGAAGTGTTCAATTATTTTTCATATTCTTACCTCATAGACTTTATTTAAGCTTATTCACCCTATGGAGTTAACCTAGGAAAATGTTTGTGTAGAACCAAGTTTGGGCCTTGAATCCATGGATTTACTTTGTAACAAAAGTGTTATACATATTTCTCTATATAAAATATTGGAGATATGCATGACTTATGGGTTATGTATATTCAAGAAGTCATTTTGATATTACTTGTGGACTATTTGGGTAGTTAAATATACCTCAAGACTCACATCAAAGATATCATGAAGTTGATCCAAATAGAAAATTTGGAAGGAATTAAAATTAAAAGTGTGACTCATGTCAGATTCTAATTATATATCAATAGAATTGCCTTTTAAACTGAGGATTACAGATCTTTGAGAGGTTGGAATGAATTTTTGAAAATGCACTATCTTTTCTATCTCGCTAATAAAAAAAACCGATGCAAAAATACTGAGCTTAAATTTTAGTTTTGTAGAAAAAAAACTGAATACAGCTTTGAAGTTTGATTTTTTGGGAAAAAATACCTGTATGATACAAATACATGGGTTATATAGGGACAAAAACTGTGGAAATTATGCGAGAAATTTTGACACCCTATAAATCTTATTATTAATCAATGCTCAAAGTGTACAAAATGACCTATATAGTGAATATTTCTTTATGAAAGGGCTTAAAAGAAGCCAATTTTGAAAATCAATGGCACATCCAATTCCCCTTTTGCTAAATTCTTTGATTTTGTATAAGAAGTAATTATATCTTGCCCTCCTGCTTCCCTTTCCAGATTTATAATGCCTTCTCAGCACATTTAAACATTGAACATAAACTATCTGTTGTGATCCATGCAACCCCCCTTTTCACAAATTTATTTTTTTTCACTTCATCCAAGGATCACCACCATTGGTCTTTCCCCCTAGGATCCAGGTTCAAGAATCTTATCCCAAGAAGAACCATTTAATAATGAATAAGGCCATTAGCTCACTATCTTAATAAACTCAAGTTTTTTCTCATCTTTTTTAGTTTTATTTCTTTATCTATTTATTTTCGATTTTGAAACATCATTTTGATAAATCCAAATGATAACTTAAATTATAAAATCCTTTCCAATACTCTACCTTAATTTCTACAATTATGCTTATCACTCAAGGTGAGTAATTCAATCCATAATTAAAGATCTGTTTTTTAACTGCATTATTTATCTTTCTTTATTAGAATAATTTTTCTTTCTGTAAATATGTCCATTAATTAACCAAGAATATTGTCCATCTTTAGGTCAAGATAATTCATTATTTGTAATCAGGATTCCCATTTCATTAAGCTTATAGTCTAAGATCCTACTGATTGATTTGATGAATAGTTTTGTTTTGAATGAGTATTTCTCACCCAAATAAAGGCATTAATAGTCAAATACAATTTCTTATACAAGCTTTACCAAGAAAATTATTGTTGAATCAGCCGAAAGTTCCACTGTTTACTAATGAAATTTATTGTTGAACTAGATTTAAAGCATGATAAAGCTTTCAAAACTAATTAGATACCAATTACAGAAATAAACATTTTGAACCTTTCACAACATAATTTGTGAGAAAAAAGTCTAAAATCAAAATAATGAAAAGAGCTCCCTAATAGAGTTCTTGAATCCTGATTGTAGGGCACTATATAGTGGGATACAAAAAACTCAAAAAGAAATTACTTTGCACGTGTGTTCTTTTGATTTCATTAATTCTTCCAAAATCTGAAATATTTATAGTCTTGAATTAAACAAAAAATAATCACAAAATTAAAGTAATAAGAATTTCATGGGCTTATGAACTATAAAACGGTATATTTTTCAAAATAAAGGACACTGAATATCACTTGGTCTTAAGAGCTTCCAAAAAGATAGTACCACTAAAATGTTTTCCAATATCACTCCTACCACTTTGCCAAAGCACCATTATTATCAACAACTACTCAAAATTGAGCTATTATAGCCCTTTATAGCAATATTATCTATGTTTATACAAAATATATTATATTTATAAAGCTAATCCATTTCTTTACCTTCTCCTTAGAATTGAAGAGAGCTTTCTGGTAGATAGAATTACTCACCTTGAGAGCTCAACATTTTTAGCCAATATGAAAAAATAACATAAAGCAATGAAAGAAACAAGTATCAAAATAATTGTATCAAAACAAAATATTACCAGAAACCATATGAAAACAAGAGATTATTTTAATATGAAAAGGGAAATTTGGCTGGTGATTTGAAGATCTGATTGAGGCTTGAATGAGTCAAAAATCAATGGGATTAAAAAAACAAGCCTTAAAGTTATTTCATAAAAAGAGATAAACAAAAAAAAGTAAAAGAGAAGAACTGGGCTCCCATGCAGGAAGAAATTGCAAACTCATATCCAGTATTTGAGTTTTTCTTGTAGCCCACTTAAATATGAAAATTGACTACAATCTCAATATTAAATTTGAAGAATTGAGACAATATATAAATTATACAAAATTAAGATAATTTGTCATATAATGGCAAATCACCTTATTAAAACAATGAACTTGTTTGAAGTAATTTCTGATTTAAATACAAAACTAAATGATATAAGTACTAAAGAATTTAACTTGAAAATTCCCCATATAACTGGATCGAGCAGTATAATCCAAAAAATTTCCATGAACTGAATTGGAAGTAATCAGATTGATGATATTATTTGAATAGCATATTGCTAGCTAAAAAAATTATTATAGATTTTTAAAATGTTGAGAATTAAGAAATGGTATAAATTTCTTACCCATATCTATTTTCAGAAAGGATATTCTGTTGGATTAATATCAAAAACAACTCTAGGGGGAGTAAAACGATTCAGCTGTTGAGTGAAAATTTATTTCAATTTTTGTTGTAATGTTCATTCAGAGTTTTCAGAACTACATTAATATGAGTTAAGCTAAAGATATCTTCAGGGATATCCTCAAAGATAGGTTGAAGATACTTTAAGGGACTTGTATGAAACTATCCCACTTTTTTATGTGGTGCTGGAATATACCATTCAAACATCTGTGGTGGCATTGAAGGTAAGTAGGGAATTGGTTTTTATTCTTTATTGGTTGCTTAGATTTTCCAGCTCAATATGGTAGTTTCTATATGGTGCTCACCATCTTCACCCTTCATCATGTAGTGCTTGTAGATCTTTGTCCAAATCTAGGATTATTAAGAAATTTTAAAGTATAAATATAGATAATGTGACAAATAATATATCAATGATAACCAATCTGAAAAAGAAACTTTGTGGAATATAAAAATCATTTTAATTGAGTACATAAATATCCTTTCTGGTTGTGTAATATGCTAAAGTTGGTTGAGAAATATCTGACATTATGCATGGTTCAACTAGGATCTGAACATTGAAAGCGTTTGATGACTACCTGGCCATCAGCAAAGAACCCATTTAAAATGAAAATAAAAAGGTGAGCCAATATGTATTTGAAATTGTTGAAGAAGACCATCCATTAAGTTCTGTTAATAACTGCCCAACCAGAAATCCCCAATATTATTAAAAGGTACTCAGGACAACTGTAAAAAAAGGGAGGAATTCAGCATTAAATCAGGAGGCCCTAGAAAGTCAAGATACCCTTATGGATTTTGTGATAATATTATTTCATAATCCTGATAGCCAGGTGGATCGGGGAACATCCGAGCTGGGCCCATTCCTTAGACCTTCAGTGGGATTTTTTAGAAATTTAGTGAATTTCTAATTCAATTCCATCTTTCTAATTTGATCTTGCTTATCTCATAGGTAACAGATGAATTTTGGGTCTATTTAAGGCTCCAGTATGCACAGTTGTGGGTCTGTCACAACCATAGAAAATGATCCATTGAATAATTCTACTCCGTATCACTTCCATATCCATAATTTTCTGCCCAAATTGGCCAATTTCACTCTTTTAGTTGTTTAAGGCCATTCCATCATCTGAGGCCAACCTGGGCATTCTTGGCAATGTTTGTGCATTATCCAGTCAAGAGGGGAAATAAAGCACCAAATCCTGTATTATGAGTTTTATTATCTAACTATGGTATTTTAGAATTTGCACACTTTTTCAGAATTTGTGCATTTTTGCCCATTTTTTTCCTTTGGTAAACGTTTTCATGATATTCCAAGCTCCCATGTAATATGGGAAATATTCCCAAGTTGACACATTAGTATATGTGGAGCTTAATTTCAAGATTTATGTATTTTTGGGTGAATACAGTTTTAAGCCTGGAATGGTTAGTTCTGGCCAAAATGAAAACCTTTCAAAACCCAGAAATACTTTCCAGCCATCAGACTCACCTTTACAAATTTTTGTAAAATCAATCCTTCAGAAGATCTTTGGGTTCCTTTTCCTTTCAATAAACAGAATTTACATCAATGTTGGTATATACTATTATGAATCTTTTTTCACCCAAAATCAATTGGTGACCAAATCAAGGGGCCATACCTCAAACTCAAAAATACCTTTTAAGCCTTATGGAATGATATAATCAGAAGGAGTAATCAAGGCTAAATATCAGTGTTTTTTAAATGGCAATAACTTCAATCATCATCTATTGGCTCTTCTCAAGTATGTGGTTTTTCCCCAAGAAAATACTTGCAGCTTTCATTTCAAGGGATATTTAAAAAGAAGCTTTAAATCAGTTCTCAATTTTCAATCCTACATCAATCCACCTTGGAAACCACATTCATTAAGTAAATCCTTGTTTAATAGAGGCTTTCATTTCAACCATAGACCATGCAAGGATCATTCAAACAGTTAAATTTCCCAATGAGAAAGGTGTACATTTCTCCAAGAAATAAACACAGATAGGTTGTCAGCCTGCAGGAGTTGAGCTCTCAAATTGTCATATATACCAGCCTCTCTTTTAACCCTGGGTTTCTTTTGCAGTTAAATAATATACTAGGTTTTATTTCTATTTTTAATTCTTGCATCTTGATATTGAATACTGTTATGATTGAGTCAGTCATTTGCAACTCTTTTCCCACCTGTTAGTGGATATTTGTGGTGAGATCTTTTACTAGTTCCATTGTTATTTCTGGAAGGTTCATACAGTGGATAAAGGACGTACTTTGTCTTCTCTTTAGCTAATTTCCTTTGTTTCCTATTTTGTATATCATTCTTTAGGTGAATTATTCTTTTTAAAAAACTATATTGTTTCTTATTTCTTTGATTTTTTGGGGTATTCCAAGTGAGATCCCTGATTCCTGAGCTTGAGGCCATGCTTTCTATCCCGAAGAGCCCCTGAGACATCAGACTAACTGACTCATAATTGATTCTTTCATTTTTTATTTTTATTTTTACTTTCAACATCATTTATTCATCAATTATTACATTTATATGGTATTGATGACTTTCTCTTCAAATCTTTTAATTTTCACCAATCCTTCTACCATTTCAACTTTATCTTCTCTTGCTAAATTTTCTTCAACCCTTTTTTCTTTTAAATTACTTGGCTGACCCGTCCCAGTTACTTTAATTCCATTGAATTTCAACTCAGGTCACAAGCTCATTTGGATTTTCCAATCGGTTACAAATCTCATTTAATACACAATCTTCACCTTTCAAGGTTCATTTTGATGGATGGCCTGATATTGATTTGATTTTGAATTTTGATTGATTGATTTGACATGAAATTGATTTTTAATTCAAGATATTTATTGAACTACAGTTTTCATTTATTCAATTAATATATTTATTCTTTTTTCCTCAAGAATTAATGTAATTTGAGTGATTTTCCTCAAAATGTATTGATCAAATTTCTCAATATTCACTTATTGATTGACCTCTAGAGCATATTGATTTTGATTGACTAAAAGCTTTCCATATTTAATTTTCCCCAAGCTTCTCACATTAAGATTTGAATTTAATATTAAATTTTATTTTATTTTGTTCTGAAATTCATACTGGTTCGACATCTACCTCCTGCAAGAGAGAAAAAATCTCATGCCAGAGATCAAGCTCTTCTCACTTCAACACCTGGAGCACTTCTTGATTGGCCCCACAATCCCTCAACTGAGGGCTCATTTGGACAGAGGACACATTATGGAAGGAGAGGCAACATCCAGGAGGGAAGGAAGAGGGAAAAGAAGCTCAAAATTTGTTTCAGAAGTTTTTGGTTGATCTCCTGTCTGTCAAAGACCTCTTCGTAACCTCTGGTGGAATATAGTGAACAGGAAGAGGAGAGTCATGAGGAAGAGTGAGATCCCACTGGTACTGAAGTCTTAACTACTCCTGTGGGGTAATCTGAAGGTACAGGAGGGTGAAATCTATCCCAGTCTAATCAGTGTTACCCATACCTATTAGCAATCATGCAACAGATGACTCAAATAATGGCCAAACTTCGAGAAGCTTCATCTTATGAAGCTTTAAGATTCCAGCTAAGAAGGTAGAAGACTGTTCTTACAGGGTTCAACCCTTCAAAGTCAGAAGTTTCATGCAGTCCTGAAGCATTAGTTTTCATAATGAAAAGGCAAATTTCTCTGAATGAGATAAGACAGTTCTTCATTAAATTTCATTTCTCATTGGAAGGGATTCAAAATTTATTGGGTACTATCCTTCAAATCTTACTAATAAAGAGTCCAGCTATGAAGGCAGAAGACTGTTTTTATGGGGTTCAACCCTTCAAAGTCAGAAGATTTATGCAGTTCTGCAAGCTTAGTTTTCAAAATGAAAAGTGAAATTTCTATGAAGAAAATAAGACATTTCTTAAGTCAATTTCATTTTTCATTTGCAGGAATTTAAAATTTATTGAGGCTTATCCTTCAACTATTACTAATCAAGACTCCAGCTACCTTCTCAATAGCTGGGAACAAACCAAATACCAACTCTTCAATGTATTTTCTGACCCAAATAAAGTCAGAAAAGCTAAATAGAAGCTGTATTCCTTGATAATAAAAGAAGTAGGGAATGGTTTGTTATACATTTCTGATTTCAAAAGTTTGGTTTCAATAACTTTGGATTGGGATGAAAGGACATTTATGCACCATTATTGGAACGAATTGGCCTCCAGATTTCTGGATTAATTGGAATACCATTTTCAAATTACTGATGTTCTCAAAGACTCAATGGATGTTACCCTGGAGCTTGATATCAGGTAGCATGAGGGGCAGAAGCATAAGAATTGTTTTCAAGAAAAGGGGACTGAAGCGTCAAAGTCAAGCTCTTAAATTTCAAGTCATAAGGAGAGGAAGAGCCAGAAGAAATTGAAAATTTGATAATGGTTTTTTATTCTTCTTATCATCACTATTTCGATGTATTTTCCAATGCAAAAGAAGAGAAACACTCCCCTCACTGTGCCTGTGATCATTATATCTAAAAGTATGGGTCTTTACTTGCAGTTGTGGTAATCTATCATTTATCAAACCAAGAGTGAGAAACACTCAGGGCATACATTCCAGTGGATATAGAGAAGACTTTCATCCAGACAAGCTCCTCTTCAGAAGAAGTACCTGTACATTTTCTCAAAAAGAAGGAGGGTATCCTTTGTTTATTTTTTGATTACCACAGTCTCAATGCTGTTCATAGGAAGGAAAAATATTGTGTTCCTCCTTTGAATCAGCTGCTTACTGTTTTAATTATTCTTCTATCTTCTCCAAGACTGATCACTGTGGTGCATAAAACCTTCTCGCAATAAAGGAGGGTGATTAACATTTCAAAGCTTTTAGAACTGAATATGGAAGTCCTGAGTACTTAGTTATGCCATTTAGGCTCACAAATACTCCTGCCTCTTTTGAGAATCTTATCAAAATTTTCCCTCTGCTCTTATTAACGTTTATTTTGTCCCTTATTGGGATTAAAATATGGTCTTTTCTAATTATTACAAAGGGAGTGACACTCATTTGTCCACTGTTCTTGCCAGAATTAGAGCCAATAACCTCTTTGCTAAGGCCTCCAAGTGCCCCATCTGTGCTTTAACTGCTGAATATTTAGGTTAATTTCTTTCATCTGAATGCCTTGAGATGGACCAAAAAAAAAACCAGAAAGCTCTCAGCTTTTCTGCTCCATGAAATCCCAAGGCTGTTCAGTCATTCCTTGGCTTTTCACAATTCTATTGCCAAATAATCAGGTATTACTCAAAGACAATCCGTTCATTCACCAATTTCCTCAAGGAAGATTCAGCTTTCCCCCTCAATGGGGAAGCTCTTAGCTAGTTTTAACAACTCAAAAAGGCTTTCATCTCAGCTCCAGGTCTCTCTCACATGAACCCCTCTCTACTCACCATTTTAGGTACCAATATCTCTTATTATGCCCCGGATGCTGTACTGAGTCAGGTGAATGATCAGGAAAACATCTTATGGCATTTGATAGATAAAACTTACTTCCAGGAGAGATCAATGATGAGATTCAAGACAAGGAACTCCTTGGAATAGTCAGGGCTCTCAAAGACCATATTTATTTTCTCCTGTCACTCTCTTCCTATTTTGAAGTTTAAACCAATCACTCTTCAATTCATTCTTTCATGTCATAAAGAATCCTCACTTTCCATTAAGAATGGTGGGATGAAATATTACTTGAATTCCATTTCACCATCACTTAGCCCTCTGCCTGCCTTCCAGCTCTTCCAGATGCATTTTCATGTCAGGAAACCCTTTATCCAGAGGGGGGGAGAATTTCTTGGGAAATAATCCATTAAAGTTTAAACAACTTATTGAGAAGGATGAAGTTCAACTATCCAAGTTTTGGGAGGATAAGGTGGATTTTTTTTCAAATTTTATTGACTCAATTAAGAAGTAAGTTTGGAAATACCCTCAGTACAGAAGTATCCTTCAGGATCTTAGCAAAGGAAAATCTATTGAAGATGTTTCTCTCAATAATTCTTCCCAACTTCTTCTCTTTCAAGATTGGGTGATGGTTACAATGACGCCAAAATTAAACTCAATATACTTCCAGCTTTCTATGAATCTATACTTGCTGGTCATCATGGCCAATAGAAAACTCTCAAGATTTTCAGGAAGGATTTCCACTTGTATGGAATAACTAGATTTATCAATTATATATTATGTTTCATCCAGTCAACAGTTCTCAAGAAACCAAAAAATTCATCACAAGAATTTTGCATTACTTAAACCTCTACGGAGTCCAAATAGTCCTTGAATTTTTCTTTCAATGGACTTCATCACTGAATCGCCACTGTCCCATACTTTTGACTCAATTTCCAATGTCCAATTATTTCTGGGCCAAATTGTGGTCATAGTGAACAGGTTCTCAAAAATGGAAATGTTTATTCCAACAATTTCTTCAATTAATTCACTATATTTGGCCCATTTATTCATCAAGAATATCTTTTAGAAACATTCAATGATACACGTCAACTGTTTGTTTCTTATTTTTGGGAAATTATTTTTTAGAAGCTGAATATTTCACCAGAGCCTTCAACTTCTGACAATCCTGAAACTGATGGACAGTGTACAATGTGACTATAAAACTGATGATAATATTACTATTAATCAACAGTAATATGTCTGTTCTTATGAAATATAATAATAAAATATTATTATAACCACAATTAAATAATTAAGAATTATTTCTTTCACATGTCAAACACTACTAGTGATTCTAACAGTGAGCAGTAATTGTCTACAAGAATCACTGACAAGAAGAATTTAATAATAAAAACTTCTCTTATTAAAATAATAAAATTATTTTAATATATAATTGTCTTTTGCAAGAATAACTATAAAGATAATTCTTGAAGAAAACTAATTGTAGAGAAAAACTTTAAGAATTAAAGATAAATGACTCACTTATACTCCAAAGAACTTATTGAAAGATATAAGTAGAGAAATTTGACATAGAATTGTGGATTTAAGGCATCAAAATGATTTATAGCAGGATTAGAGCAGTAAATGGTTGTATTCTATGATTTAATGTCTTTATGATTGATTCTGAAAGAATTAAAACACTTAATAATAGCTTAACTAATACTTACTTGTTGGTAACAATGATATAAATGGATAATAAGATGATTCTTGGAAAAAACAGAAAGAAGAGGCCTGTTTTAAGTCAACAACAGCTCACAGAGGCGTGCCATGGAGAAAACTGAAAAGCCAGTGAGTGAGAAAACAATAAAATCTTTTGGATTATTGATTTCATCATCTGTTGTCATGTAAGATTATCATAATTACTTAATTGATGCTTTTATGTGACTACCACCCCAATATGGTTAAGAATAAAAGGAGTAACATCTGTAAATCTTCTTTTATTTCAAAATAAACATTGATTTCTCAAAGGTATCAATGTTATTGGAAATTTTATCACAGGCTGTAATTGCTGTGAATTTTTGAAGATTCAGTGTTTCACATAGAATAGTCAAAAATAAACTGTAAGTAAAACTATAGTTCTTTTTTGGTTTTACCATAGATAATACAGTTGTACATTGTTTCTGAAGGCTTCAGAGAGATTCATTAAGAATTTTTTTAATGAATTTTTGAAGTTTTTACCTCATTTCTATATAGAATTGCAAATATCAGTGTTCAACTGGTTGCTATGAGGTAAATCAAGGGATACAAGTCCAAAAAGGGTTTTAATTAATCTTTTAGGGTCTATCCATGGAAAGTCATTAAGAATTGATATGGTTACAGGAGTCTAAGTAGCTCTTTACCTCCTTGGCATGTCAAAATAGCAGGTTATTTGCTATTTTCTTAAGATTTACTGTAGTTGTAACATGGTAACTAAGTTCCCAAAGTGTTTTAGTTTACTAATTGGGCCAAGATCAGCCACGGATCTAAGCTTTTGAGCTGTCCACGCATCTCAGGCCTCAGAAGTTGGGTACCCTGGCTTCCTTTGATGTCTTTTGTCCCCCTTGCCTATTTTTCATGTCAAAATAGAAATTTAAGCTTCAAGTGAGATATCCACTATGGGTGTACCAAAAGTCCGTGTAAGAATACCATGATATTAAGTGCCCAAAAAATGCATAACACTATTCTTAGTGCATATGTAACATGGGATTTCTCACATTCCCATTATTGTGGCATGAAATTAAGAAAAACAAACATTTTCACGGATCTTTTATGTGGTATTGAAGTATTTTCCATATTACCACCTCAAAGGGTTAATTTGAGCTGATTCACTCTAAGGAGCTACCCTAGGTGAATTTTTGTTTAGAATCCAAATCTGGCCTTAAACCCATGGATTTACGTACTCAATAAAAAGTTATTCATCTTTTCTGAAATCAAAAACCATGAATTTTGGATATATGATTGACTTATGAGTTATGCATAATTCAGAATTTTTTTTTAAGATAATTGTGGCCTATTTGGTATGTAAAATATACCTCAAGGCTCACATTACCTCCCACCAAAGAATAAAATTGTATTCCATTTTTTACCAAGGGTATAAAGAATAAAAAGGCCCCAAAGGGGGTTAATGTCCACTGTCCAACCTCTTTAAATTACTCAGATCAAGTAATTTAAAGCACATTTTATAGACATTTTCAGGCTTGTGGCCTTCTTTCATGTCTAAATCTTCTTAAGATTTTATCTGAGTCAGGTATTTCTGATTCTGCCAGCCATTCATCTTCATGTCCTGGATTTCTATATCTGACAAGATATTCTCTTTGATTTTTACCCCTAAGTCTCCTTTCTTTAATGAATTTCTTTATCTTTCTGTCTTCATTGTGTTCCACTGGTGGTACAGTTAAAGGAGTTGGGTTCCTCAAATGAAACAATTCTTTGTCAGCTGGTTAATAAGGCTTTATAAAGCTGACTGGAAAAGTGTGGTGTTTATTTTCCAATTCACCACTCAATTCCACTTGAACTGCATTGGTTCCATGTAAGGCTACAATAACAAAAGGTCCTCCATAGGAATCTTCAAGCTTCTTTGGGCCTTTGATATTATTAAAATTCAAGGTTGAAACTAGAACTAAGTCCCCTACTTTGAAGTTTGGTACTTTTACTCTTGTCCCACTTCTGTTTTCATAATCAAAAGCATCATCCATGCTTTGGTTTGCTTGATGTTTCACTTTCTCAAGCATTATCTTGAAGCTGGAGGCTGTAGGATGAATTTCAATAAAGTATTTCCTCAGTGTGTCTGCTGGGAGTCTTGGATTCAATCCTTTTTCTAACATGGCAGGATTTTGACCTGTGGAAGAATGGACTGATGTCTTATATGCCAATTATAATGCAGGTATAAGAGTTCACCAGTCATGGGCAAAGCCATCTGAGTCTTTGAATTCTAACCCATAAGCACATAATCTCCTTATCATGTTTTCTAAAGTTTGAATCATTCTTTCTGCTAGCCCATCTGTTTGAGGGTGATATTCTGTAGAGAATGATAACTTAGTCCCAAACAATCTATGAAGATTGGTCCAAAGTGCAGATGCAAACTTGGGATCTCTGTCACTTATGATATTGTTAAATAAAACTGTTTGAGAAATAACTCTACTCCATAGAAGAAGAGCTGTGTCCATAGAAGTGTCATCTTTATGACATGGTAAGAATATGGGATTTTTGCTATATCTTTCTACAATGACTAAACAAGCATTATAAATATTGTCACCACTTGGAAGAAGTGCTGTGACCCAGTCAATGTGAACAACTTCCCAAGGGGATTTTGGTTCTTGAATATGGATCATAAGTCCAAATTTCTTGCCTGTACTCCTGTTTGCTTTTTGGAATCTGTGACAGGTATGGCAATACTCAATGGTTTCTTTTCTCCAAGATGGCCACCATGAACAGTTTTTCACTTTTTCAAGTGTTCTACCCTCTGAAAGGTGTCCAGAGTATGTGCTATCATGGAATTAATGAAGAATGGTATTGATAGGCAATCTGCTGCATAATGTCATTACACAAGAATGTTTGGTTCTGTGGTGAATAATCCCACCAAACAAGTGAAATCTTCCTTCAGAATAGGAATTTTTCCAAACTTCATCCAGTGCATTGACTAAAGATGTATCTTTGCAGTCTTCATCTAATAAAGAAGTCAAGATATGAAAATTCCTTTCTTTCTTATAAGATTATCTGACTTCTTCAAAGAACTCAGTCCGAATATCAGTTATATTAATTCCTTCAATTGTAATTTGAGGTTCAGCTTTCAAAGGTACATAAGCTGGATTATCAGAAGTGTTGGCTAGTGCCCACCTGATAATTCCATCTGCATTCTTGTGAATGTTTCCTGCTTTGTGAACTATAGTCATGTTTCCTATATATTCTTGAATAGCTATTTGCCATCTCAACATATGTCTGTTGGGAGTTTTCATGTTAAGAAGTGACTTCATGGCATTAAAATCAGTTAACACTTTAAAAACACTGCCATCAAGATAATAGTGTAATTTCTCAAGTGTCCATACCAAACATAAGCACTCTATTTGGCTTGCACCATATCTGGCTTCTGTTGCTTTGATTTGTCTTGAGATGTAACAAACTGGTCCTTCTGTAGGTTTGTCATCAATAATTTGGACTTGATGTAGGGCTGCTCCTAATCCATCTCCACATTAATCAATGTACAATTTAAAAGGAATATTCCAGTCAGGAATGAGGAGTAAAGGTGCTTCTGTAAGAGCTTTCTTTATCTTCTCATAAGCTTTAATTCTCTCCTGTGTCATCTCAAATACAGTCTCTTGATCACAGATTCTATATAGTGACTTGGCTAGAATTTAAAGGTATTTCAAGTGTTGCCTGTAATAGCTGGCAAATCCAAGAAAAGACATCATTTCTTTTTTATTCTGGGGTATTGGCTTAAGTAACACTGCTGCTACTTTGTTTTTGTCAATAACTAAGCTTAAACCAGAAACAACATGTCCTAATGCTTTGAGTTCTTCAAAACCAAAATTGCATTTCTTGAGTGAAATTTTCATATTCACCTCTGCAGCTTTGTGAAGTATTCTTGCAAGTCTTTTAAGGTGCAAAGACCATGAATCAGAACATATGATAATATCATCAATATAAATGATAAGCCATCCTTCAGATAATTCTGTGGGAAAGATGGCATTCATCATTCTTTGACAATGGGATGGAGCCTTTTTATTGCCAAATGGCATTCTAACATACTCATAAATACCACAGTGAGTGATAATTCTAAGTAATTTCTTAGCTTTAGGCGTTAAAACATTTTGATGAAAGCCTTTCAATGCATCCATTGATGTTAAATACTTGGCTTTAGACAATTGAGTCAAGTTTTCTTGAATTCTAGGGATTGGATACCTATCCGGAACTGTGTAGGTATTCAATGCTCTGAAATCTCCAACCATTCTTGACTTATCATTATTCCAAGAAATAATAACAGGTGTTGTGACTTCAACTTCCTCGTTATGCCCTACTCTGGGACTGGATGGATAACTTGGTCTTTTAAGTACTGGAGGATATGGTCTGTCAATATTAAGAGTAATATCAACTTAATGTCCTTTTATAGCACCTAATAGTTCATTGTCAGAGGCAAATGAATTATTGTATGTGTATAACACGTCTATAAGTTCATTCCTCATCTTTGGTGACAATGATGGAGTAATTTGTGCTTCAACAAGTTTTTTAGACACAAATTCATCTCTATAAGTATCCTTAACAGAAGATACTACGGATATTTGTTTTGGCATATTGGAAAAAGCAAATTTCTGTCTCTTGTTATACCCAATTGTGAAATATCTGTATTTATGTTTAGTGATGTCAATACCATAAATATTCAAGTAATCATTCCCAGGAATGATGTGCTTAGATGTGCAATCATCCATTAATACTATCCCTGTCTTCATTCTTATACTTCCTGCAGGGTGTGGGAACACAATATTAGTCTCCAATATGCCCAAAGGGTACATATTGTTACTGGAACTACTAAATTGTACACCTTCTATTGGTAATAGATGGGTTTTCCATCCAGGAAGTATAGCTTGGAGATAATCTTTGCCTACACAAGTGCAGAATGCCCCTGTATTGAAATTTACTTTGGCTTCAATATCATTTATCAGAATTTATGTGATACAAGATGCTCCAACAGTATAACCCTTACCTCTAGCAGGTTTGGTCTTACACATCCTGGCATCCTGGATATTGATCAGGTTTTAGCAATCCTCACTGTACTGTGGCAAGTGGGTATGGACTTCTGTTACCTCAAAGAAAGCTATAATGTTTTCACTGGGATAGTCCTCCACTGGTGTATCCTCAGAGACTGCAGAGTCTTGATCAGATTCTTCTTTCTCTTCAGTACACTGAATTCCTTCAATGACTTGAACTTCATTTATTTTCGTCTTTTTGGTGCCAGTGTTGGCTAAATGTGAAGTGCTTCCACATTTATGACACTTCAAGACAAGTCTTTCTGGTCTTCTGTCCTCCCTGGGGATCTTTGAGACCATCTTGGATTCCATAGGTATTTTAGTCCAAGTTTTACCAATTCTTGTTCTGGTAATGATATCTTTCATTGCATTAATGTAGTCCTCTGTTGAACAGGGTTCCACACATCTGCTTTTGATAGCGTGTTGCAGTTCTCCTCCACACTTCCTTAATATTTTCATATTAAGAATAGTGTCAGACATATCTGGGTGTAAAGCAGATAATCTGTCTTTTTGCTTGAAGAACAAAATAAGTGGTTTATCTTTCTCTGAGTCAAAAATGGAATTTTCAAAAGCATTTTACATTTTAAACCTCCAAGAATTATTGGCCCATTTTGTAATCACTTCATATTTCCACCAAGACCAGTCATGTTTTCCATGATCCATTCTCATCTTGTAATACCATTTCTTTGCAGTTGTGGTAAACAGACAGTGTAATTTTCACACTATGATTTCATCAGATATATTAAAGTCTTCTTACAACATATCAATAGTTCTGATGAACCCATTATGGTTGTATTCACCTTCACCAGAGAATGTTGGCCATTCTTCTAATTTGGGAATATCTTTTGCAGAGATAACATTTTCTCCTAAGAGTGGGGTCAAACTTCCTTTAACAGAACGTTTCTCTTCAGTCAAAGGTGTAGAATGTCTTGGCCTATGTGGTTCATAATTCTTATGAATTTGTTCTACATTTGCAATGATTTCATCCTTTAACTTTTGCCTTTCACTGTCACTTTTTGCTAAATGTGTAGCAAATTGATTGGTATTCTCAGATATTTCTAAGATATGATCTTTTAGAATTTTAAGTTGGTCATGAATGTTAAAAATGGAAAGATCTTCCATTTCATCATTTTGAACTTAACCTTTACTCTCAATTCTGTCTCATGTATTAATAATGGAATCAAGTCTAAGGTTTGTCAATTGATACCATTCAGTATTCTTCTTGTCATTTCTTTTCAATTCACTGATATTTGATGTAATTTTATTTATCTTTGCATTGAATTTACCAAGTTCTACATCAATACTACTTTTTACAAAATGTATTTGCTGTATTATTTGCATGGTAAGGCTCTGTTCATCCTTTCCTGCTCCTTTTCTGTGAATTCCATCAGAGTTCTGGCCATGTTGAATACACTGTCCACGGCTGAAGGCTCCAATTTGGAGATCCTGTACCCTTGTGGGTAAGGTCTGTGCCAATTGGCTTTGCCTTTTCCCTGGCCTTAATGGTTCTTGGGACCTCTCTGCTTCTTCTGAGGTCTCTTGGGCTTGTCCTTGGACCCTTCTGGAGCTGGTTTGGAGCTGTTAGACGCCACTGGGACCTCTGTCTCCAAAGCTGGAGTCATTTCCAACTCTTTCTTCTGTTCTATGGATAAAATACTTTGGTTCTTCAACCAATTCTTTATCTTTTTGACCTTGTCTTTGCAAGAAAATGGGCTTCAACCTCCTAAGATTTCTATGGTCTTCTCCTGACCCAGAAAGCTCTTGATATCTAAGTAAGAATTCATGGCCCCCTTTCAAAGGCTTGGGCATATTTCCCACTCCTATTCTTTGGCTGATCTGAAGAAATGTTTGTACTGGAATTGATATATTTCTATTGCTTCCACCTGGAAATGGTTCAGCCCTGGAAATATTGCCATGAATCAGTTCAGACTCAGAATTCACGTCAAAATCTATGGGTACAGACCTTGGGGAATCGGGGGCAACTCTGGCATCCTCCATATGTGTCTTTCTTGAGGAAAATTTGGCACTTCTGGATTTGGTATTGCCTCTTCCTTGTCCACATCCATCTGGTTGTACTGAATAGTTGCTTCCATTTCTGGTATGCACCATTTTCACGTCAATTTGAAGATAAAAAGTGAAAATATAAGATAAAACACACACCTTTTGGTGGTAATTTATTCTTTTCGGAGTTAAATAAGGTGCCTCTTTTAGCAATTTTCACCTCAATACTGTCTTCAGATTCTGGACTAGTGATATACCTTTTACTCAGTCTGTTGGGAGCTGCACAGTATTTTATCAAAGACACTGGAAAAAATTATAAGTGAGAAAAAATTATTTTTTAACACTTTTTAAAGTATTTAAAGATTTTTTATAAGTTTTATATTTTCTGATATTAAACAATTATTCTTTTTAAATAAAAAAATTAAAATTTTAAGAATTTGAATCAAAATTAATTCAGAGTCACTCAAAGAATAATTTTAGAAGTTTTTGGATGTTAAAAGACCACGTGTAAAAACAGTATAAAATTAAACCAAATTCCTCAATGAAAAAGATTTTAAGACAATTTCAAAAATAAAGATTTATTTTAACTTCAAATTGAGGGAAAAAAATTATTAAATATAAATTTTAGAGCTTAAAAATATATTAATTAATTGTAAAAGGTTCAAAAAACATGGCCAAGCCTCCAAATATAGGATATGGGTAGGTATGGTGGTTTTTAGAACACAAAATGAAGTCTAGAATATTATTAAAGCCAAGTCTATGGTTAAAATCATGGCCAGGCCCCAAGGGTAAGATGTAACTATGAAACTGATGATAATATTACTATTAATCAACAGTACTATGTCTGTTTGTATGAAATATAATAATAGAATATTATTATAACCACAATTAAATAATTAAAGAATTATTTCTTTCACATGTTAAACACTACTAGTGATTCTAACAGTGAGCAGTAATTGTCTACAAGAACAAATCACAAGAAGAATTTAATAAGAAAAACTTCTTTTATTAAAATAATAAAATTATTTTAATATATAAATATTTTTTGCAAGAATAATTATAAAGATAATTCATGAAGAAAACTAATTTTAAAGAAAGAAATTTAAGAATTAAAGATAAATGACTCACTTATACTCCAAAGAACTTATTGAAAGATATAAGTAGAGAAATTTGACATAGAATTGTGGATTTAAGGGATCAAAATGATTTATAGCAGGATTACAACAATATATAGTTAGATTCTATGATTTCACGTCTTTCTGATTGATTCTGAAATAATTAAAAAACTTAAGAATAGTTTAACTAATACTTACTTGTTGGTAACAATGATATAAATGGATAATAAGATGATTCTTGGAAAAAACAGCAAGAGGAGGCCTCTTTTAAGTCAACAACAGCTCACAGCGGCGTGCCATGGAGCAAACTGAAAATCCAGTGAGTGAGAAAACCATAAACCCTTTTGGATTATTGATTGCATCATCTGTTGTCACGTAAGATTATCATAATTACTTAATTGATGCTTTTATGTGACTACCAACCCCAATATGGTTGAGAATAAAGAGAGTAACATCTGTAAATCTTCATTTATTTCAAAATAATCATTGATTTCTCAAAGGTATCAATTTTATTGGCAATTTCATCACAGGTTGTAATTACTGTGAATTTTTGAAGATTCAGTGTTTCATGTAGAATAGTCAAAAATAAACTGTAAGTAAAACTTTTAATTTTACTAGTAAAACTATAATTCTTTTTGGTTTTACCATAGATAATAGAGTTTTTCATTGGTCCTTAATGCTTCAGATAGATTAATTAAGAATTGTATTTTTAATGAATTTTTGAAGTTTTTACCTCATTTCATCGTAGAATTGCAAATATCAGTGTTTAACTGGTTGCTATGAGGTAAATCGAGGGATACAAGTCCAAAAAGGGTTTTAATTACTTTTTCAGGGTCTGTTCATGGAAATTCATTAAGAATTGACATGGTTACAGGAGTCCAAGTAGGTCTTTACCTCCTTATCACGTGAAAATAGCAGGTTATTTGCTATTTTCTTATGATTTACTGTAGTTGTAACATGGTAACCAAGTTCCCAAAGTGTTTTGGTTTACTAATTGGGTCAGGATCATCCATGGATCCAAGATTTGGAGCTTTCCACGGATCTGAGGCCTCAGAAGTTGGGTACCCTGGCTCTCTTTGATGTCTTTTGTCCCCCTTGCCTATTTTTCATGTCAAAATAGAAATTTAAGCTTAGTGAGATATCCACTATGGGTGTACCAAAAGACCATGTACAAATACCATCATATTGAGCGCCCAAAAAATGCATGACACTATTCTTAGTGTATATGCAACATGGGATTTTCCACATTCCCATTATTTTGGTGTGAAGTTAAGAAAAACAAAAATTTTCACAGATCTTTTATGTCGTATTGATGATGTGGTATTGAAGTATTTTCAATATTACCACCTCAAAGAGTTAATTTCAGCTTATTCACTCTATGGAGCTACCTTAGGTGAATTTACGTGCAGAATCCAAATCTGGCCTTAAATCCATGGATTTACTTACTCAATAAAAGGTTATTCATCTTTTCTGAAATCAAAAATGATGAATTTTGGATATATGGATGACTTATGAGTTATGCATAATTGAGAATTTATTTTTAAGATGATTGTGGCCTATTTGGCTATGGGAAATATACCTCAAGGCTCACAGACAGACAGGGAGGTTAAATTAGACACTAGAAAATTACCTTTAGATGTACTTTAGTTATAATAAAGATTATTTGCACACCTGGCACCCTATGAATTAATTGCCTTTTGATAGCTCTAACCGCTCTTCAACAAAACAATCATTTTTCTCACTCTTTATGCAGGATATACTCAATTCCACTTGGTTCAAATTACTCAAGACACCCCTGCTGAATGGGTATCCACAAAAGTCTAATAAGTAAAGAAATAATTTGAGAGAATTTTTGAATTTTCCATAGATAGGGCTAAGGGTTATGAAGATCTGAATAGAGCTATCCCACCTTCTTTATCAGCCTGTGACTCAAACCCAGAGCACAAGCATGAAAGCCAAATACCATAAACCAATTGTAGAGCCAAGATACCACCAAAACATGGAGCTGAGCCAAAACAGCTCAAAAAGTATCAAAGGAAAGAGGAAACTTACCCCTTTCCAAATATACAAGTCCCATCATCATAGGACAAAGAATAGCAAAGTTATCCCTGCTCAAAGTTGCTGCTGAGCATAAACCTTATTTTTCACCTCTCATCTGGAATCCAGAGGAAGAGGCTTAACCCAATCAAATTGGTGTTAAAAATGAAGCTCTAGGTAAGGGATGTCCAATGGTACCAACCAAAGAGAGCTAGCACCAGAATTACAGAAGTTATGAGCACAACAAGGTCAAATAATTGTGAATAAAATATTCACCTCTCATCTAACTTCTACAGTTTTAGTGTGAGATTCCTAAAGTGGGGTCTTTTTGAAAAGGACACAATCAGGGCTATCTGATGGTGCCATCTATTTCCCCATATCTCATCTAGAACATACATCATGGGGCAAACAAGCTCTATACAGATTTTAAGCAAATAATACATATGTAAAAAAATCCTTGTACATGGCAGACCTTTGCCATAGTTAATTAAACCATATAAAGAGAGGTACCATTGTGTAGAACACATCCAGGGCTACAAAATGAGCCAACGTTGAGCTTGATATCTCAAAATCGGACAAAGTTATGGCAGTTTTAAGCTCAAAATCCCACAGTTAGAACCATACAGCCTTACTGTGGGATATTCTCCCATAGGTATGATTATGAGGTTTCAAATAGAAAAAAAAGCATTTTTATAATTAAATACCTCATAATTCATTCAATACTGGGGTCCCATACAGGTTTTGTACAGCATTCTAAGCGTCATACACCTCAGAAGAGGGCTATGTGGTCCCCAGATGAAATATTTTACCCTGCATTGGTGAAAACTGCCTAGATGTGGTTTCAAAACAACATATGAGCCCAACAAAGGCTATACAGGCTTTGTGAAAGCCACAACCCAGTCCTTGGAAGTGAAAAATCTTCACTTACTCTACATGGAAAGGTCTACAAGCCTTTTTCACCCAATTTTAGAATAAAAAAGGGCCTTTTCTCCACCAGATGAGGTTTCCGCATCCTGATCTTGAATGCTTATGTAGTACAACTGTGAAAAACAATTTTAATCTTGGAAATTAACCTGGTATAATCATAGTTTTAATTATTGTCAGCCAACAGGTAAAGCTGCACCCAGGGCTTTCAACAGCGCTCACCACCACCATTACTCAATAGTAAATCTCTTAATACTCTTTATTGAACTGTTATGATAATTGAAAAGCCTTTTATTACCATTTTAACTGTGTCACAGTCACAGTTAAAGCTTTTAAGTAGTTATCAATAAGCTTTATAATAGACTCAGCATGTCATTTTGGGGGCCTGGCTGTGTTTTTTTGGATTTTGGACCTTTTTACATATAATAGTGAGTTTTTTGTCACTTATCTTTTATTTACGACAATTTGTTGCTTCTTTTTCAGGTGTAATTTTATTAAAAAATAATTATAATACATATTGCATAATTTTTTTTGAGTGGTATATGTCATATACCACTGGGTTTTTTTATTTTAAATTGCCTTTTTGCATGGTTCAATCACCACAGAAGCCTTCTTTTTGGCATGTTTTATATATTTAGACACTTTAAGCCATTAATACTGCCCAATTTTTTGATTAAAAAGGGCACCTCTTACTGTAAAATCAACAGTATTAGAGGAATGGTTGGGTATATTGAAAATTTCAATTTCCCTTTACATAACCACCTTTTTTTGATTACACTTGCTAATTACAAGTTAATTTGTAGAATACTGGTATACAAACAGTGTACCAGATTTCCATAATCTGTATTTCTGATGTGTAATTGTTAAATTCAATTACACAGTCATAATACAAGGGCACAATATAGACATATATTTCCCAGAGGCCATTCTTAGACCATCAAAAAGCCTTTTAAGAAGTCTTAAATGACATCAAGCCCTCTTTTCCTGTTTGGTTCAGTGGAAGAAAACTGCATCCCACTTGAGATACAGTCACAGGGCAACACACCAGTGACACCCTCAGAACCAGAGGGCCGCAAGGGAAAAGAAAAGAGGCACAGTGAAGGCCTTATCACAGAAAAAAAGTGGACACCAATTGCCACCCATAGGAATAGAACACCATGAAACCCTGCATCAATAAAAGGTGAACCAGCCTTAACCACTTGTACAGGAAAGATTACAATTATTAACCCAGTTGTAACTTCCAAAGGCAAATTTCCAAAACAAGTAGATAGCAAATTTGTACAAGGAAAAGTCAAAGGTATATACCCTAAGAACATTAAGTTGTTGACTGCTTGCAAACACTTATACGTCACCTGTACACCTCAGAAACTTTGTATTCCAAAGGAAACAGTCAGAGGACAGAGAAGGCTTTTCCAGAACCAGAAGACCTGGAGGAGGACACCTTGGACACAGTGGTGGATGGCAAGACATTGAGGGAAAGCATACCCACTCTGAAATTCACATTCCAATTCAACAGAAACCTCAATCCAGAGGAATGGAAGGATATGGATCAAGTTCTTCAGCTCCACCAACTCCTCAAAGACCTTTTGCAATGGAGAATGGACAACAAGAGGTTCAACCTAGCATACCACTTGGCAGAACCTGGGGAAAGTTGCCAGAAGATATGTCTCAAAGTGATAGACCTCAAAGGCCTTATGGTAATAACCAAAGGTTGCAATCCCACCAGCAAATTCAGACTCCTTGAGGTGATGGCAAACAGGATAAAGGAGAATCAAGCCACTATCCAAGCTATAGAAGAACAACTGACCCAGACAGGGCATACTCAGATTCCTCCAGGCTCACAAGGGGTAGGCCAAACCAGCCCTCCAGTGGCTTGACACCATTCAGGAACCAGCAGATCAGTGGCCAAGAGTCACCATTCTTAACAATCCCAGGAGGCTTCCAGAAGAAGACAAGGATACAACGGCAAAAACAAGACCTATTTCAACCAAAGGCAGAAAGGGTCACACCCAATGTTCTGGAAGCTGTTGGACTTGGTGAAAGAAGTACACAAGATCCAGAAATAGTTGTACATACTTCTAGAATCAGTAGCCCCATTAATGGGAATATTACCCCCACTGATATTGAACATAATGTTGATACACCTGAGAGTAACTTAAACAGTGATGCACTGTGGTTAAAAATGTCCCAATTTGCTGAGCAAACTCAAAAGAAGCTTGCAGAACTCCATGAAATTCATGAGTGGATGCAAAAATTAACAGCCTCCATGGACAAAATTGTCAAAATTACTTAAGAGAGACATTCCCAATTGAGAAAAGCCTCTCAAGAGACCAACAAAAGACTGAGTCTAGTATTTGAAGAAAAACACCACAGAAAAAGGGACAGGGATTGTCTGGATCAAGAAATAAACAAACTGTTGAATTTCTACCATAACTTGAAGTGCCAACCACAAGGCCATGTCATGGATAATCCATATCACCCAGAAGACATCAAACCAGATTCCATGTTGGTGAATAGGGAAACATCTCCATCTCAATACCAGGATGGAGAAAATATGTCTGATTCTGAGAAGGAAGCCTTGAAACTGCTTCCAGAGGCCTCAAGCTGGCCCAAATTCTCTCGAACAGGGGAATATGATTATATGGAGCTCATTGATTATATTTATGGACTCTTCATTGATGTACCAAGCATACCAGACTACTGGATTACTGCTAGAATTAATACAGCATTCAAAGGACATGCAAGTGTTTGGTACAAAGAAATGAAAGAAATTCATGGCAGAAGGAACTGGCCATGGTGGAAGAATCAAATAATCCAAAAGTACAGCAATGGTACTTGGATAAGGAAGAATACCATGTCATTTTAAAATGACAAGTACTCTGTGGGCAAAGATCCATATGAGTGGTGTCTCAGACAGTCTAAAAGAGTTAAAGCCTTTGATCTTCAAATGAATATTTAGATGAGGAATCACAAACTCCTGACACAAATGCCAGGAAAACTAGAGTATTCAGTGAAATGGAGATGTATCCATAATTGCACTCTAGATGACATTGCAAATACCTTACAGGAAATAAGGAAAAGGACAAATATGGGAAATATTCCACATATCAAAGCAGTGGTTTCAAAGAGAAACAACCTTTAAGGGTGGAATTCAAAGATAAACCCAGAGAAAGGGTGGCAGAAGTGGCTAAGAAAGATTCTTGCCACAATTGTGGTTGAAAAGACCATTATTCCAATAACTGTCCAAAGGCAAAGAAGAAAGTCTATGCCATTGAGAAAGTCCCAGAAGAGGAATCCCCCACAGAGGATTCTGAATCAGACCCCATGGGTGATGCCATAAGAGAACAATCTGATGAAGACCAAGACCCAAGAGAGGAAATTCTAGTGGAGAAACAAGCGGAAACACCCCTAGACATTCAGGAAATACAGTTAGAAGAAGGCATGCCACAAGAAACTGTAAACAAAAACTTGTGCAAACACACACAAGATGCACAAACATTGCTAGTTACACCGACTAAAGGACTGGCATACATACATGGGATGGCCACAAAGATGACAGTTTGCATAGACAATGCTCAACACCCATTGATCATTGACAGTGGAGCACACTTCTCAATAGTGGCCAGAAATTATCTGGATCATCACTTCCCAAATTGGGAGAAACAACTGTTGCTAACCAAGGCAAAGAACTTCAAAATTGCATCAGGGAAGATGACTTCCATTGGGAAAATTATCAAAGAGATATTTATACCTCATAGGAAAGGTAATATCAGACTCAACCCAGAGCTTGTTGTGATTGATGATGCCCACATTCAAGGGCTTTTACTGGGAACAGATTAACAAAGGATGTATGGCATTGAAATTTTCCATAGAAAAAACAGGCACATCACCATTGGTACAAACAAGGAAAAGAAATTTTCACTTGACATATAACAAGTATCTACCCATGACCGTCTAGAAGACTTACTAAATGACTTCAGGGAGGGCCAATTCAGCACTACCCTCACCAGTAAACAGAAACTTAGTTCACTGAAGATGCTGAGGAAAAATAGACCAGCATTTGCCGCTGGTGAAGAGCCATTAGGAAAAATAAGAGGCCACGATATAGCATTATATCTGGATGTTAAAAGACCCTATCCACCCATGTTGAGAAGACCTCCATACCCAGAAAGTCTGGAAACTAGGAAGGAAATTGAGAAATACATCAATAAACTCCTAGAAATGGATGTCATCAGGAAGATAGGACATAATGAAATAGTGAAAATCACCACTCCTGTCCTTATAACCTGAAATGATGGAAAATCTAGGTTGTGTGGCAATTTCAGAGCTCTGAATAACTACACAAAAACTGATAGGTACCCTATACCAAGGATACCTTATGCCTTATACAAACTCGCAAAAGCCAATTACATAACCATGATGGATTGTATGAAAGGCTTCCACAAGAGTGGAGTTAAACAAAACTCGATGAAATTACTTGGAATCCTATGCCAAATGGGCATATATGAGTATACCAGGATGAAATTTGGCATCAATGATGTACCAGACGAGTTCTGAAAGATGATGGGAACATTATTTCAAGAAGAAATATTGGAAGGCTGGATGGTAGTACATATTGATGTCATCATTATATACTCAGAGACATGGGAAGACCATTTGCAGTACATAGATAGAGTACTAAATAAGTGCACACCCATTAATCTGAAAATTTCACGTAAAAAGTGCAATTTTGGCAAACAAGAATTACTGGAACTGGGACAAAAAGTATCAGGCCTTAGTCTTTCCATAGACCAGAACAAAGTAGCAGCAGTACTTCTAAAACCATTACCAAAGAACATCAAAGAGATGCAATCTTTCCATGGGTTTGCTAGCTACTACAGAAACCACATCAGAACGTTTTGCCACATAACTAGTAGTCTGTACAAGTTATGTTCAAAAGATGTAGTTTTTGAGATTACCAAGGAAAGGAGGGATGCATATGAGAAGATCAGACATGAACTCACAAACACACCTGTCCTCATATTACCTGCCTTTGAACTACCATTCAAGTTATACATAGATGCAGCATGTAGCCAAGGCTTAGGGCCAGCCCTTCACCAGAGACAAATTGTAGATGGGGAACCAACAGAAGGAGTAATATGCTACCTCTCTAGACAACTGAAAGATTAAGAAGCCAGGTATGGGGCCACCCAAAATGGATGTCTATGCTTAGTCTGGGCTCTAGAGAAACTCCACTTTTTTTTGGAGGTTGAGTTCTTTGAAGTCTTTACAGACTGTACAGCCTTGAAGTCTTTACTGAACATGAAGACCACCATTAGACACATGCTGAGATGGAAAATAGCCATCCAAGAGTATAGAGGAAATATGACCATCATATACAAGGAAGGCAAAAGCCACACCAATGCAGATGGCCTCAGTAGTGGGCCACTGGACAACTTTCAAAGCAATCCATCTTCTGACCCTGAAGTAGCAGCCAAAATCCCTATCCATTTCATGGAAATAGATAGGAGGAAAAACTTCATATTTTCTGAATGGGACCAAGAAAGTGGCACCCCAGAAAGTGTAGACACTGATTCAGAGGAAACAGAAGCTCCCATATTGGGAATAAGCTCCTCACAACTGCATAATTAAATTTTCAGTGCAATAATGAAGACATATGCCAAAAGCAAACAGTGTGGCATACTGTTGCAACTCCTTCAACAGAAGTACAGGAGTCCAGAACTGGAATCCCAGGTAGAGGAACCCTGGTTGAGGGAATATAAGTACAACAAGTTTTTCCTTATAGATGCCCTGCTCTATACAACAGAGAAACACACAAGTGCACTCACAGTAGTAGACAGGACAATATATCCCTTATCCTGCAGGAATGCCATCACTGCCCCTATATGGGAGACATGGGTGAAGACAGGACCAAGGAAAGGGTAGAGAGCACAGCTTGTTGGCCCAAATGGGAACAAGAGTTGAGTGAATATATCAACACTTGTTAAATATGCCAGAAGGAAAAAAGAAAAGATGGGAAAAAGTATGGGATACTTCAACACATAGAAGAACCCAAACAACAATGGGAAAAAATCAACATGTACTGGGTCACAGGAAATGTCTCAGGAGGCAAAGAAAACTTCAATTCTTGCTTAATCATTGTTGATAGGTTGAGAAATAGTGTGAGGTGCCTGCCATGTCACAAGGAGGACACAGAAATGGATACTTCCTTGTTGTTTTGGAATAACATCATATCCACCTGTGGAGTCCCTAAAGTTAACATTAGTGATAGGGACCCAAAACTCACATCTGAATTTTGGACCAAATTGTATGACATGCTTGGTACTAAAATTGAATTCTCCATGGCTTACCACCCATAGACAGAGGGTTTAGCTGAAAGGATGACCAAACCATGGAGAATATCGTTAGTAGGTTATGTGCATATGGCATGGAATACAAGGATCATGAAGGATAAAACCATGACTGGGTTACCCTTCTACCAGCAGTCAAGCTCGCTTTTAATACTAGTAAGCATTGTACCACAGGGAAATCCCCTTCACTGGTGGAAAAAGGGTGGAACCCCCTATTGCCTTTGGACCACCTGAAGAAGAATCTTCTAACTATCAACCACACAGCCAAGGACTTCCATGATATGTGGAAGAAGGCTTGTGACACAGCTGCCAAATGAATAGCTGAGGCAAAAGAATACAACAAACAGAGGTGGGACAAATCCCATATGGAACCTGACTTTAAAGAAGGGGACCAAGTGCTAGTGTCCAGACTCAACTTCAACAATCTTAAAGGACCAAAAAAGATGAGAGACTAATTTTTAGGGCCTTTCACTATCATTAAGCTGATAGGGAAAAATGCAGTGGAGGTCAAACTCACAGAGGAATTTTCTAGGAAACACCCAGTATTCCCAGTGAGTTTGGTTAAACCATCCTTCCAGACAGAGGAGGAAATGTTCCCCTCCAGGAAGAAAATTCCCACTCCACCAGAAAGAGTGGAGGTGGAAGACTCCCCTGGCCCTGTGAAGAAAATAATCAAGGCCAGGAAGAGAATGGTGAATGGTAAAGACCAGAGACAGTACTGGGCCAGATTTAAGAACCAGACAGCAGATACAGACAAATGGTTGGCAGAAGATGCTATACCAGATGGGAACCCTAATCTGAGGAGATTCAGGGCCTCTAGGAGGACTCAAAAGTCTTATCAATGATGATCCTTTTTTAGAGGGAGGGTTTGTCAGCCTGAGACTCAAAGCCAGAGCACAAGCATGACAGCCAAATACTAAAAACCAATGGTATAGCCAAGATACCACCAAAACATTGAGCTGAGCCAAACCAGCTCAAAAAGGATCAAACGAAAGAGGAAACACATTCCTTTCCAAATATACAAGTCTCTTAATCATAGGACAAAGAATAACAAAGTTATTCCTTCTCAATGTTGCTGTTGAGCATAAATCTTATTTTTCACCTCTAATCTTAAATCCAGAAGAAGAGGATTAACCCCATCCAGTAGCTATTCATAATGAAGCCCTAAATCAGGGCGACTGAATGGTACTAACCAAATAGAGCTAGCAGTAGAATTACAGAGGTTATGACCAAAGTAAGGTCAAATAAGGGTGAATAAAATATTCACCTCCCATCTAACTTCTACAGTTTTAGTGTGAGATACCTCAAGTGGAGTATATTTGGAAATAAAACAATCAGGGCTATCTCATGGTGCCATCCATTTCCCCATATCCCATCTAGAATAAAGGTTATGCGGCAAACAGGCTCCATACAGATTTTAGGCAAATCATACATATGTACAAAGAATTTGTACATGGAATAGCTTTGCCATATTTAATTATAACCATATCAAATAAGGTACCATTGTTTAGAACACATTCAGGGCTACAAAATGAACCAATGTTGAGCTTGATATCTCCAAAACTGACAAAGGTATTGCAGTTTTAAGCTCAAAATCCCACATTTAGACCCATACAGCCTTATTGTGGGATATTCTCCCATATGTATGAGTATCAGGTGTAAAATAGACAAAAAATCATGTTTATACTTCAATAACTCATAATTAATTAAATACTAGGGTCCCATACAGGTTCTGTACAGCATTCTAACCGTCATACACATCAGAAGAGGACTATGTGTTCCCCAGATGAAACATTTCACCCTGTATTGGTGAAAACTGCCTAGATGAGGTTTCAAAATCACATCTGAGACCAATACAGCCTATACAGGCTTTGTTAAAATCACAAGAAAGTCCTTTGAAGTGAAAAAGCTTTACTTCCTCTACGCGGAAAGGTCTAAAAGCCTTTTTCACCCAATTTTAGGATAAAAAGGGTCTTTTTCTCCACCAGAAAAGGTTTCCTCATCCTGATATTGAATTACTACATACTAAAACTTTGAAAAAAAGCTATACAGTTGGAAAACAACCAGGTATAATTATAATTGGAATTATTGTAGTCTTTATTATTGTAACCCAACAGGTAAAGCTGCACCCAGGGCTTTCAACAGTGCTCACCAGCACTATTACTCAATATTAAAGCCCTTAATACTCTTTATTAAACATTTATAATCATAAATAAACCTTTTATTGCCATTCTTTACCATGCCACAGTCACAGCTAAAGCTTGTAAAAAGTTATCAATAAGCTTCATCATAGAATCAGCCTGACATTCTTTTTATCCTGGAGAAATGGTATGTATTACCTTGAAGAAAATAAAATCAACCAGAAAAATCAAGATACTACCAGAAAGATGGGTTGTGTCCTTTTCCAATATTGAATAAAGTCAGCACTCATTCCTACCCCCTCAAGCTCTCATCTTGATGGAATTCCATCTACCCAGTCATCCATATTTCCCTGCTAGGACCAGTCAAGACATCACTTATCCCAAATATGCGTCAAGATTGTCCTCCTAAAATCGTAATTAAAAAAGAAGAGGAATTGAAAGTCTCTCAAATACTGGATTCCAACCTGAATAGAGAGAAATAATTGTATCTGATGGAATAGAAAGGCTTCAGTAAATAGAAATGAAGATCCACTTCAGAACCAGCCAAAAAACTCAATAATTTCCTCAACTTGGCAAATATTTCCATAAATTTTATCCTGAAAAACCAGGAAAATATTCCTCAAGAGCTTGACTGTTATGGTTCTTGGTAGGGAGAGGATTTTATTAAATTAAGTACCCACTCCTGGTATACACCTTTGCAGGTATTATACTCTATTTTTGTCAGCAGGACTTGTCAAATTTTGGATACAGATCATTCACCAACCCTTCAACAGTAATTCCATAATTATAACCATTTTGACTTGGGCAAGTGGACCCTCCTTTTTAAATACAATCTGCAAGTCTTTGATAATTCCAAGTCATTCCTTCAGAAAGCTATTTTGTTCTTTGGAACTGGTGGTGGTGGTAATTACAAGAATTAGGTTCCTCTCCTGGTGTGCACTTTTGTGATGGTCTAGAATCTGTAAAAGAATCACCCTTTCCACTCTGTGACTACCAGGAATCAAATATTCTTTTGTAGGTCCTTGTCCAATTTGCATCAGCTATCAAACCTTTCGATAAAGATCAAAACCTTCTCAAGCTTCATTTCCCTTTATTTCATTTCACTCTATATTTTAAAATTTTCTCTATTCATGTCATATTTCAATGCTTTAATGATCTTCAATTGTTGAAAAATGCATTAAGTACAAAATCCAATGTCAAAAGAAGATCACACAATGCCCATGTAATATTTAAATAATAATACCCGTTTCAATCTTTCTCTTTAGATTACTCCTCTTGAAATCCCTGCCAAAAACTCTTTAAAAGTAGCCTCAGCAGCCTCTTCCTTTTATTGGTGCTCTCAAGCTCACTATTAAAGGTGGGGATACTATCACAAGCATGGAAAATCACCCCTTTGGATCATTCTATGGCACATAACTGTGATATGAAATCTATTTCTGTTTGGCTATATCCATCATTTACTGGCCAAATAGGCCTTTAATGAACATTTCATCCTCTGGGGAAAGCCTGGGCCTTTCAATATGCTCAGCCCATTCTTGGACACTTATGATTCTTTCCCATTCAAAAAAGAAAACACATCCCAAAATCCTGGCTTATGCTTTTTAGGATTTAAATAATGTTTTTTCCAATTTACACACTTTTAAACATTTATTCACATTTTCCCATGAGATATGGGAAATATGTGCCAATCTACTGATTAGGTCATTTGAGGATTAATTGCAACATTTGAAAATTTTTGCACCAATACAGTTTTCAGCCTGTACAGGCTAGTTTTGGCCAAAATATCCAGAGCCTCTTTGAAGCCATCAGACCCACTTTTTCCAATGTTTTTTGAGGCCATCCTCCACAATATTGTTTGCCTTCCTTGTCCTTTCAATATCCAGAAGTGCCATAAATGGTGGTCTACACCATTATGTGTCTTTTTTCACAAGCAATCCAATTCTGAACAAATCAAGGGGCCATAACCCAAATTGAAAAATACCTTTCCAGCCCTTATGTCTGAATATTCTCAGGAGGAGTTAGCAAGTCTAAAGCTCAGTGTTTTCTTAAATACCAATAACCTCAATCATCAGTTATTGGTTCTTTTTCAGTATCCATTACTCCCCCAAGCGCTTACTTGCAGTTGTCATTCCAAGGAGTGTTCAAGAGGAAGTTTCAAATAAATTTTCAAGTTTCAATGCTCAATATGTCCACCTTGGAAACCACTTTAGTTTAATACATTGTTGTTCCATAAATGCCTGTATTTAAACAATAGACCCTGGGAAGATCATTTAACCCAGATCACTCCCCAATTTGGCCAGGTGTAAGCTTCTGCAAGAAATAAATACAGGCCAGTAAATCTCCTGGAGGAGTCAAGTTATCAAATTTTCATATATAACAGCCTCTCTTCCAACCCTGGGTTTTTTTTCCAGTTAATTAATCTACCAAGGTTTGTTGTTATTTTTATTCTTTCATCTCAATATTGAATACTGAAATTATTAAGTCAGTCATTTTCATCTTTTTTCCTGCCTGTCAGTGGATATTTGTGCTATCATGTTTTACTAGTTTCATTTCTTCTTCTGGAAGGTTGAAACAGTGGATCAAAAACCTTCTTGGATTTCATTATTATTTTGCATTTAATGCTTTACTTGAATTATTATTTCTTATTTCTTTTATTATTTGAAGTCCTCCAAGTGAGGTCCGTGATTCCTGAGTGCTGGGCCACTCTTGTTATAGAATAGATCTCCTGTAACTGGGGGCAGAAAACAATTTTAATTCTTCATTGAGAACCACAATACACAATATCCCAGATTATTACTGTCAGGCTGAGTCTATGATGAAAGTGTAATAAGGCTATTTAGAACTTTAGCTATGACTGTGACACGGTAAAATGAATTTACAAGAAGTTTATAATGGATAATAAAAGCTTAACATTGAATAATAAGGGATTTAATATTGTGAAATAGTGGTGGTGAGTGCTGTTGAAAGCCCTGGATGCAGTCTTACCAGTTGGATTACTATAATAAGAACTACAACACTTAAGAATTGAAAGTATAGCCTTATTATTTTCCAAGAGTATAACTGCTTTTGATGGTTGTACTACATAGGAATTCAAGAGCAGGATTGGGAAAACCCCTTCTGGTGGAGAAAAGGCCTTCTTTTATCCTAAAATGGGGTGGAATGGCCCTCTAGACCATCCACATAGAGGAAGTAAAGAGTTTTTCACTTAATATTACTGGCTTGTGGACTTTATACTGCCTTTATGCTCTGTATTGGGCTCAGATGTGGTTTTGAAACCACCTCTGGGCAGATTTCACCAATACAGGGTAAAAATCTTCATCTGGGGACCACATAGCCCTCTTCTGATGTGTATGACGCATAGAATGCTGAACAGAACCTCTATGGGACCCCAGTATTTAATGAATTATGAGGTATTGAAGTATAAACATGCTTTTTTGTCTATTTGACACCTCATAATCATACCTATGGGAGAATATCCCACAGTAAGGCTGTATGGGTCTAATTGTGGGATTTTGAGCTTAAAAATGCCAAGCCTTTGTCAGTTTTTGAGATATCAAGCTCAACGTTGGCTCATTGTGTAGCTCTTGATGTGTTTTATGCAGTGATACCTCATTTGATATGGCTATCATTAAGTATGGCAAAGTTATGCCATGTACAAGATTTTTGCACATATATATAATTTACTTAAAATCTGTATGAAGCTTGTTTTCCCCATAACTTTTGTTCTAGATGAGATATGGGGAAATGGATGGCACCATCAGATAGTTCCTATTGTGCACTTTCCAACAAGACCCCACTTTAGGTATCTCACACAAAAACTGTGATGGGAGGTGAATATTTTATTCACCCTCATTTGATGTAATTTTTGTCATAGCTTCTGTAATTCTGGTTCTAGCTCTATTCGGTTAATACCATTGGATAGCCCTGACTTAGAGCTTCATTTTGAATACTGATTTGATGGGGTTAATCCTCTTCCTCTAGATCTCAGATGAAGGGTGAAAAATAAGGTTTATGCTCAGCAGCAACTTTGAGCAGGAATAACTTTGTTATTATTTGTCCTATGATTATGGGACTTGTATATTTTGAGAGGGGTGAGTTTCATTCTTATTCCGATACCTTTTGAGCTTATTTGGCTCAGGCCCATGTTTTGGTGGTATTTTTGCCTATACCATTGATTTATGGTATTTGGCTGTCATGCCTGTGCTCTGGGTATGAGGCACAGGCTGAAAATTATCTATCAGTATTCCAATTACATGATGGTATTTTTTTTCAAGAAGATCTAACACTATCCCCAATTCAAGTACTTGACATGAATTTACAAAAACACCCCTTAAAATGACAAGTTACACTTGAACAAAGAGGTATGGAGTGCCCTTGAATACATTGAACCCAATGTACAGATGTTTGAAATTTAATGCAATATAATCCTATTAGAAACATCCTCTAAACACCTTTTAATGAAATGTTACAAGGTCATATTGAGTGTATTGATATAAAGGTTTAAACTAACATGTAAATTCCATCAGAAACAGATAGTTGGAGACAATATATAAAGCTAAAGAAATTAACTAACCTTGACAAAAAATAACAGAAGCAACTTATAAACGTCTGATGAAACACTGGATCAAGCTAAAATGATCAAAACTCACAAATTATATTAAGTATTTTTGTATATTCTTTCATAAGAGGTGAGATTTATTACCTGAGGTGTAGTTGCTAATATCAATAGAAAATAGAGAATTAGAGAGATTAATAAGATACAAAATATAATAATAATAAAGTAAAATTAAATAAAGTAGAATAATAGAATGATTGTCATTATTGTGATTAAATGAGTTTTAATGACGGGTTTTAAAATTCTTGAGAGTCTTTCTATAGAATAGGTTTAGTTAGATGTTGAGTTATAGAAAGGAAGTTCAGTTAATTGTCAGTTGAGATTGAAGTACAAATGGTCGAGTATTGGCCTCAGTGTTAGATAAAGATTTACTCCAATATTATACTCAGAAGAATAAGGAAATCGGGACTTCAAAAGTTCAACATCACCCTTGCTACTTTTGTAGAATTGATGTTTTTGTAAGAACGTCTGCTATCATGTTACTTGTTGGGGTGTAAAGTAGTTGTATTTGATGATTTTTGATATTCTCTCTGATGAAATGTAGTTGAATGAAAAAAGCTTCATTTTTCTGGTATTCAAATTGCAATTACTTCTAGTAGTGTTGATGCAGCCTTGATTGTCCACCATTTTCTTATGGTTGGGAAAATGTGTTCAATTGTGTTTTTTTACAAAATTTGTGAAACAGTAGTGTCTTTCCAAGCTTACCAGCTTACCAGTTATCCAGCTACAGATCTTATGGTGTCAGGAAAATTCCCTCAATAGGAATCTGAGTAATTTGAGCTCTCCTCATTCTCATTACGATAAAAATTAAATTTCATATTTATGGTTAACTTCAAATAGAATAATAAATGTATGAAATCCTTCAATTGTAAAGTTTCAGTATTTTCTAAAAATTGTTAGAGAGTGTTTACTGCATATGAAATTTCTGGATATGTTGTGTTTCTGAGATAACTTAAACTACCAATTGTGCTTCAGTAGTTAGCTTTGAGTTCTTAAAACATTTTAGCTTCTGGCATGATAGATTTTTGTAATTGTTGATTTTGAGCTAATGGTTTCTTGAGGGTTTGACATTCTGATAGACGTTTGTGGTTTTCCCTAAAAATTATACCAGTCTCAAGCTTACCAAATATATATATATAATGTGAAATAATTTGGGGGATAAAGAATAAAATTGTGGAATAACTCTGGGTAAAATTTCATAATACCTCAAGACAGGGAAAAAGGAATTGAGGGGTACCTTCCGAGATAAAGAATTGCAGAATACCTTGGGAGATGGAAATAGGAAACAAGAAATCACTCCAAAGATGGAATTATGGAATGAAGTTATAGGTTTAGTGTGGGGATTGAAATAAAACTATGGAACCTTTGGGAGAAGGAATAGGAATAAAATTTTGAGTTTCAGAGAAGAAATAGGAATAAATCTGTGGAATTCAGAGAAGAAATGGAAATCAAGTTGGGGAATTTTTGAGAAAAAATTGGAATAAAATTGAGGAATTATGAAGGAATTATGGAATAAAACTACAGAATTTTTGAGGCAAGAAATAGGGATAAAATTTTCAAATTTAATAGAAGAAATTAGAATAAAGTTGTCTAATTTTGGAGAAGAAATTGGAATAAAGTTTGGGAACTTGGCAGTAATTATGGAAGATATTGCAGAATAGCTTCAGGAAATAAAATAACAATTTGTAGTAATGTCAGACATGAAAATAGGAGTTAGGGAGTAAATAAAGAGACAGAACTATGGGATGAAGTTTCAGAATAATCCCACAGAATGAAATAAAAACAC
This sequence comes from Austropuccinia psidii, assembly GCA_023105745.1. Classification (NCBI taxonomy): domain Eukaryota; kingdom Fungi; phylum Basidiomycota; class Pucciniomycetes; order Pucciniales; family Sphaerophragmiaceae; genus Austropuccinia; species Austropuccinia psidii. The sequence continues at coordinate 30,478,462 of JALGQZ010000004.1, read as the reverse complement.
AGAATAATTTCAGAAATGTACATAGAATTGCCGAATTAAAAAATAGTTGGGAAATAACTGTGGAGAAGGAAATCACATTTCAGAACTCTGGAACTAGTTAAATAAAACTGTAAACAAGTCCTAGGGAATAATAAATAAGATCAAAGTTTCAAGCAGGAGAATACCAATTGAAATAGCAAATAGTAATTTATCCACCTTATTTCATTATCCATAGCAAAATTACACATTTCAATTGTGATAAACTCAATACAGCTATTTACATTAATATTGAGCACAGAATCAGAACTTTGTTTTCTCCACCTTTAACAAAGTAAAAAAATACCTCAAGGCTATGTCAGAAATTACAATGGATTTACCAAGAGAAAATTGTTGCTTAGTAATATTAAAACAGGTCAAATTTGATATAAATTACAAAATTTCTACAGTAATTGAAAGGATAATGAAATCAAGCCACCAGAAAAATTCTCTGAAGATCTCATATCAATATTTAGCTTTGTAATAAAGTAAAATACAGGATATTGAAGAAAAATACTTTCCCCACCTTTGTTAAAATCTGGTGGCAGTGCACTCAAGAGAAAATTTTGTATTTTCCACATCTCCTCCACTTCCAAGAAAAACGTACCCAGCTAGATTCTCTAAAAGATATCATATTAATAGAAGAAAGCTCAACTGTCAGAATCTGTATTTTTTCCACTTTCTTGGGGAATCTAAATGACATTCCATGATTTTGATAAGAAAAACACCACTAGAAAAATTCTCTCAGAGAACAAATTGCTACACCAAAACTAGGCCTCCCACTAGCTCAAAAATCTCAATCATGATTTTTTTGAAGTATCCTGTCTTGAGAAGCTTTCTGGAGGCCAAAAAGGTATAAATAGAGGTCTTCTCCCCGCCTTTCTGACAACAATGGAAAATGTTCCCACTACTGAGGATCACAACCATCCCTCAACTAGTAGGCTACCTAGAGTAGTAGTCATGTTTTAGTTGTGAAAGACTCAGTAGCTTGGTCTTAGTAAAAAATGTTTCTATAACTGTAGTAAAAATCTCATTAATCTTGCTCAGTACCTTAGTATCATTGAAGAATAATAGTATAACCATAGTGAAAAGTTTAGTGGCCATCCTCAGAAGCTTATTATTATCAAATAAAAGTCACTAGTGATATGAACACAGTATTAAGAAAACTATTGAAGAACTATTATTAGTATCAAATCCTGTAGTCTTGTTATTAGTATTCACATTTAAACAAAATGATCCTAATCAAAAAACAATAAAAAGAAATCTTTTTATTAGTCTTATAAAAATAAAAGCAAATATTAGTATTTAGTTTATTATAGTGTTACATCAGAGATTGGCTATAGAGCTATTGATAAGTCTGATTTAGAGATTACTGATAAGTCCTCTCTATCTGTTAAACCACGTATATTATTTTATTTTGTGATTCTCCATAGGCTGACCATTCATTATTATTCAGAGGGGCAGCTAATACACCTTAGCACCCATGGCCATTGGACAATTCTGAAATTCAAAAAAGACTTACCAATAATTTCACCCTCAAGGAACTCCCTTCTTTCATCCCAAACCAAAAGGAGCTCCCACATCTTGTATCCCAATAGTGGCTTAGAGTTTCAACCATTAATAATCAGTTACTTCTTATAAAAAACCATCCAAATTCAATCTGTAAAAAAACCATATATAATTTCAGAAAACTCATGAGCCTATCAATTCAATATGGAATCAAAGAACCCAAGAAATTCTAAATAATCCTCACCATTGATTTCACCCAAAAAATCATCTCACTATTATTATCCAAAAAGAGAATAATGTCACATGGTGGAATGCGATCTACAACTTGCCAGTATTAACTGGTCTTTTAACCGGTTTAATAGCCTTTTTGGCAAGATTTCCCTTTACTCAGGTCTGGCAGACAGAATTGTGATGCAGAATCACCTATAGAGTATAGTATACCAGCTGGTACACCCAGAACCAAGAAGAAAGATCAGAAGATAGTTACAGATTATTTTCAGAAACTACTCAAGGAAATATTTTTAATTAAAAAGAAAAGTGAAAAACAGAAAAACAACAAACAAGTTATCAACATGTATTCAGAATCATTTTCAAAGATACTACATAATCCCAATGAATCGAAAGAAGAAATTTTCAATGAAGAGACTATTCAAGGACAAGAAGATATGTCTGATGAAGAAATAATTCAACAAAAGATGTTCTAAATGCAATAATGAATTGAACTCCTTAAGAAATAAGGAAAAAGTAAAGAGTCAGGTTTTACTTCAGAAAAAATCCCAATGGAAGAAACTACAACGATTCCAACCAGTTTCAGAAAACAAGAATCACCAGTGCCATTTTCAAGGCCCATGAACTCATAAACTCAATTCACTTTACAAAGACCAAATAATCTACCAAAGAGGGTCAATATTCATTCAAAAGCTTTAACCCCATTACAATGAGAAATTTCGAAAAATAACACACCCATTTTCAAGAGTAGGCCACAAGATTATAGCTTATGGCTTGATGGAAAGGAAGTGGAGAGTTATTTGAAAAGAATGGAAATTATAGCAGAAATTGAAGGAGAAAGTGGAGGGGATATAGCAAGACAGATATCCTTTTGGACTAAGATCAAGATATTAGCTACCATATTGAAGAAATTCCCAGATATGAAACTGGGGATTGGGGGAAATTAAAATTGGATATAAAGAGAATATAGGGAACAGTATTACTGAAAGAAATGCAAGCTTTCCTCAATAACTCAATTCTTTTCAAAGGTCCAACAAGAAGGAGGAATTAGAAATATTACTAAATATAAAATTTTCATTGGGTAATATGAGCCCATCATCAATTATCTCAAAAGGTTTCAATATATACAATGAGATATTAATAACAATCAATATATTTTTTGTTATTCTTTCCTAAAGTGTTCAAAAGTCTATTTATAAAGAAATAATAAAAGATAAGGCCATTGTGCAAGCTTTTGATGGTTCTTATATCATTCAAAGATTGGACATCTTAAATCTATATATTGAATAGGACTTAGAAGCCAAAGTCTCAATTGAATAAAAGTAATTTTGAAAAGGATGATTACAAGAAAAGAAATATAGGTTTGAAGATTAAAGTTGGGAAGAAGTCTTAAATAAAATGAATTATCTTACCCAAAAACTTGAAAATCCTCTGCCACAAGAGAATCAATCAGCAGATAGCAGGAAGTAATCAGTTAAGGAATTATTGAATCAGCTAAAGCACCTTTCAGAAGAAATTCAATTTTCAAAGAAAATTAAAGCAAGAAATAATCAAGATGAGATCATTACACAAAAATCACAGCCATTTAGGGAAAAATATCCTTTATCACTCATATCTTCTCGTTATGAAGCATATTTCCCAGCTCAAATGGCTGAAACACAGCCACTAAAGTGCTATTGATTCTTAGAAGAAGGGAATTCTGCAATAAGATTGAATCATTTCACAGAATGGTGTTAAAGTGCGGGGGAACATATCTTTTCCCAAATTTAGAATGAGTACCCACAAAGGGCCCATCATCTGCAAAAGAGTTGGTTAGACAGTTTTCTAAAGAACAAAGGGGTTTTTACCAACAAAATTATGGAAAAGTCAATTCCACCCCCAAAGAAGCAAGAAAAAACAATAATTGAGGATCACAAAGATGAGAATGCAGCCGCTAAAGCTCAAATAGAAGAATGGGGAGACTGGAAACCTCCCCAAATATCATGCATAAATGCAAATCTTCAAATAAATGTTGGACTTGGGTAGACAAGAAAGGAAATTCAATGCCAAACTCAGCAAGAGCATAAGGATGAAAAACAAAAAATCCCTTAAAAAGAAAATACCACATGCTTACCATGAGGAAGATGCGGCAGAAGAAGAAATAACAGTTTTAATTCCAAAAAAATACAAGAAACCCCAAGAAGGGAAGGAAAGAGATAATGAAAATATTGAAATAATTTTCAAGGATGGAAATAAGGAGATGCCAAAACAGAATTCACAAAATAGGGAATTAAAGAACAATGTAGAAACTACATTAACAAATGCAAAGACAATAATGGAACATGTGATGAAGAAAGTACTTGAACAAAAGATGAATCTTAATCTCGAAAAAATAATATCAATGCCACCAACCTTCATTCAAAAATTACAATACTTAGCTCCCCAATAAAAGATGTGATAAAATCAGATAATAAATCAAATATTCAAGTAAGACTACTTTCATTAAAGCTAAGGGACTATGATACACATATATTACATCATGCATGCCCACTTGGATTTATGGAAATATTTATTGGAAGAGAACAAAACTGTACAATGGCATTGGTTGATACTGGATCAGAAATTCACATAATTCCAGAGGAACTTCCAATTAAAGCATCCCTTACAAGTAGAAAACTCAATATGAACCTCAGAGCAATTGGTGCAAATAAAAAGTATTTGGTTCTACTCTTGGATTCACACCACTTACTATGCTAACAAAAGAAGGAAAAGAAATTCCTTTATTCATAGAAAAAGGAGCCATACAGACCATACTTGGAAGACAATTATTAGCAGATAATAATGTTAAATTGGGATTTTCACACAAGCAAGGGGAAATATTTAGCTATCCAGAGGAAGATAGAAGAAGATTATTTTGACCAATATGTACGCTTTAATCTATGGGCCATAAAATCTCTCCACCAAGGGGTATAGAGCTTTGTGCTTCTTCACAAATTGGAAAATGGTCAAGAGATCAAGCAAAATCATCAAAAAGAAAAGAGATGGAGGAAACAGAAATTCAGTCTTCAAAAAAATGAAAACATTATTCCTTGGAGCAAAAAATACCCTTCTAAGCTATTTTCGACACAAAAAAGGAACTGAATATCATAACTCAGGAAATAGCCATGATAGCAGAATTAAATATTAGCCCTTACACAATGAAATACCTGCAAAACTCTATAAAGCCAATTGGTCTAATTAAAATTATTTAAGTCACTTTTGGGAATGAAGAAAAAATGAACATGGACTTCTTAGTACTTGAAGATTTCAACAGATAGTAGTTGAAGAAAAGTCTAGAATATAATATTCATCCAAAGAGAGTGTTCCAACTAAAGCTTATAGGTATTCCAAAGGGAAAGAGATAGCAGAAGATAAAATAAAGTTGCAAGATAGTGAAGCAGTGAAAAAAAATAAAGAGGAACTGAAGAATATGAGAATGAATTTGGACATGGCCATAGAAGACCCAGAGAAATGTAAAGCACTCTAGTTAAGTGGAATAAATGAAACAGATGAAGGAAGCCCACAGAAGAAACTTAAAATAGATCTCAAGCCACCCGAAATCAGTTCCTCAGGTATTGCAGAAGATTATTTCAATTCAATTGAGGAAGAAAATGGATAAATTGGTAATATTAAAAAAGATTCAATAAATGGAGAACCAAAAGATAACACAATGAAGCCATTGGCAAAAAGACAATTTGAAGGATTTGAAAACAAAAGTGCCATAATTACTGAAGAAAAAATGGATTGATATATTAAAAGGAGTATTAAACAAAGAATGGAAACAGTGCTAGAATCAGAAGATTACTTTATTTTATATCAACAAAATTATGGGGATCAGGAAGATAAGTCTAATAAAGGAAGAAGATTTGAATACTTAGAGTAAGGAGATCTATCAGAAAATACACAAATGCTAGCTTGAATTACCATTCTAGAACTCAATCAAAAAATGAAATTAGAGACAAACTTTATGATATTTATGAACAATTATTCCATTTTCCAAATACCTCACTTTCTCACACAACTGATTTATTTGATCAAAATTAAGAAATGACAGGCAGATTTATTAATTACACCCAGTATCAAAATGACATAAAAACAAATATACTGGAAAATGAGGAAAAGTAAGATTATGTCATTCTTCCAATGATAACATTTAAAGATCTGTATCATTATGCGCTAGATTAACCAATTACTCAAACAAAATATCTTGCTGAAATACCTGTATCCAATCTTATAAGTGATTATTTCTTGTACTTACTAAAAACTACTAGAATAAAAAGAACTTTACAAAATTATTATTGGAAAAATCCTTATGGATATTATCAAATGAAAATAGATGGAACTTATTCAAAACTTCTATGGGCTCAAGGAGACTTTAATCTATATGGTCTGGAAATATTGGGAGGAACTCTTTACTGGTGTGCTCTTGGGTATATGTTTATTCATTAAGTAAAAGGTTTTGTTTCAGAATGGAAAGGCAATACACAAGGAGAAAAACACAACCAGCTATTTGGGGAGATATGGAAACACATATTTCTTTCAGTAATTCACAACGGAAGAACTCAGATTTCTCAATTATAAATCAAAAAATCTCTTTTCAATAACCAATTCAAAAGAATAGTAATATAATAAAAAGCACCTAAAAAATCTTTTCTTATCTGTATTGGTATTAGGGAAGTGACCTCCTGCCTTCTAAAAGAGGAATTTCAATTTATTTAGACTACTTCATTGAAAAAGACTTTAATCTAAAATACTCTCAACTTACAGTGGAAGTGAATTCTCAAGGAGGAATCATTATTTTATCTTAAAAACTCAATAATTTCACCAAATCTTAAAAAGGACCTATTAGTTTATTGAGGCCAAAATTTCACCTCAAAATGAATGGGAATGGAATCTTTCTTTGAATTAAGAAGGATGTACAGCTGTAAACTTAACAAATAAAGAAATTGAAGAAGAAGTCAATTAATGGGGAAAACCAATTGTTGAAGAAGCAGAATATGTATTTCAAATATGGATTCCATACCTTCAATTTGGAGAGTTCAATTTTCCAAAAAAAAATTGAAAATGTTAAAGAATCTCAAAATTGGAAAGAGCTTCAAGGAGTGTATCTCTCAAAATGGTAATTTTTAGAATTACTTACATATGATGGTATCAAAGGGAATTTGGGAAACATGTATTGGAAAGAGGATACTTCAACAGATGCAGAATTCAGAAGAAAAATCTATTTTGGGGATTTGGAAGCTTCAAGAGGTTTTTCTTGAACCTATTGGAAATACCGGATGGAGGAATTGTGTGAAAGTGCGGAAATCATTTAAAACATGATTCCAAGTGGGATCTTTTGATGGGAAGGGGTGTTTGTCTGCATAATTATCAATCTCAATGTTCATAGTTCTGATGTCAATAAGGAGGATTGGAGTTTTATTTGGAAAGACTTATTTTTTATAAGAAACTCAACAAAAAAGTAGATTCACATAAAGACTCCAGAAAAAGCTCATATAAATCATTCAAACAAATATTACTAAAAATTAGAAAAAGCCATTCATGTTATGAATTTTAAATTTCAAACCAAGTTGACATGCAAGATTAATCAGGCTATGAATCAGTATTCCAGACCAGACCTCCAATCCAAATTATCAGTATTTATTTTCCCAATTTATAAGTGTCATCATTTCCTTTAACAAAAGAATAGGGGTGGTGATCTATTCTTATGCCACCTCAAATTGAAATCAATTGGAAAACATCTGGGGAAGTGTGGGCCTAGTCACCTTAATCAATCTTTTAAAAAAATCACCTCAGAATATAATAAGAAGATTTTATATCAATATGGAGTCACATTTATTACTGAATAAATCTTACCTGCCTCAATCAAATTACAAAATGAAAGGTTCTTGTAATACCAGTTCCAAAGAAAATAGGGATTTCACTTTATGTTATGATCAATTCTCAATTTTATGGCAAAAGGACCAATTTATCATTTTTTTCATTATTAAATGTGAAAAAATAATTTCATCAACAGTCCAATATAGTAACCATTAAAAACCCAGGACAAAATAATTCTGCTAAGAAGGAACTAACAAAAAATCAAAATAATGATAGTAAAAGAGAAGTCAAATTCATAGCTAAAATAAAATTATTAATACAAATTTGGGAATCAATATGAAAAAACATACAGAATCAGATTTTATGATAACAAATTCCTTTTCTAGGCTGTAAAAAATATTTTCTATTGATTTAATTTGGCTTCCTTTTCTTCACAGGTTTGGAATGGAATTCCTAAGGGGAAGGAGATGTCTCAAGGTAAATTTGGATGGTTGAGGAGGAAGAATAAAACTCTTTTAATTCATTAAAAGTTTTTTTATTGAAAGAAGCTGGAGGTGAAATATTGAAGGGGGAAGAATACAGTTCATCAAGTTCATTAGAAGTATCTTCCAGCTCAATGGACCCCAGGAATTTAAACTCACTATCCAAAGAAAACTTTGGAGATGAATGTTGGAAAGATGTTGGGCATTCAATCTTAATATGTGTTGCAGAAGAATCAAGACCAGAATTGAATGCAGGTTTTAGAGAAGAATATTTGGGAGCTACAAGACTATCAGGAAGTGAATTCAAAGAAGATGAAATATCAAAAACAATCAGTGAAACAGAGTCTTTAATAAATACTGCAGGTGAAGAATTTCTTTCAAACTTTTCTAATGAATTGTAATAATTTGATGGCTCAAGAGTAGGATAAGATTTTTGTGAAATATATTCATGGGAAAATTCATCAGCATAGATTTTGTTTAATGCAGCGGGAGATGGAAAATGAGATAGACTATTCCAATCTGGGGGAGTATCAAGAGGTGTGGTGGATTGTAAAGCAGGAGGATATTCAGGAAATTTCTTTTTAATACAATAATCAATCAAGGAACCAGTATTAGAACTAAAGAAGGTTGAAGATGAATAATCCATTCGTTTAGTAACCAACACTTGAAATTTTAAGTAAAATCAGAAGGGAGGAAAAGTTTGATAATAAAAGGACAATAATTATAAAGGGAACAGAGTTCTGATATCTCAAAATGATATTTAAGAGTAACTTCAACCATAAAATTGCAACCTTAGGAAAATGTACATGATTCAATTAAATCAAGAAAATCTGACTTTCAATCTTACTTATGCAAGATCTACCATTCCAAAAGTCTGCAAATGATGAAACTCAATTTGCGCCACCAATTCCTATATGGGAAGCCACAAAAAAATTAATATAATATTTTTAGAAATGAAAATAATGAAGCCACAAATAGTAGCACAGAAAAACAATCAAAATGTATATTGAAAGGTTTGTCTATGAAACTCTTGAAAATAGTAGCAAATATCAAGAGTACTATGACTGTCCTCAGTAGAAAATATAATATAATGAAATATTATAACCACAAAATTAATATAATTATTAGAAGATAATTATATAAAAGAGTAAGGATTTACTTCTTCTTAAATAATTTAATAATAAAAAAACTTAAGAATCATAATAACCTATAATTATTCTATTATTCTTCTAATCACTGAAAGTCATGATAATAAGAAGTGTGAAGCCCTGAGTGAGACAATTACACATGGAAAAGAAAGATATTTATCCACTTGTAGATAATATATAAATATTTTTTATACCAGAAATTATCACACAAATTGTGCAGAGATAATTCTTAGAGAAAAATTCTATATAAAAAAATAGAACTTGAAAGAATACTTATAATATTTATTTGATACAAAAATTCAAAACACAACAGTTATTATATTAAATAATGATTATAAGTTAAAAACAGGCCCAAAATCAATATTTCAAAAGATAAAACATCTTTCTATGATAAAAAAGAACATTTGAGAGTTTTTAAGCGGAATTTGGGGATTTTAGAAGATATTTATGACAATAATTTTATATAATAAAATGTATTATTTGTGATAAAAAAAATAATCTGAATTCTATGATTTCAATTTGTTAATTCAAAATTAATCAATAATAAAATAAATGAAGGATTAATTTCATAATAAGATTTTATATTTAATAAAACTTTACCTGTTGAAATTTCTAATATAAATGGAATGATGATTGGTTGTTGGCAAAAGCATTAATGTTTAGGCTCTTTTTATGTCTCCAGAGCAGCTCGCATGATTCATAATGGATATAGAGGGTGTTCTCAGGTCAAAAAAAAAGCCATGCTTAAAAGTAAGGTTCTTAACTTAATGTAACTTATTGTTAATTCCGATTTGAGGTTACCAGTGTTATTCTTACCTCCAAGTAACTGTAATCCTCTTTTAGGTTAATTATTTTAAGTTTTTACACCAAAAAAAGTTTATTTATATTAAAATTAATCACAGGAGAAACTTAAAAATAATCCTTCAAGCAAAAATCTCTTAAACTGAATTTTGAATTAATGTTTCAATAAATCTTGATTTTCTTTAAGAATAATTAAAATGGTTCATTTCAAGGCTAATGAGAAATAAAACCTGCTTAACACAGATAATTAAAATTCAATTTATACACAGATTACATTAATTTGTAAGCTTTGTGAAATTTTCAAGAAAATCCATTGAAAATTGGATTTTTAATGAATTTGTTTAATTCTGTCACAGGGGCTCTTGGACAGAAAACCATGAGTGGTCTGGCACTCAGCAATCAGGGAGCTCACTTGGAAGACTCCAATAGAATAAAGAAAATAAAAATAAACAATTGAATTTCTCTAAGAAGAATGCAAGTATAAAGATGAGATGCAATAAGAGAAATGAGAAGCCAAATGGCCAAAGAGCCAACCAAGGAACTCCTTAATCACTGTTTCAACCTGCCAAAATGAACAATGGAATTAGTAAGGATATGACCGCCAAGTATCCATTGACAGGTGAAGAAAGAGAAGAGAAAAGGTGCTAAATTACTGACTTGATAATATCAGTATTTACTTAACAAAAATGGTAAGATAAATAAAGATAAAATAAAATCAAAATATATTAATTAAGTGGGGTAAAATCACCCAGGGTCAAAGGAGGCTGGTATATATGAAACGTTGAGAGCTTGACTCCTTCAGGCTAGCAATGTTCCTGTATTGAGTACTGGAAGCTGTATTGATTGTCTGATGGAGTGTACATCTTGCCAGATTGGGAAATGAACTGTGTTGAATTATTTTCCCATGATGTATGACTGAAATACAAGTCTTGATTAATACAGACTGTATTGAAATGTGTGTGTTTGCCAAGTTGGATTGATGGAGCATTGACACTTCACAACTTGTTTGGAACTGCCTCTTGAATAGCCCTTGGGAATAAATTGACAGTATTCCCTTGGATGGAATACTTGAAGTGAGAATAACAAATGAATTCCTGATGGTGTCATTGGTCTTTGAGAAATTACACCTGCACTTGAGCCTTGATGGGTCCTCCGGAGGACATGACACTTTCGTGACTTATGGAATGTTGAATTACCCCTCTGATATTGACACCATTGGATTGCTTGTTAAAAAAGGTGCAGAATGGTGTATAACACCATTTATGACAATTTGAGTTTCTGGAGGGTGAAAGTGGCCAAAGGTCTTTGTGAGTGAAGTCAGGAGGATGAGAGTGAAAATTGGGTTTTGGGTTACTTCAGAGGTAACAAGGTGTTTCTGGGTGTATTGTCCAAATACAGCTTATACAGCTTTAAAGCTGTATTTGCGCAAAATTGCACAAAATGCACAAAACTGGAAATTAAGCCCCAAAAGGCCTGATATGGCCTTTTGAGAATTTTTCCCATATTGCATGGGAAAATGGCATAAAAGGACTGATTACAGCCAAATGCGCAAAAGTGCACAAAAATGCGCAAAATGCACGGATATGTGCAAAATTCCGCAAAAATGTATTTAAAGCTTAAAGAGCCAAATACAGGCTTTTGGGCTGTATTTTCCCTGTTGACTGGAAAATACCTGAAAGTGCCCAAAAGCAGAGGATGGCCTGGAAAGGCCTGACAATACTGAAGGGGCCAGGTTGGCCCCAGAAGTGAAATGACCATAAAAGGCCAATGTTTCCAGTGATTATGGATGTGTCCAAATTGCCATAAGATTGATATGGCTCTGATATGCCATATGGAGTCCAGGAGGGTAATTGCCATGGTTGTGACAGTACCCCCCACCTTGGAATGGTGAGCTCCCAAGCACCAACACAAGGTGAAGCCTGTTGACACAACTGGAAAGGATTTGAGACAGGGATTCAAGAGGAGTGATTAAGAGAGAAATAATTGGGTACTTATTTTGAAAAGCTGACATGTGACCCAGGACTTGCTTGATCTTCCTTTGAAATTGGCTTCAAAATTGATGTAAATTTAAAATGAAGGACATTGGTTCATGAATTGATTTGGCATAAGTAAAGAAAATTGAAAGTGAAAGTAAAAAAAATTAAAGAATGAAAATGAAATTAAGAAAAGAAAAATCAAAAGAGACATGAATCTTGAGAAGGTTCCAATCTTCATCACAGAGGTTGGTAATTGATTTTGGAATTGTCCAAGGACCTGGAAAAGAAAATTTGATTCCAGATTCTCACAGAGTGGCCAAGGTGATGTTTTGACAGATTGTAGACCCCTCAGGGAAGTGCACACCAGGAGAGGAACTTACTTTTGGTAATTACCACTCCCGCCAGTTCCATAAAAAGAAAATAAATTTTCTGAAAGAATGACTTGAAAAGAAATTAAGGAAAGGAATGGTCCATTTGCCCAACTGAAAATGGCCATAATTTTTGGAATTGATGTTGAAAGCCAGACCAAAGATCTGTGGCCAAAAATTTCAGAGTGCTCACAGAGTGGCCAAGGTGATGCTTACAACAAGAAAGGGTAGAATACCTCTAAAGGTGTGTACCAGGAGTGGGACTTACTCTTGGTAATTGATCTCCCCACCACGCACCATGAAAAATCAAGCTCTTGAAGAATTGGGTCCTGGCTTGTCAGGATATAAATAATGAAAAGCCTTGACCAGTTCAGGACAATTCTTGAGGTTGTCAGTTGGTTCCCAAGTGGATCTTTCTGAGTCTTAACTTAAACCTTTCCATTTCAACAAATACCACAATTTGCCTCTCTTGAGCTTTGTGTCCAGTATTTGAGAGACTTCACATTCCTTTTCCTCTTCAAAGATTATTGGAAGAGGAGGCTCTTGAGGCCTATTTGGGATTTTTGATTTCTTGACTGGTTCTAAGAGTGAAATATGGCAGATTGGGTGGATGGACTTCCATTGAGATGGGAGGTCGAGGTGGTAGGCATGAGTGCTGACTTTCTTCAAGATTGGAAAAGGACCCTAACATCTGTCAAACAGCTTTTTGGTGGTTCTAGTTGATTTGATGTTCTTGGAAGAAAGCCATACCATGCCACCAGGATTGAAAATAGGTGGACTTGCTCTACTTTTATCTGCATACCTCTTAAACCTGTTTATGGAAACTTCAAGTTCTCTCTTGACATCTTGCTGTACTGATTGGATTTTTGTTGATAGCTTTCCACAAGGAGTATCTTGAGTAATGTGAACTGAGTCAAAATGTGGATCTCTTCCATAAACAGTGAAAAAAGGTGATTGTTTTGTTGAAGAGTGTTCAGAGCTATTGTAGGCAAATTCAGCCAGAGGGAGCCAGGTGTTCCAATTATCTTGATGATAACTGAAATAAATCCAAAGGTACTGTTCTAGTATCTGATTTACCCTCTCTGTCTGTCCATCAGTTTCTGGATGGTAAGCAGTTGACAGATCTCTTGAAATCTGGAGCTTCTGACAAAGATTGTTCCAAAAGGAAGAAACAAAAAGAGAATCCCTATCACTAACAATGCTTGAAGGAATGCCATGCTTTGAGAAAACATTCTTGATGAATAAATGGGCAAAATCCAGTGAAGTTATTGAACACATTGTTGGAATGAAAACTTCCATTTTTGAAAATCTGTCCACTATGACAAGGATTGAGTCAAATGAATTGGACAGTGGCAATTGAGTGGGGAAATCTATTGATAGACAAATCCCAGGACCATTTGGAATTGGAAGAGTTTTGAGGAGTCCAAACTTCTTTTGATGAATATTTTTGTTTCTTGAACACTGTTGATGGGATGAGACATAATCCTTGATAAATTGAGTCATGCCAGACCAGTGAAAATCCCGCTTGACAAGCTTGAGAGTCTTCTCTTAGCCAGGGAGTCCAGCTAGAGGAGAGTCATGCATCTTTTGAAGTATGCTGAGTTGAATTGTGGGGTCATTTGGGACCACGGCCCAATCTTTGAACAGGAAATGTTGGGAAGAAAAATCAAGAGAATAATCTTGAACAGATTTACCTTTACACAGATCTTGAAGAATATTTCTATATTGAGAATCTTGCCATAATGCTTTCTGAATTGAGTCAATAAAACTTGAAAATGATTACAACTTGACTGCAAAGAATCTTGAGGCTTTAATTTCATCTTGCTTGACTATTTTTGGATAATTCATTGGATTATTGCTGAGGAGATCTTCCCCCCTCTCCAGGTAAACATTTTCCTGACGTGACAATGCATCTGGAACGGTGTCCAGGCGGCCAGGGTGGTAAGTGATTCAAAAATGAAATTCAGCCCAGCAGGCTTGATGGCAAGTGATAATATTTGATGTCTTGAAATATTGAAGTGAAGAATGATTAGTGAGAACTTCAAAGGAGGAAGAAAGAGAAAGGATGAAAGGTCTCCAGGTCTTGAGAGCCCAGACTATCCCAAGGAGTTCCTTGTCATGAATCTCATAGTTGAGCTCTTCTCAAAGAAGCTTGCGACTATCAAATGCAATGGGATGTTTTCCTGACTCAGTACAGCACCCAAGGCATAATCAGAAGCATCAGTCTCTACAATGGTGGGTAGAGAAGGATCAAAGTGAGAAAGGATTGGAGCAATGGTGAATGCCTATTTGAGTTGATGAAGCTGTCTAAGAGCTTTCTCATTGAGGCGAAAATGGGAATCTTCCTTGAGGAAACTTGTGAGTGAACTAATTTTCTTTGAATAATTTTTGATGAAATGGTGGTAAAAGTTGGAAAAGCCAAGAAATGATTGAAGTGCCTTGAGGTTTTTTGGAGGTGGCCAATTGAGAATCTTCTGGAATCTTGCTTGGTCCATCTTGAGGCCTTCAGAAGAAAAAACATAACCTAAATACTCTACACTAGAAACATGCAATAGGCACTTGGAGGCCTTAGCAAAGAGTTTATTGGCTCTGAGTCTGGTAAGAACAGTGGACACATGAGTGACATGTTCTTTCTCAAATTTGGAAAATACCATAATGTCATCCAAATAAACCACAACATAACTATCAAGATGATTATAAAAAATATCATCGACAAGGTTTTGAAAAGAGGCAGGAGCATTGGTGAGCCCAAATGGCATAACAAAATGCTCATAGCTGCCATATTTAGTTCTAAAACATGTCAAATGTTCATCACCTTCCCTGATTCTGAGCAGGTTATATGCACCACGCAAATCAATCTTGGAGAAGATAGAAGAACCATTTCAACCATTAAGAAGCTGATTCATAGGAGGAACAGGATACTTGTTCTTCCCAGTAACAGCATTGAGTTTGCGGTAATCAACACACAAACAGAGGCCACAATATTTCTCTTTGACAAAGAGGACAGGTGCTCCTTTTGAAAAGGAGCTTGGCCAGATGAAACCTTTCTCTACATTCTCTGAAATTTAGGCCATGAGTGTATCTGACTGTTGGCTTGATAAAGAGTAGATCACCCCAACTGGAGGTAGAGACCCCTCCAGCTCAATGTGATGATCACAGGCCTGGTGAGGAGGAAGTTTCCCTGCTTTCACCTTGGAGAATACATCCAAATCCTGGTGGTAAAAAGAAGGAACAACCTTCATCATGGTTTATATCTCTTCTGGCTCTTCCTGTTCATCCCACAACTCCTCCAGGGAGTCATGATAAGATGAAGGAGGAAGGTCCATATTCCCAAAAAAGAGATGAAGTGAAGATACACAATTATCTTCTCAAACATTTTGAATCTCTTTGAAGATTTTATCTCTAGAGGATAGTAATGACTGATGCAAATTAAGGGAAGTAGTATGCACAGAAGATGGAAATGATGGTTTTCTAGAATCACCAACCAGAGCTGCACATGATTTTGCAGAAGAAAAGTCATTAATGAAATATTTAGAAGGATAATGATAGTCCTTATGATCAGCATTAAAGGTGATCAGCCCTAACCTCCAATCAGTAGAAGTATTAAAATGAGCAAGAAAGTTGAAGCCTAATTTGAGGTCTTCTCCCTTGGGAGTATCAATGACTAAAAAGTCCCATTCAAAGCTTGGGAAAGAAGGGAGCTCAACCATATATTTAGTATCATGAGTCAAAAATAAAGAAGGAGACTCAGAGGAGTCAAGAATGATAAGAGGAATCTTCTATGGGAGTTCTGAAATGGGCAAAGAATACTTGTGAACAAACTGCTTTGCAATAAATGAGTTTGTAGCACCAGAATCAATGAGAATGCTGTAAAAAAAATCAGAGAGAGTAGAAACAAAAGAATTTAAGAGAATTTTTGACACCAGTATTCAGAATGCACAATTGTGCTCTGGATGGAAAACAGTGAAGATGATTGAACACAAAATGATCTTCACTCAGGCTTTTCCCTGGCTGGGAAATTTGCCTGATGGTTGGGTAAGCTTGTTTTGAGGCCTTTTGAAACAGGAGTCAAGACTATGCTTCCCATCACAATAGGTACATAAGCCCTCCTTGATTCTTCTTTCTTTTTCAGAACCAAAAAACTTGAAGTCCTTATTCATCAAGGAAGAATGTGGCTTGTCTCTTTTTTGAGGATGAAAATTCTTCTTCTTCTTTTGACTTGAGCTTGAAGAATTTTTATGATGAAAAGAATTTGACTTTGAGGCTTCAGGCTCCTTCTCTTGATAATGACCCTTCTCCTTTTTCCTTTCATGGTACCTGGTATCAAGCTCCAGGGTAACATCCATTAAGTCTTGAAGAGAGTCAATTCTTGAAGGATGGGAGGCCAATTGATCTAAAATTCTGGATAGAAATACCTTCCTAAAATGATGAATAAGAGCCCTTTCACCCCAATCTCCAATTCTTCAAACCAAACTTCTGAAATTGGCTATGTATAAAGAAACATGGCCACCTTCTTTCATTCTTAGAGAATCCAGCTCTGCTTCAGCTTTTCTAACTTCATTTGGGTCCCAAAATGAATTAAGTAGTTGAAATTCAAATAAGTCCCAAGAATTGAGAAGGCAATTTTAGTCTTGATTGGTGAGATTGGAAAGATAAGGCTCAATCCATTTTGCAGCCCTGACAATGAGAAATGAAGTGGCATGGAGAACTTTCTTTCTTCTTGAGAGAAATTTTCCCAATCATTATGAAAAATCAATTGATGAGACTGAATGAAAATTCTAGCTTTGTAGGGATGAGTCCCATCAAAGCATTCTGGTGCCTTTGTAGGGATGAGTCCCATCAAAGCATTCTGGTGCCTTTTTAGGGATGAGTCCCATCAAAGCATTCTGGTGCCTTTGTAGCTGGTGTCTTGAAGGCTGGTGGTCTTTATGCTTCATAGGATGAAGCTGCTTGAAGGTTGGCCATAATTTGAGTCATTTGCGGAATGATGGCCAATAAAGATGGTTCAGACTGATGAGAGACAGGCTGATGAGACTGGGCTAGAGTTGGCCCTCCAGTACCTTGGGATGCCCCCACAGGAGCAGGGACACCTTCAGTGCCATCAGACTCTTCCTCTTCCAGAGAATTCCCCTCCTCCTCTTCACCATCTTCACCTGGACCTTTGAGGGTGGTCCTGGGAATCCACCAACTACTCCTGAGAGTGAGTTTGATCTTCTTGGCACTCTTTCTTCCTTCCTGGACGCTGCTGCTCCTTCCACATTTGATCCTCTGTCTAAATGGGCCCTCATTTGAGGAACTGCTAGGGTGCCATCAAGAGGAGCTCTTGGAGTTGGAGTAAGAACAGATTGAGTTCTGGCCTGAGATCTTGTCTGCCTTGCAGAAGTTGAGTTTTGGATGTGCATTATTTCAGGATAAAAATTAAATAAAACAAACCATAATCAAGGTTTGAAGATGAAAACTTAAGGCAGTTTGAAGAAAAGCTTGAAGTCAAAAGTCAAAATCAAAATCATGAAGAAAATCAATAAGTCAAAATGGGATCTTCAGGTAAATCAATAAATTAAATATCAAATGAAAACTTGAAGTCAACGAATCAAATAAGTCAAAATGAAAACTTCAGGAAAATCAATCAATCAATGTCAAATGAAATCTTGAAGTCAATTAATCAATATGGAAAATAAATCAAAATAAAAATCTTGCAAAAAATAAATCAACCAAAATGGATTCTTGAGGCAAAATCAATTTATGTAAAAATTCTTGATGTGAAAAATCAGCAAAATCAATGAAATATTCAGGTAAATCAATCTTCTTGAGTTCAATATCAATATATGTGAAATCAATTAATCAAAACAAAATCAAGTGAGTTCCTCTTTAAAAATCAAAATTCTTGAAGATTAAATCAAATATGAATCTTGATGTGAAGAATGTGTCTGAAAAGCCTGATGAAAAATTTGAAAATCAAATGATAATTGAAATTACACCTGAATTATGAATGAATTAAAATTTGATTATTTGAGATAATATTTAAAAAAGAGAAACAAAAATAAAATTGGGTCAGCTTTCAATTTTTGAAGAATTAATGAGAGAAGATTGAGAGGTGACAACAAATCATAAATCTCATAAGCATTAGAGAGTCATAATTTCAATGAAATGAGTGAATAAAATTATACAGAAAGAATGAAAGGACTGAAAAGAAATTATGAGCTAATTAACATAATGTCACAGGGGCTCTTGGACAGGAAAACAAGAGTGGCCTGGCACTCAGAAATCAGGGAACTCACTTGGAAGACTGCAAAAGGATAAAGGAAATAAAAATAAAGAATCAAATTTCTCTAAGAAGAATGCAAGTACAAAGATGAGATGCAATAAGAGAAATGAGAAGCCAAATGGCCAAAGAGCCAACCAAGTAAGTCCTTTATCACTTTTTCAACCTGCCAAAATGAATAATGGAATCAATAAGGATATTACCACAAAATATCCATTGACAGGTGAAGAAAGAGAAGAGAAAGGGTGCTAAATGACTGACTTGATAATATCAGTATTCACTTAACAAAAATGGTAGTATAAATAAATATAAAATAAAATCAAAATATATTAATTAACTGGGGGAAAATCAC
This sequence comes from Austropuccinia psidii, assembly GCA_023105745.1. NCBI lineage: Eukaryota > Fungi > Basidiomycota > Pucciniomycetes > Pucciniales > Sphaerophragmiaceae > Austropuccinia > Austropuccinia psidii. The sequence goes on along the minus strand of JALGQZ010000004.1, from coordinate 30,459,483 downwards.
CCAGGTTCAAAGGAGGCTGGTATATGTGAAACATTGAGAGCTTGACTCCTTCAGGCTAGGAATGTCCCTGTATTGAATACTGGAAGCTGTATTGATTGTCCGATGGAGTGTATACCTTGCCAGATTGGGAAATGAACTGTGTTGAATGATTTTCCTATGATGTATGATTGAAATACAGGTCTTGATGAATACAGACTGTATTGAAATGAATGTGGTTGCCAAGATGGATTGATGGAGCATTTACACCTGAAAGCTTTTTTGGAACTGCCTCTTGAATGCCCCTTGGGAATGAATTGACAGTATTCCCTTGGAGGGAATACTTGAAGTGAGAATAAACCATGAATTCCTGATGGTGTCATTGGTCTTTGAGAAATTACACCTGCACTTGAGCCTTTATGGGTCCTCTGGATGACATGACACTTTTGTGACTTATGGAATGTTGAATTACCCCTCTGATATTGACACCATTGGATTGCTTGTGAAAAAAGGTGCAGAATGGTGTATGAAACCGCTTATGACAATTTGAGTTGCTGAAGGGTGAAAGTGGACAAAGGTCTTTGTGAGTGAATTCAAGAGGATGAGATTAAAAATTGGATTTTGGGTGACTTCAGAGGTGACAAGGTGTTTCTGGGTGTATTGGCCAAATACAGCTTATACAGCTTTCAAACTGTATTTGAACAAAGTGTGAAAAAATGCACAAAATGTGCAAAATGTGCAAAAGTGTGCAAAATACACAAAACTGGAAATTAAGCCCCAAAGGCCTGATATGAACTTTTGGGCATATTTCCCATATTACATGGGAAAATGGCATAAAATGACTTATTACAGCCAAATGTGCAAAAGTGCACAAAAATGTGTGAAATGCGCAGAAATGCACCAAAGTGCACAAAAAAGTATTTCAAGCTTAAAAAGCTAAATACAGGCTTTTGGGCTGTATTTTACCTTGTGACTGGAAAATACCTGGAAGTGTCCAGAAGCAGAGAATTGCCTGGAAAGGCCTGATGATACTGAAGGAGCCAGGTTGGCCCCAGGAGTGAAATGACCATAAAAGGCCAGAAAGGATGAGAGTGCCAATTTTGCCAGTGATTATGGATATGGCCAAATTTCCATAAGATTGATATGGCACTGATATGCCATATGGAGTCCAGGAGGGTAATTGCCATTTTTTTGACAAAGTCATTGCTATTTTTCCACACAAAATAGAAATACACACCAAGCCTTAACTTTCAGTAAGGTTTTGAGACTTTTAGTTTTAATTTTTTAAGCTTCTGAAAGCTTTGACAGTTATTAAAACCTTGATTTTAAACTTACATATTGGGATATACCCTTTGGCAGCTTGAAATTCCTGTCCAAATTGGGATAACACCAGTTTAAGCTCAAAGGTTGGATCAAAGTCTAATCTTCAAGCTTGAATAAGGTTGAAAATCATTCAATACATGTGGACAACCTTATGTGAATCCTTGAAGATCCAAAATGTTGGGTACCCCAGCTTACTTGGTCTTTTTCCTTTGTCCCACCTTTTGGTGTCAACTTTGCCCTTTATTAATTTAAAGACATACTATGGCCTTAAACCCTTTCCAATTGAGCTCATGCAGGATTCAAATTATTTATGGCAAATCCTTACCCAATTCAGTCAATACACACAACAACTTAATTTCAACTAAAATTTGGGTAAGGTTGCATAAACCTTATGCAACATCAAAGTTAAGCTTAAATGAGCTCAAATTGTTTCTTTTTAAAAATGCTAAAAAAAGTTACAATTGTACTGTGATATTCTGAAATCTTTTGTTCACATAAAAAATAACCATTTTTGGGTATAAAACCCTATGGGTCTACCCTAGGTTTTTTTGGTTTAGAGTCCAAAAATGACATAATAATTGTAACTTTGTTTGCCCAAAAAAAGTCATACTTTTTTGTTATTTTTTGTTTTAAATCTAATTGAAAAATCTGTTCAAGACTAAATCAACTTCATAAATAGCTATTTGTGGCCTTGTGGGTATGTCATACATATATCACAGGCTCCCATTCCCTACTACCCAAAAATAATTTTACTACAATTTATCTTTAGTAGTATACCCCCAGACTGGGGGCATAATCCACCCTAAAACATCTCTCCTAATATTTTTAAGTATGTAAAGCACACAATTCAGAACTTTCATTGAGTAATTGGTCTTCTCTAATGTCTGAATCTTCTGAGAAAAGTTTGGGAATCAGGTATTTCACTCTCTGAAATCCACTCATCCTCATGATCTGGGCTTCTGTACCTGACTAAGTATTCTATCTCATTTTTTCCTGTAAGTGTTCTGTCTTTCAAGACTTTTAGAACCTTTTTTTTCTTCATTTTCATCAAGTGGTGGTACTTCTAAGGGTGTTTCATTTCTCAAAGGAACTAATCCTTGTCACTTGAAGTGTAATGCCTTACTAGACTGACAGGGAAAGCTGGATTTTTGTTTTCCAATTCTCCTGAAAATCCAAATTTTACTTCCTTTGTCCCATGAAGGACTTTAATAATAAATGACCCTGAAAAGGAATCTCTTAATATTTTTGGGCCTTCAATATGATTAAGGTTCATGGTTGAAACTAGTATTAAGCTCACTACTTTGAATTCTGGGTTTTTATTAATTTTATCCCACTTTTGTTCAGCAAATTTAAAGGCATCATTAATGCTTTTACTTGAATGATGCCTTACTTTATCAAGAAAGAGCTTGAATCTCAAAGCAGTTAGATTAATATCTACTCAATCTTTCTTCAAAGTATCAGCTGAAAGTTTAGGGTTCCATCCCTTTTCAAACATTGCAGGAGTCTTGCCTGTTGCGGCATGGATAGCAGTTTTGTAGGCTAATTCCAATTCTGGTATAAGTGTACACCAATCATGGGTAAAACCATAAGAATCTTTAAGCTTCAGGACATGAGCACAAAATCTTCTGATAATGTCCTCAAGCGTTTGAATCATTCTTTCTGCCAATACATCTGTTTGTAGATGGTAGGCTGTTGAGAATGATATTTTTTTACCCAAAAGCTTGTGTAAATTTGTCCATAAGGCTGATGTTAAATTTGGTTCTCTATCACTAATTATATTTTCAAGAAGACCAGTATGAGATATTACTCTGTTCCAAATTAAAAGAGCTGTATCAATAGCTGTGTCATCTCTGTGACATGATAAAAAGATTGGTGTTTTGCTGTACCTTTATACAATAACAAGGCATGCATTTTAACTTCTGTCACCACCAGGTAGTAAGGCAGTCATCAAAGCCATATGAACCACTTTCCATGGGGTACTTGGCTCTTGGATATGAATAATTAAACCAAATCTTTAAACAGTAGCTTTATTGGCCTTTTGACATATGTCACAACTATGACAGTAATAAATGACCTCTTTTCTGCAAGATGGCCACCAAGCACATGTCTTAATTCTTTCAATGGTTCTGTCTTCAGACAGATTTCCAGAAGAAATGTTGTCATGGAACTCTAGTAATATTGTGTCAATTAACATTCTACGACATAGTACCATTACACATGTGTGTTAAGACCTATGATATAAGATACCATAAAATGAATGGAATATTCCATCTTCATATGATGTTTTCCAGACATCATCCAAAGAGTTAGCGAAAGATTTATCTTTGCAATCTTTTTCAAGTAGAGAAGTAAGAATATTAAAATTGTTATCTTTCCTATAGCTTTCTATAACTTCTTCAAAGAATTTTTTTCCAACAGCTGTGATGTTAATTCCTTTCATTGGAATTTGAGGTTCTGAATTTGCAGGAACACAAGAAGTACTACCAGGTGTATTGGGTAATTCCCATCTATTCAAGCCATCAGAATTGTTGTGAATCCTTCCAGATTTATGTACTATGGTCATATTGCCTCTATACTCCTGTATAGCAATCTGCCAACTTAACATGTGTCTGTTTGGAGCTTTCATGTTAAGAAGGGATTTTGCTGCATTAAAATCAGGAATTACTTCAAAAAAATGAAATTTCTCCAGAGCCCAAACAACGCAAAGGCACTCCATTTGTCTAGATCCATATCTGCCCTCAGTAGGTTTAATTTTTCTTGAGATAAAACAAACTGGACCTCAATAAGGCCTGTCATTCACAATTTGAACTTGATAAAGAGCTGCACCTAGACCTTCACCACATGCATCAAGATACAGTTTGAAAGGAAGCTTCCAGTCTTGAATTAATAATAATGGTGCATTGGTCAATGTATACTTGAGCTTATAATATTCTTGAATCCTTTCTTGTGTAATTTCAAAGACATTTTGTTGATCACAAATTATGTACAATGATGTGTAATGGATTGGAAAATCTTCAAGGTGTTGCCTGTTATAAATTGAAGCCCCTAAGAAGGACATAATTTCTTTCTTGTTATGGGGGATTTGTTTCAGTAAGACTTCAACCACATTGTTTTTATCAACCCCCAGACTTAGTCCTGAAACTACATGTCCTAGATATTTCAGCTCATGAAAACCAAAATTGCATTTTTTAAGAGATATTTTCATGTTCACTTGAAGAATTTTCTTGAGTACTGATGAAATTTTCTCTCAATTAAATCTACAGGTTTCTGAAAAAAAATGTCAATAATATAGATGGTTAATCATCTCCCTGATAATTCATGCGTAAAAGGGTATTCATCATTTTTTGATAATGAGAGGGTGCATTTCGAATTCCAAAAGGCATCCTCAAGTATTAATAAATACCACAATGAGCAATTACTCCCAATAACTCTCTAACATGAGGTTTCAAAACATTCTGATGGAAAACTTTAAGGGAATCCATGAAAGTGATAAATCTTGCTTTGGATAATTGAGTAAAAGTCTCAAGGACTCTAGGAATTGGGTACCTAGCTGGAATAGTATAGGAATTCAATGCTCTAAAATCACCAACCATCCTTGATTTATCATTATTCCAAGTAATGATTACCCTGGTTGTGACTTCTACTTCCTCATTGTTTCCAACCTTTCTAGGTACTCCCAGTTTTAGTAGCTCATTAATATGAGTTTCCAATTCTTCTATATCCCTGGGGCTAGCTGGGTAAGCTGGTGTTCTTAATAGTGGGGTGTAAAGCCTTTCCACATTAAGCATGATTTCCACTTCATGGCCTTTAATGACCCCAAGTAGTTCATTATCAGAAGCAAAGGCTTCTACATATTGAAATAAGATTTAAGTAAGGTCTTCCTTCATTTCTAATGTTAATTCAGGACTGAATTGTGCTTCAATTAATTGATCTGTAGCAAATTTTGTGTTATTAACATTTTTACTTGTATAAGGCCAGTTATTTCTCTTTTTTCTGGAGGAAAAGAAAGTTTGTGCCTTTTATCTTCTCCAATAGTGAAATATCTGTCTTTATTATTGTTAATATTAATAACATAAATATTGAGATAATCATTTCCAAGTATAAAATGTTGTGAAGTACAATTATTCATAACCAAAAATTCAAATTTCAGTCTGATACTTCCTGCAGGGTGAGTAAATAGTATTTCTATTTCAAGAATACCCAAGGGGTGCATATTCAATTGGAATTAATTGTTCCTGCAAATTGATTAAAATTTTGGCAAGATAATTTTTTCCAAAACAAGTGCAAAAAGCATCTGAGTCAAGATGTATCTTGGTTTCTTTGTTTTCCATCACAAATTGGTGATAAAAGATGATGCAGCTGTATAAATATTACCTCTGGAAGGCTTGGCTCTCCAAAATTTAGCCTCTTTCACATGTATGAGATCCATAAATTCATCACTTTACTGTAGGAAGTTATTATGTACTTCTGTGACATCAAAGAAAACATTAATGTTTTCTATACTAACTTTATCTGATACTTCTTCTTCTTCAGAAGGCTCAGAATCACTTTCACGTAAGGATAAATCATTTGTCTCTTTTGTGACTTCAGCTTTTTTCATTTCTATCTCATTGATTCTTGTCTTTTATGGAAAGGTATTAGCCAAATTAGATGTACTTCCACATTTATGATGTCAGGCTGAGTCTATGATAAAGGTGTATATGAGTATTTACAAGCTTTAACTATGACTGTGACACGGTAAAAATGGTTTTTAAAAGATGATAAGATTGATGATAAATGATATAATTTAAGATTTAAAGGGCTTTACTATAAAGATATAGTGGTGGTGAGCGCTGTTGAAAGCCCTGGGTGCAGCTTTACCTGTTGGATTACAATAATAAAGACTACAATACTTTAAATTAAGAGTATACCTGATTATTTAACCAAGAGTAAAACTGTTTTTGACAGTTTACTACGTAGGTTACTCAAGAGCAGGATGAGGAAAGGTTTTTGGCTGTGAAAAGCCCTCCTTTTATCCTGAAATTGAGGTGGAAAGGCTGCTAGACCTTTCCACGTAGAGGAAGTGAAGATTTTTCACTCTCTATGACAGGCTTGTGGTTTGCAAACAACCTGTATACCCTGTATTGGGCTCAGATGTGGTTTTGAAACCACATCTGGGCAGTTTTCACCAATACAGGGTGAAAATTTTCATCTGGTGACCTCACAGCCTGATTCTGACGTGTATGACGCGTAGAATGCTGTACAGAAGCTGTATGGGACCCCAGTATTGACTGACATATGAGGTATTGAAGTAAAAACATGCTTCTTTGTCTATTTGACACCTCATATTCATGGTTATGGGATATTATCCCATGGTAAGGCTGTATCTGACAGCAGGTGGGATTTTGACCTTAAAATGGTCATAACTCTGTCAGTTTTTGAGATATCAAGCTCAAAGTTGGTTCATTGAATAGCCCTGTATGGGCTCTACACAATGGTAGCCAACTTGACATGGTTATCATTAAATATGACAAAGTGATCCCATGTACAAGTATTTTTGTACATTGGCGTGGTCTGGTCAAAAGCTGTATTAAGCTTGTTTGGCCAATAACTTCTGTTGTAGTTGAGTTATGAGGAAATGGATGGCACCATCAGATAGCCCTGATTGTGCTCTTTCCAAAAAGACCCCACTTTAGGTATCTCACACTAAAACTGTAAAAGTTAGATGAGAGGTGAATGTTTTGTTCACCCTTATTTGGTCTGAATTTGACCATAACTCAAGTAGTACTGGTGCTGGCTCAGTTTGGCTGGTACCATTGGATAGCCCTGGCTTAGAGCTTCATTTTGAATACCCATTTGATGGGGTTAAGCCTCTCCTTCTAGATTTTAGATGAGAGGTGAAAATTGAGGTTTATGCTCAGCAATAACTTTGAGCAGGAATAACTCTTTTATTTCTTGTCCTATGGTGATGGGACTTATATTTTCAGGAAGAGGTGAGTTTCCTCTTTCTTTTGATACCTTTTGAGCTAGTTTGGCTCAGTTCCATTTTTTGGTGGTATTTTGGCTATACCATTGGTTTATGGTATTTTGGCTGTCATGCTTGTGCTCTGGTTTTGAGTCACAGGCTGACATACCCTCCCTCTAAAAAAGGCTCATCATTGATGAGACTGTTCAGTCCTCCTAGAGGCTCTGAATCACCTTAAATGGAGGTTCCCATCTGGTATGGCATCCTCTGCCAACCATTTGTCTTTGTCAGCTGTCTGGTTCTTGAATCTGACTAGATATTGTCTCTGATCCTTCCCATTGAGTCTGATTTTTCTTGCCCTGATGATTTTACTCACAGGTCCAGGAGAGTCTTCTACTTCCACTATTTCTGGTGGAGTGATGTTTTTCTTCCTAGAGGGGAATTTATCCTCTTCTGTTTGGAAGTATGGTTTGACCAGGCTTACTGGGAAGACTGGGTGTTTCCTAGAAAACTCCTCAGTGAGCTGGACCTCTACTGCATTCTTCCCTATCAACTTAATGATAGTGAAGGGCCCTACAAATGAGTCTCTCATTTTCTTGGGTCCTTTGAGATTGTTAAAGTTTAGTGTAGACACTAACACCTGGTCCCCTTCCTTGAAGTCAGGTTCCATATGTGATTTGTCCCACCTCTGCTTATTATACTCTTTGGCCTCAGCTATGCATTTGGCAGCAGTATCACAGGCTTTCTTCCACATATCATGGAAGTCCTTGGCTGTGGGGTGGATGGTCAGAAGATTTTTCTTCAAGTGATCCACAGGTAAAAGGGGATTCCACCCTTTCTCTACCAGTGCAGGTGTTTTTCCTGTGGTAGAGTGCTGGCTTGTATTATAAGCCAGTTGGACTGCTGGTAAGAGGGTGACCCAATCATGGGTATATCCCTCATGGTCCTTGTATTCCATGCCATAGGCACAGAACCTCCTGAGGATGTCCTCCATTGTTTGGATCATCATCTCAGCTAGGCCATCTGTTTGTGGATGGTAAGCTGTGGAAAAAGCAAGCTTGGTGCCTAGCATGTCATATAAATTGGTCCAAAATTCAGATGTGAATTTTGGGTCCCTGTCACTAATTATGATCTTAGGGACTCCACAGGTGGATATGATGTTATTCCAAAATAACAGAGCAGTGTCCATGGCTGTGTCCTCTTTATGGCATGGTAGACATCTCATGCTCTTGCTGAACCTATCTACTATGATTAGGCAGGCATTGTAGTTTTCTTTGCCTCCTGGGACAAGTCCTGTGACCCAGTCCATGTTGATGGTTTCCCATGGGTGTTTGGGTTCTTCTATGTGTTGAAGTAACCCATATTTCTTCCCATGTTTTCTATTTGCCTTTTGGCATCTTTCACAAGTGTTGATGTATTCACTCAACTCTTGCGCCCACTTGGGCCACCAAGCTGTGCTTGCTACCCTCTCTTTAGTCCTGTCTTCACTCATGTGTCCCATGTAGGGACAGTCATGGCATTCCTGCAGGATTAAAGAGATGTGGTCTCTGTCTATCACTGTGAGTGCACTGGTGTGCTTATCTCTGTGATAAATCAGGCCATCTATAAGGAAGAATTTATTGTCCTTATAGGCCCTCAACCAGGGTTCCTCCAGCTGGGTTTCCAGTTCTGGGCTCCTGTATTTTTGTTGAAGGAGTTGGAGTAGTATGCTACACTGTTTGTGTTTAGCATATGATTTCAGCACTGCATTGAAAAATTCATTGTGCAATTCTGAGGAACTTATTCCCAGTATGGGGGTTTCTGTCCCTTCTGAATCAGTGTTTCCACTGTCAAGGGTACCACTCCCTGGTGCCCATTCAGAGAATCTGAAGTTTTTCTTCCTATTTATTTCCATAAAATGGATAGGAATTTTTGCAGCAACTTCAGGGTCATAAGCTGGATTGCTTTTGACATTGTCCAGTGGCCATCTGCTAAGGCCATCTGCATTGGTATGGCTTTTACCTTCCTTGTATATGATGGTCATGTTCCCTCTATACTCCTGGATGGCTATTTGCCAGCTCAGCATGTGTCTTTTAGTAGTCTTCATGTTTAGTAAAGACTTCAAGGCTGTGCAGTCTGTGTAGACTTCAAAGACTGCACCCTCCAAATAATAATGGAGTTTTTCCAGAGCCCAGACTAGGCATAGACATTCTGTCTGGGTGGCCCCATACCTGGCTTCTGAATCTTTCAGCTGCCTAGATATGTAACATATTACCCCTTCTCTTGGTTCACCATCCACAATTTGTCTTTGGTGAAGGGCTGCTCCCAAGCCTTGGCTGCATGCTGCATCTATATATAACTTGAATGGTAGTTCATAGTCAGGCAAGATAAGCACAGGTGCATTTGTGAGTTCATATTTGATCCTCTCATATGCATCCCTCCTTTCCTTGGTTATTTCAAAAACTACATCCTTTGAGCATAACTTGTATAAACTACTAGTTATGTGAGCAAAGTTTTTGATGTGGTTTCTATAGTAGCTAGCAAATCCAAGGAAAGATTGCATCTCTTTGATGTTCTTTGGTACTGGCTTTTGCAGTACTGCTGCTACTTTGTTCTGGTCAATTGCCAGACTAAGGCCTGAGACTTTGTGTCCTAGAGCTAGTAGCTCTTGTTGGCCAAAATTACACTTTTTAAGTGAAATTTTCAGATTGATGGGTGTACATTTACTTAGCACTCTGTCTATGTATTGTACATGGTATTCCCATGTCTCTGAGTATATAATGATATCATCAATATACACTACCATCCAGCCTTCCATTATTTCTTCTTGAAATATGGTGTCCATCATCCTTTGGAAGTGGGCTGGTGCATTCTTGATGCCAAATGGCATCCTGGTGTACTCATATATGCCCATATGGCATATAATTCTGAGTAATTTCATGGAGTTTGGTTTAACTCCATTTTGGTGGAAGCCCTTCATACAATCCATCTGGGTTATGTATTTGGCTTTGGCTAATTTATCCAAGGCATGAGGTATCCTTGGTATAGGATACCTGTCTGCTTTTGTGTAGTTGTTCAGGGCTCTGAAGTCTCCACACAATCTAGACTTGCCATCATGCCAGGTGATCAGGACAGGAGTGGTGATTTCCACTATTTCATTATGTCCAATCTTCCTAATGACATCCATGTCCAGGAGTTCATTGATATGTTTCTCAATCTCTTTCCTGGTCTCCAGACTTGCTGGGTAAGGAGGTCTCCTTAACATGGGTGGATAAGGCCTTTCCACATCCAGATATAGTTCTATATCATGGCCTTTGATCTTTCCTAATGGTTCTTCACCAATGGCAAATGCTGGTCTATTCTTCCTCAGCATCTTCAGTAAACTTAACTTTTGTTTACTGGTGAGGGTAGTGCTAAACTGTCCCTCTCTGAATTCTTTCAGAAGTTCTTCCAGTGGGTCCTGAGAAGATATCTGGTATATATCAAGAGAAAATTTCTTTTCTTTGTTAGTACCAATGGTAATATGCCTATTTTTACTATTGTAAATATCTATGCCATACATCCTCTGGTAATCTGTTCCCAGTAAAAACCCTTGGATGTGGGCATCTTCAAGCACTACAAGCTCTGGGTTGAGTCTGATATTACCTTTTCTGTGGGGTATAATTATCTCTTTGATAATTGTCCCAATAGAGGTCATCTTTCCAGATGCACTCTTAAAGTTCTTTTCCCTGGTGGGCAAGAGTTCTTTTTCCCAGTTTGGGAAGTGGTTATCCAGGTAATTTCTGGCCACTATGGAGCAGTGTGCTCCACTGTCAATGATCAATGGGTGCTGAGCATTGTCAATACATACAGTCATTTTTGTGGCTGTTCCATGTATATATGCCATTCCTTTGGTTGGTGTAACCAGGAATGTTTGTGCATCCTGTGTATGTTTACACAAGTTCTTTTTGGCAGTGTCTTGTGGCATGCCTGCTTCCAACTGTATATCCTGGATTTCCAATGGGGTTTCCTCTTGGTATTCCACTAGAAGTTCCTCTCTTGGGTCTTGATCATCATCAGATAGTTCTATGATGGCATCTCCCATAGAGTCTGATTCAGAATCCTCTGTTGGAGGTTCTTCTTCAGGGACTTTTTCTATAGCATAGACTTTCTTCTTTGCTTTTGGACAGTTGTTGGCATAGTGGTCTGTTGAACCACAATTGTGACAAGAATTCTTCTTTTTTGCCACTTCTGCCACTCTTTCTCTGGGTTTGTCTTTAAACTCCACCCTGAAAGGTTGTTTCTCTTTGAAACTACTGCTTCTATATGGGGTGAATTTCCCTATATTAGTCCTTTTCCTTATGTCTTGTAAGGTATTGGCTATATCATCTAGAGTGCAATTTTGGTTGCATCTGCACTTTACTGCATGCTCTAGTTCTCCTGGCAGTTGTGTCAGAAGTTCATGATTCCTCATTTGTATATTCATTTGAGGATCAATGGCTTTAAGTCTTTTAGACTGTCTAAGACACCACTCATATGGATCTTTGTCCACAGAGTATTTGTCATTTTCAAATGACATGGTCTTTTGGCATATCCAAGTTCCATTACTGTACTTTTGGATTATTTGACTCTTCCACCATGGCCAATTTCTTCTGCCATGGATTTCTTTCATTTCAGTGTACCATATACTTGCATGACCTTTAAATGCAGTATTCAGTCTAGCAGTAATCCAGTAATCTGGTATGCTTGGTACATCAATGAAGAGTCCATCAATATAATCTATGAGTTCCATATGATCATATTCTCCTGATCCAGAGAATTTGGGCCAGTTTGAGGCCTCAGGAAGCTGTTTCAAGGCTTTCTTCTCTGAATAAGACATGCCATCTCCATCCTGGTATTGTGATGGAGATCTTTCCTTATTCAACAACATGGCATCTGGTTTGATGTCATCTGGTTGATATGGGTTCTCCATAGCTTGGCCTTGTGGTTGGGGCTTTAAGCTATGGTAGGCATCAAACAATTTGTTGATGTCTTGGTTCAGACACTCCCTGTCCCTGCTACTATATGGTGTTGTTCTTCAGAGACTTGATTCAGTCTCTTGTTGGTTTCTTCAGAGGCTTTGCTCAGTTGAGCATATCCTTCCTGAAGGTTTTTAACTATCTGCTCCAATGAGGCTTGAGTTTTTCTCATCCTCTCTTGGGCAGCTGCAAATTCTGTAGCCTGCTTTGCAGATTGCTCAGCATATTGGGACATTTGTAACCACAGTGTGTCACTGTTGATGTTACTCTCAGATGTGATAATGTTATTTTCAGTCTGAGTGGGGGTAATGTTTCTATTACTAGGACTACTGATTCTAGAGTGGTTTACAACTACTTCTGGTTCTTGTCTACTTCTTTTACCAAATCTAACAGCTTCTGGATCATGGGGTCTGACTCTTTCCTCCTCTGGTTGAAGGAGGCTTTGTTCTTGCCCTTGTTGCCTTGTCTTCTCCTGGAAACTTCCTGGAATTGTGAAGAATGGTGACTCTTGGCCACTGATCTGCTGGTTTCTGAATGGTGTGAAGCCACTGGAGAGCTGATTTGGCATGCTCCTTGTGAACCTGAAGGAATCTGAGTAGGCCCTGTCTGGGTTAACTGTTCTTCTATAGCTTGGATAGTGGCTTGATTCTCCCTTATCCTCTGTGCCCTTGCCTCCAGGAGTCTGTGCTGCCTGGTAGGATTCCAACCCTTGGTGATTACCATAAGGTCTTTGAAGTCTATCTCTTTGAGACAGATATTCTGGCAACTTGATCCCAGTTCTGCCCAGTGAGTTGCTAGGTTGAACCTTTTGTTGTCCATGCTCCATTGAAACAAATCTTTGAGGAGTTGGTGGATTTGAAGAACTTGATCCATATCCTTCCAGTCCTCTGGTTTGAGGTTTCTGTTGAATTGGAGTGTGAATGGCAAGGTTGATATTATCTCCCTCATTGTTTTGCCATCCACCACTGTGTCCAATGTGTCTTCTTTCAGGTCTTCTGGTTCTAGACATTCCTGCTCTATCCTCTGGCTGGTTCCTTTGGAAGCCAAGGTCTCTGAGGTATGCAGGGGACATATCAGTGTTTGCAAGCAGTCAAAAACTTTATGTTCTTAGGGTATTTACCTTTGACTGTGCCTTGTACAAATTTGTTATCTGCTGATTTGGGCAGTTTGCCTTTGGAGGTTACAACTGGGTTAATAATTGTAATCTTCCCTGTACAAGTGGTTAAGGTTGGTTTACCTTGTATTGAAGCAGAGTTTCGTGGTTTTCTACTCCTCTGAGTGGCTATTGGTGTCCACTTCTTGGCTGTAATGAGGCCTTCACTAAGCCTTTTTCCTTTACCCTTGCTGCCCTCTGGTTCTGTGGGTGTCACTGGTGTGTTGGCCTGTGACTGGGTTTCAAGTGGGATGTAGTTTTCTTCCACTGAATCAAAACAGGAAAAAGAGGGCTTATGTCAGTTAAGACTTCTTAAAAGGCTGGTTTTGCACGTCTAAGAATGGCCTCTGGGCTTGTATATTATTACAATATGCCCTTGTATAATGACAGTGTAATTGAATTAACAATTTCACGTCAAAAATACAGCTTATGGTGCCCTGTCACACTGTTTGTGTGCCAGTATCCCACAGCTACACTTGTGGTTTTCAAGTGTATTCTGTACAAGTGGTCTTGTATAAGTGTTCTTGAGTCAACAATACACTCAATCCACGCCTCAACTGATGGTTTTTCAGTCAGAGGTGTCCTTATTCAGTCAAGAATACAGGACTTATTGATGGCTGATGTGTTTTTATATACAAAACACACCAAAAATAATTATTTTCAGTGGGTATTAGCCACGTGAAAAATACTCTTTTATAATATGAGTGTATGAAAAAAGATAAAAATATATGAAATATATATTTTTAAATGGAAGTTACGCCTAAAAAAAGATAAAACAATGTGTTAATAAGTCATAAAAAAGAGAAAAGACTTACTTGTAAGGTCCAAAAAGTTGAAAAAAACACAGCCAGGCCCCCAAAATGTCAGGCTGAGTCTATGATAAAGGTGTATATGAGTATTTACAAGCTTTAACTATGACTGTGACACGGTAAAAATGGTTTTTAAAAGATGATAAGATTGATGATAAATGATATAATTTAATATTTAAAGGGCTTTACTATAAAGATATAGTGGTGGTGAGCGCTGTTGAAAGCCCTGGGTGCAGCTTTACCTGTTGGATTAGAATAATAAAGACTACAATACTCTAAATTAAGAGTATACCTGATTATTTAACCAAGAGTAAAACTGTTTTTGACAGTTTACTACGTAGGTTATTCAAGAGCAGGATGAGGAAAGGTTTTTGGCTGTGAAAAGCCCTCCTTTTATCCTGAAATTGAGGTGGAAAGGCTGCTAGACCTTTCCACGTAGAGGAAGTGAAGATTTTTCACTCTCCAGGACAGGCTTGTGGCTTGCAAACAACCTGTATACCCTGTATTGGGCTCAGATGTGGTTTTGAAACCACATCTGGGCAGTTTTCACCAATACAGGGTGAAAATTTTCATCTGGGGACCTCACAGCCTGATTCTGACGTGTATCACGCGTAGAATGCTGTACAGAAGCTGTATGGGACCCCAGTATTGACTGACATATGAGGTATTGAAGTAAAAACATGCTTCTTTGTCTATTTGACACCTCATATTCATGGTTATGGGATATTATCCCATGGTAAGGCTGTATCTGACAGCAGGTGGGATTTTGACCTTAAAATGGTCAAAACTCTGTCAGTTTTTGAGATATCAAGCTCAAAGTTGGTTCATTGAATATCCCTGTATGAGCTCTACACAATGGTACCCAACTTGACATGGTTATCATTAAATATGACAAAGTTATCCCATGTACAAGTATTTTTGTACATTGGCGTGGTCTGGTCAAAAGCTGTATCAAGCTTGTTTGGCCAATAACTTCTGTTGTAGTTGAGTTATGAGGAAATGGATGGCACCATCAGATAGCCCTGATTGTGCTCTTTCCAAAAAGACCCCACTTTAGGTATCTCACACTAAAACTGTAAAAGTTAGATGAGAGGTGAATGTTTTGTTCACCCTTATTTGGTCTGAATTTGACCATAACTCAAGTAGTACTGGTGCTGGCTCAGTTTGGCTGGTACCATTGGATAGCCCTGGCTTAGAGCTTCATTTTGAATACCCATTTGATGGGGTTAAGCCTCTCCTTCTAGATTTTAGATGAGAGGTGAAAATTGAGGTTTATGCTCAGCAATAACTTTGAGCAGGAATAACTCTGTTATTTCTTGTCCTATGGTGATGGGACTTATATTTTCAGGAAGAGGTGAGTTTCCTCTTTCTTTTGATACCTTTTGAGCTAGTTTGGCTCAGTTCCATGTTTTGGTGGTATTTTGGCTATACCATTGGTTTATGGTATTTTGGCTGTCATGCTTGTGCTCTGGTTTTGAGTCACAGGCTGACATATGACATTTCAAAAGAGATCTTTTTTGTGATTTATTTAGTCTTGAAATTGTTTTCCCACTGATCTTATTTTCCATTGGAGACTTATACCAATTTCTACAAGTTTTTGTTCTGGTAGTAATGTCTTCTATGGCATTGATATACTCTTCTTTAAAGCAATGCTCAATACATCTGCTTCTTATAGCATGCTCAAGGTTACCACCACACCTTCTTAATATCCTTTTATGTACCATTGCTCCAGACATGTTGGGTTGAAGGGCAATTAATCTTTCCTTCTGTTTAAGAAACCAGGACAGGGGCCTGTCCCTCTCAATATTAAAAATGGCTTCCTCAAAAGAATTTTCCATTATAAATCTCCAGGAATAATTTTCCAATTTGGAAATAATTTTCTCTTTCCACCAAGGCCAGGTATGTCTACAATGGTCTTGTCTAACTTTATAATACCATTTCTTTGCTTACTTGGTAAAGAATGAGTGTAATCTAGCACTTACATATTCATCTGGTATGTTAAAGTCTTCTTTAAGAATATCAATTGTCTTCATAAATTATATATGGTTATATTCTCCCTCATCACTGAAGGTTGTTCATTCCTCTAATCTGGTAATTCCCTTGAGATTACAGGCAGTTTCCACTTCTGCATTGCTTTAAATTGTATCATGTGAATCATTATTCAAGATAAACTCATTCTTTTCAGGAATTGGTGTGGACTGTCTCAGAAACTCATTTCCAGTGATATATTGTTTATACTTGATTGAATATATTCTTTTAATTCAATTCTTTATTCATGATTTTTTTCCAATTTTTCTAGGAAAAGAACTGCATTGTAACCAGTTGAATTTTCCAACTTTTGAACTTGTATTCTTAAATCTTTGAATTTTTTAGTAGTAAAACAAATAGAATTATCATCTGGTTGATTGAGAAAAGTGACTTTGGACTGAATTTTCTCACAAGTATGTGTCAAAGACAACATATTGGCCTTATTTACGTTTTCTAGACAAATAATGGTCTTTTGTGACACTTTCACTTGAAAAATTTCTCTAACCAATTCCTGTTGGATATGCTCAAAATTATTAAATTTTTTAAAATTTCTTTATTACAAGTTTCAATGTGAGATACAAGCTTTACAAAGTCTATTTCTTTGGAAAGAATTGATTGATTCTTTCCTCCCCCTTTCTTTGAATTCCATTAAATTTCATTCCATATTGAACACATTGTCAATGGCTGTCTTTTCCTTCTTTGGAATTCTGTAATTCTGTGGGTAACATTTGTCCCATTTGGACTTTGTCTTTTGCTAACCCTTCTTATTGCTCTATGAGGCTTACTTGCCCTTGTGTGGCACTTGTCGATGCTTGAGGAACTTTCAATTGGCTGTTTTCCTACCCTTTGGCTACCTTCTTCTTCTTGTCATATGACAAAATATCTTGGTTTTTCAACCAATATTTCATCTGTTGGACTTATCCTTTGCAAGACATGGGTTTTCAACCCCTCAGAAGTTCTTCTGTCTTTTCTGGGCCTATGAACCTCTTCACTTGAAGATAAGAGTTCATTTTGCCTATTTAGAGATTTGGCAGAAGTTCCCATTCTTGCTGTTTTGCTGCAATAAACCAGTTCTTGTACTGATACTGGTATATCTCTATTGTTTCCTGTGCAAAATTATTCATGTGTGACAACAGGAACAGCAGTTGTGTTAGTTTCTGGACTCTCGATCAGAGTGTCAAAGGTTCTGGCTAACCTTTAGGAACTGGTGGAAGCTCTATCATTTTCCATTTATGCCTCTCCTCTGGGCTTAAATTCTTGTCTTTTTGATCTATGACTTGAATATCCTGGTCCAGACCCATTTTATTGTGTGGAGTAGCTGCTACCACTACTACTAGGAGTCATTTCATATTGATTTGAAGCAAATTAGACTAAGAAATGGATTGAGTTAACCTTCTGGGCCTTTGAATGGTTCTTTGGTAATTAAACCCCTTGGTGGTGGGCTGGCTTGAATTTCAACTCTGGACTCTGAGATACTAGAGTCAGAAGAGCTGTGAGCTTTAAGGTATATTTTTCATACCCAAATGGACCACAATTATCTATGAAATAAATTATGAACTCTGCATAACCCATAAGTCATGCATATATTCAAAATTCATCATTTTGGCTTTCATAAAAGATGAATAACATTTTTGTGAGTAAGTAAACCCATAAAATTAAGGCCAGATTTTAATTCTACACAAAACTTAACCTAGGGTGTCTCCATAGAGTGAATAAATATAAATTAACTCCATGAGGTGGCAATATGGAGAATACTTCAATAACACATCATCAATACCACATGAAAGAATTGTGAAAGTTTTTGTTTTTCTCAATTTCACTCCAAAATAATAGGAATTTGAGAAATCCCATGTTACATATACACTAATAATAGTGTTATCCATGTTTTTGGTACTTAATATTATGATATTCTTACATACAGTTTTGGTACACCCATAGTGGATATCAGTCTTTCAGCCTGAATTTCTATTTTTAACGTGAAAATAGCTAAGGGGGACAAAAGACATCAAAGAGAGCCAGGGTACCCAACTTCTGAGGCCTCTGTGGTTTTGATTGCTCTAAAGCTTGGATTCATGGCTGATCATGGCCTAATTAGTATACTAAAACATTTGGGGAACCTGGTTACCAAATTAAGCTCTCATTAAATCATATAAAAATTACAAATAAGCTGCTATTTTGATGTGACAAGGAGATAAAGAGGAGCTTAGACTCCTGTAACCATATCAATTCTTAATAATTTTCCATTGATAAACCTTAATAAGGAAATTTAAACCCTTTTTGGACTAGTATCCATTGATTTACCTCACAGCAACCTGCCATACTGTGCTATTTGCAATTCTCCGTAGAAATGAGGTAAAAACTCCAAAAATTCATTCAAAATACAATTCTTAATAGATTTTGCTGAAGCTTTCAATACCAATAAGTAATGGTATAACTCATAAATAAACCAAAAATAATCATGGTTTCATAAGTGATATTCAAAGTTTTACTTACAGTCAATTCTTGATGATTCCACATGAGAAACAGATTCTTCAAAAATTCACAGAAAATACAACCTGTGATGGAATTTCCAATACCATTGATAAATTTCAGAAAAAAAAATTCAAAAAAAAAAAGATTTAAAGTTGTTTCTCCTTTTATTCTCAACCATAAATGGGTTAGGAGTCGCATAAAAGCCTTAATTAAGTAATTATGATAACCTTACGTGATAATGGATGATGCAATCATAATCCAAAATGTATTATTTCTTTCTCACTCACTGGTTTTTTAGTTCGCCTCAGGCCATGCATCTGTAAGCTGTTACTGACTTAAAAGAGGCCTCCTCTTGCTGTTTTTTCCAAATCAACTTATCATCCAAGTATATCTTTGTTACCAACAAGTAAGTATTAGTTAAATCTTTTCTTTAGTGTTTGGATTCTTTCAGAATCAATAAAAAGGACGTAAAATGATAGAAATCAACTATATATTGCTGTAATATTGTTATAAATCAATTTTGATCCCAAAAAACCACAATTTATCCATCAAACATCTCTACCATATTCCTTCCAAGGTTCATTGGAGTATTAGTGAGTGATTTATACATAATTCTTAAAGGTTTTTCTAGTATCTGTTTTCATCAGGAATTATATTTATAATTATTTTTGTAAAAGATAATTATATATTAAAATGAATTTATTCTTATAATAAAGAAGTTTTATTATTTAATACTTCTTGAAATTGATCCTTGTAGACAATTACTGATTACTGTTATAATCAGTAGTACTCTATAGCAAACATAAGAATTAATTAATTAATTTTTTATCTACTTGTGATGATAAACATTTTTATTATTATATCTCATAGGAATAGTCATAGTACTGTTGATTAATAGTAATATTATCAACATTTCCATGGACATATCTTATAAGAGCTTTCTCTGATTGATGACACTAGAAAAATCAAAATATAAGTTATTCTATAAATCAATAAAAATAACTTATTAACTCAGCTTATTGGGTAAAGTTGTTTTAATTTAATTTTTTCCAAATTATGTCAAAAATAAAGAAAAATGTCTCAAGAATAAAGAAAAATATTTTTTATGTAATGATTTAGAAATTTTCAATTTTTTTTATTTGATTTTTCATTTTTGTTAAAGAAATAATAGTTATGAAATTAATGATTATTAGTCAAAATTGTATTATTAGGATGTGTACAACCTACTAAATCCCACATTTGGAATCTTGATTTATTTTTCCTGAAATGCAGAACTTAATTTTTGGGATTTCCCAAATAACACACCCCCTGACCAGTGGTATTTTGAACATTTAAAAACCTATATCTTTGCCTCCAAATCCCAGCCTATCATGGCTGAATTTCTGAAGATGGTGCACTAAACCCTCACCCAGGTAGTTTAGCTTTCAACAAATCTCTTTAGACCAAGTTCTTTTCAATAGAATTCAAATATATAAATATTAGAAAATGACAAAAACATCAGCAAGAATCCCATTACTTCATCAACTAAATATCATGCAAAATATCCTTGTCATGGAATCTGATATTGATTCAGACTTGGAAGAAGATGTATCACTGTTACACCATCTCAGTACCCAAAGGTATCTTACACCCTGAAAACAAAATCCTTCTGCATATATATACAACTTCAGTGATTTGGTCCAGTTATCAAGTCATAAATTCAAACAGCTCTGCCATACTACTCATGAATCTTTCCAGCAGTCAGCTACCTTTATTCAAGATGATAAAATTTTCACAATTAATCAAGATTTAAAAAGAGAGATCCAACCATACAATTGGCTGTAGAATTAGCACGATTATGATCCAATGGCAATGGGGCCTCTTTGGGAAAACTAGGAAGGCTGTTTGGAGTTATTCATGAGGCTATTGTATTATATACACAGCGTATAATCAAATCATTAATCAAGTATGAAAAGGAATATATTATGTGGCCAAATTCACTAAGGTGAGTGGAGACTTCCCAAGTAATGCAAGCCAAAGGGTTTCCTGGATGTGTGGGATTTATAGATGGTAGTCTTATACCTTCGTCTCAAAGGCCACCCAGAGATGGTGAGGCATACTTTGATTGCAAGAAGAGGTATTTATGCTATTCATATTTTATTGAACCATTTTTGAGCTGATAATAGATGTGATTTAGGTATTCAATGTCAATTCAATTAGTTTATGATGTCAACAGAGTATTTATTTTACTACATGTTGGCTGTGCAGGATCTCTTCATGATCCAAATGTATACCAACATATGCAAATCTGCAAAGATCCACATAAATATTCTGGAAAAGATCAATATCTACTTGCATATTCACCTTATGCAAGCTCCCATTGGATTGTGACACCATACAAAGGTGTAACATTCCACTCAGAGGATAATAAAAAATTCAATCTATTTTTGGCAAGATCAACAGTACAGATTGAACATTCCATTGGTGTTTTGAAAGGGTGGTGGTCATCTTTGTGTGGGATGTGAAATCAAATGTTTAATGTGCAAGAGGGACAATTATTTGTACAGTGGGTGGTAACCTGTGTTATATTGCATAATCTATTAACACAAGTAGGTGAAAAATGGAGTGATTTATATGAGGATAATGACCCCCACCAAGCTCCAAAATATCACACAACAAGATGACAAAAAAGGCCATTTCAATATGCATGAAAGAGTCAAGCCCTAAGCTTCAGATTGGTTCAGGAATAAATGAATGGATGAATTACAAGTTCTGACCATGTTTTAAGATTAATAAAACATGTTTATTTTCAAATATAATTGTCTGAAGCCTAATATTTGTAATACATTTTCAAGCCATGTCTATGGAATGGTAAATGTTAAAACTGGAATTGAATCATACTTATCAAATTTTCAAATATATATAATTGAAAATATTTACAAGTTTTTATTTTTACCTAATCTTTTGTTATCCTGTTCATTCCACATGATTTGACCATTGACATTTTTTCCAATTTTGTCAGAGCTGAGTTGTTTGAATCTTTGTCCTGTAAGAAAAAATTTCTTGTTGATTTGAAAAGAACAACCAAAGTTTTTGATGGATTGGTGTTCAAGCAATTCTTTTTGTGGCTTGCTTGTTTGATGAAGAATTTCAGAGATTTTCCAGAGTATTTCAACAATGGCTTCTTTTTTCAAAAAATCAAAACTGAATTTGTGGTTGGGAAACAATAATCCATGCTCAGAGGGTGTGAAATCTTGAGGAATTGGAATGAAATTGTTTTTATTAATAAATGAGAATTTACCATACGTCCATGAATTGATTTCCTTATTATTACTACGTGGTATATTGTGAAAGCCATTGAAATTAACGATAACATTTGAATAAGTTTTGAAGTTGGGTGATTTTTTGGAATTGCATTCAAGTTGGCAGCATTCATGATTTCTTAATTTTCATTAAGTGCATTATTTGAAAATCCTTGAATTTGGGAGTGAATGAATTCATCAAATTCTTGAAGTGTTGACCATTGCCCATTGCCTTCATCAATTTTTTTTGTTCAAGCCCGCCTTCCTTGCATAACCCTATGAGATTTACCAGAATCAGAACCCTGACTGTCAGCCTGTGACTCAAAACCAGAGCACAAGCATGACAACCAAATACAATAAAACAATGGTATAGCCAAGATACCACCAGAACATGGAGCTGAGCCAAACCATCTCAAAAGGTATAAAAAAGAAAGAGGAAACTCACTCTTTTCCAAATATACAAGTCCCATCATCATAGGACGGAAAATAACAAAGTTATTCCTGCTCAAAGTTCCTGCTGAGCATGAACCTTCTTTTTCACCTCTCATCTGAAATAAAGAGGAAGAGGTTTAACCCCATCAAATGGGTATTCAAAATGAAGCTTTAAGTCAGTGCTATTAAATGGTACTAACCAAATAGAGATAGCACCAGAATTACAGAAGTTATGACCAGAATAAGGTCAAATAAGGGTGAATAAAATATTCACCTCCCATCTAACTTCTACAGTTTTTTTGTGAGATACCTAAAGTGGGGTCTTTTCAGAAAGTGTACAATCAAGGCCATCTGATGGTGCCATCCATTTCCCCATATCCCATCTAGAACAAAAGTTATGGGGCAAACAAGCTCCATACAGCTTTCAAGTAAAACATATATATGTGCAAAAGTCTTGTATATGGCATAGCTTTGCCATACTGAATGATAGCTATATCAAATTAGGTATCACTGTGTAAACCACATCCAGAGCTACACAATGAGCCAACTTTGAGCTTGATATCTCAAAAACTGACAAAGGTATGGCAGTTTTAAGCTTCAAATCCCACAGTTAGGCCAATACAGTATTACTGTGGGATATTCTCCCATAGGTATGATTATGAGGTTTCAAATAGACAAAGAGGAATTTTTATTATTCAATACCTCATAATTAATTCAATAATGGGGTCCCATACAGGTTCTGTACAGCATTCTGCATGTCATACACGTCAGAAGAGGGCTATGTGGTCCCCAGATGCAAATCACCACTCTGTATTGGTGAAAACTGCCCAGATGGTGTTTCAAAGCCACATCTCAGACCAATACAGTGCATACCGGCGCTATGAAAACCACAAGACAGTACTCTGAAGTGAAAAATGTTTCACTTCCTCTATGTGGATGGTCTTGAAGGCCATCCCACCCCATTTTAGGATAAAAGGAGGCCTCTTCTCCACCAGAAAAGGCTTCCTCATCCTGCTCTTGAATTCCTACTTAGTACAACTGTCAAAAACAGTCATACTCTTGGAAAATAACTAGGTTATACTACAAAATTTAGTATTGTAAACTTTATTATTGTAACCCAACAGGTAAAGCTGCACCCAGGGCTTTCAACAGTGCTCACCACCACTAATAAACATTATTAAAGCCCTTTTATCTTTATTAAACCCTATTTTCAACATTATTATCTGTGTCAAAGTCATAGGTTAGGTTGTAGATACTCTTTATTATCACCTCTTCATAGACTCGGCCTGAAACTGACAAAATCCTATTCCTTTCATAATGCCATCAAGCATATCAGAGTTAGTAGTGATATTGTGATGGTTGTTTGCAAGATTATTTAATGTTATTATAAACGTTTGAAGTTTATTTAATACTGGTGTTGGACTGCTGAATGGGTGAATTTAATACATGAAAATAGGTAAATAGGGCTTGTTATGTTTATTGATAAGTACATAGGGTCTGGGTAGCAGTTTGTGTGGAGGAAGCTTCTACCGGGAGGCATTCTCATTGTTCTTTTTGTCTGGTGTAAGTATGGAGAAGCTGGGATTATAAAGGCCAAGATGGACTGCTTTTTGGTTCATATAAGAAATCATTCTTCTTTGTTTTCTGGGATTTGGGTGATTGTGATTAAGAGAATTCTCATCTGTTAAATAATTATGATTTTAAGGTCGGATCCCAACAGGCTTCAAATAATGAGGAATTAAAGAGAGTTTGGGCACATTCAGCTCATTGACAATCATCTGGGCATTCGGTTGAGTCCCAACAGTTAAATGATCAGATAATTGATGAGGAATTGCTAAAGAAGGGGAGAGTTTATTGTTGGATGGTTATATCATGATTTCAGAATAAATATTTTCCAAATATGAATTATTCCTCCCCTAAATTCAAACAAAAAAGTGTATAAAACAACATGGTTAATCAATATTGCATATAAAGGGACATGAACCAAAGGCGGAATGGTTGGTGATTGGTGGTGGTGGAGATGTTGGAGAAGGAGGTCATTTTAGTTGGGTGTTGGGAGGATGGAGGAGGTGGTGCAGGTGGTGGAACACTGAGCATTAATAACAGTGCTCATGATCCATTTCATAATTAAAACAAACCAAAGGCTTTACATACCTTTGCTTATCAAAACGCAACCTGATATTATGCAACAAAACAGTCACCAAAGGACCCCAACCAAAGATCTTTTATAAAATGAAATCTGTGCAGATTGAAAGAACATCAGTGCAAGAAAATTAAGATCATTTGCAGTGTATGCACTTACAAGAACTGTCACTATGGAAAATCTGAATGGCTTTAAAAACAAAAGTTTCTGTTAATAATACTGGTAATTTTGAAATCAATCTATCAATTAAATATCAGGAAACTTATTTAAGAAGAAATACTGTTGAAAAAGATTACTAAAATGAAGAACTTAGTAATCTTTTACAAAAGACATGTGGTCAATTTTCAAGCAAGGGATAAGAAAAAGGGGTCAATTATTTTCAACCTTGGAAAAATAGGATAATGTTTTTCTTAATAGAATCAAATTTGGATAATTTTAAAATCTTATTCATGTTGATTAAAAGTCCAAATATGCATAGCCTCTGCTTCCTCACTGGAAATATTAAATTTAATTAACTTCCACAAAAATAATTTCAAAGGCCAAGAATTCCATCAAATACAACATCCTTTGAAATTGATTATTTGAATAGGTGTCCCTACTAATATTATGTTAGAATACACCTCCAGTGTTGAATTAATAATCTTCAAATTGGAGAATTTATTGGTCATTTACCTATCAAATAACAAATGAGCCAATTTGGGAAAACCAATTCTGTCAACAAATGGAACTTCTCACATTACACACATAATATCTAATTAAGAACACTTACTCAAACTCTTTTTATCAATCAAATATAGAATATGCTCTAAATCTGCAATTAGATGGGAGGAATTTAATGCCGCTATAGTCAAGTCCATGTTATGTTGTTTTTCACACATCTCAACTTCTTTTTTCCATTTTTCTTTCTCAAAATCAAGGTTTTCTGCCTCTTTGGCCATATCAAAATCAAGTTGTAATTGTATTTTGGACTGTTCCATCTTTCTATGCTCAGCATTTTTCCCGTCAAAATGCAATTTCCATCTCCTTCATTAATCTCTGTTGTTCAGTTTTCATAATCTGAGCCCTCCATTCTTCATTCCCCTTTTGTTTATTCCACTCTAACCAGGCCTCATCATGAGCTTCTCTCCATGAAAAAACTTTTATTAGTCTGCATGAACATCAGAATAAAACTGTCTCCTAATTACCTTTTTGCTGATCAATCATTATTTGTGGGCAACTTGGAGACAATGCATAATACAACTTCTTCTGTGAGCCACTGGTATTATTAAGATTGAAGTTCCAACCATGTTTTCTCTTTTGGGATGAACCATAATTCTTATCCTGTAACTACAGAAAGAATATTTCTGTGTTGATTTGTTTCATATTTGTTTGATGAAACAAATTTTACTTCAGGTTCATCCACATGGTCATTCAGTTTATCTTCAGCAATATCCATAGTTGGTTGAATCATGATTGTTCCCTCCTCTGTTATTGCAGACACCTGAAAAGAAACTAAACATCCAAATTTAGCACAAATAATAAAATATTGTATCATATCTTACTTCATGTTCCATTGGTTCTTCCTCATCCTCATTTGAAATCAATCCAGCCTCTTGATAATCATATGTTGCTAGTGGAGTCACCTTTGGCTTATGGCCAAAGAGTGTATTCATTTCTGAAAAACATGGTCACATACTTTTGAGCTTATCAGCCATAGTATGCAGCCCTTTGTTCTCATCCTCTTCTGTTATACCTTCCCCAGTGAAATTCTCAAACTTCTTTTCTGTTTTGTATTTGTTCTTATATGTACGCCATCAGTCACAAATTCTTGTTTCACTGAGATTCAACTGGTGTTGTGATTTTTTATTGACCTCAATGGCCATAATATGAAATCCATTCTTTTTACTTGAGGGTTGCCTTCCCACTAATGTGGAGCCACGGATTCCACAAATTCATCAAAGTTTGATTTATGCGTCAACCAATTGATATCCAGCTAGTTAAGTGACCTGAAGGATGGTGAAGGCCAGATGAACTCTTGGGAGTGTATTTATTTGTCTTCATTGGGTGATGTGGCATTGCAAGGATGGTGATGGTGGGTGATAAATCAGTATTTGAATAATTTAAGAAAGGGGGAGATTGAATGGAATTGTAAATAGATTGGTTAATTTTTTACACCAGGGGTTGGGTTAAACTTTACTTTTGGATAAGGGCAGTGGTTAGGTTTTCAATTTCAATATCCAATGATTTAGTTTAGGTTTAAATAAGTATAGGAAAAAATGTGTTATTTTTAAAAATCCCTGGGGGACTGAGTTAAAAAAAGTGGATTTTGGGGGACAAAATCACCAATTTTGGAATTTGGGATTTTGGTCTCAAATCATGCTTTTTTTAATGCGGGGTTTCATAGGTTTGACACCCCTTATTATTCACTTTATACTGGAATAACTCAAAGAATAAAGTCAAAGTCTGTGATATGAATAAAGCCACTAGTTAGACAATAAAAGTTTATTCCAAATCACTCAATAGTATACTGTCTTAAACAATACTCCAAAGAAAAATAACTTTATTAATATTATAAATACCATTTATTAGGGATAAGTCCAAGAAAAGCCAATATCAAAGGAAATATGGCTATTTTACGTCAAAAAACAGTAAAATACAGTCTATAATATAATTTATGTCCCAAAAATTGTTGAAAATCATTTCCAGGCCCTAAGTGTATAGTTTGTCTATGAAACACTTCATAATAGTAGCAAATATCAAAATTACTATTACTGTCCTCAGTAGAAAATATGATGTAATGAAATTTTATAGCTACAACTTTAATATAAGTATTAGAGAATAATTATATAAAAGAAGAATTATTTAATTATTATTTGATAATTTAAAAAAAACTTATTAATTGTAATAAATTATAATTATTCTATTATTCTTATAATCACCGACAATTGTAAAAATAAGAAGTGAAATGCTCTTAATGAGACAATTAAAAATGAAAAAAAAGATATTCATCCTGTCAGGCTGATTCTATGAAGAGGTGATAATAATATTATTTACATCATAGGCTGTGACTGTGACACAGATCATAATGTTAAAAAAAGTTTAATTAAAATATAAGGGGTTTACTAAAAGCATTTTAGTGATGGTGAGCGCTGTTAAAAGCCCTGGGTGCAGCTTTATCAATTGGATTATTATAATAAAAGACTATAATAATTAAGATTTTAATTACACCTGATTATTTCCAAGAGTATAGCTGTTTTGGACAGTTTTACTATGTAGGAATTCAAGAGCAGGATGAGGAAACCTTTTCTGGTGGAGAAAAGGCCTCCTTTTATCGTAAAATGGGGTGAAATGGCCCTCTAGACAATCCATGTAGAGTAAGTGAAGAGTTCTTCACTTCATAGTACTGGCTTGCAGTTTCCACAAAGCCTGTACACACTGTATTGGGCTCAGATGTGGCTGTGGAACCACATCTGAGCAGTTTGCACCAATACAGGTTGCAAATTTTCATCTGGGGACTACACAGCCCTCTTCTGATGTTTATCGCGCATAGAATGCTGTACAGAATCTGTATGGGACCCCAGTAGTGAATTAAATATGAGGCATTGAAGTATAAACATGCTTCTTTGTCTTTTTGACACCTCATAATGATGGGTGTGTGATATTATCCCCTGGAAAAGGTGTATTGGCCCAAATGTGGGATTTTAGCCTTGAAACTGCTATAAATGTTTCAGTTTTTGAGCTTATGAGCTCAAAATTGGCTAATTGATTAGCCCTGGGTACAACATAAACAATGGTACCTCATTTGGTATTGACAAAATTAAATATGGCAAAGTTATTCCATGTACAAATTTAGTTAGTCAGATATATGATTTTCTCAATATCTGTATGGAGCTTGTTTGCTTCATAACTTTTGTGCTAGATAGGTTATGGGGAAATGAAGGGAACCATCAGATAGCCCTGATTTTTCTCTCGCCAAAAAGACCCCATTCTAATTATCTCATACTAAAACTGTAGAAGTTAGGTAAGAGGTGAATCTTTTCTTCACCCTTTTTTGGCCTTATTTTGGCCATAGCTTCTGTAGTTTTGGTGATAGCTCAATTCTTCTAGTACCATTGGATAGACCTTACTTAGATCTTCATTTTTAATACCCATTTGATGGGGTTAAGCTTCTTCCTCTTGATTTCAGATGAGAGGTGAAAATTAAGGTGTATGCTCAGCAACAACTTTGATCAGGAAGAACTTTGTTCTTGTTTTTCCTATGATGATGTGACTTGCATATTTAGAAAGAGGTTATTTTCCTCTTTCTTTAGATACTTTTTGAGCTGGTTTAGTTCATCTCCATGTTTTGGTGGTATCTTGGCTTTACAATTGGTTTATGATATCTGGCTGTCATGCTTGTGCTCTGGGTTTGAGTCACAGGCTGACATATCTACTTATAAATAATATATCAATATGATTTACAAAAGAAATTATCACAAAAACTGTGCAGAGATAATTCTTATAGAAAAATTCTCCAGAAAATTCCATATAAAAAAACTAATAATATATACAAAATGTATAACTTCCAAGAAAACTTACTTTAATATTTATTTGATACTGCAATTCAAGCTACAACAGTTTTTATATTAAATAATGATTGTAAGCTGAGAACATGCCAAAGATAAAACAGCTTCATGTCATAAAAATAAGATTTGAGAGTTTTTAATAGGCATTTGTGGATCTTAGAATATATTCAAGACAATAGTTTTATATAATAAAAAGTATCATTTGTTATTACAACAATAATCTGAATTCTATGATTTAAATTCTTTAATCTAATATTAATAAAGAATAAAATAACTTTAGAATTACTTTCCCCATTAGATTTTTAATAAATATTTAGCTTCTTAAATGTCTAATATAATAGAAATCATAATTGGTTTTTGTAAAAAACAGTTATGTGTAGACTCTGTTTATGCCTGCAGAACCGCTCTCATGATTCAAAATAGATATAGAGGGTGTGCTCAGGTCAAAACTGACAATCCATGCTTGAAAATAAGGCTCTTAACATAAGGTAACTTATTTTTAATTCCAATCTAAAGCTACCAGTGTTATTCTTAACTTAAAGTAACTTTCATCCTCTTTTGGGTTAATTATTTTAAGTTTTTATATACAATAAGGTGATTTATATTAAAGCTCATCACAGGAACAACTTGAAAGTAAATTTTCAAGCAAAAATATCTTTAACTGAATTTTGAATTAATTCTTAAAGAAATATTAATTTTCTTCAACAATAATTAAGATGGTTAATTTCAAGGCTAATTATCAATTAAACCTACTTAAGGTAGATACTTGAAATTGAATTTTTACACAGATAAAATTAATTTGTAAGCTTTGTGAATTCTTCAAATGAATCCATCAAGAATTGGATTTTTAATGAATTTTTGAAGTCATTGCTATTTTTCCATGTAAAATAGCAATACACACCAAACCTCAACTCTTGATAAGGTTTTTACACTTGTAAATTTTATTTTTGAGCTTATACAAGCTTTTCAAGCTTAATTTAGCTTTTCCAGTTCTTAAAACCCTGATTTCAAACTTGCATATTGGGATTTACCCTTTTGCAACTTGAAATTCCTGTTCAAATTGGGACACAGCCAGTTTAAACTTTAAGGTTGTATCAAATTGTAATCTTAAAGCTTTAATAATGTTGAAAATCCCCCAATACAGGTGGAAAACCTTAATTTAATCCTTGCACATTCAAAAGGATGGGTACCCCCACTCTGTTTTTTCTTTTTCCTTTGGCCCACCTTTATGCATGAATTTTTCTCTTTTGTTTATTTAAATCCATAATATGGCCTTAAACCCTTTTAAATTGAGCTCACAAAAGATTTATATTCTGTATGGAAAATCCTTAGCCAATTCAGTAAACATACACAACAACTTAATTTTAACTAAAATTTTGGGAAGTTTGCATAAACCCTATGCAACTTTAGATTTTAAGCTTATTTAAGATTAAACTTAACAATTTAAAAATATGTTAAAAAAAGTTTCAGCTTTGTTGTGAGATTCTTAAATATTCTGATAACATAAAAGATAACCATTTTTGGGTATAACACCCTATGGGTCTACCCTAGGTTATTTTTGGTGTAGAATCCAAAAGTGACATAATAATTATACCTTTTTTTATTCAAAAAAGGATATACTTATTTTCTGGTAGTTTTTATTTTAAATCTCCTTGATAAGTCTGATCAAGACTAAATCCAATTCATAAAGAGTCATTTGTGGCCTTATGGGTATGTAATAAAAATCTCACAGGCTCACATACATCCATGTCAGAAGATCTAATACAAAAAAATAAAAAATGAATAAAAATAAAAATAAAGATAAAAATAAAAATAAAAATGAAAATGATAATAAAAATGAAAATAAAAATGAAAATAAAAATGAAAATAAAAATGAAAATAAAAATGAAAATAAAAATGAAAATAAAAATGAAAATAAAAATGAAAATAAAAATAAGTTAAAATCTATACAATATTCTTATCAAGTCGAAATCAATAGGAGAACCTCATTAGTAAGATTTATGGAAGAATATCAGCAGCAAAACAAAAAAACCTTCCTCTGGATAATGGCTTACAGCCCCAACAAATTGGGTTTAGCAAGTCTTTCACAGGTAAGAATTCATCTAGAAATTTAAATTGTCCTTCTTAAATCATGATCAAGGTTGGAAACTCTCAATCACAACAAGCCTAAAAGCATCAATTGAGTCTTCCAGAGTTAAGAAACACAACAATGTCAAGCTGGATCACCAACATTTCTCAAGGCAGAGTGTATGCTACCCAGAATGGTTACCCTATTTGCAAAACTGACAGGTCTGGCTGCAGAATTACTGCCAGAGGGGGAATTGAACCCATTCTTAAGTTGGCACCAAAAAGCAAATTTATTCACCAACCACCACTACAACAAATCAACTGAAATACCAAATAGTAGGTTGTGCTGACATCTGTCACAGGGGCTCTTTGAAGTGAAGAGGGCCTGGCACTAAGCAAACTGGGACTCACTTATGGAGAGCTCAAGGATGGGATAAGATTGGGTACACCTAAGAGTGTAATAAGATAATATTGCTAGTAAAATAAATATAACAACCACAGCAACAAATAATAAGAGTGAGAAACAAAAGTTCCAACCACAAAAAAGTCCAAGTCCACTTTTTCAACCTGTCAGAAGGAAAGAGAGGGGTAATAACGAGATCGCCACCACAAATCATACTGAACAGGTGAGGAAAATATGTGAAGACTTACTTAATAACGATAAATATAATACCCAAAAAAGGAGTAAGAGTATTCATTAAATAATAAATCAACTGTATTAATTAACTTGCGAAAGCTCCCCAGAGGGAGGAAGAGGTGCTAGTATATGTGAGAATCCACTAGCCCTGATCCAAAGAGTGAAATTTCTTGAGAGGAAGCTTTATTTGAATTGATTTGGATAATACATCCCCTCTATGGATGTACAGGGTCTGTACAAGAGGTGTTATGAAGTTGGGTGATCATACAGCTTCAGTCTGGTGAATCCAAGCTGTATTAAGGATATCCAGCCTGTTCAAGTATTGACAGGCTGTACCAATGGACACAGATGTATGCATTTTTCAGCAAGAAAACCTTCTGCAACAGATTTCTGATATACATACTGGATCTTATGGTTTCATGAGTTTGAGTGGGTTTAAGGTTGAATACCCCTTACCCTTGATAGTGGCTGTGACAGTATCCCCCTCTGGAAACTGGTGGTCTCCTGAACACAATAATGAACTGCCACTCTTGAGTGTCTTCCCCAATTCCCCACAAAATTTCAAAATTCTGTAATTTTAATTTCTTTCCCTCTTGATACTTATCCTGGAAATCCTTCCTTTCCATCCTCCTTGTTTCCTCCACATTTCATTTAAATGAATCTTATTCATTAATTGAGTGATTCTTCTTTCTTGAATTATTTCCCACTTGAAGCCCTTCTGCTTGAATGATGGAGGGTTGGTGGCCATGGACTGAATCCCAAAATGGAATCCACGATCACCTCCAGCTTGAAAAATTGTGAAGGGTGGCTATATGAATGCCCAGCCATCCCCAATAATTGGCCATAACTGTTGAAGGTCTTTTATTGCACCAAATCCTTCCATATGAATGTTAAGAAGACGTCTTGTCCCCATTATTATTGAAGTTTTGGGCCCCAAATGGCCTTTTGAGGTCATTTGGGGGAATCCTGGTTCATTCTGGTCCTTGCCATATCCTGGAATTTTTTCCTGAAACTTCGATTTCCAGCCATTCTTGCCATTTTTTATTTTTTTATGGCCCACTGGGGGTAGCTGAGATCCTCCTGGGCCAGTTTTGAAGGGTTACCAGGGGGCCAAGGATGATGTTAGTGGCTTTATTTTCCCATATGGCCTGGAATTATGGGACCAGTACAGGTCCATAAAAAAGCGGGCTTTCCAAGGATTTGAAAGGAGGTCAACCCTTGCTTATTGGGCCCATAATTGAGCATGACCCCAGAACCTTGATGTTATTCGGAAATTTGATATGCATATCTGACACCTTGACTCCTTTGCTTCTATAACTCCAGAAATGAGCCCCAAGATGACTGGACTCACTGAATCTTCTCTTTCTGTTACACTGCTGTATGTTGTGTGTGGTTTTGGAATCTTCAGTAAGCTGGGTTACCCTTGGTCAATGGCTTCTTCAGGTCACTTTGATACTTCTCAAAATTATGATGGGTACAAGGCAGCAGAAGTTCTTGATACTTCCTGTACTGACTTCTTGAAGAAGCGGAAACAGTGTTTCCAACATTATAATCCCTGATCTTCAAAGGGCCATCATTGCTTTGTTGGGAAGAAACCTTGTCAACATCCAGGGGCTCCACTTTCCAATGTCAGGCAGTATTCTTGGAGTAATAAAGATGGTCCTTTCGGGAAAGAGTTCCCAGTTCCTGAGGCTCCTTCCCTGATTTTTCTTCAGGATATTACAACTGTATATATGGTGGAATTCCTTGATTGATTGTGGTACTGATATCTTGCATTAGTTACTGGTTCCAGGAAGAGGGATGTGGCTAGGTGGACCAATGTTGGACAGCCTATTCCTGTTGGTGGTAGGCCAATTAATTCCAGTTCAGAGGTCACCATTTCCAGGATCAACAGGCAAGGTGTGGTGAAGAGGCTGAGAATAATTTCCAATTCACCCACCAATACCAATGCTGAAGGTAGTTATGAGCTAGACAGTGAAGAAGTTTAGGTGGTACCTAACTCTATTGGTAACCAATCCAGTCCTTCACCTTTTAATCCTGCTTACAAAATATTTCAAAGGAAAGTAATACCCACTACCCCAAGAAATTGCTAACCAGTCCTTTCCACTATTCCTCCTCCTTCACCAAATCCTGCAACTACAAGGCCTGCCTAGGTTTCACGAGTGAAGCCATCACCCATTCCTCAGCCCATAAATTCTTCAATGGTCACCTCCCAACAATTAAACCTGTGGCCAGCTCCAATAGAAGAAGAGAATATCACTCACCTTTGCCATTCCCTGTCACCCAAGTATTTCAGAAAATGTAACATTGGCCTATCTGGGTTACCAGAGAAGATCCCAATATTGCAAATGAGGGACAAGATACTATGGGAAGCTTTTTGAGAAGATTTGAAAGAAATAGTATGGATTTAATTACTCATGCTAATGATAGGATGAGCCCTGGTACTTCTTCTGAGGAGATGGCTGTGAAATTTGCATGGTATATGGATTTATTTATTGATGAATTTCAGAGAGCCTTTGATGATTTTTGTAGAGATAACTAGTTTCCTTTTCCTTGTTTGTGGTTAGTTTTACTTTTATCCTCACTATTATAGCTACTAAAACTAAAATAAATGGAACCTCCCAATACATGATATGGGAGGGGATGCTTCTGCTTTCTAAAGAAATAAAAATAAAAAATAACTATACAAGTAAAGAAATAAATTAAGAGAAAAAGAGAAAATAAAGAAAATTCTGAGAGGTGTCCTTCTTGTTGTGAGCTTCTTGAGTCTTGGCCATAATTTTCCTGAAAAATAAAACCAAGCATTTGTTTCTCACAGAGTGGCCAAGGTGTTGTTTTACAACAAGTAGAAACCCTCAGAGATGCATACCAGGAGATGGAGCTTACTTTCATAACTTCTACTCCCCACCAAGCACCATAAAGAACAGAAAAAACTTTCCCATAAATTTCTTTGAGCTAAAGAATGTTTTTAAAAATTATGAATGGCATAATTGGAATAAGGAATTAGAAAAGACCCAAAGGAAATTTGGCCATATCTTGATTAAAGGGCTCAATTTGAGGGTATTGATGTTCTAAGGCCTTCTGAATCTGTACAAAGAATTGAAAAATTCTCACAGCATGGCAAAGGTGATGCTTACCACAAATTTGAGTAGAATACCCCCTCAAAGGTGCATGCCAGGAGAGCAACTTACTTTCATAACTTCTACTCCCCACCAAGGACCATAAAATCAAACTCTTAGGGTATTTGGGCCAGGCTTGTCAGGATACAAAGTGTGGAGATCCTTGAAAAGGACCTGTGGGTTGGTAAGGTTGGAAACTGGCTCTCAAGTTGTTCTTTCTGGGTGTTTACTTAATACGCTCCATTATACAAGATACCATAATTTACCTCTCCTGAGTTTTGAGTCCAGAACCTGAGCC
Source organism: Austropuccinia psidii (assembly GCA_023105745.1). Classification (NCBI taxonomy): domain Eukaryota; kingdom Fungi; phylum Basidiomycota; class Pucciniomycetes; order Pucciniales; family Sphaerophragmiaceae; genus Austropuccinia; species Austropuccinia psidii. The sequence continues at coordinate 30,424,281 of JALGQZ010000004.1, read as the reverse complement.
ACTTCCCATTCCTCTTACTCCTCCACTAAAACTGGTGGTGGTGGAAATTGATGTTGGTTTGGGATAGTTGATTGCTTGAATGGTTCTAATAAGTACACATGGAATACATGGTGAACTGAATTCCATCTTTGAGCCAACTTGAGATGATATTCATGGCTGCCAATCTTCTTCAGGACTTCAAAGGGTCCCGATCATCTTTATGAAAAATTCTTGGCGGGTCTTGTAGTCTTGATATTCTTTGAAGCTAGCCATAATTTGGCTCCAGGTTGGAAATCAGGTGAAATTTTGCTATTTCTATCTACATACTTCTTGAAACACCTTATTGCTGACTCTAATTCTTCTTTGACTACTTGCTGTACTGATTGGAGTTTTGTTGATAAATTTCCAGCAGGTGTGTCTTCAGAAATATTAATTACATAAAAACTGGGATTTCTTCCATGAATTGTGAACAAAGGTGATTTCTTTGTTGATGAATGGTCTGCATTATTGTAGGCAAATACAGCCAGAGGGAGCCAGTTGTGCCAGTCATCTTGATGGTAACTGAAATAAATTTTAAGATACTGCTCTAGAATCTTATTTACCTCTCTGTCTGTCAATCTGTTTCAGGGTGAAAATCAGTCGAAAGATCTGCTGACATGATTTGGTCCAGAATAATGAAAGAAATAAAGAACCTATATCACTAACAATACTGACTGGAAGAAGATTCTTGGAAAAGACATGGTTTATGAAGATTTGAGATACATCCAAGGCAGTAATTGTTGAATAAGCTTCAATGAATATTTCCTTTTTCAGAATCTGTTCACAACTACTAAAGTTTAGTCAAAGTTGTTGGACAGTTGAAATTGAGTGATAAAGTCCACGGATAATTAATTCCAAGGACCAGATGGAATTTGAAGAAGCTTGAGTAATACAAACTTTATATTATTAATGTTCTTATTTCTAGAACATATCTGACATGATTAAACATATTCCTCGATGATGTTATTCATGCAAGCCCTTATAAAAACCCTCTTCATGAGCTTGAGGGGCTTCTCCTGGCCAGGGTGGAAAAGCAACAGTGAGTCATGATGCATTTGAAGAATATTCAATTGAATTTCTTTATTTCTTGGAATAGCCACTCTATCTTTGAATAACAATAATTTGGCTTGAGTTTCAAGAGAATAGTCTGGTACTGATTCACCTTTTTCTAGTTTATTGAGTACTTCTTTATGCTCTTTTTCTTGCCATACTCATTTTGAACTTGGTCAACTAAGTCTGAGAATAATTCGATTTTAATTAAAAAAATATTGATTCTTGAATTCCATATTTCTTAAGAACTTGATGTAAATTTCGACAATTCTTTTTTATGAAGTCCACCCCCCTCTCTGGGTACACGTTGTCTCAACATGACAAGGCATCTGGTAAAGTGGCCAGCCTGCCTGGGTGGTAAGTGATGGTAAAATGAAACTCAGAGAGAAAATTCAGCCCAGTGGGTGTGACAACAAGTAAGGACTTTGGAAGAAATGAAGTACTGAAGAGAAGAACAGTCTTTCAAACCTTCAAAATAATGAGAAAGAGAAACAAAAAAAGCTCTGCAGCACATGAGAGTCCATACTATGCCAAGGAGCTCCTTATCATGAATTTCATAGTTGAGCTCAGCTGAAAGGAGCTTGCAACTATTAGATGAAATGGGATGCTTTCCTGATTCATTCACCTGACTCAGTACAGCACCCAAGGCATAATCAGAATAATCAGTCTCCACAATAGTTTGAAGGGAAGGATTGAAATTAGAAAGGATGGGAGCAGTGGCTAAGGCTTCTTTCACTATTTGAAACTGACTAAGAGCTTCCTCATTGAAGATAAAGGTAAAATATTCTTTAAGGAGGGAAATGAGTGAAGTGATTTTTTTGGAGTAATTCTTAATGAAACAGAAATAGAAATTTTCAAAGCCAAGAAATGATTGAAAAGATTTGATGCTCTTGGGCTGAGGCCAATTGAGGATTTTCTGAACTTTTTAAGAATCCATCTTGAGGCCATCACCTGAAACAACATATCAAAGTTATTCCACATTTGAGGCATGGAATACACATTTTGAGGCTGTAGCAAACAGATTATTGTCCCTCAGCCTTTGGAAGACAGAGGCCACATTTTTGACATGTTCCTCCTCATTTCTTGAGAAGATCATGATATAATCTAAATAAAATACAACAAAAATGTCCAAGAAATCTGTACAGATATCATTTACAAGATTCCTAGATGAAACAGGAGCATTGGTTAAGCCAAATGGAATAACCAAGTACTCATAACTACCATATTTAGTTGTAAAGGCAGTCAAATGCTCATCCCCCTGTTTAATTCTCAGGAGATTATAAGTGCTATGCAAATATATTTTGGAGAAGATAGTGGAACCATTGAATACAGTGAGATGCTGGCTCATAGGGGAACAAGATACCTGTTCTTCCTAATGACAGCATTGATTTTAGAGTATTCAACACTCAAATGGAGGCCACCATCTTTTTTCTTTACAAAATGTACAGGCGCTCCTGTGGAAGAGGAGCTTGGCCTTATGAAACCTTTCTCTGCATTCTCTGCAATGTAGGCCCATAGTGTTTCTGACTCATGATTTGATATAGAGTAGACAACACCAACTGGTGGTAGAAGACCCTCCAGTTCAATATGATGATCACAGGAGCAGTAGGGAGGAAGGTTTCCTGCTTTCACCTCAGAAAAAACATTCAAATAATGGTGATAAGCAGGAGGGACAACCTTCAACACATCTTCAATTTATTTTTGCTATTCTTCATCATCCCACTTCCCCTCCAGGGATGCATGGAAGGATAAAGGAGGAAGGTCCATACTCCCTTGAAAGAGATGAAGTGAATATATTAAAAATCTCCTCCAAGATCTTTTATCTCTTTGAAGACTTCATATCTTGATGGAATTAATGACTGAGAGGGGATGATGGAAGGTATATGGACAGAAGAAGGAAGGGAAGGTGTCTTAAGTTCACCAACCAGAGAAGCACTGTTTACTGAAGTGGCAAAGTCATTACTAGTAGAAGAATTAATACCACTAGAATCATAGGTGATAAATGCATTTTTCGATCAATAATGGGATTAAAATGGTAAAGGAAATCATAGCCCAATATTAGGTATTCTCCCTTGGGTGAATCTATGATACAAAAGTCCCATTCACAGCTTGGGAATGAAGGTAAGTCAACAATCCACTTGGTATATTGGCTGATTAACAAAGAAGTGAATTCATTAGAATTCAAAATGAAAATAGGAATCTTTTCAGGGAGCTCTTATATAGTCAATGCGTACTTGATATCAAAATTAATTGCAATAAAGGAGTTTGTAGCACCAGAATCAATGAGAATACTGTAGAAGATATCAGAGACAGAAGAACAAATAAGAATTTTCAAACATTTCTTGACACTATTATTCAGAGTGCACAATTGTGCTCTTGAAGGAAATATGTTAGAGACATTGAATACATCATTATTCCCACTCTGGCTTTTCCCTGCTTTCTACAAAAGCCTTTTGATGACCCTGGCCTATTTTGAGGCCTCTTGAAGCAGTTTTCAATGGGTTGCTTTCCACCACAATAAGTGAACAAGCCTTCTTTAATCCTAATGCCCTTTTCAGAACCAATTAAGTTACTGTCCTTATTGATGAGAGCAGCATGAGGCTTTTCCTTGGGAGCTTGAAAATTCTTCACCTTCTTGTTCTTCTTGTGATGAGGCCTTTTGGAAGATGAATCTTGAGGAGGCCTGAAAAAATTTGATCTGGTAGCTGGAGGCTTCTTCTCTTGATGACTACCCTTTTCCTTCTGCCTCTCATGATACCTGGTGTCTAATTCCAACATGATGGCCATGTTTTTTTGAAGAGTTTCAGAATTACCAAGATGGGAAGCCAACTGGTCCAAACATCTTGAGGCAAATCTTCTTCTGTATACACGAATATGGTCCCCTTCTCCCCAATCTTCAATTGTTGACATTTAGCTTCTAAAATCAGAAATGTACAAGGATGAATGACCACTTTACTTCATCCTTTAATTGTCAACTCTTGTTCAGCTTTCCTGACTTCATTGGGATCATCAAACAGAGTGAATAACTGGGCTTCAAACAACTTCCAGTTATTGAGGAGATAGGATGGGTCTTCATTGGAGATATTCTAGAGATATTTTTCAATCCATTTCCCAGCCCTACCAGCAAGAAAAGAAGTTGAGTAAAGAGCCTTCTTCCTGTAAGAGAAGAATCTTTCTGGGTAATTATAGAAAATTAATTTACAGCATTGGATAAATCCTTTCAACTTATGGGCTTGAGTACCATCAAAAGAATCAGGTGCCTTCATTTATGGGGTCTTTGATGATGGGGCTCTTGGATTGTCTCTAGGGGCAACTGCTTGAGTGATTTGTCCCATGAATTGGGTCATTTGCTCCATAATCTTGAGAAAACTGTGTTCAGCTTGAGAGAAAAGAGGTTGATCATAATGGGGTAGATTTGGAGCTTCAGAAGCCTCAGGAACACCTGCCAAGGCAGCTGCCAATTCAGTTCCTTCAGAATCTTCCTCTTCCACAGACCCCTCCCCCTCTTCATCTTTAGCTTCCCCTAATCTACTTCTAGTCCCTGGAGAAATACCAGGATAGCCACCCAACAAGACAGAGAATGATCTTGATCTTCTTTATTTCATAGCTCCTCTTCTGGAGGGCGCTGCTCCTTCTATTGTGGTAATCTGTCCAAATTTGCACTCAGTTGATGAACTGATGGTGTGTGGTCAAGAGGAGCCCTTGCTGTAGGAGTGAGAACAGCTTGACTTCTTTGGGATCTTGTATTCTTGGCTGGAGGGCTATTCTGAACTGGCATTATTGTAGAATAAGAAAATAAAATTTGATACTTGAGTATAAAAAATAAGGCTTGACCAAATCAAATCAAATGAGAATCTTGAGGAATAAATCAAAATCTTGAAGAAATTAAAATAAATGTCAATAAATAAATAAATCACTTAAATTCAAGTAAATTCAAAATCAACATCAATTTCAATAAGTTTTTAAGAAACCAATCAATCAAAATGAATCAAAAATAAATTTCTTGAGGACTTCAATAAATCAACAAATGTTTTCAAAATCAATTCAAGGTCTTGAGGTATCAATCAGTCGATTAATATATTGATGATTCAAATAAGATAAATTAATCAATTCAATCCTTGAAGTCAATAATCAATCTTGAGGTATTCAACAGTCAATAAAAAACAATCAAATCCAACAAATCCTGAATCTGAATCAATTATTGTAAGTAATTCCAATCAATTTACCAATCAATATAAACCTGATAAACCTGAATAAAACAAGAAATAAATTAATAATGAAAGGAAAAGGTCAGAAGAATTTAGAAATGAAGAATCAGTCAACTTTCATATTAATGAAAAGAATGAGATGAAAATTGATGGAGAATCAGAAAACTGTAAAATCATAAGAATCATGAATTCATAAAAAGATCATAATTGATGAATGAATGAAATGAATATAAATGAATGAAAATAAAAAACAATTTTGAGTTAATTAATATAATGTCACAGGGGCTCTTTGAAGTGAAGAGGGCCTGGCACTAAGTAAACTGGGACTCACTTATGGAATGCTCAAGGATGGGATAAGATAGGGTATACTTAAGAGTGTAATAAGAAGATAAGATTTCTAGTAAAATAAATATAAGAAAAGAAGAAACAAAGAATAAGATTAAGAAACAAAAGTGCCAACCACAAAAAAGTCCAAGTCCACTGGTTCAACCTGTCTGAAAGAAAGAGAGGGGTTAATAAGGATATGGCCACCACAACTCATACTGAACAGGTGAGGAAAAGAAGAAAAAACTAACTTAATACCCAAAAATAAGAGTAAAAATATTCATTAAATAATAAATCAACTATATTAACTAACTGGATAAAAATACCCAGAGGGAGGAAGAGGGGCTTGTATATGTGAGAATCCACCAGCCCTGATCCAAAGAGAAATTTCTTGAGAGAAATCTTTATTTGAATTGATTTGGAAAATACAGCCCTTTTATGGATTTACAGGGTCTGTACAAGAGGTGTGGTGAAGCTGGGTGATCATACAGGTTTGGTCTTGTTAATACAAACTTTATTGGGGATATCCATCCTGTACCAATATTGACAGGCTGTATTGATGGACCCAGATGTATGCATGTTTCATCAAGAAGATTTTCTGAAGCTTATTTCTGATTTATATAATGTATTTTCTGGTTTCATGAGTTTTAGTGGGTTTAAGGTTGAATACCCCTTACCCCTGATAGTGGATGTGACAATGTCAGCATGGGTTGCTTGTTGAATCAACTTTGAGGTTTGTTTTCCCTTTCAACTTTTATGCCTTTTGTCAATGCAATTTTTTTCTTTGATTGCTTGAAATTTACTTTCAATTTTTCATCCCACTTCCCTGTTTCTTTCACACTTTTTTCTGTTTTCATTCATAATTACCTCATTATCAAATATCTAATGGATCTCTGTCCCTGCCCCAGCTGCAGGATTCACACAATTATGGCTACTAATGGAAAAACTGAACATGGGCTTCTTGTTCACCTTAGTACTCAAAATAGACATTGGGCTAACTTCTCTTCCCAGTATGATGAATCTATAGTAATTTTAATATTTTCCAATCCTTTCCTAACAGAGAAGTCAGAAGAAATACCCAAAACAACATTACAGCTTAAAAGTTGGACAAGTCATATGAGCAACCAAAAAAATTATTCTCAGAAATAATTTTTAGCTTGAATTACTTCTAAATATTTTTTGCATATTTGCTAAATTTTTTTATCTATATTTTATTTTCTACATTATCATTTGGTTCCATATTGAATGGGGACTTAGTCCATCAAGTTTCAGGAATGCAGGGTATATGATTTCTCACACAATCAAAATGATTTCAAGACAACACACTAATGGATTTGTAGTACCAAATATTCCTTTGGACCTTCAAAAAATCATCAAACGTTTCAATATCAAATTGCAATCTTAAAAATATGTCTGTTTTCAAAGGTTTTATGCACTTTATGAAATCAAGGTAGCTCCCACTCATTGTAATATGAATATTTCAATTAATAGTGTTCCATGTGGAACCAAAATATTCAAAATATAAAAATGAGAACCACTCTCTGTCATCAATTTCACAACAAAAGATCCTGAAGTCTTCTGTGAACCACAACAGATTGCCCATATTTGTTTATCAGGTCAACCCTGTCTGAATATTCCTTACACAGGTTTCAGTACTCAAAGTCTGTCTGATTGGCCCAAATGGCTTATAAATACTCCAGAAATAGAAAATCACATTGAAGAATGGACTTCATTACTGTCTTCAAAGTGCTCCAGCAAAATATTTGATGTATTTCAGGCCAAATTTTGGAAGAGAATTATGAATAATGATGGGCCTCAAAAAAATCTCAACCTAGTATTTTCTCTTTTCATTGATTATCTCAATCCAAGGGTGAACCAAATCTCTGGAAAACAAGTTTACATGGGAATACGTGCTCTCAACTGCCTCAACCTTCTACCATGACTGAGATTTAAACAATACTAAACATGCCTTTCTGGAATGATAACTGCCCTGAACAAACCTGAGCTGTTTACAACAATCAACATACTGAGGACACTGGTTGAAAAACCTCTAGTATTAAGCCAAGGAGTAAAGATTTTGACTTAAGAATACCCTCATGTTTTTAAGGTGACTGTCTGTCTCATTGGTTTGATTAGTTACATTTTAGCCACACACAAGGTGTCAGGCTTTATGTCAAATTCCACAAAAGAAATTTCTCTTACTATGAAATAAACAACAATGAAAGCTGCAAACTAAATCTTGGAACTCTTTCAAAAAATATAAAGCGCTTAAATTATCTTGGAAATGGAAAGAAACTCCATCAACCATGGATTTCCAGCAATTGTCAAGACAAACAGGAGTTTTGTGGTCAGAACTCTATCACTTGCCATATTGGGATCCCATCCTTTGTTCCGCTCTTGGAGTAATGTAACATTGGTATGAGGGGGTTCTTTGGCACCATTTTAGGTTTTTCTGGGTTTTTTATATAGAAGTTTTTCATGAAATAAAAAAGGAATAAGACAATTCAGAAATTAAATCAGATATGATTAATTTGAATGGTACTGGAAATAGTGATACCAGCAATGAAAAAATGAATTATTCTGTGCTGGGATATATACCAAATTACTTGAAATAAACAATCAAAAAAATCAAAGAGGTTATTGTTCCAAAGGGAGTGAGCCAAGTAACCTTTGAGATTGGCAATGCCACAAATGGAAAGCCGTAAGCAATTGAATGGAGTGTATTGTTTTCTGTGTATATCCCTTTAGTATTCCTTAATTCAATATTGGAAAACAAACCAAAAAACTACCTCTTGCTCATCAATCCTGAAGCACTTATTGAATGCACTGGGATTGTGGGTGGCAAGAAAATAACCAAATAAGAAGCAAAACCTTTTTTTCCAGCAATATGAGATTTATCAAAAAACATCAAAAAACCTATTTACTGAAATAGAAATGACACCAAATCATCACTATGAAATGAATATACCAGAAAGGTTAATGAGATGGGGTCCATTGATGGGAGAATCAGAGTTTGGGGGTGAAAGACTCATTGAAATTCTGGGGAAATTAGAAACGAATTCAATGAATCGTATGTATATGATCAGTTGACTATGAAATTAAGCATCTTACCATTTAGCTTACCATTTTATGATACATAGGAGCCATAGAAGAAACCATAATGATGAAATTTGGAAAAATGCAGAGACTTCAACATTCTTCTGAGATGCATGAAGGAATGATAGTAAAAAAAGCATCTCAAAATCAAAGAGGAAAGAATTGGACAAAAAAGATATACCAAATTTCTCAGATACCTCCAAGACACAATTTTGACTCTAAAATATGATTGGCATTGCCCATATTATTGCCCAGTACTACAGAATTACGTAACTGAATACAATGACATTACTTGTGACTTTGGATTGAAACTCTCAAAGACTTCACCAAATAATCTTATCTATATCAACAGATCTCATCAAGAAATACAGTTTGGGTATGTCACTCATATTCTTTACTTGGAATGTGAGGATCTCCAAAACGGTCCCATTATATGGATACACTGGCTAGAAAGCATCAAAGAACACAATGAGGGGTTTGAGAGGCTAGAAAAATACTTGATGTCTTGTAACATAAAGCATTAAAACCTGACCTGTGATTTTAGTTTCATTACCATCTATCAGATTTCGGGCTTGAGAGCTTATTGTAAGATCTCTGCTTGGAAATTAGGTTTCTCAGATCCAAGTATTTTATCCTGTCCGATTAATAGGTTTTTTGGTATAGAAAATTTGGTTTATTCTGCTCTTATTATTTCTATAAATTCAGTTTTGTAAATGTTCTCCGGGTTGAAATTATGTCAAAATTTGATGATAAAATGATTTTAGCTAATCAAAAAAGACCTCAAACGTTTTGTGATAAGTCACTCAATCCTGAAGTACTTGTTACATCCCTTGTTTTAAGCTTTACCATTTTCATTCTGCTAGAAAATAATTTTTGAGACTAATCTTTAGGGATTATTCTTGATTTCATTAATGGGTAACTCAAAAACTTAAATGATGTTTTCCATCTTTTGGAAAAAATTCCTCAAAGCTACTACTCCTTTAAATGACTGTTTGATAATTCTAAATTATATAAAAACTCAGACTACTGTACTTACAAAATTTAAAGCAGTATCAATATTACTAAGATCCTAAGTAATTTTATTTTATGATCATGGGATTGATTTCAAAATGATGAGATCACATTAATCAAAAACATGTGGATCAATCTTTATGTTATTACCCTCATATGCTATATGAGTGTTAGTAAATAACATTTTCACAGGAAAAAATATGGATTTTTATTTTGAAATCGGTGTTTGAGAATTAATTTCCTTCGTTCAGATTGAATTAAATGAAAATTCCTCTGGCTCATCAGAAATTATGTGATATGCAGTATATATTTCAAAATTATACACAATTTTTTTATTTTTCAATGATTAAATTTGAAAATTTTGTGTGTGTGAGGAAAAATTCCTCATTATGCTCAGCATAATTCTTGTTGGAATAATGGAATTTTTCATTCAATAATAAGGTTAGAATGTCATCTTAAATGGTATTTTGAATCAAAATCAAATGCAATATTTGTATTTTAAGTAAGGTTATTTTTAGTTGAAAATCAACCTGAAAATGTATTGTATTTTTGAAAATAATGTGTTTTTTATCTAAAATTTATTTTTTAGTTGAAAATACATTTTTATATGTATTTTTTATTCAAAAATACATTCAAGGATGTACTTTTTTCTCAAAAATACATTCAAAGATGTATTTTTTATTGAAAAATACATATAAATTTGTATTTTTATTTGGAAATACATGTTTGAATTTATTAATGGTTTCAGAATACATTTGATAGAAAAAGTTTTATTTGAAACTGGAATTAAAAATGAATTTCTTATTTGGATACCCTTAATATTGTATTTTTTTTGGATAAATTAAAGAATTGATTTTTAAATTGAAAATACATTCAAAATTTTATTTTTTATTTCAAAATGAATTGAAAGATTCTTTTCTATTTGAAAATAATTTTAAAAATGTATTTTTACTTGGAAGCACATTTCTATAGGTATTTTTATTTGAAAATACATTTAATAATACATTTTTTATTTGAAGATATATTTTAAAATGTTTCTCTAAGTTGCAGATACATTTAAAATGTATTTTCATTTAGAAAGACACTTAGAATTGTATTTATATCTGTTTACATTGAAGGATGTATTATTTATTTGAAAATATGTTTTTAAATCTATTCAAATATAAAAAAATATTTTAGTGTGTTTCCAAATAAAAATTCATTTTTGAAATGAAAAAACATCTTCAAATGTATCAAGATGAAAAATACACTTTCAAATGTGCTTTCAAATATAAAATACATTTTTGAATGTATTAAAACAAAAAAATACATTTTATGCAAGTATTTTCAACTAAATAATACTTTTTTGGATGTACTTTCAACTAAAAAGCAATTTTTGAATGTACTTTCAACTAAAAAGTACATTTTTAAGGTATCCGAGCACAAAAAGACATTTATAAAAGTCGTTTCAGTATTTTAAAGTAAAAAATAAATGTTCAAATGCATTTTCCATTAAAAATAAGTTCTCAAATGTATCCAAAGAAACATAGATTTTTGAGTGTGTTTCCAAATAGACATACATTTTGACATGTACTTTCTTATGAAGACTTCATTTTTCAATGTATTTACCAAAATGAAATACATATTTATATGGAAAATCGACCAGAAAAGAGATTTCTAAATGTATTTTCAACAAAAAAATAATTAAAAATGTATTATTGATTTGAAAATTCATGTATAAATGTAATTTTTATTTGAAGACACATTGATCAATGTATTTTCTGTTTGAATAAATTTAGAAATGCCAAAAGAAAAATCACATTTTTGAATGTATTTCAAGCTAAAAAAGAGATTTTATCTTAAATTAAAAAAGGTCGAAGGTATTTTAAACTGAAAAATACCTTCTTATATTTAGAAAAATACTTTTTTAAGTATGTTTCCAAATAGAAATACATTTTTTAATGTATTAAGAATGTATTTCCAGATCAAAACTGCATTCATAAATGTATTTACCAAAAAAAATACATTTTTATATGTATAATCCCCCACAAAACACATTTTTGAAATTATTTGCAATTTGAATACACTTAACAATTTCCAAATGTAAAATAGATTTTTAGTTGTATCCAAAAAACAAAGTACATTAATAGAATTGTTTTCAAATAAAAATACATTTGTAAATGTATTTTAAACTAAAGGATACATTTTTAAATGTAGAATCAACTAAAAAATGAATTTTCAACCAAAAAATACATTTTTAAATGTATCGAAAGAGGCATACATTTAAAAGTGTGTTTCCAGATAGATACATTTTTGAATTTATATTCAGATACAAAAATAAAGTTTTCAAGGTATTTACCAAAATAAAATACATTTTTCTATGTATAATCAGCTAAAAAACACATTTTTCAATGTATCTTAAACCAAAAACCAATTGAAAACGTATTATTTATCCGAAAATACATGTGAAAATTTATTTTCCATTTGGGTTAATTCAAAACAGTTTTCTTATATGAAAATAAAAGTATTAATGTTTGTTTTGTTGGGAAATACATTTGAAAAAACATTTGTAACACATTTAAAAAAAATTATTTGAAACACATTGAAAAGTTGAAAATGTATTTTCTATTTGAAAATACATTTTAAAATGTATTTTACTTTGGAAACACACTTAAAATTGCGCCTTTAATTTGATTATACATTTGTAATTAATTCTCACTTGAAAATCCTTTCAGAATTTCATTCAAACATTCAAGCTCATCAAAGAATTGTACTCAAAAAGCTGATTTGAAATACAGATATCATCTTTAAATGTGATTCCATAGAAAATAAATCTAAAAATATAATTATAACTACAAAAACGTTTCAAAAGTTCTTTCATTAAAAATAAATACATTCAATTTGAAAATTGGCACAAGAATAAGGAAATAAATCTAGGTATTTTATATTGCAATATAATACTTCTCATCTGTTATTCTTTGGGCTAGCAAACAGTAGTCTTTCCAATGTTGAAGCAAGTATGTTTTTTGTTCTGTAATAAAAAAAATTCTCAGCTATAGAATTGTCAGAGGCATTCAAAAATCATTCAAAATTTATCAATGTGGAGATCCTATTTTCAAAGTCAAACGTAACCTATAAAACAAGCCAGAATAACTATTTACAGGAATATGGCAAGTTATATAAATCTTTCTATGAATTTATATTTGACAAATCATAATTCTTACCAAAGCTTTAAATTCATTTGCTTTCATATCATAAATATCCTCATAATCTTAAATAAACAAAAACAAAAAACTTTAATTCATTTCTATATGAAAAAGAGGAATTCATCTTTCCTACCATGCAGACCATTCATTTTCAAAAACTACATGGCTTGATCCATGAGTGGAATCATCCGGCTGACAAAAATCTTTCATTTCAGGATCTTGGTCATGGATTTGATTTAATTCAGCCAATTCTTGAACTTCTTCTTCTCCATTTCTCTCCTCTTTGCTTTATTCTAATTCAGACTTGGTGTCTAGTTCTTCATCTGAATCATCTTATTCTTCTTCATTGGGAATTTAATGAGAAATATCATAGCAATCAATGACTTGATACCAGTACTTATTGGGGAATTTCTTATCACTCAAGCTCTCATAAGGTCATCCAGCTCCTCTAAGAGATTTTGAGGCATTAGGAAGGAATGAAATGTTGAATGCATCAGCAGTTAGAGTCTTCTGTCCATCTGGAAGGCTGTTGAGCCAGAAGGATCATAAAACTTGATTGAGAGGCCCTTTGGGAGTTGGGTTCATACTGATTTAAAAAGTTAATCTTGAATGAGGAGTTAATTTTGGTTTGATGTTTTTCTGTTATATTTCTTGGCCTTGTAAATCTCCTCATCAACCCTTCGCATGAACAAACTTTCATTTTTTGATTTACATTCAAGTTTGTTGATTTGATACTTGTTGGAACCAGGGATACACTCATCATCATTATGTGAATCAACATTTTCTAAGATTTTCAAGTAGCTTCTTGAGAATTCTTGAGAAACAGAAATTCATAGCGCATATTATTTAACTGAAAGAAGACAGTTAAGCTAGAGATATTATAGTAAATCCATAATAACTCAACCACTAACTCCCAGTCTAGCCCATAATACAGCTTGCCTCTCTTTATCTCTTAGATACTTATCACTTTCTTTCATTTCTTGCTTGTGTTGTTTGGCCAATGTGAAATAGACAATGGGACTGTAGGTTGCTTCTATCAATTAAAGTTTGTCCAAGAGCTTTAGGTTGACATTCATAGACTTATAGGCTCCACCAGCAGTGGGCGTACAAGAAGTTTCAATTGCACTCATTCAGCATATCTCATTGTAAAGTGAATCATCTGGGCCCATTGGTAGATCCCAATTTTGGCTATTAGTGCAAGGATATACATAAACAAGAGGTTGTTGAGGTTGATGATACCATGGGCAATCTTTTTCTTTCCAAATTTCACTCCTTTCAATGTGAGGATTTCATTTTCTGATACCAAGGATGTGGTGTTAGAATTGTACATTGCTTGTATAATCTCATGAAGAAACTAAAATCAAGTATTGAATTCTTTCAGCAGGGAATAATCAGGTACTACAAGAGTTTAATCTTGATTAACAAGGACCCATAGTTCTGTTAGGGGTTTAGAGAAGGCATTCTAAATTAAAAGAAATAAGCACACAGAAACCTGAATTCAATTAGATTCAAAAAAGCTCAAATGACTGACTTTTTTGGTTCAAATCCTTCAGGAATTTCATCAATGGTTTTCTGATCGGGGTTTTCTTTTTTATTGGTTAAGTTTGCTTTTTTGAATTTTTGTTTCTTATATTCTTGATTCAATTTTTTCTTTATCCTCCAGAGGCTGTGCTTGATCTTGGCTGATTTTCTTTATTGTAACTTGACTTTGAAGCCCTGTTTTTTTCATTCTGTAGCTTTGACTTTTTCTGCGGATGTTAGAGCTTTGTTTTGGACATGTAGATGGGTTACTTGAGAGAGTAGTCCTTCTCATGCTTGATCACCAGAGTATACTTGTTCTTCAAGCTTTCTGATATGGTTGGCTTGTTTATTAAACATCTTGTTGAGATCAGGTGGGGGGGTGGACCAGAAGTGTGAGTGGTGGTTGAGTTACTTTTGGACCCAAAAATCATAAGTAATATAAATAAATCAGTCAATTGAACGTGGTATTGGGATTCTACTATATTCTATCAAATCTTTTGGTGAGTTTGGTGAGAATAAGGAATATATATAAGAAAACAATTGTATATATACCAAATGCAATTATATAAATAGAGAAATGGAAAGTAAGTTATTTTCAAGAGATAAGTATATACAGTAAAAAGATAAATAATGATTAGAGTCAAAGCAACATAAGGCATGAGAAAATCGTTTTTGAAGACGAGTAAAAGAATTTGGTGAGGAAGGGAACACATTATTACTTACAAAACAAACCTTTATAAAGTAGATTTCCAAAAAACAAAGGTATTCAAACTTGTCTATGCATTGTTCCAAATAAACAGACATTAATAATTAGTATTACTAAACACACCTCAGAAATTCAAAATTGATTTAATGCACCTTTTTACTTCTTCGATTGTGAATGAACCCCTTGAAAAAATGAAACATTAAATCATTTTATAGACTGTAAATTTTGAAAAAACCTTAATTTTTGTCTCTTGAGAAAGGATCTGTGATAAAACTGATAAATAACATGACGGGAAGCTGATTGTGTTCAAAAAAGGGAAACTTCAGGATGAATCCAATGGAAAAGGATATGTTTAAATGTTGATTCATAGGATAGAATCAAAAGGAACCTTTTCTGGGCACACAGCATGGCCTGTGCTGTCCATCAGTGCAACGTAGCAGTGATTATGTCAGCTATTTTTCAGTAGTGCACTATACTCCCTAACTGATAGCATTACTCCTCACACTAACAGCTCATACAACAAATTTCAAAATTTGCTTCAAAAAAAAATTCTTCTTCCTTAAAATTAAAAAAATAAGAAAAAAAAAATTTTTTAATGAAAAAAAATTTCCAACATATAACAAAAAAAACCTTCCAAAATAAAAAAAGGTTTTTTAAAAAAAAGAAAGCTAAGGAAAAAAATAGTCCTTGTATGACTTTAAACTACAGGATAGCAGCCTAAAGGCTAAAATAAGTCCATGTATGAGTTTAAACTACAGGGTAGGAACCTGAAGGCTAGGGTGAGTTCATGTAGGCCTTTAAACTGCAGGGTAGCACACCAGAGGGCTGAAAATGCAAGTAAAAGAAATAAATAATAAAAATGTCAATAGTAGCAAAAAAAAGTGAAGAATAGAATGGTGAGGACTTCAAGGTGCAAATAATCAAGAATATTCAATAAAACTAAAACTATCAATGTTAATATTCTTTGTCCTCTGTAAGAAAGTCAACCTCTCCCTTGTGTAATTCTGGACTAGGGTTTTCAAATTTCCCTGTATGAAATTAAAATGCAGGATCTGTTATGCCTGATATACTTGTTTTTATCCATCTAGATTTAATTTCCTTGTATCATTTCAAAGTAAAACTCTCATTCAATCACAAACAAAACTAAAAACAAGATACTGAAGGAAATTTCTCATTTCACCTAAACAATTGAAATAAAAAATAAAAAATGATATTATCAATTGATACTTTCACCCAGCTCACTGCTAATGGAAGCTCAAGCCAATTCAGAAAAATATAAATCAGTACCCAAGAAAGTTAGACCATTGAATAAAGCTATTCCTCAAAATATGAATCCACCTTTGGAAATACCTGAACTATCAAGAGATCCATATGTAACACCTTCATCACCCAACCCACCTCCATTTATTAAAACATCTGAAGTTACAGCAGAAAGAACTTTAATAATAAATTTTGGATCATCCGGATGGTTATCGCAAGAAACAAATTTTCAAAAGCCTTATATTACTAAGGGCAAAGGCTATAGCATTTTTTGAAGAAAGAGGAGTACTTAAAAATTCTTTTGAAAATCCTTAAAAAATACCAGCTATACCGCATGAACAATTCCAAAAGAAACCAAAATCAATAACAAAATCAATGTTACCTCAATTTATTAGGCTATTCAGAGAAAGAATACATACAGGACTCTATGAGAAATCAACATCAAACTATGATAGTCCAGTATTTTTTGTAGAAAACCCAATAGAAAAATTAGAATAGTTCATTATCTACAAAACCTCAGAAAAGTGACAATAAAAGATGCAGGATTAACACCAAATTCCAATGAGTTTGTGGGATCATTTCCAGGAAGAGAATTTTATAGATTAGGATATATTATGGGAGGATATGATGAAAGAGGGTTGGATATCACTACAAGCCCCCTTACAATCTTTGAAACACCACAGGGAAGACTTCAGCTTACTAGACTACCTCAAGTTGCAACAAAAGCTGGGGAAGGTTATCAAGCACAAATGAATGGGATACTTCAGGAGCAAATACTAGAGCGCCTTGGATTATTTATAGATTATGGAGGGATTAAAGGACCCAGATCAACATCTCAGAACACAAAATTGAAGGAGAATCCATTCATAAGAAGATTTGTATGGGAATATGAATTAAAATTTTGAAATAATCCTTTCAGTATAGAAGAGGCAGGATTCACAATTTCAGGATCAAAATTTGCATTTTGTGTCCCATCACTTGAGATGGTAGGGCATGTTGTATCTTTGGGAGGAAGAAATATTTCAAAACAGAAGATAAAAAAGATACAAAACTGGCCCAGACCAATAACGAAAAAGGAAGCTAGAGGACGTTTAGTACTATGTGCATATGTTACAATGTTTATCAAGGACTTTTCACAAGTTTCAGAACCATTGAGATTATTGAGAAGGGAGGATGTACTATGGAAACGGGATGAAAAATCTGAAGAATCTTTTATGAAACTCAGGAAGATAGTAGGAGAAGAAGTAACTTTAAAGACATTGAACTATGAGAAACGGTTGGGGAAGATAAAATTAGCAATAAATTCAAGTTAAATTGCAGCTGGTGCAGCTCTTATGAAAGAGGATGAGAATAGACAGGATAGACCAGTACTATATGAATCAGTAACCATTTATAGACTAGAATCTGAATACTTGCATCCTAAATCAGAACTGTGTGGTGGTGCAAGAATACTCAGAAAACTTCAAACAATATTATGGAGGCAACACTTTGAGATTTAGGTAAATGCAAAAACTTTGATAGAAATGATAAACACACCCTGTTTACCAAATGCACGAATGACAAGATGAGTAGCATTCATTCAGCTTTTTTCTTTTGATCTGGTACACAACGTAGGGAAGACATTGACTATGCCAAATGGGTTATTGAGAAGACAAAAGGGGGAAGATGAAGATGAAATTGAAATGAATTATTTTGATGAGGAGGAAGAATGGATCAAAACTCATCCAGGATTTGTCCTAAAGGAAGCAAATACAAGAAAAGTGGGAAAATTCCAAAGAAATAAAACAAGCAATATTGAAATTCCAATATAACAGGAAGTATTTGGAAAACATATTAAGGAATATTTGAATAGTTTTAAAAAGCTGCCAAGGATTGGGGAAGAATGCTTCAAGAGAATTAAAATAGGTCAGTAAATTTATATCTGCAAGTATTGGGGAGGAATGCTTCAAGAGGATTAAAAGAAGGTCAGTAAATTTCTATCTAGAAGGAGGGAAGCTGAAAAGGAGAAATCAAAGAATCCACAAATAGTTGTATATAATGGAAAATCTCAGAAACGTATTCTAAAGAAGATGCATGGAGAATTGGGTCATTTAGAAGAAAATGAATCATATAGAGTAATGTAAAAAAGATATTGGTGGGAAGGAATGAAAAAATGTAGACAAGAAATGGGTTAAATCATGGCAAGAATTCCATACAAGGAGTCATTTTCACCAAAAATAAGAATGAAATATATCTGTAACATATACTTCATTTGAGAGAGTGAGTATGGATGAAGTCTATATTAAGGCAGGAAGCTGAAAATATTTAGTGGTGGCAAGAGATTTCTTTTCAGGATTGCCAGAAACTGTGGCATTAAATAGGCTAACTGTGAAATCAGTCTCAGAAAGCATTTGTAGATATGGAGCACCCAAAGAAGTAATGGTAGATGGAGAAGCAGAATTTGGAAAATAACTACAAGGAGAAGTAAAAGAGCTGGCTCAAGAAGCAGAATAACTACATCTTACTACCCAGAATCATAAGTAATTGTTAAAAGAGGCCATAAGCAATTAAAGGATGGACTTGGAAAATGTGTGGTGAAAATGGATCTAAATGGAAAGAAGACTTACCAATTGTGACCTGGGAAGATATAATTTTGTAAAAAATAAAAACAGGATACTCACCACTTGAGCTTCAATTTAGTCAGGAGGCTGTCTTACAAATTGAACTTGAAAAAACATATACTTGGCCATAGAATGGAATAAAATATTAACAACAGAAGAGAAATTGGAAGAAAGAGCCAAACAGATTTTAAAAAAAGAGGAAAAAATATCAAAAGAAAAAGATAAATTAAGAGAATAAATAAACAAATCAGTTCAATACTTGGAAAAAATGATGGAACACAAACTGAGAAATCCACTTCAACCAGGGGATTTGGTATTAGTTTAAAACAAAACACTTGAGTCACAATGAGGATTACAATTTCAAAACCATTTTAATAAACTCTTCAGAGCTATAAGTCAGTTAAATGATGGACCTTATGAGCCTGAAGAATTGGATTGTACTAATTTGACAAGGAAATTTGCATAAAGTCACATAAAGAGATTTTATTCAAGGGGGAAGATAGTTCACGTAAATTCAGAGTCAGGAAGCAAAGGAAGTGAAGAAGGTTAAGCTGGATATTCAATATTAAAGGAAGAACAAATGGAAAACAATGCAGAATCTTATTTTTATTGGAAAGCTTTCAACTGGAATGATAGAGACAGAATTGAATGGAGAGCAGGATGTGATACTTTATATCAATTATACCAGTATGAAGCTCACCAACTACATTTAAAAAATTTGAAGAATAATTTGAGGGAAAAAGAATAAAATTGTGTAATAACTACAGGGAAATATTTGGAATAACTCTGGACATGGAAATAGGAATTAGGGAATAACTCCCAAGAGGAAAAACTGTGGAATAACTTGGGAGATGGAAATAGGAAGCATAGAATAACTCCAAAGATGGAATTATGGAATGAAGTTTCAGAATGACACTGGGAATTAAAATAGAACTACTAAATCTTTGAAAGAAGAAATAGGAATAAAACTGTGGAAGTTTGGAGCGAAAATGAAAATCAAATTTCAGAATTAAGAGGACAAATGAGAATATCGTTGGAGAATTTTGGAAAAGAAATTAGAATGAAATTAAGGAATTCTGGAGGAATTCTGGAATAGGACTACAGAGTTTTTGGCAGAAGGAATATGTGAGCCTTTGCAATGTGACCAAATATCCAAATAAGTCACAAAAGACTCTACAATACTTATTTTAATAATTAGAATTGAAATTATTATCTTAAAATAAGTGAAAATGCCTTAAAAAGAATAAAAGCTTGATTATCTCAGAAACCAATGTATAAACATTTAAAAATGAAATCACCATTATATTCCCCATGAAAGGCTACACACATAGAATTTCTATGCAATATCTGAAATTTCAATACTTCATGAGAAAACTGAATATCTGCACTTTTATGATCAGCACATGTATTCATGATTTTCAGATTAGATCTCATAAAATTATTCATAAAGTAATATAAAGTGGTCCCTGATACATTTAAGGAAATATTATCGTAGAAAAATGGAAAAATCATTTTTTATATTAGTTTTGATAATATTAGTTCTTTATTGTTTAGTATTGAGAAGGTCAAAATTCCTGTCTAGATAGTTGAAGGTATAAAGAAACCAAGTTGAGATACAATTACTCACTTTCTGGTGCATTGAGAGCTCTCCATAATTCCCAATAGTTACAAAATGGGGTTAGTATTAAGTAAACTGTATTTAAAATGTAGATAAAATATACAATACAGCCAACATGGTTCAAAAAGTCATTACACAGAAATATATCTCCATAATGTATTTTTCAATTATCAAATAATTTATCAAATTTATTCTTTAGTAATATCTATACATGAAGATTAAATTTAATAAAATTTCCCACAAACACTAGCATTTTCAAATCTTTATTTCATTTCTTGATAAAGACACTACCCTAATTTCTTTCATATAAAAGCCAAAATGATCTTTGTTTTTCAAATATTGAAGTAGTTCAATAGATAAAGATGGTTAATTCAGAATTGGAAATATATGCAGAAGAAGATAAAAAAGTGAATATAAGTGGTTATCAATATATAAAAACATTTAATAATACAAAAAATAAAGAAATGCGTGTTTTTTATGCTTTGAAATTCTTTTATTAAAATTGTTTTTGAGATGAAGATTGAAATTGTTGTTAGTTAAACCATGAAATCGTAGAATAAAAATGTGGCTAATTATAGAACTGAAACCAAATATTCCAGTTTTGATAATTATATTATCTATTTAAAAGTGTAAAACAATCCTCTAAATAAATTGATTGGCTGAGATAGGGGTATGGTTTTATAATATATAACACAGTTTTGTGGTCCCCTCCTTAAAGTTACTTTTTCCCATACATATTGAAAGATTATTTCAATTTTTTTTAAATCTCACTTTAAACAGAGGAGAAGAAAAGTATACAGTTCAATTATAGGGTATATTTTTTACAATATTTCTATGTGAAAGAAGTCCAAAATTCTGAGAGAAATTTTATCACTAGTGAGAAATTTGTTTGAAACTTGTAGGCTTTTAAGTAAATATAGCTCATACATGGGCTGTCATAAGTGGGCTTCAAAAATAATTAATGTTGAAGCTAAAATACACATTTAAAAATCTACAAGAGAGACCCCCAAAGGTTGAATTTACTATAAATTTAATGATCAAAAGGAATAAAGAAGATTAAAAAAAAGGGGAAATCTGAATAATTTTTTTAGGGTGTTGGTAAACACACGTAAGCCCTTACGTGTTTTTACCATAAACTTACGTGTTTTTACCAAATTATGGCCAAAGCACGTAAGTAACCTAATTTTTTTATAAAAATTCCTCAGGCTCATTTTTGAGAATTTTTAACATTTTTTTTTGCCATATTTTTTCCGACATGGGATGTGAAGGTCCCCAAATTTTTTCAAATTTTTTTTTTGCCCAATTTTTCTATTTTGGGCAATTTGGTAAAATGGCCCATTTTTTTGAAAAAATTCATTAAAAATATTCCCACTTATGAATTTCAATGATTTTTTTTTTAAAATAAAGGTGAGAATGTTGAGAATAATAAACCAGAAGCCCAACATTTTGGTATTTTTTTTGCAAGAACATTTGTAGGCCCAAAAAGTCCTTGTTTTTTTATGTTTTTTTGTTCATGTTTGTAGTTGAATTGAAAATGCCATTTATGACATAAATTGAATTCAAAATTTAATTTATGATGAGTGGAAGTTAAAATTTGATTTTTGGCATTAACAGTGCCATTTATCACATCAAAAGTTCCATAAATGGCATCACTAATGACATAATAATGCCATAAATGGCATTAAGAATGACATACAGATGCCATTTATGGCCAGAAAATTGGCATAAATAGCATTACAGCAATGCCATAAATTGAATTTAATGGCCTTGACAATGCCATTTATGCATTTAAAAATGCCATAAATGGCCTTAAAAATGGCATTAATGGCCTTAACATTGGCCTTAAAAATGGAATTAATGGCCTTAACTATAACATAAGTGGCATCAAAAATGCCATTTATGGAATCAAAAATTCCATTGGTGGCATTACATAAATGGAATTAACAATGCCATTTATGGTGTTACATAAATGGCATTATGCCATTTATTGCATTGATAATGCCATTCATGGTATTAGTAATGCCATTAATGGCATTGTTAATGTGGCATTATTAATGCCATTTATGGCATTAATGGCATCAGAAATGTTGCATTTTTGATGCCATTAATGGCACTGTTAATACCATTAATGGCACTGTTAATACCATTAATGGGACTGTTAATGCCATTTATGGCAGTGTTAATGCCATTTATGGCACTGTTAATGCCATTGATGGCACTGTTAATGCCATTGATGGCACTGTTAATACCATTAATGGCACTGTTAATGCCATTTATGGCAGTGTTAATGCCATTGATGGCACTGTTAATGCCATTGATGGCACTGTTAATACCATTAATGGCACTGTTAATGCCATTTATGGCAGTGTTAATGCCATTTATGGCACTGTTAATGCCATTTATGGCACTGTTAATACCATTAATGGCACTGTTAATGCCATTTATGGCAGTGTTAATGCCATTTATGGCACTGTTAATGCCATTTATGGCACTGTTAATGCCATTTATGGCACTGTTAATGCCATTTGTTATGGCATTTTTAATGCCATTAATGGCACTGTTAATGCCATTTATGGCACTGTTAATGCCATTTATGGCACTGTTAATGCCATTTATGGCACTGTTAATGCCATTTATGGCACTGTTAATGCCATTTATGGCATTAATGGCATCAGAAATATTTCATTTATAATTCCATTAATGGCACTGTTAATGCCATAAATGGAATTTTTAATGGCACAAATGGCATTAATGGCATCATACATGCCATAAATAGCCATATTTCATTTAAAAACCATCCCTTACGTGTTTTTACCATAAAATTACGTGTTTTTACCAATTGATGGTAAAAACACATAAGTTTTTAGTAAAAACACGTAAGCTCTTACGTGTTTTTACCAATTTGCTTACGTGTTTTTACCAATACCCTTTTTTTAATCATATATGTTTGAATTATTGAGCTCTGACAATCCCAACCCAGAACTTCTATTGAGTCAACTGAATTGATACTTTGTGGCTTTAATTTAATCGAAAAATTCTATTTCTAAATTCAATTTCTGTGCTATCTCCAACCTGAATCCAATCTCTCTCCCATATCAAATTCCAAATGCAACACCTGCTTTCAGGTGTAGCAATTCTTCTTATAGTGACACATTGTTACAATCTCAAACAGGGAGTTATTTTTACTACAAAATATAATGCATCACTTGAAAATTGGATGGCCCGGGAGACCAAAGTAACTTGCATTGAATTCTATTGTAAGGCACATATGTTTGGGTTCAGGGCCCATACCATCCACCTGGCTGCATGTGATGGCCTGAAGGCCCTTGGCAGCCACCCCCCTGATACATATAATAAGGTAGAAAACAAAAATTAAAATGTAATTTCTATTTCAAGCCTTTTTGACCCACCAGAAGACCTTAATTTGCAGTAAAACTAAATCATTGGTAAGATAAGTTTTATGGGATTATACTTACACCACAGCCCCCAAAAGAGCCAGAAGTTCATCACAAATTTGAATCTCAACTGTAATTCTGACAAACAACCAATGCAAAACACTAGTTTCTAGGTCTCAAAAAGATTGAGCTCAACTTACAAGATTCTAAATTGGGAATTTCTTTGAAAATATTCCTTTAATAGCTGGTGCACCCCTGATTCATTGGAATCATTTTGACTATCAACCCTTTAGTGGAAGAAGTCCAAATTGATGGTTCACTTCTTGCAGCCCCTCTATGGAGCCACCCTACTTATATGTGGGTCTTCTTACCCCACAGTAAAACATGCATTACCACCATATATAATCCTCATTGAAGATATAAGGCAGGTAAGTAATTGTCTTTTCTCTATGTTAGACCAATTTCAAACTGATAAGGAGCTATCAGTCATCTAAGAAATATGATGATTCTGCCATTGAACCATCCTACCACCCAATGATACAAAAAATATCAAAATAAATAACAATTCTCCTCAGAAAGAGGCTAGTGATATGCACATTGATATTTGATTCAATACTTAATCTCACATTTTTTAACTCACAATTCAACACTTTGAAAGTTCAGGACATCATCAGCCCATGTGGCCAAAATGCGTGAAGAGGAAGCCGGGAATTTTTCACTATTCCCAATCAGGAGCAACGTGATGTCTATAATTTGCCAAAAGAGCCGAGATTAACCCTTGCCGCCTCTATCTCAAATACGCCTAAGTATCCAATGAACTTCCATTGATTCTATGCTAAAGAAAATCCATTGGAATCAACTAGTGTATATATTAGCTATTCCTATCTCTCTCTCTCCTACTTTACTTGTAAATTTTTCTTTTCCTCCCTCATCTTTTATTCCTTTTATTTTCTTCTTGTCACATTTTATACTTATTCCTTTTCTATATCTTATCACTAGTGTAAAGCCATGGCTATTGTTACCAGCACTGATATTAGTTTCTGTTTATTAATTATAAAAATATATCAGAAAAATAAACTGATCCTGGTTTTGATAAACCACTTTGTTGTATTTTCACCAGTATCTATCAATATCGCTATCTTTGTTGATATTACTTGTATCCCACTTTTATTTACATACTTCCTTTTACTTTGTCATTCTTCTTACTGTTAATACAAACCTTCATTTCTCTTTTTTCAACACATGACCCTCTTATTGAGAGGTCAACAAGTCTATTGGACAAGATGTAACATTTTTCAACCCTTGAAGTTAGAAGTTCTAAATTAGAACTGCAAAGGTATCTTGCAGAACCTCCAGAACCAAAAAAACAGATATCCTCTTATTCTGGAAGTGCCAAGGTAAATTATTGCCCACCTTGATCCTGATGGCTTGCAAATATCTAGGCATACCTGCTATCAGTACACCATCAGAATGTGTTTTCTCAGGTGATAAAAGGATTTTTTTGTATCTACATGCTTCAATCATGGCTTTTCATGTTGAGCAGTTGGCAGGTGTGAAGGATTAGGCACACACATTTGGCTTACTTTACAACCAAATTCAGTGATTTCTTTTTTTGTTTCTTTGCTCTCATATAATCCATGCTTTGATTTATAAAGGCTACCTTGGGATCCCTTTGGGGATCACAATCTAATCCCGTGCCTGATCCCTATGAGGATTAAGAAAAAAACCCATAAAAAGTGGTTCCTGAGTCCTGATCCCGTTTGAGTTTCCCACAGGAAATCTCTAAAATGTCAGGATCGGGGACCTGGCACAATATCCCCCCTTGATTTTTGTCATATTTTTCTGTATACTTCAAAGAATTCTTTACCAACATGATTGTCAATTTTCCAAGAGCATCTCCAACCATTTCTGTAAATTTTTTTGTAAGTTACATTCTGTAATGGAAATTTCCCGAAAAAACCGTACAGAATTTCTGTCAACAGCAATTGTTTGTTAATTTCCATTCTGTACCTGGAAAATTTGACATCACAGAATGGCAACAGCAATCACTTGTTTCTTACAGACCCATGAGGTTTGATATTTATAAGATTTTTGTCAAAAAATTATAAACAACCACTTTAATTCTTATAGAAATGAGGAAACAAGTCCAAAAAGAAATACTTTTTACAATAAAAAGTTGATTCATCAAATGGTGCAAGGTTAAAACTTAGTGAGGATTGGGAAGATATGTAAAGAATTTTGGTCACGGAATTCCATCAAATTCTGTAGTCAAGTATAAATCTACATTCAAGCTACAGAATTTGATGGAATTCCGTTGCTACAGAATGCCTTACAGAAGACTAGCGTGAGAGATTGAAAAAAAATTCTGTAAAAACCCTTTACGGAAGGGGTTTTTTTTTTTTTTTTTTTTTAAATAGTGCTATTGATTTCACATACCACACTAGTAAGCTATTTACATGAATTTCACTAAAACTATATACAAGTATAAAATTTCCAATGCCAGCCCTAGAGGTCAACTGAGTCTTAGACTTTGAGCTATCTATAAGAGATTGCGGGGATTGTGTGTATGTGCATAGCCTCTCCATTTTTTTTTTTTCTTCGTTAGAGGGGATCCGTTCAGCTCAGGCCGGTCGTGAGTTTCCTTTCCAGCTTCCCGCCATGAAAAAAAAAGGTGGTTGGGGTGCGTTTCATATGGGTCGCCAGTCCATAAGAAAGCTCCATCTTTGGGTGTGTTGCTTGGGGTGGTTTGTGGTTTGTGATGGGTCAGGTCACATTGATGGAAGAGATTGGGTTGTTTTGGTTTGGTTTAAAGGCCTTCCAGTTTCAGGTCGCTCCCGTCGACCTGGCCTCCCAGACCCCCTCACGGAAGGGGTTTGCAGAAACGATTGGATGGAGTGCTCAGATGAGGAATGTTGTATCAAAATAATTCAAATGCAAATATGCTTTCAAAACCATTAAAGCTAGATAGTGATAGAACAATATTGCATAAAAATAAATCAACGTCGAAAGTAATGTTCCCCCAGGGGAGTTCTGGGATTCTCGCACTTCTCTAATTTTTCTCCTCATAAATCTATCGACGGTTATTGTTTTATTTTGTATATTTCTATTTCAAGTACCCAATTCTCAGAGGGGACATCTAGAAACAATTTGTAATTACAATTGAAGTAGCTTATAACTTAAAGGAATATATATAACAGAAATGGAATCATTTACCTATACCTAGGAAGATGAGGAAATTCATTTCAAATTACAAGTTAAAAATTGCTGCTGCCGTAACGATCAAGCCACACACCGATCACGGACATGACCGATTGTCAGGAGCTATTGCTCTCAGCCTGAAGAAGGCTAAGTCAGGAATTCTCAGTTTTCTACTAATTTGATGGCTTTGGAATCAATTCTCAGTCTGCTGTCTTTTAACCAGCTGGATTGCAGTGTTCTTTGCAATAGATAGGGCGTTCATCATCTCGGAGAGAAGAAAAGGGCTCTGGCTGCCATGAGGGTACAACATGCGATATATCAATATACAGTGCAGTATACGCCCTATAATTCTCAATAAGGTTGGAATAAAAGATAAAACTGGAAGAATTATGCGCCTTGACCTCACAAGCTTAGAGGGCCTCATCTCGAAAGAAAAAAGGTGGATTGTTTTGTTGGATGGTTAAAAGTCAGCCCGTGAGATGGATGTTTCCCCCATCCAAATTAAAAATCAAAATCGTCTTTTGATCATTCAAAAATTCTTACCACCTGCTCTCTCCACAGCCAGCATTATGCCTTCGAGAAATCTTATTTTGCAAAGCTTCACAACTATCTTGACTACTATGCTCGTGTTGCCCCACAGCGGGTTGTCGTCGGCCGCATCGGAGGCTGGTTTCACGCAGAATGCGTCATGCGATATGGGTTGGATGCCCCAGCCGGATGGTAACGGTGGTAAGGTTTTAGAAATATTTGATCAATCTTCATGAGATAAGGCGCCTTGTGTGAGCTGAGGCTGCTATTTTTTGGATTGTTCCTGCTTCGCAGTTTGCACCATGGGAAGAACACAATATTTATGCAAGCCTGGCAGCTGTACCATGGCCGGTCAACAAAAAGTGCTCGGTACGTCCTCTTACATGTTAATCTTGAACAAAGTAGATCAAGGACTGACCAAAAATATGTAACCTTCATAAAAACGCTAGGCCTAGATCATTTGATATTTCATGGGTGTTGGGATCCTTATTACCCCGACCGCACTTTTGAGAGAGTCCTGGCTTATGACTTTACATACTACCCTAGCGATAAAAGGATCGGTAAATATCCAGGAATTCAAATATGCTTTTTTTTTATCTGATTGACAACTCTTTTTTTAGGCGTCCTCCACGGTATATGGTATGATAAGAATGGAAAGCAGGGGAACATTGACGTATCGGGTGTCTGGTGCGCCCCAAATCTAGGTACGAGGCCTGGTAAGTATTTTTTGTTATTAAAGTGCCTTGTATTTTCAATTTTGCATTTCAATTTTCTCGCTATGAAACGTTAAAACGCATTAGGCATTGACTTTGGTGCACTTTTGATTTTGTTCAGGTTGTGGAGCATGTAAGGGAAAATAAATAAAGACATCAAAGAATTTGATAGACTTCATAGGGACTAAGAGGAGACGACAGAAAATGGAGTAAACGACGCAAACCTCAAAAAGTATTAAGATAGGAAAATAGCGGAATGAGTTAAGAAACGAGAAAATTATCTAGGCTTTTACAGATTTTTTCTATTTTACCCATATTTGTTGTCTGTACTGTTTCTACAACAATCGAATTCTTTAACTTTCTGTGTTCTAAACATGAATTTGTGTTGGTCTACAGAATTCTTCACTTCTGTCGGCAATACCTGTATGACATCCTCTTGAACTATTTGTCACTTTCTCCTACTCCATTTCTTTCATTGTATGTCTCTTCTACAATCAACATTTTGGTTTTTTAAAAAACAAAAAATCCACATGAGCCTAAGATTTCAGAAAGATCTCAGTTAACAACACCTCTTCCAACTCAAGAAAAAAAAACAACTAAAGAAACGATCTCCAAACTGGCTTGAAACCAATGAAGAACAACTTGCAATTTCTTGGCTGCATGTGAGTCAAGATCCCAAGAGCTGAACTTATCAGACTGGGGATCGATTTGGTGCAAAGGTCTGAGCACTCCAATACAATGAGAAAGGTGCATTTTTGTGATTCCAACCAAATATGTATTTGATATTGTATTTTCAATATTTTGTGTTTCTATCTTGTGTTTTTTAGCTGGCTTACAATGGGCACTGCTACACTCAAATTCTCTGAAATTTATAATTACATTTGTATCAGCCAATCAAGTTGCTCCTCACCCATAGATTGGATGAAGATGACACAGGAGTTATATCAAGAAAATAACAAGGGGTAGGCATTTAAGCTCGAGAAAGCTTCGGAAGTAGTGTTAAGCATCCAAACCCAAAGTGTCTCAGATCAGAACCTCACTGACCACTCCTACTCCAAATAGCCTTAACTCTTCCTGAAAAGAGTAAATCCTAGGCTGAATATCTTATCTTTTGTTCATAGACACTCACAGCTGTTGATAACTAATACCTTGGTGTCATGTCTGACTCCAATATATGAGCTCCTTCAAAAAGGAACCTTTGCGCTGAGAATAACTGTGAGCCTTGTGGTATATTTGACATACCAAAATAGGCCACAATTATCTTAAAAATAAATTCTGAATTATGCATACCTCATAAGTCATGCAAGTATTCAAAATTCATCATTTTTGGTTTCACAAAATATGAATAACTTTTTATTGAGTAAGTAAATCCATGGATTTAAGGCCAGATTTGGATTCTACACAAAATTTCACCTAGGGTAGCTCCATAGAGTGAAAAAGCTCAAATTAACTCTTTGAGGTGGTAATATGGAAAATACTTCAATACCACATAAAAGATCCGTGAAAAATTTTGTTTTTCTTAATTTCACACCAAAATAATGGGAATGTGAGAAATCCCATGTTACATATACACTAAGAATAGTGTTATACATTTTTTGGGCACTTAATATCATGGGAATCTTACATGCACTTTTGATACACCCATAGTGGATATCTCACTAAGCTTAAATTTCTATTTTGATGTGAAAATTAGGCAAGGGGGACAAAAGACATCAAAGAGAGCCAGGGTACCCAGCTTCTGAGGCCTCAGAGGCATGGAAAGCTCCAAAGATTGGATCCATGGCTGATCGTGGGCCAATTAGTAAACTAAAACACTTTGGAAACTTGGTTACCATGTTACAACTACAGTAAATCATAAGAAAATAGCAAATAACCTGCTATTTTGACATGCCAAGGAGGTAAAGAGCTACTTAGACTCCTGTAACCATGTCAATTCTTAATGAATTTCCATGAATAGACCCTGAAAGAGTAATTAAAACTCTTTTTGGAATTGTATCCATTGATTTGCCTCATAGCAATCAGCTATACACGGATATTTGCAATTCTATACAGAAATGAGGTAAAAACTTCAAAAATTCATTGAAAATGCAATTCTGAATGAATCTCTCTGAAACCTTCAGGACCAATTGAGAACTATATTATCTATGGTAAAACCAAAAAGAGTTATAGTTTTACTAGTAAAATTAAAATTTTACTTACAGTCCATTTTTGACTATTCTACATGAAACACTGAATCTTCAAAAATTCACAGTAATTACAACCTGTGATGAAATTGCCAATAACATTGATAAATTTTAAAAATAAATGATTATTTTGGAACAAAAGAAGATTTACAGATGTTACTCCTTTTATTCTCAACCATATTGGGGTTGGTAGTCACGTAAAAGCATCAATTAAGTAATTATGATAATCTTATGTGACAACAGATGATGTAATCAATAATCCAAAAGGTTTTATTGTTTTCTCACTCTGGTTTTTCATTTTTCTCCATGTCATGCCTCTGTGAGCTGTTGTTGACTTAAAAGAGGCCTCCTCTGGCTGTTTTTTCCATATCAAATCATCTTATTATCCATTTATATCATTGTTACCAACAAGTAAATATTAGTTAAACTATTATTAAGTGTTTCAAATCTTTCAGAATCAATCAAAAAGACGTGAAATCATGGAATAAAACTATATATTGTTGTAATTTTGCTATAAATCATTTTTGATCTCTCAAATCCATAATTCTACCTCAAATCTCTCTGCTTATATCTTTCAATAAGTTCTTTGGAGTATAAGTGAGTCATTTATCTCTAATTCTTAAAGTTTTTCTCTAAAATTAGTTTTCTTCAAGAATTATATTTATAATTATTCTTGCAAAAGATAATTATATATTAAAATAATTCTATTATTTTAATAAAAGAAGTTTTTATTATTAAATTCTTCTTGTAATTGATTCTTGTAGACAATTACTGCTCACTGTTAAGATCACTAGTAGTGTTTAGAACGTGAAAGAAATAATTCTTTAGTTATTTGATTGTGGTTATAATAACATTTTATTATTATATTTCATAAGAACAGACATAGTACTTTTTATTAATAGTAATATTATCATCAGTTTCATAGTCAAATCTTACATTTGGGGGCCTGGCCTTGATTTTGACCATAGACTTGGCTTTGATCATATTCTTGACTTCAATAATATATTTAATGATTTTTTCTTTCATTTTAAACTTAAAATATTTTTTATTTTTGAAATTGTTTTGGAAATCTTTTTCATTGAGGAATTTGGTTTAGTTTTATACTGTTTGTACATGTGGCTTTTTCACATCCAAAAACTTATAAAATTATTCTTTGAGTTACTCTGAATTAATTTTCTTTCAAAATCTCAAATTTTAATTTTTTCTTCTTTAAAAAGGATAATTTTTTTAATATTAAAAAATATAAAAACTTATAACAAATCTTTAAGAATATTTTAAAAAAGTATAAAAAATAATTTTTCTCTTTTATAATTTTTTTCTAGTGTCTTTAATCAAATACTGTGCAGCTGGTAACAGACTCAGTAAAAGATATATCACTAGCCCAGAATCTTCAGAAGCAGAATCTGAAGAAAGTATTGAGGTGCAAATTGCTAAAAGAGGCACCTTATTTAACTTAGAAAAGAATAGATTACCACCAAAAGGTGTGTGTTTTATCTTATAATTTCACTTCTTATCTTTAAATGAACCTGAAAATGGTGCATACCAGAAATAGAAGCAACTATTCAGTCCAACCAGATGGATGTGGACAAGGAAGAGGCAAGAAAAAATCCAGAAGTGCCAAGTCTTCCTCAAGAAAGACACATTTGGAGGATGCCAGAGTTGCCTCCCATTCCCCAAGCTCTGTACCCACAGATTTTGACGTAAATTCTGAGCCTGAACTTATTCATGATAATATTTCCAGGGCTGAACCATTTTCAAGTGGCAGCAATAGAAATATATCAATGCCAATAAAAAATTGGTTCAGAGCAGCCAAAGAAGAGGCATGGGAAATATGCCTAACCCTTTGGAAGGGGGCCATGAACTCTTACTTACACATCAAGAGCTTTCTGGGTCAGGAGAAGACCATAGAACTCTTAGGAGGTTGGAGCCCATTGTCTTGCAAAGACAAGGTCAAAAAGATAAAGAATTGGTTGAAGAACCAAAGTCTTTTATCCATAGACCAGAAGAAAGAGTTGGAAATGACTCCAGCTTTGGAGACAGAGGCCACAGTGGCGTCTACCAGCTCCAAACAAGCTCCAGAAGTGTCCAAGGACAAGCCCAAAGGACCTCAGAAGAAGAAGAGAGGTCCCAGGAACCATCAAACCAAGGGCAAAGGCAAAGCCAATTGGCACAGACCTTACCCACAAGGGTACAGGATCCCCAAATTGGAGACTTCAGCCATGGACAGTGTATTCAACATTGTAAGGTTTGACTATGAAACAATAAGTAAGAATTACTACTATTTTACTTATTGTACTATGAATGTCCTTATAAATGAAATAAATAAGATAAAAATAATTATAATAATAAAGAATTATTATAATTACGGCATAAAAATAATTATATTATTAATTAAATATGATAATATAATATAATAAAATAAAATAAATATATTAATATAAAATAATTAATATATTTAATGGCAGTTTATTATTGTTACAAACAAATAATAAAGGTGTAAAAAATTGTTTTTTATTAATAAAAAACAATTGATAACAATAATATTACCAATATTAAAGTTATAAATTAATTAAAGAATTATTAAAAGAATAATAAAGAGAAAATAACCTACTTTTAATACTTAATATAATAATTTTGAGATATTTTACCCCAAATAATGTAAATACAACTTATCTAAATTGTATTTACAATAAAAAATAGAGAAAATTACAAATATTCTTGATTTTTATGTGGAAATGAGGTTTTAGAGAGATTTTTAACAAAAACAATTAAATAAATGATTTAATCACGTCAAAGTTGATGATTATAATAAGATGATCTTTGGTCTTTAATAATATAAAAGTTTTATATATAAAGAATAAAGATATTACCTTTTTAATTGTATTGATTTAATGTTTTTGATGTGTCTGAGGGGAAAACAGAGTAAAAAGAGCTCTATTTATAGTAAATACCTCCCTCCTAGAGTCCAACAGGCTTCTAGTAGACGTGTAATAATCACATCCACTGGAATTGATCAATAATTTAAGGTTTGGTGATGAGTACATCATGATCAAACCATATTACATCATTATTACTCCATTATTTAGAGTTATCACTATAACTCTAAGTTTGATGACGTCAAAGGCTTGGCAGAACCCCAAAATTTGTGGATTTTATTATTTTTAATCATAAAGTAATAGTATTCACCAATTTTATCACTGATATGACTGTTAAACTTAATTTAAGGTTACAGTGAGTGATCATAAATGATCAAATTAAGCTCAAACTTTGATCCTTAATAGCTTTTAAGATGTACACTCTAAAGCCATTCAGAGAGTGAATTATAATAGCTTGGCATAACCTCATTATTCTTCCAACAGCATTTCATTACATCATCAAAACTCTATTTTTGATGATTTTTCTTGTAACTCATCTTTTCTGTTGAAATTTAATATTTTAAACTTCAAACTATGATTTCAAGGGGTTATACCTTGAATATTATAATAAAAAAGACATCATTCTTCACGAATGAACTAGTAGAATCCAAATGTCTACTTTTTTTTAAGTTTGGACCACTTTCACAACAAAGTGGTCAACAGCTCTGTTGATTTTGATCAATAATTCCTTACAGGTTTTAACCTTGTTTCTAACTTGTGAAATAAACCTAATTCCTGTATTCCTACAGTAATTACGTGATGACTTTATTTTTGGTTCATCACTCTATCATGCATAATTCAAGAGATATTAGCTAAAATCCTTGAATATATGCGTTGACCAAAAAAGTGCATATATTCAGGTTAATTCCTTAAGTATTAATTTTGAAGCTTAGCTTATTAATTGTTTTATATGTGGATTTTTATGGAGAAGCCAATGGTACCATTTATTTCACATTTTTTTCATTGGCGTTTGAAAGAAATAAGGATTTGTGTTTTTTATAAGGTATTATTACTTATAACTTATTTAATATTGACTTTACAGATATGCCATAAAAATGGTATATGTGTATTTTACCATGGGGAATCCAATGGTATAATTTATTTCAAATGTTTATTCATTGGTGTTTAAGTTAAACCACGTTTCATCCCAATTTATGGTATTTTTGTAGTTTTTAGGTAATTATTTTTAATGTATAATTATATTAAATATTTTTTGTGGCCTTTTTGGGTATGTGGTCATATCTCAAAGGTTCACAAACATGGCCAGGAATTTGATGTAATTCACAGCCAAAGAGCAGGAAAGGATGAACAGAACCTTTCCAAAGAAATAATAGATCAGATACATTTTGTTCAATCTAATATTGATGTAGCCCTTGGTAAATTTGATGCAAAGATAAATAAACTTACATAAGACTTAAGTAAATGAAAAAGAAATGACAAAAGATATACTGAATGGTATCAATTAACAAATGCCAGAATTGAAAGTAAATTTTAGGTTGAGAATGACAAAATGGAAGATATTTCCATTTTTAAAATGAATGATCAACTTAAAATTCTAAAAAATCATGCCTTAGAAATAGTTGAAAATACCAATCAGTTTGCTACACATTTAGAAAAAAGTGACAGTGAAAGGCAGAAGTTAAAGAATGAAATCATTACAAATGTAGAACAAATTCATAATAATTATGTACCACATATGCCAAGACATTCTACACCTTTGACTGAAGAAAACCTTTCTGTTAAAGGAATTTTGACCCCAGTCTTAGGAGAAAATGTTATCTCTGCAAAAGATATTCCCAAATTGGAAGAATGGCCAACATTCTCCAAAGAAGGAGAATACAACCATATTGAGTTCATCAGGACTATTGATATGTTGCAACAAGACTTTCATATACCTGATGAAATCATTGTGGGAAAATTACACTCTCTGTTTACCAGAACTGCAAAGAAATGGTATTACAAGATGAGAATGGATCATGGGAAACATGATTGGTCTTGGTGGAAGTTTGAAGTGATTACCAAATGGGCCAAAAATTATTGGAGGTTTAAAATGGAAAATGCTTTTGAGAATGCCATTTTTAACTCAGAGAATGATAAGACACTTACTTGGTTCTTCAAGCAGAAAGACAGATTATCTGCTTTACACCCAGATATGTCTGACACTATGATTAATATGAAAATATTGAGGAAGTGTGGAGGAGAACTAGAACATGCTATCAAAAGCAGATGTGTGGAACCCTGTTCAACAGAAGACTACATTAATGCAATGGAAGATATCATTACCAGAAAAAGAATTGGTAAAACTTGGACTAAAATCCCTATACAATCCAAGATAGTTTCAAAGATTCCCAGGGAGGACAGAAGACCAGAAATACCTGTCTTGAAGTGTCATAAATGTGGAAGTACTTCACATTTGGCCAACACTTGCACCAAAAAGACAAAAATAAATGAATTTCAAGTTATTAAAGAGGTTCATTGTACTGAAGAAAAAGAAGAATGTGATCAACATTCTGCAATCTCTGAGGACACACCAGTGGAGGACTATCCCATTGAAAACATTACAGCTTTCTTTGAGGTCACAGAAGTCCATACCCACTTACCACAGTACAGTGAAGATTGCTACAACCTGATCAATATCCAGGATGCCAGAATGTGTAAGACCAAACATGCTAGAGGAAAGGTTTATACTGCTGGAGCATCCTGTATCACATCAGTTTTGATGAATGATATTGAAGCCAAAGTAAATTTAGATACAGGGTAATTTTGCACTTGTGTGGGCAAAGATTATCTCCAAGTAATACTTCCTGAATGGAAAAACCATCTATTACCAATAGAAGGTGTGCAATTTAGTAGTGCCAGTAACAATATGTACCCCTTGGGTATATTAGACACCAATCTTGTATTTCCAAACCCAACAGTAAGTATGAGAGTGAAAACTGAGATTGTGGTGATGGACAATTGCACATCTCAGCATATCATTTTGGGAAATGACTACTTGAATATTAATGGTATTGTCATAAATAACCATAAAGACAGATATTTCACAATTGGGGAGAACAAAAGACAAAAATTTTCGTTTTCCAATATGCCAAAACAAATATCAATAGTATCTTCTAAAAATGACACTTATAAGGAAAAATTGTGTCTAATCAACTTGTTGAAGCACAAATTAGTCCATCATTGTCACCAAAGATGAGGAATGAACTTATTAATGTGTTATACACATAAAATAATGCATTTGCCTCTGATGATGAACCATTAGGTGCTATTAAAGGGCATGAAGTTGATATTACTCTTAATATTTACAGACCATATCCTGTGGTATTTAAAAGACCAGCTTATCCAGACAGTCCCAGAGCTAGAGAAGACTTGGAGAAACATATCCAAGAGTTAATCCAACTTGGTGTACTAAGGAAAGTAGGCCATCATGAGGAAGTTGAAGTGACAACACCTGTTATTATTGCCTGGCATAATGATAAGTCAAGAATGGTTGGAGATTTCAGAGCATTGAATACCTATACAGTTCCGGATAGGTATCCAATCCCTAGAATTCAAGAAAACTTAACTCAATTTTCTAAAGCCAAGTATATAACATCAATGGATGCATTGAAAGGCTTGCATCAAAACTGTTTGATGCCTAAAGGTAAGAAATTACTTAGAATTATTACTCACTGTGGTATTTATGAGTATCTTAGAATGCCATTTGGCATTAAAAATGCTCCATCCCATTATCAGAAAATGATGAATACCATCTTTCCCACAGAATTGTCTGAAGGATGGCTTATAATTTATATTGATGATATTATCATATGTTCTGATTGATGGTGTTTGCACCTTGAAAGACTTGCAAGAGTACTTCACAAAGCTGCAGAAGTGAACATGAAACTTTCACTTAAGAAATGCAATTTTGCTTTTGAGGAGCTCAAAGCATTAGGACATGATGTTTCTGGTTTAAACTTGGGTATTGAAAAAAACAAAGTGGCAGCAGTGTTACTTAAGCCAATACCCCAGAATAAAAAAGAAATGATGTCTTTTCTTGGACTTGCTAGTTACTATAGGCAGCACCTGAAAGACTTTGCAATTCTAGCCAAGTCACTCTGTAGAATCTGTGATCAACAGACTGTATTTGAGATGACACAAGAGAGAATTAAAGCTTATGAGAAGATAAAGAAAGCTCTTACAGAAGCACCTTTACTCCTCATTCCTGACTGGAATATTCCCTTTAAATTGTACATTGATGCATGGAATCCATACATCAAGTCCAAATTATTGATGACAAACCTACAGAAGGACCAGTTTGTTATATCTCAAGACAAATAAAACCAACAGAGGCCAGATATGGTGCAAGCCAAATGGAGTGCTTATTTTTGGTATGGGCACTTGAGAAATTACACTATTATCTTGATGGAAGTGTTTTTGAAGTGATAACTGACTGTAATGCTGTGAAATCACTTCTTAACATGAAAACTCCCAACAGATATATGTTGAGAGGGCAAATAGCTATTCGAGAATATAGAGGAAACATGACTATAGTTCACAAAGCAGGAAACATTCACAAGAATGCTGATGGACTTAGCAGGTGGGCATTAGCCAACGCTCCTGATTGCCCAGCTTATGTACCTTTGAAACCTGAACCACAGATTCCAATTGAAGGGATTAACATAACCGATTGTCACAGGGGCTCTTCTTAATGAAGAGGGCCTGGCACTCAGTGAACAGACTTACTTATGGAGGGCTCAGAAGAAATACTCAAATGAGAAGAGTAATGAAATAAGATAATAATTTCCTAGTCATAAAATAATAAGAGTCAAAATATATGAGAG
Organism: Austropuccinia psidii; assembly: GCA_023105745.1. Classification (NCBI taxonomy): domain Eukaryota; kingdom Fungi; phylum Basidiomycota; class Pucciniomycetes; order Pucciniales; family Sphaerophragmiaceae; genus Austropuccinia; species Austropuccinia psidii. The sequence continues at coordinate 30,385,929 of JALGQZ010000004.1, read as the reverse complement.
GAAAACAAAAGCAATAATAAAGAGCCAACCACAAATAATCCTGTACCACTGTTTCAACCTGTTCAGAAAAGAGAAAAGGATTAATAAAGGATATGGCCACCAGGACTCTACTGAACAGGTTATGGAAGGCAAAGACTAACTTAATAAATAATAAAATAATATTTCTTAATGAGAAATAAAATAATATGAAATAATAAATCCAATATTTTAATTAACTGGGGGAAAAACCCCCAGGCGGATGAAGAGGGGCTGGTATATGTGAGAAATACCAGCCTTGGAGTTTGAGTGTTGAGATACTGGCCTGTATGCTGGAAGAAGTTGGATGTGGGATTGAATCCTGTATTGGTGAATCCAATACAGGTTATACAGTCAATACAGGTATTTGCACCTGTATTGATGAAAGGCCTGTATTTGGTGAATCCTGTATTTGGGTCTTGCCTGTATGAAACTGTATTGAGGTCTGAAAACTGTATTTGGAGAATGTTGAATGAAACCCCCTTGCTGATTGGGTTTTGAAGGGTATCAATGAAATAATGATTGTGGCTGATTGGGTTTTGAAGGGTATAAATGAAGTAATGATTGTTGAAGATGATTGGTAATGCCCCTGCCTCCTTGGCTGTGACATTATACCCCTCTTGAAAGTGGTGAGCTCTGAGCACCATAAGTATATTGAGTTTTGATGAGCTGGCAATCAATCCATACAGTTCTTTCCCCCAATTCCTTAAATTTATCCCATTAACTTTATTCTTCAATCAATACTCAAACAAAATCTTCATTGAATCACTTGTAGATATCTTCTCCTTGATCTTGATTCTGGATTCCCTCTTTTCCTTCAAAATGCCTTCATTCTTCTAAAATAATGTTCATTCTTGTCTTGAGTGTCTTCACTAAACTTTTCTTGAGTCCTCACGGCTTTTGAAAAGGGGGTGACCTGGGCTTATGTCCCAAGAACACCTGATTTCATCATAATTTTGAATCTTGACAGTGTTGGCATGAAGTGGCCAATACTTGAGGTTTTGGACCATTTCAGAAGTCCTGGCCAAAATCCCTGATTTTGTGATTAGAGGGGTTTTTGGCCAATTTGCGCAAATGTGCATATATGCCATAATGGCATATATATTGGTGAAAAAAAATGAAAAAGTTGATAAATGATGGAAAAATGGCCTATAAGGTGTTCTGGCCATTTTGCGCAAAATGCGCAAAGTGCACAAAGTGCACAAAATTTGCGCAAAGTGCGCAAATGCGCAATTATGATGAAATTGGCCAAAAAGGCCTTTTGAAGCCTTTTGACAAGATAAACAGGCCTTTTGCGCAAAAGTGCGCAAATGCGCAAAAATGCGCAAAATGCGCAAATTTTCCAATATGCCTAATCAAGCATATTTTGATGGAAAATGATAAAAATGAGCTATTTTGAAGTTTTGAGGTTTGATATGGCCACTTGTGCCAAAGTGCATAAATTCATGAAATTGGCCAATTGGGCCATTTGAAGCAGGGTTTTCCTTTTTGATCTTGATTTCTTCCTGAATGTCTTTCTTCTTATCTCCTCCTTGAATGGTCAATTGCCATAGATGCCTTGCTGATTGGGTTTTTGGCTTTCAATTTTGATCTTAAGGAATGAGTTTAAGGCTGACTTGAAGAAGTTTTGATGAGGGTTATCTGTAGGTGGTCTTTACCATTACTAGTGTTTTGCTCTTTGATTATTGAATGAATTGACTCCCCAAATGTGATATGGGAGTGATGACTACTGCTTTTTGAAATAAGAAATAAAAATAAAAAATAAAAAATAAAAGATTCAAGTAAAAGAAAATGAAATAAAAAATAAAAATGAAAAGAATTGAGAGAAAAAGAGAGTAAAGAAAGAAATAGGAAATGCCTGAGGGTTGTCCTTCTTGTGGTGAGTTGCTTGATTTTGACCAAAATGTTCTGAAAGATAAAACCAAGCATTTGATGCTCACAGCGTGGCCAAGGTAATGTTTTACAAGAAGTAGACCCCTCAGGGATGCATACCAGGAGATGGAATTTACTTTCATAACTTCCACTCCCCACCAAGCACCATAAATGAAAAAGGAATTATGCCATAACATGAATTGTGGTAATTAATGTCTTGAAGGATAATTTATGGCATGATTAAAGAAAGACAAGAAAATAAGAGAAAGATTGGGCCATATCTTGATGAAAGGTCCAAATCTTGAGGATAAGATGTTGCAAGGCCTTCTTAACCTGTCCAAAGAATTGACAAGTGCTCACAAAGTGGCCAAGGTGATTCTTAAAACAAATTTGGGTAGAATCCCCCCTTAAAGGTGCATGCCAGGAGAGGAACTTACTTTCATAAACTCCAATCCCCACCAAGCACCATAAATCAAACTCTTGAGGCATTTGGGCCAGGCTTGTTTGGATACAAATTGTGAAAATCCTTGACAAGGTCTGGGGAGTTGGTAAGGTTGGAAGCTGGTTCCCAAGTTGTTCTTTCTGGGTCTTCATTGAATCCTTTCCACTCCACTAAATACCATAATGAACCTCTCTTGACTTTTGAGTCCAGAACCTGAGCCATTTCCCATTCTTCTTGCTCTTCCACTATTACTGGAGGTGGTGGCAATTGGTGTCAATTTGGGATAGTTGATTGCTTTACTGGTTCTAACAAGGACACATCGAAAACAGGGTGAACTGTCTTCCATTGTTGAGGCAACTTGAGGTGATATGCATGGCTGCCAATCTTCTTGAGAACTTCACAGGGTCCCAACCATCTTTCTGAAAGCTTCTTGGTGGGTCTTGTTGTCTTGATGTTCTTGGAAGCTAGCCATACTTTATCCCCAGGTTCGAAATCAGGTGGAATTGCTCTATTTTTATCTGCATACTTCTTAAAACGCTTTATTGCTGACTCTAATTCTTCTTTGACAACTTGCTGTACTGATTGGAGTTTTGATGATAACTTTCCAGAAGGTGTATCTTGAGAAATGTGAATTAAATCAAAGCTAGGATTTCTTCCATAAATAGTGAAAAATGGAGACTGTTTTGTTGATGAATGTTCTGCATTATTATAGGCAAATTCAGCCAGAGGGAGCCAGGTGTGCCAGTCATCTTGATGGTAACTGACATACTGTGAGCCTTTGAAATATGACCACATACCCAATAAGGTCACAAAAAGACTCAGAATAATTATAACTTTAATATAATTATATTAAAATTACTTAGAATAATTATACACTAAAAATAATTACTTAAATATACAAAAAATACCATAAATTGGTACAAAAATTGGTTTAACTTAAAAACCAATGAATCAACATGTAAAATAAATTATACCATTGGATTCCCCATGGAAAAATACACATATACCATTTTTATGGCATATCTGTAAAGTCAATATTTAAGGAATTATAAGGTATAATACCTTATAAAAACCATAAAACCTTATTTATATCAAAAACTAATGAAACAGCATGTAAAATAAATTGTACCAGTGGATTCCCCATGAAAATCCACACATAAAACAATTAATAAGCTAATTTCCAATGTTAATACTTAAGGAATTAACCTGAATATATGCACTTTTTTGGTCAACGCATATATTCAAGGATCATAGCTAATATCTTCTAAACTATACATTATAGAATGATGAACCAAAAATAAAGTTACCACTTAATTACTGTAAGAACACAGATATGAACTTTATTTTACAAATTATAAACAAGGTTAAAACCTATGATGAAATATTGATAAAAATCAACAGAGCTGTTGACCACTTTGTTGTGAAAGTGCTCCAAACTTAAAAAAAAAGTATACAGTTGGATTCTACTAGTACATTCGAGAAGAATGATGTAATTTTTATTATTAAATTCAGGGTATAACCCCCTGAAATCATGGTTTGAAGTTTAAAATATTGAATTTCAACAGAAAAGATGAGTTACAAGAAAAATCATCAAAATTAGAGTTTTGATGATGTAATGAAACGCTCTTGGCAGCATAATGAGGCTATGCCAGGCTATCAGAATTCACTCTCTGAATTGCTGTAGCGTGTAAATCTTAAAAGGTATTGAGGATCAAAGTTTGAGCTTAATTTGAGCAGTTATGATCACACACTGTAACCTTAATTTAAGTTTAACAGTCTTAAGAGTGATAAAATTGGTGAATACTATTAGTTTATGATTAAAACTAATAAGATACACGAAATTTGGGGTTCTGCCAAGCCTCTGATGTCATCAACTTTACAGTTATAGTGATAACTCTAAATAATGGTGTAATAATGATGTAATATGGTTTGATAATGATGTAATCATCTCCAAACCTTAAGATATTGATCAATTCCAGTGGATATGATCAGTACACGTCTACTAGAAGCCTGTTGGACTCTAGGAGGGAGGTATTTACTATAAATAGAGCTCTTTTTACTCTATTTACCCCTCAGACGCATCAAAAACATTAGATCAATTAAATAAAAGGTAATTTCTTTATTCTTTAGATATAACACTCTAATATATTATTAAAGACCAAAGACCATCTTATTATTAATCACTACTTCTGTGTGATTAAATCAATTCTTTAATTGTTTTTGTCATAAATCTCCCTATAAACTCATTTCCACGTAAAATCAAGAAATTTAGTAAATTTTCTTTATTTGTATTGTAAATACAATTTGAAAAAGTTGTATTATATTCTTTTGGCGTAAAATATCTCAAAATTATTATTTTAAGTGTTAAAAGTAGGTTATTTCATCTTATTATAATAATTTCTCTCTTGTTATTACTCTTAATAATTCTTAATTAATATAAATAGTATTTATATTAATATATAACTTTAATATTGGTAATATTATTGTTATTAATTGTTTCTTATTTATAAAAAACAGTTTTTTACGCCTTTATTATTTGTTGGTAACAATAATAAAGAGCTTTATAATACATTAATTATTTTATATCAATATATTATTTTCAATATTATAATTTTATATAATATTAATTATATTATTATATTTATTTAATAATATAATATTTTTACGCCATAATAATAATATTTCTTTATTATTATTATTATTTTAATATTATTTATTTCAATTATAAGGACATTCAGAGTACAATAAGTAATAAATTGGTAATTTTTACTTATTGTTTCATAGTCAAACCTTACATTTGGGGGCCTGGCCGTGATATTTACTCAAAAGACCTTTAAAAAAATTCTATTTGGGTTTATCCAATAATAAATTATATTTATAATCATAAAATTATATAATAATTTTATATTTTATTGATTTTAAAAGCTATTGAGGCATTTGGAAAGCAATTGTACTGTCTTACACGTGGTTTTTCACATCCTTAGACTTGCAAGAACTTTCTTTGAGTGACTCTAGTCATTAAAAAAGATAATTTATAAATTAAAAATAATTTTTAGTAGAATTTTTTTTTAGAAAGAATCATATTAATTTTTATTTTATTCCTTAAAAATAAAAAAATATAAAAAATATTAAAAAATATTAAACACCAATAAAAAAGTTATTTTTATCCATTTCTTTATTCATTTCAAGTTCTTAAAGATATAAAAGCAATTTCTACGTGGAAAAATTGCCATATCTTGCCAAAAATAACACTTCTTATAAAAAGACTTATATTCATTTGTCTTCTTTAGTGTTTGAAGATAACCCAACAGAAGATAACCAAACTACTGTTGAGAGGTTGGTGGAAGAAACTTGTCAAAGTTCTCCAATACCAGTCATCACCAAAAGAAAGAAAGCTAAGAAATTAGACTTTCCAGCACCCACCATTCAAGACTCTGAAGGTGAGCACCTCTTTTTTTGCCATAAAAGAACTTTATTCTAAAATACTTTTATTTTTTTTTCTTATTCTTTAATTATGACTACCAGAAGAGGTTCCCAATACTCCATCCAATCAGATGGAGCTGGACTCAGAGGTAGAACTGATCCCTCAAAAGGGAAAAGAAAGGGCAATATCCCCAGTGGAACAGAATCCACACAAGGAAGTTCCTTATCCCAAAGGCAAGTCCCAGAAATGCCCATGATATCTGAGCCTGAATTAGAACTAAGTATGAGTAACTCAAACAGGTACAAATCACATTCAGAGGGCTCAAATAGACATCTACATGAGCCAGTACAAGCAGTATTACACAGTATACAAAGACAAAGACTGGGAAATGCTGCCTCAAATACACCAAGGAGTGATGAACTCCTGGCACATCCTGAAAAAGTTCCTCAAAGAGGAGGAGATAGTGAAATACTCCAATGGATGGAATCCACTGTCATCCAAACCTCAAATAAAAAAAATCAAGGATTATCATGCCAAAAAGAGGGAGGCAACCAAGGAAGAAGCCCCAGTAGCTTCTACCAGCAAGCCTCAAGCCAACCCACTTCCCCAAGAAGGGAAGAAGAACAAGAAAAAGCATTGGAGGAAACCATATTCCCCAAGCTACAGGATCCCAAGAATCCAAAAGGATGCCATGGACAATGTTTTCAACATGGCCAGAACCTTGATGGAATTCAAGGACAAGGAAGAGCAAAGAATGAGACAACTTCATTTCCCAAAGAAATAACCTTGTCCAAAGATGTTGTAAATACTTTAACAGAAATTAAAAATAGTATATTACCTCTAAAAGAAATTAAAGATAGTTTATTATCACTACAAGAAATAAATAACAATTTATCTTCTTTGACAAAAATTGTTGTGCAAAACAAGAAAGAAATTGACAACATTAAGTTTATTGTTGAAAATAATAAACCAAAGAATTTAATTGACAATACTCAAAAATTAATACAAGGACAACAAGAATTGTATAAATACATAAAAGATATCAAAGACAAAGCTTTGACAATCAATTATGATGTGATTATTGACAATCTTACAGAAAAATTAAATAAATTAAGTATTTCTGTAGAAAAATTTGAAGAAAAGACTTCATCACACCAAAAATTACTTTTGGACCATGTGGAAAAAAGTGATGAAGCAAGAATGCATCTGAAAGATGACATTCAGAGTGAAATAAGGCTTATCACTGAAAAAATGGATAAAATTAATGAGGCTAATTCAAATATGCCTAAGTTATCAACACCATTTTCTCATATAAGAAGCCCTGTTAAAACAAAAGAGGAATTGTCAAATCCTTTCATAACAGACTTGAGTCACCAAGATAATAACCAAGTCTTAATGAAAGAAGCACCTCAATTGAAAGAATGGCCAACATTCACAGGAGAAGGTGAATATGACCACATGTCATTTATTAAAACAATTGACATGTTACGAGAAGACTATGCCATACCAGATGAATTAATCACTGCAAGATTACATTCACTGTTTGAGAAATCTGCAAAAAGATGGTATTATGGCATAAGACAAACAAATGGTAAAAATACCTGGTCTTGGTGGAAACAAGAAATAATCACCAAGTGGGCAAATGATGCCTGGAGGTATAAAATAGAAAATGCATTTGAAAACTCTTTCTTTGACCCAGAGAAAGACAAACCTTTAACTTGGTTCTTGAAACAAGTTGAAAGGCTTAATGCACTGTACCCAGAAATGTCACAAAAGATGGTGCACATGAAAATACTTAAAAAATGTGGAGGGGAACTAGAACATGCCCTAAGAAGCAGGTGTATAGAACCATGCTCCACAGAAGAGTATATAAATGCACTAGAAGATATAGTGACAAGAACAAAAATTGGCAGGACTTGGAAAAAATTGGACATTAAAAGCCCAAATAAACCATTTATCAAAAAAGATAAATCAAAAGAATCCTTTAAGCCCAATACATCCAACAATAATGAGCAAAGAAAATGCCATAAATGTGGAGGTATTGGACACTTAGCCAATAATTGCCTTAAAAAAGCAAAGATTCATGAAATTGTGGAAACAGAAAGCCACAATGACAAAGAGGAGTAATCTGACTCTGAAAAAGAGACAGAAGAGTCAGAAAGCTCTGAAAGTGATGAAATCAATATAATTAATGCACAAATTAATAATATTGATATAATTTATGAAGTACTGGATGTTAATTCAAAATTGCCACAAGTTGGAACATCTGACACAAACCTGACAAACATACAAGATGCCAAAATGTATAGAACCAAACCTGCAAGAGGAATGGGATATACAGCTGGAAAATCAAGTATAAGTATTGTTATGGTTGATAACCAAGAGGGAAAAGTTAACTTGGATACAGGAGCATATTGCACTTGTGTTGGCAAAAGTTATTTAAAAACCATTGTCCCAGACTGGCAAGAAAAACTTATGCCAATACAAGGTGTCAAATTTAGTAGTGCAAGTGAGAGCATGAAGCCCCTTGGAATAATTGATTTAACACTAATTTTTCCTCATCCCTCACAATGTGTCAGAATTAAAGTAGAGTTTGTAGTAATGGACAACTGTACTAGTAATCATTTCATACTTGGAAATGACTACTTATCAATCTATGGTATAGATATCTCCAACCAAAAGGATAGATATTTTACCATAGGAGATAATAAAAGACAAAAGTTTGGATTCTTAAATAACAAAAAACAAATCACAGCTATTAAGAATGAAGAAAAAATTCCAGAAAAGGAACTTTTTATATCTGAACAGCTTAAAGAGGCAGAATTCAATCAGGAATTAACAGAAAAAATGAAAGAAAAATTGATTGACATCTTATTTAAGTATAAAAATGGCTTTGCAACTGACAAAGAGCCACTAGGTGCCATAATTGGACATGAAGTGGATATAATTCTTAATGTAGAAAAACCTTACCCACCTTTATTAAGAAGACCTGCTTATCCAGCCAGTCCAAGAGCTAGAGAAGCCCTAGAGGTGCACATTAAAGAATTAATGGACCTTAAAGTATTAAGAAAGGTTGGACATAATGAACAAGTAGAAGTTACTACACCTGTCATTATAGCTTGGCATAATGGAAAATCAAGGATGGTAGGAGACTTCAGAGCTCTGAACACCTATACCATTCCAGACAGATATCCAATACCCAGAATCCATGAGACATTGACCCAATTGTCACAAGCTAAGTTCATCACAGCTATTGATGCTCTTAAAGGTTTTCATCAAAATGTCTTAACAGACAATGCCAAGAAGCTACTAAGAATAATAGTCCATTGTGGAAATTTTGAATACTTAAGAATGCCATTTGGGATAAAAAATGCACCTTCCCATTATCAAAGAATGATGAATACCATATTTCCTGAAGAATTATCAGAAGGATGGTTAATTATCTATATTGATGATATTATAGTTTGCTCAGAAACTTGGGAAAATCACCTTACAAGACTAGAAAGGGTACTACAGAAAATAGTCCAAGTGAATATGAAAATTTCCTTGAAAAAGTGTCATTTTGCATATAGTGAATTAAAAGCACTAGGACATGTGGTATCTGGACTTAGTCTAGGCATAGACAAAAATAAGGTAGCAGCAGTACTACTTAAACCAATGCCTCAAACCAAAAAAGAAATGCAATCATTTCTAGGATTTGCTGGTTACTATAGACAGCATATAAAGGACTTTGCAAAGATTGCTAAATCCTTGTATAAGCTATGTGACCAACAAACAGTCTATGAGATGACAGAAGAAAGAGTCAAGGCATATGAAAAATTGAAAAATTCCTTAACAAATGCCCCATTCCTTCTAATGCCAGATTGGAAACTACCCTTCAAACTGTACATTGATGCTTGTGGAGAAGGAATAGGTGCTGCACTTCACCAAACACAGATTATCAATGATAAACCAGTGGAAGGACCAATTTGTTTCATTTCAAGGCAAATAAAGCCAACAGAAGCAAGGTATGGAGCAAGCCAAATGGAATGCTTATTCCTAGTATGGGCTTTAGAAAAACTGCATTATTATTTGGATGGCACAGTATTTGATGTAATCACAGACTGTAATGCTGTGAAGTCACTATTAAATATGAAGACTCCAAATAGACATATGCTGAGATGGCAAATTGCTATCCAAGAATACAGAGGAAATATGACTATTGTTCATAAATCTGGAAATATTCATAAAAATGCAGATGGTCTTAGCAGATGGGCTCTAGCAAATACCCCTGACAATCCAGCATGGGTACCACAAGAAGAGCACCATATAGAAGGAATATGTGTTACAGACATTGGCACAGAATTCTTTAACCAAGTTAAAGAAAGCTATAAGACAGACAAAAATTGCCATATCTTAAGCCAACTTCTAATGGAAGACTGCAAAGATCCATCACTTTCATCAAAACTAGATGAAATGTGGAAAAAGGCATATGATGAAGGAAGATTTCACCTCCTTGATGGAATCCTTTACCATAGAACAAAACACACATGTGTTATGACCTTAACAGAAAGAACACTAATAAACACTATTTTACATGAGTGTCATGATAGTGTTGCATCTGGACATCTCTCAGAAGATAGGACACTAGAGAGGGTGAAAACCTGCTCTTGGTGGCCAAATTGGAAGAAAGATGTTGCAGAGTACTGCCAAGCCTGTGACAGATGTCAAAAAGCCAACAGAGCCACAGGAAAGAAATTTGGAATGATGATCCAAATCCAAGAACCAAAATCCCCATGGGAAATAGTTCATATGGATTGGGTAACAGCCTTACCTCCAGGAGGAGACATGAGTTATAATGCATGCATAGTGTTAGTTGACAGGTACAGTAAAACTCCCATGTTCTTACCATGTCATAAAGATGACACAGCTATGGATACAGCCATAATGATATGGAATAAAGTCATTAGCCACACAGGCTTATTCCAAAATATTATAAGTGACAGAGACCCAAAGTTCACTTCAGCATTATGGACAAATCTCCATAACTTGTTTGGGACAAAGTTATCATTCTCAACAGCTTATCATCCTCAAACTGATGGTCTAGCAGAAAGAATGATACAGACCCTAGAGGATATGATCAGAAGATTCTGTGCTTATGGGCTAGAGCTCAAAGATTCTGATGGTTTTACCCATGATTGGTGTACACTAATACCAGCACTTGAACTGGCATATAAGACATCAATCCATTCTTCTACTGGCAAAACACCAGCAATTCTAGAGAAAGGTTGGAATCCAAGACTTCCTTATGACACCCTCAAAAAGGACTTAGTGGATATACATCCAACAGCAAGCAGTTTCAAGATAATGCTTGACAAAGCAAGACACCATGCAAACAGATGCATGCAAGATTCTTTTAAATATGCAAAAGAAAGATGGGACAAAAGTCATAAGCCACCTGATTTCAAAATAGGAGACTTGGTTTTAGTATCAGCCCTTAATTTCAATAACATAAAAGGCCCAAAGAAATTGAAAGATTCCTTTGCAGGACCATTTATGATAAAAGCACTTCATGGACCCAATGCTGTGCAATTAGAACTCACAGGTGAACTAATGAACAAACACCCAACTTTCCCTGTAAGTCTGATAAAACCTTACAGTTCAAGTGACAAGGAGTTATTTCCACTAAGAAATAAACCCCCACTTGAGATTCCCCCCTTGGAGGAAGGAGAGGAAAAGAAAATAATAAAATTCCTTAAAGAAAGAAGGACAAGAAACAAAAAAGAAAGGAAATACCTTGTAAGGTATAAAAATTCAACTCAAGAAGATGAATGGCTACTTGAGAAAGATATAACAAATGATGATAAATTACTAAGAAGGTTCAGACATGAAAGAAAACCTGAAAATTAAAAAAAAGTTAAGCATTATTGAGCTTCAAGACTAACAAAGTCTATTGAAGAGGTAGGACAGTGGATGATACCCTAATCACACATATCAGATTGTGGTACAATCTTTTTTGGTGGTAGGGAATGTGAGCCTTTGAGATATGACCACATACCCAATAAGGTCACAAAAAGACTCAGAATAATTATTAATTTTATATAATTATATTAAAATTACTTAGAATAATTATACACTAAAAATAATTACTTAAATATACAAAAAATACCATAAATTGGTACAAAAATTGGTTTAAATTAAAAACCAATGTATCAACATGTAAAATAAATTATTCCATTGGATTCCCCATGGAAAAATACACATATACCATTTTTATGGCATATCTGTAAAGTTAATATTTAAGGAATTATAAGGTATAATACCTTCTAAAAACCATAAAACCTTATTTATATCAAAAACTAATGAAACAACATGTTAAATAAATTGAACCAGTGGATTCCCCATGAAAATCCACACATAAAACAATTAATAAGCTAATTTCCAATGTTAATAATTAAGGAATTAACCTGAATATATGCACTTTTTTGGTCAACGCATATATTCAAGGATCATAGCTAATATCTTCTAAACTATACATGATAGAATAATGAACCAAAAATAAAGTTATCACGTAATTACTGTAGGAACACAGATATGAACTTTATTTTACAAATTATAAACAAGGTTAAAACCTATGATGAAATATTGATAAAAATCAACAGAGCTGTTGACCACTTTGTTGTGGAAGTGCTCCAAACTTAAAAAAAAGTATACAGTTGGATTCTACTAGTTCATTCGAGAAGAATGATGTAATTTCTATTATTAAATTCAGGGTATAACCCCCTGAAATCATGGTTTGAAGTTTAAAATATTGAATTTCAACAGAAAAGATGAGTTACAAGAAAAATCATCAAAATTAGAGTTTGATGATGTAATGAAAAGCTCTTGGCAGCATAATAAGGTTATGCCAGGCTATCAGAATTCACTCTCTGAATTGCTGTAGCATGTAAATATTAAAGGTTATTGAGGATCAAAGTTTGAGCTTAATTTGAGCAGTTATGATCACACACTGTAACCTTAATTTAAGTTTAACAGTCTTAAGAGTGATAAAATTGGTGAATACTATTAGTTTATGATTAAAACTAATAAAATCCACGAAATTTGGGGTTCTGCCAAGTCTCTGATGTCATCAACTTTAGACTTATAGTTATAACTCTAAATAATAGTGTAATAATGATGTAATATGGTTTGATAATGATGTAATCATCTCCAAACCTTAAGATATTGATCAATTCCAGTGGATATGATCAGTACACGTCTACTAGAAGCCTGTTGGACTCTAGGAGGGAGGTATTTACTATAAATAGAGCTCTTTTTACTCTATTTACCCCTCAGATGCATCAAAAACATTAAATCAATTAAATAAAAGGTAATTTCTTTATTCTTTATATATAAAACTCTTATATTATTAAAGACCAAAGACCATCTTATTATTAATCACTACTTCTGTGTGATTAAATCAATTCATTAATTGTTTTTGTCATAAATCTCCGTATAAACTCATTTCCATGTAAAATCAAGAAATTTAGTAAATTTTCTTTATTTTTATTGTAAATACAATTTGAAAAAGTTGTACTATATTCTTTTGGCGTGAAATATCTCAAAATTATTATTTTAAGTGTTAAAAGTAGGTTATTTCATCTTATTATAATAATTTCTCTCTTATTATTACTCTTAATAATTCTTAATTAATATAAATAGTATTTTTATTAATATATAACTTTAATATTGGTAATATTATTGTTATTAATTGTTTTTTATCTATAAAAAACAGTTTCTTACACCTTTATTATTTGTTGGTAACAATAATAAAGAGCTTTATAATATATTAATTATTTTATATTAATATATTATTTTCAATATTATAATTTGATATAATATTAATTTTATTATTATATTTATTTAATAATATAATATTTTCACGCCATAATGATAATATTTCTTTATTATTATTATTATTTTAATCTTATTTATTTCAATTATAAGGACATTCAGAGTACAATAAGTAATAAATTGGTAATTTTTACTTATTGTTTCATAGTCAAACCTTGCACATACATCCAAAGATACTGTTCTAGAATCGGATTTACCCTCTCTGTCTGTCCATCTGTTTCAGGGTGAAAGGCAGTTGAAAGATCTCTTGATATCTTGAGCTGCAGGCACAATTGAGTCCAAAATGATGAAACAAATAATGAACCTCTATCACCAACAATACTGATTGGAAGACCATGTTTGGAAAAGACATGATTAATGAATATTTGAGCTAAGTCCAAAGCAGTGATTGCTGAATAAGTTGGAATAAATATTGCCATTTTTGAAAATCTGTCTACAACTACTAAAATTGAATCAAAGTTGCTTGAAAAGGGCAATTGGGTGATAAAGTCCATTGATAAAGAATTCCAAGGACCAGATGGAATTTGAAGAGGCTTGAGTAACCCAAACTTCTTATGGTGGATGTTCTTATTTCTTGAACATTGCTGACATGAGGACACATAGTCCTTGATGATTTGATTCATGCCAGCCCAATAAAAATCCCTCTTGATGAGCTTGAAGGTCTTCTCCTGGCCAGGATGGCCTGCCAATGGTGAGTCATGACGGTTTTGAAGAATGTCCAATTGAATTTCATGATTGCTTGGAATGACTACTCTATCTTTGAACAATAATAATTTTGCTTGAGGTTCAAGAGAATAGTCTGGGACTGATTCTCCTCTTGCTAATTTCTTGAAGATTTCCTTATAATCTTTGTCTTTCCATACTTGTCTTTGAATTTGATCAACTACATCTGAAAAAATATCAACTTTTATTGAAAAGAATCTTGACTCTTGAATTTCATTTTGCTTGAGAACTTGATGAAAATTTTGAGGATTCTTGCTGATGAAATCCACCCCCCTCTCTGGGTACACGTTGTCCCAACGTGACAAGGCAGCTGGTAAAGTGGCCGGCCTGCCTGGGCGGTAAGTGATGATGAAATGGAACTCAGATAGAAATTCTGCCCAACGGGCTTGACAACGAGTAAGGACTTTAGAGGACATAAAATATTGAAGGGAACAATGATCTGTCAAGACTGCAAAGGAATCAGAAAGAGAAAGGAGAAAAGCTCTCCAGCGCTTGAGGGCCCAAAGTATGCCAAGGAGTTCCTTGTCATGAATTTCATAGTTGAGTTCAGCTGGTAAGAGCTTGCGGCTATTAAATGCAATGGGATGTTTTCCTGAGTCATTCACCTGACTCAGTACAGCACCCAAGGCATAATCAGAAGCATCAGTCTCTACAATAGTTGGTAGAGAAGGATTAAAATGAGAGAGAATAGGAGAAGTGGTGAAAGCTTCTTTGAGTATTTGAAACTGACTAAGAGCTTCCTCATTGAAGATAAAGGGTGAATAATTTTTAAGGAGGGAAGTGAGAGCAGAGATTTTTTTGGAATAATTTTTAATGAAACAACGATAAAAGTTGGCAAAGCAAACAAAAGATTGGAGGGCCTTGATGTTCTTGGGCTGAGGCCAATTGAGGATTTGTTGAACTTTTGAAGAATCCATCTTGAGGCCATCACTTGAAACAACATAGCCCAAGTATTCCACACTTGAGGCATGGAATACACACTTTAAGGCTTTAGAAAACAAATTATTGTCTCTCAGTCTTTGGAGAACAGAGGCCACATGTTTAACATCTTCATCCAAAGAGCTAGAGAAGACCATAATATCATCTAAGTACACTACAACAAAAATATCCAAAAAAACTGCAAAAATATCATTCACAAGATTTTGGAATGAAGCTGGAGCATTGGTTAAGCCAAATGGCATAACCAAATACTCATAACTACCATATTTGGTTCTAAAGGCAGTTAAATGCTCATACCCCTCTTTAATTCTCAGGAGATTATAAGCACCACGCAGATCTATCTTGGAGAAGATAGTAGCACCATTAAAGATGGTAAGAAGCTGATTCATTGGAGGAACAGGATACCTGTTCTTCCTAGTGACAGCATTAAGTTTGCGGTAGTCAACACACAAACAAAGACCACCATACTTTTTCTTAGCAAAAAGGACACGTGCTCCTGTTGAGGAGGAGCTTGGTCTGATGAAACCTTTCTCTACATTCTCTGAAATGTAGGCCCGCAGTGTTTCTGACTCATTTTTTGACAAAGAGTAGATAACACCAACTGGAGGTAGAAGACCCTCCAGTTTGATATGATGATCACAGGCACAGTGTGGAGGAAGTTTCTCTGCTTTCACTTTGGAGAATACATCCAAATATTTGTGATAAACAGGAGGGACTACCTTCAGCACAGTTTCAATCTCTTCTGGCTCTTCCTCCTCATCCCACTGCTCCTCCAGGGAGGCATGAAAAGATAAAGGAGGAAGGTCCATATCCCCTTGAAAGAGATGAAGTGAAGATATAGTAACATCTTCTCCAAAATCCTTTATGTCTTTGAAGACTTCATCTCTTAATGGCAGTAATGACTGAGAGGGAAAAATGGAGGGGTTATGGACAGAAGGAGGAAGGGAAGGTGTCTTAAGTTCACCAACCAGAGCAACACTGTTGACAGCAGTGGAAAAGTCATTACTAGTAGAAGAAATAATACCACTAGAATCTTTATGACTAGAATAATAGGTGATCAATCCATTTTTCCAATCAATAATGGGATTAAAATGGTAAAGAAAATCATAGCCCAATATTAGGTCTTCTCCTTTGGGTGAATCTATGATAAATAAATCCCATTCAAAGCTTGGGAAGGAAGGTAAATCAACAACCCACTTGGTATAATGGGTGATGAACAAGGAAGTGGATTCATTGGAATCCAAAATGAAAAGAGGAATCTTTTCAGGGAGCTCTGACATGGTCAATGAGTACTTGAGAACAAAATTCTTTGCAATGAAGGAGTTTGTAGCACCAGAATCAATGAGAATACTATAAAAAATATCAGAGATTGAAGAAAAAATAAGAAATTTTAAAGATTTCTTGACACTAGTATTCAGAGTGCACAATTGTGCTCTTGAAGGAAATAAGTGAGAACCATTGAACACATCATGATTACCACTCAGGATTTTCCCTGCTTTCTGGGGAAG
Source organism: Austropuccinia psidii (assembly GCA_023105745.1). Classification (NCBI taxonomy): domain Eukaryota; kingdom Fungi; phylum Basidiomycota; class Pucciniomycetes; order Pucciniales; family Sphaerophragmiaceae; genus Austropuccinia; species Austropuccinia psidii. The sequence continues at coordinate 30,369,134 of JALGQZ010000004.1, read as the reverse complement.
CCTTTGATGACCCTTGCCTATTCTCAGGCCTCTTGAAGCATTTTTCAAATGGGTGCTTTCCACCACAATAATTGAACAAGCCTTCTTTAATCCTCCTCTCCTTTTCAGAACCAATTAATTTGCTGTCCTTATTGAGGAGAGCATCATGAGGCTTGTCTTTGGACACTTGAAAATTCTTCCCTTTCTTATTCTTCTTGTGATAAGGCTTCTTTGATGATGAACTTTGAGGGGGCTTGGAGGAGTTGGATCCACTGATTGGAGGCTTCTTCTCTTGATGACTGCCCTTTTCCTTCTGACTCTCATGGTACCTGGTATCTAATTCCAAGGTGATGTCCATGAGTTTTTGAAGACTATCAAAAGTTCCAGGGTGAGAAGCCAATTGGTCCAACAATCTTGATGCCAAGCCTCTCCTATACACATGAATATAGGCCCTTTCCCCCCAGTCTCCAATTCTTGACATTAAACTTCTGAAATCAGCTATGTACAAGGAAACTTGACCACTTTCCCTCATCCTCAAATTGTCCAACTCTTGCTCAGCTTTTCTGACTTCATTGGGATCACCAAACAGAGTGAAAAACTGGGTTTCAAATAACTGCCAGTTATTGAGGAGATAAGAAGGGTCTTCATTGGAGATATTTGAGAGGTAAGGTTAAATCCATTTGCCAGCTCTACCAGTAAGAAAAGAAGTTGAGTAAAGCACCTTCTTCCTGTCAGAGAAGAAGTTTGCTGGGTCATTATGAAAGATTAATTGACAGGATTGAATGAATCCTCTCAATTTATGAGCTTTAGTATCATCAAAAGAATAAGGTGCCTTCATTGATGGAGTCTTGAATTCTGGGACTTTTGAAGTGTCCCTTGGGGTAACTGCTTGAGTGAGTTGTCCCATAAACTGAGTCATTTGCTCCATCATCTTGAGGAAATTTGGTTCAGCTTGAGAGAAAGAAGGTTGAGTAGAAAGGGCTAGATTTGGAGCCTCAGGAGCACCTGCCACTTCAGTCTCCTCAGATTCTTCCTCTTCCACAGACTCCTCCCCCTCCTCATCTTCAGCTTCCCCCAATCTACTTCTAGGCCCTTGAGAAACACCAGGATAACCACCCAATAGTCCAGAGAATGATCTTGATCTTCTAGACTTCACACATCCTCTTCTGGAGGGTGCTGCTCCTTCCATTGGTGGTCCTCTGTCCAAATTTGCACTCAGTTGATGAACTGATGGTGTGCGGTCAAGAGGAGCCCTTGGTGTAGGAGTGAGAACAGCTTGATGTCTCTGGTATCTTGTATTCTTGGCTGGTGGGCTATGCTGAAATGGCATCATGAAAGAAGAATGAATAAAAACTTGATGATACTTTGAATAAACTAAGGCTTGACCAAAACAATCAAATGAGAATCTTCATGAACTTGAGAAATCAATCAATAGTCTTGAAGTGAATCAATATGAATAAATCTTGAAGAGTGAAGATGGCAAAGTCAAATTCTTATGAATAATCAATTTCAATCAATAAGTCAAATCAAGTAAATCAAGTCAATTCAAAATCAAATCAATTAAGTCTTGAGGAATTCAATCAATATCTTCAAAAGTCAATTCAATTTTCTTGAGGAATCAAATTCAAATCAATCAATTAAATCAAATCTTGAGGGTAAATCAGCTATATTGAGGAATCAAATCAAGTCAATCAAATCAATTCAATCAAGTCAATTCAAAATCTTGAGGTGAAATCAATGTCTTGAGGAATCAAATAATCAATCAATAAACTTGAGAAATTTCAAAACCAAAATCACTGAATACCCCAAATCAATAAAACCCTGAATGATGAATCAATTAACCCAAATAATTCCACTCAACTAACCTGATAAAAACCTGAATTCAGACAAAAAAAAGAAAGGATAATGATAATGATAAAGTGAAATGGTCAGCAGAATTTTTGAAATGAGAAGGAGAATCAATTTTCATTTGAATGAAATGAATGAGATGAAAATTGATGAGAGAGAGAAAATCATAAAAAATCATAAAAATCATAAAATCATGAAAATATCATAATTGAAGAATGAGAGAAATGAATATAAAGGAATGAAAGAAAAAGAAGCAATTATGAGTTAATTAAAATAATGTCACAGGGGCTCTTCTAAATGAAGAGGGCCTGGCACTCAGTGAACAGACTTACTTATGGAGGGCTTAGAAGAAATACTCAAATGAGAAGAGTAATGAAATAAGATAATAATTTCCTAGTCATAAAATAATAAGAGTTAAAAGATATGAGAGGAAAACAAAAGCAATAATAAAGAGCCAACCACAAATAATCCTGTACCACTGTTTCAACCTGTTCAGAAAAGAGAAAAGGATTAATAAAGGATATGGCCACCAGGACTTTACTGAACAGGTGAGGGAAGGCAAAGACTAACTTAATAAATAATAAAATAATATTAAATAATAAATACAATATTTTAATTAACTGGGGGAAAAACCCCCAGGCAGATGAAGAGGGGCTGGTATATGTGAGAAATACCAGCCTTGGAGTTTGAGTGTTGAGATACTGGCCTGTATGCTGGAAGAAGTTGGATGTGGGATTGAATCCTGTATTGGTGAATCCAATACAGGTTATACAGTCAATACAGGTATTTGCACCTGTATTGATGAAAGGCCTGTATTTGGTGAATCCTGTATTTGGGTCTTGCCTGTATGAAACTGTATTGAGGTCTGAAAACTGTATTTGGAGAATGTTGAATGAAACCCCCTTGCTGATTGGGTTTTGAAGGGTATCAATGAAATAATGATTGTTGCTGATTGGGTTTTGAAGGGTATCAATGAAGTAATGATTGTTGAAGATGATTGGTAATGCCCCTGCCTCCTTGGCTGTGACACTGATATTGGGACTGAATTATTTGAAGAGGTCAGAGAATCTTATAAGCAAGACAAGAATTGCCATATCTTGACTTCTTTAATAGATAAAGACTACAAAGATACATCTTTAGTCAATGCACTGGATGAAGTTTGGAAAAATTCCTATTCTGAAGGAAGATTTCACTTGTTTGATGGAATTATTTACCACAGAACCAAACATTCTTGTGTAATGACATTATGCAGCAGATTGCTTATCAGTACCATTCTTCATGAATGCTATGATAGCATCTACTCTGGACACCTGTCAGAGCACAGAACACTTGAAAAAGTGAAGAACTGTGCATGGTGGCCATCTTGGAGAAAAGAAACCATTGAATACTGCCATACCTGTGACAGATGTCAAAAAGCAACAGGAGTACAGGCAATAAATTTGGACTTATGATCCATATTCAAGAACCAAAATCCCCTTGGGAAGTTGTTCACATGGATTGGTTCACAGAACTTCCTCCAAGTGGTGACAAAATTTATAATGCTTGTTTAGTCATTGTAGACAGATATAGAAAGACTCCCATATTCTGACCATGTCATAAAGATGACACAGCTATGGATACAGCTCTTCTTCTATGGAATAGATTTATCTCTCATACAGGATTATTTAAAAATATCATAAGTGACAGAGATCCCAATTTCACATCTGCAATTTGGACCAATCTTCATAGATTGTTTGGGACTAAGTTATTATTCTCTACAGCATATCATCCTCAGACAGATGGGCCAGCAGAGAGAATGATTCAAACTTTGGAAGACATGATCAGCAGATTTTGTGCTTATGGGTTGGAATTCAAAGACTCAGATGGCTTTACCCATGACTGGTGCACTCTGATACCTGCATTAGAATTGGCATATAAGACATCAGTCCATTCTTCCATAGGACAAACTCCTGCTATGTTAGAAAAAGGATGGAATCCAAGACTCCCAGCAGACACACTCAGGAAAGACTTGATTGACATTTATCCTACAGCTTCCAGCTTCAAGATAATGCTTGATAAAGTAAAACATCATGCGGAACAAAGTATGAATGATTCTTTTGATTATGCAAAAGAGAAGTGGGACAAGAGTCACAAAGTACCAGACTTCAAAGTAGGGGACTTAGTTCTAGTTTCAACCTTGAATTTTAATAATATCAAAGGCCCAAAGAAACTTAAATATTCTTATGTAGGACCTTTTGTTATTGTTGACTTACATGGAGAAAATGCAGTTCAGGTGGAATCAAGTGGTGAATTGGAAAATAAACACCCCACTTTTCCAGTCAGCTTAATAAAACCTTATCAACCAAGCTGACAAAGAATTGTTTCCTTTAAGGAACCCAACTCCTTTAACTGTATCACCAGTGGAACAGAATGAAGACAGAAAGATAAAGAAAGTCATTAAAGAAAGGAGACTTAGGGGTGAAAATAAAAGAGAATATCTTGTCAGATATTAAAATCCAGTACATGAAGATGAATGGCTGGCAGAATCAGAAATACCTGACTCAGATAAACTCTTGAGAAGAGCTAGACATGAAAGAAGGCCACAAGCCTGAATATATCTATAAATGTGCTTTAAATTACTTGATCTGAGTGATGTAAAGAGGTTGGACAGTGGACATTAACCCCTCTTTGGGGCTTTTATTCTTTATACCATTGATAAAATTGTAGTACAATTTTATTTCTTGGTGGGAGGGAATGTGAGCCTTGAGGTATATTTTACATACCGAAATAGGCCACAATAATATTAAAAATAAATTCTGAATTATGCATACCTCATAAGTCATGCATGTATTCAAAATTATTCACTTTTGATTTCAGAAAAGATGAATAACTTTTTATTGAGTAAGTAAATCCATGGATTTAAGGCCAGATTTAGATTCTACACCAAATTTCACCTAGGGTAGCTTCATAGAGTGAAAAAGCTCAAATTAACTCTTTGAGGTGGCAATATGGAAAATACTTCAATACCACATAAAAGATCTGTGAAAAGTTTTGTTTTTCTTAATTTCAAGCCAAAATAATGTGAATGTGAGAAATCCCATGCTACATATACACTAAGAATAGTGTCATGCATGTTTTGGGCACTTAATATCATGGTGTTATTACATGCAATTTTGATACACCCATAGTGGATATCTCACTTGAAGCTTAAATTTCTATTTTGACATGAAAAATAGGCAAGGGGGACAAAAGACATCAAACAGAGCCAGGGTACCCAACTTCTGAGGCCTCAGAAGCATGTACAGCTCCAAAGCTTGGATCCATGGCTGATCGTGGCCCAATTAGTAAACTAAAACATTTTGGGAACTTGGTTACCATGTTACAACTACAGTAAATCATAAGAAAATAGCAAATAACCTGCTATTTTGACATGCCAAGGAGGTAAAGAGCTACTTAGACTCCTGTAACCATGTCAATTCTTAATGAATTTCCATAGATAGACCGTAAAAGAGTAATTAAAACCCTTTTTGGACTTGTATCCATTGATTTACCTCATAGCAATCAGCTATACACTGATATTTGCAATTCTACATAGGAATGAGGTAAAAACTTCAAAAATTCATTCAAAATACAATTCTTAATGAATCTCTTTGCAACTTTGAGAACCAACTGAGATCTATATTATCTATGGTACAACCAAAAATAATTATAGCCTAACTAGTAAAATAAAAATTTTACTTACAGTGCATTTTTGACGCTTCTACGTGAAACACTGAATTTTCAAAAATTCACAGTAATTACAACCTGTGATGAAATTGCCAATAACATTGATAACTTTTAGAAATAAATGATCATTTTGGAACAAAAGCAGATTTACAGATGTTACTCCTTTTATTCTTAACCATATTGGGGTTGGTAGTCATGTAAGAGCATCAATTAAGTAATTATGATAATCTTACGTGACAACAGATGATGCAATAAATAATCCAAAAGGGTTTATTGTTTTCTCACTCGCTGGTTTTTCAATTTGCTCCATGTCACGCCTCTGTGAGCTGTTGTTGACTTAAAAGAGGCCCCCTCTTGCTGTTTTTCCCATATCAAATCATCTTATTATCCATTTATATCATTGTTACCAACAAGTAAGTATTAGTTAAGCTATTATTAAGCATTTTAAATCTTTCAGAATCAATAAGAAAGAAGTGAAATGATAGAATCCAACTATATATTGTTGTAATCCTGCTATAAATCATTTTTGATCTCTTAAATCCACAATTCTTTGTCAAATTTCTCTGCTTATATCTTTCAATAAGTTCTTTGGAGTATAAGTGAGTCATTTATGTTTAGCTCTTAAAGTTTTTCTCCAAAATTAGTTTTCTTCAAGAATTATCTTTATGATTATTCTTGCGAAAGATAATTATATATTAAAATGATTTTATTATTTTAATAAAAGAAGTTTTTATTATTAAATTCATCTTTTAATTAATTCTTCTAGACAATTACTGCTCACTGTTAAAATCACTAGTAGTGTTTAACACACAAAAGAAATAATTCTTTAACTATATGATTGTGGTTATAATAATATTTTATTATTATATTTCATAAGAACAGACATAGCACTGTTGATTAATAGTAATATTATCATCAGTTTCATAGTCAAATCTTACAATAACACTCACTACCATAATATTCTTTATATTCATTATTTTCTATTGTATCTCATGTATATAAGCGTTCATTATCTGCTCTCCAACTACTTGTCATTTGTTGTTAATAAAACAGGACTAGGTATAGCAAAAAATACTTTCTGCATCTCTTTTTCTCAAATATGTCATGGGCTAACTTGTGACTAAGAAACAGTTGTATAGTGGTTTGTTCCATGAAATTATATCTTCTCAATTGTAGCACATTGCCTTGCTTTTCACTTTGAGGTAATTATGCCTTTTGTTCTCTTATCATACCTGTTTCATGCTGGATACAACCACCTTGAGTTTCGAAATTAAATATATCTAAAGTCTTCTTGCTCAAGATAAGAAGCTCCAGGAATGTTTGATTGGAAGAGAAAAATGAATGAAAATATTCCTGAAAATAAAGACTTAATAATATCAACCCTTGATGGTACAGATTTTAGTCAATGGCACTTACACATGATAATCCACCTCGGGTCCAAAGACTTACTGGACATGTGTGAAAAAGAAATATCTAGAGATGTCAAAACAACACCAACAAATAAATGGTTTAAGGCCAATTATCAAGCTATAAATATCATAATTAGTCGTCTCATTGACAGGGTGCTGTAAGAGCTTGTAACTCTTATAACCATGCTGAAAGCAAACTTATGTTGGTCAAAGATCAAAGACAAATATGCATCAGTCAGAGCCATTAATAGAGGAAATGTATGGATGGATTCCAAAATTTTCTTTTTCAATGGAAACCTCAAGTCCTAAACTGAGACATGTGGGAAGCTATTTCTTGAGTTAACCTCCCCTTAAGTCAAGGTTTAAAATGAGCTACTTTCCTACTCACGCTTAGCAAAATTAGCTGTGGACTGTAAAATACATTGATTTATTGAGGTCCTGAATCTTAACAAATAGCCGATGGAGAAACAAAACCTTTTACTCAGTACACTACAGGATTATTTCCATATAACCAGACTAAAAACAATGCTTAATCCTCTTATTAAGTAACTGATTTAGTCTCTACTAACAACATGACATGAAAAATGATTTACTATTGTACTCACAGGAAGAACAACCAAAGGAGAACCATTCACAAAGAGGAATGGTTCTGGGATTAAAACCCTCACTTAAAAGGAAATAGAAGGGACAATAAATGAAAAAATCCAGAACATATTGTTTAGCTTTCAAAGATATTCATAGCAATGCTAGAAATCCCTTTTACCAGCCAAATTGTGCTTGACTGTGGTGCCACACACAAAGTTTTTAACACAAAAAACTTCCTCACTTCAATTTTAGCTCCAATCAGTATTTCTGTGTCTACCAGAAACTCCAACAGATATCTTGTGGCTATTGGAGTAGGAACTTCCTCTTTACTATGAAAAATCAGACTCTTACTCTTGAAAGCTGTCTTTATATTACCAAATTTAACTCACCATTAAAAAAGAGGAAGACACTGGGGTCAGGAGCTGCCAGACAAAAAAGGCTTTAACATGAAATGAAAACTATTTTTACATAACTCCCAATATGTAATCATTTATTCCAATCCATATTGCGCTCACATTCTATAAGCTTATCAATTTACTCAACTAAATAGGAGCTTATCATAAGCTTTTGCATTTATGTTTTTTAAAAATTCAGATCTTTCACATTTGATATTAAAAACTCCTTTATTATGATGCAAGCTTCCAGCATTAATTGTGCAATTTTTCCTGATAATCATAAATTATTCAGATATATTTGGGGAAGAAATTTGATATTATAGCTAACAAAGAAAGTCATTTCCCAACACAAAATAGCCTACACCAAATAGAGCTTACAAAACCCCCACTCAAAAAATACCTGGCCCATTTTATCAGAAGTGAAAGATGAGAAAGGAAATATTTCCAATAAGATATATATAAGAGCAAGATTTATTCCTAAATAGAGATACTTTATATTATTTTACTCCGAAATCCAACTAATATTAACTGTAAAAAAATGAATTTTCAGCCTAAAGTCTTTCTAAAATAATTTATTAAGTTTCTATTCATGACTATTATTCCTCAAAGAATAAAATCAAACACACATCCCATTTCTTTAAAATTTATGAAAATGAGTGGAAATGAAATTTTTAAATTATTACATCCTGAATTATATTTGGAATTCAAAATTATTTTCCTACAATTGTGACTTTTATCTTGAAAAATAAGACATCAAAAAAATGCTGTTGAAATAAGTATTTCATCTCTAATTTTAGCAGCCCTACTTTTATAATAGGGTTTTACAATATTTTAAGCCACTTTTTGGTACTTTTGCAATTTGTATTTTTTAATTATCCTTTTATTCATTGCCACATAGATATAATGATTTGAGAAAACTACACAGAAATAATCTTTTGAAAAGATTTTAAACTCTGAAATGTCAGTGAATAGTCTTTTGGAAGTAATTAAGATTTAATTTGATACCTGAGGAATATTAATATTTTGTAATTATTTTTTGAACCAAATTTGTTCAATTTATTGAATATTGAAGCTAAATTTTGGTATGCATTTATAATCTTTGGCCCCATAAGTATGCTCAAAATATGCAAGTGAATGATTACAATGTTAAAACAGTTCTGGTTGATATTAAGGAATTTATTTTCAAGATAAGGAGTTTAGTGATCCAATATTCTCAAAAACAATCATATATATTTATTTTTAGAACATATAGCCCTACTACTTAAAGAATTTTAAGGATATATCTTATGTAAAGTTTCTTGAAGGGCTTTGTAGTTATTTTGAACATATGACATGCCAATATTGAATTGATCATTTTGTGAAATTAAAGAGATTTAATTAATATGTTTTTTGTATATATCACTTTTCTTTGGAACCAAAGGAGCTTTATGAAATTATATAATGGTTTTACTTTTTATTAGATGAATATCTCATGCTTCAAAAATGAAAACAAATCTTCTAACAAAAAATGATTATTCTTCATGATCAATATTTTATAGAGCATTTTTTCAGACTCAAATTAACAAAATAAATACCAATAAAAATTCTTTTATTTTCACAAAAAGCCTATTAGTTAGTAATATTATTTGAGATTTTGAATATAATAGAGAAAATATTTCATTCAAGTATTGAATTTGTAAAATGACTAATTTGGGTTAATTTGATGTGTATCTTTATGTGGTCTGAATTTCTATTAGATTCAAATTGGTAAGAGATCCTCATTATTGATATTCTATATTGAATTTCCTAGAAATTTTAATTAATTATATTTATGTCACAAATGGTATCACACATGTTTACAAACTCAGCCAACCAATGGAAAATGCATCCTAAATTTAATCAAAGCTTCTCTACCATCTCCAAAAAATGGTAATTAAGATAATGACAAGCTTGGAATTATTAGGAAAGTTTTAATTTATGGTATTTCAAACAAATATCTAAAGCAAATCAAATTATTAAAAATGCATCATTAATATATGAGATTTTTTCCCCAATTCCAATTCTCAAAAGAATAAAGGATTTTCAAAAGTGAAGCCCAACAATCTTTTATCATGAAATAAAATAAAGGAGATGATTAGATATTGTTTCTATCTACCAAGCCTGGTAATTCAGTCACTGTTGTATATTAAAAATTTATGCCTCACATAATAATGTGAAACTATATTAAAAAAAAGGAATAATGGAGTTGGTATATGAGAATAAATTTCTGCTCCTCTTGGTAAAGTACTTGGTCTTTGTTCTGTATATAATGTTGATGTGGCCATGGGTCTTGGATAAGGTTAGGGTGATGAATGTAGCTTAAATGCCCTTGGAAGAGTGGTTTGTTCTTCTAGTGTACCATTCTGTGGAGTGTAACTTAATAATTTTGCACCTTAAATTTTGATTAATGCCAGTAATTATTCTTTCATTTTTGGTATTTTATAGTGGATTATTTCTGTTGAAGACAAATCTTCTTTTCCTTAAAGATTCCCTTCCTGGATTTCTTCAAAAATGGCAGGTAATTTTGATGATGATTGTTGATCCATAACTTATTTATGGATTTCTCATTTGAATTCTGGTATTGCTTTGTTGATTTTATTTCCTTCAAGGAGATCAAATAAAAATTCTTCCACACCATTCAAGCCCCTTTCATTGGTTCTTGGTGTTTCAATTGGAAAATTGGAATATACTCTTGATTGATCCCCTAATTATATTTCTTGATTAGGTGGATAATAATAATTCTCAGAGTGAGTTGACGATTGAGATTATTTAGATAACAGATTTTTCTTATTTTCATTGTTTGAATACAGTCCTTTTTGCTATGACAGTAATTTTCTTAAATAATTAATTCATTTTGAGGTAAATTTCCTTTGATTAATTGATTATTTAAATCTGAAGATTTCTAGTCCACTCTTGGAAGCCAGATGTGGGAACACCCCTTGTGTGGGATTAAAATGAAACAGTAACTTGAGGGGGAAATCACAGGTGACTATTTTTGAATTTATAATCAATTCTGCAAATAAGGGTGGCAAGGGTATATTGCCTGCCCCCTCGTAAAAAGCTGAAAACAATTGTCCTTGGACGGCTAAAACCAAAAAAATGATCAATTGCTTTAAATATGAAGAAGAAAAAATTCAGCAGTCTTGGATAAGACTTATTCAATAGATCATAAGAAATAAAATGTCAGAAATTGGGTTGATTTTGATATTATACATGAAATACTTGTTTGTATATTACCTGTTTTTTTAGTAAAATTTGGGTGATTGGTCATCTCTTGGTGATAAACTATTGATAAAATAGGCTATTTGGGAAGTTGTTGTAGACTTTATGAATGTTGATAAAGTAGATTTTTTAAGATAAATTGATAATAGAGTGAATGAATGTTGTTTCTTTTTACTGGAGAAGATATTTTTCATACAGAAGTACCCCTAATCATGGATAAGGGATCAATTTATTTTTAATGCTTCAATTCCACTGAGGGTAGCTACAGGGAAATAATAAATACTATACTTAAACTGACCTTAGTTTCTGGAAAAGTAAACTCACTATAGTCTACTGGACTACCTCCCATGTTAGAGATAATTTCTTCCTGTGCTTGTAGGACCCGGATTCATTCATTTGGAAATTTTTCAAATTTGAGGGGAGAGAGCCCCTCTTTTTATAAATTTTTCAAGCCCAGGGGGGCCTCAACAGGAGCTATCCATTGAAACTCCAATTACTATTGATTCCATCATGTGAATTTGTTTTGGTTAGGGCCTGTTTTAGATATCTGAGATGATTTAAGGCTTAGTGATAATTTAACTTTTTCAAATCCCCCATTTGTCACATGACTCTTTTTTTGAGCTGTTTAGGACAAGATCTCATTGGCTTCTCCTTGAAAATATGGGGTTATTTTATGTTTTTTGGGTATTTTTCTTTTTGAAAGACTTGTCCCATCACACAATATGATTCTGGTGGAGGCAGTATCACATGATGGATATTTCCCTTGCATACGTTATTTTCAGGCTTGGTCAGAGTGGCTGTGTAATTTATGCAGGTTTCATGGCTGTGTTTTTTTAACTTTTCATGGGACAATGTGATTTGCTAGTTGTACACATGCTATGCATAGTAATGTGTTTGAGATTCAAAAAAGGGTGTTTATCCCATGAATTGTGTTTTTCCTGACTTGCATTAGGTGATTAATGGTCTCAAGAATTTTTTCTTTCATTAATTATGCTCCAAATAAAGTGATTCATTTCATTTCATAAGGTTTGATGGCTGTGTCCCACCAAAATTGGGGTTTGTTAAGTTACCAGTGGATTTACTATGTATGGAAAACTTGGGGATTAATGTTTCTGTGGTGGGGATTACTTTCAGGAATCCCAATAGGATTAAAATTGTATTTTGTGGCTTTTCAGTGTTTGAATGCAAGGGGGTTGTGTAATTTATGCAGTTGTATTTTTCTTTCTTCATGAGTACAGTGGTTATAAGACGGGTGTAAAGCTGGCTGGAATGTGTCATTTGAAGGGTGGTACTTTGCTTTTTGTAGCTCTTTTCATATATGTAAGTTGACATGAATAATGAAATTGAATTCACTCTTCTTAAAAAATACACTATCTTCTATTTACCCTGCCATTGGTTTATGAATGAGCTGAAACTTCTTGATGTAAAGCTCACATGCTGGTGTAAAAATTGAATTCAAGTCTTCCTGTTGGTGGAAGTTATTTCATTTGTGGGTTACTATGAGCTTGAATGTGGTAAAAGAAATTAATGGCATAACACAATACCTTTTATCTTGGAGATGTCTATGAAATTTCTGTTCAGAAACAGATGGTTGATTATTTTTTTAACTTGAAATTCTAGAAACAATGGTAGTGGTCAGCCATTCATTGGAGTATAAGATTGAAGAATGCAATTCAGTCAAAGGTTGAGTGTGTTTAGGTGAATTTTTGATTGAAAAGCAAGAAATTTGTAAAATGTGTTGAACAAGCACAGAGTGGCTACTTTTGAGCCCAGAGTTTTTGTATCTTTCTGTGATTTCACATGTCCAGCAGGCATGCATCATCAGCATTCAAATTTATGCAATTCATACAGAATAATGAAGTACTGTCATTAGGGGGATTAACTCTTTGATGCAAACAAATTTCTGGAATCCTCAGATATGGCTACCTGAAATTGCAAAGAAGGCCTGCAAGATCTAGATCTTCTTTTTTCTCATTAAAATATAGGTATAAATTACCCCAAGGGGTGTCTGGGTGGTCCGTTTATTCCTTGAGGCTTCCCCCATTTGGGGTCTTGCCATAAATGGTGCTTTCCCATGGGGCTTTTTAAAAGTAATACAAACATCCAAATAATATAAGCATTTCAGTCAAGGCATATCTATATACCCCAAGAATAAACCCTCATAACTTTCTGGTTAGACTTATCTACTATGTGAAGGGAGGTCTTACCCCAATACTGTAAGTTTTTTTTATAAAACTCTTGGTAATAGTAGCAAATATTAAGAGTACTATGAATTTCCTCAGTCAAAGATATAATATAAGGAAATACCATAACCACAAATTCATATAATTATTAATCATAGCTATATATAAAAAAGAATTCAATCATTTTTAAATAATTTGAGAATCAAAAAATATATTAATAATTATAATTATTCTATTATTATTATAGTCACTGACAGTTATAATAATAAGAACTATAAAGCTGTCAATGAGAAAATTACATGTGAAGAATAATAGTATTTAACCACTTATAAATAATATAGAAATATTACATATAAAAAAAATATCACAAAAACTGTGCAGAGATAAATCTTATAGAAAGATTCTATATAAAAAACCTAATAATAGATAAAAAAGATATAGAATTTTAGAGCAAGCTTAATTATAATATTTATTTAATACAAAAAGTAAAACAACAACAATTGTTATATTAAATAATGTTTATAAGTTAGAAACATGCCAAAATACATATTTTAAGAGATAAAAACAGCCTATATATGATGAAAAAATATTTGAGAGTTTTTAAGAGGAATTTGTGCATTTGGGAGATATTTCAAGACAATAATTTTATATAATAAAAAATATCATTGGTGATTACAACAATAATGTTATTTCTATTATTTCAATTCTTCAATTTAAGATTAATAAAGAATAAAATACTTAAGAAAATCCTTGAATGATAAGAGGCTATATTGAATAAAACTTGACCTGTTTGAATGTCTAATATTAGTGGAATCATGATTGTTTATTGGTAAAACATTTATGTGCAAGCTCTTTTTATGCCTGAAGAAGAGATCTCATGATTCATAATGGATATAGAGGGAATTATCAGGTCAAAACTAAAAAACCATCTATAAAAATAAGGTTCTTAACTTAAGGTAACTTATTTTGAGTTCCAATTTGAAGTTACCACTGTTATTCTGAACTCCAAGTAGCTTCAATCCTCTTTTGGATTAATTATTATGAGTTTTAATATAAAATACGTTTATTTATATTTAAGTCTAAACCTGTTTGAGAAAGATATTGAAAATGGATTGTATACATATATAAAATTAAGTTTTAATCTGTGTGAAATTTTCAAGCAAATTAATTGAGAATTAAATTTTTAATCCATTTTTGAAATTATTGCTATTTTTCCACATAAGATAGCAATACACACCAAAACTTAACTTTTGATAAGGTTTTGATACTTATAGCTTTCAGGTTTCAAGCTCATTTAATATTTTTAGGCTTAATTAAGCTATTAAGCTTTGAAAGTTCTTAAAATCTTGCTTACAAGCTTTCATATTGGGATTTACGCTTTGGCAGCTTGAAATTACTGTCTAATTTGGGATAAAACCAGTTTAAAACTTAATGTTGTATCAAAATATAATACTAAATTTTAAATAAGGTTGCAAATCCTCCAATACAGTTGGAAAACCTCAAGAGAGTTCTTGCAGATCCCAAAAGTTGGGTACCCAAGCTCTTTTTGGTCTTTTACCTTTGTCCCACCTTTCTGCATGGATTTTGCCCTTTTATTGATTTAAAGCCATACTATGGCCTTAAACACTTTTAAATTGAGCACACACATTATTTACATCCTGTATTGCAAAACCTTAGCCAATTCAGTAAATATACACAACACCTCAATTTCGACTACAATTTTGGTACATTTGCATAAACCTTATGCAATTACACATTTAAGCTTATTTAAGCTTAAATTTAACAATTTTTAGCTTATTTAAGCTTAAATTTAACAATTTTTAGCTTATTTAAGCTTAAATTTAACAATTATAAGCTTATTTAAGCTTAAATTTCACAATTTTAATTTTTTTTGAGAAAGCTCCAATTTTAATGTGAGATTCTTAAATCTTCTAATAATATAAGAAATATCCATCTTTGGGTATAAAACTCTATGGGTCTACCCTAAGGTATTTTTGGTGTAAAATCCAAAAATGACATAATAATTATAGCTTTGTTTATCCAAAAAAAGTTATGTTCATTTTTTGTTTCAAATTCAATTGATAAGTTTGTGTAGGACTGAATCAAATGTGTAACAATTTATTTGTGGCCTTATGGGTATGTCATACATATCTTACAGGCTCACATTCCCTACCACCAAAAGAAATTGTACCACAATTTTTCCTTAATAGTATACCCCAATTAATTTGGGGGGTATAATCCACCCCCAGCCTCTCTAGCTATAGCTTTAAGTATGTAAAGAGCAAAGTTTAAACTTGCTATTGAGCAATTGATCTTCTCTCATGTATGAATTTTCTGAGAAACCTTTGGGAATCAGGTATTTTAAGATCTGAAACCTACCCATCCTCATGTTGTGGGTTTCTGTACCTGAATAGGTATTCTCTTTAATTTTTCCACTAAGTCTTCTTCCTTTCAAGAATTTTAGCACCTTTTTCTATTCAATTTGATTAAGTGGTGGTGCTTATAGAGGATGTTTCATTTCTCAAAGGAAACAATTACTTATCACTTGAAGTGTAATTCTTTACTAGATTGAGAAGGAAGGTTGGATGTTGGGTTTTCCAATTCTCCTGACAGTTGTACTTGTACTGAATTTGTCCCATGAAGGGCTTCAAAAATAAATGGTCCTTCAAAGGAATCTTTCAATTTCTTTTGGCCTTTAATATTGTTCAAGGTCAAGGTCTAAGCTAGTATTAAGTGCCCTACTTTAGATTCTGGGGTCTTATGAATTTAATCCAGCTTTTGTTGAGAATATTCAAAGGAATCAGTTATGCCCTGATTTGCATGATGCCTTAGTTTGTTAGGAAATAGATTAAATATTGAAGCAGTTGGATGAATATCAAATAAATATTTCTTCAAAGTATCAACTTGAAGTTTAGGATTCCATCCTTTTTCCAACATTGCAGGAGTCTTGCCTGTTGAAGCATGGATAGAAAGCTTGTAGGCTAATTCCAGTGCTGGTATAACTGTACACCAATCATGGGTAAAGCCATCATAATCTTCCAGATCCAGGCCTTAAGCACAAAATATTCTTATCATTTCCTCAAGGTTCTGAATCATTCTTTCTGCCAATACATCAGTTTATGGATGGTAAGCTGTTTAGAATGATAGTTTTGTACCCAAACACTTATGGAAATTTTTCCATTAGGCTGATATAAATTTTGAGCTTCTATCACTAATGATATTGCTAAAGAGACCATTATGAGACATTAATCTGTTCCACATTAAAAGAGCTGTATCCATAGGTGTGTCATCTTTATGGAGTTTTAAGCAGATTGAGGTTTTTATGTCCCTGTCTTGAATAACAAGACATGCATTGTGACCCTTTTCACCTCCAGGAGGTAAGGAAGTTACCCAATCCATATAGACCACTTCCCATGGGGTACTTGGTTCTTGGATATTAATGATCAAACCAAATATTTCACCAGTAGCTTTATTGACCTTTGTACACCTTTCACAACTATGACAGTACTAAATGAAATATTTTCTCCAAGATGGCCACCAAGCACATGTCTTGATTCTTTCCAATTTTATTTCTTCAGACAGGCACACAGAATAGATGTTGTCATGGGACTCTAGTCATATTGTCTTGATTAAAATTCTACTGCATAAGACCACTACACATGTGTGTTTAGACCTAGGATACAAGATACCATCAAACAAATGAAATATTCCATTGTCATATGATTTTTTCCATGTATCATCCAAATAATTAGCCAAAGCTGCATCTTTGGAATATTTGTCAAGTGAAGAAGTAAGAATATGACAATTTTCATCCTCCTTATAGCTTTCTTTAACTTCTTCAAAGAATAATGTTTCCAAATATGGGATTTTGGTTCATTCAATTTTAATTGGAGGTTCTGCATTTTCAGGAACATAAGCAGGATTTTGAGGTGTATTGGGTAATTCCCATCTACTCAGACCATCAGTGTTCTTGTGAATATTTCCAGATTTATGTACTATGGTCATATTTCCTGTATAATCCTGTTCAGAAATATGCCATTTTAACATGTGTCTGTTTGGCATTTTCATGTTAAGAAGTGATTTCATGGCATTACAATCCTTAATTACCTCAAAAACCCTAACATCAAGATAATTATCAAGTTTCTCCAGAGCCCAAACAAGGAAAATGGACTATAGTTGGCTTTCTTCATATCTAGCCTCCGGAGGCTTAATTTTTCTTGAGATAAAACAAATGGGACCTTCATAAGGCTTGTCATCATAAATTTGAGCTTTATGAAGAGCTGCACCTAGACCTTCGCCACATGAATCAATATACAACTTGTAAGGAATCTTACAGTCTGGTATCAATAATAATGGTGCATTGGTTAAGGCCTAATTTATCTTTTCATATTCTTGAATAATTTCATGTGTAATTCAAAAGACAGTTTGTTGATCACAAATTCTGTACAATGATCTGGAAGGGATTGAAAGATCTTTAAGGTGTTGCCTGTAGTAACTGCCAAATACTAAGAAATACATCATTTCTTTCTTGTTCTGAGGAATTTGTTTCAAATAGAATGCAGCTACTTTGTTTTTATCAACACCAAGGCTTAGTACTTAAAGTACATGTCCTAGAGCTTTTAACTCATGAAATCCAAAATTACATTTTTTGAGAGATATTTTCATGTCCACTTGAGAAATTTCTTAGTTACTAATGAAAGTCTCTCTAAATGCAATTTCCAGATTTCTGAACATAAAATTATGTCATCAATGAAAATAATTAAACATTCCTCTGCTAACACATGAGAAAATGGTATTCATCATTCTTTGATAATGAGAAGGTGCATTTTTAATTCCAAAAGGAATCCTCAAGTATTCATACATACCACAATGAGAAATCATTGTGAATAATTTCCTACCATGAGGTGTACAAACATTCTGATGAAAACCTTGAAGGGCAGCCATGGAAGTGATGAATCTTGCTTTGGATAACTGAGTCAAAGTCTCATGAATTTTATGAATTGGATTCCTTTCTGGAATAATCTAGGTATTTTGGGGACTCCTCTTGTGTGGAATTAAAATGATGCAGTACCTGGAGGGGGAAATAACAGGTAAATAATTTTGAATCTCTAATAACTCCTGTAACCAAGGGTGGCAAGGGTTTATTTCCTTCCCCTCCTGAAATACTGAAAGAAATCTTCTTTGGAACTCAGAGACCAAAAAGAAAATTAGTAAGTGGCTTTACAACTGCAGAAGACAAAATTCAGAAGTCTCAGTTCAGACCTATTCAATATATAATTTAAAATATCATGTCAGTAAGTTTAGGTTAAATATGAGATGTTAATGAAATACTTGTATGTATAATTTTTCTTTTTTGTGAAATTGGGGCGGGTGGCTTCTTCTTGGTGATAAGCTCTTTCTAAGATTGGTTCCTTAAGGTTCTCTGAAAATTTTGATGTATCTATAAGGATCATTTTGTTAAGTTAAGGATATAATTGAGTTAAATTAATTTTTTGAAGGTTTGTTAAATTTTTGAGAGTGGTTAATAATAACATATAATTGTATATGTTACATTTAAGAGGTGATTTTATTTGATATTGGATGTCTTGAAGGGGAAAGTTGTTTTTAAATCTTGAAGGTAGTTGTTAACTTTACTGGATAAAATATTTTAATAGAGTATGAACCCTAACTTTGGTTACCAGATAATTTTTATTTTTACTAGTAAGATTCCACTGAGCTTAGATACTGGGTAATCTTCAACACTATACTTCTAATGAGCTTAGCTACTGGGCAAGTAAATTCAATTTAATATACTGGACTACCTCCAGGTGAGGGATGAGTTATTTCTGTTCTTATAATACGCAGGGAATATATTGTGCATGGGGGATTTTCAAAATTTGGGGTGGAGAGCCCCTCTATTTATACCTTTTTGGAGTACAGGGGGCCCTGCATGGGAGGTTTCTTTTTCCATTTTAATTCCTCTTGATGTCATCATGTGACTTTATTTTTGGTGAGGGTATCTTTTGAATGTATCAGGTGATTTAAGGCTTAGTGATAATTTTTTCTCTTAAAAGCCTCCATTTATCACATTACTCTTTTTTGGTGAGCTGGTTATGACATGATCTTCTTTTATTTTTCTTTCATGCATGAGGTGATTTCCCTTTTGCTGTGGATTTTTCTTGTGCACAGCCTCTTTTCTGCCACATGGTATGCTTTTGGTGGGTTCAGTATCACATGATTACCTTGTATTTCCTTTGCATATGTCATACTTTAGGCTTGGTAGAAGTGGCTGTGTAATTTCTTCAGGTGTCATGGCTGTTTGGGTTGTTTTTAAGCTTTCAAGTGAGGTCAGGTGATAAGTTATTACACTGATGAATTTGATTTTGTGTGTGAGCTGATGTGATTTATTAGTTTGAAACATGATTTACATATTCATACTGCATGCAAACTGTTGTAACTAGTTTTGACTTGCATGAGGTGGTAAGTGATGTCAAGAATTTTAATACTTTCTTAAGGTTTCAAGTGGAGTCACTGTGCACATAAGATAAGGTACTCCTGTGGCTGTGTTGGGAGTGAATTTAAGTAAATTAAAGCAGTTGAGCTTTGCATCATGTGAATTTTCTATGGTGAATGTAAGGTGGCTGTGTAATTTATGCAGGTGTCATTTCCATTCTGCATGAGTCCTGTCACTATAGAGAGATATAAAGCTGTGTGGGGTGTGTAATTTAAAGGGGATGCCTTATTTGTTGTAACTAACTTTCTATATTTAGCTTTATTTTTACATATGCATAATGAAATTAAATAATTTTTCAAAACACATACACTACCCTTTAGTGCCTGTGCCATGATTTTATGAATTAACTCCAGTTTCACAGGGGCTCTTCTAAGTGAAGAGGGCCTGGCACTCAATAAACTGGGACTCATTGCAGAGGGCTCAAAGGATAAGATAAGGCAAAACACTTCAGAGTGTAATGAGAGTAAGAATGCTAAGAAATACTAATATAAGAAAAGCAGCAACAAAGAATAAGAGTAAGAAATAAAAGAGCCAACCAAAAACAAGTCCAAGTCCACTGTTTCAACTTGTGAGAAAGAAAGAGGAGGGTTAATAAGGATATTACCACCACACCTCATCCTGAACAGGCAAGAGAAATGCAAAGACTAACTTAATAACAATAAATATAATACCCAAAAATAAGAGTAAGAATATTTGCAAAATAACAAATCAACTAAATTAATTAACTGGGGAAACGTCACCAGGGGAGATAAAGAGGGCCTGATATATGTGGGAATCACCAGCCCTGATCCAGACAAAGAGTTTTCATGAGAGGGATTGATGATTGAATTGAATCTGGCTAATAAAGGTCTTGTACAATCTGTACAGGATTTGTACAAGAGGAATGGTAGTGTTGAGTGATAATACAGCTTCAGGATTGTGTATCCAAAATGTATTGGGTAATTCCCACCTGTACAAGTATTGACAGGCTGTATTGATTCACCATACTGTATGCATGTTTCAGCAAGGAAGATTGCTGATACACACAGTGGATTTCTGATTTGAGGTGTTTGAGTAGGTGTAAGATGGAATACCCTTACCCCTGACTAGTGGTTGTTCCATCCAGCAGCTTTCTGTAGAACCAACCTTTTGGTGTAAACTTTGACTGTAAGTCTTCCTGTGGGTTGAATTCACTTCTGTAATGGGGTGCTATGAGCTTGAGCTGTCTCATAAAATGGTATAGATTACCACATCCCCCTCTCTGTTTAATGCTGTCCCCAGAATTCAAGGTGAGAGCTCCCTATTCTTCATCTGATTCTGTGGTCTCCTCAAATACCTCTTCCTCATTTCTTGGTTCATCTTCTTCTGTTTCCATAAACTTTTCTCTTTAATCAAACCTCTTGACTTGACAGGCAGCAAACCTTCTTGCTAATCTTGTTCCATCCAGCTCCTCAAGTTCATATGATGCATTTTTCATTTGTATGATTATTCTGTAGGGTCCATTCCAATTGTTTTTGAACAGTAGTCCCCAATTAATTTCTATTGTTTTACTGTAAACAAGAAAAAAATCCTCTGGATTAAGTGGTGATCTTAGCTGGTTTGCCATTATTCTGTCCCAATATTTCATGAAGTCCTCCCTTGATTTTTTGAGTTATCTGCTTCTGTCCTTCTCATTTCTTCTTTTCCTTCCCGCTGTTTCTCTCTGGCTTGCAATAATTCCTCAATTGTGGATATTTTGTACCATTCCTCTGCTAAATTCTTTTTGTTTCAATGTCAATTGGTAATACCGGTAGTTGTCCAAATTGCAGTTCAAATGGTGAGAAACAAGTTGTTTTTTTAAGTTGAAAATATGTCACACAAAGTAACCAATTGTAGATATTCTTTCCATTTTCCTCCATTTTGCCAGTAAATCTTGACTAGTGCATCTTTGAGCTGCTTATCCGCCTTTCAACCATTTCTTCAGACTCTGGGTGATAAGGTGTGGTGACTCTGAACCTTGATCCTGCTTTCTTTACTGCATCCAGAAAATCTTTCCAACACTCTGGCTGCCCATCAAAAGTTACTTCTTTTTGTGAGCCATAACTGCATATAAATTTTGAAACTGCTTTTGCTGTTAATTTGACTAGCAAAACTGTTTCTGGCCATCTCAAAAAAACATATCTGGAAACAGAAATGTACTTCTATCTTACAGATTTAATATGTACTTCATCCATGCTTACCATTTCAAAAATTTTTGATGTTGCTGTAGAATTTCCCTTTTAGCTTTGTAAGCTTTTAATTCTCTTTTGGAAGGCAGGGAAAGATTTAACCCATTTCTTGACTGATATCCTCACTTCTTTCCACCAGAATCTTGCCTTAATCCTTCTGTAGGCTTGATTTTCTGCTCTGTGGCCCATATCTTCATGAAGTGACTTAAAATGTAGCTTTGAACGTCTTGACTTGATATAATTTATTGGGGGTTTGGGTTAATTCTTCCTTTTAGCTGGCCATCTTCAAAGAAAAAGCTGGGTGACCTTCTTTTAATACCGCTAAATTCTTCATCCTTACTTAATTGTGGTTTTTTAATTTTACTTAAGTGCTCTTGAATTCTGTTCCAAAACCTTTCTTGTTTTTTTGATACATGTATTCCTGAAAAATTGAGGGAATTTAAACTCTTAGCCCCAAATCCAGGGTGTGGCTTGATTGAAGTTTCTTCTTCATCAAATTCTTGTGCATCTTCACCTTCTTCTTCTGAGTCTTTTGGTATTCTGGATAGCCCATCTGGCATAGTGAAGGTTTCTCTTGTTTGTGAACCAAATCAAAAGAAAATAACAAAATGGAAGCCATCCATCTTGTCATTGGGAAATTGGGTAAGCAAGGGGTGTTGATCATTTCAATGAAGCCCTTGGAATAAACCTTCAATTCAAAATGTTCTGCCCCAATTATTGTTTGAAACTTCTTAAGAAGTATTTCAACTCCACTGAGTTCTAATTTTGGTTGTCAGTATTTTAGTTTTAATTTTGAAAATGTTATTGATTCATATAATACTCATCTGTCCTTTCCTTATTTTTCTTTTTGAGTGAGGACTGCTCCTGCAGCAATATAGCTGAAATCCACTGATAGCTTAATTTGTACTTCTCCTTTGTCATAATCCAATTTGTGGAGGGATATTTTTTTCCAACTATTCTCCTGAACTTATGGAAATCTTCTCACATTTTTGATCCCAGATCCAGTAAAAATCTTGTCTGGTGAGATTTCTGAGTGGTGATGCAACTTGTGAGAAGTTTTCAATAAACATGCTTAAATAGGCACAAAGTCCAAGAAATCCTCTTATTTACTTCTTTTTCAGAGTTGCTGACCAATTTTGAATTTTTTTATCTTTTGTTCTGAGATTTTTCTTCCTTTGAGTGATACAACATGCCCTACTATGTCCAAAGCTGGAAAACAGGATGCAAGGTTTGATCCTTAGATAGCAAATCCTTCTTCTTCAATCCCAAAAAAAATTCTTTCTAACTTTATGGAATATTCCCATGTAAATCTTCTGATTGAGCTGTTTTCTGGTAGTGTTTCTTGGTTGTAAATTGATCTTGGTCCTTTTATTCCTCAATCATCAATAAAAATTCTTACACTTTCTGGTATTTCTTCTTTTATTATCCAGGCCAGTTGGCTTGGTATACTGGTACTGAGTTCATGGCTCCTTGGGGTAGTCTTGTGAGTTGCATCCTTCAAAGGGGTGTTTAACAAGCTGTGAGGGGTCTTTCAGTGACATTTAATCATTTTTAAGCATATCCTGCCATTATTCCTGCTAGTCCATAGCATGCTCTTCCTGCAAATGCATCTACAAATTCTTCAATGTGAGGTGGTAAGCCAGCATCCTTTATGGCTACTTTGTTGAGTTCTTAAAGGTAATTAAGAATTCTGAGTTTCCCATTTGATTTGGACACACAAAAGATTAGGCTTGTGTAGCTTGAGGTTGATTTCTCATAGATTCCAGTACTGATTCTTTCTCTGATTAATTCAGTAAAATAAGGTAAAATTGATTTGATTATTGGAATTGGTTTCTTCTGCCAAGGTCCATGAGGTATTACTGGTATCTTGTAAAGTTTTCCATATGAGGGCTGGATTAATTGTCCTTCTTCTTCAAAGAAAACTGTTTCTTTTTCCCTCAAGGTAATTACATTTTTTAGTAAATTAATTTCTTCATTTGATAACCATCCTGGTGGGCCAAAATTAACTGCATGCAGTCTTTCATGGATGACTTTGATGGTCTCATGAAATATAGGTGGGTTTGGTGATAAGAGTGTTTCATAGGGAGTTCTACACAAAGGTGGTCTTTCCAAAGGTTGGTTAAGGTCTTGAGGCATTGTCTCATTGACTGGTCTAACATTATTCAGGACTTATTTATATTTTGCTGCTAAAATGTGATAATCCATCCTCAATTAGTGATTTTTAATTCTTTCCAAGAATTTGCTAGTGTCCTGAACTATTGAGGTGTTCACAATTCTTTTTTCTTCTTTCTCCCATAAAAAATGTAGTTTAAGGTCATACAGGACCTACAACTAGGTGTGTAACCTCTTTATATTAGGCATTCATGTCTTTCAGTTTAAGCCATGCAAGGACCTCCTGGCCTAATCCAAGGCCTTATTTTGATTCTGGAGCTCCTTTGGGATTTATTTTGGATTCAACTTGACTCTTGTTTTATTCTTCAACATTTATGATTCCCACTTGAGTAAAGGTTCTTCTGGTTTTTTTTATTTCTTGATGAGGAATTTTCTTGTCTTAATTGATGGTTTGGGACTCTACTTTGTGCATTTTGGACAATTTGATAATGGTAAACACTTTTAAAGCCCATTTTTCCTGTTACACAAAGGGAGAAGTTTATTCTCATGTCAAGGACAAAAATGGTCCTTCAGCATTTCTCCTGACTAGGACAATCCCCTCTGGCTTCTTGGCTGTCATTATTTCTGGAAGTTTCCCTGCCCAGGTCTACAGGAGAAGCATTTTGGTGACATGCTGAGGAACTCTTGAGTATTAAAGATTTTTTAAAATCACAAGGGAAATTTGAGTTGAGTTTTTTAAATTATCTTGTTGGTCCATCAATGTGGAGTGGGTCCTGAGTCCATAATGCATCCAGTGAGTCATTCTTCAGTCCATAAATCCTGACCACTTATTCGTGAATTTGAAATTAGTCTTAATACAGAATTAAAGAAATGGCCAAGCTCTTGTCTTGTCCAAAGGTCAATACATAAGGAAATCCTTCTTTTATTCATAAATAATCTTCTTCATTTTCAGTATTCTGAATAATTTACCTCTGATAAGTTGCTTCCAAATTCTCTTTCTATTTCTTCAAAATAATTCATGTAATTTTGTTCCTATATATTCCTTAAATATTGCTGTTATAAAAAAATAAAATGATAAATAATAAATGATAATAATGACATGATTTAACATTTATTTTAATATTAATTGATTGATTTTTTAATAATATTCTTATGGATGAGATCCCCCTCTTCATTTAAGAATCTTGAGTAGGTTTTTAAATCTTGAAGGGGATCTAACCTCATTCCCCAAAGCTTTAATTATAAGGGATAGTGTAAGACATAAATTTAACCACCCCTTATTTTATATAGTGATTGTTTCAAGAATAAATAATAATACAGTAAACTCACATGATTTCTTTTCAAATTAAACCTAATATTATTTTTCTGTTTGATTTAAAATATAAAATAACATAAAAAATTTTACATCTGAGTAAAAATCACACTTCAAGGGAAATAATGCTGAATCACAATCAAGATTGCAGAGCTGTTTGGCTAAACATGGTCATTTGTGCCAATTAGAAAAAATTGGTACTCTTGAGAGGATTTATAATTAATATGAAATAATTGAATGATAATAGTTTGAGTCCTTTGTTCATATAATGACCCTTATGATGCCACAACTCTTCCTTCTGGAATCATCATTATGACTCAGACTTTATTTAAAGTCCATCCCCTTTATCATTTGAATTTTCTGTTACCCATAAATGATCTAAAATGATAACTCTTTTGTCTTCTTTTGGGGGTCTTTTTAAATTACATTTTGAATAAATAGCACATTGAGGCGTTATGGATATGTAAATTTCCCAAATTCTGCCATCAATTTATGAGTTTTTAATATAAATAACTCCATAAAAGCTCAATGAATGCCTTTGTGGCACAAATACTTCTGATTTTCAAAAATCTCCAATCACTCTCTTGTAAGTCAACAAATGTTTCAAATAAATTGATCATTTCAACAAATTACTTGATGCAGAGTTTTTTTGATTATGTTTGAGTTGAAAATTCAAGCCAATCTAATGGCTCTTGATGTAATAGTAGAAGAAAAAAATAGAATGAATATAGAAAGGAATATTATTTACACCTTGAATGGGATATGCCCATAATTCTTAGGGAAAAGATAAATTAATTCGAGATAAAAGAGTAAAAATATAACATATTCTCAAAAGGTTCAAGTAAGTACTTCTTTCTATTTTCTTTCTATAATGAAATAAAATAAAACTTTGGTAGTTTATAGTCTTGCCTAGGACTTTTCCTCCTTTAACAGCCGTTGATATGTTTTAATTTGTGCAGTTTATGGTCTTTCCAAGGACCATTGGTTTCTTTGCATTGATCCTTTTTGATAATCTGAGTGGGAAGTTTATGGTCTTGCCAAGGAACATTGGGTTCTTTCCTGATATTTGCTTGATTTCCTGCTGATATTTGGAGGGGAAGTATATGGTCTTGCCAAGAACCTCAGGGGTTTTGTTGATACTATTGGTTTTCATGACATTTGATTTATCTTCAAAGCCAAGTTTTGAATTAGTTCAAATATTTCATATTCCTGTTTAAAACTCTTTTACTCTTTATCAGTCTTATGCTTATAGCATCAGGGGAATTATTGAATGATAAACACCTGTAGAATTAAGAATCAAATACGTCAGTAAGTTGAATTTTGGAAGATAAAAATAACTATAAGAAATAAAAAAGTAGTTGAAAGCCCTTCTGGGGGCTCCTTTTGGTACATTTTAACCTGTTTAATTCATGATATATATATTGGTATTTGAATACACCTGTATCGAATCCAAATCATAATTTTAGTATTAATAGGGGAAAGAAGAATAAAAATAATAAGTCAAACCATGCAGTTTTAAGCGATTCTGAGGGCTTTTCTGTTTTTTTTTGTAATTATTTTTGAGCTGAAAATTTAAGCCAATATAATGGCTCTTGGTTTAATAATAAGAAAAATATAATGAAAATAATAAATAAAAAATAAGAATATTTTTTGAGCCCAGGAATGGAATATTCTCCTTTTTTGCAAGGACAATTTGAATGAATCAGGGATAAATAATAATAATAATAATAATAATAATAATGTTCAGACATTTGAGGTTGGTACTTCTTTCAAATTCTTTTTTATAATGAGATAAAACTATAAAATAAAAAAATAAAAATAAAACCTCAATAAGTTTATAGTTTTTCCTAGCCCTCATCCTCCTTTGATAGTCCTGTTTACATTCACCAATCCTTCCTAAATTGTAAATAGATAGTTTATGGTCTTGAAAAGGACCATTGGTTACTTCTTATTGATAATTGCTGTAATTTGAGTGCGCAGAATTACGATCTTTCCAAGGACCATTGGTTGATTTTTTTAATTTTGAGATATTTTTGAAAGGTTTAGTGGGAAGTTTATGGTCTTGCCAAGGAGCACAGAATTTTTTCTTTTGTTTGTTTCTTTATTTAGGATAGATTAAATGGTAACATTCATTGTTAAAGCAGGAAATTACTGAAAAGGATTCAATAGTTTAAACATAAGTTTATTGGGTTTTGGATGGTTTTGGGTAAGAATTTGGATATTCCTCTATTATAACAAAGGAGGTCACAGCCTAGTGAGTTTATGGTTGGGGTGAGTGAAGGTGGTGATTTTGGTTTATAAAAAATGATTTTCCTCTTTGATAAGTGAGGAGGTCACTTCCTAGTGATGCTTGATTTTTGGTGAATAAAAATACTAATTTAGCTTGATAAGGAATTCTTTTTGTGAGCCTTGAGGTATATTTTGCATACCCAAATAGGCCACAATTATCTTAAAAATAAGTTCTGAACTATGCATAACCCATAAGTCATGCATATATTCAAAATTCATCATTTTTGATTTCAAAAAAGATGAATAACTTTTTATTTTGTAAGTAAATCCATGGATTTAAAGCCAGATTTGGATTCTACACAAAATTGACCTAGGGTAGCTCCATAGAGTGAATAATCTCAAATCAACTCTTTGAGGTGGTAATATGGAAAATACTTCAATACCACATAAAAGATCCGTGAAAATGTTTGTTTTTCGCAATTTCACGCCAAAATAATGGGAATGTGAGAAATCCCATGTTACATATACATTAAGAATAGTGTTATGTAGGTTTTTGGCACTTAATATTATGGTATTCTTACATACACTTTTGGTACACCCATAGTGAATATCTCACTAAGCCGGAATTTCTATTTTGACATAAAAAATATTCAAGGGGGACAAAAGACATCACAGGGAGCCAGGGTACCCAACTTCTGAGGCCTGTGAGGCATGGACAGCTGCAAAGCTTGGATACATGGCTGATCTTGGCCCAATTAGTAAAATAAACACTTTTGAAAACTTGGTTACCAAGTCCAAACTTCATTATATCATAAGAAAATAGCAAATAAGCTGCTATTTTGATATGCCAAGGAGGTAAAGAGAAACTTAGAGTCCTGTAACCATGTCAATTATTAATTACTTTCCATGGATAAACCCCAAAAAGGTAATTAAAACTCTTTTTGGACTAGTATCCATTGATTTACCTCATAGCAACCAGCCATATAGTGCTATTTGCAATTCTATATAGGAATAAGGTGAAAACTTCAAAAATTCATTAAAAATACAATTCTTAATTAATCTTTCTGAAACTTGCATGAACCATTGAGAACTGTATAATTCATATAAAAACCAAAAAGAATTATACTTTGAAAAGTAAAATTAAAAGTTTTACTTCTGGTAAGTTTTTGATGCTTCCATGTGAAATACTGAATCTTTTGAAATTCACAGAAAATACACTCTGTGATAAAATTTCAAATAACCTTGATAAATTTGAGAACAAAATTATTATTCTACAATAAAAGAATATTTACAGTTGTTACGCCTTTTATTCTTAGCCATAAATGGGTTGGTAGTCATGTAAAAGCACCAATTAAGTAATTATGATAATCTTATGTGACAACAGATGATGCAATCAATAATCCAAAAATGTTAATTGTTTTCTCACTCACTGTTTTTTCATTTTGCTCCATGGCATGCCTCTGTGAGCTTTCTTAGACTTGAAAGAGGACTCTTCTTGCTGATTTTTCCAAAATCATCACATTATTCTATTATACCTTTCTTCCCAACAAGTAAGTATTAGTCAAAATTTTTCTTAAGTGTTTTATTCTTTCAGAATCAACCAGAAAGACGTAAAATCATAGAAATCAACTATGTATTGTTTTAATCTTGTTATTAATCAATTTTGATCCTTTAAATCCACAATTTTCCCTCAAATTTCTCTACTATTATCTTTCAATAAGTTCTTTGGAGTATTAGTGAGTGTTTTGTTTTAATTCTCAAAGTTTTTCTCTAGTAAGAGTTTTCTTCAAGGGTTATTTTTATGATTATTCTCCTAAAAAGATAATTAGATATTAAAATAATTTTATGATTTCAATAAACAAGATTTATTATTAAATTTTTCTTGTAATTGATTCTTGTAGCCAATTACTGCTTCCTGTGATAATCACTAGTAGTGTATAACAATTAAAAGAAATAAATAAATAAATAATTATTTAATTGTGGCTATAATAATTTTTATTATTAAATTCCATAAGAACAGTCATAGTACTGTTGATTAATAGTAATATTATCAACAGTTTCATAGACACATCTTACAATTTTCCTCTTTGATACGGAATTTGGTTACTTCCTAATTATTAATGAGGTGATGATCCTAATTTCTTATTGGTTGTTTGAATTTTAAAGCTTAAATGTGTCTTCAGAATAAGCTTTAATGGTCTAAATTTGAATTGGTCCATTAATTCTTGAATCAGTTGATTATTGGTTTTATCAGAAATGTCCATAATTTTCAGTAGTTTCTTGATTTCTGGAAGTTCTTAGTTTCTTGATATTTTTATTATTTTTTATTATTTTTTATTATTTTTTATTATTTTTTATTATTTTTTATTATTTTTTATTATTTTTTATTATTTTTTATTATTTTTTATTATTTTTTATTATTTTTTATTATTTTTTATTATTTTTTATTATTTTTTATTATTTTTTATTATTTTTTATTATTTTTTATTATTTTTTATTATTTTTTATTATTTTTTATTATTTTTTATTATTTTTTATTATTTTTTATTATTTTTTATTATTTTTTATTATTTCTTATTATTATTTATTATTTTTTATTATTTTTTTATTATTTTTTATTATTTTTTATTATTTTTTATTATTTTTTATTATTTTTTATTATTTTTTATTATTTTTTATTATTTTTCATTATTTTTTATTATTTTTTATTATTTTTTATTATTTTTTATTATTTTTTATTATTTTTTATTATTTTTTATTATTTTTTATTATTTTTTATTATTTTTTATTATTTTTTATTATTTTTTATTATTTTTTATTATTTTCTATTATTTTTTTTTTATTTATTTTTTTTATTATTTTTTATTATTTTTTCTCATTTTTTATTATTTTGAAGAAGTACTTTGTTGATAAATTTATTCTTTGTTAAGGCAGGAAGTCACTGCCATTTGAGAGAAAAATTTATAAAAAATCAAAAACAAACTAATGCTAGACTTTTTGAAGGATACCAATAGATTATGAGAGAAATAATCTTGATGATATTTATTTTATTTAAAGTTAAACTTCCTCAAGTGGGAAAGGTGAGTATCCGTTGAGTATTCTGGCCAAAATGAGGTCTATTAGCCATTCCACAAAGGAATTTCTTTCCTTAATTTCCAGTTCTGATGGCGATTCTGACCACTATAAGTCTTCATCAATGAATATATCCATCTCTAACCCATTTCAGTCTTCTAGTTTGATATGTTGATCCATTAAATCCAAGGTACGATTGGTCGCACATCCAATTGAAATAGACTCCTATTCTTGGTAACATTCACATTTAAAATGGTTTATACAAGGTTTATTTCCATGGTTCCCTTTGATTCGCTCTTCAGTTAGTAAATCCAAAAATTGGATATTGTTCAATCTTGCTCCTGGAAGATGACATAAATATTAGTCTTCAAATAAACTTTCTTCAGCTTCATTTCCAAAAATGTCTTCAAAGGTAATCTATGGCAGTTAAATGTAGTTGTATTCATTTTCTGAGGTTGAATTTTGTTTGTTCTTCTTGGGAGGTTTCTGGATGGATTCAGGGTTTTCCAGTTTACATTTATAAGGTTCTTCTTGGTTGTTCAATGGTCTGTCTAAGAAGCTGATATGGTATTTTTCTTTTAAATTCTTGTCTTTTTCTTCCATAATTGTGATTTCCTTGTCTATTTCATTGATAATTTCTTCACTGAAAACTCAAGATGTTCACCAACTTTGACTTTGTTCCTTTTGGGTTTTTTTGAAAGGTTTTCAATTCATTTTCTCATTTCTATCAACCAAAATCTGGAAGGTTTCTTAAGTATTCTTAATTGGCTTGTAAATTATGTTAGTTGATTCATATTCAGAGGTTGAGTCTTCAAGTTGTCTTTTGAGGCTGTTTTTCTATTTTTTGTTTTTTAAATATTGGCCAAATTTATCAATTTTTGGAATTAAAAATAACTCTTGGGTCTTCTGGTTCCAATTTATTATGTTATTGTATGTTTTTGAATTTTTGAATTTCTTTCCTGGGGTATTTCTGACCAATTTTGCCATTTTGCATAAATCCATTCCTCTAGGTGTACCAGTTTGCTATCTAATTGCTTGAGGCTTACACAAGAGCATGCATAATCTTATTCCATCAGGTTCTTGGTGACTGAGTATTTCCCCTTGGTTATGAGAAAATTCTAACCTGATTTTGTTGTCTTCCAAGAAGGGTCTTCCAATTACTTTATGGAAAGATCCTTTTGCAATGAAGAAGTAGATTTGAGTTTCTTCACCTGAAGCCAAAATTATTGGAGTAAATTCTGAAAGTGCCATCAATGAAGTGGTATGTACTCCAATCCCCCTGAATTTCATGCTTACTTTTCTTGTTTTGAG
Source organism: Austropuccinia psidii (assembly GCA_023105745.1). NCBI lineage: Eukaryota > Fungi > Basidiomycota > Pucciniomycetes > Pucciniales > Sphaerophragmiaceae > Austropuccinia > Austropuccinia psidii. The sequence goes on along the minus strand of JALGQZ010000004.1, from coordinate 30,337,075 downwards.
TGGGTATTTGATTTCTATTTCTTCTGGTATGATGTTGAGTTCTTCCCCAGTGTCCACTAATGCTGTGATACAATATTCTTCCTTTCCAATAAAGATTTCCATAGATCTCAAAAGACAGGAATAATGAATATTGGGCTTTGGTAATTCTTTGAATCCAAATGATAATGATCTTTCTTGAATATCCATTGAGTTAAGTTATTTAATTTTCTCCTTGTCCTTTTCTGATAACTCCCATAGCTTATGGAAAATGTTTGATGACATCCTAAAACTCTTTCCAATGGTGAGGTTGATCTTTTGTTGCATAATTTTCTTTATGATTTTGTCAATTTCTAGTTTGGTTTCAAATTTCTTCTTTTGAGGTTTCCGGCACTTCTATTCTTCTTTGCTAAACTTTTAATATTACTTCTTATTGGCAATATTTTCAATTTCCTTCTCAGGTTTGTCTGGTTTTGGAATTTGGTAGTAATCATTACTCTTTCTTCATCTTTTTCTTCTTCAATATAAGCTCCTATAATAGCTCCTTTCTACTTTAGCTCTTTATTTTGGGCTTTTATTTCCCTCCTTTCTTTGGTCTGCCTTAGTTCAATGTGTGATTCAAAGGGGTCATTGTCTGAGTGAATGGTAGGTGGTTTCCAATTTGACCAATCTTCAACATTTGCAATTGAGGTTGATTTATCTTCTGATTTATTTTCAGTAGGCTTAATGTCAGCCTGTGACTCAAAACAGAGCACTAGCATGACATCCAACATACCATAAATAATGGTATGACAAGTATTGAACAAACATAGTCAATACAGGTAATAAATAAGAGGAAAACAATCCTATTAAATTAAACACCAACCTTATCCAAACAGAATAAGGAAACCTAGAGGAGAATAAACAAGTCAAAACCCTTATTTTCACCTCTCATCTAACTTATGCATATTTAAGTTATTCTATACCAAAATGGTATATTTCTTAAAGATCACATAGAGAGCTACACGATGATATAATCCATGTTGTTGTAACACCACTACAACTGGAGATACCATATGACCTTTATTTCAAAACCAAGACCCCCCTGAAAGTCAAAGAGGGCTTGTACTGTGGTATTCCATACCATTTTTTTTCACCAGGCTCAAGCTCATAGTACCCCAAAACAGCAGTAAATCCAGCCTACAGGCAGACTTACACTCAAATCTTACACCAAAAGGTCAATTTTACAGCAAGAAGCTGGGTTTAACTCATAAAACTATGGCACAGGCACCAAAAGGCAGTGTATGTGTTTAAATAAATTATTCAATTTCATTATGCATATGTAAAAAATTAAGTTACATATAGTACACTAGTTACAACAAATAAGGTACCACCCTTTAAATTACACACCCCACCCAGCTTTACACCCCCTTACAGCCATAGGACTCATGCAGCAAGAAAATGACACATGCATTAGTTATACAGCCAACTTTAATTCAAAGTCACATGATGCAAAGCCCAGCCCCATGGAATTCCTGCAGCTCATTGAAAACACAGCCACAGGAGTACCTTATCTTATATCCAAAGTAACCCCTCTTTAAACCTTAAAACAGAATCAGATTTATTTACACCACTCATCACCTCATGAAAACCAAAGCTAGTTACAACAGGCTGCATGCAGTACACAATTTTAATTAAATCTCAACCACATGACTATGCACAGCATGTGTCAAACTCAAAAATCACATCATCTCATACATAACAGTAATTTCACCAGTGCAAGAAATTATCACCTGACTTCATTTTAAAGTTCAAAAAGAAGAAAAACAACATGACACCTACATAAATTACACAGCCACTTCTACCAAACCTAAAATAGGACATATGCAAAGGAATTACAAGGTCATCATGTGATACTGTATCCACCAACAGAATATCATGTGACAGAAAAGAGGCTGTTCACAAGAAAAATCCTCAGCCAAAATGAAATCACCTCATGAATGCAAGTAAAATCCAAGAATATCACATCATAATCAGTCCACCAAAAGATGATCATGTGATAAATGGAGGCTGTGCAGAGAGAAAATTATCACCAAACCTTAAATCACCTGACCCATGCAAGAAAGGTCCTCACCAAAAACAGAGTCACATGATGAAATCAAGAGGAATTAAAGTGGAAAAAGACAGCTCCCATGGAGGGCCCTCTAGGCTCCCAAAAGGTATAAATAGAGGGGTTCTCTCCCCCCAAATTTCAAATTCCCCCCATGCAAATTATATCCCATGCACATTATATCCACTGCACATTAGGAGCATAGGAATAATTCATCCCTCACCTGGGAGGTAGTCCAGTATATCATAGTAAATTTACTTTCCCAGTAGCTAAGCTCAGTGGAAGTATAGTGTTGAAGATTACCCAGTAGCTAAGCTCGGTGGAATCTTATTATTTAAAATAAAAAATTATTATTAAATTATCCAGAACCCAAGATTAGGGTTGCTACTCTATTAAAATACTTTATCCAGTAAAATTAACACCATTATCAAGACTTAAAAAAATAATAACTTACCCCTTTAAAAATTCAATATCAAAGAACCTTACCCCTTAAACTCAACAAATAAAATTTTATCTTATTATTAAACACTCTTAAAAAAAATAACAAACCTTTCAAAAATTATTTTACTCTATTATAGCTATACCTTAACAAAATTACCTTTATCAACACCAATCAAATTTTCCAGAAAACCTTAAATAACCCATCCTACCAAGGAATTATAGCCAAGAAGAAACAACTCATCTCAATTTCACCAAAAACTATTAAAATTAAAACAGACAAGTATTTCAATAAATCTAAAAATTAAGCAAATTACTGACATTATTTTTCATATTATTTATTGAATAGGTCTGATCTGAGACTGCTGAATTTTGTCTTCTGCAGTTGTAAAGCCACTTACTAATTTTATTTTGGTTTGTGAGCTCCAAGGAAGATTTTGTTCAGTATTTTAGGAGGGGCAGGCAATACACCCTTGCCACCCTTGGTCACAGGAGTTATTAGCAATTCAAAACTAGTTACCTGTGATTTCCCCCTCCAGGTACTGCCTCATTTTAATCCCACACAAGAGGAGTTCCCACATCTGCTGTCCCAACAGTGGCCAGATAACCTCAACTTCAATAAAAATCAATTAAATTACAAACAAAAAAAAAATTTTCTTAACAAAGAATACTATTTTTTATAACAAAAACTGGATTCAAATAATCAAAATAAGCAAAAACCATCATCTCAAGAATCTGAATCATCAACTCACTCTGACCACTATTATTATCCACCCAAACAAGAATCAGAATTAGGAGAGGAATCAGAAAAATATTCTAATTTTCCTATTGCAACACCAAGAACCAATAAAAGGGACTTGAAGGTTGTGAAGAAGTTTTTCCTTGATCTCCTTGAAAGAAATAAAATCAATAACTCAATACCAGAATCAAAGGAAGAAAATCAATCAAAAATGGATAAACCTTCATCATCAAAATTACCTGGTAGTATTGAAGAAATCCAGGAAGAAAACCTTAATGAAGAAACTGTTGAAGGACAGGAAGAAATGTCTTCAACAGAGAGACTTCAGCAGAAGATGCTAGAAATGCAAGAAGAATTACTAGCACTAATCAAAAAGGAAGGCAAAAATAAATCATCAAGTTATACTCCACAAAATAGTCCACTTGAAGAGCAAACCACCCTTCCAAGATCATTCAGGAAACATGGATCACCTTCACCTTATCCAAGACCCATGGCCACATCAACACCTTATAAAGAACAAAGACCAAGTACTTTACCCAGAAGAGTAAACATTTCTGCTCAAATCCCAACTCCATTACATCAAGAAATTCCAAGAAACACTACTCCAATAGTGAAAATCAGAGCCAAAGACTATAATCTGTGGTTTGATGGAAAGGATGTTGAAAGATTCATCAAGAAATTTGAAAATATTGCAGAAATTGAAGGAGCAAGTGGAAGAGACATTGCAAGACAAATAGCATTTTGGACAAAAGATGAAGAAATCAGTTATCATATTGAAGGAATGCCAGGATATGAGACAGCTGATTGGGATCAATTGAAAGTGGATATGAAAAGAAGATGGGGAACAGTCTCACCTGAAAGAAGATACAGATTATCCTCAATCACTGATTTATTCACAAAAACTCAACAAGAAGGTGGAATAAGAAACATGACTCAATACAGAAAATTAATTGGGGAATATGAAGCAATCATCACTTACCTCAAAAGATACCAATATATCCAAGGTGATATCAATCATAACCAGGAAATATTGGCCAGCCTTTCCACTAATGTTCAAGAATCAATTTACAAAGAAATGATGAAAGACAGAGCTATGGTTCAAGCCTTGGATGGAGGTTACATCATTCCAAGATTGGATATTTTGAAATTATACATTGAACAAGATTTGGAGGCCAAGGTACTTATTCAACAAAAAGAATTTTCTAAACCAAAACCTCCAGAAAAGAAAACAAGATTTGGGGATGAAAGCTGGGATGAAGTTTTAAAACAAGTAAAAGAACTCACCCAAACGATCAAAAATCCTCCACAACCAGAACCTCAACCAAGAAATGAGGGAAAAGAATCAGTTAAAGAAGTTTTGAATCAACTCAAAACACTTTCAGAAGCAGTTAATCCACCAAGAAGGAACTGGAATAATAATCAAGAGCAAAGATTACCCCAAAATAACCAGCCATATAGGCCAAGGAATCCTTTACCACCATTTTCATCCAGTTACCAACCATACATACCAGCGCAAATGGCTCCAAGACCACCATTGAAGTGTGCTTACTGCAAGGAAGAAGGTCATACAGCAACTAGATGCACTCAACTTGCTGAAGATTTGGACAAAAGAATTGTCAGAACCCAAGGAGCATCTTACCTCTTCCCCAACTATCAGAGAGTACCTATGGAAGGAAATGAAAGTGCCAAAGACATAGTCAGGGCCTTTGCAAAAGAACAAGCAGAACTCAACAAGAAATTTATGGAGAAACCTGTGGTAAAACAAAAGCAAGAAGAAGAGGTTAAGCCCACTGAAAAGAAATCAGATGATAAAACAACCTCAATTGCACATGTTGAAGATTGGTCAAACTGGAAACCACCTGCCATTTCCTCAGCCAATGACCCTTTTGAATCACACATTGGATTAAGACAGACAAAACAAAGGTTGGAAAGACAATCCCAAAATCAAGAGCCAAAGAAGAAAGCAGAAATTCCAGCAACTTACATTGAAGAAGAAAAAGAGGAAGAAAGAGTAATAATTCCCACCAAATTCCAAAATTCAAATATTCCAAAACCAGACCAACCTGAGGAGGAAATTGAAAATATTGCCAATAAGGAAGAAGAAGAAGAAATTCCCAAAGAAGTAAAGAAGTTCAGAAAACCTCAAAAGAAACAAGTTGAAACTAAATTGGAAATTGATAAAATTATCAAGAAAATTATGCAACAAAAGATCAACCTCACCATTGAAGAAATTTTGAGGATGTCACCAAATTTTGTCCATAAATTACAAGAATTATCAGAAAAAGACAAGGAAAAAATTAAGTCACTCAACTCAATGGATCTTCAAGAAAGATTATTATCATTTGGATTCAAAGAAATACCCAAGCCCAAGATTCATTATGCCTGTCCTTTGGGATTTATGGAAATCTTCATTGGAAAGGAAGAATATCCTATCAGAGCATTAGTGGACACTGGGGCAGAACTCAACATCATACCAGAAGAAATAGAAATCAAAGCCTCACTCACAACAAGAAATCTTAACATGAACCTGAGGGTAATTGGAGGCCATACTACTTCATTGGTTGCACTTTCAGAATTTACTCCAATCATCTTGGCTTCAGGTGAAGAAACTCAAAAACACTTTTTTATTGCAAAAGGATCTGTCCATACAGTACTTGGAAGACCTTTCTTGGCAGACAACAATATCAGACTAGAATTCTCCCATAAACAAGGTGAGATACTCAGTTATCAAGAACCTGATGGTAGAAGATTATGCATGCCAATATGCAAACCACAAGCTCTTGGATGGCAAACTGGACCACCTAGAGGAATGGATTTATGCAACATGGAAGCATTGGTCAGAAATAACCCAGGAAGGAAGGATCAAAATGCAAAAAGAGACAATACCATAATCAATTTAACCCAGAAGACCCAAGAGTTATCCATATCTCCAAAAAGTGATGAATTTGGTCAAGATCTACAAAATAACCAATGACCAAACAACCTCAAAAGACAATTTAAAGACTCAACCTCTGAAGATGAATTACCCAATATAAGTTACAAACCAATTAGCAATAATGAAGAAACATTCCAAATCTTGGTGAATGGAAATGAGAAAATACATGGAAACCCTTTCAAACCTAAACCCAAAAAGAAGAAAGTCAGATTGAGTGAACATCATGAGCTCTCAGATGAAGAAACTATAAAGGACATTGAAAAAGACCTCATAATTATGGAAGAAAGAGACAAAAATTTAAAAGACACATACCATATCAACTTCTTGGACAGACCATTGAACAACCAAGAAGAACCTTATTAATGGCAACTGGAAAACCCTGGATTTATCCAGCAACCTCCCAATGAAGAGGATGAAACAGAATCCATCTTAAAAAATGAATACAATTAAATTTACCTGCCATACATCACCTTTGAAGACATTTATGGGGATGAAGCTCAAGAAATTTTATGTGAAGATAAATACTTATGTCACCTTCCAGGATCAAACTTGAACAATATCCAATTCTTAGATTTATTAACTGAAGAGGGAATTAAAGGTAACCTTGAAAACAAATTTTGGGATGAAATATTTGAAATGGCCACACTACCAAGAAGAGGACTTTACTTCAATCAAATTTGGGCCCAGTGGTACCTTGGATTGAATGGATCAACATACCAAACTGGAAAATTGAAATGGGTTGGAGATGGATATATATTCATTGATGAAGACTTATGGTGCTCAGAATTTCCATCAGAACCAGAGATGGAGGAAAGAAATAACTTTGTTGAAGCCCTCAAAGACCTTATTTTGGCCAGATTGCTCAACAGACACTCACCTTTCCCACTTGGGGGAACTCAACTTTAAATAAAATCAACAGAATCAAATTGTTTCTCTAATAAATGTATCAGTATCATCCATAAAATGTATCATTAGTTTCTTTTTTTTATTTTTTTTCTCTCTAGGGCAGTGACTTCCTGCCTTAACAAAGAAGAAATTCATCAACAAAATATTATTATCAAAATAAAAAAAAACAAAAACAAAAACAAAAACAATTACCTTCACCATGGCCAATTCACCAACTTTGGATCCTATGGGGAAGAATTAATCAAAGAAGACCCAATTATCAATGAAGAACTTCATTGGTCACCAGAAGATGAAGATTTCAATAAAGAAAACCTTTGGCACTTTAAGAATACTTCATCAATATCAAGAAACCAAGAAATTGAAGAAATCAAGGAATTGCTGAAAATTTTGGAGGTTTCTGACAAAACCAATGATCAAATTACTCAAGAATTAATGGACCAATTAAATTTCAAACCATCAAGGCCCATCTTGAAGACACATAACAGCTCTCAAAATCAAAAATAAAACAAAATAGTCAGATTTAAACTTCAATAATCACTAGGCAGTGACCTCCTGCCTTATCAAAGAGGATTATCAACTCTCATCAACTGAAATCAATAATTTCACTCACCAATAATAAAAAAAATAACTAACCATAAGCTCACTAGGCAGTGACCTCCTGCCTTATCAAAGAGGAAAATCAATTCTTATCAATCAAAATCACCAATTTCACTCACCCAAAATCAAGCATCACTAGGCAGTGACCTCCTTCCTTATCAAAGAGGAATATCCAAATTCTTACCCAAAAATTACCATCCAAAAATCCAATAAACCTACCCTCAAACTACTTTTTATAAATAAATCTGATATCATTTTCAATTCATATTACCTTCAAAATACACCAAATCCTTTAAAATGGAATCATGCCCATTACTTGAAGAGAATCCCTGGTCATTGGACACAGATATCAGCTGGACAGAAGGAAGAGAAGTTTGGGCCAATTACATTAATCCACAAGAAATAGATAAAAATCCTGACTGGTTCTTGGAAACAGAACCAGAACCCTGTCCTGATATTTCCACCATTGTCCTTCCATATGTTGAGTTTGAGGACATCTTTGAAAAAGAAAACTCACCATCAGAAACTGTCATATCTCATCCATGGAAAGAACTACCTGGATTCAACCTTACAAAATATGAATTCTTGGAATTACTGACCTGGGATGGAGTTGATGGAAACCTTAGAAACCAATACTGGAATGAAATATTCATCATGGATGAACACCTCAGGAAATCACTGTTTTGGAGGACCTGGGAATGCCAAGACTGGTTCAACCTCCAGGATTTTGAAATTAAAAATGGAAAAATTAGCAAAAACTCAGGAAGTTATATTGTAGAAGATGCCACATGGGACTGTCACTGGGAAGAAGCACTCATACCAGCAATCCTCAGTCTTAAAAGTGGTGCAATTGCGCTTAATAAAGAAGCTTGGGACTCCTTCTGTCAAGAACACCTTTTCAAAACTTTCAAAAGAGAAAGATGGAGGAGAGGAAACCTTATCAAGAAAGAACTAGTAGATAAAATTACTGGTCAAACAAAGCCTTTCAAAAATTGAATTAAAACAAATCCCACCTGCTAAGTCCTCAATTCTTTGCTTAATCATCAATCCTATTTCCATTGATATTATAATTATTTATTTCTTCAATTTTTTATTTTTTATTTACCACTTTCATCCTTCCTCTTTACAATTCAATTTTTCTTTCATACTAAAAGAAAAGAAAGAGACAAAATAAAATATTAAAAATTCAAAAACAAGCTTCAATTAATATAAGCTTTGAAGAAAGAAAGAGAATATAAGCTTACCTGATATTAAATATTTTATCTTATAGTTATTTTATTTCTCAAGAAAAAGAAAAAGAACAAAAAAAAAACAATCAGTTTCAATTCAGTTCATATCAGTAGATGATAACTAAAGAAAAAACCTACATGATATTAAAAATGCTTCATTTACTTATTTACTTTTTTTCTTATTTCACTATTTATATTATTTTAATTTTTTTATTCATAAAAAAATAAAATAAAATAAATAGCTCTAAAAAAAAAAAAAAATTCAAAATTAGTCTTCACTTTATTCACACTTAGTAAATTATAATATAAAAAAATCATAAATATAAAATAAATATATAAAAAAGACTTACATTATCTTTAGAAAACTATAAAAAATTACTACACAGATAGTCATCTAGATGTTCCGAAAAGATAAAATCACTGATAGAAATATCACCAAGAGTCAATTACATAATATAAATTCAGCTATTACATTATTTCATCTTATTGTTTTTTATTATTTTATCATCTTATCCTTTATCATTATTTTATTATTTTATTATTGTTTGATTATTTTATTTTTTCCTATTATTTGATTTTTTTTAGTATTATTGTGGGAACAACAACGCAAAAAGGGACTTTTGGCAACCAAAAAAAATAATAACATTGGAATTACGAGTGGGAATAAGCAAAAAATTACCAAACCCAACAAAAGAATTCAACATGCACAAGTCTATTTTCAAAAAAAAAATAATAGAGAAATGAAATAAAGTCACTAAGTCTTTATTTCTTGGCTAACTGACTTCAACGCGACTGAAATATTTTTTAATTAAAAGAAATTAGCCTAAAAGACATCGATTGAGCTGCTTAAGAAAAGCAGGGTAAATAGTTGAATTTTCATTTGTCACTGCACCAGGTTTCTTTCAAATTACAACTTCGGATAGTAAATTTAAATTAGCACTCCGAGTTGTCTGAAACACCAGAATTTAATTTTTAATTACGAGTTTTTTTAACAAGGGACTTAGGCTGTATCACTTGAATTAAATCAATTTTATTCCATTCATTAGCTAACTTAATGTCTAATTTAAGATTGAGCATCATTTCTATTTTATTTTGTTTTTTTTTTATATATAAAAAAAAAAAAAAGAGAGAGGCGAACGATCTAAACCAGAGGGAAGGGGTATTTATAGTCAACACCAAAACCACCCTAGACCCACTGAATCCTCCTTAACTCCAAAAAAAAAAAGATCTCAATCCGGAGATCCGAAGAGCTAAGTTATTTCTGCTCGAGAAGACTACTGGAGCTAACCCATAGAGAATGCACTGCCGCAACTACCAAGACAGAGAGCTACACAGCATACTTAACTAATGCAAGATCAAAAAAAAAAAAATCAATCAATTCAACTACTTACTAATACTTACAGCAGCAGAGAAACAAAATTTTAATCAGATCCGAGCAGTTCAGGACTTCTTTGGGTCACTTAATATACCAAAACAATTACAACCAGCCTAAAGTAGGCTTGTCAACTCCAACCAAACCCATAGACGGCTCCGAATGAACGAAATGTATTAATCCAGTATTTCCGTTCTACAAGTGCTTCCACTGCACTGAAGTAATAAGCAAAAAAAAAATGAGTTTGTCAATACAAGACTCAAGAAAGATATGGAATACCATCTTGCATAAAGCACCTCATCAAGCAACCTGTCAATCTTTGACATGAATGCACCACCTTGATACCGAGAAACAATCATACAGATTTTCCTGCAGTGATTTAAACAAAAGGAATTAGTACGGCTGACTAAAAAATAATAATGATAAAAAAGCTGACAGCTGCGAGCCAGCTTAACTTCATCACCAAATACACAGGTGGATAGAATAACTCTAAACTCTGCATGCTTTTGGAGGACGTTGTATGGGCACTTTTGTAACAAACACCGCACTCAATCACTGCATGCAGTCTTGTAAGAAATGGAGCTGGACGACAGCCAAGGAACGACCTGCAGGCATTTCTGCTTAGATTAAACAAAAAAAAAAAAACACAGCACTGCAACTAAGTCATAGCTGTACAATCACGATGTGAAACCTCAAATACAGCTTAATAATTTCACCTACTAACATCGTCATCACTACTTCCCAGGTTGGTGTTACCTCGGAATTTTAAGATCGCAGAAGACAGAAGAAAGAAGACTTATCAGCAGCACATCTCGGTATGTCAAAAAAAACAAAGAAAGAAAGGCTTTGTTCGCTTGTGCACTCACCAGGACCACAATGCATGCAATTCTGTGGTGCCAAAAAAAAAATCATTAAGTAAACGCGCCAACTTAATACCATGCTAGAACAATAAAGCCACTGCACTTTATGCAGTCTTCTAAGCGATGGAATGCAGATGACTGCAAGATGATTTATCACTAAAACCAAAAGCGAGAAAGTACCATTTCCTAAGCTGTAGGTGGTGGATTTAGATAGGGGGAGAGCTCAAACGCCAACCACTGACAGTCGATGTGGTTATGATCACATCTAAAGACCTCTTGAAGGTCCGCAAGTGATTAAGTCTCACCAAGAGGTATTCAAACTGTTTCCGAAGGTCACTATCAGCTCCTGGAACCTGTAGGCCAGCCTCAAAACAATAAAGGCCTTTAGAAAGCCTAAACAGTTTAGCAAAGTACAAGAACTCTCTAGTAGTCAAAATCACCACCACCGACTTGCTTCTAAGCAGTAAAGAATGTGTAGGAATACATAGAAACTCACCTGATTACTTTCCAGCACCTTAAAGGGAACCCACAAACGATAAGCTAACCTACCCGAAGCTGCAAAAAAAGATTAAGGGACTGGTCAACCAAGTACAAACCACGCGAAGTGGTTTAGAGCACAATAAAAGTGCTTTTGAAAGAATTAAAAATTAAAATAAACGTAAAAAATAAGAACTCACCTGAAGCCATTCTACACAAAGCAAGGGGTGATTAGTACAGCTGTCTAGGGGCCTCTGCAAGCAGGAAACAAACGCCCGAACTGTTTTAAAGTTGCACTGCGGGTGTACTAACAGCCATCAAGCCTGTGACAGCCCACCCGAAAGGCTTCTGAAGATATTTGCAGCGCTAAGCCTCCATCTTCATTAACAAACTATACTACACAACATTCTAGCAGAAAACAAACCATGCGAAATGGTTAATAGCACCATAAAGTGCTTTTCAAAAAGATATGAAATGAAAACAATTTATCAATTCTTCAGGGCTACCAATAACAAAAAAAAAAAAAATAACAATAAAGGAAAATAATAAGTCCTAGACAAGACTTTAAACTGTTTATTTCTTATTTTCTATTAATCAAGTTTGAGTTTTACTAATGATTTGTTTTCTTTTGAAGAAATTATTTTCTAAAAAATATTAAAAAAATAATAATAAATTGAATTACTGGAGCTGACAAAAAGAAGTTCTTCTGTTTGAAAAAAGAAAAAAAGCACTGATCAAGGCTTAAAACTGATGTTTTGTCTTTATTTTTTTTATAAATTATGACTTTATCTGACATTTCATATCTTGCATTGCTACAGGTCTGAAAAAAAAAAAACAATAACAAAGATTACAAAAGGACTATAAAAAGTCCTGAACAAGACTTAAAACTGTTTATTTTTTATTATTATTAAAGCTGAATATTACTGAAATTTTTTTCTTTTGATTAATGTATTTTATAAATAAAAGAAAGCCCTCAGTATGGCTATAAACTGATCAATTTCATTTTTTATCATGATTCAATTAGTTGGCTAATCATGTTTTTATATGAATGAACAGGGCTTTGAAAAGAAAAATGCCCAGAGCAAGGCATTAAACTGCTCAATTATATTTTTTATGTCTATTTATTAAATTATTCATTATTAAGTTTACTGATATTTTATATTTTCAGTTAGTTAAAATACCTTGGGAGGGCTTGAAAATTATAAAAATTAAATAAAAGGCCCTCAGCAAGGCTTTAAACTGCTTCTTTCTTTTTTTCTTAATTTATCTTGGATATAAAATAGGGCTGACACATTTAATTGTGCTACAGGTCTTCATTATACAAGGAAGTCCTTAACAAGACTTTAAACTGTTAAATTTATTTTCCTGTTTCAATGTTATGTCTGACTAATTAGTCTTTTATATATAAAACAAAATGATGATACTGATTGCAATGTATATATATAAGAGTAAAAATAAATAAAAAATGCTTATTTATCTTTAATTTTATTCAATATTTTATTTAAATTTACTGATGATTTTTTTTTACAAAGGCCTTTAAAAAAAAAAACTAATAACAAAATGTCCTCAGCAAGACATTAAACTGCTGGAATTTTTTTCTTTTTTCTTAATATTATATGAAACTGATATATTTTATTTTAATGTGGTACAGGGCTACAAATAACAGAAAAGCCCTCAGCATGGCTTTAAACTTCTGGGGCTACAAATAACAAATGTGCCCTGAGCAAGGCACTAAACTGCTCAATTTTATCTTTATGTCTGTTTCTGAATTATTAATTATTAATTTTACTGATATTTAAGTATACTTTTTTTTAATTTAGTAAAATAAATCTGGAAAACAAATTTAAACAGAATATATATATATATAAGAATATAAATAAGCTGCTTATTTATTTTTAATCTTATTCAATATTTTAATTAAATTTACTAATGATTTTCTTTACAAAGGCCTTAAAAAATAATAATAAAACAATATATATAACAGAATGAGGGTTGAAAATGGAAAAGCCCTTAGCATGGCTTAAAACTGCTTAGTTCTTTTATGAATTATAATTCTGATTTTTTAATTTGCTAATTGATTTTGAAATTCTACAGGGCTATAAGTTAAAAAAAAAAAAAAAAGCCCTCCGTATGGCTATAAACTGCTTTTATTTTATTTTATTTTTATTATCACTTTCTTTTTGGACATTAAGTCAAACTGACATATTTCATTTTTGATGGGCTGCAGGGCTATAAAAAATAAGAGCCCTGAGCAAGGCTTTAAACTGCTGTTCTTTCTTTTTTTTTCTTTTCATGATTTATGATAGCTATACTAACATATTTAATTTGGACTCTACAGGTATTCAACATTAAAAAATTAAAAATTAAAATTAAAAAAAAAAAAAAAAACTTTCATAATTTTATAAGCATAAGAAAATACCTTTAAAAATGAAGATATAGTCCTAAATAAGACTATAAACTGTTTAATTCAATTTACAACTTGGCTTTGAAGATAAATCAAAACCAAGACTCTCAACAAGGGCTCAAAATAAAAAAATTAACCAAGAGTCCTCAATAAGACTGTAAACTGTTTAATTCAATTTACAACTTGGCTTTGAAGATAAATCAAAACCAAGACTCTCAACAAGGGCTCAAAATAAAAAAATTAACCAAGAGTCCTCAATAAGACTGTAAACTGTTTAATTCAATTTTCAACTTGGCTTTGAAGATAAATCAAAACCAAAAGTATTATCAAGAAAAGAAATCAACCAATGGTCCTTGGCAAGATCATAAACTGCCCACTCAACTTATTAACAATAATCAAAAATAAACCAGTGGTCCTTGGCAAGACCATAAACTGCCCCTTCAAATATGAAAAAAAAATCACTAAGATTATCAACAAGGACCAAAGCAAAGACAACACATGGCCCTTGGCAAGACCATAAACTGCCCACCACTAAGATTCTCAACAAGGACTCAAAAAATAAACCAAAATCAACCAAAAGTCCTTGGCAAGACTATAAACTACCTAAGGTTTTATTTTTTATTTTCTCTAATTTATTTGATTATACACAAGAATTAGAGAGAATTACTGACTTGAACCTTTTGAACATATTTTTTATTTTATTTTATTTCTTTTTTTAATTTTATTTATTTTCACTAAGAATTAGGGGCATATCCCATTCATGATCTCAAGAATATTCTATTTATTTATTATCTTTATTATACTTTTCCCACTTTTTTTCAACAAGAGTCATTAAATTGGCTTAATTTCTCAATTAAAAAAAAAATAATGATAATAATTATTAAAAAAAAAAAAAGAGATTAATTTATTGGAAATATTTCTTCAATTACAAGAGAGGGATTGGAACTTGTTTGAAAAGAAGAAGTATTTGTGCCATGAAGGCATTAATTGAACTCTGAAGGAGTTATTTATATTAAAAACTCATAAATTGATGACATAATTTGGGGAATTTACATATTAATAACACCTCAATGTGCTGTTTATTCCAAATGGAATTGAAAAAGCCCCCCAAAAAGCAAAGAAGAGTTTTTTTCAATTGTACAAATTTTCAATTTCACTGTTTATATTTTTTAACAACTCAAATGCATTTATGGGTAACAGAAAATCTGAACCATAAAGGGGATGGACTTGAAATAAAGTCTGAGTCACAATGATGATTCCAAAAGGAAGAGTTGTGGCATCATAAGGGTCATTATATGATTAAAGGACTCAAATTATGATCATTCAATTATGTCATATTAATTATAAAACCTGTCAAGAGCACCAATTTTTACTGATTGGCACAAATTACCACCTTCAACCAAACAGTTCCATGATCTTGATTGTGATTCAGGATCATTTCTTTTGGAATTTGATTTTTACTCAGATATCTCAGTTAATGGGTATTCTATATTTACAATTAAAAGAATAAAAAAAAAAATAAAAAATAATAATAAAAAATATATATTTATTGAATCATCATTAACATAAAAATTATGTATATTTACTGTAACATTATTTATCCTCATCAAAATCACCATAAAAAATAAGGGGTGGGTAAACTTATTTCTTACACTATCCCTTATAGTGGAAGTTTTGGGGGAATGAGAACATATCCTCTTCAAAATTTGAAAACCAACTCAAGATTTTTAAATGGAGAGGGGGGCCCCTCATCCAAACAAATATTATTATTTAAAAAAAAAATCAATAAATTAATATTAAAATAAATTTTAAATCACCTTATGATTACAATTTTTTATGTTTCATTTCTTTATAGCAGGTATAATTCAGGATTACAAAAAGAACAAAAAGACATAAATTATTTTGAAGAACTAGCAAGAGAGTTGGGAAACAACTTATCATAGGACAACTATTCAGAATACTTAAAATGAAGAAGATTATTTATGAATAAAAAGCAAGAGTTCCTTATGGATTGACCTTTGGACAACACAAGACCTTGAACATTTCTTTGATTGTGGATTGAAAATCATTTGGAATTGAAGAATCAGTGGTCAGGATTTATGGACTGTAGGATGACTCACTGGATTTATTATGGACTCAAGACTCACTCAACAGGATGGACTAACAAGATAATGTACAACACTCAACTCAAATTGCCCTTGGTATTTTAAAGAAGCTTAAAGACTCAAGAGGCCCTCAGCATGACACTAAACTGCTTCCCCTGTGGACTTGGGCAGGGAAACTTATAAAAAATAACAGCCAAGAAGCTGGAGGGGATTGTCCTAGTCAGGGGAAGTGCTGAAGGACCATTTTTGTCCTTAGCATGACAATAAACTGCTCCCTTTGTGTAACAGGAACAAGGGGTTTTACAGGTATTTATCATTATCAAATTGGCCAGAATGAACAAAGTGGAGTCCCAAGCCATTAATCAAGACAAGAAAATGCCTTATCAAGAAATAAAACAACCAGAAGAATCTTACATCAAGTGGGAATCATGAAGATTGAAGAATAAAACAAGAGTCAAGTGGAATCCAAAATCAAGCCCAAAGGAGCTCAAGAATAAAGATAAGCCCTTGGATTAGGCCAGGAGGTCCTTGCATGACTTAAACTGCAGGACTTGTATACCTAATATACAGGGGTTACACACCTAGTTGTAGGTCCTGTATGACCTTAAACTACATTTTTTTTATAAAAGAAAGAAGAAAGAAGAATTTTGAAGACCTCAAGATTTCAGGACACTAGCAAATTCTTGAAAATAATTAAAAGAAAGAAGAAGAATCGAAATAACTAATTAAAGATGGATCACCAAATTTTAGCAGCCAAATACAAATCAGTCCTGAAGAAGGTGAGACCAGTCAATGAGCCAATGCCTCAAGACCTTAACCCACCTTTGGAAAGACCACCTTTGTCAAGAGATCCTTATGAAACACCTTTATCACCCAACCCACCTATATTTCAAGAAACCTTCAAGGTCACCCATGAAAGACTTCAAGCAGTTAACTTTGGCCCACCAGGATGGTTATCAAATGAAGAAATCAATCTACTTAAACATGTTATTACCCTAAGGGAAAAAGCAATAGCTTTCTGTGAAGAAGAAAGAGGATTACTCAAACACTCATATGGAAAACCTTACAAGATACCAGTAATACCTCATGAACCTTGGCAGAAGAAACCTATTCCTATACCCAAATCAATTTTACCTCAGTTTACTGAATTAATCAGAGAAAGAATCAGGACTGGACTCTCTGAGCAATCCACCTCAAGCTACACAAGCCCAATCTTTTGTGTGGCCAAATCAAATGGGAAACTCAGAATTGTCCATGACCTTCAAGAACTCAACAAAGTCACCATCAAGGATGCTGGCTTACCACCTCACATTGAAAAATTTGTAGATGCATTTGCAGGAAGAGCATGATATGGACTAGGAGACATCATGGGAGGATATGATGAAAGAGAATTAGATGTCACTACAAGACCCCTCACCACTTTTGAAACACCCCTTGGAAGGATGCAACTTACAAGACTACCCCAAGGAGCCACCAACTCAGTAGCAGTATACCAAGCCCAAATGACCTGGACACTTCAAGAAGAAATACCAGAAAGTGTAGGAATTTTCATTGATGATGGAGGAATAAAAGGACCAAGATCACTTTACAATCAAGAAACACTACCAGAAAACCCCTCAATCAGAAGATTTATATGGGAATATGCCATAACCTTAGAAAGAATTTTATTCAGGATTGAAGAAGCAGGACTTACTATCTCAGGATCAAAGTTTGCATGCTGTGTTCCAGCTTTGGACATAGTAGGGCCTGTTGTATCATTCAAAGGAAGAACAATCTCAAAACAAAAGATCAACAAGATTCAAAATTGGCCAACACCTCTTAACAAGAAGGAAATAAGGGGATTTCTTGGTCTTTGTGCTTATGTAAGAATGTTTATTGAAAACTTCTCACAAGTTGCATCACCACTCAGAAGGCTCACCAGAGAATATGTTGACTGGGATTGGGATCAAAAATGTGAAGAAGCTTTCCATAAGCTCAGAAGAATAGTTGGAGGAGAAATAACCCTCAAGAAATTGGATTATGACAAAGGAGCAGGAAAAATCAAGCTAGCAGTAGATTCAAGCTACATTGCTGCAGGAGAAGTACTCACTCAAGAAGACAAAGAAGGAAAGGACAGACCAGTATTATATGAATCAATAACTTTTTCAAAATTGGAATCAAAATACTCAAAACCCAAATTGGAACTCTGTGGAGTTGCAAGAATTCTCAAGAAGCTACAAACCATACTTTGGGGACAACATTTTGAATTACAGGTTGATGCCAAGGCTTTAATTGAAATGATCAACACCCCTTGCTTACCCAATGCCCCCATGACAAGATGGGTGGCTTTCATTCAGCTATTTTCCTTTGATTTGGTACACAAACCAGGGAAGACCTTCACTATGCCAGATGGGCTATCAAGAAGACCAAAAAACTCAGAATAAGAAGATGAAGATGCACCAGAGTTTGATGAAGAAGAAGATTGGATCAAGCCACACCCTGGATTTGGGGCTAAGAATGTAAATTCACTCCATTTTTCAGGAGTACAAGTACCAACCAAACAAGAAGGATTTTGGAAGAGAATGCAAGAATACTTAAGTAAAATGAAAAAACCACAATCAAGTAAAGATGAATAATTTAGAAGGATAAAAAGAAGGTCATCCAACTTTTTCTTGGAAGATGGCCAACTCAAAAGAAGAAATAACCCTAACCCTCAATTGGTGATATCAAGTCAAGAAGCTCAAAACTACATTTTGAAGTCACTCCATGAAGACATGGGCCACAGAGGGGAAAATGAAACTTACAGAAGAATTAAAGCAAGATTTTGGTGGGAAGGAATGAAGAAATCAGTCAAGAAATGGGTTCAATATTGCCTAGCCTGCCAAAAGAGAAGTCAAAACTTACAAAGGGAACAAGGAAGGCCTACAGCAACATCAACAATCTTTGAAAGGGTAAGCATGGATGCAGTCCATATCAAATCTGGAAGATGGAAATATATGGTTGTGGCCAGAGATGATTTTTCAGGATGGCCAGAAACAGTTGGACTGGTCAAATTAACAGCAAAAGCAATTTCAGAATGGTTCACCTCAGAATGGATATGCAGGTATGGCTCACCAAAAGAAGTAACTGTTGATGGGGGGCCAGAGTTTGGAAAAGAACTTCAAGATGCAGTAAAGAAAGCAGGATCAAGGATCAGAGTCACCACACCTTATTACCCAGAGTCTCAAGGAATGGTTGAAAGGGGCCATAAACAACTTAAAGATGCATTAGTCAAGATGTGTGGAGAAAATGGAGGAAAATGGAAAAAATATCTACCTTTGGTTACATTGGCTGACAGAATCTCCACTAAAAGGACAACTGGTTTCTCACCATATGAACTCCAATTTGGACAACTACCAGTATTACCAATTGACATTGAAACAAAAACATTTTTAGCAGTAGAATGGCATAAAATATCCACAACTGAGGAATTACTGGAAGCCAGAGCTAAACAATTAGAAGGGAAAGAAGAAATGAGAAGGAAAGCAGCAGAAAAACTCAAAAAATCAAGGGAAGACTCAATGAAATATTGGGATAGAAGAATGGCACACCAACTAAGGTCACCACTCAATCCAGGAGATTTGGTGCTGGTTTACAACAAACCAATAGAAACTAATTGGGGACTACTTTTCAAAAACAAATGGAATGGACCCTACAGAGTAATCAGACAAATAAACAATGGACCATATGAACTTGAGGAACTTGATGGAACAGAATTAGCAAGAAGATTTGCAGCATCTCAAGTCAAGAGGTTCTACCCAAGAGGAAAGTTGATAAACACAAAAGAAGACACAGAAGAAGAAGAAAGTGAAGAAGATGAATCAATAAATGAGGAGGAGGTATTGGAGGAAACCACAGAATCAGATGAAGAATAGAGAGCTCTCACCTGGAATGCTGGGGACAGCATTAAATGGAGAGGGGGATGTGGTATTCCATACCATTTTTTTCACCAGGCTCAAGCTCATAGTACCCCAAAACAGCAGTCAATCCAGCCTACAGGCAGACTTACACTCAAATCTTACACCAAAAGGTCAATTTTACAGCAAGAAGCTGGGTTTAACTCATAAAACCATGGCACAGGCACCAAAAGGCAGTGTATGTGTTTAAATAAATTATTCAATTTCATTATGCATATGTAAAAAATTAAGTTACCTATAGTACACTAGTTACAACAAATAAGGTACCACCCTTTAAATTACACACCCCACCCAGCTTTACACCCCCTTACAGCCATAGGACTCATGCAGCAAGAAAATGACACATGCATTAGTTATACAGCCAACTTGCATTCAAAGTCACATGATGCAAAGCCCAGCCCCATGGAATTCCTGCAGCTCATTGACAACACAGCCACAGGAGTACCTTATCTTATATCCAAAGTAACCCCTCTTTAAACCTTAAAACAGAATCAGATTTATTTACACCACTCATCACCTCATGAAAACCAAAGCTAGTTACAACAGGCTGCATGCAGTACACAATTTTAATTAAATCTCAACCACATGACTATGCACAGCATGTGTCAAACTCAAAAATCACATCATCTCATACATAACAGTAATTTCACCAGTGCAAGAAATTATCACCTGACTTCATTTTAAAGTTCAAAAAGAAGAAAAACAACATGACACCTACATAAATTACACAGCCACTTCTACCAAACCTAAAATAGGACATATGCAAAGGAATTACAAGGTCATCATGTGATACTGTATCCACCAACAGAATATCATGTGACAGAAAAGAGGCTGTTCACAAGAAAAATCCTCAGCCAAAATGAAATCACCTCATGCATGCAAGTAAAATCCAAGAATATCACATCATAATCAGTCCACCAAAAGATGATCATGTGATAAATGGAGGCTGTGCAGAGAGAAAATTATCACCAAACCTTAAATCACCTGACCCATGCAAGAAAGGTCCTCACCAAAAACAGAGTCACATGATGAAATCAAGAGGAATTAAAGTGGAAAAAGACAGCTCCCATGGAGGGCCCTCTAGGCTCCCAAAAGGTATAAATAGAGGGGTTCTCTCCCCCCAAATTTCAAATTCCCCCCATGCAAATTATATCCCATGCACATTATATCCACTGCACAGTAGGAGCATAGGAATAATTCATCCCTCACCTGGGAGGTAGTCCAGTATATCATAGTAAATTTACTTTCCCAGTAGCTAAGCTCAGTGGAAGTATAGTGTTGAAGATTACCCAGTAGCTAAGCTCGGTGGAATCTTATTATTTAAAATAAAAAATTATTATTAAATTATCCAGAACCCAAGATTAGGGTTGCTACTCTATTAAAATACTTTATCCAGTAAAACTAACACCATTATTAAGACTTAAAAAAAATAATAACTTACCCCTTTAAAAATTCAATATCAAAGAACCTTACCTCTTAAATTCAACAAATAAAATTTCATCTTATTATTAAACACTCTTTAAAAAAATAACAAACCTTTCAAAAATTATTTTACTCTATTATAGCTATACCTTAACAAAATTACCTTTATCAACACCAATCAAATTTTCCAGAAAACCTTAAATAACGCATCCTACCAAGGAATTATAGCCAAGAAGAAACAACTCATCTCAATTTCACCAAAAACTATTAAAATTAAAACAGACAAGTATCTCAATAAATCTAAAAATTAAGCAAATTACTGACATTATTTTTCATATTATTTATTGAATAGGTCTGATCTGAGACTGCTGAGCTTTGTCTTCTGCAGTTGTAAAGCCACTTACTAATTTTATTTTGGTTTGTGAGCTCCAAGGAAGATTTTGTTCAGTATTTTAGGAGGGGCAGGCAATACACCCTTGCCACCCTTGGTTACAGGAGTTATTAGCAATTCAAAACTAGTTACCTGTGATTTCCCCCTCCAGGTACTGCCTCATTTTAATCCCACACAAGAGGAGTTCCCACAGTACAAAACTGTACAAAAGTATAACCAAATTAAAGATATAAACAAGAGCTTTAATTTGAGATACATTAGACCTCTGTATCTCTTAAATTGACTGAGGGATCTTGGTTCAAAGGTTTAACAACCAAAAATACAGATATTCTGAAAACAAGAAAGTAAACAAACCCCTGTATCTATGGCATACACTCATACAACTGTACAGTGTAATATACCAAACTGTAGAGCTAATCAAGCCTTACAAAAATGTATCATCAGAATACAGATATCTTCCAAATTGGAAAAGATATCTGGCATGGAAGTCTTTGAAGCCTCATACTGATGTACAAAATTACATCGAAAAACTTAAAACCCTTATAACTTTTGCTATTTGAAAGAAGGGTAAAAATGAAGCATACCAAATTGAAGAGCGCATTAAGCCCTGCAATTCTGTGCTCTTGGTTTCTTGATATCTCAAAAACTGACTAAGATATCTTGGTTGGAAGTATTTTGACCAATACTGGCCTGTACCAAACCTGTACCAACCAGTACTGTCTTAAAACTCAAAATAATGGGTTTTTAAAGCTTAAACAAGCCCAGAATGACTAATATTGATAATACAGACACCAGAACAACGTCATCCAAGTGCTGACATGGCAGGTGAAAAGTGTTTTCACCCTGTATTGATCCAGAATGATCATTTGTGGTTCCAAGACCACAATTCTGCCTCTATTGACGTCAGAATTGATGATCCAGAACCACAGACTGACCATTGGAGTGAAAATTTTCACTCCTCTGACGTGTGAAAAGTTAATAACTCTTGAAAGTCTTGAAAGATATAAAAAGAAGGGTTTTTTCCTTCAAAACCCATCATCATTATCTTATTTACCCATATTCTTACGTGACAAAACTGTTATCCATCAGTAGTGTCCTTAGAATTATTAAAGATATGGTTAGAGCATAATTATTGTAGTACTTCTTTACAGTCAAAGATATTAGAGTATTGCAACCCAGGTCCTCAACAGACTCATCACCACTGTTACCATGTAGCAGTAGGACCTGAAGAATTAAATTTATTTATTTTTTGACGTGTCACAGTCATAATACTAGCTTGTATTTGCACTTTATAGCTACTATATAGACTCACCCTGACATTTTGGGGGCCTGGCCGTGGTTTTTCAACCTTATTGGACGTGTTTTGAACTGAATTAGGCATAAAAATTCAGTTATTTAAAAGGTATTTTACTAACAGTGAGTAAAATTTCCAATTTATTCTATTTTATATTATTATCATTTTTTTTAGCATCATATATTATATACACAAAATTCTTTTCCTCCAAAAATATATATTACAAAATATTTTTGTTGAGAGTAAGAGTACAAATCCTCTTTTTCATTATATTGCAATAATTTCCACGAAATTTGATAATGATACAACAGTATTATTTAAATTTCAATATAAATAATAATATACAAACAGTATATTATTTATTTTACTATTATCTTTCACGAAAGTGCGTGAAAATTAATATAGAAACATTTATTAATAAATAATTAATAAATATTAAATGATAAAATAATTTTTTATTATTTATAAGGAATATTTTAATTAAATATTTCCTTTAAAACAAGACATCACTCAAATTGACGTGAAAACTTGTAATTAATTGATATTTAAATCAATATCAAGTGTTATGATAAATATTATTAATAATATTTATAATAACAAATCCAATTTATTATAATTTAATAAATTTGACGTGTTTATATAAAAACACAATAATATCCAAGTGAATCATTCACAAAACACTTGGATATTACAGTTTTCACTTATAAAACATAAGTGGAAAACTCAAAAAACTGTTATTTTTCAATAAAAAACATATAAAAATGATAAAAAAAAAACAACATAAAATACCTAAAAAATTTCGAAAAATAACAGTAGAATTGAATATAATCATTTTGTTTTATCATAAAATACTGATATAAAATCTGAAATATCTTTTCTGAATAGTGGAAAAAGACTATATTCCATGAGAAACCCAGTCACAAGGAAATCCATCTGTGACAGCCTCAGAAGACAGAGAGGTGCTGCCAAAAACCAAGGGCAAGCAGAAAAGACACAGTGAAGTGACAATCAACTCAAAAGATTGGACACCAATAGCCGTGCCAAGGGCCAAAAAACCCAGAAAAGCTACAACAAAACCAGTTGGATCACCAAAACAAATTGAAAAACAGAAAATCACTGTTATCAACCCAGTTGTAAACTCTAAAGGCAAATTGCCAAAGAGTATAGATCATAAATTTGTACAAGGGCCTGCTAAAGGTAAATAAACCTTGAAACATACAACATTTTTCATTGTCTGTCATTTCTTAACATTGTTAACATGACACCTCCACTTCTTAGAGATCTTGGATTCCCAAGAAATCAACCAGAACACTGGCCAAGAAGACACAGAGGAAGAAGAACTGGAGCAAATGACCAACAAAGGACTTACCATCAGGGAACTCCTACCCAAGGTCTTATTCCAAATCAAATTATACCCAGAAGTCCAACCAGGAGATTGGACAGATGCAGAACAGGTCCTTCAAATACACAAACTGCTGCAAGACCTCTTCACATGGAGCATGGACAACAAAATGTTCACTATGGCAGCATCATGGGCAGAAGTGGGGATAACAACTCAGAAGATCTGTCTCAAGCAAATGGCTTGGATGGAGCTTATGACAGAAATATAGAGAGATCTTGGCACAAGGAAGAACCCAGTCAGATTCAGGTACCCCCAGAAATGGAAGGAGAAGCCCCATCTTCCCAACAACAATCCAGCAGTGCCAGGCCTTACAAGCCAAAGGAAGCTTCATCCAAGGCTCCCCAACCATTCCAGGTAGTTTCCAACAGGAGAAAAGGAGCCCAAGGGAGAAACAAAACTTCTTTCAACCAGAAGAAGAAGGAAGCAGACCCATTGATGAAAAAGCTGATGGACTTAGTCCAAGAAGTACACAAAAGCAAAAAATAGTTGTACCTACAAATAGTGTTGATAGTTCTGACTCAATTGATCCAGAATTAATAACTGAGACTACAATCCATACTCATGAGTTTGAAAACAAATTCACATGGACCAAATTAGCCCAATTCATGGATTGGACACATGAAACCTCAGGAAAAATGAGGACAGAAGTGGAAACATTGAAAGAAGAAAATGCTTTCCAAGCAACAGTCATAAAAGACTTGAATACAAATCTGGCCAAAATTTGGACAGAATTTGAAAAAACTAACAGACAGTTGAATTCAATTCTAGAAGAACAACAAACTGTGAGGAGAGATCTGAGGAGCATCCAGCAGCAACAGGATAGCTTTGATAAAGAAATTGATTACCTCTATGACAGAGAAGATAATCAATACCCTCCAACACAAGGTCAACCTACTACCTCTACAAAATTGAAAGAAGAGGATAAAGACTATGACCAGGAACCTGAATATCAGATTCCAAAGTTAAGATCAGAGTCAATGTACCAAGATGGGGAAAATCTCAGCTATTCAGAGAAACAGGCACTAAAACAGTTACCAGAAGTAGCAAACTGGCCAAAGTTCTCAGGAATTGGGGAATATGACCATATGGAAATCATTGACTATATTGATGGACTCTTTGTTGATGTCCCAAAGATACCAGACTACTGGATCACAACAAGACTTAACACAGCATTCAGAGGCCATGCAAACATATGGAACACTGAGATGAAAGAAATACATGGCAGGAAAAGCTGGCCATGGTGGAGGAACCAGATTATACAAAAGTATAGCAATGGTAGTTGGATCTGGCAAAAGACCATGTCCTTTGAAAGTGATAGATACTCCACAGAAAAAGACCCATATGAATGGTGTCTCAAACAAACAAAAAGACTCAAAGCTATTGACCCCAATATGACAATAGAAATGAGAAACCATAAACTCCTAACAAAATTACCAGGAGATCTAGAACATGCAGTCAAATGCAGATGCAACAACATCAGCAGCATTGATGACATAGCAAATGTCATACAAGATGTGAGGAAAAAAACCTCCATAGGAAGGTACACATCCTATAAACCAAACTTCAAAGATAAGAGGTCTGAAGTTAAAGAGACAAACAAAGAGAAAGGGAAAGAAACCCCAAAAAAGAAATATGTGTGCCATAACTGTGGATCACCAGACCACTATGCCAACAATTGCACAAAACCAAAAAAGAAAATATATGCAATTGATGAAGAATCAGAAGAAGAACAAACAGGTGACAAATCTGATTCTGACAGTATGGGAAATGGTATGAGAGCAGAATCACAAAGTGAACTTGATACCATAGAAGAATACATAGTGGAATTTAATGAAGAAAGTTCACTTGACATACAAGACATTGAATTAGATTCAGGAATACCACAAATAACAACAGACAAAGAGCTCTGTAAGCACACACAGAATGCACAAACATTCCTGGTAACCCCAAATAGAGGGATGGGATTCATTCATGGAACACCTACAAAATTGACAGCTTATATTGAGAACTGTAAACACCCAATGATCATTGACACAGGAGCAAGTTGCTCCATAGTGGGAAAAGAATACTTAAAACAACACTTCCCCAAATGGGAAGAGGATATAATCCCAACAAAAGCTAGAAACTTTAAAAGTGCATCAGGCAAAATGCACTCACTGGGGACAATAATCAAAGAGATAATTATCCCACACCAAAAAGGAAATATCAGACTAGAACCTGAATTTGTAGTTCCAGAGAATGCACATGTACAAGGATTCTTACTAGGTACAGAGTACCAAAGAATGTATGGTATGGACATTTGCAATAGTAAAAATAGATATCTTACCATAGGTACAAACAAAGACAAAAAATTTTCCTTTGACATAAATCATATAACAAATGATAACACCTTGAAAGAACTAGTGGAAGAATTCAAAGAAGCCCAATATGGCACTCAACTCACCAGTAAAATGAAACTCAACTTACTGAAAGTATTGAGAAAGCATAGAGGAGCTTTTGCAATAGGAGATGAACCACTAGGAAAAATCAAAGGACATGATATAGAATTATATCTTGATGTAGAAAGACCATATCCACCTATGCTTAGGAGACCACCATACCCAGCCAGCATGGAAACTAGGAAAGAAATTGAGAAACATATCAATGAACTCCTAATAATGGGGGTAATAAGAAAAATAGGACATAATGAGATAGTAGAAGTCACTACACCAGTCCTTATAACTTGGCATGATGGTAAATCCAGACTATGTGGTGACTTCAGGGCTTTGAATAATTACACCAAGGCAGACAGGTACCCCATCCCAAGGATACCACATGCACTAGATAAGCTAGCAAAAGCCAAGTTCATTACAAAAATGGATTGCATGAAAGGCTTTCACCAGAATGGGGTGAAACCAGATTCCATCAAATTGCTAAGAATTATATGCCACATGGGCATATATGAATATACTAGAATGCCATTTGGCATTAAGAATGCACCAGCCCATTTTCAGAGGATGATGGATACCATATTTCAAGATGAAATAATGGAAGGGTGGATGGTAGTGTACATTGATGATATCATAATATACTCAGAAAAATGGGAAGACCATGTGAAGAAAATTGATAAAATATTGGGAAAATGTACACCAATCAACATGAAGATATCTCTTAAAAAATGTAACTTTGGACAGCAAGAACTGCTAGCCCTAGGACACAAAGTTTCAGGTTTGAGTCTAGCTATAGACCAAAATAAAGTTGCTGCAGTACTGAAGAAACCAGTAGCAAAGAACATTAAGGAAATGCAATCTTTTTTGGGCTTTGCTAGTTACTACAGAAGCCACATAAAAAACTTTGCACACATCACTAGTAGCCTATAAAAACTGTGCTCAAAAGATGTAGTCTTTGAAATTAACAAGGAAAGAAGAGATGCATTCGAGAAGATCAAATATGAACTGACAAATGCCCCTGTCCTAATGATGCCTGATTTTGAACTACCATTCAAACTATATATAGATGCAGCATGTAGCCAAGGACTAGGAGCAGCACTACACCAGAGGCAACTAGTGGATGGAATACCCAAAGAAGGAGTAATTTGCTATATATCAAGACAACTGAAAGACTCAGAATCCAGATATGGAGCTACTCAGACAGAATGTCTATGCTTGGTATGGGCATCAGAAAAACTCCATTACTACTTAGAAGGAGCAGTATTTGAAGTTTTTACTGATTGCACAGCCCTCAAATCACTGTTGAACATGAAGACAACAAACAGACACATGCTTAGGTGGCAAATAGCCATACAAGAATACAGAGGGAATATGACTATCATATATAAAGAAGGGAAAAGTCATACTAATGCAGATGGTCTAAGCAGGTGGACACTGAAGAATGACCAAGAGAATCCAGCATATGACCCAGAAAATGGGGCCAAAATACCCATACAATGCATGGAGATAGATAGGAGAAAGAACTTCAAACTATCAAACTGGGCATTAGGGAATGACCCATCAAACACAGCACAGAGCTATGGGGAGAGCAAAGAGATACCCATACTGGGAATCAGCTCCTCTAATCTGAATACAGAGTTATTTAGCATAGTACAATCATCATACAATAAACACAAACAGTGTAGTATATTGATACAACTATTAAAACAAAAGTGCAGGAGTCCTGAACTAGAGAGCCAATTGGAAGATCCATGGCTCAAAAACTTCAAAGAGAATAGATTTTTTCTGATAGATGATCTACTATACCATAGGGAAAAACACACAAGTGCCCTGGTAATAATAAATAGAGAACATATTTCCCTGATACTACAGGAATGCCATGACTGCCCATACATGGGACATATGAGTGAAGAAAGAACTAAAGAAAGAGTCTTTAGCACAGCTTGGTGGCCAAAGTGGGAACAAGACTTGAGTGAATACATCAACACTTGTACCAGATGCCAAAAAGCCAACAAAGGTCATGGCAAAAGATATGGATTACTCCAGAGTATAGAGGAGCCCAAACACCCCTGGGAAATAATAAACATGGATTGGGTGACAGGCCTGGTCCCTGGAGGGAAAGACAGCTTTAATGCATGCCTAGTAGTAGTGGACAGGTACAGCAAGAGTGTCAGATGTCTCCCCTGTCACAAAGAGGACACAGCAATGGACACAGCCATATTGTTCTGGAACAATGTGATAGCAAACTGTGGAGTCCCAAGAATTATAATTAGTGACAGAGACCCTCAATTCACATCAGAATTTTGGACTAATCTATATGAGATGCTGGGAACCAAACTAGCATTCTCCACAGCTTACCATCCACAAACAGATGGTCTAGCAGAAAGAATGATCCAAACATTAGAAGACATCATCAGAAGGTTTTGTGCATATGGCATGGAATATAAAGACAATGAGGGATATACCCGTGACTGGGTAACCCTCCTACCAGCTGTACAATTGGCATACAACACAAGTATACACTCAGTGACAGGAAAAACCCCTGCCACATTAGAGAAAGGATGGAACCCACTACTTCCAGTAGACTACTTGAAGAAGAACCTCCTCTCAGTACACCCTACAGCTAAAGACTTCCACACAATGTGGAAAACTGCCTGTGAAAAAGCAGAACAATGTGTAGCTGAAGCCAAATTATACAACAAACAGAGATATGATAAAAGTCACCAAGAACCTGATTTCAAAGAAGGAGACCAAGTTCTAATCTCAACTCTTAACTTAAACAATCTAAGAGGACCCAAGAAGATGAGAGACTCATTCATAGGACCATTCACCATCATTAAATTAATAGGAAAGAACGCAGTAGAGGTCAACCTGACCAAAGAGTTTTCTAGGAAACACCCAGTTTTCCCTGTGGGCCTGGTCAAACCTTATCAGCAAAAAGATGAGGAGAAATTCCCTGACAGAAAGAAGACAGTCACCCATGAAAGATTGGTAGAGGAAGATGACTCACCTGGACCAGTGAGAAAGATCATTAAAGCCAGGAAAAGAAGAATTAATGGGAAAGACAACAGGCAATATCTGGTTAGATTTAAGAATCAACCAGCAGATAAAGATAAATGGTTAACTGAGAAAGAGATCCCAGATGGACAAATACACCTCAGAAGATTCAGAGCCTCCAGAAGGGCTGAAGAGTCTCATCAATGATGAGCCTTCTTTTGAGGGAGGGTATGTCAGCCTGTGACTCAAAACAGAGCACTAGCATGACATCCAACATACCATAAATAATGGTATGACAAGTATTGAACAAACATAGTCAATACAGGTAATAAATAAGAGGGAAACAATCCTCTTAAATTAAACACCAACCTTATCCAAACAGAATAAGGAAACCTAGAGGAGAATAAACAAGTCAAAACCCTTATTTTCACCTCTCATCTAACTTATGCATATTTATATTATTCTATACCAAAATGGTATTTTTCTTAAAGCTCACATAGAGAGCTACACAATGATATCATCCATGTTGTTGTAAAACCACTACAACTGGAGATACCATATGACCTTTATTTCAAAACCAAGACCCCCCTGAAAGTCAAAGAGGGCTTGTAAAAAACTGTACAAAAGTATAACCAAATTAAAGATATAAACAAGAGCTTTAATTTGAGATACATTAGACCTCTGTACCTCTTAAATTGACTGAGGGATCTTGGTTCAAAGGTTTAACAACCAAAAATACAGATATTCTGAAAACAAGAAAGTAAACAAACCCCTGTATCTTTGGCATACACTCATACAACCATACAGTGTAATATACCAAACTGTAGAGCTAATAAAGCCTTACAAAAATGTATCATCAGAATACAGATATCTTACAAATTGGAAAAGATATCTGGCATGGAAGTTTTTGAAGCCTCATACTGATGTACAAAATTACATCCAAAAACTTAAAACCCTTATAGCTTTTGCTATTTGAAAGGAGGGTAAACATGAAGCATACCAAATTGAAGAGCTCATTAAGCCCTTCAATTCTGTGCTCTTGGTTTCTTGATATCTCAAAAACTGACTAAGATATCTTGGTTGGAAGTATTTTGACCAATACTGGCCTGTACCAAACCTGTACCAACCAGTACTGTCTTGATACTCAAAATAATGGTTGTTTAAAGCTTAAACCCGCCCAGAATGACTAATATTGATCATACAGACACCAGAACAACGTCATCCAAGTGCTGACGTGGCAGGTGAAAAGTGTTTTCACCCTGTATTGATCCAGAATGATCATTTGTGGTTCCAAAACCACAATTCTGCCTCTATTGACGTCAGAATTGATGATCCAGAACCACAGACTGACCATTGGAGTGAAAACTTTCACTCCTCTGACGTGTGAAGAGTTAATAACTCTTGACAGTCTTGAAAGATATAAAAAGAAGGGTTTTTTCCTTCAAAACCCATCATCATTATCTTATTTACCCATATTCTTACGTGACAAAACCGTTATCCATCAGTAGTGTCCTTAGAATTATTAAAGATATAATTAGAGCATAATTATTGTAGTACTTCTTTACAGTCAAAGATATTAGAGTATTGCAACCCAGGTCCTCAACAGACTCATCACCACTGTTACCATGTAGCAGTAGGACCTGAAGAATTAAATTTATTTATTTTTTGACGTGTCACAGTCATAATACTAGCTTGTATTTACACTTGATAGCTACTATATAGACTCACCCTGACACTTAATGTCTTCATCTGGTTTTTGTTGGACCACAGGTTTTTACATAAATTTCTTGTTAAGTTCTTATTTCTCCTTTGCAAAATCCCAGAATATGTTTTTGGCACTTTGATTCCCTTCCATAGGTATCCTTTGAGAATTGGGAAAGAGGTAAGATGCTCCTTCAGTTTTGAAAATTCTTCTGTCTCAATCTTCAGCAAGGTGAGTGCATATAGTTTGTGTATGGCCTTCCTTCTTGCAATAGGCACATTTCAAGGGTGGTCTTGGAGCTATTTGAGCTGCAATGTATGGTTGGTAACTGGATGAAAAAGGTGGTAAGGGCTTTGTTTTCCTGTATGGCTGATTATTTTGGGGGAATATATCCTCTTGATTGTTGTTTCAGTTCCTTCTTAGTGGATTAGCTGCCTCTGATAGGGTTTTTACTTTGTTTAGAACTTCCTTTACAGATGCTTTTCCTTCATTTCTTTGTTGAGGTTCTGGTTGTGGAGGATTCTTCATCTTATGGGTAAGTTACTTTACTTGTTTTGAAACATCATACCAGTGCTCATCCTAAAATCTTGTCATCTTCTATTGGAGTTTTGGGTTATAAAATTCCTTTTGTTGAATGAGTACCTTGGCCTTTGAGTCCTTCTCAATGTATAATTTTAAAATATCTAATTTTGTAATGAGGTAACCTCCATCCAAGGCTTGAACCATAGCTCTATATTTGATCATTTCTATGTAAATTGACTCTTGAACATTGCTTGAAATACCAGCCAATATTTCTTGATTATTATTGAAATCACCTTGAATGTATTGGTATCTTTTGAAGTCAGTGATGATTACTTCATATTCCTAAACAAAATTTATTTACTGTGTCATATTTATTATTCCACCTTTTTGTTGAGGCTTTGTGAATAATTTAGTGATTTAAGATAATCTTTATCTTCTTTCAGGTGAGACTGTTCCCCATGTTATTTTCATATCCGCTTTAAATTGCTCCCAATCAGGAGTTCCATATCCTGGAATTCCTTCAATATGATAACTGATTTCTTCATCTTTTGTCCAAAATTCTATTTCTCTTACAATTTTTCTTCCACTTTCTCCTTCAATCTATCAAATATTTACAAATTTCTTGATGAATCTGTCACCATCTTTGGTTGAGGTCCTTGGCCCTAATCTTCACTATTGGATTAGTATTTCTTGGAATTTCTTGATGTAATGGAGTTGGTATTTGGGAAGAAATGTTTACTACTCTTGGTAAAGTATTTTGTCTTTGTTCTGTCTATGGTTTTGTTGTGGAAATGGGTCTTGGGTAAGGTGAAGGTGTTACATGTTGCCTGAACAATGTTGAAAGGGTGGTCTGTTCTTCAAGTTGACTATAGCTTGATGATTTATTTTTTCTTCCATTTTGATTAGTGCTATAAATTTCTCTTGCATTTCTAGTATTTGCTGATGAAGTCTGTGTGTTGAAGGCATTTCCTCCTGTCCTCCAACAGTCTCTTCATTAAGGTTTTCTTCCTGGATATTTTGAATAATGGCAGTTAATTTTGATGATGAAGTTTTATCAACTTTTTATTGGTTTATTTCTTTCTTTCATTATTGTGTTGAGTTATTGTTTTTATCTCTTTGAAGGAGATCAAGGAAAGGTTTTTTCACAACCTTCAAGTCTCTTTTATTGGTTCTTGGTGTTTTGATAGACAAATTAGAATATATTGCTAATTCTTTTCCTGATTCTGTTTCTTTCCTTGGTGGATAATATTAATGGTCAGAATGAGTTAATGATTGAGATCCTTGAGATCATGATTTTGACTGATTTTGATTGCTTGACTCCAGTTTTTTTAGCCACTAATATTCTTGGTGTAGTTTTTGTTTGAAATTTATTTGAATGCAATTCAATTTAATTATCATTGAAGTTTCAGGTTGACTAGCCACTTTCTGGATCTCCTCTCATGTGTCATTAAAGTGAGGCAGTACCTGGAGGGGGAAATCACAGGTAACTAGTTTTGAATTATCAATAAATTCTGTAACCAAGGGTGGCAATGGTGTATTGACTGCCCCTCCTAAAATAATGAAAAAACTTCCTTGGATATCACAAACCAAAAATAAGCTTAGTAAGTGTCTTTAAAATTGCAGAAGAAAAAATTAAGAAATCTCAGATTAGACCTATTCAATATATAGAACAAAATATAATGTCAGTAATTTTGGCTTAAATTTGAGATTTTAATGAAATCCTTGTCTGTATAATTTTTGTTTTTAGTGAAGTTTGGGTGAGTGGTTTCTTCTTGGTGATAAGCTCTTTGTAAGATAAGTTATGTAAGGTTACATGGAAATTGTTATGTATTGATAAGAATATTTTTGTTAAGCTAAAGATATAATTTAGTAAAACAATGTTTTTGAAGGTTTGTTATATTTTTAAGAGTGGTTAATAATAATTGTATGTATTAAATTGAGGAGGTAATTTTGTTTAATATTGGATTTCTTAAAGGGGTAATTTATTTTTAAATCTTGATAAATGGTGTTAATTTTAATGGATAAAACATTTTAATAGAGTACCAACCCTAATCTTGGGTACTGGATAATTTTTATTTCTAATACTAATATTCCACTGAGCTTAGCTACTGGGAAAGTAAATTCAATTTAATATACTGGACTACATCCCAAGTGAGGGATGACTTATTCCTCTTATACTGTGCAGGGGATACAATGTGTATGGGGGAACTTTGAAATTTGGGGGGAGAGCCCCTCTATTTATACCTTTTGGGAGCCCAGGGGGCACTCCATGGGAGCTGTATTTTTCCACTTTAATTCCTCTTGATTTTATCATGTTACTTTGTTTTTGGTGAGGACCTTTCTTGCATGGATCAGGTGCTTTAAGGCTTAGTGATAATTTTTTCTCTTCACAGGCTCCATTTGTCACATGATTCTTCCTTGGTGAGCTTTTTATGACATGATCTTCTTGGATTTTCTTTGCATTCTTGAGGTGATTGAATTTTGGCTGGGAATTTTTCTTCTGCACAGCCTCTTTTTTGTCACATGATATGCTGTTGGTCGATGCATTATTCCATGATGACCTTGTACTTCCTTTGTTTATATCATACTTTAGGCTTGGTAAAGGTGGCGGTGTAATTTCTGCAGGTGTCATGGCTGTGTTTCTTCTTTGTAAGCTTTCAAGTGTGATCAGGTTATAAGTTATTGCACTGATGGATTTACTTTTGTGTGTGAGATGATGTGATTTATTTGTTTGACACATTCTGTGAATAATAATGTGGTTGATATCTATAAAAGGGTGTTTACTGCATGATGACAGTTGTGACTAGTTTTGACTTGCATTATGTGATAAGTGGTGTAAAGAATTCTGATGCTTTTTTGAGGCTTCAAGTGGGGTTACTGTGGATATAATATAAGGTACTCCTGTGGCTGTGTTTGAACTGAATTTCAGAAAATCCATGGGGTTGAGATTCACATCATGTGACTTGTCTATATTGAAAGAAAGGTGGCTGTGTAGTTCATGCATGTGTCATTTCCATGATGTATTATTCCTGTGGCGCTAGAGAGCTGTAAAACTGGGTGGGGTGTGTAATTTAAAGGGTGGTACCTTAGTTGTTGTAACTAGTTTGCTATATGTAACTCAATTTTTAAATATGAATGATGAAATTGAATGATTTATTTGAACACATACAATGCCCTTTGGTGCCTGTGCCATGGTTTCATGAATTAACTCCATATTCTTGCTTTATAACTGACCTTTTGGTCTAAGCTTTGACTGTAAGTCTTCCTGTGGGTTGAATTCACTGCTGCTATGGGGTACTTTGAGCTTGAGCCTGGTGAAAAAATGACATGGATTACCACAGTAGTAAATGCTCTAGAATCACCAACCATCATTGATTTATCATTATTTCAAGTGATTATTACAGGGGTTGTGCCTTCTTTCTCCTCATTGGGTCCAAATTTTCTCAGAACTCTCGGTTCCATTAGCTCATTAATATGACTTTCCAAATCTTCTCTAGATCCGGGGCTAGCTGGGTAAGCTGGTATTCTCAATAGTTGAGGTTATGTTGTTTCAATATGAAGTAGAATGTCCACATAGTGGCCTTTAATAGCCCCTAATGGTTGATTATCAGAAGTGAATGCTTCTCTATATTGAAATAACATTTTGATAAGGTTTTACTTCATTTCTAATGCTCATTCAGGACTAATTCACGCTTAAATTTCTCTTTTCTCTATAGGAAAAGCAAAATTTTGCCTTTTGTTTTCATCTATAGTGAAATATTTGTCTTAATGCTTTTTAATATCAATACCATAAATAGTGAGATAATCATTTCAAAGGAAAAAATTTTGTGAAGTGCAGTCATTCATAACCACAATTTCAAAATTCAGTCTGCTAGTTCCTGTAGGGTCAGGAAATATCATTGGTGCTTCAAGAATTCCCAAAGGGTGAATATCAAAACTAGCACTGCTGAATTTTATACCTTCAATTAGCAAAAATCGCTGCTTCCAATTGGTAAAAATTTTTCCAAGATAATATTTACCAACATAAGTGAAGAAAGAACCTGAGTCAGGATGTATCTTGGTGTCTTTGAGTTCTATCACAATATTAAGGATACAAGATGATCCAGATGTATAGGCTTTAAATCAAGGAGGATTGAATTTCTTCCTTTTAGAATCTTGCACATGTATGAGATACATACATTGATCACTATATTTTGGTAAGTGAGTATGCATTTCTTTGACTTCGAATGATCAATTAATGCTTTATATACTAAGTTTATCTGCTATTTTGTCTTCTTCAGAAGTTTAAAAATCCCTTTCATGTACAGATATATCATTTGTTTCTTTTGTGTCTTCAGATTTTTAAATTTCTATCTCATTACTTGTTTCCTTGGATACTTATTAGCCAAATGAGATGTACTTCCACATTTATAAAATTTCAAAGGAGCTCTTCCCTGTGGTTTATTTTTTCTTGAAATTGGCATACCACTAGTCTTATTGTCTATTGGGGGTTTATACCAATCTCTACCAATTTTTCTTCTGGTAGTGATTTCTTCCATGGCATTGATATAATCTTCTGTAGAGCAAGGATCAACACATTGGCTTCTTGTAGAATGCTCAAGGTCACCACCACCATTTTTCAATATCCTTTTATGTACAATTGCTTCAGATATATCAGGTTTAAGGGGAGTTAAGCCTCCCTTCTGTTTAAGAAACCAGGACATGGGCCTGTCCTTATCAATATTAAAAATGGCTTCTTCAAAACAATGTTCCATTCTAAATCTCCAGGAATCATTTTACCATTTACAAATGATTTTTCCACCCACCAAGGCGAGGAGTGTTTATCATGGTCTTGTCTCATCTTATAATACCATTTCTTTGCTTCTTTCGTAAATAATGGGTGTAATATTTCACTTGTGTAGTCATCCAGTATGTTAAAGTCTCCTTGAAACATATCAGTTGTTTTCATAAACTACATATGATCATCTTTTCCTTCACCACTGAAGGTTGACCATTCCTCTAATCTGGGAATTTCCTTAAAATCACATTCAGTTTCCACCTCTTTATTTCTTGAAATTTTATGATGTAAGTCATCATTCAAGTTCAACACATTTATGTAAAGAATTGGGGTTGACTGTCTTGGAAACTCATTTTTCAATGATATATTATTCATACTTGATTGAATGTCTTCTTTAAATTACAGTCTTGGTGATCACTTTCTTCCAATTTTTCTTGGAAAAGAGCTTCATTGTTACCAGTTGAATTTTCCAAGTTTTGAGCTTGTATACTTAAATCTTTCAACTGTTTAGTAATAAAGAAATAGAATTATCATCTGGTTTATTGGGAAAAGTGACTTTGGACTCAATTCCCTCACAAATATGTGTCAAAGACAAAATATTGTCCTTATTCACATTTCCTAGGCCAATAATTGTCTCTTGTGACTCTTTCACTTGTAAGTTTCTCTACCCAACTTTTGTTGGATATACTCAAAATTGATACACTTTGCTAAAATCTCTTTATTACACATTCAGATGTGAGAAGCAAGCTTGGAAAGGACCTCTGATCTGAAAATTATTGATTAATTATTTCCTCCTCCTTCATTTTGAATTCCATCA
This sequence comes from Austropuccinia psidii, assembly GCA_023105745.1. Taxonomy (NCBI): domain Eukaryota; kingdom Fungi; phylum Basidiomycota; class Pucciniomycetes; order Pucciniales; family Sphaerophragmiaceae; genus Austropuccinia; species Austropuccinia psidii. The sequence goes on along the minus strand of JALGQZ010000004.1, from coordinate 30,299,260 downwards.
AAGGTCTTTCCATATTTGACACATTGTCCATGGCTGTCTTTTCCTCCTTTGGAATTGTGTAATTCTGAGGGTAGGGCTTGTTCCACTTCAAATTTGCCTTTTGCTTGCACTTCTGAATTCTCTTTGCGGCGTTCTTGCCCTTTTTTGGCACTTGTTGGGGCTGATTCTTGCCTGTGGAAGCTTGAGGAGTTTCCATTGAGTTTTTGTCCTTCTTTTGGGCCAACTCTTTTTTTCTGTTCCTCTTACAAAATGCTTTGGTTTTTCAACCAAAAATTTATCTTTTTGACTTTTCCTTTGCAAGAAATGGGTGTTCAACCCATCAGAAGCTCCTCTGTCTTTTCTGGGCCTAAGAACTTCTTTACCTGAAGATAAGAGTTCATTTTCCCTATCCAGGGGCTGGGCCAAAGTTCCCACTCCTCCTGTTTTTCAGCCATAAACCAGTTCTTGTACTGAGACTGGTTTATTTCCACTTTTGCCTGTTGAAAACGGTTCATGTCTGACAGCAGGAAATGCAAATTATGTCAGTGGTTGGACTCTCAAGAATAGTATCAAAGGTGCAGGCTAAACTTTGGGAACTGGTGGAAGTTCTAGCATCCTCCATTTGTGCCTCTCCTCTGGGCTGGTACTGTTGTCTTTTGGATTTTGAATTCAATTTCCTGGTCCAGATCTATTTTATTGGATGGAGTAGTTTGTTACACTCCTAGTAGCAGTCATTCCCCCTAAATTTAAAGTAAATTTGACTAAGAAATGAATTGAAGTAACCTTCTGGACCTTTAAAAGGTTCTTTTGCAATGAAACCCCTTGGTGCTGGACTGGTTTGGATTTCAATGGTTGACTCTGAGAGACTAGAGTCAGAAGAGCTTTCTCTGATGGATTAAACTAGAGAAAACAACTAATATAAGCTATACTATCAATAAATAAAATAAACTACTAGCTCAAGTTATTGAATAAAGTTGTTTTAATGTGATTTATGGCAAATTAAATCCAATTGAGGAAAAAATTTCTAAAGAGTAAAGAGAGCTATTTTTAGATAAAGCTTTTTAACTTTTCAATTTCCTTGTTTGATTTTCAATCTTCTTTAAAGAACTAAGAATTATGGAATTGATAGTTTATTAATCAAACTTGTATCATTATTTGATTTACACTAGAGTAACTCAAACATTAGATTCCAAGTCTGTGATGTAAAGAAGCCACTAGTTAGATAATAGATATTTATTGCAAATCAATCAATATTATATTTCTTCAAACAATATTTTCAAGAATAATAACCTTATTAATATTATAAAGATTATTTATAAGGGATAAGTCCCAAAAAAGCCAATATTAGATTAAATATGGCAGATTTACTTCAAAACACAGTGAAATATAGTGTAGAATATGATTTGTGTCCCAAACATTGGTCAAAATCACAGCCAGGCCCCCAAATACAAGGTTTGTCTGTAAAGCCCTTGATAATAGTAACAAATATCAAGAGTACTATGACTTTCCTGAGTAAAAAATATAATGATCACAAGTTATATAATTATTAAAAATGATTTTTTAAGAAAATAATTTACTTATTATTGAATAATTTATTAATAAGACAAATATCTTAATAATTATGAAAAAAATATGATTATTATATTATTAGTATAGTCACTGACAACTATAATAATAAGAAGCTTAAAGATCTTAATGAGACAGTTTCACATGGAAAATAATAATATTCAACCACTTTTAAATACTATCTTTAAAAGAAATATTGAACACACTGTGCATAGATAAATCTCATACAAAAATTCTAAATAAAAAAGCTAATAATAGATAAAGAAAGATATAGAATCTTAAAGAAAACATACTTATAATATTAACTTAAGACAACAAGTCAAATGACAACAGTGATTATATTGAATAATGTTTATAAGCTAAAAATATTCCAAAAATTAATATTTGAAAAGATAAAAACAACTTATTTATGATAAGATACATTTTGAGAGTTTTTGAGAGGAATTTATGGATTGAAAAGATATTTCAAGACAATAATTTTATATAATAAAAAATATAGTTGGTAATTACAACAATAATCTGCTTTTTATCATTTTAATTCTTTGATTTAGGATTAATAAAGAATAAAATACTCAATAAAATCCTTTAATAATAAGACTTTATATTGAGTAAAACTTTACCTGTTTAAATTTCTAATATTATTGGAATTATCATTGGTTATTAGAAAGAAAAGTCATATGCAGGCCTTTTAATGACTTCAGAACAGTTTCCATGATTCATAATGGATATAGAGGGCGTTCTAAGGTAAAAATTGAGAAACCATGCTTAGAAATAATATTCTTAACTTCAGGGAACTTATTTTTAATTCCAATTTAAAGCAACCAGTGTTATTATTAACTACAGGTAACTTTGATCCTCTTTTGGATTAATTATTTTAAGTTTTAATATAAAATAAGCATATTCATATTCAAGTCAATTGCATGAAAAACCTAAAATAAAGTTTCAATATAAATCCTGTTAAACTGAATTTTTAATTAGTTTTTAAAGAAATTTTAATTTTCTTGAAGAATAATTGGAAATTTTATTTTCAAGTATAATTAAAAATTAAATATTCTTAAAAAGGATACTTAAAACCTATTGTATTTCCTGAAAAAATTGAAATGTAAGCTGTGTGAACCTTTCAAGAAAATCTATTAAGAATTAAATTTTTAATTAATCTTTGAAGTTATTTCTATTTTTCATGTAAAATAGCAATGCACATCAAAAATCAAGTTTTGATAAGGTTTTGATACTTGAAAATTTAAATTTTCAAGCTTGATTAAGCTTTGACAGTTCTTAATACCTTGACCACAAGCTTACATATTGGGAGTTACCCTTTGGTAGCTTGAAATTCCTGTCCAATTTGGGATAAAACCAGTTTAATCCTTAAGATTGGATCAAAGTCTAATCTTGAAGCTTAAATGAGGTTTTAAATCCTCCAATACCATTGGAAAGCCCTAATACAGTCCTTTCAGATCCCAAAAGCTGGGTACCCAAGCCCTTTTTGGTCTTTTCCTTTGTCCCACCTATCTGTGTGGATTTTGCCCTTTTATTTATTTAAAGCCATACTATGGCCTTAAAGCCTTCTAAATTGAGCTTGTGCATGATTTAAAATCTGTATGGAAAATTATTAGCCAATTCAGTAAATATGCACAATACCTCAATTTTGACCAAAATCTTGGTAAGTTTGCATAAAACTTATGCAACTTCAAATTTGAGCTTAGTTAAGCTTAAATTTAACAATTTTAAAAAAAATGTTGAAAAAGTTGCAATTGTACTATGAGAATCTTAAATCATCTAATAAAATAAGAAATATCCATCTTTAGGTGTAACATTCTATGGGTCTACCCTACGTTATTTTTGGTGTAGAATCCTAAAATTACATAATGATTATAGCTTTTTTTATTCAAAATTGTCACAGGGGCTCTTGGAAGAAGAGGGCCTGGCACTCAGGAATCAAGAACTCACTTGGAGGGCTCCAAAGATAAAAGAATAATAAGAATGAATTTTCTCTAAGAAAGAATATGGGAGAAAACAAGTATGCCAAAAGATGAGATAAGAAAAGATGAAGCCAATGGCCAAAGATAATAAAGAAGCCAAAAGCCAAGAAGCCAACCAGGTGAATCCTCAATTCACTGTTTCAACCTGCCAGAAAAGGAAATGGAATTAGTATAAGGATATGACCACCAATATCCACTGGACAGGCAAGGAAATAAAAGAAAAAGGGTGCTGAATGACTGACTTAAGATTATCAGTATTAACTTTAATAAGGTAAAAGAAAATAAGGATAAAAATAAATCCACTATATTAATTAACTGGGGAAAAAGTCCCCAGGTGCTGAAAAAAAAATGTGAGCGTGTATTACATAAGTGAACTTTAATTTAAATATGAGGTATCAATTATTACAGATGTGTAATTAATAACTCAATTGAATTACATGTGTAAATTATAATTGTATTACATGATGAGTGTCACAGGGGCTCTTGGAAGAAGAGGGCCTGGAACTCAGGAATCAAGAACTCACTTGGAGGGCTCCTAGAAGACAAAGGGACCCCCCAGGCCCAAAAACAGTGATGGAGGCCTGGGGGTTGGTGAGGTGGAAATTGGCCAAGAGGACCAATGACGCAGGATATGGCCTGAGGCCATAAAAGATGATGGAGGCCATACGTGGCCAATGGAATGGGTTATGGCGTAAGAGCCATGGAACACCCAAAAGGGGTCAATTGGCCACAAATGATGTGACATGGCCAATTGGCCCCAACTTGGCTCCAGGTTGGATTGCCGCCGCCATCAAGGAGGAGGGTCAAAATACATGGTTGTGACAGTACCCCCCTACCTTGAATGGTGCGCTCCTGAGCACCAAGGTAAGGTAGAGGCCTGTTGAGGCTAATGAGACGGATTTGACGTAAGGATTCCAGAGGTATTGAATCTTGAAAAGAAGAATTGAACTGATAAGCTTGTTGGCATATGAATTGAGGTTGACTTGATCTTCTCTTGACATTTGGCTTTGACAAAGTTGAAGACATGATTTGACATAAAGATTTTGGCGTTAAAGAGTTATAAGAAAAGAAATTTTAAAAGAATATAAAGAGTAAAAGAGAAAAGGAAACAGATATAAAGAGAGAAACAGAAAAAATAAAGAAAATGAAATTTGAGGAGGAATCCAATCTTCATCACGGATTACGACAATTGATTTTGAAAGTGACCAAGGACCTGGATAAAAGAATTTGATGCCAGGTGCTCACAGAGTGTCCAAGGTGATGTTTTGACAGATTGTAGACCCCTCAGGGAAGTGCACACCAGGAGAGGAACTTACTTTTAGTAGTTGCCACTCCCGCCAGTGCCATAAATAAGAAAGATCTTGATAAATGAATGTGTTGAAAGAATCAAGTCTTGGGAGGGAGAATAAAAAAGGAATGGCCCATTTGCCCAAGTGTAAATGGCCATAAATTTGGAATTCGGATGTTGAAAGCCGGGCCAAGAAGTCTGTGTCCAAATTGGAAAGTGCTCACAGAGTGGCCAAGGTGATGCTTACAACAAAGAAGAGTAGAATACCCCTAAAGGTGCATACCAGGAGTGGGACTTACTTTTGGTAATTCCTCTCCCCACCAAGCACCATAAAAATTCAAGCCATTAAAGAATTGGGTCCTGGCTTGTCAGGATATAACGAATGAAAATGTTTGACAAGTTCAGGACAATTCTTGAGGTTTTCAGCTGGTTCCCATGTGGATCCTTCTGAATCTTGACTGAAACCTTTCCATTCCACCAGATACCATAATTTTCTTCTCTTGAGCTTTGAATCCAGTACTTGAGAGACTTCCCATTCCTCTTCTTCTTCAATAATGATTGGCGGAGGAGGCTCTTGATGCCGATTTGGGATTGTTGATGTCTTGACTGGTTCCAAGAGTGAGATATGGAAGACTGGGTGGATGGATTTCCATTGAGATGGAAGCTTGAGGTGGTAAGCATGAGTACTGACTTTCTTCAAGATTGGAAAGGGACCCAACCATCTTTCAGACAGTTTCTTGGTGGGTCTAGTTGATTTGATATTCTTGGAAGAAAGCCATACCATGTCACCAGGATTGAAAACAGGTGGACTTGCTCTACTTTTATCTGCATACCTCTTAAACCGGTTTATGGAAGCTTCAAGTTCTCTCTTGACATCTTGCTGTACTGATTGGATTTTTGTTGATAACGTTCCAGCAGGAGTATCTTGAGTGATGTGAACTGAATCAAAATGAGGATCTCTTCCATAAACAGTGAAAAACGGTGATTGCTTGGTTGAAGAGTGGTCAGAGTTATTGTAGGAAAATTCAGCCAGAGGGAGCCAGGTGTTCCAATCATCTTGATGATAACCGACATACATCCGAAGATACTGTTCTAGTATCTGATTTACCCTCTCTGTCTGTCCATCAGTTTCTGGATGGTAAGCAGTTGACAAGTCTCTTGAAATCTTGAGCTGCTGACAAAGATTGGTCCAGAAGGAAGAAACAAAAAGGGGACCTCTATCACTGACAATGCTTGAAGGAAGGCCATGCTTTGAGAAGATATTCTTGATGAATAAATGGGCCAAATCCAAAGAAGTTATTGAAGACATTGTTGGAATAAAAACCGCCATTTTTGAGAATCTGTCCACTATGACAAGAATTGAGTCAAAAGAATTGGACAGGGGCAGTTGAGTGATGAAATCCATTGAGAGACAAATCCAAGGACCATTTGGAATTGGAAGAGGTTTGAGGAGTCCAAACTTCTTATGGTGGATATTCTTGTTTCTTGAACACTGTTGACAGGATGATACATAATCCTTAATGAATTGAGTCATGCCGGACCAGTGGAAATCCCGCTTGACAAGTTTGAGAGTCTTCTCTTGGCCAGGGTGTCCAGCTAGAGGAGAGTCATGACGCTTTTGAAGAATGCTGAGTTGGATTGTGGGGTCATTTGGGACCACCACCCGATCTTTGAAGAGGAGTCAAGAGAGTAATCCTGAATGGATTTACCTTTACCCAAATCTTGAAGGATACTTCTGTACTGAGGGTCTTGCCATAATTTCTTCTGAATTGAATAAATCAAATTTGAAAAAGAATCCACCTTGACTGCAAAAACCTTTGAGGGTTGAACTTCATCTTGCTTAATGAGTTGTTGAAAATTCATTGGATTCTTGCTGATGAAATCCTCCCCCCTCTCCGGATAGACGTCGTCCCGACGTGATAAGGCATCTGGAAGAGTTGCTAGGTGGCCAGGGCGGTAAGTGATTGAAAAATGAAATTCAGATAAGAATTCAGCCCAGCGGGCTTGACGGCGAGTGAGTACTTTTGAGGACATGAAGTATTGAAGGGAACTGTGATCGGTGAGAACTTCAAAAGGAGAGGACAGAGAAAAGAAGAAAAGCCCTCCAGCGCTTGAGAGCCCAGACTATACCAAGGAGTTCCTTGTCATGAATTTCATAGTTGAGTTCTGCTGGAATAAGCTTGCGGCTGTCAAATGCAATGGGATGTTTTCCTGAGTCAGAGACCTGACTCAGTACAGCACCCAAAGCATAATCGGATGCATCGGTCTCTACAATGGTGGGTAGAGAAGGATTGAAGTGGGAAAGGATTGGAGCGGTAGTGAAGGCCTCTTTGAGTTGATGAAACTGGCTAAGAGCTTCCTCATTGAGGGGGAAACAGGAATCTTTCTTGAGGAAACTGGTGAGTGAACTGATTTTCTTTGAATAATTCTTGATGAAACGGCGGTAGAAGTTGGCAAAGCCAAGGAAAGATTGAAGAGCCTTGAGGTTTCTTGGAGGAGGCCAATTAAGGATCTGCTGGACTTTTGCTTGGTCCATCTTGAGGCCTTCAGAAGAAACAACATAACCAAGATATTCTACACTAGAAACATGAAAAAGGCATTTAGAAGCCTTGGCAAAAAGGTTATTGGCTCTGAGTCTGGAAAGAACAGTGGACACATGGGTGACATGTTCTTCCTCAGATTTGGAAAAGACCATAATGTCATCCAAATAAACCACAACAAAAACATCAAGAAGATCTTGGAATATATCATTGACAAGATTCTGAAAAGAGGCAGCAGCATTGGTGAGCCCAAATGGCATAACCAAGTACTCCAAACTGCCATATTTAGTTCTGAAGCATGTCAAATGTTCATCACCCTCCTTGATTCTGAGCAGGTTATATGCAACACGCAAATCAATCTTGGAGAAGATAGAAGAATCATTAAAGACATTAAGAAGCTGGTTCATAGGAGGAACAGGATATTTGTTCTTCCGAGTGACAGCATTGAGTTTGCGGTAATCAACACACAAACGGAGGCCACCATCTTTCTTTTTAACAAAGAGGACAGGTGCTCCTGTTGAGGAGGAGCTTGGCCGGATGAAACCTTTCTCTACATTCTCTGAAATGTAGGCCCTGAGTGTATCTGACTCTTGTTTGGATAAAGAGTAGATCACCCCAACTGGAGGTAGAGACCCCTCCAGTTCGATATGATGATCACAGGCACGGTGAGGAGGAAGTTTCTCTGCCTTCACATTGGAGAATACATCCAAGTATTGGTGATAAACAGAGGGAACAACCTTCATCACGGTTTCTACTTCTTCTGGCTCTTCCTCTTCATCCCACAACTCCTCCAGGGAGTCATGATAAGATGAAGGAGGAAGGTCCATATTCCCAAAGAAGAGATGAAGTGAAGATACAGAATTATCTTCCCCAACATCTTGAATCTCTTTGAAGACTTCATCTCCAGATGATGGTAATGACAGGTGGGAATTAAGGGAAGGAATATGGACAGAAGATGGGACTGATAGTGTTCTAGAATCACCAACCAGAGCTGCACATGATTTGGCAGAAGAAGAGTCATTACGGAAGGAATTGGAAGGATCAGAATAGTCCTTTTGATCAGTATTAAAGGTGATCATCCCTTGCCTCCAATCAATAGAAGGATTAAAATGATTGAGAAAGTCAAAGCCCAATATGAGGTCTTCTCCCTTGGGAGTATCAATGACTAAAAAATCCCATTCAAAGCTTGGGAAGGAAGGGAGCTCAACCATATATTTAGTATGGTGAGTCACAAATAAGGAAGGGGACTCAGAGGAGTTCAAAATGATAAGAGGAATCTTCTCTGGAAGTTCTGACGTAGTCAATGAGTACTTGTGAAAAAACTGCTTTGCAATGAATGAGTGTGTAGCACCAGAATCAATGCGAATACTGTAAAAAACATCAGAAAGAGAAGAGAAAACAAAGAATTTGAGAGAATTCTTGACACCAGTATTCAGAATGCACAATTGTGCTCTGGAAGGAAAACTGTGAAGACCATTGAACACAACATGATCTTCACTCAGGCTTTTCCCTGGCTGGAAAAACTGCCTGACGGTTGGGTAAGCTTGTTTTGAGGCCTTTTGACACAGGACTCAAGACTATGCTTCCCACCACAATAGGTACACAAACCCTCCTTGATTCTTCTTTCCTTTTCAGAACCTTTCAACTTGAAGTCCTTATTCAACAATGAAGAATGGGGCTTGTCCCGCTTTTGAGAATGAAATTTCTTCTTTGGTCTTGAACTTGAAGAAACTTGATGATGAGAAGAGTGAGATTTTGAGGCTTCAGGCTGCTTCTCTTGATGATGATTCTTTTCCTTCTGCCTCTCATGGTACCTGGTATCAAGTTCCAGGCTGACGTCCATTAAGTCCTGAAGAGAATCAATGTTTGAAGGATGGGAGGCCAATTGATCCAGAATCCTGGAGGCCAAGCCCTTCCTGCAATGATGAATAAGAGCCCTTTCACCCCAATCCCCAATTCTTGAAATCAAACTCCTGAAATCGGCAATATACAAAGCAACATGCCCACCTTCTTTCATCCTAAGGCCATCCAATTCAGCTTCTGCTTTTCTAACTTCATTTGGGTCTCCAAATAAAGTGAACAATTGGGATTCAAATAATGGCCAGGAATTGAGGAGATAATTTGAGTCTTGATTATTGAGGTTGGAAAGATAAGGCTCAATCCATTTTGCAGCCCTGCCAACTAAGAATGAAGTGGCATAAAGAACCTTCTTTCTGTCTTGAGAGAAGTTTGCCGGATCATTATGAAAGATGAGTTGACAAGATTGAATAAAGCTTCTGACTTTGAAGGGCTGAGTCCCATCAAAGCATTCTGGAGCCTTCATAGAGGGAGTCTTGAAGGCTGGTGGTCTTGATAATTCAGAAGAAGAAGCTGCTTGCAGATTGGCCATAATCTGAGTCATTTGTTGCATAATGGCCAATAAAGACGGTTCAGGCTGATGAGAGGCAGGCTGATCAGACTGGGCTAGAGTTGGTCCTCTGGTGCCCTCAGATGCTCCCACAGGAGCAGGAGCAGCCTCAGTGCCATTAGACTCTTCCTCTTCCACAGAATTCTCCTCCTCCTCTTCACCATCTTCACCTTGAACCTTGGGACTGGTTCTTGAAAATCCTGGGAATCCGCCAACCACTCCTGATAAAGACATTGATCTTCTTGGCCCTCTTCCTTCCTTCCTGGATGGTGCTGCTCCTTCCATAATGGGTCCTCTGTCCAATCTGGCCCTCAGTTGAGAAACTGCTGGGGTACCGTCAAGAGGAGCCCTTGGAGTTGGAGTCAGAACAGCTTGAGCTCTGGCCTGAGATCTAGTCTGTCTTGCTGGAGGTGAATGTTGAACTGGCATGATTTCAGGAATAATCAACCAAAATAAATGAAATAAAATCAAAATTTTCTTGAAATACAAAACCAACAATCAAATCTTGAGGAAATTGGGTAATCAATGAATCAAAATTCTTCAACTACGTCAATCAACCAAATCAGAATGAGTCTTGAAGTAAAAATCAATATCAATGAGAATCTTGAAGTCAATAAAACAATCAATCAAACAATCAAAATCAAATCAAATCAAAATCTTGCAGAAAAAGTCAATCAATCTAAATGAATTCTTGAGTCAAAATCAATTTATGTCAAAAATCTTGATGTGAATAATCAGCAAAATCAATAAAATCTTCAGGTAAATCAATTATCTTGAGGTCAATTTCAATTATGTCAAATTAGTCAATCAAATCAATTTTCAAGTGAATTCTTCCAAAAAATCAAAACTTCTTGAGGAATAAATCAAAGTGAATCCTGATATGAAGAACATGTCTGAATAACCTGATGAATAACTTGAGAACCAAAGATAAAAAATGCTTGGATTATGGATAAAAATAGATTGATTAAGATTGAGAATGAGATTGAAAAGATAACAAAAAATAAAAAATGGGTCAGCCTTCAATTTTCAGAATGAAGAATGAATGAGAGAAAATTGAGAGGCGATGAAGAATCATAAGATCATAAAACGTTAAAGAATCATAAGTTTGATAAAATGAATGAATGAATAAAATATAAGAATAAAAGAATGAATGAATGAAGAAGAATTATGAGTTAATTAATATAATGTCACAGGGGCTCTTGGAAGAAGAGGGCCTGGCACTCAGGAATCAAGAACTCACTTGGAGGGCTCCAAAGATAAAAGAATAATAAGAATGAATTTTCTCTAAGAAAGAATATGGGAGAAAACAAGTATGCCAAAAGATGAGATAAGAAAAGATGAAGCCAATGGCCAAAGATAATAAAGAAGCCAAAAGCCAAGAAGCCAACCAGGTGAATCCTCAATTCACTGTTTCAACCTGCCAGAAAAGGAAATGGAATTAGTATAAGGATATGACCACCAATATCCACTGGACAGGCAAGGAAATAAAAGAAAAAGGGTGCTGAATGACTGACTTAAGATTATCAGTATTAACTTTAATAAGGTAAAAGAAAATAAGGATAAAAATAAATCCACTATATTAATTAACTGGGGAAAAAGTCCCCAGGTGCTGAAAGGTGTTTGAGTGGGTGTATGAATGAATACCCTTACCCCTGATGGATGGTTGTTACAGTGCAATGTGTCTCCCTCACAATTGTGAAATCCACCCATGACAGTAAACCTTGATCTTCTGTCACATTGATGCCAGAAACCATCAACAAGCACTCAAGCTCTCCACTCAGGGTCATGTCGGAACAGGTGGTCCCCCACCACCACCATGACTAGACCCTAGGTTGCTTGATTGCGCAATCATCACAACTGAGCAGAAAAGGCTAGAAGATCAAGGTTTACTGTCATGGGTGGATTTCACAATTGTGAGGGAGACACATTGCGAAATTTGGGGGTTTCAAACCTGTTGGCAGAAAGGGCTTGGGAGTGATGACCCAACAACCCTGATGGCTCCTTATACCGGCCTGTTGTGTAGCTGATGCCCCTGATTGGGACAGGGTTGCCCATCTGTGTTAGTGCACTTCGGGACGCAGTGCTTCCTACCCCGGGGGTACTGTCACAGACGGTGGAACTGTGACCTATAATACCAGAAAAAGATCAAGGAAATTCAACCTTGATCTTGTAGCCTTTTCTGCTCAGTTGTGATGATTGTGCAATCAAGCAACCTAGGGTCTAGTCATGGTGGTGGTGGGGGACCACCTGTTCCAACATGACCCTGAGTGGAGAGCTTGAGTGCTTGTTGATGGTTTCTGGCATCAATGTGACAAAAATAAAGTTATGTTTACTTTTTTGTTATTTTTTTAATGCAATTGAAAATTCTGCTTTAGACTAAATCAACTTTGTAAAAAGTTATTTGTGGCATTATGGGTATGTAATACATATTTCACAGGCTCACAAATAGCTACTTCCCCCATTTTTTTGTCCTTTTATCTAGAGCTGACAGATTCTTTACTATTAAATAGAACTCTCCCTCATTCAATTTTCTCTTCTTCATTGTGTTCTGTTTCTTTACTTTCTTTCATGCTTCCAGATTTGCTGCATTCATCTTTGTCCCTGATCCCTGTTGGCACTTAAGACTTATGTCTTCTTTACATATTAAAGGTTCTACCTGCCATCTTGTCTAAAACTGCTTTCTCCTAATTAATTAATTTTTCTATGTTTCTTTGCTTTCTTTTCTGTTTCCAGGTCTGCTTTGCTCCTCTCTTTCCCTGATCCCTGTTGGAACTTAATACTTATTACTTCTTTCCATACTAAAGCTTTATTACTTTCCTTCAGATTTTGAGACTGTATTGTCTCAAATACATCCAAACATTAACAACAAGAGCTTCAAGCTTCCAGAGAAACTTAAAGTCACCATTTCTAACTACCTGGATTTTAAACTTCCAATGAATAATCTTTAACTCTATTCAGATACTATCACCTCATCACCAATACTGAAACTGAAGAGGAATCCACTTTAGTAGAGAAACTTGATCCTTGCAGGAAAGAAAAAGAACTTTCTATTCTGTTCCTTCACTGAGATGTCAAAAAAACTAGCAAGTTTTCACTGAAGCTCTCTGATTACCCTTATCCTTTCTGAGAAGCAATTTAAAAAAGCTTCTCCCCCAAGACCATTCCAAATCAGACTTGGTACCTTAGCAAAATCTGTCCTACTATCCCTCCTTAGGAAGAGTTGAAGATAACATCAATAATTTAATTTATTTTAATTGAAATTTTTAGTCTCATAGATGACTCTACCATCAAGACTTCTATTCTCAAAGACTCCATGATCACTATGTGGGTAATCATCAACTTGCATCCCCAACTCAAGAAATTCAATGTCTTAAAACCTCCTTCACTAAAGAACTTATGATATATTGGCTCAAGGGATTGGAATTGTGAAGCTAAATCTATATCACTCAAATCTCACTTTAAAACATCCTCTACTCCTTTATGACCTATCTAACAGCCTCCTAAGAATGAGTAAACTTCTCAAAAATAAGCATACCTTACTTTCTTCCCCAGATAATTGATTCAAATTTATGGATAATGCAAAAAAAATTATTATCAATGGTAATTAATATTTGAGGAGCCTTATTGCCAATTAATTGGAAACAATATCCAATTGTCTAACTGCTACTATTCCCCCCAAAAATCATTTAACTGACCAAAACTAGTGGACATCAATGGATTCAATACTTTAGCAGAATGTATCCTTGTCTCAAAATTGAGCCACTCCAATAGCTTACATTTAGCCTCTAAAAAATGATGAGAACCACCTTTCAAGGAGCCTTTTTGGAAGCTCTTAATAATGGTAAATATCTACATCTGTAGCTCTGTGGTCCCATCTATCCTGGTTCATTCTCAGGAGCCAGATATCTTCTGAAAATTTTGGACTCTCATTCCTGATATGTCTGGGATTTCTTTCTCCAATCCAGGTCAGAAGCAAAGAGCCATATCCAAGACCTGATATTGAAAACCAAATTACCTGGCGTTTGAGTTCATAATAGTTTATCAGATAATGGATCAGAATTAAAAAATCAAGAATTATCCTCATTTCTCTCAGAAAAGGGAATCACTCACTTAACCAACCCAACATACACACCATAATAGAATCCTGTCACTGAAAGAGCATTTAGAAATACCATCAATAAGGCCAGATGTACACTTCAAGAGTCTGGGCTGAAGTGATTAATAGTGCTGTATATGTAAAAAATCTCACACCTTATAAGTCCACCACTTTGAAAAACCTTACACCAAATGGCATCAGAAGCAACCAGTTCTTAAACACCTCAAACATTTTGGCTTCAAAGTTATTTATCTCAACAATAAATAAGATGGGAAACTTAAAGACAGAGGGATTGAGGGAATCTTCTTAGGATATGGAGAGGGACATTTCAGTCACAGGATTCTGGAAGAGAGAAAGGTAACATAGTAATTTCTCTTCATGTCAAATTTAATCCCACTGTCTTTCCTTCTAAAAATTCCTCCTCTCCAATAGAAGATTCCTCTTTTCTTTCGCACATCATTCCGTCTTCAGTCTTGAAGACTTTCACTCCCATTCCTTCACAGTGAATCACTGATTCTAATTTGAAAGAAATTACAATAACGGAATACCCTCCTGCTAAAGAGTATTTGAAAAATTTTAGCCTATCCTCCTTGAATCTTGGTCTTGTTCCCCCACACAAAGGATATGTATGGGATCCCAAAAATCAACTGAACTCAATCAAAGAAATAATTGGCAATGATGATCCTCAGAATATCCTCTCTGTACCCAGGAGAAAACAACATTTGACTAATGAAGCTTACTCATATTCTCCTGAACCCCAAAAATATCAGTAAGCTTCATCTCAATCTGCAAAAATATCACTTAATAAATGCGATCAATCTTGAGCTCAACAATATGATTTGTCATAATGTTTGGACCCCAGCTCCTCATTCACAACACTTAAAACCCCTATCAACCTCCTGGGTTTTTAAAAGGAATACTGATGAGAATTGAGAACTTACTAGATTTAAATCTAGACTTTGTGTTTTTGGATTCAATCAAAAAGAAGGAATTGATTATGATGAAGTTTTTGGTGTAACTGGAAGACTCACATCCCTCAAATTTCTCCGGAGACTTTGTTCCATCCATGACTTAAAATCTCACCCAATGGATATCAAATGTGCCTTCCCCAATGGAAAACCTTCAGAATAAATCTATATTTATAATCCATATGGCGTGCAGTCATCTGTCTATTCTAATTTTAATCTAAATGAATTTCTCTATGGACTAAATGAAAGTCCTTGATGTTGGAAATTGGAGCTAAGAAAAGCCCTCATCAATATTTCATTAAAGCCCCCTGAGACTGATCGCGGCCTGTTTTTCAGTCCAATAAGAAATAAACCATTATTCCTGTATATTCATGTAGATAATATCCTCTTTTGTGGACTATTTTTGATTTCAAATTCAAAGCAAAATAAGGACCTATTTTAATATGGAGGATCTAAATATCAGCAGGTATGCCCTTGTAATTTGCATCAATAAATAGGATTCTTATATTTCATTTTTCCAAGATAAAATGATCATTAAAATACTTGAATAATTTGGAGTTGATAAATCTCAAGGACACTCTTGTTCACTGCAAGGAAACGACAAAAACTTCAAGAATCTAGAATTATCACCTCCCAAACAACTCCCTTTAAATCATTGACAAGAAGTAGGTCTCTTAAAATATCTTGTGCAGTGTACATGTGAGCCTTAGAGGTATTTTCAAATATTCAAAAGACCACAAATAGTAAAATTATGTCATGATTAGAAACAAGTAAATTCATTTTGATTATACAAACAAGAAATTAAAATATAAATATATAATTTATATAATGATTTGAAAGTTTCATTATAATATAAAATGAAAAGTACATTTAAATGTAAGATTGTCAAAACACACTTTTACTTGAAAAAATTAATTAAAAATAAATTTTCAATAAAGATATTTTTGGAAAAAAATTGAATAACAATTTTTATAAATCGTAATCCAATAAATGAACTTATGAGAATGTTTTCACCATTGGATTCCTCATGAAAAATGAGGTAGGGTCAGCCCTGGGTGAGATTTCATAACACAACTATGAATAAGCTTAAATTATGTTTTTAGTATTTTCTGTATAGAAACTGAAAATACTCACAAACCATAACTTAATTTGAACCATGTTTGGTGTTATGCATCAATTTCTGTGTTCAAATTGAGGTGTGTTGTGTACTTTAGAAGCTATGAGGAATTGAATTATTTTCAATTGAAATTTCAAAATGTGGGAATCTATTACATAAGTGAACTTTGATTTAAATATGAGATATACATTATTACAGTTGTTCACTAAGAAACTCAATTGAATTACATATTTATATTACAATTATAATAAATTATGAGTAATTAAGGAAAAAATAAATTGGGAAGGTAAATTCTAGGGGGAAAAGAATCTCAGCTCCAAGGGTGCCAGACTATCCAGAATTCCTTGTTGAAAGGCATGGAATGTCAAAATTCACGCAAATGTTCATTACTTTTGGCCTGGAATTTAGTCACAGGGTCTGTGACTCAATTGATGATGAGGTTTGGATATCAACCAGGAAGGTTTTAACAGTTGCCAAGAGGGTAAAACTACCCTTAAGCTAAAAAAATCTTTTCAAAACAGTTTTAACTGGTTTTGACATCTCTTACACACATTCTGACGTGTTTTGAAGTCTTGAACCTAGTTATTACTATAGCAATGGCTGATTTGAGGGTCTAAAATAGTGGGAAATAGCAATATGTAGCTAAAACCAGCCCTTTTTGGTCCAAACAAGGGTTCTATGATTTAATAGTTACGTTTTCTGTTTTAAGAGTGTCTCTCAAGACTGAACAGAGGAAATTCTTTTTTTTGAGTAAGAAAATCAGTGGCTATAAAACAATGTCTTCTTTGTCCCACCTTTTTCTTCATGTGAGAATCTTTTCCTTTTATAATTAGTTTGAACACGGCTAAACCAATCAATAAAATATTACAAAGACCTTTTTGATATCATTTTAAACCTTTCAAGGCACGTGAAAAAATCATTATAATCTTTGTTTGTAATCTTATAATCATTTTCACCCTTGAACCACCCAATAAGTGAATTAAAGCATCTTTCATCACTTTCAACTTTGTCAATTTGTTTCCAAATTACCACTGGTCACTTTTAGGTGCATTCTCTCTTTGATAATTTCTTAATGAATTTGTCTTTATATTCATTGCCATTAGTCCTTTTCTCAATTCATTCCAATTGAAATTGCTCTTGAAGAAATATCTTTTGTAGCCTTAAATATCTCTTGTAGAGTATTATTGGATACATTTTTATTTTTTGTTGAACAATAAAGCTTTTTAATATTATTGTTTTATGCTGAATGTTTAAAGACAATAAATTTGGTGTGTTTTCTGTTAAAACTCATAAATTTTTAATATACTTAATTGAATGGTGCCTTATACAAATTTCAAGACAGGGAAAGGACTTGATTTTTAGCTAAATTTGCATATCCACACCTTAAAATTTGAGGCCCAGCCATGATATTTTACCTGTGACATACTTTTGTGCCTTTTTAATCTTTGCTTTTACATTGAGAGATCCAAAAATCTGTACAAAATACTTATAATTCAAAAAATACAAAAAAATGAAACTTTTTTCATATTATAAGCAATATTTTCTTTTTCATTTCTCCTTTGAAAAACCTTTTTTTCCCTAAATTACTTTCCTTTTCATTTAATTTTATCATCCCTGCAAGCACTGTCAATTCTGATCATCATAGCACTGTTATTAAAACTTAGAATAATCAACCAGAGCCAATTTTGTATTATTTAATGAATTTGGCTATTAGTAATACATTCCAAAAGGCAAAAGATTTGGCCAATATTAAGGTTTTGATGTAAAAATACTATTTTTAAGCCTTTTTAATCATAATTATGCCTTAAACCAGATCAGGAGCAAGCTATAATCCCTCAAGCAGCTCTCAAAGAGGATATAGATGTGTTTAAGGAAGAAGACAAGCAGCTACAGAAGGACATGGGTCAGTTAATGAAGGCCAGAATGAAAAATTATACCATTCTGAAGCTGATTACACTGTTTTTCCTTCAAGCCAAGCTGAAACTGCCACAAGAAGCCTCAGTCAAATATACAAAGCCAGCCAGAAGGCTTACAAGAATGCTTTGCAGCACAAAGAGTACCTGATCCTTACAGATCTGTGGAAAACCTGCATGAATTTTCACCTGGCTGTGAAAAAATTCCTGGTCCATCCCAACACTTGCAAGTTACTGTATGGATGGCATCCATTGATGGAAAGGAAGAATATGATGCTTTTCATAGCAGAATGGAGTAAAAAAACCCTCCACCACCCAAGAAGGTGAAAAACTGGTTCCAATATCCAGAAGCAGAAGTTCCAATGTGAGAAAGGAGTCACAAGCTCAGAACAAAGGTGAAAGCAAAGCACCAGCCACAAATCCATACAGCCAGGGCTGCAGGATGCCATAGGAAATGTGTTTCAGATGGCAAGAACCATGATGGAATTACAAAAAAAGGAGGAAGCCCCATTGAATTATCAGAAATGATTTCTGAAATTCTAGATAGCTTTCCAAACCTTTATATAGCTATAAATGACTTAAAAAGTCATATTTCTGATCAAAATTCAGCAATTTGTAACAACCTTAAAACACATAATGTAAGCTTTAGCAAAATAAATGAAACACTTATGTGTTTTCAAAAATCTTTAAGAACAATAAAAAGTCAAATAATGACAGTTCATTTGGTAATAAGATAAATCAGCAATCTGCAATTATAAAAAAATTAACAGATAAATATTCTAAATTGCATGTTGATGACATAATTGGACCAAATATAAAACAAGCCATAAATATTATCAAAACAGATAATGAAAAAGTTCTTTATTGTATTGCCAGTTCATTTACTTAAGTAAAGACTTATTTTATTTCCTTTAAAAAGTGTTTTGACACCTCACAAGAGGAAGGATCAAAGTTAAAAATGAAATTGAATCTAGTCATTTCTGAGAATGGCAGAAAAACATAATTATTGCAAGAAATGACAATTGAAGAAGACATGTATAAAAATGATTTGATCAATTTAATACAGGGCTTTAAACATGAAGTCAGAAATTCACACAGGTGTAGCACCAGTGAAATGGATGAAATTAAACAAACACTGCACACCTTACCAAGAATTTCTACACCTCTAAATCAAAACAAGGGTACCAGAAATTCCAGCACACAATTATTGGATGTATAAAATTTACAATTAAAGAATGAATTTTCCACTTCTTTCTATGACTTGGAATCGTAAATAGTCCAAGCACTATTGAGAGAAGTACCCAAAATTGAAAATAGCTTCCCTTCAGTGGTGAAGGAGAGTATGAACATATGGAACTAAGAAAGGGTTTTGAAATGATAAAAGAAGACTTTGAATTGGCAGACAGATTAGTAAAAGCAAGGCTTAACACCTTGTTTACCAAATCAGCTCATAGATGGTATATCAATTTAAGACAAGCACATGGATACCAAAGTTGTACTTGGTGGAGAACCCAAATTATTAATCAGTGGGCCAATGTTCCTTTGAAATTTAAAGTGGAAACAGCCTTTGAACCTGCTAAATTTCAGTCTGACAAAGACAACCTTTTACCATTGTTTTGCCAACAGAAAGACAGATTTAAAATTAGAGCATTCTGTAAAAGGAAGGACTACTGAACAATCTTCAGCAGAAGGTATTATAAATTGATTAGAAGAAGTAACCACCAGAACCAGAATTGGTTCTAGTAGGGTGATCTTAAAGCAAGGTTTGATACACCTTGGAAGGAGTCTGTGGAAAAAAGGCCAGGTAAACTTCTAATAATATAAAACAAATCTGCAGATATAATCAGCAAGTGCCATTTTTTCCAGAGCACCAAAAATCTAGCTAATACATGTCCAAAAAGGGAAAAAATTGATGAAATTGACATTGAGAAGGAACCTTATGTTGAACAAAACTCTATAGATGAAGAAAATTCAGATTATAAATCATCAATATTTTCTGAATATTTAAAAGATATAGAAAATATTAATATCAAATTTTATATCATGGAATCTTATTCCAACTTGCCATGATTGAGCAATAGTCAACTTGATTTGTGATAAATCCAAGAGGAATAACCTATGAAAACTAAACCAAACAGGGGGAATTGTTACACAAATGATAATTCCTGTGTAACAGAAGTGGTGATTTATGGAAAAACCACGAAGAATTTACTTGAAACAAGAGCCTTCTGCTCTTTTGTTGGAAAATCATTTCTTAAGAGCTGTGCACCAAATCTTGAAGATCAATTATTACCAATTGATGGCATAAAATTCAACAGTGCAAGTGATTCAATGTAAGGACTGGGAATATTTTAAACCACTTTAAAATTTCCACATATCAATTGAAATTCAAGAATTACTTTTGAATTTTTTGTTATGGAAAACTGCTTTAGTACCCATTTCATATGGAGAAATAATTATTTAATCATGTATGGAATAGATTTACATAACACTAAATGAAGATACTACCATATTTGGGACAATAAGTGTAAAAAATTTGCCTTTTTCACCTTTGAAAGGACAATTTTCAGTATTCAAGTATCAAATGTCAAATTAGAGGTATAGCAGTTCAAGTAAGAAAAGTTGAATTACACTAAATTGTGTCTCATCTTACTGATATAAAGGAAAATGAATTCTATACCCTTTCATATGACCACAAAGAAGCCTTCACATGAGATAAATCACCATTGGGGAAATTATTGGTCATAAAGGTTACATTATTCTTAAAATTAAATGACCTTATCCACCACTGTTGACAGGGCCTCAATACCCAGAAAGCCCAAATTCAAGAAATGCCCATGAGCTTCAAATTAAAGAGCTCCTAGACCTAGGTTTAATAAGAGAGGCTGGCCATAATAAAGAGGTAGAAATAACTACACCAGTGATAGTGGCATTGCATAATATAAAATACAGGATAGTTGGGGACTTCAGAGCTCTGAGAACGTTGTAAGGTGTGGATATGAGACCTTGATTAAAAATGAAGTACATTTCCTGTCCTCAAAATTTGTATAAGGCACCATTCAATTAAAAATAGTATAATTTAAGAGTTCTAAAAACACATGTGAAATTGATTTTTTTTAACTTTGTTAGCATAAAAGAAAATTATAAAGATTTATTGTTTTACCAAGAATACTTTACAAGTTATATTTAAGGCTACAAAAGAAATCACTTTAAGAGCAATTTCAATCGGAAGTAATCAAGCAAAAAGCTTAAGGAAATCAATATAAGAACAAAGTCTTTAAAAAATTTATTAAAGAGAGAAAAAGTGAAAAGAGTGGAATTGGAAGTAAAGTGACAAAGTTAACAGTGATAAAAAATGCTCTAATTTACTTATGGGGTGTTTCAAGCGTCGAAATGATCATAAGAGTTACAAAAAATGGTTAAAGTGATGTTTTAACATGGTTAAAAGGGTTAATATGATATACAAATGTGGTTTTAATCTTTTATTGATTTGTTTAACAGTGTTTAAGCTAATTTCAAAAGGAAACGGTTCTCACATGAAGAGAATAATGGGGCTAAGAAGCCATTGTTTTTTTAGCCACCACTTTTCTTACTCTAAAAGTAGAATTTACTCTTGTCAGTTGTGATAAACACTTTGACAACAGAAAATCCAATTATGGCATCATTGCGCCTGGTTTGGACCAAAAAAGTGCTTGTTTTAGCCATTTATTGCTATTTCCCACAATTTTAGACCCTTAAATCAGCCATTCCTATAGTTATACCAGCTTCAAAGCTTTATAAACACACCACAATGCATTTAAGGAACATCAAAAACCAGCTAAAGCTGTTTTTGCTAAGATTTATTTGAAATTAAGGGTGGTTTTACTCTCTTGGAAACAGTTAAAACTGCCCTGGTTGGTATCAAAACCTCATAATCAATTGAGTCACAGACCCTATGACTCAATTTCAGGCCAAAATTGATGAGCTGTTTCATGAAATATGATACTCCATTCCTGTCAGCAAAGATTTTGGGGGAGTCTTGCACCCTTAAAGACAAGATTCCACCCCCCCAGAATTAATCTTTCCAATTTATTTTTTCTCTAATTCGCCATCATGTATTAAACTTAGAATTTACATGTGTAATTCAATCAAGATTTTACAGTACACAACTGTAATTTCCACGTAGAGGAAGTGAAGATTTTTTCCCTCTCTAGTACTGGCTTGTGGTTTGCAAACAGCCTGTATAGCCTGTATTAATCTCAGATGTGGTTTTGAAACCACATCTGGGTAGTTTTCACCAACACAGGGTGAAAATTTTCATCTGGAGACCTCACAGCCTGATTCTGACGTGTATGACGCATAGAATGCTGTACAGAAACTGTATGGGACCCCAGTATTGATTGAAATATGAGGTATTGAAGTAAAAACATGCTTCTGCGTCTATTTGACACCTCATATTCATGATTATGGGATATTATCCCATGGTAAGGCTGTATATGACAGCAGGTGGGATTTTGACCTTAAAACAGCCATACCTTTGTCAATTCTTGAGATATCCACCTCAAAATTGGTTCAGTGTGTAGCCCTGTATGTGCTCTACACAATGGTACCTCATTTGATATGGGTATCATTAAATATGGCAAAGTTATCCCATCTACAAGATTTTTGTACATTTGCATGTTTCAGGCAAAAAGCTGTATTGAGCTTGTTTGCCCCATAGCTTCTGCAGTAGTTGAGATATGGGGAAGTGGATGACATAATCAGATAGCCCTGATTGTGCTATCTCCAAAAAGACCCCACTTCAGGTATCCCACACTAAAACTGTAGAAGTTCGATGAGAGGTGAATGTTTTGTTCACCCTTATTTGGCCTGAATTTGACCATAACTCAAGTAATACTGGTGCTAGCTCAGTTTGGCTGGCACCATTGGATAGCCCTGACTTAGAGCTTCATTTTGAGTACCCATTTGATGGGGTTAAGCCTCTCCTTCTATATTTTAGATGAGAGGTCAAAATTAAGGTTTATGCTCAGCAATAACTTTGAGCAGGAATAACTGTGTTATTTCTTGTCCAATGGTGATGGGACTTATGTTTTCAGAAAGAGGTGATTTTCCTCTTTCTTTTGATACCTTTTGAGCTGATTTGGCTCATCTCCATGTTTTGGTGGTATCTTGGCTATACCATTGATTTAAGGTATATTGGCTGTCATGCTTGTGCTCTGGTTTTGAGTCACAGGCTGACATACCCACCCTTTAAAAAAGGCTCATCATTGGTGAGACTGTTCAGTCCTCCTAGAGGCCCTGAATCTCCTTAGATGAAGGTTCCCATCTGGTATGGCATCTTCTGCTAAGCATTTGTCTTTATCAGCTGTCTGGTGTTTGAATCTGACTAATTATTGTCTCTGATTCCTCCCATTAAGTCTGATCTTCCTGGCCCTGATGATTTTACTCACAGGTCCTGGGGAGTCCTCCACTTCCACTATGTCAGGTGGTGTGGGGTTTTTCTTCCTGGAGGGGAATTTATCCTCCTCTGTTTGGAAGTATGGCTTGACCAAACCTACTGGGAAGACTGGGTGCTTCCTGGAAAATTCTTCTATAAGTTTTAATTCCACTGCATTCTTTCCTATCAACCTAATGATAGTGGAAGGCCCTAAAAATGAGTCCCTCATCTTCTTGGGTCCTTTAAGATTATTAAAGTTCAGTGTAGACACTAGCACCTGGTCCCCTTCCTTAAAGTCAGGTTCCATGTGTGTCTTGTCCCACCTCTGCTTATTATATTCTTTTGCCTGAGCTATGCATTTGGCAGCTGTGTCACAAGCCCTCTTCGACATATCATGAAGGTCTTTGGCTGTGGGGTGGATGGTTAGAAGATTCTTCTTCAAGTGATCCACAGGCAACAGGGGATTCCACCCTTTCTCTACCACTGCAGGTGTTTCCCCTGTTGTAGAGTGCTGACTTGTATTATAAGCCAGTTGGACAGCTGGTAGAAGGGTAACCCAGTCATGGGTATATCCTTCATGGTCCTTATACTCCATGGCATAGGCACAGAACCTTCTAAGGATGTCCTCCATAGTCTGGATCATCGTTTCAGCTAGGCCATCTGTTTAGGGATGGTAAGCTGTGGAAAACGCAAGCTTGGTGCCAAGGAATTCATACAAGTTGGTCCAAAATTCAGATGTGAATTTTGGGTCCCTTTCACTAATGATGATTTTAGGGACTCCACAGGTAGATATGATGTTATTCCAAAATAACAGAGCAGTATCCATGGCTGTGTCCTCTTTGTGGCATGGTAGACACCTCATGCTTTTGCTGAATCTATCAACTATGATCAAACAGGCATTGTAGTTTTCTTTGCCTCCTGGGACCAGTCCTGTAACCCAGTCCATGTTGATGGTTTCCCATGGGTGCTTGGGTTCTTCTATGTGTTGAAGTAACCCATACTTCTTCCCATTTTTCCTATTTGCCTTTTGGCATCTTTCACAAGTGTTGATGTATTCACTCAACTCTTGTTCCCACTTGGGCCACCAAGCTGTGCTTGCTACCCTTTCTTTGGTCCTGTCCTCACTCATGTGTCCCATATAGGGGCAGTCATGGCATTCTTGAAGGATCAATGAAATGTGGTCTCTGTCTATCACTGTAAGTGCACTTGTATGCTTTTCTCTGTGATAGAGAAGGCCATCTATAAGGAAAAACTTGTTATCCTTATAGGCCCTCAACCAGGGTTCTTCCAGCTGGGCTTCCAGTTCTGGACTCCTGTATTTTTGTTGAAGGAGTTGTAGTAGTATGCCACACTGTTTGTGTTTGGAATAAGACTTCAGTACTGCACTGAAAAATTCATTGTGCAGTTCAGAGGAACTTATTCCCAATATGGGAGTTTCTGTCCCCTCTTAATCAGTGTTTCCACTGTCAAGGGTACCACTTTGTGGTGCCCATTCAGAAAATCTGAAGTTCTTTTTCCTATCTATTTCCATGAAATGGATAGGAATCTTGGCTGCAACTTCAGGGTCATAAGCTGGATTGCTTTTGACATTGTCCAGTGGCCATCTGCTAAGGCCATCTGCATTGGTATGACTTTTACCTTCTTTGTATATGATGGTCATGTTCCCTCTATACTCCTGGATGGCTATTTGCCATCTCAGAATGTGTCTATTTGTAGTCTTCATGTTCAGTAAAGACTTGAAGGGTGTGCAGTCTATGTAGAATTCAAAGACTTCACCCTCCAGATAATAGTGGAGTTTTTCTAGAGCCCAGACTAGACATAGACATTCAGTCTGGGTGGCCCCATACGCAGCTTCTGAATCTTTCAGCTGCCTTGAGATGTAGCAAATTACTCCTTCTCTTGGTTCACCATCCACAATTTGTCTCTGGTGAAGGGCTGCCACTAGGCATTGACTGCATGCTTCATCTATATATAACTTGAATGGTAGTTCAAAG
Organism: Austropuccinia psidii; assembly: GCA_023105745.1. Lineage (NCBI taxonomy): Eukaryota > Fungi > Basidiomycota > Pucciniomycetes > Pucciniales > Sphaerophragmiaceae > Austropuccinia > Austropuccinia psidii. The sequence goes on along the minus strand of JALGQZ010000004.1, from coordinate 30,273,997 downwards.
TCAGGTAAGATGAGCACAGGTGCATTAGTGAATTCAAATTTCATCCTCTCAAATGCATCCCTCCTTTCCTTGGTTATTTCAAAAACTACATCTTTTGAACATAACTTGTATAAACTACTAGTTATGTGTGAAAAGTTTTTGATATGGTTTCTATAGTAGCTAGCAAACCCAAGAAAGGATTGCATCTCTTTGATGCTTTTTGGTACTGGTTTTTGCAGTACTGCTGCCACTCTATTCTGGTCAATTGCCAGACTAAGGCCTGAGACTTTATTTCCTAGAGCTAGTAACTCTTGTTGGCCAGAATTGCACTTTTTAAGTGAAATTTTCAGATTTATGGGTGTGCATTTACTTAGCACTCTGTCTATGTATTGCGCATGGTCTTCCCATGTCTCCAAGTATATAATGATATCATCAATATATACCATCATCCAGCCTTCCAATATTTCATCTTGAAATATTGTGTCCATCATCCTTTGGAAGTGGGCTGGTGCGTTCTTGATGCCAAATGGCATTCTGGTGTACTCATATATGCCCATATGGCATATTATTCTGAGTAATTTCATGGAGTTTGGTTTAACTCCATTTTGGTGGAAACCCTTCATACAATCCATTTTTGTTATGTATTTGGCTTTAGCCAGTTTCTCCAAGGCATGAGGTATCCTGGGTATAGGGTACCTGTCTGCTTTTGTGTAGTTATTCAGAGCTCTGAAATCTCCACACAGTCTAGACTTGCCAACATGCCAGGTGATTAAGACAGGGGTGGTGATTTCCACTATTTCATTATGTCCAATCTTCCTGATGACATCCATATCCAGGAGTTCATTTATATGTTTCTCAATTTCTTTCCTGGTCCCCAGGGTTGCTGGATAAGGAGATCTCCTCAGCATGGGTGGATAAGGTCTTTCCACATCCAGATATAGTTCTATATCATGGCCTTCGATCTTGCCTAATGGTTCTTCACCAATGGCAAATGCTGGTCTGTTCTTTCTCAGAATCTTCAGTAAACTTAGTTTTTGTTTACTGGTGAGGGTAGTGCTAAACTGTCCCTCTCTGAATTCCTTCAGAAGTTCTTCTAGTGGGTCTTCAGAAAATATCTTGTATATATCAAGTGAAAATTTCTTTTCCTTGTTAGTACCAATGGTGATGTGCCTATTTTTACTGTTGTAAATGTCTATGCCATACATCCTCTGGTAATCTGTTCCCAGTAAAAACCCTTGGATGTGGGCATCCTCAAGCATTACAAACTATGGGTTGAGTCTGATATTACCCTTCCTGTGGTGTATAATTATCTCTTTGATAATTGTCCCAATAGAAGTCATCTTCCCTGATTCACTTTTAAAGTTCTTTGCCTTAGTGGGCAAGAGCTGTTTTTCCCAGTTTGGGAAGTGGTTATCCAGATAATCTCTGGCCACTATGGAGCAGTGTGCTCCACTATCAATGATCAGTGGGTGCTGAGCATTGTCAATACAAACAGTCATTTTTGTGGCTGTTCCATGTATATATGCCATTCCTTTGGTTGGTGTAACCAGGAATGTTTGTGCATTGTGTGTGTGTTTGCACAAGTTTTTATTAGCAGTGTTCTGTGGCATGCCTGCTTCCAACTGTATGTCCTGAATTTCTAGTGGGGTTTCCTCTTGGTATTCCACTAAAAATTCCTCTCTTGGGTCTTGATCATCATCAGATGGTTCTCTGATGGCATCACCCATAGAGTCTGATTCAGAATCCTCTGTTGGAGGTTCTTCTTCAGGGACTTTCTCTATGGCATAGACTTTTTTCTTTGCCTTTGAACAGTTGTTGGAATAGTGGTCTGTTGAACCACAATTGTGACAAGAATTCCTCTTCTTTGCCACTTCTGCCACTCTTTCTTTGGGTTTGTCTTTAAAATCTACCCTGAAAGGTTGTTTCTCTTTGAAACTATTGCTATTATATGGGGTGAATTTCCCTATATTAGTCCTTTTCCTTATGTCTTGTAAGGTGTTGGCAATGTCATCTAGAGTGCAATTTTGGTTGCATCTGCATTTTACTGCATGCTCTAGTTCTCCTGGCAGTTGTGTCAGAAGTTTGTGATTCCTCATTTGGATGTTCATCTGAGGATCAATGGCTTTAAGTCTTTTAGACTGTCTAAGACACCACTCATATGGATCTTTGTCCACAGAGTATTTGTCATTCTCAAATGACATGGTCTTTTGCCATATCCAAGTTCCATTACTGTACTTTTGGAGGATTTGACTCTTCCACCATGGCCAGTTTCTCCTGCCATGGATTTCTTTCATTTCTGTGTACCATATACTAGCATGACCTTTAAATGCAGTATTCAATCTAGCAGTTATCCAGTAGTCTGGTATGCTTGGTACATCAATGAAGAGTCCATCAATATAATCTATGAGTTCCATATGATCATATTTTCCTGATCCAGAGAATTTTGGCCAGCTTGAGGCCTCAGGAAGCTTTTTCAAGGCTTCCTTCTCTGAATAAGACATGCAATCTCCATCTTGGTATTGTGATGGGGATCTTGCCTTATTCATCAACATGGCATCTGGTTTGATGTCATCTGGTTTATATGGATTATCCATAACTTGGCCTTGTAGTTGGGGCTTCAAGCTATGGTAGGCATTAAACAATTTGTTAATGTCTTGGTCCAGACACTCCCTGTCCCTTGTGCTGTGGTATTGTTCTTCAAAGACTATATTCAGTCTTTTGTTAGTTTCTTCAGAGGCTTTGCTCAATTGAGCATGTCCTTCTTGGAGATTTTTAACTATTTTTTCCATGGAGGCTTGTAATTTTTTCATCCTCTCATGGCTGGCTTCAAGTTCTGCAAACTGCTTTGCAGATTGCTCAGCGTATTGGGACATTTGTAACCACAGTGTATCACTGTTGATATTACTTTCAGATGTGACAATGTTATGTTCAGTCTGAGTGGGGGTAATGTTTCTATTACTAGGACTACTGATTATAGAGTGGTTTACAACTACTTCTGGTTCTTTTGTACTTCTTTTACCAAATCTAACAGCTTCTGGATCATGGGGTCTGACTCTTTCCTCCTCTGGTTGAAGGAGGCTTTGTTCTTGCCCTTGTTTCCCTGTCTTCTCCTGGAAACTTCCTGCAATTGTGAAGAATGGTGACTCTTGGCCACTGATCTGCTGGTTTCTGAATGTTGTGAAGACACTGGAGAGCTGATTTGGCCTGCTCCTTGTGAACCTGAACGACTCTGAGTAGGCCCTGTCTGGGTTAACTGTTCTTCTATAGCTTGGATAGTGGCTTGATTCTCGCTTATCCTCTGTGCCCTTGCCTCCAGGAGTCTGAACTGCCTGGTAGGATTCCAACCTTTGGTGATTACTATCAGGTCTTTGAAGTCTATCTCTTTGAGACAGATCTTCTGGCAACTTGCTCCAAGTTCTGCCCAGTGACTTGCTAGGTTGAACCTCTTGTTGTCCATGCTTCATTGAAATAAGTCTTTGAGGAGTTGGTGGAGCTGAAGAACTTGATCCATATCCTTCCAGTCCTCTGGTTTGAGGTTCCTGTCGAATTGGAGTGTGAATGGCAAGGTTGATATTATCTCCTTCATTGTTTTGCAATCAACCACTATGTCCAAAGTTTCTTCTTCCAGGTGTTCTGGTTCTGAACAAGCTTTCTCTGTCCTCAGGTTGGTTCCTTTGGAAGCCAAGGTCTCTGAGGTATGCAGGGGACATATCAGTGTTTGCAAGCAGTCAAAAACTTTATGCTCTTAGGGTATATACCTTTGACTGTGCCTTGTACAAATTTATTATCTGCTGATTTGGGCAGTTTGCCTTTGGAGGTTACAACTGGGTTAATAATTGTAATTTTCCCTGTACAAGTGGTTAAGGTTGGTTTACCTTGTATTGAAGCAGAGTTTCGTGGTTTTTTACTCCTATGAGTGGCTATTGGTGTCCACTTTTTAGCTGTAATGAGGCCTTCACTAAGCCTTTTCCCTTTGCCCTTGCTGCCCTCTGGTTCTGAGGGTGTCACTGGTGTATTGGCCTGTGACTGGGTCTCAAGTGGTATGAAGTTTTTTTCCACTGAATCAAAAGGAAAAAAGAGGGCTTATGTCAGTTAAGACTTCTTAAAAGGCTGGTTTTGCACGTCTAAGAATGGCCTCTGGGCTTGTATATTATTAAAATATGCCCTTATATTATGACAATGTAATTGAATTAACAATTCAACGTCAAAAATACAGCTTACTGATATGTGGTATACTGTTTGTATAGCAATATCTCACAGAATACTTGTATTTAGGAAGTATAATCTGTCAAAGATGGTGTATTACAGGCCAATTGAGTTAACAATGTTCCCAAACATGCCTCAACTGTTGGTTTATCAGTATGAGCTGTCTTGATTCAATTAAGAATTAAGACTGTATTAGTGGCTTAAAATTGTTCTTATATACAAAACATGCCAAAAATACTGGTCTGTGGTTATCAGCCACGTGACAGATACTCTTTAAAATATGAGTATTTTTTAAAAAGAAAGCAAAAATATATAAAAATATATATTTTTAAAGAAGAATGACGCCTAAAAAGATAAAACAAGTGTCAATAAAATGATAAAAAAGAGAAAAACTTACTTTTAATAAGTCCAAATGGTCTTAAAACATGGCCAGGCACCCAAAATGTCAGGATGAGTCTATGATGAAGTGGTAATAAAGCTATTTACAACTGAAAATATGACTGTGACACATGGAAAATAGTTTAAAAATGATTTATAAAGGTTTAAGATGGATTTAATTTAAAATAAAAGGGCTTTACTATAATGAATATAGTGGTGGTGAGCGCTGTTGAAAGCCCTGGGTGCAGCTTTACCTGTTGGGCTACAATAATAAAGACTACAATACTTTAATTTAATAGTATACCTGATTATTAACCAAGAGTGAAACTGTTTTTGAAAGTTTACTACGTAGGTTATTCAAGAGCAGGATGAGGAGACAATTCTGGCTGTGAAAAGCGTCCTTTTTGTCCTGAAAATGGGTGGAAAGGGTGCTAGACCTTTCCACGTAGAGGAAGTGAAGATTCTTTCACTCTCTAGTACTGGCTTGTGGTTTGCAAACAGCCTGTATAGCCTGTATTGGGATCAGATGTGGTTTTGAAACCACATCTGGGTAGTTTTCACCAATACAGGGGGAAAATTTTCATCTGGGGACCTCACAGCCTGATTCTGACGTGTATGACGCATAGAATGCTGTACAGAAACTGTATGGGACCCCAGTATTGATTGAAATATGAGGTATTGAAGTAAAAACATGCTTCTGCGTCTATTTGACACCTCATATTCATGATTATGGGATATTATCCCATAGTAAGGCTGTATATGACAGCAGGTGGGATTTTGACCTTAAAACAGCCATACCTTTGTCAATTCTTGAGATATCCACCTCAAAATTGTTTCAGTTGTAGCCCTGTATGTGCTCTACACAATGGTACCTCATTTGATATGGGTATCATTAAATATGGCAAAGTTATCCCATCTACAAGATTTTTGTACATTTGCGTGTTTTAGGCAAAAAGCTGTATTGAGCTTGTTTGCCCCATAGCTTCTGCAGTAGTTGAGATATGGGGAAGTGGATGACATAATCAGATAGCCCTGATTGTGCTATCTCCAAAAAGACCCCACTTCAGGTATCCCACACTAAAACTGTAGAAGTTTGATGAGAGGTGAATGTTTTGTTCACCCTTATTTGGCCTGAATTTGACCATAACTCAAGTAATACTGGTGCTAGCTCAGTTTGGCTGGCACCATTGGATAGCCCTGACTTAGAGCTTCATTTTGAGTACCCATTTGATGGGGTTACGCCTCTCCTTCTATATTTTAGATGAGAGGTGAAAATTAAGGTTTATGCTCAGCAATAACTTTGAGCAGGAATAACTTTGTTATTTCTTGTCCTATGGTGATGGGACTTATGTTTTCAGAAAGAGGTGAGTTTCCTCTATCTTTTGATGCCTTTTGAGCTGATTTGGCTCATCTCCATGTTTTGGTGGTATCTTGGCTATACCATTGATTTATGGTATATTGGCTGTCATGCTTGTGCTCTGGTTTTGAGTCACAGGCTGACAAAACTTCTTTATTAATATAGTAAAATTATTTCAATAAATAATTATCTTTTGAAAGAATAATTATAAAGATAATTCTTGAAGACAACTAATTTTAGAAAAAAGCTTTAAGGATAAGAGATAAAGCACTCACTTATACTCCAAAGAACTTATTGAAAGATATAAGTACAGAAATTTGACATAGACTTGTGGATTTAAGGGATCAAAATGATTTATAGCAGGATTACAAAAATATATAGTTGGATTTTATGATTCCACGTCTTTCTGATTGATTCTGAAAGATTTAAAACCCTTAAGAATAGTTTAAGTAATACTTACTTGTTGGTAACAATGATATAAATGCATAATAAGATGATTTGATATGGAAAAAACAGCAAGAGGAGGCCTCTTTTAATTCAACAACAGCTCACAGAGGCATGCCATGGAGCAGACTGAAAAACCAGTGAGTGAGAAAACAATAAAAATTTTGGAACATTGATTGCATCATCTGTTTTCATGTACGATTATCACAATTCCTTAATTGACGCTTTTACGTGACTACCCACCCCAATGTGATTAAGAATAAAAGGAGTAACATCTGTAAATCTTCTTTTATGCCAAATTAATCATTAATTTTCCAAAGTTATCAATGTTATTGGAAATTTCATCACAGGTTGTAATTACTGTGAATTTTTGAAGATTCAGTGTTTCACGTAGAATAGTCAAAAATGGACTGTAAGTAAAACGTTTAATTTTACTACTAAAACCATAATTCTTTTTAGTTGTACCATAGATAATGCAGCTCTCCATTGGTCCTGAAAGCTTCAGAGAGATTAATTCAGAATTGTATTTGTAATGAATTTTTGAAGTTTTTACCTCATTTCTATGTAGAATTGCAAATATCAGTGTTTAACTGGTTGCTGTGGGGTAAATGAATGGATACAAGTCCAAAAAGGTATTTAATTACTCCTTTAGGGTCTATCCATGGAAAGTGATTAAGAATTGACATGTTTACAGGAGTCTAAGTAGCTCTTTACCTCCTTGGCATGTCAAAATAGCAGGTTGTTTGCTATTTTCTAAAGATTTACTGTAGTTGTAATATGGTAACCAAGTTCCCAAAGTGTTTTAGTTTACGAATTGGGCCAGGATAAGCCATAGATGCAATCTTTGGATCTGTCCACTCCTCTGTTGCCTCAGAAGTTGGGTACCCTGGCTCTCTTTGATGTCTTTGGTCCCCCTTGCCTATTTTTCACATCAAAATAGAAAATCAAGCTTAAAGTGAGATATCCACTATGGGTGTACCAAATGTCCATGTAAAAATAACATGATATTAAGTGCCCAAAAATGCATAACACTATTCTTAGTGTAGATGTGACATGGGATTTCTCACATTCCCATTATTTTGGCATGAAATTAAGAAAAACAAAACTTTTCACGGATCTTTTATGTGGTATTGATGATGTGGCATTGAAGTATTTTCCTTATTACCACCTCAAAGAGTTAATTTGAGCTTATTCCCTCTATGGAGCTACCCTAGGTGAGTTTTTGTGTATAATTCAAATCTGGCCTTAAATCCATGGATTTACTCACTCAATACAAAGTTATTCATCTTTTCTGAAATCAAAAATGATGAATTTTGGATATATGCATGACTCATGAGTTATTCATAATTGAGAATTTCTTTTAAGATAATTGTGGCCTATTTTGGGTATATAAAATATACCTCAAAGCTCATAACTTGAGATTGCCAATTTGCAAAATTAAGATGCAATCTCTCATTTTTAGCTGCAATTAAAAAACATTCATTGACCAAAATCAAATTTAGGTGAAATTAATAATTCACACAACGGTCAATAATCCTTTGGTTTCATTTCATTTTCCTGTGAAAGCATGACATTCACAAAAAAAGGAAAGGAGCATAAAAGGGAACTTGTAGGAAATGGTTGGGATGAGGAAGGAAAGTGTGAGTCTATCACTTATTCTCAGTGTATATGTATAGATATATATATGGGTTGGGATTTGTGTGGCACCCTCATTGGGCCCCATGGAAATATTTTGGCTTTGGTTGGTTTAGATCAAGCCAATGCCATGTGGGCTCCAACAGGGAATTCAAGGATATGTGCTGAATAAGGCTCATTGGGAATTGGGCTTCAAATGGGAGGAAGCAGTATCTGATATCTTGTCTGTTTCAACACAAAGTGATCCCTCAACCACTTGGTCATAGTGGGACATCCCAAAAGACAAATGAGGCCAAAACCACCCAAAATAATAAGTTTTTTCCTCCACTTGACCAACAGCTCAAATGTCAATGCCAGTATCAGCAAATATGACCCCAAGTGAAATTTCAAGGGTTGTGGATGTCAATCAGATCAAATGCATTTGCTTTGGCCGCATGGCAATTTTTTCTTTAACCGGATTACTCATTGCCCTTGCCAAATTCAGACAATTCATAACAATGAGTGAAGTCAAGGTTAATCAATGGGATGAATTATCACAATTCTTATTTTGCAAAAGAAAATTCACTAACCCAATTGCAACAAATGGGGACTTACTGGAGGAATTTATTTTTGCAATTGGGTAGCAAAAAAGCAGCACAAAGAACAAACAATTTGGTCTTTATGGAAGTCTCAGGAGAATTGAAAACACAAAATATGAATGGCGGAACCAAGGTGCAAATCTTAGCTCGGTGGATTGCATTCTAGGTCAATCCTTGCAAATCAGGGGGCATTCAAGTTTGCTTCCGCACTCAATTTCACCATGAACAGATTCAAAAACTCACCTCATCTTGATAAGGATGCATCTTTGTATGCTTTTGGATGCTGGTTTCAAGCTAATAAGAGGATTGGCTAAATTCAAAGAGATGCAACAAAGCAGTGTACAGAGGGAAGCTTTATTTTTCCAAATGAGCATTTTTGGATTTATCTATCCAAATTTCATGGGCTGATTTAGGTAGTTTGGGTGAGTAGTACATTTGTGCATTATACTGATCCAGCACAGGACAACGAAAGCACAACACTAGTGGGTATGTCCGCACAATGCTCAAGGAGGTTAGCAAAAACAATGTGGTGGAAAAGCCACAGCTATTATGAAATTGGCAAGGGAGAAGGCTATCACATCAGCAATGGTAATACAATCTCATCTAAATTAGAATAATGAGGGAATTTGGATGCATATGGGAGTTAGTGTGTGATAAGGTGCAGGGCAGTATACACAGCTTTTTGATGGGTTGGAATTGGGATTATATGGTGGCTCACATGAAAAAGGGATGAAATGGCTCATGTAGGGTGGATGCCACCATACACTTGTTCTGGTTCCTTGCTCTTCTTTGCACACAAATCCTTGTGCTTTTCCAGGATCCCAACACTTGACACACAAATCCTTATGCCTTTCCAGGATCCCAACTCTGTACACACAAATCCTTACACTTTTACAGGTTCCCAACAATGCAAGCCACTCTATCCACCAGGGAAGGCTTCCGAAAATTCCAACAATTCCTTATGCCGGTGCAGGTCCCAATGCTTCATATGCAAATCTTTATGCTTGTACAGGTTCCCAAGAATTCAAACAATTCCCAACGCCAGTGCAGGCTTTTGATGCTTCACATGCAAATCTTTATGCTTGTGAAGGTTCCCAGCAATTCAGAGAATTTTTCACACTAGTTGAGGCTTTTGACACTTCACATGCAAATCCTTACGCCTGTACAGGTTCCCAACAATTCAGACAATTCCTTATGCCAGGGCAGACTCCCAACAATTCAAAAAATTCCATACACAACTAAGATTAATACCCTGTGATCATAGGAAAGGCCATGACTCATGAAGCTACAGTGAATTGCTCACATGCAGTGAACCCCCGCATTTTTACAATTAAGACCTGATACAGTTTAGAACCATGGAAGTAGAAAATATAGGAGGCGGTAATGGTTACTGACTATTTGCGCATTTTCTGCAAAAGAGGTTCAAACAATAAAATACTAACTGGAGACTTTGGTGGGGCAGATACAAAATTTATTTGAACCACTGGAAAAAAAGGAAAGCTCACAGGAAAAAATAATATAACCAAAATGGAAAAAATTGTGTATTTATTACAACTAGCTTATTTAAAAGATTGTATTACAAAAGGAAATAAGTGTAAAGGAAACGCTTTTCATTTTTATGTATTATTTTTGGAGAAATCTGGAGACTATCCCAGTGCTTTCCTCCTTTGGATAAGCCTCCAGTTCCTGGCCAAGTAGGGTGTTTATTTCCTCCCAAAATTCCTGGTGCATCTCATTTTGATGAGTCGCATCCATGAAAGGAATCATGTGGAGCAATCGGCAACGCTCCAACAAGATTCATAAGTTGGTAAATTCCTGGCAAGCCTCATCCTGGGAATGAGGGGAGCTTGGCGCCGGGGGGAGGAGGAGGTGAGGTTCTTGGGGGCACTGGGAGGGATCTCCGGGAAAGGAACTGGGGTAGGAGTGGAGGGGGGGAGCCAACGGGTGTATTGTTGATGATTATTACAGAGGCGGGGGTAGATGGACCAACTAGAGGTGGTCAAAGGAGGGGTGAGGGAAATTTGGGAACAGAAAAACAATAAAAAAAAGAAAATTACTAACCAAAAGGTTCCTTCATGGATTGCGTCAGAGCCACCTCAGGTTCAGGCCCACATTTTGAAGTGTCCTCATGTGGTTTGGAACCTTGCCTTGGGCCTGGAATAGGTGGCTCATTGTGTTGGGAGGGTTCTACAAAAGGAGGCAAAGTCAGTTCACTTTATGCAAAAGTTAAAATGAGAAAAGGGAAAGGCGGCTGCTTACAGTGGAATAAGTCCTCTGACCATCAGGTGCCACTCAGACCTGGAGTGGTTTGCTTTGGAGTTTGCTCGCAAGGCATATAAGGAAGAGGTGAGTCTTTTTGTGGGGGATTGGGTGGGTTTTGTTCTATGCATAATGGAAAAAAGTCAGTATGATTGTGTGCGGAGAAATGAATTAAGGAGGAAAAAGAAAACTTACTTTGGCGTTTGAATCCCATGGGTGACAATCGGCCCAAGCTTGAATGTCCTCTTGCCATTGCCATCTTTCATTGGCTGGATAATCACTTTGCTCTGGTCATGGAGTAAAGTGACCATTGGATTGTGGCCTTGGAGGGGGGGTGGAAAAATCAATACTTGAGGGCACAGGGCTAATCATCCAGAAGCATTCCTGTTTGCCTGTTAAGGGTCCCAGCGTCCATTCCCGCTCAGGAATTTTTCAACATTGTCAACCACAAAGGATTCCTTGCAAGGGCATCTTGGGTCGGAACTCCTGTGGCTTCATGGTCAGAAGGGTTGGACAACAAACCAGAATTTCTCGTGTGCTTGTTGGCAAGCATCACAAGCATTGGTTATTGTTGAGGAGCAAATGCAGGGGATACCCTGCTTAGCACACAAAGTGCATGACATCTAAAATAAATGAAAATTATGTTAGTATCCATATAGAAAGTAACTTGTGAAGCAAAAAGCAAGGTGTGCAATGATTTATAAATTTAAAACAGAATTGAAAAAAATCCTCTAGAAGTTAGGTTTGAAAAGTCTGAAAGAAAGTCATAATGAAAATTTAGTATTGATATTGCAACATAATATCAATGAAAGGTTTAAATGAAGGAGATGCACAAGGTGGATAGAATACGGGTTCTGTATGTATAAGCAGGAAAAACAAACAGCAAAAAGTAAGGGGAGTGGGGCTAGTGGAGTGCAATAGAAAAGAGTGGAAAGGCAGGAAGACTAAGGGGAATATGCAAAAGAATAAGAAGAGTGGGTGAGCTGGGACAAAGTGGAGCGGGTGAGAAAAGAAGTTCAGGGCTTGTCGGGAGATGATGGTCTTTTATAAAATGGTGAATCTGAGCCAATTGCAGCAGTTGCAGCACCTTCCAAAGTCTCAGCTTCAAGGCGTGTTGGGAAAATTGAAGGTCAGTTGCAGCATTGGCTGCGACTGAGAAGGAAAATGCCTGTGTGAGGCAGAGGAACAAAGGGGTTCTGGCTGAGTATTGCAATTGATTGAATTGTCATACTGAGTCAAATTGCCTTTGTTGCCTTGATATCCACATTTCCCAGGAGGGCTTTTGTGAGGGCATTGTTGAATGTGCATGGTAGGTGCAATCCAGAAATGCTCCATGCACATTAGGATGTGGCACCTTTGGTCACAGGCGACCACAGCAAGCATATCAGCCTTATTTCCGGCGGACAGTGTTTGACAAAAGGTCAGGAAGCTGTATGACAAGTTAATACAGAATGAGCTTGGGTCAACCCATTTCTCAGGTCTGCTTTGGGGTCATAATTGAAATTCTCAGTGGTTAAAAATTCGAATTGCACAGTTTTTGAGCTATTGATATAAGAATATAAAATGCACCATGCTGAGAAATTGCTAGGTCATTTTTGTAAGCATACAATCTGAGCATTTGGCACAGCATTGGATGACATTTCAGCCGGGCGCAGCATATCACACACTTTGGTAAAGTGCTCAGAAGTGGGCCTTCCAATGAACTAATGCAAAAAGTCTCTTGACCATGGCTTTACCAAAAACTTCCACACTGAGCTTTTGACCATGACATGCTCAGCTTGTGTGTGCAAATTGAGTGAATCACAATTCTGAGAATTGGGCACATGAGCTACATGTAAGCAAATGATTGGAAGGTGGACACCCATTGGCTATATGCATGCATGCTGAATTAGTATTACACCATCCTAATCTGTACAGCCAACATTGTAGTACGTACAACTTTGTACATGTATGCTGCGGGGAAGAGCAAAAGCTATACAAGAATGTACCAGGCAATCAAACCAAGCCATCAAGTCAGATTTCTCAAGTTCATCCCTTTGATGCACCTTGTTGGAATGCTGCACCTAACTACCACACAGATGCTGGTGTATTCCCGGATAATGTAAGGGGTTCATATTGGGATTACTAATGATTTGGGTCATACCCAAAATGCAGATTCACTCCAGTGCCGAGTTTGGGGAAAGCTATGACTGGCCCTGCCTGTTTTTTGCACCCACACACTTTCATATGCACCCCCCCAAGGATCATACGCAGGCAATTTTCACATGCTTGGTGGACCTTTTACGACCGCCTTTCTGACCAGCTATTTGCATGTGTGGGTGGCTCACTTAGCTGCAGACGCTCACCCCCTTGTGCATGGAAACCTGAGGCCAATCAGTTTATATTTGCTTAAGCCTCATACACTTTTTCATAACCCCCACTCATGATCCCTGAGGCTGGTTATAATCACAGGGGGATCTGCCAATGCAGGTAATACACCAGAAAATCTCACATACACTGTGGAATTATTGGTGCCTGTCTTCCAGCCAAAACATACCTTTGGCAGGTGGCGTATTTCTCCATAAATTCTCACACGTGTGAGGCAAAAATCCTGATGCCAATCTGGGTGGATTAGTAACAGCCTCAAACGCAATAGGGGTGAATTTGTAAGTGGATCATGGGTCACAGCTGGCACCCCCTTTGATAAAGCCACATATTCCCCCTGGAATCCCAGTAGGCGTCAGTCCACTAGAATTTCTGCGCAAAGCTAAGCTCATGTTTGGTGGCACACCACCAAACATACCTCACCCACCCACAAAAAAAGATCCCCACAGTGAACTTTGCCTTTCCACCGCCACCATTGCCCAGTAGGTCACTGTAAGACAATTAACCTGGGGAAGATTCACTTACTGTTTGCTGTCACACCAGCAAACATGTCTGCATGCCTCTAATTTCCCACTGTACAAGACACTGCTACAACCCACCCAATATCAGATATGTTGATGTGAACCTTGGACCACCAAACCTTGGGTAATACACAGCATATCCAGAAATCATATTGGTTGTCCCACATTCTTGCCACCTTGCATTGCTATATTCCCTAAATTGGATATTAAAATTATAAGTTTGAGAGGCCCATCTTCCTCATGACCATGCACGTAACCACAGGCTGTGCCCCTTTGAGTCCATTCCTGCCTCTGGTATAAGTTCCCCACATGCGCGTATTGGTCTTCATTCCCTTTAGCTACCCCTCCCTTATCATATAATTTCCCACTGTTCCCAAATAATTCATAATAGGCATCATGTCAACCCCTTCACAACCACTTTCCCTTGGGATGATTAATATTTGTATTCAAATGAATCGTGATATACCCTTACATCCTGATAATTCCCACTTAGCTTCTTGGATTATACTATGTCACAATCAACAAAACATATTTGTATATCTCCCCAGTCACCAGAATACTATTGGCTTCCTCCCTGGAACCCTTTGCAATACATTGATACCATTTCTTGGAGCGCCACAAACTTTCATGCACTGTGGTCCTGGTGGGGAATGGATTGAAAATTGCCAATCCAATCCTATTAAAACATTATTTGTTGAGGGAGTATTTATGACTGATCAGCATGATCCTTCCTCATCTCACATAAACAATTTAATGTTTATGTTCTTCACATGGTATACAAAAATTCTATTCATAATGGAAAGTCTTAGAAAAAAATACTTCAATCTTTGAATTCCTAACAAATATGACTGTCATTCTCATAGCCAATGTCAACTCTTTACTCCCACAACCCCCACTTCAATCTTGACTACCCCCTCATATCCAGCTGCCTTTTCTTTGTCTTCCAAGCAAAAACTGATCCATTTACCCAGTGGATCAGACCTTCCAATGATGACCCGGCCCCATTCCATAATTAAGACCCCCCTCCTCCCTCATCAAAAAACCAACTAGCGTTTCTCTGGGCTCAAGAAATCTCCAATGGACAATCTGCCCGTAACCTTTGGGGCCCTTCACCCCCTGGATCCCCTTTTAATGCCAGGCACATCATTAAAATCAAGGTCATCAGCTCATTTGAATCCCTTTTGACCAATACCCCTCTTGGAGGACTGCTCATGGATGATATGGGATTAGGTAAAACCATTCAGGCGATTGCACTGATTGGTGCCTCCAAGGAGCAGCTAATTGCAAATGCCCACCGCTCCACACCCACCATCATCATCTGCCCACCTTGCTTAATCACCAACTGGCAATCAGAAATATCCAAGCATGCTCAGGCTGGAGCACTGCAAGCCAACACCTACCATGGCCCCGCTAGTCACTCATTATCTGAGGCTGACATCTTAAAATGTGATATTGCCATCACTTCTTACAATACTATCACCCAAGAATTCATAAAAACCAATGGCTCTACATCCTGCATTTTGAAAATCAATTGGCATCATATAATCTTGGATGAAGTGCAGTGAGTGTCTGATCTCTTAATAATTTAAATATCCTATTATGTCCAATAATGCTTCCCCCATATTATAGCTATATTTGCTTTCAATACACTGCCACTCACCATGCCATTAATAACCTCCTATCATCCTGTCAAATATGTTCAACGGGCACACCTATTCACAACACCATTTATGACCTTTTGGGCATAATATCATTCATCACCCAACCCCAGAGCTCAGCTCAATATAACTGGTCACCATTCATCTTTAATAGTTTTTCCAAAGGTAGCAATGATTTTTTGAATTTGGCATTGCGCCTCACCAAAACCTCCCATCTCAAATCTCTCCCCACTATTAGACATCACTACAAACTCCTCCCACTCAACCCAATGATGCAGAAAGAATATTTGGCATTATACAAAGAATTCCTATCATCCAAAACAAAAGGACAAGGGGAGTTTTTCAGAAGTATTAATAAGCTGAAAATATGTTTTAGCCATCATATAATGCTTAAAAGAATAGTGGATCCGGATTTGGAAGACAATGAGGGCAGGAGCACTCAGGATAACTCCTCAACCATCGCCCAAACTATTGTTGATGTGGAAACATGCATGATGAGTAGTAAAATTGCACACCTTCTCAAAAGCTTACTGAAGAACAAAAAATCAAACTGTGGTCCATGAAAATTGGCTGTTTACTCCCAATGGACCCAATTTCTTGATTTGTGAGTAATCTATAATATGCATACTTTCCCAATTAAATTGATCTGACAAAATTGTTTTGGTAGAATTGGTATAGTCCTCACCCATCAATCTATCCTTTAAGCACGCATTGATGGAACAATTACAGCAAGAGGTCAGAAGAAGGCCCTGGAGAAACTTTTCAATAATCCTGAATGTGATTTACTAATTACCTCCATTTCTGCAGCTGTAACTGGCCTCAACATCATTTGCACTAATATTGTCTACTTAATGGTGAGGGGACCCTCAGAATTTGACCCCAATTTTCCAACACTGACGTCAACCTTTCCAGGAGACCAATTGGAACCCAACCATTGAGGCTCAGGCTGTTGATTGTCTCCATTGTATTGGACAACAGCAACCTGTGAAGATTATTCACCATATCACTCCACATTCAGTTGAGGTCAACATGTGGAAGGTACCTTTCAAGCTAATCTGGGTCCCTGATCATATTACTATTCCAAAATCATTCTTTATGGAAGTCCCATATTCCCATCACCAATAGGTCCAAGAAAAGAAATGCTCATTATCTGTGTGAGCCTTCCTAATTTTATTTCAGTTGTGTTTGAGAAAGTTGATAACCTTTTTTCACCCTGTCACAGGTCCACAATTATGAACACCATGAGCTGGATTAAACTTCTTAAATATTTCCTGAATGAAAATGAGCAATAGATAAATATTGATAAGGGACACCATAGTACACTACTACATACAAGCTCATATTGTTCATATTCTAATTTATTTATCTGGATGTAGTGAATTGAAGAAATAATAATCATATTGTATTACACCCACACAAACAATTCACAAAACCTTATTATGTCAATGTGCTATAAATTTATCTTGCTAACTTATTGCAGAGAATTGCCATTTGCACTAATAACTAGAATTTCAAGTATTTTGAGGGCAATAGTCTGCATCTTACTACAACCTTTGAGCCAATCTTGATCAAATACCTGAAAATATAGCCTTTCAGGAATATCCCCATCATCTGTCAATTGTATTTCTGGAAGTCTATCAATATTTTTTTACCTTTTTTTAATCTGATTACAAAACTCTATGTCTCAATCAATTTTTAATACCAACTCATTAAATAGACCTGAGCCCCAGTGTAAGCCCACTTTGCCATAAACTTGACTGCCCTTTGCCACTACCTCCTCGGTATCTGAGCATACTCAAGGGTCATTGAGTTGTGATTCTAGAATTGGAAAATTAGCTGTATCACACCATTCACCATGGCACTCACAGGTCTGAACATCATCAATTAGATTATCATCAGAGTTACTTCACAATGAAGAAGAGATACAGTAACTAACCCTTTGAATAATCTTTGCAAGCTTTTGATTCTCCTTCTTTTTTACCAAATACTTTGCATGCTTTCAAAAAGACTTCCATTCTCTTTTCAAATAGGTGAAATATGGATTCAATAAAGCTGCCACAACCCCGTAGTTATTATGATCCTTGTTCCAACAGTAGTGGTTATACTTGGTGCTGACAAGTGTGAGACGGAAGGTACACTAAAACACCATAGACATCAACTCGTTGAACAGATGTTTTCACAAGCTCTCCCAGTCCCAAGTGAATCGCTTTAATCCTAACTTGTGGAGCTCATTTTTTCAGTATCTTTGGAAAACCTGAGATTGAACCTGTGTCAATGGCTCATTGAAAAAATCCTTGGGGACATATCCTAGATGACCAGCCACTTGAATCTCAATTTCATGCCCTTCTGTGCTGGGTGGTGCTGGTAGTGAGGAAAAATCCTTATCCCTTACTTTGAGTAGGAACAGACAATGGGCGTGAACAGCTGATCTCATCCCATGGACATTTTCTGGAAGTTCCGCTTTCAGCCATTTTTGTTGCTCCTTTTGGCTTTCACATTTTTCCACATTGTGGGCTTTGAAAGCCTGGTTCCTTTGCTGTCTCATCTCGGATTGATCAAGCATACTCTGGGCAAGGGGATTTGAGAATGGGTGAACTCACTACTTGACTGAGTGCCTTGCTCTTGCGCCATGAGATTGTCCATCCTTGGTTCATCATTGGTGTCACTTTGAGTTGGAGACATGTTGTCATTGTCATCATCCACAATTTTTTCTCTTGATGAACTGGAATGACCCATTCTTGGTTTGGAGGCATATGGATGATGACATCCAGTGACTTTTCCTTTATGGACCAGAGGTGAAGATGCATAAAGGTAATCACATGCCATTCAAATCATCAGTTAACACATCAAAAAATTAATAAAAACTGGTCATACTCATGCTCTTCAATTGGCTTCTGAGATCAGACCGTCTTGCCTTTAGGTGCCATATCTAGCCCATGAAACAAACATGTCAGATTTTGCAAAGTTTTATGTTTCAAAATCCAACAGACTTACTTTGATGAAGTGTCAATCCCAAATTTCCGTCTGAAAGTTCACTCTGACTAACATCTTCCAATTGTTTATTTTGCCACTCACCATCAAACAGCTTTTCATGGCCCACATGAACCTGAGATCCTGATGGGATATTGAGGGTTGGCTGTTTACTTTGCCCAAAGGGTTCCTGGGACACCACTGGATTCCCAACAGGATTAAGGAGGAAGTCTTGTAAATATTTGGATTGTGGATTAGCTTTTAATGAGATTTCTGGTGTGTTTCCTGGCCTCTCAGACACGTGCATTTGTGTATTAGTGGGATTTGGGGGAATCAGAGTGACAAAAATATTAGGAATAAACCAAGTGCTGGAAGTTTGAGGAGTACCTTTTCCCACATCAATGTTGAGACCTGATACATTCATTGAGGATGCAATAGGGGTTGTGAGTGGAATGTTGGGACTCATTGGTGACTGTGTTGTTCAAACATATTCTATACTATATTCATTATCTGAGTGATGAACAGAACCTGAATGGGATTTACATGGGTTGGAAGATGACATGATGACTAAGAACCTACATTTATTTTTTCAAATTGATAAAAAAGCTCAGTATTATGATAAAATATCGTTATTTCAAACATATAATAGAGAAATCGTATGAATAGTGGAACCAAGTCTCTCATGGAAGTCCAATAAGACTATTCTTAGGAGAATTCTCCCTGCCTCCTCTTGAGCTCCTCCATTTTTGTTGGAAACCACACTGCACAGCCTACCAGCATATATTGTCATATTTCCTTGATCTCAATGGGAACCCATCATCCATAAGTAATCAGATTGAATAAACATTTCCCCCTCCCCATTGTCACATTGTGTGAATTATCCAACTGCCAATATGTGCATCGAAATTGCCCAGCATTCTATATCTGTATAAGGGTATATTCAAGAAGGAGTTACCCAAAAAAGAAACATCACCTTTTTAAGAAAGGCAAGACATTCCAACCAATTGAAAGCCCACTGCACTCAAACCAAATAAAAATACTTTAGCTCCACTCCAAATGTTTATGTAATAGAGTTATATTGTTATGTCTGTAATAAGGTTTAAACCATGTAAAATGGCATGCCAGCATACATGGTTTGAATGTTAATCCCCTCAATTCAATGTTGACACATCCCTAATGGAACGCCCCTCAAGGGTCAAACTAGCAGTATCACCATGTGTAAATAAAATAGAATATGTATGAGTATTGAGAAACATGGAATTTCAACCAACTAACCTCTTAGATGATTCCCCCATCCAGATGAGACATGTTACACTTCCAACCAATTGAAAGCCCACTGCACTCAAACCAAATAAAAATACTTTAGCTCCACTCCAAATGCTTATGTAATAGAGTTATATTGTTATGTCTGTAATAAGGTTTAAACCATGTAAAATGGCATGCCAGCATACATGGTTTGAATGTTAATCCCCTCAATTCAATTTTGACACATCCCTAATGGAACGCCCCTCGAGGGTCAAACTAGCAGTATCACCATGTGTAAATAAAATAGAATATGTACGAGTATTGAGAAACATGGAATTTCAACCAACTAACCTCTTAGATGATTCCCCCATCCAGATGAGACATGTTACACTTTATACACTGCGGCTAAGCCACCTTTACAATTGGGATAAAATCATCAACTGGCTCAAATCATTTCCCCCCTTCATAAATAATCACTCAGTTTTTTGCCAATTAATAACACTCCTAAGCACTTGCACATCAATCATAGATACGTATAAACAAACCAACCTTATTCATGATTCTTGCAGCAATAACAACCTGCCACTATTCCTCAATGTGCATATGCATGTGGCAACACTGCTAAACTCAAACACACTCTTCCCCTGGGGGTGATTGGCAGGGAGTTGCCTTCACACCTTTCCAATATAAACAGCACATTAAAAAGCTCAAATCAGACATTGCACCCAAATATCTTCCAAACATCCCTACTTCTGCATCAGGATCTGAGTACCCACAAATTATATTGGATCAAATTTTTCCAGCTGATTATTCTCAAATTACCCAAAGCACATTCTCCACACCACCGGGTCTCACTTCCATTGCACAGAAACCATACAGAGGCAGTCCAAACCTTCTCCCACACAATCTTGGAATGATTATATCTGCCATTCTATCATTAAGGTATAATATTCCCAACAGGGCATCAAGCATTTCCACCTTACTTAATCTGTCACAACTGACCAACCCCACTGTCAATGCCATAATGACCCAAATGATCATGATCCCCCTTGCACACAATCATTAGGCAAATTCATCAATTCATTTGAACCCCACACCAAAAACACAACCAACATTAAAAACATTTATCTCAACAAAACATTTCATTTATCAACCATTCAAAAATTGGCTTGCCAGATTTTGCCAGAGGGCTGTAATTATGGAAATTCTGCAACAAAATCAACAATCCCAAACTCCCAAAGGTTCCCCCAAATGTGACATCTGGGATGGATTGGTCTGGAGACACTTCACTGGCACTAGAAATATCAATGACCCCCCATTCATGTCCATTCCTGGTGCATTGGGCTTCCCCATTTATGTGGACTGGTTCAATGCACATGGAAAGTCAACCCGGTTGGCCATCATTTGACCTATCATGCTTATTTTTCTTAATCTCCCCCAAGTGAAAGATTCAAGCCAGAGAATGTCTATGTTGAAGGAATTATCCATGGTCCAAAAGAGCCAACTGCCCTTCAATTGAATTACCTATTAATGCCACTGATCAAGGAGCTCAAACAGCTATGACAAGGTTACCATTTTTCACCCACCTAAACAGGTCCTTCAGGATCCTTTATCTGTGTTGCCATCCTCATGGCAATTGCGGATGTGGTTGCCATGCGCAAGCTTACTGGATTTATTTCTCATTGAGGCAACCACTTTTGTAATTTTCGCACTATTCACAAAGCTCAAATTGAAGCAATTGGTCCTCAATTTCACTACACATGCTCATACCAAAATCATAAATCAACCATTGTGAAATAGCTTTGGGAATCCCACAACAAATACAAGCAACTTTTTCTGAGTATGGAGTGTGATATTAAATTTTGGAAGACCTTCAATATTGGGATGCAACCAGAATGGTTAATCTTGACATAATGCATAATTTAATACTTGGAATTTTGAAGGATCATGCAACTTTCAAATTGTGCACTCCAGAGTCCAAATCAAAAATATATTTCAGGTCCCGCAGGAAATCCTATGACACCAACAGTTCAGACTGAGATTCCATGACCTCCAACAGCTCTCTCTATGAAATCACATTGAGAGAGGCCCGCTCCCTGAGAAGAGACACAGCCAAAATAATAAATGAGTCAATGTCCACTACTTCCACCTGAAAAAATTACTTCCCAACTCCCACCCCTCACACGCAACATCCATCTAGTGGCTCTGTGGAGATTCCTAATTGATGCAGATTACATCCCCACTTCCAAAATCCCCTCTGAGCTGGATGTCAGTGCACTGAGTGATCACCACATCAAGGGTGAGGCTCTGAAGCAGCAACAACAAATCATATCTGATACCGTAATTCCCCCTTCATGGACAAGAGTGCCCCACAAAATGGGTTCCCCCTCTCATGGTAGTTTGAAAGCCGCTGAATGGGCTCTCTTATGCAAGGTCTATATTCAATTTTTAATGCTCAGTCAACAGATTTCATTAGATAAACTCAATTCCCCCAACACTCAAAGAGAAATTGGTGAAGCAGAAGAACATGAAAACTAACCAAGAATACATTCCATTTGATTAGTGCTATCAACATTGCCACAAGCTGGATTGTTTCAATGGATGATATGACTGCATTTGCTGAACATTGGAAAACATTCTGCCTTTCCAATCAACACCTGTTCCCAAAACAGAAAAGTAAACCAAATCATCATTTTGCTGATCATATTCCAGAAATATTCCAACATTGGGGCCCAGCACAAGCCTCAGCCACATGGGTTTATGAGCGCTTTATTGGAGTATTTGCAAAGATGCCAACAAATAAAGAAATATGTACATCAATTAATAAGATAGATATATTCACATTGATTAAACACATGAGCTGAATAAGACTAACTTATTGAAACTCTGAATAGATGATATAGATAAACCTTACTGCAACATATCTGTCAATGTTCCAACTTCTCCGTTATCCTGAAATCCCCATCTGTCCCATGTAAAATAAAACAACTTTTCAAATCACTGCCTCCTTCCCCATTCAATCACCAAAAATATAACAAACCATCCCACCATGACCAACAAAATTATGATTTCCTGGTTGAGTACTTACAGAATTTTCATTCCACAAGGAAAATATTTGAATGGATAAGCTTAGACACTACTGTACAATCCAAGAGTCATCCCACTTCAAGAAATGTCTCACCCTGGTATTTTCCAGTTTCAAACATCAATATTGGGAAAAATATATTTTCAACCAAATCCAAAAATGTTAGCAACAGTGTGATATGTTTTCTGAGGGGAATCTAACAACAATTTGGTATTATTAATAGCATTTTTAAAGTCTCTGAGCCATCTAGCATACTGAACAATAACTTTCTGATCTTAAGAATTTTGAAGATTGATGTGACTTTCTTACCAAATTGGCCGCATATCAATATGTATAAAGCTGTTGGTTTTGATGATAGACACTTGATTATATATGAAGAAGAAATATAAGGTCGCTGTTGATTTCATGACAACAAATTGATGTCATGTGGACTGCTTGTAATTATAAAACCCTTATTTCCTGATATTTAGTATATTCTTTTTGATGAAAATATAGTGATACAATAACACAATGATCTCGTCTTTATTAGGAACTTTGCTAGAGAAATAACTTCCTCAAGATGTGGTAACAGTGACATGCCATTGTGACAAGCAAAGCCCATTGGTTCACATGGCCACAAAGAAATGACTATTTTGCCATTGGGTATGATGTGAATCAGCCAATTGCAATGATCAAATCATGCACACACTCACATATCACAGGATCCAAAATGACACGACTGCACCATCATCATGTTGGAAGGGGAATATTGGTCCATCATCCAAGTGGGCCTCAGCATTACATTGCGTCCCTGGGAGATTGCATGTTTGTAAGCCGCAAGGAGCTGGTCACATTCCCTAATGAGTGCTTTGTGCAGGTAGGTTTCAGAAGTTGGCCCCCACACATGCGCATGTCTCACACTTACATACCTGCACACACACATGCACGTGCAACTGCAACTGCAACTGCACCCGCAAACGGACACACACATGCAAGTCAATCTTCACACACACACCAACAGTGGTTCCACATGTGTCACCCCCAAATGGTTGATGCCACTTTACGTTAGGCCCTCACATGCTTTGCCTTTGTGTGCATGTGGCACACCCAAACCTGCTGCATTGTGCGGACTCCCAACCATGTCACCCACTCATACTGAGCTGTTTCATGGCTACACAAAATTAGGACAACACATCATTTGTCCTTGGTTTGCACATCACACACACACCCACACCCACGGGATTGTGTGGCAGGCACCACCAGTTTCACCCCCTGAGGCAAAGTCCTTTCATGGATGACCTGGGAAGTCACACACCCCATCTCTAAATCAAGACTGGCTGATGGACCTCTTTGATGTGTGCATGTGGAAACAGGCAGGTTTTGTGTAATTTTTACCAACTTTTGGATGGTTGAGGGAGGATCTGGTGGTGAGGAATCTCAGTTGAAGGCACAGGGGAAGCAATATTGGTGGGTGTCACATGATTTGGTGTAAGACAAGATTGTGATGTGTGCTTGACATTTGCTTGTTTTTTCCTTGATGTGAGCTTGACTTTTATCCTGCTTGATGTTTGCATGACATGAAGTCAATTGCTGACAATTGACGTCAGATTTGCCCTGGTGATGACTGTCCTCAGTAGAAAAATACAATATAATAAAATATTATACCCACAAACTTGGACATAATTATTAAAAATAATTATATAAAAAAATAAATTTAATTGTTATTATATAAAATAATAATAATAAAAATATAATAGCTATTCTCAAAATTTGATTTATATATAGATAATATTAAATTGTAAGCTGTGTGAAATTTTCAGCAAATCCATTAATCATTAGATTTTAAATGAATTTTTGAAGTTATTACTATTTTTCCACGTGCAATAGAAATACACACTAAAGCTTAACTTTTGATAAGGTTTTAATGCTTTTAACATTAACGTTTTAAGCTTATTTAAGCTTTGACAGGTCTCAAAACTTTAATTTCCAGCCTGCATATTGGGATTTACCCTTTGGCAGCTTGAAATTCCTGCCCAAATTGGGATAAAACCAGTTTAAACTTTAAGGCTGGATCAAAGTCTAATGTTAAAGTTTAAATAAGGTTGAAAATCCGCCAGTACAGGTGGAAAACCTTTGGGGAGTGATATTTCCACGCCTTAACCTAAAACTTACGCCTATGCCTATGCATAAAATTGTGGATTCAGATACGCCTTTACGCCTTTCATGGATGTAGTTTGCTAAATTCATGCATTCAAGTGATTACTAAATCCACGCCAAATAAGATGTTTATAAGATGTTTATCTCAGAAATTTGACAAAAAACTCTAAAATGAAACAATGCTATATACAAGTGATCTGTCTACATTCACGGAATAATTTTATTGATGAGGAATATACTCTTCTCCAATTTGAAGCTGATTGATGTGAATGTGCCCCGGGCCACTGCGGTGGCAATTTAGGAAGAGGTAATTTGCGTATCTCATGTTCATTGAAAATGATGAATATCCAATGATTACCATTTATGTGACCTAGGGAGATTGGATGCAGAATTGAAACTCCACATGGACTGCATAGGGTTGGAAGGAATGTTTGTGGTGGGAAGTTCTGCCAATCTGGATGGAAAAATACAAATGGACGCTTATATGTATTTGTCAATATTGGTTCATGATCCCATTTACTTAACCAGTTATCCAATCTTGTAATAGCTGTAGCCATCAGATTATCTCTTATCTGATCCATTTCCACTGCTCCTCCCAATATTTGGTTGTAATAATTGTGATTCCTATCAATTTCTTCTATCAAATCTTGTCTCACTTCTCTCCAGCTCTTTTCCTTTTGTGGGCTTGAAAGTGACAATCCTTTTGCCACTGCATGGAATCCACAATTCCCATCTGCAGGAGGATTAAAAATTTTCTCAATGAACTTGTGCATGAAAGGTGGCTGTATCTTATCAATATAGAGAGTCTTTGAAAAGGAGGTTATTTTTCAGTTATTCATTTGCATATCAAATTTTATCCACTCACTGGTTCTTCCAAACAATTTGAGTTATTTTGGGGTCTCAAGTTTCTTTGAAATTTTCCTATATCATTTAATAGTTTTCTTTTTCTTTTTGTGGTAGTTTCATCATCTTGGCTTGCCTCTTTTTTCTTCAAATAGAACTCTTCCCCCCTCATAAATTGAGTGTTGGGACCAATAGTAGCTCTGTGCATCTTTTTAAGAAACCTTTTGTGACAATTCAGGATATCCTGCTTGATTTCAAACTTGGATGGAAGCCTTTTGGTAGACTTTACCCTTTTCCTTTTTAGTGATGGCCTACCACGTGAAATTAAAGCCTTTTTGGGGTGAAAAAGCTTAATGGTTGTGTATTGAAAGCTAAGTAGCTCCTGAATTTGCTTGATCAATTTTTTTTGTAATGGTATTTCGTGTTCATCAACTTCCTTTTCAATCTTTTCCATTTGTTGTTTCAAATTCCATTGTGAATTAGAATCATGGTCCTGTTAAACATGATTTTAGCATGACTACAATCACACATATCAGAAATAAGATGTCACCTACTTCAAGAGGATTATAAAGTAGATTCCATTGTGGATGAAAATCTTCACTTCCAATGTAGCCTTTAGTATTAAGAAGTTTCTCAGTTTCATGTGAGCAAGGAATCCCCATGCCATTAGTTAGTGTTTTGGAGCATGGCTGAAGATTTGGTTGGTGTATGAGCTTTTGAAATTGGTCTTCAATAATTTTTATTACTTTTATTGATATAGTGCCAAGTAGCTGCTTGAAAGGTGGGGAAACATCAGTCAATTTTCGAACTCTTTCTTCTCCCATAGTATGGTGGATATGTTTCAATTGAATATCAATTGCTGTTTTGAAATTTTGGAATACTGTAGAAAGCTCTCCATTAGAATTATTAATAGATGATTCTATGTAGGAGTGTGCAGATTCAACACGGGAGCTGGCTTCATTTCCTAGGTGAGGATGCTGGCTTGCCCAAGCAGTGACAAACTTTTTCTTGAATGGGAGTAGGTTGCTTGAGATATATGACCATGCTCCTGAGTAATCTTTTGACTTCTCTTTGATTTTTTCAAGATTGTTCTCATATTCCTCGGTTGACTTGGAACTGACCAGTAGGTTCCAGGATGTCTGATAATCCTTCCAATAATCCTCTTGAAAATATTTGCGACAATTTTGGAGAAGGTTTTTGCTGATGTGCCATGTGCAATAATTATGGATTGAGCTAGGAAAGACCAATTCAATGGCCATCTTCAGAGCTGGCTCACGATATGTGATAATAACCTTGGGAATTCTGGGTGTCTGAAATAACATTTTGAGTTCTTGAAGGGCCCATATGTATCCATCATCATTTTCCCGTTCCATGTAGCAAAAGGCTAATGAGAAGGTGTGTCCAGTTGCAGTTTGGCCAACCATGTGGAAATGTGGCAAATTGTACTTGCATGTCCAGTAAGTGGCATCAATCAATATCACATGGTGGTTTATATGACCCAATTCAATGGAGGCTGGGTGTGCAAAGAATAGGTTGGTAATCTTTCCATTTATATTAATTTTATTACTATGAATCCAATTGCTCTCTTTCAGAAGACGTATTAGATATTCCAGTTGAGATTGACCATTCCTTTCCTTGATTGATAGATGTCCTTTGTAATTATACAGAGTTCTGCTAGCGGTACAGTTATTTCCTTGGTAATAAAGCTGGCTTAAAATATGATTAGGACGGACATTTTCCTTCATCAATCCTTCAACTTGCACAAGTTCTTTTTCATTAAGCCGACAATAAATGGGATGTACCGATGGGGTTGTAGAGGGTGGATGATTGTGCAGAATTTCTAGTGGGACTAAAACCCAATTGTCATATCTGGTGAGGTGAATTGTGTGAACTTCCTCAGAATTGATATCACCTTGATGGTAAGAACATAGTAAATACGTACAGTATATTTGATGACTTACTCAGAGCAGGAATAGAGCCTCTGAGCCTAAACTTGCATCCACATTTTTTGGTTGTTGACTGCCTCTGGGTAGGTCCTTCAAGTTTTATATATTCACCATATTGGTCACATGCCAAGTAAACGTTCTTCCCTTGGTGAGAATTTTTCTTTGTTAATGCATAGCCATGACTTTTAGCCCACTTTTGTGCAAACTGGATGAGAGTATCTACATCATTGAACCTTGCAAGTGGAGGTGGTTCTAATTTCACTATATAGTTATTCAAATCAGTAAAAGTGTAGTGGATGAATGGAAATATATGTAAGCTTACGTCCAGTGGAGTAATCATATTTATCTGGGTCGGTAATGAGAGGGAATTGTTCATTAGGGACTGAAAAAGCAGGTGTGCAATGAGTAGTGGCCTGTATAGATGATTTTATTTCCTCACTATCACCTTTAAACTGAGTTGTCCCAGATTCATGAAGATTCATAGCTTCAATGGGTTGTAATGATTCCATTCTAGAGGTCAAGAATTCAGGTGGTGGAAGGTTGTGGGGCTTCAAGGTTTTCCCAGGTGTTAATATAGTATTTTGAGAAGGATATGAGCACTCTGATTCATTATAATGGACTGGATGGGTATCAAATTGGGAGTAATCAGGCTCAAAGTGAAAGATAGGGGACATAAGGGGGTAGATGAGGAAAATATTTGAAACAATTGATGTGTTCAAGAAATAGAGGTCTAAAAATGATTTTTGGTGCAATATAGATTGATATTAATAACTTAAAAGTCTTGTAATAATGGTGGAATTTATATATTCTGTAAAAGAGGAACACCTTTCCAATTCTTTCACACTAATATTGGCAACTTGTGGTTAGAGTGAGAATGATTTGGCAATAGAATTTTAGAGAAAATTATGATTATTCATGATTTGAATTAAGATTTATTTGGTCTTTTCAATTGAATCAACCAACAGCTGGATATCAAAATACAATCATACTAGAATGGATTGTGGGATAAAGTTCTATTCCAAGGGAGTTTTTGTTTGAGTCTTTCAGGGAACAATCAAAGATAGATCTCTGAAGACATCAAAATACACTTGGAACATTTTTGAAGTATTCAAATAGCTGTATATATTTCTCAAATGGATCCTTGATTGATGTGGCAACTCCGAACAGGAAGATGAATTTGGTGACAGGTGTACAATTTCAGTCTAATCACAGCTCTAATTAGGTTTCAGTCTGTAAGGGGAGCAAATACAAAGCTCCCCTCAGGTCTTGTTATGTGTGGTACTATTTTGCATTATGTATTCTCATATGAATTAGAAGCTTCTAGACCAAGAAATTCAATAACCACATTCTGTCCCTCTTTGTCTCCTCATTGAGTTTATAAAAGGGATTCTCATTTTAATTTGTAGCCTTTAACTACAACCCTTTCTTATAATTTCATAAAGATACTTCCCTTCCAATCACATATACAATATTTATCTACAATTAGTAGTTTTTGTCTCTATGGACGCCAATACTACTAACACCTCTGATATGGGTCCTCAAAAGCAATTCAATTCTCCCTAATCTTCTGATATGGAGTTCTCATCAAGTGAAAGTATCATTTCAATTAGTACAGCCATCCCAAATCCACCTCCAGAATTGCCAGAAGGTATGTTTTTTGAATGGAATTTACTTCTGAACAAATCAGTCTTATCAGTATCTCAATTAATCAGAAATAATGCACGAAAGCAACATAGAGGCACCCCATGCTCATTGGGCTTCTTCCACCAAAATATCTACTGAGGTGCTTTTTGGGGCTGAAATACAAGTGATTACAAAGGAACAGTTCTTGAACAATTCATCACAAATAGCCCCAAGATTAGAAGGAATGTCCAAAGATGCACGTATTCCTCAATATGTACAAGAGAAGCTTCAGGAGGCTAGAGAACTGCTGGTTTCTGATATTGATCGTATGTATAAAAAATTGTTATCTCATATATTTCAAATTCCACCCTAATTTCTTGGAATTATAACTTTAGGGGTCAAATCGGGCAATACACTACCTCCCAAATCACATGTTAAAATTGGCACAATGACAAAAATTTCTTCAAAAAGGAAGTTTAAACCTTCAAAGAATCAAGAAAAAAAGAAAATTTGCCAAACTTTTCAATTGGCCCCTGAAGTTAATGAGGGGGAATCAGGGGCTCTTTGTCCTTCTGCTAATGAAAGTAATAATGGACATCCAATAAACATCACAAATGATCACCCTGTTGAAATTCCTGAGTTTGCAGGTGTAACCAATCATCATGAAAACATTGTTCCACGTCCAAATTTGGACAGTCAGGAAGCAACTACTGTTCCCAATGAAAATATCGGTACAGAAACTCAAAGAACAGTGGCTGAGGATGAAATTGTATTGACCCATCAATGGATTCAGCTGCTCGTTCACTAACTCTAACTCCAAGTCCTTCATGCATGAAAATTATATTGGAAAATGAAAACAAATTTGATTAAATTCTAATGTCATATCATGTATTCAAAAGGGAAGATTGGATTAAATTTCATTCGCTCATTCAAATGACCTTCATGAAGCGCAAATCACTTGTTCCAAAGGATGAACTGCCAACCAAGCTCCAATGTGGGATTTGCTACAAGAGTGGTAGGGACATTAGAATGAAAGAGTGGCTTGAAGAGCTCCATGCAGCTGGTAAACAGGCTTTCAGAAATATATACATTGGTATCTCACTAATCTCATTTTTTCATAGGCTTATATCTGTTTTCACCAATATCTGAGGAGCCGTTAATCTATGAGACGATTTGGAATATGTCATTATTTCAAAGCAACATGTTCATACTGGCAGGTTTACCCAAGAGGCTCCATGCACTGTATTGATTGGTGCACAATCTTGTTCAACCAAGTCAACATCAAAAGCAGTGAGTTGTCAACATTTTATTTGAAGCCATTGCACTTTATATGGATGATCAGAACCCTCCGGTTACATTCAATATTTCTGATTCAGCTTCCAGTGATTCTTTGTCTGTGGAAATTAGTGCTATGTGATATTTGGGCTTCTGTTTGAGTGTCAACAAGGTTCAACTTGTTCCACAAAGCAATGAAAGTCAAGAAGGTACTAGTATCACATCAAAGGGAATTTTAACACCAACTTTGACTGGCTTGGTTGATAATATCCTCCAGCTGATGATTGCGTTTAATTGGGTGCAGGCGCATACTAAGGTTGATTCCAAAACTACTCAGAAAATTGGAAAGCAATTGGTCAAGAGAGGAGTGGATCCTTTGCAAGAGTTGGTGACCATTCAAGATCAGATGAAGGCTGGAAGGCCATGCTACAATCTGATTGCAGCATTCCTTACAGGGGGTGTACGTGGACTTCTGGTGTGTTCAGCTGATTATCGCATTAGTTCAGCAAAAGGGACCCTTCAGCTTCTGGAAATTACATCAATGCTCAAGAGAAAAGAATCCTGGCCAGATGAAGATATTTGGAAGCTCACAAACAAGTATATATGTGAAATCCTTCATGAAAGCTTTTTCTCAAATCCTTCATCTTCACCAATTTGCCCCAGCAAATACTTCCTTGCAGAATATTTAGCATTGGATTTTAGTGAGGCTTGGAAAAAAAAACACCCTTTGGAGTCTAATTTAATCATGAGCTTACCTAAAAAGGTTGGTATTGATAAAGAAATTCAAAAGGTGTAGTAGAGTGTGCGTGTGTCATATTACTTATTATTACCTGTGACCTGTAATTCATCATTATTGAGTGCAGGATATGCTTACTGTGCGGAGTCATGACTTCGAACAGCTTTGTGCCAAGCTTCTTATAAGATTGTCCAGTGTGCTTTTGTCACCTGAGTGCAAAAAAAGTCACGGGTAACAAGTTGATGCCTCAAGTATCACAATAGAGAATAATTGTGCTTATGGGCATTTAGCATAAAAAGAGAAATATATGAGAGAAGTGATGCCAGGGACCTTTTGAGGGGCTTGAACCCACAGAGCCTACCTGTTCCACCAAGGAAGAATGATTTGGATTTGGTTTGCCGAAGCTATTGTCACCAACCACCCAGATTCACAACCCAGGTGCCCCCGGGTGAGTCTGGCCAGCGCCCAGGATCGAACATGCTACCTCTCAACCAGTTTGAGACGCAGATGCTCTAACCATTAGGTCATTCATATCACATTTATTTTAATTGATCCTTTCAAAGAAAAATACCGTTGCCTCCAGACCTTTTTTCATTATTAATTTCATCACACGAACCTAACCTTTTCCAAATTAATGATATATTTTTCTTAAATATAAAATAATCCTCTCAACCAAA
Source organism: Austropuccinia psidii (assembly GCA_023105745.1). Classification (NCBI taxonomy): domain Eukaryota; kingdom Fungi; phylum Basidiomycota; class Pucciniomycetes; order Pucciniales; family Sphaerophragmiaceae; genus Austropuccinia; species Austropuccinia psidii. The sequence goes on along the minus strand of JALGQZ010000004.1, from coordinate 30,242,082 downwards.
AACTTGTAATTGATACATACTGAAGTAGGTTTTTCTTTTAATTTTCAATTTGACAATATTTTCTTTTTATTTTATTGTTTTTTATTTAAATTGATTACTGGGGCTCTTACAGCCCCAGCAATCAAAATCTTTTTTAAAAAAACACATTTTTTTTTAGTTTTTAACATTTAAGTTTTATTTCATATTTTTTTATTTAAATTAATTGCTGGGGCTCTTACAGCCCCAGCAATCAAAAAATATTATAAAAAAAAACTTTTTTTTTTTAAAAAATTTTTATTTTTTAATATTTAAATTTTATTTCATTTTTTTTATTTAAATTGATTGCTGGGGCTCTTACAGCCCCAGCAATCAAAAAATATTAAAAAAAAATAACTTTTTTTTTTAAAAAAATTTTATTTTTTAATATTTAAATTTTATTTCATGTTTTTTTATTTAAATTGATTGCTGGGGCTCTTACAGCCCCAGTAATCAAAAAATATTAAAAAAAAAAACTTTTTTTTTTTAAAAAATTTTATTTTTTAATATTTAAATTTTATTTCATTTTTTTTTATTTAAATTGATCGCTGGGGCTCTTACAGCCCCAGCAATCAAAAATTAATAAAAAAAAAAAAATTTTTTTTTTAATTTTTTAATATTTAATTTTTTTTAAAATTTTTTATTTAATTTGATTGCTGGGGCTCTTACAGCCCCAGTGATTAACTTTTTTTAAAAAAATTGTGTTTTTTAATTTTTTATTTTTATTTGATTTATTTTGATTTAAATTGGACGCTGGGGCTCTTACAGCCCCAGCAATCAAAAATTATTAAAAAACAAAAACATTTTTTTTATTTAATTTGATTGCTGGGGCTCTTACAGCCTCAGCGATCAAAACTTTTTAAAAAAAAAATCATTTTTTTTTTATTTAAATTGGTCGCTGGGGATCTTACAGCCCCAGTGATCAAAAATCATTAAAAAAAAATTGTTTTTTTTTTTTGGAAATTTTTTGTTTAATAATTAATTTTTATTTTATTTTATTTTATTGTTTTTGATCACTGGGGCTCTTACAGCCCCAGTGATCAGAAAACTTATTTTTTTAATATTTTATTGCTGGGGCTCCTACAGCCCCAGCGATCAAAACTTTTTTTATTTTTTTTTAAAAAAATTAATTTTTAATTATTTTATTTTATTTTATTTGATTTTTTTTAAAAAAAAAGCTTTTACCAAAGTTTCACAAAAGAAGAATTAATTTTTTTTTTAAAAAAATTGAATTTTCAATTATCTTATTTTCTTGTTTTTTAATTTAAATTGATTGCTGGGGCCCCAGCAATCACAATGTTTTTTCAATTTTTTTGAAAAACATTTTTATTTTTATTTTTATTTTTTTTTTAATTCAAATTGACTGCTGGACCCCTTAAAGCCCCAGCAATCAAAATGTTTCTATTTTTTTTTAAAATTTTAATTTCTACTTTATTTATTTTTTTATTTTTAATAAACATTTCCAATTTTTGAATTTTTTTTTTAATTGAAATTGATCACTGGGCCAGCCCCAGCGATCACAATGTTTTTTTCTTTGTTTGGTTGTTTTTGCGTTAATTCAATCATAAACTCTGATTTTGCTAAAAGAAAAAATTTATATTTATATTTACTAATTTTTTTCAATTTCGTTACAACAATTATTTTTTAAAAAAACCTTATTCTTTTTTTTAATAAAATTTAAGCAACCATGATTTTTATTTACTTATTTTACTTTTTTTTAATAAAAATCATTCTAGGGGAAAGCCTCACCTGTCACTTCTTGCTTTTTCACCAATCATGAATCAACAGTCACCATACCAGCTCATTGAGCTCCCAAAATGTAGGGAGTCACTTAATGATGAAGAAAAACATTTCATGGGAAGGACTATTTCACCAGTTGTAAATGATTTTTCTTCATCAATTAGTGACTCAATGCATCCAAAAACCCTTCAAAACTCAAGCTTACACAGCACAAACGGAAAGGATGAGTCATTTTTGCATTCTGAGGATCATTCCATGGGAAGGACTATTTCACCAGTTGTGAATGATTCCCCCTTATCCAAAAATGACTCATCTCTAAATAAGAAACCTAATCATTCACATAGAAGATTTCAAATTGCACGAAAATTCCTCACCCAAATTTTGGACCATGCATCAAGAAGCAGAGGTGAATTCAGTACAGTTCCAGTTAAGCCCAAGCCAAATAGAATAAATAAGCTTTCATTACCTTCCATAAATGAAACACCAAATCCTTCAATTGTTTTCAATTCAAAAAATCACGAGCCCCTCTTCATTTATCACTTGCATCCATTTCATATTCCTTCTCCAACTTTTACTTCATTAAATCAATTAATAATATCACTTTACAAATTAGCCCAAAATCGTCCTCGTATTAAATCCAAAAGTGATCTTATTGATGGTCATATGAAAGGAGTTGGATTTTGCTGTGGAAGTGATAGTTGTAAATCCTTAGGTGAGTCTTTAGAAAATTATATTCAAGTTTTTTTGTTAATTTTATTCTCCTTTTACTAGGTGTTTATGCCAGGAAGGCCACAATGAATCCAGAAGTATTAGACACAGATAATGAAGAATGGATGACCCTTTCTCAGTTTGAAAATTTTGTTTCCTCCTGCATAAAGCTTCTTTCTATGTCTGCTGCCCGTGAGAATAATGAAATCATGCAAGAAGCCCAGCTACCTGAATGGCATGAAGGTGACTGGAATCCAATGTTCCACCAAAAGTTACGGTCTTTCTCCAATGTAATCATAACAACAAATGGTTTTCATAATCGTGTTCATAGAGATGAAAAGGACATGAATACTTGGACTTATGGTTTGTTCACATTCTTTGACAAATCAGCCATAAAACCAATTCCATCTCCCATCCGCTCCTGCCGCTATGGCCTCTCATTTCCTGAATACTCCACACTTTTGGATTTTTCTCGCAAACAAGGTATTATTGAGCTTCTCTGGAAAACTTCAACCACTCTTTACCAGACCACTCAGCCACCTCCTATTTTTGATGAACTTCCCACCATAACTCACTTTGGCTCTTCTTTCCAAATCAACTCCAAGCTATATTCAAGAGCTAAAAGCCTTATCTGTATGGATCCAATAACCCAAGAAGAGAAGACATATGGACGTCAACAAAGGATTCCAAATGAAAAGCAAAGACATCAACAGAAAAAAATGAAGGTTTCAAAGATATAAATTTCTTGTAATTTTCCATTTCTTTTGATGTAGCTTTTCAACCTTAGACTAGAATACTTATGCATGAAATGGGATGGTTGATGCAAACTTGAGTACAAATTCTCCTTTGATGACTTTCTTGAAATATATGTCCTTAAGTATCCTTAGGAATTTGCTTCATGTATTCTGTTCAAAGTCAGGACTTCGAATAGAAAGATTTTTCTCATTTGGAGCTTGATACAATTATATTGACATATCCAAGAATAAATTTCCTTGCCTCTCTAAATTGAGCTCTTTTTTTCAAACAATCTTTTATTGAATGTTGTATTTTTCTATTTATAATACAAATAGTAACTGCAAACCACAAGCCGGCCTGATTAGTATCAAAATTACTTTAGTATATATTCTTGCTCTCCAGTTCATTGCATTTACCATTCATTCCTGTCAAGATCAAACTGAATCTTTTTTTGAAATATGGATTCTTCCAAGCCATATTGCCTTGGTATATTGAAAACCCATGTATGCCTCACTAATCCCATTCAGAAACCTTTTCCTGCGGATGATTGGATTTTCTTATGTCATACAAGTCAAAATTTATTCTTGTATAAACGACATCAAAGAGAAGCTTGGGGTAGCCTTCCTCTGGATGTCACCTCTGCACTCATACCATTGATGGGTGACCCCAATTTCTTCATATCCTGTGGTTCTTCTGGCATGTGGCACACCAATCTAGAGAAAAACCCCAACCAGAAAGTATTCATTGAAAGCTTTCTCAATTTTAACCTTTACAACAAGAAAAACATCACTATTCCAATAGTAATGTTTATTTTTTTGTTTTCCTCAGCAAGCATTGATATATTTGACCTCATTAGGCAGAATTCAATATTAATTCACCAACCAGCCACATACAACAGCTCGGAACATTGTGGGTGTTCACTTATCTCACACCTGGAGCCCCAGCCTGTTATCTCTTCTCAGAATGTATTGTTGTCACCTCAGCTGCACTTACAGCTCCTGAAGATTCCAAGTGGGAATGACCTTCCACAAATCGAATCCGTAATACCATTCCTAAAATCATCACTCAAGCCTCATCAAAAGCAAGGATTAGCATTTCTCCTAGATAGAGAAGCCCCAAATGGAAAATCGGCAAATTCTCTGTGGTTAAGTAGACCATCATCCTCATCTACAAGAATAATTTTGATACATAGAATCACAAAGAAGCAAGTAAATAACCTCAAAGACACCTTCAGCCATACTCCCTTGGGCTGTCTGCTTGCGGATGACATGGGACTAGGGAAATCAATTCAGTGCATATCACTCATATGTATGACTCTTGAAGATTCCAAAAGAGATATTCCACCATCCATTCACTTTATTAATGAAAAACAGAAATACTCCACACTCATAATATGCTTACCTCGTTTGATAAAGAATTGGGAAGATGAATTAAAATTACATACAGACATATCCCGGCTAAAGATTGTCACCTATCATGGGAAGAAAAGAAAGGAGATTGGACTGAAAAAATGGTTTGAAGCTGATATTGTAATATCCAGCTATCATTTGTTAGCTCATGAGTTTGGTAAGCCTAATAATATAGAAAACTCTTGGATTTACCCTAGTGAATGGTACCGAGTTGTCTTAGATGAGGCCCAGTGAGTTTTTCAAAGTATTATTTATAAATTGTGGAATTCTGATGAAAGATATATAAATTAAATTGAAATACCTAGTCAGATAAGAAGTCAGGAGTCAACTTTCTTCAAAGCAATTGGGGCAATACAAACATCCAGACGCATTTGCCTCACAGGAACCCCTATTCAAAACAGTATAAATGACTTAATGAGCCTAATCACCTTCATTACAGCACCTAAAAGTGAAAAACAAGAGAATTGGGTACCAAATATATTGGAAGAGCTCAAAAAAGGAAATTATAGCCCCCTTCAGTTATGCCTGAGGCATCTTTGTCTACAAAGAAACAAGGACAAAATTTTAAATGATCTACCTGAAATTAATCATGATTATATCCATTGACCTCTCTCAGATTGGACGTTAGATAGATATAATGATATTTACAAAGAGTTCATATCATCATCTAATCAAGGCCCAGAAATGTTCTTCAAGTATATAAACAAGCTTCTCCTTTGTTGCAATCATCACTTGCTTAGTGAAAGTATATATGACATTGAAGGTATGATCTCACCATATGGGACAAAGATAGAAGGGGGTGTTTTTAATAGTATCATAACAGAACATGTTGATGTCAAAACATGTCTACAAAGCACTAAAATTTAGAGGCTCCTGAAAATTCTTTTATCACGCCGAAACATTAAAAATTCAACCCCAAAATCAGTGATTTTTTCACAGTTTACAACATTTCTTGATTTGTAAGCTTGGTTATTTCCCTTATTTTTTATATTAAACTTCTGCTTTGTACCTCTCCTTTGATAATGATGAAGCTTTTGATTGACAATTATTTGTGATAAACTGGTAGGATTGGAATTGTCTTAGAAAACAATAAGATCATTTTTACACGTGTTGATGGAACAATAGGCCAAGCTACAAAGGAAGCAGAACTCAAGAAATTCAAGGAAAACAGCAATGTAGAAGTACTTGTGGCTTCAATAGGGGCTGCAGGGGTTGGCCTGAATATAACTTGTGCAGACGTGGTATTTATAATGGTATGAATTATGATTATATGACCATGAGGCAATATTTTAATATAATCTATATATCTAATATATGTCTAGGAGCCTCATTGGAATCGAGCTGCTGAAGATCAAGCTATTGATTGTCTACATCGTATTGGACAAAGGAAAAATGTAATGGCATACCATTTCATATCACCTGATACAGTGGAGATAAACATGCAAAGGGTATGTTAATTCATAGGAAGTTTTATTTAATGAAAGATTTAGAACCACTTATTTTATATTTATGAATTACAGGTACAACAGAGGAAGGGTACTTTGGCAAGGTGTGTACATTTTTAATCATTCAAATGACTGATTGGATTTTATTTTCCTGTCCTTATGGTGGTTATTTTTTTCATGTAAGAACAACTTTAGCAAGTACTTTGACATATGCTGAGCTATCAAAACTTTTCTTAGAGACTCATATGAACATCAAAATTGAATGTGGGTAACTGTGAAATTATAGTTTTTTTGGATTAAAAAAAATGGGGTGTGGATTTAATAATCACTTGGATGTGTGGATTTAGCAAACTACATCCATGAAAGGCATGAAGGCGTATCTGAATCCACAATTTTATGCGTAGGCGTAGGCGTAAGTTTTAGGTTAAGGCGTGGAAATATCACTCCCCAAACCTTCATTGAATCCTTGCAGATCCAAAAAGTTGGGTCCCCCAGCTCTGTTTGGTCTTTTTCCTTTGTCCCACATTTTTGCGTGGATTTTGGCCTTTTCTTGATTTAAAGCCATACTATGGCCTTAAACACTTTTAAATTGAGCTCAAGCGGGATTTAAATTCTGTATGGCAAATCTTTAGCCAATTCAGTGAATATACACAACACCTCAATTTTGACTAAAATCTTGGTAAGCTTGCATAAACCTTATGAAACTTTAAATTTGAGCTTATTTAAGCTTAAATTTAAGAGTTTAAAAAATATTAAGAAAGCTACATTAGTACTGTGAGATTCTTAAGTATTCCAATAACATAAGAAATAGGCCTATTTGGGTATAAAACCGTATGGGTGTACCCTAGGTTACTTTTGGTGTATAATCCAAAAATGACATAATATTTATAACTTTGTTTATCCAAAAAAAAGTTATACTTATTTTTTGTTTTTATTTTATTTTGTATTCAATTAAAAAGTCTGTTGAAGACTAAAGCAGCTGTATATAAGATCATTTGTGGTCTTATGGGTATGTTATACATACCTCACAGGCTCACAATCAATATTCACAACCCCAGTAGAACTACCTAATTTTCCAAATGGATTGGGTAACTGGCCTACCACCACGGAAAATAGAAGCTATAATTTCTTCCTAGTGATTGTTGACAGGTTCAGCAATAGTCAGCCTCTAACTCAAAACCGGAGCACAAGCATGAAAGCAAAATACCATAAACCAATGGTAAAGCCAAGCTACCACCAAAACATGGAACTGAGCCATATCAGCTCAAAAGGTATCAAATGAAAGAGGAAAACAACTGAATCCAAAGTACACAAGTCCCATCATCATAGTACAAGGAATAACAATGTTATTCCTGCTCAAAGTTATTGCTGAGCATAAACCTTATTTTTCACCGTCCATCTGAAATCCAGAGGAAGGGGCTTAACCCCATCAAAGGGGTATTCAGCTTGAAGCTCCAAGTCAGGGCTATCTAATTGTACTAGCCAAATTGATCCAGCACCAGAACTACAGGAGTTATGGCCAAAATAAGGTCAAATAAGGGTGAATAAGACATTCAGCTCTCATCTAGCTTCTACCATTTTAGTGAGATACCTAAAGTGGGTTTCTTTGGGAAAGTGAACAATCAGGGCTATCTGATGGTGCCATCCTTTTCCCCATATCTCATTTAGAACAAAATTTGTGGGGCAAACAAGCTCCATACAGGTTTTAAGCATATCTGTCACAGGGGCTCTTATGGAAGCAAGAGTGGCCTGGCCCTCAGGAGTCAAGAACTCACTTGGAGGGCTCCAAAAGAAGAAAGAAATAAAAATGAATATATTTCTTTAAAGAAGGATAAGAGTAAAGACAAGTATGCCAAAGATAAAAAGAGAAAAGGGAAGCCAATGGCCAAGATGACAAAGAAAGCGTAAAGCCAAAGAGCCAACCAAATGACTCCTCAATTCACTGTTTCAACCTGTCAGAAAGAACAAGGAGTTAGTAAAAGATATGACCACCAATATCCACTGACAGGAGAAGAAGAAAAGGTGCAAATGAATGACTTAAGATTATCAGTATTTACCTTAATAAATGAAAATAAAATAAGGATAAAAATAAATCCAATGTATTAATAACTGGGGAAAAAGTCCCCAGGTGATGGAAGGTGGCCAGTATATGTGAAAAGCTGGAATGCTGATCCTGGAAGGTGAGTCACCTGGCTGTATTGTCTGAATTGGGCCAATAAAGTTATGGAAATCTTGAGAATTGAATTGTGTGACTGAATTCCCCCAGTGGAATATGAATTGGCCCAAATGGGCCAAGGCCATACAGGATGCTTGATCACTACCTGTATGGACCAATTGAGTTGTCCAAGGAATGCTGAGTACTTGATGCCTTGAAAATGATTGAAATAATTGATAACACCTGAGAATTGCCCTTAGAATAGTCCTGATGAGAATTGACAACCAAAGTCCTGCAGGGCCAGGTGGTTGGGGGCCTCAAATGGTCTTCTGGTAGCCGCCAGGGAATTGCCAGACTGAATAGGTGAAAAATCTTCCTTTGAAATTGGTGATAGATTAGGGACTTGGCTTGTAATCACATAATTTGGTCCTGAAAACATCACCATTGGATTTCTGAACAAAAATGGTGCATAATGGCATATTATACCATATATGCACCACTCCTGGATCCTTGAGTGCGGGGTGCATTGAGGAAGGGAAATTCTTCCCCTGAACTTGAGGGGAATATTTGCTTGGAGGTGAGATGGTGGCCTCTGGTGGTTGCCAGAGGCCATGGGCTGAATTTTGGCCACTTGTGGTTCTTGGCCAATTTTGGGTACTAAGGTGTTTTTGCCATTCCTGGGTTGGTTGTTTTTGGGGCCAGAACTGGCTCAGGTGGGCCCACTTGTGGTTTGGGAACCACCTGGCCTTGGGTCTGATGAGCTGCCCCCTTGTCCACTTTTGGTCTCATTTTATTTGGGCCAAAAGGGGCCTAATGGTCCCACGGACTGTGGACCGCGGCAATACAGGCTATACAGGCCTTGTGAAAACCAGAAGCCAGTCCTATGAAGTGAAAAATCTTCACTTCCTCTATGTGGAAAGGTCTAGAAGACTTTTTCACCCAAGTTTAGGATAAAAAGGGGCCTTTTCTCCACCAGAAAAGGTTTCCTCATCCTGCTCTTGGATTTGTATGTAGTAAAGCTGTGAAAAACAGTTATACTCTTGGAAAATAATCAGGTTAAAATTATAATATTAACTATTGTAGTAGTTATTATAGTAAACAAACTGATAATTATTGCACCCAGGGAATTCAACAGTGCACAACTACTATTCCTCAATAGTAAAGCCCTTTATACCTCATTTTCAACCCTTATTGTCATCAAACAATCTTTCTTAATCATATTAACTGTGTCAAAGTCATAGTCAAACCTTGTAATTAGTCTTTTTCAGCTTCATCATAGACTCATCCTGAAATTTTGGGGGCCTGGACATGTTATTTTTGGATTTTTGGACGTTTTTTATGCCAAAAATGAATATTTTCTTTTATTTTCTTTCTTGTGACACTATTGTTTCTTCATTTTAGGAATAAAGAATTCTTTAAAAAATGATATAACACATATCTAATACTTGTTTTTTGAGTAGTATATGACCATATACTATTGTGTTTTTCTATTTTAGTTGCCTTTTTGCATGTTTGATTATGATTTAATCACCACAAAACCATTAATTTTGGCATTTTTTACATATTAAAACATTTAAGCCATCAATAATGTCATTTTTTGTTTAAAAAGGACACCTCTCTTAGTGTAAACCAACAGTATTGGAGGCATGGTTGGGTATATTGATGATTTCAATTGCCCTTTACATAACCAATTTTAAATTACACTTGTTAATTATAATTTAATCAGTGAGATACTGGTATACAAACAGTTTACCAGAAATCCACAAGCTGGATTTTTTTGATGTGTAATTGATAATTTCAATTGCACTGTCATAATAAAAGGGTATAATATAGAAATATATTTCCCAGAGGCCATTCTGAGACATGTAAACAGAATTTTAAGAAGTCTTAACCAACAATAAACCCTCTTTTTTCTGTTTTATCCAGTGGAAGAAAATTTCATACACTTTGAAACCCATTCACAGGCCAACATACCAGTGATACACTCAGAACCAGAGGAAAGCAAGGGGAAAGGAAAGAGGCACAGTGAATGCCTTATCAAAGCTTACAAGTCAACACCAATTGCCACTCAGAGGAGTAGAAAATCACAAAACTCTGCATCAATACAAGGTAAACCAACCTTAATCACTTTTACAGGTAAGATTACAATCATTGAGCCAGTTGTATCGTATAAAGGCAAATTGTTAAAAGCTCCAGACAACAAATTTTTACAAGACACAGTCAAAGGTTAATACCCTAAGAAAATTAAGTTGTTGACTGCTTGCAAACACTGATATTTCACCTGTACACCTCAGAAACCTTGGCATCCCAAGGAACCAGCCAGAGGACCAAGAATACTTGTACAGAACCAGAAGAACTGGCAGGAGACACCTTGGACACAGTGGTGGATGGTAAGAAATTGAGGGAAATCATACCCACTCTTCCATTCACATTCCAATTCAACAGAAACCTCAGACAAGAGGACAGGAAGGATATTCATCAAGTTCTTCAGCTCCACCAACTACTCAAAGACCTTTCTCAATGGAGCATGGACAGAAAGAGGTTCAACCTAGCATTCCACTGGGCAGAACTTGGAGCAAGTTGCCAGAAGATATTTCTTAAAGAGATAGACTTAAAAGACCTTATGGTAATCACCAAAGGTTGGAATCCCACCAGGCAGTTCAGACTTCTGGAAGAGAGGGCAGCCAGGATAAGGTAGAATCAAGCCACTATCCCAGCCATTGAACAACAGCTTACCAAGACAGGGAATACTCAGATTCCTTCAGGCTCACAAGGTGTAGGCCAAACCAGCTCTCCAGTAGCTTCAAACCATTCAGGAACCAACAGATCAGTGGCCAAGAGTCACAATTCTTCACAATCCAGCTAGTTTCCAGGAGAAGACAAGGATACAAGGGAAAAAACAACACCTCTTTCAACCAAAGGCAGAGAGAGTCAGGCCCAATGATGCAGAAGCTTTTGGACTTGGTGAAAGAAGTACACAAGAGCCAGAAAAAATTTCACATACTTCTAGAATCAGTAGACCCATTAATAGAAGTATTACACCCACTCAGACAGAAAATAATGGTGTTATACCTGATAGTAACTTAAACAGTGATAAACTGTGGTTACAAATATCCCAATTTGAAGTGAAAACTCAAGAATCACTTGATGATTTTGAGAGGATAAATGAAAGTTTGCAAAGAAATGAAATCTTACAAGAGGCCACAGTTAAACCCATCCAAGAGAGGTGTGCTCAATTGAGCAAAGCCTCTGAAAAAACCAAAAAAATACTGAATCAAGTCTTTGAAGAGCAAAACCAATGCAAAAGTGAAAGGGACTGTCTGGATCAGGACATGAAAAAAGTTTTAATGTCTACCAAAAAATGAAGCACAACCACAAGGCCATTCTTTGGATTATCAATACCACCAAGAAGACATCAAACCAGATGCGGTATTGGTGAATAAGGCAAGATCTCCATCTCAATACCAAGATAGGGATAATATATCTTATTCTGTGAAGGAAGCCTTGAAACAGCTTCCAGAGGCCTCAAGCTGCCCAAATTTCTCTGGCACAGGAGAATATCATCATATGGAACTCATTGATTATATTCATGGACTCTTCCTTGATGTACCAAGCATACCAGATTACTGGATTACTGCTAGACTTAATACAGAATTGAAAGGTGATGCTATTATATGGTACACAGAGATGAAGGAAATTAATGGCAGAAGAAACTACCCATGGTGGAAGAGTCAGATTATCCAAAAGTACAGCAATGGTGACCATGTCATTTGAAAATGACAAATACTCTTTGGAAAAAGATCCATATTAGTGGTGTCTTGGAAATTCTAAAATACTTGAAGCCATTGATCCTCAAATGAACATTCAGATGAGGAATCATAAACTCCTGACAAAAATGCCAGGAGAACTAGAGAATGCAGTGGAATGCAGATTCAACCAAAATATTATTCCCCATATAAAAGCAGTGTTTTCAAAGATAAACAACCTTTCAGGGTGAAGCTCAAAGACAAACCCAGAGAAAGGGTGGGAGAAGTGGTAAGAAGAAGAATTCTTGTCACAGCTGTGGCTCAACAGACCATTATGCCAACAAATGTCCAGAGGCAAAGAAGAAAGTCTATTCCATTGAGAACGTCCCAGAGGAGGAATCTTCCACAAAGGATTCTGAATCAGACTCTATGGATGATTCCATCAGATAAAAATGTGATGATGACTTAGACCCAAGAGAAGAACTTCTAGGTGAATAAAAATAGTAAACACCACTGAAAATTAAGGAAATACAGTTGGAAGAAGCCATGCCACAGGACACTGTAAAGAAAAGCTTGTGTAAACACACACAAGATGCACAGACATTCCTAGTTACACCAACTAAAGTAATAGCATACTTACATGGGACAGCTACACATATGGCTGTGTGTATTTACAATGCTCAACACCCATTCATCATTTACAGTGGAGCACACTGCTCAATAGAGGCCAGAAATTATCTTGATCACCACTGCCCAAATGGGAAAAAACAGCTCTTTCCAACCAAGGAAAAGGCCTTCGAAAGTGCATCAAAGAAGATGTCATCCATTGGGAAATTTATCAAAGAAGGTGTCATCCATTGAGACACTTATCAAAGAGATAATTATACCCCATAGGAAAGGTAATTTCAGACTCAATCCAGAGTCTGTTTTCCTTGAATATTCCCACATCCAAGGGTTTTTACTGGAGACAGATTACCAGAGGATGAATAGCATTGATATTTACAATAGTAAAAACAGGAATATTCCTATTGGTATAAACAAGGAAAAGCAATTTTCACTTGAAATATACAAAATATCTACCCATTACCCTCTAAAAGGATTACTGAATGAATTCAGGGTGGGAAAATTCAGTACTACCCTTACCAGTAAACAAGAACTTAGTTTACTGCAGAGGATGAGGAAAAGTAGACCAGCATTTGCCATTGGTGAAGAACCATTAGGCAAAATCAGAGGCCGTGATATAGAATTATATCCAGATGTGGAAAGGCCCTATCCACCCATGCTGAGAAGACCTCCATACCAAGAAAGTCTGGAAACTAGGAAGGAAGTTGAGAAACACATCAACAAACTCCTAGAAATGGATGTCATCAGGAAGATATGATAAAATGAAATAGTGGAAATAACCATTCCTGTCCTTATCACCAGGAATGATGGCAAATCTGGGTTTTTTGTCTATTTCAGAGTGCTGAATAACTACACAAAAGAAGACAGGTACCCTTAACCTAGGATACCTCATTCCCTGGATAAACTAACAAAAGCCAAATACATAAAAAAGGTGGATTGTATGAAAGGCTTTCACCAGAATGGATTGAAACCAAACTCCATCAAATTACTCAGAATTCCATGCCATATGGGCATATATGAGTACACCATGATGCCATTTGGCAACAAAGATGTACCAGCCCACATACAAAGGATTATGGACACAATATTTTGAGAAGAAATATTGGAAGGCTGGATGGTAGTATATATTTATGGTATAATTATATACTCAGAGACAAGGGAAGACCATGTGAAGTACATATACAGAGTACTAAGTAAATGCACACCCATCAATCTGAAAATTTCACTTAAAAAGTGCAATTTTGGCAAACAACAATTTCTGGCACTGGGACACAAAGTCTCAGGTCTTAGTCTGGGCATAGACCAGAATAAAGTAGCAGCAGTACTGCAGAAGCCAATACCAAAGAAAATCAAATAAATGCAAGATTTCCTTGGGTTTGCTAGCTACTACAGAAATGTAAGATGTGACTATGAAACTGTTGATAATATCACTATTTCATCAACAGTACTGTGTCTGTTCTTATGAAATATAATAATAAAATATTATTATAACCACAATTGAATAATTAAAGAATTATTTCTTTCACGTGTTAAGCACTACTAGTTATTTTAACAGTGAGCAAGTAATTGTCTACAAGAATCAATTAAAAGAAGATTTGAATAATAAAACCTCTTTTATTAAAATAATAAAATTATTTTAATATATAATTATCTTTTGCAAGAATAATTATAATGATAGTTCTTGAAGAAAACTAATTTTAGAGAAAAACTTTAAGAATTAAAAATAAATCACTCACTAATATCCGAAAGAACTTATTGAAAGATAAGATAGAGAGATTTGACGTGGAACTGTGGATTTTTAGGATCAAAATGCATTCATAACAGTATTACAACAAGATATGGTTGGATTCTATGATTTCACGTCTTTCTGATTGATTCTGAAAGATTTAAAACACTTAAGAATAGCTGTAACTAATACTTACTTTTTGGTAATAATGATTTAAAATGATAATACAGTTCTCCATTAGTCCTGGAAGTTTCAGAAAGATTCATTAAGAATTGTATTTTTAATGAATTTTTGAAGTTTTTACCTCATTTCTACATAGAATTGCCAATATCAGTGTTTCACTGGTTGCTATGAGGTAAATCAATTGATACAAGTCCAAAAAGGGTTATAATTAGTCTTTTGGGGTTTATCCATGGAAAATCTCTAAGAATTGACATGGTTACAGGAGTCTAAGTAGCTTTTTACCTCCTTGGCATGTCAAAATAGCAGGTTATTTGCTATTTTCTTAAGTTTTACTGTAGTTGTAACATGGTTCCCAAGTTCCCAAAAGGTTTTAGTTTGCCGATTAGGCTAAGACCAACCATCAATCCAAGCTTTGGAGCTGTCCACGCCTCTGAGGCCTCAGAAGTTGGGTACCCTGGCTCTCTTTGATGTCTTTTGTCCCCCTTGCCTATTCTTCACGTCAAAATAGAAATTTAAGCTTCAAGTGAGATATCCACTATGGGTGTACCAAAAGTCCATGTAAGAATAACATGATATTAAGTGCTCAAAACATGCATAACACTATTCTTAGTGTATATGTAAAATGAGATTTCTCACATTCCCATTATTTTGGCGTGAAATTAAGAAAAACAAAATTTTTTACGGATATTTTATGTGGTATTGATGATGTGGTATTGAAGTATTTTCCATTTTACCACCTCAAAGAGTTAATTTGAGCTTATTCACTCTATGGAGCTACCCTAGGTGAATTTTTGTGTAGAATCCAAATCTGGTCTTAAATCCATGAATTTACTTACTCAATAAAAATTTATTCATCTTTTCTGAAAACAAAAATGAAGAATTTTGGATATATGCATGACTTATGAGTTATGCATAATTCAAAATTTATTTGTAAGATAATTGTGGCCTATTTGGGTATGTAAAATATACATCAAGGCTCACATTCCCTACCACCAAAAAATAAAATTGTACTACAATTTTATCAATGGTAGAAATAATAAGAAGCCCAAAAGGGGGGTTAATGTCCACTGTCCAACCTCTTACATTACTCATATCAAGTAATATAAAGCACATTTATAGACACATTCAGGCTTGTGGCCTTCTTTCATGTCTAAATCTTCTCAAGAGTTTATCTGAGTCAGGTATATCTGATTCTCCCAGCCATTCATCTTTGTGAGCCTTTGAGATATGACCACATACCCAATAAGGTCACAAAAAATACTCAGAATAATTATAACTTTAATATAATTATATTAAAATTACTTAGAATAATTATACATTAAAAATAATTACTTAAAAATACAAAAAATACCATAAATTGGTACAAAAATTGGTTTAACTTCAAAACCAATGAATCAACATGTAAAATAAACTGTACCATTGGATTCCCCATGGAAAAATACACATATACCATTTTTATGGCATATCTGTAAAGTCAATATTTAGGGAATTATAAGGTATAATACCTTATAAAAACCATAAAACCTTATTTATCTCAAGAACTAATGAAACAACATGTGAAATAAATTGTACCAGTGCATTCCCCACAAAACTCCACACATAAAACAATTAATAAGCTAATTTCCAAAGCTAATACTTAAGGAATTAACCTAAATATATGCACTTTTTTGGTCAACGCATATATTCAAGGATCATAGCTAATATCTCCTAAACTATACATGATAGAATGATGAACCAAAAATAAAGTTACCACGTAATTACTGTAAGAACACAGATATGAACTTTATTTTACAAATTATAAACAAGGTTAAAACCTATGATGAAATATTGATAAAAATCAACAGAGCTGTTGACTACTTTGTTGTGAAAGTGTTCCAAACTTAAAAAAAAGTATACAGTTGGATTCTACTAGTTCATTCGTGAAGAATGATGTAATTTGTATTATTAAATTTAGGGTATAACCCCCTGAAATAAAGGTTTGAAGTTTAAAATATTGAATTTAGACAGAAAAGATGAGTTACAAGAAAAATCATCAAAATTAGAGTTTTGATGATGTAATGAAAAGCTCTTGGCAGCATAGTAAGGTTATGCCAGGCTATCATTATTCACTCTCTGAATTGCTGTAGCATGTAAATCTTAAAAGTTATTGAGGATCAAAGTTTGAGCTTAATTTGAGCAGTTATGATCACTCACTGTAACCTTAATTTAAGTTTAACAGTCTTAAGAGTGATAAAATTGGTGAATACTATTATTTTATGATTAAAACTAATAAAATCCACGAAATTTGGGGTTCTTCCAAGCCTCTGATGTCATCAACTTTAGAGTTATAGTGATAACTCTAAATAATGGTGTAATAATGATGTAATATGGTTTGATAATGATGTAATCATCTCCAAACCTTGAAATTGATCAATTCCAGTGGATATGATCAGTACACGTCTACTAGAAGCCTGTTGGACTCTAGGAGGGAGGTATTTACTATAAATAGAGCTCTTTTTACTCTGCTTTCCCCTCAGATGCATCAAAAACATTAAATCAATCAAATCAAAGGTAATTTCTTTATTCTTTATATATAAAACTATTATATTATTAAAGACCAAAGACCACCTTGCTATAATCATCTATTTTGACGTGATTAAATCATTTATTTAATTGTTTTTGTTAAAAATCTCTCTAAAAACTCATTTCCACGTAAAAATCCAGAATAATTTGTAATTTTCTTTATTTTTATTGTAAATACAATTTGAAAAAGTTGTATTTATATTTTTTGGCGTAAAATATTTCAAAATTATTATATTAAGTGTTAAAAGTAGGTTGTTTTCTCTTATTATAATAATTTCTCTATTATTACTCTCTTAATAATTCTTTAATTAATATAAATAGTATTTATATTAATTCACAACTTTAATATTAGTAATATTATTGTTATTAATAAAAAACAATTTTTTACGCCTTTATTATTTGTTTGTAACAATAATAAAGAGCTTTTTAAGTATATTATTTATTTTATATTAATATATTTATTTATTATATTATATTTTCATAATATATATTATATTTTTATATTTATTTAATAATATAATTATTTTACGCCATAATAATAATAATTATTTATTATTATTATATTTTTAATCTTATTTATTCAATTCGTAGGACATTCAGAGTACAATAAGTAATAAATTAGTAATTTTTACTTATTGTTTCATAGTCAAACCTTACAATCTTCATGTACTGGAATTCTATATCTGACAAGATATTCTCTCTGATCTTTACCCCTAAGTCTCCTTTCTTTTCTGAATTTCTTTATCTTTTTGTCTTCATTCTGTTCCACTGGTGGGACAGTTAAAGGAGTTGGGTTCCTTAGAGGAAACAATTCCTTATCAGCTGGTTGATAAGGTTTTATCTAGCTGACTGGAAAAGTGGGGTGTTTATTTTCCAATTCACCACTCAATTCCACTTGAACTGCATTGGTTCCATGTAAGGCAACAATAACAAAAGGTCCTAAATAAAAATCTTTGAGTTTCTTTGGGCCTTTGATATTATTAAAATTCAAGGTTTAGACTAGAACTAAGTCCCCTACTTTGAAGTCTGGTACTTTATGACTCTTATCCCACTTGTGTTTTGCATAGTCAAAACCATCATTCATACTTTATTTTTCATGATGTTTTACTTTATCAAGCATTATCTTGAAGCTGCAAGCTGTAGGGTGGATGTCAATCAAGTCTTTCCTTAGTGTTTCTGCTGGGAGTCTTGGATTCCATCCTTTTTCTAACATAGCAGGAGTTTGTCCTGTGGAAGAATGGACTGATGTCTTGTATACCAATTCTAATGCAGGTATCAAAGTGCACCAGTCATGGATAAAGCCATCTGAGTCTTGAAATTCTAACCCATAAGCACAAAATCTCCTTATCATGTCTTCTAAAGTTTGAATCATCCTCTCTGCTAGCCCATCTGTCTGAGGGTGATATGCTGTAGAGAATGACAACTTAGCCCAAACAATCTATGAAGATTGGTCCAAAGTGAAGATGTGAACTTGAGATCTCTGTCACTTATGATATTCTTAAATAAGCCTGTATGAGAGATAACTCTACTCCATAGAAGAACAGCTGTGTGCATAGCAGTGTCATCTTTATGACATGGTAAGAATATGGAGTTTTGCTATATCTGTTTACAATGACTAAACAAGCATTATAACTTTTGTCACTACTTGGAGGAAGTGCTGTGACCAAATCCATCTGAACAACTTCCCATGGGGATTTTGGTTCTTGAATATGGATCCTAAGTCCAAATTTCTTGTCTGTACTCCTGTTTGCTTTTTGGCATCTGTCACAGGTATGGCAATATTCAATGGTTTCTTTTCTCCAAGATGGCCACCATGCACAGTTCTTCACTTTTTCAAGTGTTCTGTCCTCTGACAGGTTTCCAGAGTAGATGCTATCATGGCATTCATGAAGAATTGTATTGATAAGCAATCTGCTGCATAATGTCATTACACAAGAATGTTTGGTTCTGTGGTAAATAATCCCATCAAACAAGTGAAATCTCCCTTCAGAATAGGAATTTCTCCAAACTTCATATAGTGCATTGACCAAAGATGCATCTTTGCAGTCTTTATCTAATAAAGAAGTCAAGATATGGCAATTCTTGTCTTGCTTATATCATTCTCTGACCTTTTCAAAGAATTCAGTCCCAATATCAGTTATATTAATCCCTTCAATTGGAATCTGTGGTTCAGCTTCCAAGGGTACATAAGCTGGGTTATCAGGAGTGTTGGCTAATGCCCACCTGCTCAGTCCATCAGAAGTCTTTTGAATTTTTCCTACTTTGTGGACTATAGTCATGTTTCCTCCATATTCTTGAATGGCTATTTGCCATCTCAACATATGTCTGTTGGGAGTTTTCATGTTAAGAAGTGATTTTACTGCATTACAGTCAGTTATCACTTCAAAAACACTGCCATCAAGATAATAGTGTAATTTCTCAAGTGCCCATACCAAACATAAGCACTCCATTTTGCTTGCACCATATCTGGCTTCTGTTGGTTTGATTTGCCTTGAGATGTAACAAACTGGTCCTTCTGTAGGTTTGTCATCAACAATTTGGACTTGATTTAGGGCTGCCCCTAATTCATCTCCACATGCATCAATGTACAATTTGAAAGGAATATTCCAGTCAGGCATGAGTAGTAAAGGTGCTTCTGTAAGAGCTCTCCTTATCTTCTCATAAGCTTTAATTCTCTCCTGTGTCATCTCAAATCCAGTCTGTTAATCACAGAGTCTATAAAGTGACTTGGCTAGAACTGCAAAGTCTTTCAAGTGTTGCCTATAATAGCTGGCAAACCCAAGAAAAGACATCATTTCTTTTTTATTCTAGGGTATTGGCTTGAGTAACACTTCTGCTACTCTGTTTTTGTCAATACCCAAGCTTAAGCCAGAAACAATATGTCCTAAGTCTTTGAGCTCTTCAAAACCAAAATTGCATTTCTTAAGTGAAATTTTCGTGTTCACTTCTGCAACCTTGTGAAGTACTCTTGCACGTCTTTCAAGGTTCAAAGACCATGAATCAGAAAATATGATAATATCATCAATATAAATGATAAGCCATCCTTCAGACGATTCTGTGGGAAAGATTGTATTCATCATTCTTTGATAATGGGATGGAGAATTTTCAATGCCAAATGGCATCCTAAGATACTCATAAATACCACAGTGAGTGATAATCCTAAGTAATTTCTTAGCTTTAGGCGTCAGAACATTCTGATGGAAACCTTTTAATGCATCCATTGATGTTATATACTTGGCTTTAGACAATTGAGTCAAGGTTTCTTGAATTCTAGGGATTGGATACCTATCTGGAACTGTGTAGGTATTCAATGCTCTGAAATCTCCAACCATTCTTGACTTGTCATTATGCCATGAAATAATAACAGGTGTTTTCACTTCAACTTCCTCATTATGGCCTACTTTTCTTAGTAAACCAAGTTGGATTAACTCTTGGATATGTTTTTCCAAGGCTTCTCTAGCTCTGGGACTGGCTGGATAAGCTGGTCTTTTAAGTACTGGAGGATATTGCCTGTCAATATTAAGAGTAATATCAACTTCATGTCCCCTTATAGAACCTAATGGTTCATTATCAGAGGCAAATTCATTATTGTATGTGTATAACACATTAATAAGTTCATTCCTCATCTTTGGTGACAATGATGGATTAATTTGTGCTTCAACAAGTTGATTAGACACAAATTCATCTTTGTAAGTATCCTTGACAGAATATACTACAGATATTTGTTTTGGTATATTGGAAAAAGCAAATTTTTGTCTTTTGTTATCCCCAATTGTGAAATATCTGTCTTTATGGTTATTGATATCAATACCATAAATATTCAAGTAACCATTTCCAAGAATGATGTGCTGAGATGTGCAATTTTCCATTACCACAATCTTCCTTTTCCTCCTCACACTTCCTGCTGGGTGTGGAAATACAAGATTAGTGTCTAATATACCCAAGGGGTACATATTGTTACTGGCACTACTAAATTGCACAGCTTCTATTGGTAATAGATGGTTTTTCAATTCAGGAAGTATAATTTGGAGATAATCTTTGCCTACACAAGTGCAAAATGCCCCTGTACCCAAATTTACTTTGGCTTCAATATCACTCATAAAAACTGATGTGATACAGGATGCTCCAGCAGTGTAACCTTTTCCTCTAGCAGGTTTTGTTTTACACATTCTGGCATCTTGGATATCTATCAGGTTGCAGCAATGCTCACTGTACTGTGGCAAGTGGGTATGGACTTCTGTGACCTCAAAGAAAGCTGTAGTGTTTTCAATGGGATAGTCCTCTGTTGGTGTATCTTCAGAGACTGCAGAATCTTGATCAGACTCCTCTTTCTCTTCAGTACACTGAATTTCCTCAATGACTTGAACTTCATTGATTTTTGTCTTCTTGGTGCAGGTGTTTGCTAAATGTGAAGTACTTCCACATTTTGGCACTTTAAGACAGGTCTTTCTGGTCTTTTATCTTCTCTGGGAATCTTTGGGACCATCTTGGATTCCATAGGGATTCTAGTCCAAGTTTTACCAATTTTTGTTCTGGTAATGATATCTTCCATTGCATTAATGTAGTCCTCTGTTGAACAGGGTTCTACACATCTGCTTTTGATAGCATGTTCCAGTTCTCCTCCACACTTTCTTAATACCTTCATATTAATCATAGTGTCAGACATATCTGGGTGTAAAGCAGATAATCTGTCTTTTTGTTTGAAGAACCAAGTAAGTGCTTTATCTTTCTCCAAGTTAAAAATGGCATTTTCAAAAGCATTTTCCATTTTAAACCTCCAAGAATTGTTGGCCCATTTGTTAATCACCTCTGATTTCCACCAAGAGCAATAATGTTTTCCATGATCCATTCTCATCTTGTAATACCATTTCTTTGCAGTTCTGGTAAATAGAGAGTGTAATTTCCCCACTATGATTTCATCAGGTATATTAAAGTCTTCCTGTAACATATCAATAGTCCTGATGAACTCAATATGGTTATATTCTCCTTCACCAGAGAATGTTGGCCATTCTTCTAATTTGGGAATATCTTTGACAGAGACAACATTTTCTCCTAGAAGTGGGGTAAAACTTCCTTTAAGAGAAAGTTTTTCTTCAGTCAAAAGTGTAGAATGTCTTGGCATATGTGGTTCATAATTTTTATGAATTTTTTCTACATTTGCAATGATTTTATTCTTTAACTCCTGCCTTTCACTGTCACTTTTTGCTAAATGTGTAGCAAACTGATTGGTATTTAAGACTATCTTCAAGACATGATCTTGTAGAATTTGAAGTTGATCATTCATGTTAAAAATAGAAAGATCTTCCATTTCATCATTCTGAATCTGGAATGAACTCGCAATTCTGCTACAAGCATTTATAATTGAATCTAATTCGACATTTGTCAATTCATACCATTCAGTATATTTTTGTCATGTTTTTTCAATTCATTAATATCTGATGTTATTTTCGTTAACTTTGAATGAAGTTTACCAATTTCTACATTAATACTACTTTGTACATGATTTATTTGCGTGGAAAGGTCCTGTTCATCCTTTCCTTCTCCTTGGCTGTGAATTCCATGAGAGTTCTGGCCATGTTGAACACACTGTCCACTGCTGTAAGATGTGACTATGAAACTGATGATAATATTACTATTAATCAACAGTACTATGTCTGTTTTTATGAAATATAATAATAAAATATTATTATAGCCACAATTAAATAATTAAAGAATTACTTCTTTCACGTGTTAAGCACTACTAGTGATTTAACAGTGAGCAAGTAATTGTCTACAAGAATCAATTACAAGAAGATTTTAATAATAAAACTTCTTTTATTAAAATAATAAAATTATTTTAATATATAATTATCTTTTGCAAGAATAATTATAATGATGATTCTTGAAGAAAACTAATTTTAGAGAAAAACTTTAAGAATTAAAAATAAATCACTCACTAATATCCCAAAGAACTTATTGAAAGATAAGATAGAGAGATTTGACGTAGAATTGTGGATTTTAAGGATCAAAATGGATTTATAACAGTATTACAACAATATATATTTGGATTCTATGATTTCACGTCTTTCTGATTGATTCTGAAAGATTTAAAATACTTAAGAATAGCTGTAACTAATACTTACTTGTTAATAATGCTTTAAATGATAATAAGATGATGATGTGGAAAAAACAGCAAGAGGAGGCCTCTTTTAAGTCAACAACAGCTCACAGAGGCGTGCCATGGAGCAAACTGAAAAACCAGTGAGTGAGAAAACAATAAACCTTTTTGGATTATTGATTGCATCATCTGTTGTCACGTGAGATTATCATAATCACTTAATTGATGCTTTTATGTGACTACCAACCTCAATATGGTTGAGAATAAAACGAGTAAAATCTGTAAATCTTCTTTTATTCCAAAATAATCATTGATTTCTCAAAGTTATCAATGTTATTGCCAACCTCATCACAGGTTGTAATTACTTTGAATTTTTGAAGATTCAGTGTTTCATGTAGAATAGTCAAAAATGGACTGTAAGTAACACTTTCAATTTTACTAGTAAAGCTGTAATTCTTTTTGGTTTTACCACAGATAATACAGCTCTGCATTGGTCCTGAAAGCTTCAGAACGATTCATAAAGAATTGTATTTTTAATGAATTTTTGAAGTTCTTACCTCATTTCTACATAGAATTGCAAATATCAGTGTTTCACTGTTTGCTATGAGGTAAATCAATGGATAAAAGTCCAAAAAGGGTTTTAATTACTCTTTTGGGGTTTATCCAAAGAAAGTCATTAAGAATTGACATGGTTACAGGAGTATAAGTAGCTTTTTACCTCCTTGGCATGTCAAAAGAGCAGGTTATTTGCTATTTTCTTAAGTTTTACTGAAGTTGTAACATGGTAACCAAGTTCCCAAAAGGTTTTTGTTTACCAATTAGGGCAAGATCAGCCATGGATCCAAGCTTCGGAGCTGTCCACGCCTCTGAGGCCTCAGAAGTTGGGTACCCTGGCTCTCTTTGATGTCTTTTGTCCCCCTTACCGATTTTTCACGTCAAAATAGAAATTTAAGCTTCAAGTGAGATATCCACTATGGGTGTACCAAATGTCCATGGAAGAATACCATGATATTAAGTGCTCAACACATGCATAACACTATTCTTAGTGTATATGTAACATGGGATTTCTCACATTCCCATTATTTTGGCGTGAAATTAAGAAAAACAAAACTTTTCACGGATCTTTTATGTGGTAATGATGATGTGGTATTGAAGTATTTTCCATTTTACCACCTCAAAGAGTTAATTTGAGCTTATTCACTTGATGGAGCTACCCAAGGTGAATTTTTGTGTAGAATCCAAATCTGGTCTTAAATCCATGGACTTAGTCACTCAATAAAAAGTTATTCTTCTTTTCTGAAATAAAAAATGATGAATTTTGGATATATGCATGACTTATGAGTTATGCATAATTCAAAATTTAATTTCAAGATAATTGTGGCTTATTTGGGTATGTAAGATATACCTCAAGGCTCACAACTGCTGAAGGCTCCAATTTGGGGATCCTGTACCCTTGTGGGTAAGGTCTGTGCCAATTGGCTTTGCCTTTGCCCTTGCCTTGATGGTTCTTGGGACCTCTCTGCTTCTTCTGAGGTCCTTTGGGCTTATCTTTGGACACTTCTGGAGCTGGTTTGGAGCTGGTAGACACCACTGGGGCCTCTGTCTCCAAAGCTTGAGTCATTTCCAGTTCCTCTGGTCTATGGATAAAAGAATTCGGTTCTTCAACCAATTCTTTATCTTTTTGACCTTGTCTTTGCAAGACAGGGGGCTCCATCCTCCTAAGAGTTCTATGGTCTTCTCCTGACCCAGAAAGCTCTTGATGTGTAAGTAGGAGTTCATGGGCCCCTGCCAAAGGCTTGGGCATATTTCCCACTCCTCTTCTTTGGCTGCTCTGAACCAATTATTGTATTGGCATTGATATTGTAAGGTTTGTCTATGAAACTCTTGATAATAGTAGCAAAATCAAGAGTACTATGACTGTCCTCAGTAGAAATATATAATATAACAAAATATTATAACCAAAAATTTAAATATAATTATTAAAAATAATTTTATAAAAAAATAAATTTAATTATTATTATAAAAATATAATAATAAAAAAAAATATAATAATTATAATAAATTATAATTATTCTATTATTGTTGTAGTCACTGACAGTTATAGCAATAAGAAATGTAAAGCTCTTAATGACACAATTACACGTGGAAAATATCAATATTACCCACTTATAAATAATATAAATATTCTTTATAAAAGAATTAAACACACACTGTGTAGAATTAATTCTTATAGAATAAAAAATTCTATATAAAAAAACTAATACTAGATAAAAAATATATATAACTTTAGAGAAAAACTTACTTATAATATTTATTTCACACAACAAGTCAAACAAGAACAGTTATTATATTAAATAAGAATTATAAGTTAAAAACATGCCAAAAATCAATATTTTTAAAGATAAAACAACTTTTTAAAATAAAAATTATGATTAAAGAGTTTTTAAGAGGAATTTGTGGATTTTAAAAGATATTTAAGATGATAATTTTATAATATAAAATATATTATTGATGATTACAACAATAATCTGAATTCTATGATTTCAATTCTTTAATTTACAATTAATAAAGAATAAAATAACTTAAGAATTACTTTAATAATAAGATTTTATAAATAATAAAACTTTACCTGTTTAAATTTCTAATATGATTGGATTGATAATGAATGATGGACAAAAACAGTGATGAAATGACTCTTTTTATGTCTTCAGAGCAGCTCATGATTCATAATGAATATAGAGGGCGTGCTCAGGTCAAAACTGAAAAACCATACTTAAAAAAAAAGTTCTTAGCTTAAGGCAACTTGTTTTTAATTCCAATTTAAAGTTACCAGTGTTATTCTTAACTCCACGTAACTTTAATCCTCATTTAAACTAATTATTTTAAGTTTTCAATATAAATAAACTTATTTATATTAAATTTCATCACATGAACAACTTAAAAATAGAGTTTCAAGCAGAAATCTCTTAAACTCAATTTTTAAATAATTTTTAAAGAAATCATCATTTTCTTTGAGCTGAATTAAAAGAGTAAATTTCCGGTCTAATTACCAAGGAAATTTCTTTATAAAAGATACTTGGAATTTGATTTATATGTAGATAATAATAAATTCTAAGCTGTGTGAAAGTTTCAAGCAAATCCATTAAGAATTGAATTTTCAATGAATTTTTGAATTATTGTTATTTTTTCATGTAAAATGGCAATACACACCAAACCTTCGCTTTTGATAAGGTTTTAATACTTTTAAATTTAAAGTTTTAAGCTTATTTAAGGTTTTTAAGCTTCATTAAGCTTTGACAGCTCTTAAAACCTTGATTTCAAGGCTGCATATTGGGATTTACCCTTTGGCAGCTTGAAATTCCTGTCCAAATTGGGATAAAACCAGTTTAAACCTTAAGGTTGGATCAAAGTCTAATCTTAAAGCTTAAATAAGGTTGAAAATCCTCCAATACAGGTGGACAACCTTAATTGAATCATTGCAGATCCAAAAAGTTGGGTACCCCAGCTCTATTTTGTCTTTGTCCTTTGTCCCACCTTTTTGCGTGGATTTTGCCCTTTTATTTATTTAAAGCCATACCATGGCTTTAAACCCTTTTAAATTGGGCTCATGCAGGATTTACATTCTGTATGGCAAATCCTTAGCCAATTCAGTAAATATACACCACACCTCAATTTTAACTAAAATTTTGGTAAGTTTGCATTAACCTTATGCACCTTTAAATTTAAGCTTATTTAAGCTTAAATTTAACAATTTTAAAAAAATGTTAAAAAAGCTAAATTAGTACTGTGAGATTCTTAAATCTTCTCATAACACAAGAAATAAGTGTTTTTGGGTATAACACCTTATGGATGTACCCTAGGTCATTTTTGGTGTGGAATCTAAAAATGACATAATATTTATAACTTCCTTTATCCAAAAAAAAGTTATACTTATTTTTTGTTATTTTTTATTTTGAATTCAACTAAAAAGTCTGTTTAAGACAAAATTAACTGTTTATACAATCATTTGTTGCCTTATGGGTATGTTATAAATACCTCACAGGCTCACAGATATATTTCTATTGCTGCCACTTGAAAATGGTTCAGCCCTGGAAATATTGTCATGAATCAGTTCAGGCTCAGAATTCACGTCAAAACTGTGGGTACAGAGCTTGGGGAATGGGGGGCAACTCTGGCATCCTCCAAATGTGTCTTTCTTGTGGAAGACTTGGCACTTCTGGATTTGGTCTTGCCTCTTCCTTGTCCACATCCATCTGGTTGGACTGAATAGTTGCTTCCATTTCTGGTATGCACCATTTTCACGTCAATTTAAAGATAAAAGGTGAAAATATAAGATAAAATACACACCTTTTGGTGGAAATTTAATCTTTTCTGAGTTGAATAAGGTGCCTCTTTTAGCAATTTGTACCTCAATACTGTCTTCAGATTCTGGACCAGTGATATATCTTTTACTGAGTCTGTTGCCAGCTGCACAGTATTTGATTAAAGACACTAGAAAAAATTATAAAAGAGACAAAATTATTTTTTGTACTTTTTAAAATATTTTTGAAAATTTTTTATAAGTTTTATATTTTTTAATATTAAAAAATTATTCTTTTTAAAGAAAAAAATTAAAATTCAAGATTTTGAATTAAAATTAATTCAGCGTAATTGAAAGAATAATTTTATAAGTTTTTGGATGTGATAAGCCACGTGTAAAAACAGTATAAAATTAAACCAAATTCCTCAATGAAAAAGATTTCCAAAACAATTTCAAAAATAAAAATTATTTTAACTTTAAAGTGAGAGAAAAAATTAATAAATTAATATATTTTAGAACTTAAAAATATATTAATTAAGGGTACAAGGTTCAAAAAACATGGCCAGGCCCCCAAAGGTAAGATGTGAATATGAAAATGTTGATAATATCACTATTTAATCAAAAGTACTTTGTCTGTTCTTATGAAATATAATAATAAAATATTATTATAACCACAATTCAATAATTAAAGAATTACTTCTTTCACGTGTTAAGAACTACTAGTTATTTTAACAGTGAGCTGGAAATTGTCTACAAGAATCAATTACAAGAAGATTTTAATAATAAAACTTCTTTTATTAAAATAATAAAATTATTTTAATGTATAATCATCTTTTTCAAGAATAATTATAATGATAATTTTTGAAAAAAACTAATTTTAGAGAAAAACTTTAAGAATTAAAAATAAATCACTGACTAATATCCCAAAGAACTTATTGAAAGATAAGATAGAGAGATTTGACGTGGAATTATTGATTTTTAGGATCAAAATAGATTTATAATAGTATTACAACAATATATAGTTGGATTCTATGATTTCACGTCTTTATGATTGATTCTGAAAGATTTAGAACACTTAAGAATAGCTGTAACTAATACTTACTTGTTGGTAATAATGATTTAAAATGATAATAAGATGATGATGTGGAAAAACAGCAAGAGGACGCCTCTTTTAAGTCAACAACAGCTCACAGAGGCGTGCCATGGAGCAAAATAAAAAACCAGTGAGTGAGAAAACAATAAACCTTTTTGGATTATTGATTGCATCATCTGTTGTCACGTAAGATTATCATAATCACTTAATTGATGCTTTTACGTGACTACCAACCTCAATATTGTTGAGAATAAAAGGAGTAAAATCTGTAAATCTTCTTTTATTCCAAAATAATCATTGATTCCTCAAAGTTATCAATGTTATTGCCAACCTCATCACAGGTTGTAATTACTTTGAATTTTTGAAGATTCAGTGTTTCATGTAGAATAGTCAAAAATGGACTGTAAGTAACACTTTCAATTTTACTAGTAAAGCTGTAATTATTTTTGGTTTTACCATAGATAATCCAGCTCTCCATTGGTCCTGAAATCTTCAGATTGATTCATAAAGAATTGTATTTTGAATGAATTTTTGAAGTTTTTACCTCATTTCTACATAGAATTGCAAATATCAGTATTTCACGGGTTGCTATGAGGTAAATCAATGTATAAAAGTCGAAAAAGGGTTATAATTAATCTTTTGGGGTTTATCCATGGAAAATCATTAAGAATTGACATGGTTACAGGAGTATAAGTAGCTTTTTACCTCCTTGTCATGTCAAAATAGCAGGTTATTTGCTATTTTCTTAAGTTTTACTGAAGTTGTAACATGGTAACCAAGTTCCCAAAAGGTTTTAGTTTACCAATTAGGCCAATATCAACCATGGATCCAAGCTTTGGAGCTGTCCACACCTCCGAGCCCTCAGAAGCTGGGTACCCTGGCTCTCTTTGATGTCTTTTGTCCCCCTCGCCTATTCTTCACGTCAAAATAGAAATTTAAGCTTCAAATGAGATATCCACTATGGTTGTACCAAAAGTCCATGTAAGAATACCATGATATTAAGTGCTCAAAACATGCATAACACTATTCTTAGTGTATATGTAACATGAGATTTCTCACATTCTGATTATTTTGGCATGAAATTAAGAAAAACAAAAATTTTCATGGATATTTTATGTGGTATTGATGATGTGGTATTGAAGTATTTTCCATTTTACCACCTCAAAGAGTTAATTTGAGCTTATTCACTCTATGGAGCTACCCTAGGTGAAATTTTGTGTAGAATCCAAATCTGGTCTTAAATCCATGAATTTACCTACTCAATAAAAAGGTATTCATCTTTTCTGAAATCAAAAATGATGAATTTTGGATATATACATGACTTATGAGTTATGCATAATTTAAAATTCATTTTGAAGATAATTGTGGCCTATTTGGGTATGTAAAATATACCTCAAGGCTCACAAGAAACCACATCAAAAGCATTTCCAACATAACTAGTAGTCTATACAATGTATGTTCAAAAGATGTAGGTTTTGAAATTACCAAGGAAAGAAGATATGCATATGAGAGGATCAAAAATGAACTCACAAATGCACCTGTGCTCATCTTACCTGACTTTGAACTACCATTCAAGTGATTCATAGATGTAGCATGTAGCCAAGCTTTAGGAGAAGCCCTTCACCAGAGACAAATTGTAGATAGTGAACAAAGGGAGGGAGTAATATGCTACATCTCTAGGAAACTGAAAGATCCAGAAGCTAGGTATGGGGCCACCTAGAATGAATGTCTATGCTTTGTCTGGGCTCCAGAGAAATTTCACCATTGTTTGGAGGGTGTAGTCTTTGAAGTCTACACAGACTGCACAGACTTGAAGTTTTTACTGAACATGAATACTACCAACAGACACATGTTGAGATGGCAAATAGCTATGCATGAGTATAGAGGCAATATGGCCATCATATATAAGGAGGTAAAAAGCCACACCAACGCAGATGGCCTCAGCAGATGGCCACTAGACAATGTCAAAAGCAACACATCCTATGACCTTGATTTAGCAGCCTATATTCCTATCCATTCCATGGAAATAGATAGGAGGAAAAACTTAAGATTTTATGAATGGGCACCAAGAAGTGGTACCCAAGACAGTGGAAACACTGAATCAGAAGGGACAAAAACTCCCATACTGGGAATAACCTCCTCAGAACTGAATAATGAGTTCTTCAGTGCAGTAATGAAGACATATGCCAAAAACAAATAGTGTGGCATATTGTTGCAGCTCCTTCAGCAGAAGTACAGGAGCCCAGAACTAAAATCTGAGCTAGAGGAACCCTGATTGAGGGACCATAATAACAAAAGGTTTTTCCTTATTGATGGCCTCCTATACCATGAAGAGAAGCACACAAGTGCACTCACACTAGTAGACCGAGACCATATATTTCTGATCCTGCAGGAATGTGATGGCTTCCCCTATATGGGACACATCAGTAAAGACAGGACCAAAGAAAGGGTAGCAAGCACAGCTTGGTGGCTCAAATGGGAGCAAGAGTTGACCGAATATATCAACATTTGTGAAATATTCCACAAGGAAAATGAAAAACATGGGAAGAAGTATGGGCTACTTCAACATATAGAAGGAACCAAACACCCATGGCAAACAATCAACATGGACTGGGTTACAGGACTTGTCCCAGCAGGCAAATAAAACTTAAATGCTTGCCTGATCATAGTTGATAGGTTCAGCAAGAGTGTGTGGTTCCTACCATGTCACAAGGTGTCAGCCTGTGACTCAAAACCAGACCATAAGCATGACAGCCAAATACCATAAATAAAGGGTATAGCCAAGATACCACCAAAGCATGGAGCTAAGCCAAATCAGCTCAAAAGGTATGAAAGGAAAGAGAAAACTAACCTCTTTCCAAATATACAAGTCCCATCATCATAAGAAAAAGAATAATCAAGTTATTGCTGCTCAAAGTTGTTGCTGAGCATAAACCTTAAGTTCCACCTCTCATCTGAAATACAGGTAAAGAGGCTTAACCAAATCAAATAAGTATTCAAAATGAAGATCTAAGTAAGGGCTATCCAATGGTACTAACCAAACTGAGCTAGAACCAGAATTACAGAAGTTATGACCAAAAGAAGGTCAAATAAGGGTGAATAAAATATTAACCTCTCATCTAACTTCCACAGTTTCAGTGTGAGATACCTAAAGTGGTGTTTTTTTGGAAAGCGCACAATCTGGGATATCTGATGGTCTCATCCAATCCCCTATATTATATCTAGAACAAAGGGTATGTGGCAAACAAGCTCCATACAGTTTTTAAGAAAAACATATATATGTACAAAACAAATTGTACATGGCATATCTTTGCCATATTTAATGATAACCATATCAAATGAGATACCATTGTGTAAAACACATCCAGGGATACACAATGAATGAATTTTGAGGTTGAAATCTCAAAGACTGACCAAGATATGGCAGCTTTAAGCTCAAAATTCCACACTTAGACCAATACAGTCTTACTGTGGGATATTCACCTATAAGTATGATTATGAGGTGTCAAATATATGAAGAAGAGTTTTTATACTTCAATACCTCATAGTTCATTCAATACTGGGGTCCCTTAAAGGTTCTTTACAGCATTCTATGCGTCATACACGTCTGAAGAGGGTCATGTGGTCCCCAAATGAAAATTTTCACCCTATATTGGTGAAAACTGCCCAGATGTGGTTTCAAAACCACATATGAGCCCAGTAAAGAGCATACAGGCACTATGAAAACCACAAGATAGTACTCTGAAGTGAAAAACTCTTCACTTCCTCAACATGGAATGTCTAGAGGGCCATTCCACCCCATTTTAGGATAAAAGGAGGCCTTTTCTCCACCAGAAAAGGTTTCCCCATCCTGCTCTTGAATTCCTACGTAGTACAACTGTCAAAAACAGTTTTACTCTTGGAAAAGATCCAGCTTATACTATAAACTTTAGTATTGCAGACTTTATTATTGTAACCCAAAAGGTAAAGCTGCACCCATGGCTCTCAACAGTGCTCCCCACCACTAATAAGCATTAGTAAAGCCGTTTTATTTTATTCAAAACCTATTTTTAACATTATTATCCGTGTCACAGTCATAGTTTAGGTTGTAAATACTCTTTATTATCACCTCTTCATAAACTCACCCTGACATTTTGGGGGCCTGGCCGTGTTTTGTTTGGATTTCGGATGTTTTTACATATAAAAGTGAGTTTTTTCTCTTATATTTAATTTCTGACACCTTTTTTCTTCTTTTTTAGGCATAATCCTATTAAAAAAAATTATATTACATATCTTATAATTGCTTTTTGAGTAGCATATGTCACATACCACTGGATTTGTTTATTTTGAATTGCGTTTTTACATGGTTTAATCACCACAGAAACCCTTATTTTTGACGTGTTTTACATATTTAAAAACTTTAAGCCATTGATATAGTCCTTTTTCTAATTAAACAAGGTTACCTCCTACTGTCAAACCAACAGTTGAGACATGTTTGGGTACATTGTTAACTTCAATTACTCCCTTACATAAGCACTTTTTCAGATTATAATTTCTAATTACAAGTTAATCTGTGAGATACTAGTATACAAACAGTGTGCCAGATATCTATAAGCTGTGTTTCTGATGTGGAATTGTTGATTCACTTACACTGTAATAATACAAGGGAATAATATAGAAAGATATTTCCCAGAGGCCATTCTTAGATGTGCAAACAGCATTTTAAGAAGTCTTAACTGACAATAATCCCTCTTTTTCCTGTCTGATTCAGTGGAAGAAAATTACATCCCACTAGAGGCCCAGTCACAGGCCAGCATACCAGTAACACCCTCAGAACCAGAGGGAAGCAAGGGCAAAGGACAGAGACACAGTGAAAGCCTTATAACAGCTAACAAGTGGGCACCCATTGCCACTCAGAGGAATAGAAAACCACAAAATTCTGCTTCAATACAAGGTAAACCAACCTTGATAACTTGTACAGGAAAAATTACTATAATTAACCCAGTTGTAACCCCTAAAGTTACTTTGCCCAAATCAGCAGACAACAAATTTGTACAAGGCACAGTCAAAGGTAGATACCCTAAGAACATAAAGTTTTTGACTGCTTGCAAACACTAACATGTCACCTATACACCTCAGAGATCTTGGCTTCCAAACGAACCAACCAGAGGACAAAGAAGGCTTGTCCAGAACCAGAAGAACTGGAAGAGGACACCTTGGACACAGTGGTGGATGGTAAGACATTTAGGGAAATCATACCCACTCTTCCATTAACATTCCATTTCAACAGAAACCTCAAACCAGAGGACTGGAAACATATGGATCAAATTCTTAAGCTCCACCAACTCCTCAAGACCTTTCTCAATGGAGCATGAACAACAAGAGGTTCAACCTAGCATGCACTGGGAAGAAGTTGGAGCAAGTTGCGAGAAGATCTGTCTCGACAAAATAGACTTCAGAGCCCTTATGGTAAGCACCAAAGGTTGTAATCCCACCAGGAAGTTCAGACTCCTGGAGGTGAGGGCAAAAAGGATAAGGGAGAATCAAGCCACTAGCCACGCCATAGAACAGCTGACCCAGATAGGGCATACTCAGATTCCTTCAGGCTCACAAGGAGTAGACCAAACCTGCTTCCCAGTGGCTTTGCACCATTCAGGAACCAACAGATAAGTGTCCAAGAGTCACCATTCTTCACGATCCCAGGAGGTTTCCAGGAGAAGACAAGGATACAAGGGCAAAAAAAAGACCACCTTCAACCAAAGGAAGAGAGAGTCAGACCCAATGATTCAGAAGCTGTTGAATTTGGTTGAATAAGTGCACAAGCACCAGAATCAGTTGTACATACGTCTAGAATAAGTATTCCTATTAATAGAAATATTACCCCCACTCAGATTGAACATAATGTTGTCAAACCTGAGAGTAACTTAAACAGCAAAGCACTGTGGTTACAAATGTCCCCATTTGCTGAGAAAACCAAAAAGATGTTTGCAGAACTTGAAGCAAGCCATGAGAAGATGAAAACATTAACAGCCTCCATGCAAAGAATTGTTAAAACTCTTCAAGAAGGACATGCTCAATTGAGGAAAGTCTCTGAAGAAAACAACAAAAGACTGGGTCTAGTCTTTGAAGAACAACACCACAGCCAAAGGGACAGGGATTGTCTGGATCAAGACATAAACAAACTGTTTAATGTCTACCATAACCAGAAACCCCAACCACAAGACCATGTTATGGATGATACATATCACCAAGAGGACATCAAACCAGATGCCATGATGGTGAATAAGGCAAGATCTCCATCTCAATACCAGGATGGAGATAATATGTCTTATTCTGAGAATGAAGCCTTAAAACAGCTTCCTGAGGCCTCAAGCTGGCCCACATTCTCTGTCAAAGGAGAATATGATCCTATGGAACTCACAGATTATATTGATGGACTCTTCATTGAAGTACCAAGTATACCAGACTACTGGATTACTGCTAGACTCAATAAAGCATTTAAAGGACATGCTAGTATCTGGTACACAGAAATGAATGAAATCCATGGCAGGAGAAACTGGCCATGGTGGAAGAGTGAAATCATCCAAAAGTACAGAAATGGTACTTGGGTATGGCAAAAGACCATGTCATTTGAAAATGACGAGTATTCAATGGAAAAAGATCCATATGAATGGTGTCATAGACCGTCTAAAATACTCAAAGCCATTGATCCTCAAATGAACATTCAGATGAGGAATAACAAACTTCTGACAGAAATTCCAGGAGAACTAGAGCATTCTGTAACATGCAGTTGCAACCAAAATTGCACTCCAGATGACATAGGAAATACCTTCCAGGACATAAGGAAAAGAACAAATATAGGGAAATATTCTCCATAAAAAAGCAGTTTTTTCAAAGAGAAACAAGCTTTCAGGGTGTAGTTCAAACCCAAACCCAAAGAAAGAGAGGAAGAAGGGACTAAGAAAAGGAATTCTTGTCACAATTGTGGTTCAACAGACCACTATGCCAACAACTGTGAAAACACAAAGAAGAAAGTCTATGCTGTTGAGAAACTGCTAGAGAAGGAATTCCCCAAAGAGGATTCTGAATAAGAATCTATAGGAGATGCCATCAGAGAACAATCTGATGAGGAGCAAGACCCAAGAGAGGGATTTGTAGTGGAATACAAAGAGGAAACACCACTAGAAATCTAGGACATACAGTTGGAATCAGGCATGCCACAAGACACTTCCAAAAAATCCTTTGCAAAAATACACAGGATTCACAGACATTCCTTTTCACACCAACCAAAGGAATGGCATATATGAATGGGCCAGCCACAAGAATGACTGTTTGAATTGACAATGCTCAACACCCATTGATCATTGACAGTGGGGCACACTGCTCCATAGTGGCCAGAAATTATCTGGACAACCACTTCTCAAATTGGGAAAGGAAGCTCTTGCCAATCAAGCCAAAGAACTTCAAAAGTGCTTCAGGGAAGATGATTTCCATTGGGGAAATTATCAAAGAGATAATTATACCCCACCGGAAGGGTAATATCAGACTCAATGCACAGTTTGTAGTGCTTGATGATGCCCACATCCAAGGGCTCTTACTGGGGACAGATTACCATAGGATTTATGGCATTGATATTTACAATAGTGAAAAAAGGCGCATTACCATTGGTACCAACAAGGAAAAGAAATTTTCATGTGATATATACCAAATATCTGCCCAGGATCAACTCCAAGAACTACTTAATTAATTCAGAGAGGGCCATTACAGAACTACCCTCACCAGTAAGCAGAAAATAAGTTTGTTGAAGATGCTGAGAAAGAATATACCAGTATTTGCCATTGGTGAGGAACCGTTAGGCAAAATTAGCGGCCATTATATAGAACTATATCTGGATGTGGAAAGACCTTATCCACCCATTCTCAGGAGACCTCCATACCCAGCAATTCTGCAGACTAGGAAAGAAATTGAAAAACACATCAATCAACTCCTAGACATGGATGTCATCAGAAATATTGGACACAATGAAATAGTGGAAATCAGCACTCCTGTCCTCATCACCTGGAATGATGGCAAATCTAGGCTGTGTGGAGATTTGAGAGCTCTGAACAACTACACAAAAGCTGACAGGTACCCTATAGCTAGGATACCTCATGCCTTGAACAAACTAACAAAATCCAAAGAAAAAACCAAAATGGATTGTATGAAAGGCTTTCACCAGAATGGAGTTAAACCAAACTCCATGAAATTACTTAGAATCATATGCCATATGGGAATATAAAAGTACACCAGGATGCCATTTGGCATCAAAAATGCACCAGCCCACTTCCAAAGGATGATGGAGACAATATTTCAAGATGAAATATGGGAAGGCTGGATGGTGGTATATATTTATGACATAATTATATACTAAGAAACATCGAAAGATCACATGTAGTACATAGACAGAGTCCTCAGCAAATGCACACCCATAAATCTTGAAATTTCACTCAAGAAGTGCAAGTTTAGCCAACAAGAGGTCCTAGCTGTAGGACATAAACTCTCAGGTCTTAGTCTGGCAATAGACAAGAACAAAGTAGAAGAAGTACTTCAAAGATAAGTACAAATTAACATCAAATAGATGCAATTATTCCTTGTTTTTCCTAGCTACTATAGAAACCACATCGAAATGTTTGCACACATAACTAATAGTATATACAAGCTATGTTCGAAATAGGTAGTTTTTGAAACTACCAAGGAAAGAAGAGATGCATATGAGAGGATCAAACATGAACTCACAAATGCATCTGTTCTCATCTTATGTGACTTTGAACTACAATTAAAGTTATACATATATGCAGCATGTAGCCAAGGCTTAGGAGCAGCTCTCAACCAGAGACAAATTGTAGATGGTGAACCAAGAGAGGTAGTAATATGCTACATCTCTGGGAAAGTGAAAGATTCAAAAGCCAGGTATGGGGCCACCCAGACTGAATGTCTATTCTTAGTCTGGGCTCTAGGTAGACTCCCCTATTATTTGGAGGGTTCAGTCTTTGAAGTCTACACAGACTGCACAGCCTTGAAGTCTTTACTGAAAATGAAGACTACCAATAGACACATGTTGAGGTGCCAAATAGCCATCCAAGAGTATAGAGGCAATATTGCCATCATATACAAAGATGGGAAAAGTCATAACAATGCAGATGGCCTCAGCAGATGGCCACTGGATAATGTAAAAAGCAGCCCAGCATATGACCCTGAAGTAGAAGCCAAGATCCCTATCTATTTCATGGAAATAGATAGGAGGAAAAACTTCAGATTTTCTGAATGGGCACCAGAACATGGTACCCCAGACAGTGGAGACACTGATTAAGAAGGAACAGAAACTTCCATATTGGGGATAAGTTCCTCACAACTGCATAATGAAGACATATGGCAAACACAAACCGTGTGGCATACTGTTGCAACTCCTTCAGCATGAGTACAGGAGCCCAGAACTGGAATACCAGTTAGAGGCACCCTGGTTGAGGGACTATAAGGAAAATGCATTTTTCCTTATAGATGGCCTGATCTACCATAAAGAGAAACACACAAGCGCACTCACAGTAGTAGACAGGAACCACATATCCTTGATCCTGCACGAATGACATGACTGCCCCTATATGGGACACATGAGTGAAGACAGGAACAAGGAAAGGGTAGCAAGCACATCTTGGTGGCCCAAATAGGAACAAGAGTTGAGTGAATATGTCCACACTTGTGAAAGATGCCAGAAGGCAAATAGAAAACATGGGAAAAAGTATGGACTAATTAAACACATAGAAGAACCCAAACACCCATGGGGAACCATCCATATGGCCTGCGTTACAGGAATTTTCCCAGGGGGCAAAGAAAGCTTCAATGCTTTCCTGATTGTGATTGATAGGTTCAGCAAGAGTGTGAGGTTCCTGCAATGTTATAAGGTAGACACAGAAATGTATACTGCCTTGTTTCTTTGGAATAACATAATATCTACTTGTGGGGTCCCTCAAAATATAATTAGTGATAGAAACCCAAAATTCACATCAGAATTTTGGTCCAACCTTTATGACATGCTTGGTACTAAAATTTCATTCTCCACAGCTTACCATCCACAAACAGATGGCCTAGCGGAAAGGATGATCCATACCATGGAGGACATCCTTAGAAGGTTCTGTGCATATGGCATGGAATACAAGGACCACAAAGAATACACCCATGACTGGGTTATCCTTCTACCAGCAGTCCAGCTGGTTTGTAATAATAGCCAGAATAACCTTCACTGGGGGAAAAATGTTGGAACCCCTATTACCTGTGGATCACTTTAAGAAGAATCTTCTAGCTATCCACGCCACAGCCAAGGACTTCCATGAATTGGGGAAGAAGGCTTGTCACACAACTTCTAAATGTATAGCTGAGGGAAAAGAATACAACAAACAGATGTGGGACAAAACACACATGGAACCTAACTTCAGAGAAGGGGACCAAGTGTTAATGTCTACCCTAAACTTCAACAACCTTAGGGCACAAAAGAAGATGGGAGAATCCTTTGTAGGTCCCTTCACTATCTTTAATCTGATAGGGAAAAATGAAGTGGAATTCAGACTCACAGAGGAATTTTCAAGGAAGCACCCAGTATTCCCAGTGATTCTCGTTGATCCATGCTTCCAAACGGAGGAGGATAAGTTCCCTTCCTGGAAGAAAAATCCCACCCCACCAGAAATAGTGGAAGTGGAGGACTCCCATAGCCCTGTGAAGAAAATAATTAAGGCCAAGAAGATGAGACTGAATGGTAAAGACCAGAGGCAGTACGTGGTCAGATTTAAAAACCAGACAGCAGATAAAGACAAATGGTTGGCTGAAGATGCCATGCCAGATGAGGACCTTTATCTAAGGAAATTCAGGGCCTCTAGGAGGACTGAAAAGTCTCATCAATGATGATCCTTTTTAGAGGGAGGGTTTGCCAGAATGTGACTCAAAAGCAGGGCACAAGCATTACAGCCACATACCATGAATCAAGGGTATAGCCAAAATACCACCAAAACATGAATCTGAGCCAAATCAGCTCAAAAGGTATAAAAAGAAAGGGAAAACTCACCTCTTTCCAAATATAAAAGCTGCATAATAATAGGAAAAAGAATAACAAAGTCATTTCTGCTCAAAGTTGTTGCTGAGCATAAACCTTAATTTTCACCTCTGATCTGAAATACAGGTAAAGAGGCTTAACCCCATCAAATTGGTATTCAAAATGTAGCTCTCATTCAGGGCTATCCAATGGTACTAACCAAAGCAAGCTAGCACCAGAATTACAGAAGTTATGACCAAAATAAGTTCAGATAAGGGTGAATAAAACATTCACCTCCCACCTAATTTCTACAGTTTTAGTGTGAGACACCTAAAGTGGGGTCTTTTTGGAAAGAGCACAATCAGGGCTATCTGATGGTTCCATTTATTTCCCCATATCTCATATAGAAGAAAAGGTATGGGGCAAACAAGCTCCATACAATTTTTAAGAAAAACATATATATGTACAAAAAGTCTTGTACATGGCATACTTTGCCATACTTAATGATAAGTATATCAAATGAGGTACAATTCTGTAGAAAGCATCAAGGGCTACAAAATGAACCAACATTGAGATTGATACCTCAAAAACTGACAAAGGTATGGCAGTTTTGAGCTCAAAATCCCACAGCTAGACCAATACAGTCTTACTGTGCAATACTCTCCCATAAGTATGATTATGAGGTGTCAAATAGACAAAGAATAATGTTTATACTTCAATACCTAATACCTAATTGAATACTGGGGTCCCATACAGGTTCTGTACAGCATTCTATGTGTCATACACCTCAGAAGAGGGTCATGTTGTCCCCAAATGAAAATGTTCACCCTGTATTGGTGAAAACTGCCCGATGAGGTTTCAAAACGACATCTGAGCGCAGTACAAAGCATACAGGCACTATGAAAACCACAAGCCAGTACTATGAAGTGAAAAACTCTTCACTTCCTCTATGTGGATGGTCTATAGGGCCATTCCACCCCATTTTAGGATAAAAGGAGGCCTTTTCTCCGCCAGAAAAAGGTTTCCCCATCCTCCTCTTGAATTCCTACATATTACAACTGTCAAAAACAGCTATACTCTTGGAAAATAACCAGTTATACTATCAACTTCAGTATTTTAGACTTTATTGTTGCAACCCAACAGGTAAAGCTGCACCCATGGCTCTCAACAGCACTCACCACCACTAATAATCATTAGTAAAGCCCTTTTATTTTATTTGAAACATATTTTTAACATTATTATCCATGTCAAAGTCATAGTTTAGATTTTAAATACTCTTTATCATAACCTCTTCATAGACTCACCCTGACACAATGTAACAACCACTCACCAGGGGTAAGGGTATTCATTAATACACCCACTCAAACACCTCAAATCAGCAGATCCACTATATGCATCAGCATTCAGTTTCAGAAATCTTCCTTGCTGAAACATGCATACAGCTTGGTACGTCAATATAGCCTGTCAACATATGTACAGGTTGGATTCACCCAATACAGTTTGGATACACCATTATGAAACTGTATGATCACTCAACTTTACCACACCTCTTGTACAGGTTCTGTACAGTTGTACAGGACCTTTATTAGCCAGACTCAATTCAATCATTCAATCCTCTCATGAAAATTCTCTCTCTGGATCAGGGCTGGTGATTCTCACATATACCAGCCCTTCTTTCTCCCCCCTGGGGACTTTTCCCCAGTTAATTAATTTAGTTTATTCATTATTTAATGAATATTATTATCCTTATTTTTGGTATTATATTTATTTAATATTAAGTTAGTCTTTGCCTATACAGTATGAGTTGGGTGGCCATATCCTTATTAACCCTTCTCTTTTCATTCTGACAGGTTGAAACAGTGGACTTGGACTTGTTTGCGGTTGGCTCTTCTATTCTTTAATCGTATTTAATTGTTTTCTGCTTTCTTATATTCTTTACTTTAGTAATTCATCTCTTTGCACTCTTAAGTGTATTTCTCTCTTACCATATCCTGAGCCCTCCATAAGTGAGTCCCAGTTTACTGAGTGCCAGCCCCTCTTCACTTCAAAGAGCCCCTGTGACATTCAATTAATTAACTCATATTCAATTCTTTCTTTTCATTCATTTCTATTCATTTCTCTCATTCATCAATTATGACTCTTCAATGATCTTATGATTTTTTCATGATTATGACTTTTCCTCTCATCAATTTTCATCTCATTAATTTCATTTATATTAAAATTGATTCTTCTTCTTTCTTAATCATTGCTGGCCATCTCATTTCACTTCATTTTCTTTCAATCAAATTTCTCTTTGTTTGTCTATTCAAGTCTTATCAGGAGTTATTGATTTGGTTATTGATTGGTTAATTGATTGGGATTCATTTAGGTTATTGATTCAGCGATTCAGGATTTTTTTGGATTTCTTTGATTGACTTTTGAATTCCTCAAGATAAC
Source organism: Austropuccinia psidii (assembly GCA_023105745.1). Classification (NCBI taxonomy): domain Eukaryota; kingdom Fungi; phylum Basidiomycota; class Pucciniomycetes; order Pucciniales; family Sphaerophragmiaceae; genus Austropuccinia; species Austropuccinia psidii. Next base: position 30,200,070 of record JALGQZ010000004.1, on the reverse strand, counting down.
TGATTTATCCTCAAGAATTGATTATTGATTATTGATTGATTTTGATTCCTGAAGATATTGATTGACTTATTGATTCCTCAAGAATTTTGAATTGACCTTGAAGACATTGATTGATTGATTGATTATTGAATTATTCAAGATTATTGATATTGAATCTGAGTTTATTGTTCATTATTGATTGAATTGATTGATTATTGTTTGAAGTTGTTTCACCTCAAGAATTGAATTGATTCCTCAAGACTCATCAAGATTTTTATTGTGATTGATTTGGACAAGCTTTGATTTCTGTTCTCAATACCATCAAGTTTTTATTCTACTTCTGTTCATAATGCCAGTTCAGCATAGTCCCCCAGCAAAGAACACTAGATCCCAAAATATTCCAGCTGTTCTCACTCCTACAGCAAGGGCTCCTCTTGAACGCACACCTTCAGTTCATCAACTGAATGCAAAGTTGGACAGAGAACCACCAATGGAAGGAGCAGTACCCTCAAGAAGAGGTGGAATGAAATCTAGAAGATCAAGATCCTTTTCTGGACTTTTGGACGGCTACCCTGGCATGTCTGAAGGTGCAAGAGCAAGATTAGGGGAAGTTGAAGATGAAGAGGGGGAAGATTCTGGGGAGACTAAAGTGGCAGATGCCTTGGCAAATGCTCCAGAGGTGCCTCAGGGTTCTAATCTAGCCCTTTCTAGTCAACCTCTTGTCTCTCAAACTGATCCAAGTCTCCTCAAGATTATGGAGCAGATGACTGAATTCATGGGCAGCTCACTCAAGCAGTTGCTCCCAGGGACAATTCCAAAGCCCCTGCTTTCAAGACTCCATCCATGAAGGCACCTGATTCTTTTGATGGTACTCAAGCTCATAAATTGAGAGGATTTATCCAATCCTGTCAATTAATCTTCCATAATGATGCAGAAAATTTCTTTTCTGACAGGAAGAAAGTTCTTTACTCAACTTCTTTTCTCACTGGTAGAGCTGGAAAATGGATTGAGCCCTATCTCTCGAATATTTCGAATGAAGACCCTTCTTATCTCCTCAATAATTGGAAATTCTTTGAATCTCAATTATTCACTCTGTTTGGTGACCCCAATGAAGTCAGGAAAGCTGAACAAGAGTTGGACAATTTGAGGATGAAGGAAAGTGGTCATGTATCCTTGTACATTGCTGATTTCAGAAGCTTAATGTCAAGAATTGGAGATTGGGGGGAAAGAGCTTATATCCATGTTTACAGAAGAGGATTGGCATCAATATTATTGGATCAGTTGGCTTCTCACCCTGGAACCTTTGATACTCTTCAAGAACTTATGGATGTCACTTTAGAATTAGACACAATATATCATGAGAGGCAAAAAGAAAAGGGTGGCAATCAAGAGAAGAAGCCTCCTGTCACAGGATCCAATCAATCTAGCCCTTCTCGAAACTCATCTTCAAAGAGGCCTCACCAAAAGAAGAACAAGAAGGGCAAGAAGTTTCAATCTTCAAAGGACAAGCCTCATGCTGCTCTCCTCAATAAGGACAATAAATCAATCGGTTCTGAAAAGGAGAGGAGGATTAAAGAGGGGTTGTGTACTTATTGTGGTGGAAAGCACCCAATTGAAAAATGCTTCAAGAGACCTCAGAACAAGCCTGGGTCATCATCAAGAGGCTTCCCTAGCAAGCAGGGAAAATCCTGAGTGGGGATGATGATGTGTTCAATGGTTCTCACTTATTTCCTTCAAGAGCACAATTGTGCACTCTGAATACTAGTGTCAAGAAATATTTAAATTTTTTTATTTTCTCTTCTGTCTCTGATATTTTTTATAGTATTCTCATTGTTTATGGTGCTACAAACTGTTTTATTGACAAGAATTTTGTTCTGAAGTACTCATTGACTCTGTCAGAGATCCCTGAAAAGATTCCCCTTTTAATTCTGGATTCTAATGAATCCCCTGCCTTGTTCATCACCCATTATACCAAGTGGGTAGTTAACTTTCCTTCCTTCCCAAGCTTTGAATGGGACTTCTTTATCATAGATTCACCCAAGGGAGAAGACCTGATATTGGGCTATGATCTCCTTTACCATTTTAATCCCATTATTGATTGGAAAAATGGATTGAGCACCTATTATTCTAGTCATAAGGATTCTAGTGGTAGTATTCCTTCTACTAGTAATTACTTTGCCACTGCTTTCAACAGTGTTGCTCTGGTTGGTGAGCTTAAGACACCTTCCCTTCCTTCTCTGTCCATATCCCTTCCATCATTCCCCCTCAGTCATTACTTCTATTAAGAGATGAAGTCTTCAAGGAGATAAAAGATGTTGGAGAAGATGTTGCTATATCTTCACTTCATCTCCTTCAAGGGGATGTGGACCTTCCTCCCTTATCCTTCATACATCCCTGGAGGAGAAGTGGGATGAGGAGGAAGAGCCTGAAGAAATTGAAGCTGTGTTGAAGGTAGTCCCTCCTGTTTATCACCAATATTTGGATGTATTCTCCAAGGTGAAAGAAGAGAAAATTCCTCCACACCGCGCCTGTGATCACCATATTGAATTGGAGGGTCTTCTACCTTCAATTAGTGTTATCTACTCATTATCAAATCAAGAGTCAGAAACACTACGGGCCTACATTTCAGAGAATGTAGAGAAAGGTTTCATGAGGCCAAGCTCCTCTTAAGCAGGAGCACCTGTCCTTTTTGTTAAGAAAAAGGATGGAGGTCTCTGTTTGTGTGTTGACTACCGCAAACTCAATGCTGTCACTAGAAAGAACAGGTATCCTGTTCCTCCTATGAAGCAGCTTCTTACCGTATTCAACAGTTCCACTATCTTCTCCAAGATAAATTTGCGTGGTGTATATAATCTCCTGAGAATCAAAGAGGGGGATGAGCACTTAACTGCCTTTAGAACCAAATATGGTAGTTATGTGTATTTGGCTATGCCATTTGGCCTTACCAATGCTCCAGCTTCTTTCCAGAATCTTGTGAATGATATATTTGCAGATTTCTTGGATGTGTTTGTTGTATTTTATTTAGATTTTATTATGGTCTTCTCCAGTTCTGAGGAGGAACATGTCAAAAATGTGGTGTCTGTCCTCCAAAGACTGAGGGACAATAATTTGTTTGCCATAGCCTCCAAGTGTGGAATACTTGGGCTATGTTGTTTCAAGTGAAGGCCTCAAGATGGATTCTTTCAAAATTCAGCAAATCCTCAATTGGTCTCAGCCCAAAAACATCAAGGCTCTTCAATCTTTTCTTGGCTTTGCCAATTTTTATTGTTGGTTCATAAAACATTATTCTAAAAAAATCACTTCTCTCACTTGCCTTCTCAAAAAAGATTCTCCCTTGATCTCCAATGAGGAAGCTCTTAGCCAGTTTCAATTACTCAAAGAAGCTTTCACCACTGCTCCTATCTTATCTGATTTCAATCCTTCTCTACATACTATTGTAGAGACTGATGCTTCTGATTATGCCTTGGGTGCTGTACTGAGCCAGATGAATGACTCAGGAAAGCATCCCATTGCGTTTTATAGTCGCAAGCTTCTCCCAGCTGAGCTGAACTATGAAATTCATGACAAGGAACTCCTTGGAATAGCTTGGGCTCTCAAGCACTGGAGAGCATTTCTTCTCTCTTTTTCCAATTCTTTTGAGGTCTTGACAGAACACTCTTCCTTGCAGTATTTTATGTCTTCCAAAGTTCTTGCTCGTCGTCAGGCCTGTTGGGCTGAGTTTCTTTCTGAATTTCATCTCACTATCACTTACCGCCCAGGCAGGCTGGCCACTTTAGCAGATGCCTTGTCATGTTGCCACAATGTGTACCCAGAGAGGGGGTGAACTTTATCAGAAAGAATCCTCAAAATTTTCATCAAATAATTAAGCAAGACGGAATTCAAGAGTCAAGATTCTTTTCAATCAAAGTGGAAATATTTTCAGATTCAGTTGACAAGATTCAAAAAGAAGTATGGAAAGACAAAGACTATAAATAAATACTCAAGAAACTAGCAAGAGGTGAATCAGTTACAGATTATTCTCTTGAACCTCAAGCCAAGTTGTTTTTGTTCAAAGATAGAGTGGTAATCCCAAGCAATGAAGAACTTCAACTCAATATTTTTCAAAAGCATCATGACTCACCATTGGCTGGCCATCCTGGCCGGGAGAAGACCCTCAAGCTCATCAAGAGGTATTTTTATTGGGCTGGCATGAATCAATTCATCAAGGACTATTTGTCCTCATGTCAGCAATGTTCAAGAAACAATAACATTCATCACAAGAATTTTGAACTACTCAAGCCTCTTCAAATTCCATGTGGTCCTTGGAATTCCTTATCAATGGACTTTATCACTCAATTGCCCTTGTCAAACAACTTTGACTCAATTCTAGTAGTTGTGGACAGGTTTTCAAAGATGGAAATCTTCATTACAACTTATGGAACAATCACTGCTCTGGAATTAGCTCAAATCTTCATTAGTCATGTATCTCCCAAGCATGGCCTTCCAGTCAGTATTGTCAGTGATAGAGGATCTTCATTTGTTTCATCATTTTTCACTCAATTATGTCAGCAGCTCAATATATCAAGAGATCTTTCAACTGCTTTTAATCCTGAAGCAGATTGACAGACAGAGAGGGTAAATCTGATTCTAGAACAGTATCTTTGGATGTATGTAAGCTATCATCAAGATGACTGGTACACCTGGCTCCCTCTGGCTGAATTTGCCTATAATAATGCAGAAAATTCTTCAACAAAGCAATCACCTTTTTTTACCATTTATGGAAGAAATCCCAGCTTTGACTCAATCCATATTTCTCAAGACTCACCTGCTGGAAAGTTATCAACAGAACTCCAATCAGTACAGCAAGTTGTCAAAGAAGAATTAGAGTCAGCAATAAGGAGATTCAAGAAGTATGCAGATAGAAATAGAGCAATTCCACCTGATTTCCAACCTGGGGACAAAGTATGGCTAGCTTCCAAGAACATTAAGACAACAAGACCCACCAAGAAATTATCAGAAAGATGGTTGGGACCTTTTGAAGTTCTGAAGAAGATTGGCAGTCATGCATATCACCTCAAGTTGCCTCAGCAATGGAAGACAGTTCACCCTGTATTCCATGTGTCCTTATTAGAACCAGTCAAGCATTCAGCTATCCTAAATTGTCATCAATTGCCGCCACCACCAGTTTTAGTGGAGCAGCAAGAAGAATGGGAAGTGGCTCAGGTTCTGGACTCAAAACTCAAAAGAGGTAAATTATGGTATCTTGTAGAGTGGAAAGGATTCAGCGAAGACCCAGAAAGAACCACTTGGGAACCAGCTTCAAACCTTACCAACTCACCAGATCTTGTCAAGGACTTCCACTCATTGTATCCAGACAAGCCTGGTCCAAATACCTCAAGAGTTTGATTTATGGTGCTTGGTGGGGAGAAGAAGTTATGAAAGTAAGTTCCTCTCCTGGAATGCACCTTTAAGGGGGTATTCTACCCATATGTTGTTGTAAGAATCACCTTGGCCACTTTGTGAGCACTTGTCAATTCTTTGGACAGGTTCAGGAAGCATACAACACCAATACCCTCCGATTTGGACCTTATCAAGATATGGCCAAATATTCCTTTCTTTGTTTTCTTTTCTTTCTTTTCATTTATCATTTCAATTTAAGCCAATCATCATAATTCAAGACATTCATTACTCCAAGTCATTTACGGCAATTCTTATCAGAAGCCATTTATGGCAATTCATCTCAGAAGTCATTATGGCAATCTTTTTCAATTTTTATGGTGCTTGGTGGGGAGTGGAAGTTATGAAAGTAAGTTCCATCTCCTGGTATGCATCCCTGAGGGTTCTACTTCTTGTAAAACATCACCTTGGCCACTCTGTGAGCATCAAATGCTTGGTTTTCATTTTTCAGACACTTTTTTGGCCATAATCAAGCAACTCACTACAAGAAGGACCAACCATCAGGATTTTTCTTTATTTCTTTCTTTACTCTCATTTTCTCTTATACTTTTATTTTTCTTTCTTTCTTTACTTGTATAATTTTCTTTCTTTTATTTCTTTAAAGCAGCAGAATCCCCTCCCAAATCATGTATTGGGAGGTTCCATTTTTTTTCATTTTTTAGTATTTATAAGAGTGGGGATAGAAGGCAAACCAAACACAAACAAGGAAAAGGAAACTAGTTATCTCTACCCAAATCATCAAAGGTTCTCTGGAAATCATTTATCAACTCATCTTCATACCAGGCAAATTTTGCAGCCATTTCTTCAGAAGCAGTACCTGGGATAGTCCTGTCATTGGCATACATAATCACCTCTCTGCTATTCCTATCAACCCTCCTGAACAATCTGGCCACAGCATCTTGACTTTCACTAGCCGCGTTGGGATCTTCTCTGGTAACCCGGATAGGCCAACGTTCTCTTCTTTGAAAAACTTGAGCGGCAGGAAACGGCAGAGGGGACAATCCATCTCTTCTTCTGCTGGAGCTGGCCACAGGTTGGAGTTGACGGGAGGTGTTTATGGGTGAGTTCCTGGGCTGTTGAACTGGGGATGGTCTTACTGCTGGATTAAAGGCAGGCCTGGTGGTGTGGGAAGTAGTTGGTGAAGGAGGAGGAAGGGTTGTAGGAATGGAGGCAAGCATTGGTTGGAAGGTTCTTGGAGTACTGGGAATGACTTGACTTTGGAATCTGGCGTTGGCAAGAGGTTGAGAAGAGGAATTTCTGGATGGATGGCCAATGGAATGAGGAATAACTTGAACTTCTTCACCATCCAGCTCATCACTTCCTTCAGCATCTGGATTTGATGGGGAATAAACAATTCTTCTTAGCTTCTTCACTACTTTCACCACTCCATCAGCATTGGTCCTTGAAACTGGAATTTCTGAGCTGTAGTGGATGGGCCTACCACCAATTGGAATGGACCCTCCAACATTAGTCCATCTGGCCACATCCCTCTGCCTGGAACCAGTCACTACATCAAGATATCAGCACCAATTCAATCAAAATATGCAAATCACTCACATTGAGAAAATCCAGAAGTGGCATCAGGGGTAGGCTCCTCAAGAATGGGGAATTCCTGCCCATAAGCCCCATCTTTCCTACTCCATAATTGTCTCCTGACCTGGGACAAAGTCAATCCGGTACGGCGGCATGGCTTCTTCCCAACAAAACAAAAATGGCATTTTGGTGATCAAGGATTGTAATTTTGAAAGCAATCCTTTCCCTTGGCCAAACACTCAGTACAGGCAGGATCAAGAACTTCAACTGCTCTGAACCCATAATATGTTTGGGAAGGATCAAAATGGCCAGAAGACGCCATGGAAAGGGAGGACAATCAACTGAAGACGCCAGAACCATGAAGAACAGACGGTGGCGGTGCAGAAGGAGAAGATTCAGTGAGTTCAGTCAGTTTAAAACTCATAACTGAAGAATATGCAAGCAGAAGATTCAAGACGTCAGAATCAATCCACTCCATATCAAGATAAAAGAATTTGACCTCAAGGAAATGGGGCCATAACTCAATTATGCCCCCCCTCAAAGCCTCTATGATGAAGTTTCATACCCCTTTGGGGCTGAACTCATCACCCAGGGCCTCCCCTGCAACTTTGGGGAGGCCAGGATGTTGATGGTCCTGGACCCCATTAATGGATCCAGGCCATTCATGGTGAACGTTTTATGCTTGGGCAATTCTGGGCCCCTTGGTCACCCTGGGTCCCCAGCAGATTTGGGCCCAGGGCTCCATTTTGGTCCTGGGGGCCTCCATTAACCCCCACGGACCGCGGACCGTGGCGTACGGTCCACGGCCCACGGTCCACCGCCCGCGGACCGTAGGACCCCAAAACACCCAAAAAGGCCAAAAGGCCATAAAATATCAAGATACATCAAGAATAATCAGGGTAAAGGCCACAGCCCAAAACATTTTGGAGGGCTGTTGAGGCCATTTCCAGGGGTAAATGGGGACAAGACCCCTTGGAGGAAATATTTTCAATTTTTTTTTTCAATGGATTAAGCCTTCCCCAATGAGTACACTTCATATACTCATTGGGCATCATTTTTTGAGCACAGGAGCTCAGTGGTCCTTATTATGGGATATATCCCAAGGCCACATCTCAACGGCATGGTTGATTGAATCAGAAGAAAAGAAATGCATATTTCAAAGTGGAATAGTTACTCAAACTTGGAAAAAAGGGGGAAACCAATTGAATTTGACAGAGAAAAAGTAATGAAGGATTTTCAGGATAATGGTCAAGAGGGAAAGAAAATTAAAAAAAAAAAAAAAAAAAGAAATTTTTTGAAAAAATGTGGGGATATTGAGATGCCACTCAACAGTGGCAGGGTATTATGGTGTTCAGGAGCCCACCAGTTTCAAGAGGGGGATACTGTAACAACCATCCATCAGGGGTAAGGGTATTCATTCATACACCCACTCAAACACCCCAAACCAGCAAATCCAGTATCTGCATCAGCATTCAGTTTCAGCAATCTTCATTCTGAAACATGCATACAGCTTGGTACATCAATACAGCCTGTCAATACCTGTACAGGTTGGATTCACCCAATAGAGTTTCAATACACCAATATGGAGCTGTATGATCACTCAAATACACCACACCTCTTGTACAGGTCCTGTACAGCTGTACAAGACCTGTATTGGCCAGACTCAATTCAATCATCAATTACTCTCATGAAAATTCTTCCTCTGGATCAGGGCTGGTGATTCTCACATATACCAGCCCCTCTTTCTCCCCCCTGGGGACTTTTCCCCAGTTAATTAATTTAGTTTATTTATTATTTTATAATTATTCTTATCCTTATAATTGGGTATTATGATTATTTAATTTTAAGTTAGTCTTTGCCTTTTCTCTCTTCGCCTGTACAGTATGAGTTGGGTGGCCATATCCTTATTAACCCTTCTCTTTCCATTCTGACAGGTTGAAACAGTGGACTTGGACTTGTTTGTGGTTGGCTCTTCTATTTCTTACTCTTACTCTTGCTGCTGCTTTTTCTTATATTTATTCTTTAGCAATTTATTTTTAACACTCTTCAGTGTACTCCTTCTTACCATATCTTTGAGCCCTCCATAAGTGAGTCCCAGTTTACTGAGTGCCAGGCCCTCCTCACTTCTAAGAGCCCCTGTGACAGAAATACCTCTTTAGTGATGTTTGGGAGGATGCTGAAATAACAACCTTGGCTTCAGGGGGTAATGATCCACCTAGCTGTACACCTCAATTATGATTTGAATTCCAATCAAAAATGGCTCCATATGGACAAAAGCTGGAAAAACTACAATACAGATCATCTTCAAGTATTTTGGAGACCTCTTGAATTTTTTTTCTTGCATATTCAGGAAAGTGAGTATCGCAGGTAGCAAGCTGGAGAGGAGGAAGAAATTTGGAGATTTTGGATATGAATTCTGATTTTTCAACTTTCTTTGGCTCTATTTCAAGTAATGGATCCATTTTGGAGAAGTGATTATTTGGAATTGACTGAGGGTTAAATATTTTAAATAAGCTTTTAAATTTATTTTTGAAATAAAATTGAATAAAATAGAAGGTGGGGGTTCTTTACAGTGTTCAAGACAGATTGTATTATTATGGAATGTAGGATTGTTGGAAGGCATATATAATGATGACTTTGGATAAATGGCAGTATTTTTTTTGAGCATTTCTCAAAATATAATAGCTTGGGGACAAATGAAAACCAAAGCAGGCATAAATAAGAGGCTTATATATTAAATAATGTTGAGAACCTATAGCACAGCTCAGCTTTGAAAACATTAAATAAATAACAAATTTATGACTGATGGTCATAATTGTGAAAGCCCACATTGTGGCTAAATTATAAATTCTCACAATGGGTGACTTTTTAAAATATTTGAAATCATGTTTTCTTTTGAAGTACATTAATTACTAAACTCTAAGCTTGGAAAACATATAGGACACTTCAGCTCTCAAATACACTATAAAGATACTAATTTTATGACTGCCAGTCATGATTTTGAAAGGCATCTTTTGAGTTTGTTATTAATTAACTCAATTGGTGAATTGTTAAAATAATTTATCTCTAATTCTATTTCCAAATACATCTATTACAAAACTCTAAGCTTGGATACAAAAAAGGACTAGGAGATAACCATGATTCAGGATTCATACAATTATGACTACTTGAACCAGCTTCAATTCCACTGAGAGAAGTTCTTCCTGGCCTCTGTATGATGTGATGTCCCCTTTTTGTCTTGGCCTCAATCTCTACTAAAATATGTTGGATTCCAGTTGGTTCTTTTACCAGTAAGTGGTTTCTTTCAACTTCTGAAATTGTGTTTAAGTATATTGTGGAATAACAATCTAAAGGTTAGCAATGTGGGACATTACTTAAATCAGAATTATAGTCTAATTTCTCTCCATCCCTATGAAGCATACATTGAACTCTATTCTTTTCAAGCTGGGTTTTGGCACCAAGAGTCATTGCTAGATCCAATTGCCTTGTACACAAGGTCAAACCTTCACTACGCCAAACTCCAACAAGTCTTTTTGGTGCTTTTCACAAGTCAGAATTATCCTCTACATCTGAAGTTGCTTTTATATCAGTATATATTGCAGAGAAATCAAGGTTTTGAGGGAATAATTGATGTGCTATTTTGAAATGGGCAGCTGTGACCTAAGTATAAAAGTAATATTAGAGGTGGTGTATGTCTAACAAAAGAATAAGCACATACATTCTGCCTCCCTCTAGTTTTTTTGGATTTCTTAACTTTTTGAAATTTAACCTCCTCTGCAGCCTGGGCAAGTTTCAAAAACTTTTTCATTTCCTTACCCCTTCCATTGACCCAACGTTCAATTAATAGGTTTAGTTGATCAGGATTGTTGATATTTAAGCTGGGTTGAGTCTGGCTCCAATTGAAAAAATGTTTGGAGATAATGTTGGCTATGGCCGCATTCCAAGTGGAGTTATTGAATGAGTTTCCCCATTGGAAGGTAATTCTCTTGAGGCCTACTAGCTGGAATTCCTTTTCAAAAGTACGCTTTTCAACTATTGAGACCTTTCTCTTGTTATTGAGAAAATCACGACTTGGTTTAAATTCAGGTGGCTGCAATCGTTGAGATATAGAGGTGATTTCTTGTTTGACCAGAATTTTGTGCTTACTAATTGGATGATCTCTCAGTCCATATTCAAAGGTTTTCAAATGGGTCTTAATGTGTTTAGCTTGATTTTTGACCCAATGAATATGAAATTCCTGTTCATCATTGGTAGGATTGGGTAGGAAGTGATCTACAGAAGGTGTCATACCCATTAAGAAGTAGATAAATTCTCTCAAGTGGACTGATTCAGTGGATGCCTGACTTTGAAGATCGTTCTTTGTTACAAATCTTGTAATGCGGTGACTTCTCCCTTGCAAAATTCTCTTATTATTTTTAGCCCTCTGTTGGTCCTCTTCTTGTTGAATCCTGAATTCTACTCCAACAACTGAAAACCAAATCAGTCAGTAATTTTTAATCAGCTTTAATAAAGATACTCACCACCAGATGTTATTTCCTCTTGTCCCTCCTGACTGGAATTATGTGCACCTGCATCTTCTATTCCAAGTCTTTCCAAATCTTGCAGAAAGATGGATTTCTGTCCAGTAGAGTCAGTATGGATGCTTTTGTGGTTTTCTTCATCTGGGTTAATTATTAAGTCACCCTCTGTTGGTGGGTTTTGTGATGAGGATCCAGAATTTTCTCTATGGAATGCGGAGCGGGAGCCACCCATTGCATTGGAAGAAATTGTAAGATCAATTTAAAGAAGTGGAGTTAAATTGAGGAAAATGAGGTAATTATATTAATGAAAGCTCAAGGATTTTAAATAGAGTTGGAGTAAGGATTCAACATATGAGAATGAATTTGGTGGATGAGAAAGCTCAGGAAAGCTTAAAGCAGTTTGGTGAAGTGGAAATACAGACATTTTTGGTGGTGAAGAGATAGTTTATATACACATTTTTTCAAAAATGTTCTATCCAGAACCAAAAACCCAAATTATGTCTTGAAAGATCTTTGGGAGGCTTAAATATGGCAAATTGACAATATAAATCTCTTTTAAAAGGGATTTGAGTAAATTATTCTAAAAAAAACTTCATTTAATAGCATATAACAATATCAGCAAAGGAAAAAGTATTGTTTTTTCTCCAAGGAAATCTTTAGTGAGCATTGATAAGGAAGCCTAAGGCTGAAAGGGGTGCGCTGCTTCAATCACCTATCCATTGCTGGCAATGTTTGAAAGGAAATGGTAAGAAGCTGTTAAAATATATGAGATAATGAGTGGTAGTCCACTGAATCACTTACTGAGGAATGTAGAGAAACCAAGAAAAGTGTAGCCTTATTGATTCCAAGGGTTCCAGGGGGATTCTTGAGGCATGCAGCATGGCCCAAAACTGATTGGGAGTTGATGATTATGGCATCCTCTGTCTGGTCCAATAGAATAGAACAATTGAGATCTGGAAAAGGATGGAAAGGGTCTTTGTCTATTTCATTATTTTCAAGCTTCTTGGAAGGTTTTATTATTAGCCACTACATGTTGGGATTACCTCCAACTAATGAGACAATATTATCAATATGGCCCAATGATTTGACATTATTAATGCTATACTCTATGATACTGTCTTCAATATGTGATTTTACATTACAATACCTTTTTTTGAAAAATTATTGACTTTTTGCATTCAAAGAGGTTTACAAAATCCCTTAAATCTCTTGAAACTAGTAGTTTCCACTGTTTAAAAGTAGAATCATGCAATTGAATTGTATGACTGGCACTGATATTTTTTGATTGATGCATATCAATGAGGGGATTGTTCCTACCAACTCTTTGTTGAAGATTAGGCAATTTGGAAATCCATTGATATTGTACTTTAGATATCCATCTTTTCAGTATTGTTTGGGAGAACTCAGCTACAATTGGTTATATGTGGGTAAGTATTGTGTGAGGGTGATTTTTTGACATAAAAATATATAATTCAAACTCAACATGGCTTATTATTCCATGGTATGCCCCCAAATGTACAGTTCATTCTTTTTTATGCCCACATAGCTAAGCTTCTTGGTGGACCTAGCTCCTTGATAACCTTTGGTAAATGTTGTGTTAGGTGTAGATTAGGTTTGGAGTTTATCATGGACCAACCCAGACAAAGTGTTTGACAATAGATCTTTGTAGTACTTTCAATCTTATCAAGGTCTTCTACATGAATGCTTGTTCTGAGTAGCATGTTTGTTAATGTAACTAATTAAATTAGTGATTTGAGTAGAAGACCCTTATGGAGGTAGTTCCCTGGTCATTTTACCCTTTCCTCCCTGTGAGGTATTTGTGAACTCCATAGTGGTACAACTGCCAAAGATAAATACAATGTCATCAAGATTTGCCACTCCGCTCATTTGAGTGTCTGAAAGTTTTTGAAACCAAATTTTCTGGGTAGACAAGAAACCCATGACGGGACTTTTGTTTGATTGATGACTTTTTGAAGTACCTCTAATTCATCTTCTTTTAATCTTGGAGTTTCATCCCCCATTGGATTTAAATACTGATTATCATCAGAAGATAAATCAGAGGGAACCAATGAATCACTACCATGTGTAAAAGGTAATAAGTTGAGTACTTTAGAGGTGGTTGTTTGGGATCTAAGGGAATACCTGGAGCTTGAATTTCAATTGCTTTTAACAGTTTAATCCCTTTTGGTCCTGGAGGCTTCACTAGAGCCTTTGTGCCTTTGGGGTGTAGGAGGTCAAATGTGGGCAAGGTCAGCTTTTGTAAGGTTTTGTTTCTTGGGTCTACTTATTTTTCAGAATCATTGTCATCTTTATTTTTCCTTTTTCTTGGAAGCCCCAATAAAAAAAAGGATATTTGGATGGATTTGAGTATGCCAAAAAACTTTGCTTTTTCCTTTGAAGGTCTAACTCATGACCAGCCAACCCCACCTTGAGGAATGATATGCAATAGTCTTTGATATCCCCTAAAATCAAACAATGAATAATATCTATGCTACAAAAGTCAATTGGTCTCCAGTAATCTAGTTTGTTTAGAATACTCCACTGGACACCATGTGATTTTACAAATTTAGCTTTTTCCTTTTTGGTTTGAAGCTGAAGCCATTAATTTGCCTTGGAAATATGACTTTCATGTGTCCTTGTTTCAAATTTTGAAATATCTATTTCATTGATGTCCACCCTTGAAATATTACAAAAGGAGCAAAATTGATTGGCTGAATAAGAGGCAAATCCAGCCACTTTATGTAGAGCAGGAAGATCTGCTATTAAAGGTAATAAAGCCACTCTAATAAGTCTACCCTGTGGAAAGTCGTGGATATTGGAAAACCAAATACCATTCCATAACATTTGAAGCTCAATCACCAGAGGCTCCAAGATTGAATTCATTTGATCAAGAGATGGCTCTTTGGGACCAGGAATTATTGCATACAAAAACATGTTCTCCTCTTTGTGACGTTCACTTGGAGGAAGATTAAAACAAGTGAGAAGAATTGAACCAATTGAAATGGATTTTGCAGCCCCTTTGTTACTGAATGGATTGAACCAATCTACATATAAGCTAAATATCAAATTACCTGTTCTATTTGTAAATGCTTGTTTACTACCTGGGGAATATTTGAATGTGTGCCAAATTTTGCTATGCCAAATATCAGAAATAACTTTAGGGTCTGTTTGAGAATTATGGGTATTGTGAGCATTTAATAGCTTTTCAAAGCCAGGAATCCACATATGGGAGGCCAACCATTCTTGCAAGGATTGGTATGTAAATGTACAGATTGGTTTTTGAAGTGAAGTATCATTCTTGTTATTGGTTTTAAATAAAAGAGAACCACATTCTTTTCTTGCAAGAGATCCTAATTTGACAATGGAGGAAGTAAAAGGTTGAATAAATTTGGATGTACACTGTTTGTTGATGTGGCCCATTGCAGTCAGATCATACAAGCTGAAGCATTCTGGACAGCAAATCTTTTTTTCAAAGTCCATGTATATGCCCAGCTGAACCAAAATAGTTTCAATTGAAAGTGGAATTTCTTTAGCAATGGATAATCCATCAAAATTGAATTTGTCTCCAAGGCTATTTATCTTTTCCCTTTCTGATAGAAGAAATTCTTTGAAACTATCTCTGGACATTCCATTTTTGAGGTATAGGCTGGAAGCTTGAACCAAAACCTTAAGAGCATGAGAGTCAATGAATTTAAAGGTCTTGTTTTGATATTTTTTGGTATCAAAAAGTAAATTTCTTTCATTATTCTGATGACATATCTGTTCAATTTGAGAGCACCCAGGGGCTTTCTGTGTTGGCTGCACCAATAGATTGTGGAAAATTAAATTTGAGTAATGATGAATAATTGAAATGAATGAGGGAAAGAGTACTTACATTTTCACTATTTTGGGCTAAAAACATCTGATCAACCAAAGGCTGGGGTCTCCTGAGCTTCAGTAGTTCCAATTGATGTGTCTTCCAAGGTGGGTCAGACATAGGTTTTCCATGCTGAACAATATTGTTCAAATCTTCATAATATTGGCTGTAACAGCCAAGCTTGTGACAAGTGCAAAATTTTTTAGGGCAACCCATTTTTTGCACCATGAAATTTTGTGGGGAATGAGAAAAATGGGCCTAAGAAAGTGAAATGTAGTAGTGTGGTTATGAGGGAAGTTTTGGGGGCAAAGTGGACACAAACATAGCTTTATTTATAATTGAGGATCTTTGATTTTGCAAACATAGAAGCCAATTATCCCCCTATATGGTTTGAATGGGGGACAAATTTTATACGGCAGTCATAGTTTGACCACTTTTAAGATTACAGCAACTGAAAAAAAGTACGTTTACAGCCAAGCTATATGGTGTCTGGGCCTCATTCAGATACAGTTTTTTCTGTATCTGAGTGGGTCTGATTGGATTTCAAGGAGACAAACCAATTATGGCCGTAATTGGTTTGCATTTGGTACAAATTATGACCGGCGGTCATAATTTGACCACCTGTGGATGATTACAGCCAAAGCTGTATTGTTCCTGGACCTCATTCAGATACAGCTTTTTCTGTATCTGAGTTGGTCTGATTGGATTTCAAGGAGACAAACCAATTACGGCCATAATTGGTTTGCATATGGTACAAATTATGACTGGTGGTCATAATTTGACCACCTGTGGATGATTACAGCCAAAGCTGTATTATTCCTGGACCTCATTCAGATACAGTCTTTTCTGTATGTAAGTGGGTCTGATTGGATTTCAAGGAGACAAACCAATTACAGTCGTAATTGGTTTGCATATGGTACAAATTATGACCGGCAGTCATAATTTGACCACCTGTGAATGATTACAGCCAAAGCTGTATTGTGCCTGGACCTCATTCAGATACAGTTTTTTCTCAATCTGAGTGGGTCTGATTGGATTTCAAGGAGACAAACCAATTATGGCCATAATTGGTTTGCATATGGTACAAATTATGACCGGTGGTCATAATTTGACCACCTGTGTATGATTACAGCCAACGCTGTATTTTCTCTGGACCTCATTCAGATACAGTTTTTTCTGAATCTGAGTGGGTCTGATTGGATTTCAAGGAGACAAACCAATTACAGCCGTAATTGGCTTGCATATGGTACAAATTATGACTGGTGGTCACGATTTGACCACCTGTGTATCATTACAGCCAAAGCTGTATTTTCTCTGGACCTCATTCAGATACAGTTTTTTCTGTATCTGAGTGGGTCTGATTACATTTCCAGGAGACAAACCAATTACGGCCATATTTGGTTTGCAAGTGGTACAAATTATGACCAGCGGTCATAATTTGACCACCTGTGTACAATTAAGGACAAGCTGTATTGTGTCTGGACCTCATTCAGATTCAGCTTTTTTGGTATCTGAGTGGGTCTGATTGGATTTCAAGGAGACAAACCAATTATGGCCTTAACTGGTTTGCATATGGTACAAATTATGACCACTGCTCATAATTTGACCACCTGTGTATGATTACAGCCAAAGCTGTATTTTGGCTGGACCTCATTCAGATACAGTTTTTTCTGTTTGTGAGTGGGTCTGATTGGATTTCAAAGAGACAAACCAATTACGGCCATAATTGGTTTGCATATGGTACAAATTATGACCGGTGGTCACGATTTGACCACCTGTGTATCATTACAGCCATAGCTTTGTTGTGGCTGGACCTCATTCGGATACAGTTTCTTTGGTATCTGAGTGGGTCTGATTGGATTTCAAGGAGACAAACCAATTACATTTGACCACCTGTGTATGATTACCACCAAAGCTGTATTGTGCCTGGACTTCATTCAGATACAGTTTTTTCTGTATCTGAGTGGGTCTGCTTGCATTTCAAGGAGACAAACCAATTACGGCCATATTTGGTTTGCAAGTGGTACAAATTATGACCGGAGGTCATGATTTGACCACCTGTGGATGATTACAGCCAAAGCTGTATTGCTCCTGGACCTCATTCAGATACAGTTTTTTTGTATCTGAGTGGGTCTGATTGGATTTCAAGGAGCCAAGTGGTACAGATTATGACCAGAAGTCATAATCTCACTCTGATGACATTCTGTGGACACAAATTTATTCCAGTCATAATTGATTTACATGTTGAATAAATTACTACTGGTGGGCTAAATCTCTCACCCAGGTACAGGTGTGACTGTACCATCTAATCTAATCACCCATGTATTTGAGGGAGGATTCTAAACATACACGTATTCTGACACTTAACTCTTTGCTAAATGTGTAATTGTGTTTTATGTCTAGAGGATCTGCAGCTTTCTTTCCTTTGAAACCACCAAACTCATTTCTGCTCTATATCTATGGGCTACACCCTACTTTATTTCATTGGGACCTGCAATATAAATAGAGCCGTTTTCCTGTGTTTTCCCTAAGTTCCTCTGTTTTTGACTTCTGTTGGCCATTTAAATCCCTCTCCTAACAATATAATACCCAATACTATGAATCCACCCCAACCACCTGATTCTGATGTCTCATTTGATGAAATGTTTTATAGTTTTTTTTTCAAATAACACAGATTTGAATTCATTGTTATCTTTTCAAAATGAGGCACCATCTCATTCATCCATCAATTCATTGTCCACCCCAAACCAAAGTACCAAACCCCAGGAATGTTACGATCTTTTTCACTACCTCAATTCTCCCAATATAGTCTCACCAGCTCCCATTAGTCATCCTCACATCTTGCCCTGCCCCCCACCAAAAAACATAAATAGAACCCCCTTTCAACTTGGTAAATCTTTTCTTCCCCACGTAATCCCATCCCCAACATTTTTTAATAATATATTTTTGCAAAAATTTATTAGATATCACAAACACACCAAACATGAGCTTATGTAACCCACACCCAAATACTCCACAAACCCTTCCACCCCCCTCATTCATAGAATTCAACATGAATAACCCACCCACTCAAGTACACTCTATCTCACCAATTCTTTCTTCTGAGCTAACTCGCCTCTCCCGTGAAAAATTTTCTCTCAATCACCACCATATCAAGAGAATTCTCAATAATGCCCTTTCTGAAGCTGAAAAGAATCCTGTATCAATTGAGATTAAGGATTATTTGCAAAAGGGCGTTACATTGATTTCTCAAAAAGAACATGGTAATTATTATTCTTCATGTCTGTCCTCAATTTTGTAGTAATTTAATCTCCCTTCTTGTAGAATTGTCTTCATCACAAGCAATTGGTCTCATAGATGGTAATGTTGAAGTTATTGAGAGAGAAGTCACTTCCATATGCTCATCCCAATCATCCTCTTTGGAGGAGGTTGTTCCTGATGGAAATCACAAGAAAAAAACGAAAATTCAAAACAAACCACCACCAAATATTTGAAGGTTTATGCAGCATACTGTTACCTTTAATAATACTGAAGAGGTAGTTTCCATGAATATGTCTTCTACTACATCAACACTTTGTACCAATTCTACCCCCCCCAAAACAATCAACCCCCAATTGTTATTGAACACACAATCAAATGACCTCCTCTATTCTTTACCATCTACCATCATCAAACCCCCTGTTCCCTCAACCATCCCACTTGAGACCCCCACCACCCCCCCAATGATTACTGAGGAACAAATTCCCAAAAATTTACCAAATTTCACCCCAAGAATATCTTCACAACGTGAATCTCCTCATTTCAACAATGACCACTCTTTGGAAGTACCAGCCAATAACATCCCCAATTCTCCAGCTCAGGTTCATCCACTGACTCCAACAAATGAAATTATTCAAGAAGAATTACATGTTTCAATAGCAGAGAATAATAGTAGTCCAAATGTTCCTTCCCGAATCCCTTTGAATACAACCACTCCAATTAATGCCATGACACCCCATGTTGTATTGTCACCAATGCAAATTAACCATGTAAAAAGCTCCCATACACTATCTGCTCCTCATTTCGAAAATCCAGAAAACACTCTTCCGACCTCTCAATCAAATTCATCTACACCATCTCATGCTCCAACTCCTGGAATTAGGGACCCATCTAATCATCTCTCTCATGTGGGCCCATCTCCACCCGTTTTGCATGAACCTCACCAAAATCCTCCTTCATCAATCATGCCTCCAGAGCCACAGCCTCTTGACTCCCCCAATGATCAATTATCTATGTTCACTGATGAATTTCGATCAAAACTTTATGAGCTTTTCAAAACATTCACCCATGGACGCTCCACCCAGGCCAAATACCAAACCAAATTTGAAGCAATTTACTCACTCATTTCCTGGCGCCACCAAAATTTGGGCTCTGAACAGCCTGCAAAGGGGAATTTCCATTTTAAACAGTGCTCTTCCTCATATAGCAAATGGATTGACAAGCTCTGCGATAATAGTTAGTTTAAAATTATACTACTCCCATGAACTAATGCTTATAATAGATTTCTCCAGGTGCTCCAATTCTCAATGCCACTAAAGAATTTTATGTTACATCCTCAATCTTCAAGATGATGCGCTATGACCAAGTCACTGCGCCTGAAATTCAGATTTCACTACCATTTTCACCTGACCCCAGCATTTGTAATGAAAAGCACCCTGAAACTCATTTTGTGCGTCATCTAATCTATATGTTGCAGCCCAGATCATTCACCATTACGGCTTGGGCAAAAGTCATTGTAGCTTCAGTCTCAGCAACCATGGATGAATTTTGCATACCAAAACCTCCTGTACCCCCTCAAGTACAAATTGATGAGTTCAACATTTATCTGGACATTATTTCATACTTTGAAGGCCTCAAAAGACCCTCAATTTCACCAATGGAACTGATTTCCATGGCATCTCAAAGTCCAAGTGGCTCAAAAAATGCTCAAGAATCATACAATATTTCTGCCAACTCAAATCAACAGTTAAAGATTTTTCAAGCCCTCATTTTAGATGTCATGATTTCTTATGTCATATTCAAAGCACAAGCCTCCCTTGACGATGTTTCCCCTAACCACACTGAACAATATAAGCGTGTCAAAAAAAGAAAGGCCCTCTTTTCTAACAACCAAATATCTTCCATAATAATTCACTCAGCTCCTCAAGTGGTAACCTCTAATTCTGACAATGATCTCCAAGTTGAAACTGCCAAGAAGAAGTTGGTTGAATACCGTAGCCATCATAATTTCCTTCCTTTTGTTTACTATTTGATATTAGGTGTCAAGGGATTATTCACTGCACAAAAGGATCATTGCAATTTTTCAATTTCCAATGCCATGTGCATACTATGCTCTTTTCATCTTATTCACCAACATGTTAAGCCACCAACACCCAAAGAGCTAGTTTGGAAAAATCTATCTTTTCATCTTAAATCACTTTTTTCTAAGGGTATGAAACCATTCACTGATGTCAAACTTGTTTGCCCACCCTCACAGCATCAATTGGCTCAATATCTTACAAGTGATTTTTTAAACCAATGGGAAGCACAAGCCACTGGAACATCACTCCTTCCACCCTCGCAACTCTGATGCTTTACCTCTGGTTTCTAATTTACTTACACATGATATTTGAACCATTGTAATTAGTTTCCTATTACAAGAAAAAGTTCAATCTCTTCTTGTTTTATATTTTCCATGCTTTTGATTTTAGAATAGCTTTATTTTAAAACTCCCTTTGCATTCATTAGCAATGGCCTTTGTTCTTAAATAAGACTTGACTCAGAGCATCAAGCAAATCCCTTGTTTTCAACATTCCTCATCAACTCAAATCAAAAATATTATCCTTCACTACAATATACTCATACTAATAACATCCTCACTGTCCTTATTTTCAATTGCCATCAAAAAACCCTGTCTTTTCTAATGACAAATCCATGCTGACTTGACTTGCATGATTTCCAATAAGTTAAGTTAATCTCATGCTTATGTTTATTTACTTTGTATGAAAAAATATATTCCCATCTAATCTTTCTTGCTATTAAATCTTTACCCTCTTTTCAATATCTTACTCCACATTTTCCAAGCCCAAATCAACTTTCAAATGAGCTCTGAAATACACATGTAATTTTTTTGGTTCTAACAGTTATTTTCAATAAATCATTAGTACTTTCTCATTTTCAAACAGTTTATTATTATTTTCTTTTAATTAAACCATCAATTTATAATATCTAAATATTTTTAAATTCTGTTTAAAAAACCATCATTAAACTATTAGTATGATTGCTTTAAGTTTATAATAACTCAAATTCATAAATTTAGCATTTCACATACTCAATTAATTTATTTTTTGAATTGATAAGTTTAATGAATTCACTTCAATAATTCAAATAAATCCATTGTGATTTAATTTGAATTGTAATGATCAATTACATCAATTTATAAAATTTCCTTTTCACATGTCCATTTTTTTTTCAATTAATTACATTTCATTTTCAATTGTTAAATTTCATTTCCAATTAAATAAATTTGATTCTCAATGAATCAATTTAATTAATTAATTGATTTCTTGAAATTGATTAATTAAATTACTTGATTGATTCATTGAAATTAATTAATTACTTAATTCATTCAATGAAATTCATTAGTTAAGTAAATTAATTGATTGATTCATTGAAATTTATTAATTAATTGATTCATTAAGATTAATTAATTAAGTTAATTAATTGATTCATTGAAATTAATTAATTCATTTCGAAATTTATCTAATTAATTAACTTATTTAATTTAATACCATTTCAAATTGATTGAATTAATTCTATCAATTCAATTTAAAATTAACACATGTGTGTTATTTCTTTTGGGTGGCTGTATCACCAGTCAGCCAACTTCAGAATATATTTTTTTCTTCCAAACAATACAGTCACCTGGGGCTTGTTACAGAGCCTCCAGGCATGTTTTACAGCCTCCCACTGCCAAAGCCAGTCATACAGAGAATTGGGGGCCCCTAGAATTCAATTGAGGTATGGTTTCATCATTTTGAAGCTCCGGTGATGACCACCACCTCATAACTAGCAGCTTTCACACCAAATCATCTTTTTGTGTTATTTCCACTGATTCCAGCACTTCTCTTTGTTTTTTAGCCTTACTATTAGCAAAAAATACCTTTCCACTGATTTCTTTATTAATTACTACAATAATTTTCATTAAATAAATTTTTAAAAACTGAATGGATGCGTGCTTGTCAAAGATTTACTAAACTCATAATTTTATAAGGCTATAAGATTGTTATTCAGCTTTTTCAAAATTTATTTTTTGAGTTTTATTACTCTTTTCAAATTTCAAAATTCCTAGAGCAATGAAATCAAATAGATATCTCAAAAAAAATTTGAACAATTCTCAGAAATCTAATCAACTCCACCATCAAAATAAAGAAACAAATTAGGTTGTAGTTATGAAACTCCTTATTTCAGAACATGTAATTTTTTAAATGAATCTTTTTTTGATCCAATTCCTCATAATGATCTTGATAGAAAAACTTTAAGATCAATTTTTTTAACAAAAACTCACACTTACAGAACTTATATTAAAAAAAAATATTTTTCTATAAATTTTGTATTTACAATTTGAGATAATAAATCACTTCTTCATTCACCTGATAAGACTTTTGCAATCATCCAATTTATTCCTTTTAGAAACCTGAATGATTATGAAAAATCTCAACTCAAATTTTTATCAACTTTTTATTTAAATATAAACTTTTTCTTAACAAATTACAAGAGTCTGGAAAAAAGATCACCCGTTCCATGTATGCAATTGGATGGAGACCGCCTTGACTTGGTGACTTTACGGTTGGGCAGTATATCAATTCCACTTCTATTTCTAATAACCCAGAACTTTATAGTTCTTTATCACTTCAACTCTCACAATTACAAAATATTATTCAAAATCTCTTTCAAAAATTCTCATCAACAGCTTTTGAAATGAATTCAAATCAAATGAAACAATTCAACATTCCAGGATTTGAGATTTTAGACTTTACTGATTTTTATTCTTCTTCATTTGCAAATCAATTAACATTTACTTTAAATAACTTTTCTAACTTTCCTCATATTGATCAAACAGACTCTTCAGAGTTTGCTTATTTTCTTTCTATCCCAATTTCTACAAGTGATGGCACCTTAATCTTTGATAACTTTGATTTATTGAATGAATTTTTTGTTTTTCCAGACCACTCTATTAATATTTATTTAACAGTTAAAGAGCCTGGTATTGTACAAATGGTCTGGAAACCAAGAAGCACTAGAAATTTTACTCTTTATCCAGATGGCGGTGATAGTAACTCTTTTACCAGATTATCCATGTCATTACAAATTTCAAAAAAAGAATACAACTTATTCAAAAACTTACAAAATGGTAAGATTTCTAAATTTAAAGTAGATGATTGTACTTCTATCCTCAACACGCTTGCTTCAACTTCTAAATAGTCAAAATGATTTTTTGCTGCTTACATTAATCTAATTTTCAATATCAGTTCTCCAAAAATTCTCAAAAAAATTCAAATTAATTTTTAATATAATGGAAAAAAACAATAAATCTCAATTTTTGTCATCATAATTTCTTCATTCAAATTCAAACAAAAACACAAAAAAAACAAAAGTAAGAAGAAAAACAAAAATAATAAAAACAATATAAATCAAGGTTCATTAGATTCAAAATTTCAGTTTATAATTATCATCTATATATTTTCAATTTCAAAACCCAGAGATTTTGACGAAAATTAAAAAATGGAAATCCAACTCTCAATTGGATCTACAATTTTTATATTTTCAAAATTTTATTTAAATTTCTATCATCACAATTCTTCTTAATCAAAATATTTTTAATCAATATTGAATTCCTTTGATTGCAGTCTTCTCCTGTCTTGATTATTTCATTCAATTCACTTACATCCTCCTTGAGTCATCTTTAGCGCATTCTCACCTTGCCAAATGCCTGTCTCTCAACATTGGCACAAAAGGTCTTGTGATTCAAATCAACATCCTGAGCAGCGCATACCCAATCTCAGTCTTCACTTAGCCTCATCAACCTCACCTATCCCATCTAATGAGTCAACCAATGCGATGAACAAGAACAAGCCAGAAAAAAATACTGTTCCAATGGCATCAAAAGATGAATTTTCTTTGTTTTCAATAAGTGCACCCCCCTAGCTATTAGTACCAACGCTTAGCTAATCACTGCAATTCTTTTCCTAGAAACATAACCCAAATCTATCTGCTTGCCACAAAACAAGTCATACTCCATCCTTCCAAGATCAAGAAAGCCCAAGCCATATCATCGCTGATAGCACTGCTGTGGATATCAACTCATCAAACCATCATTATACCGCATTGGAACAATCTACCCAAGTGGTTTCTGCTCTCCTTAACCAGGCAGAACGATTTGAACAACCTAAACATTTCAATCCTTCCTCAAATCAGCCAGCTCCATCATTTGTTACTTCCATATCAAACCTATCAGGACATGCCACTCAGCTCTCAGGACCTCCCCACAACTCATCTACTTGTGTTGCAGTGCCTCCTCAGCAGCTCAACACTGTTCTCAGCACCAAACATCTGCCTGACTTCAACTACACTCCTTCTGAACTTCCACTTCTTGATTCCTTGAGCTTGCCTATCACCAAATTCACATCAATCAATGATGCCTCTCAGCATTCCTTTTCTAAGCCAGCCAAAAGTTACAATTCAATTTTGCATCATGATCCATTCTCCAACTTACCATCTAACTGCAGCCAGTCCTACTCCCCTGCACCACCAGCAGAAAACGTTCTGGCATGTCGATCAAGCAAGTGAATGAGGCTAGGCCAGACAGCTCCCCATTCAAAGAAAACAAGCTCCATGACACCGTCTTTGATGTTCAGTCACAAAATTACCTTATACCCTTGGCAGAGAAGACCCAAGACACCATGCTCAATAAACCTAACTAAAATCTTATTCTTGCCGATAATCATTCTTCTCTACCCTGTCTTGACCTGCCTCACTCAATGTCATTATCAGATAGATCTCAACCTTCTACTCAACACCTCAAAGCTGAGGAAATATCAATCTTTGCCTTCAATTCCCAGAGAACCTCAAAGATTCTTCTTGAAGAAACCAAGGCATCCCATTTTTCAAATGAACAAGTTAGTCATGAGCCACAGATTGAAAGGCCTTTATGCTTAATAGCCTAGGCGCCATTACAAGAAGGTGCACCTGAAACTCACCCCAAATTTACAGAAAGGAATGTCTTGCCCTCCTTAAGGTCACATGATATGGCAAAGGTTTGCCAAGAGGTTGGCTCCAACAACAATAGTTCAAGAAATGTAGGTCCTCATTCTTCGGATTTGAAGCTTGCAAAGAAAATGGCCACCTTTTCCACATCATTTAAGACGCTCACAGAGGAGTTTCAACCCCAGCTCCCTATCTTAGGTCAAACAAAAGACAAAGGCAGCAGTGCTTCACATTTTGGTTTGTGGCATCTCTCTCCAATCTCATCTTCTCATTAACCATAGTTCTTATAAAGACACTCAATGGCATCCAATTTTATGAATGAATTGCCAGAAGCCTCCGAGTCGTCATCTTTTTACTCAGAAAATTAGAGCTGTCCTGGAAAAACATCACAGGAAGCTGACGTCCCAAATGCAAATGAGTCCATTATGTTAATGGTAAAGCCAGATCATTACAATATACCAGAGCATGTCCAACTATCCACACAACTAACAAGTATATCTTACCAATGCACCCACAACTTGAGCTCTATGTCATCATCCTCCTTCTCTTCAACTGTATTCTCTGGTTCAACCTGCAGAACCCACTTTAAACACTGTCAGACTCCCCAGGAAGACGCGGGGCAAGCAATGAGCACCACATCTCAGCATTCACAAACACCCCCTAGGCTGCCTCAAGAACTTGACAAAAATCTTCTGGATATTTTCCAAAAGAATGATCCTGATTCCATTACACCCCATGTAGCTTCAAGTCAATACAATGAAAGCCTGTCACTCGCCCAAGGTAAAGCACATGACCCAATCCCTGATTCTCATGAGACAGAGCCTTTTGCGACATGTCACAACATCATTCAGCCCGTGGAAATGTCAGCGCAGGATAACACATTGTTTAAATTATCAACTAATGACTTATTAGTTAAGAAAACATCTCTGATTGTCAACTTGCACACAAAACCTACATTTCCCAAAGCCCATCAAATCTCCCCCAAGTAATGAAGGGAAGTCCCGACGCAAACCTCATCCACATGATCTTGTGAGTGATGTGTTGATTTTACCCTATCAGGAAAGCCCAACTTCTGATACTAGTGACTCAAGTATGGAGGCACAATTGGGCACTTCTTTGTAACATCTTGAGCCCCTCGCATCTGTCAACACTTCTAATTATTTGGCGCCGCTATTCCTAAGGTCTGAAGAAACAGAACTTTTCAAAACCTACTCTGGTCCAGTTTCTCAAGGCAAGGATTCACAGGAAAATTTACAAGAAGTTGTTGATACTTCCGGTGAATTTTTGGAAGTTTCCAATCAAATATCAGATGAATGTGACTCCCACTTAGATTCTGCCAGTCTACATGCTGTTACAAACACATCAGTGCTGCCGGAATCTGATGACAACCACTCAACCTTTGCTAGCATCGCAACACCGTGCATCAAAGACGACTTGCCTGCCAAACAAGAACCTGTTCAAATCCCGTCTAAATCTAGATCCATGCATGTTGAATAGCCAAATAGTTATCTTGAACATAAATTAGTCAATCGTCCACAAAGTCCATTACCCAAAGGATTGCATGAAGCTCAAGATCTGTTCAAGAAAGAACCAACTGCAGCTCACTCAACTATTGTAGCAAAACCTGCCCAAGCACCTTATTGAACGCCACAAATTCTTGCTCAAGGTTCCAAACCTCATCTAAAAGAAGTCAGCTCTTCCATGACTTGCTTGCAGCCTGACCGCAATCTTTCAATGTCCAAGAAGCTCAGCATTCTAATTCACAAAGCTTTTCTGAAAACAAGCCTGTGGAGGATACAGTGCTGTTACCACAACATTCTTCCAAGGAAGGTGCTGCCCAGCTTTCTAATCAGCATTGGTCTCTTGAAGAAACTAAGCCAACCAAAGACTTGCCATCAGCGCATTCAGAGTCTTTGCATTCCAATCAAGCCCTGTCCTTGGAACAGAAATTCTCACATGAAGGAGACAAAGGTGTCAAGTCTTCGCAGCGCATTTAGACTATTCAAATCACACTACAGCTCAACCCACGCATCAGCTATGCGCTCCCACAGAACAGGATCCGCTCATGGACTCGGAAACACTTCCTAAGAATTCACTGCATCTTAATGTCGCCCAGATTTGTGATCAGAAGCGCTCACTTTGGGAGGATCCAGCTATGTACTCACTAGTAGAAAACCGGGAAGCAGTATGTTTAAAGTCAGTTCAAATGGAAAAAAAGGTTGGTGAGATTGTAACAACATTGGCACCGCCTGGTAATTCCTTCTCCCTTTTTGGCCAAGGGTTTTGTTCTTAAATCTCATGAAATGAATTTTCTTTTGCATTCGTCCAACTAATATTCCAAGGTCTCACTGAAGCACCCCCATCTTCAAGGCATCCATCTTTACTTGAGGAAATTGAAACCTGCCATGACAACCCCATAAAACAGTTGCCTTTATTTGTTCCTTTGGTACAACTTGAGTCAGGCCACGCTACTGATCCTCAGACCTCACCTGGTGAGTCGTACTAAATTTAAATCAATTAACCTCAGTCTGATAGCCACTGCTCAAAGAGGAACTTTCCTTCAAATGAGATGGCACCCAGCTTGTTGAACTGAGTTCTTTTGTACATTCTTCTACTCAAAAATTCTAGTAATTGCGTTTGAAGAACCAATGGCTGAAAGCCTTGCCAATCTTGATCCAACAATTACAACAGAGTATGCTACCGACATTCCTGAAGATAATGCCATGGATTGGCCTTGCCAAGCCATCATCTCAGGGGTCCTTGTAAACTCATGTGCAATTACAAAGCGTTGTGACACCAGCTTGAAGCTGGATTAGACCCACCAAATTATATTTCAAACACACCTGTCATGACCGTTTCAGTTCAATCCCATTCTTTTCAACCCAGCAACAATCAAGTAGAACTACTGATCAAAGATGACCCTGAACAAATTCAGGTGCCTGAAAGCATTCTAATTACAGAAGTCAATGTTGCCTCTGCACAAGACTCTGTGTCCCACCAATGCAAGACTAAAATCAGGGGAGTCGCAGGAGCCTTCTGAATCTGGCTACAATGTCAAGGAAGATACCACAGTGGGAAAAAAAGTAATCTTGCATAATTGTCATATAATCCTGATGCTCCAACTACCAATCCAACTATAACCTCTTATTCTGATCCAATTATTAATTTGCAAAAGTCAATTGCTTCAACTGACCTACAAAAATCTATTTCATCTCAAGATCTCAATTCAAGTAATGACCCAATTTCAGATCTGACGGTACAACCAGCGACCAAGCCTATTAATGGCTTTAATCCAACTGAATCAAGTCTTGAAAAAAAAGATTCAAGCACACCTACTCTTAGGCCCAGTCCATCACTATTTACACATCTTTGTCAACCTCAAAATCCACCTGTTAGTCAAATGTCTTCAAGGGCAGTAACTCCTTGAAATTCAATAGGTCAAACTTTTAAATCTATTTCAAATAAAACTGGGTCACCTTTCAAAGGTGATATTCATTTATTTTTTTTTAGACAATTACTAATCTGTCAATTATATAATAGAATCCTATCAAAACCCTAATAGATACACAAACAATTGAATAGAGTATAGGCCAATAGGTAAACCTGCTGATTGTTTTTGCGGATGAGATCTTTGTGAAGCTTATGAAGTTTATCAAAATTCTATGGCTTCCAGAACTCGACTTAGCTTGGATGATCTAGGTACACTTCTTTTTTTATATTGAAGTTATTTATAGGTAATTGATTAGATCAACTAATCTTTACTATCCATCTATTTTTTAACTTGAAAATTTGATCTACTGTATGTTTGGTGGACGTTTATTCATTAGTGATTTCATTAAAATCAAGAATTATGAGTGAAGTCACATATGCTTTAAATACTGTAAAAATGATTGGACCCCATCTCAAACTATATTGTGATGATAATGCAAATTAATTATGTCATTTGAGGTGGTAATATTTCTTGTTTTATTCTTTTAAAGAACAATCAATGCTCAATAATAGCTAAATTTAATCTTCTAGGGACTATTTTTCATTTTTGAGTAATCTTCATTTATTTCTGAAGAAAGGTGATTAAATTAGTAGTTTATGGATTTTCAATGAAATATTCAAATGGATAGTTGTTATTTTTTGTCTATTAAATCTTTATACATATATTTTTTTCCAAAAAAATAGAAGAACAAACAATGAGTAGAAGAAATAAACAAATTAGCACCATATATCAATCTGTATAGAAATTTTCTTCTTTAGATCATTCAATTGATTGCAAAAAAGTTATATTTAAAGAAACCATCACAATAACTTAAAAAATTTAATTCATGAAATTAAAGAGATAAAATATTAAAAAAAGATTATTTATTTATAATTTTAAATTTTTCTTCATTTACAATAAAAGTTAAGTTCTGTATTTGACAAATCAAAGAGTAATCTGTTCAGAAACACTTTGAATTAATCTTTTCCCCATGAAAATAGCTGAAAATATACAAAATGGAAAAAATAGAAACTGAAATATTAGATACTTTACTTCAAGAACTCTACTTGAAAATTACACCTCAAGAGCACTGTTTTGATTCAAGCCATTTTATCATATTTTTCCTATGCTAATGATGTCTATTTGATAGAGCATTAATTAGAAAAGGACCCTAAGGGTAAGGAAAATATTGTGATATCCTTTGATTATATTTGAGGCAAAATACACTTAAAAGGACCTGATATTCAGTTTAGATTTATTATATATATATATGTATATTAATGAAAAGATTAGCACAAGCTTGTGTACTCTCAATGTTATTGGTAAAAAATTTTTGGAAAGAGAATGAAACTTAATTTTAACATGTTACGCAATTAGTACAGAAGTGAGTGAAGGATTTTCCACAGGAAAGTTAGGCCTTATACTTATTATTGAATTGTGATTAATTAAAAAATTACCAAAAAGAAATGCTTATCAGCTTCATTGGTAATGGTGAACATCTCTCATCAATTTCTCAGATACCTATGTATTATCACCTTCATTGGCTTATAATAACTTGAAACCTCATGGGGGATATTTGAGCCCATTAAACTAATTAGTTTAAAACACTAATTCAGAATATAACATACATACATATTAAGGATTTACAAGAAGCTATAAGGCAGTAGATATTGAAAAGTTACAGACGTTCTCCTCAGACCAACTAAAGGAGGAAAATTCAAAATTAAAATGTACTTTGACAAGAATATTGACTGGGAGCAAGCCTGGTTTGTTTCATTAAGAAATTTATGATTACTTTCTTGATATATTAATATTTTTGATAATAATTTTATATATAATATTTTGATAGGGTTCAGATTTTTCCATTGTAACACTGTATTTCCAAGAGCTTTAAAGTACAATAATTAAAGAATTTGAATTTGTGCCACATTTTGATAAGGTATCAATTTTGACAAAAGAATTTTGAATATAGTTTGGTTCTTATTCAATCTGCTTATCGTTCAATTGTATAAGTTTAAATAAATGGTATTATATAGATAAAAACAAATTCATGTAGGCTTAGAAAGTTATATCTTAAGAGAGGAAGAAAATTGAATTTATGTACATATTTACAAATCATTTTTGACTGGGAAATCCAAAATCAAATTTCAAACAAATTCCATGTGAAAAAGTAAAGTCTCATTAGAAGAGAAATTCAAGTTCAAATTCAAATTTGAATTCAAATTAAACTATACTATGTGTATTTAATATTTGTAAATTTTTGAGATAATAATGATTAGTTATTTTGTACGATTCTTTCTTTATGCTACATTAATTGAAGAAAAAAACCAATAAACTGAATCAAAGAGCTGATTTTCTGAGAAGCTATATAGTGGGATCTTTTTCTTGTGGAAAATTGAAGTTCTTTAAGTCCCTTTGATATCATTATATATGATTAAATAACAAATTATGATCTCTTGAATAATACACATTAATATGCAAACTTCCATATCTTGCATTTAAATCCATACACAGGGTGCAAGAAGATGGAATCAATACTTAAGACAAAGTTGGGAAAAAATACAGAGATATAAAATACTTGGTTTCAGCTTAGATGGAAGATGTGTAACAGTACTACTTTAGGACTATAGTAATACCCCTCCCCAATCACCCCAGTGCTAAGTAAAGAATGAGTAAAAATGATACCAAGATATCAACCAAGTTAAGAAGGAGATTATTTAGAGGTACATATAGAGATATGACTGAAGCTAACAATGAGTTAACTTTGAGTTAAACATAGAGATATGGTATGAGTTAATTGAGAGTTAAACTGGATACATAAGCTAATATCCTTGTAAGGGACCTGTAGGCAGGTCCAAGAAAAATCCCCCCAGTGAACTATAATCCTGTTATTCTATGGGACAGTATCAGCCAATGTTATGCTTCAGCCTCAGCTGAGAATTTTTCTAATAACATTACAAAGATCTTCAGCCTATAAATGTAGGAAGGGTCTGTACTCTCCACTCTCAGCAAGGTCTATTCTCTAATCAACCAGCTATGAATCTGTCACAGGGGCTCTTATGGAAAGCAAGAGTGGCCTGGCACTCAGGAATGAAGAGCTCACTTGGAGGGCTCCAAAAGAATAAGGAACATATTTCTTTAAGAAAGAGTAACATTGAAGACAAGTATGCCAAAGATAAAAGAAAAAAGGAAGCCAATGGACAAGATAATAAATAAATCCAAATGCCAAAGAGCCAACCAAATGAATCCTAAATGCACCGTTTCAACCTGTAAGAAACAAAAATTGAATTAGTAAAGGATATGAACACCAATATCCACTGGCAGGCAAAGAAGAAAATGTGCAAATGACTGACTTCAGATTATCAGTATTGATTTTAATGAATGAAAATAAAATAAGGATAAAAAGAAATCCAATACATTGATTAACTGGGAAAAGTCCCCAAGGAAGAAAAGGTGGCTAGTTTTTGTGAAAAGTTGAAGACTGATCCTTGAGGGTTGATAACCTGGCTGTATTGACTATTTTGAGTCAATACAGATCTGGCCATCTTAAGAATTGAACTTTGTGATGGAATTCCCACAGTGGAATATGAATTAACCCAAAAGGGCCAAGGCCATACAGCTTGCTTGAATACAACCTGTATGGACCAATTGTGTTGTCCAAGGAATATTGAAGTACTTGATGCCTTGACAGCTGATTGAATGACTGATAGCCTCTTGAAATTTCCCTTGGAATAATCCTGAAAAGAAAATACAACCCAAATCCTGCAGGGCCAGGTGGTTGGGGTCCTTGAATGATCTTCTGGTAGCTGCCAGGGATTGCAAGACTGAATGATTGAAAGGACTTCCTTCAAAATGGGTGATGGATTTTGGGACTTGAATTGGAATGGCATAATTTGGTCCTGAAAACATTTCCATTGGATTTCTGACCAAACTTGGTGCATAATGGTATATTATACCATATATGCACCATTCCTGAATCCTTGGTACGGAGTACATTGGTGAAGGAGAGTCTTTCTCCCGAATGGGGGGCAAAGCTTTCTGGGCTTGAGCTGGTGGCCTCTGGTTGTGGCCAGAGGCCAGGGGTTGAAAAATGGCCAGACTGTGGTTCTTGGCCAATTTGGGTCCTGGGGTCCTTTTGGCCATTTTTGGGACTGATGAGATTGGGGGCCAAAATTGGCTCAGGTTGGCCCACTTGTAGTTTGGGACCCAGCTGGACTTGAGGATTGGTGGTTGGGCTCCTTGGATTTAGGCCAAAAGGGGCCTAAGGGTCTCATGTACCACGGCGTATGGAGAAGGAGCCATAGGAGGCCTAAATGGCCCAAAAGGCCATTAGGCCTAAAACCCCATAATTAAAGGGGTGGGGCCAAGGGCCCTAGTTATTGCTGGAGAGGCTAGAAGCCCCAGGCCCAAAAAAAGGTGTATTGGCCTGGGGGTTTGTGAGGTGGTGAATTGGCCAAAGAGGCCAATGGATGCAGGATATGGCCAGTGAAAGGTTGTTTGTCACAAAGGCCATAAAAACCAAAATGGTCCAATTGGCCATAAAATGAGGTCAGGATATTTTCGCCGCAAACACCCATTGGGGGGGGGTGATTACACGTGGTTGTGACAGTACCCCCTACCTTCAATGGTGAGCTCCTGAACATGAAACCAAGGTAAAAGCCTATTGAGGCTATTCAGAAGGATTTGACATACGGATTCCAGAGGTATTGAATCTTGAAAGAAACCTTTATGACTCGCACAAAGTTTGCATATGATGTGAGGATGATTTGGTCTTCTTTTGACATTTGGCTTTTAACGTTTTGAAGAATTGAATTGACGTCAAGATTTGGGAATTAAGATTATAAGAAGGAAACGTTTTAATGAATATAAAGAGAGAAAAGATAAAGAAACATAAAGAGAAAATAAGAAAAAGCAATTGAGAGAAATGAAATCTTGAGGGGAATACCAATCTTGATAAGAAAATGGGAAAGCTGATTTGAATAGGCCAAGGACCTGGAAAACAATATTTGATTCCAGGTGCTCACAGAGTGGCCAAGGTGATGTTTTGAAAGATTGTAGACCACTCAGGGAAGGGAACAGCAGGAGAAGAACTTCTATTTGATAGTTATCACTCCCGCAAGTGCCATGAAATTAAACATTTTCTGAAGGAATTAATTTAAAAAGAAGAAAGCTGGAAAGGGAAAAGAATGATGAATGGTCCATTTTCCCAAGTGAAAATGGCCATAAAGTTTGGAATTGATGTTGAAAGCCAGGCCAAAGATCTGTGTCCAAAAATTGTTGAGTGCTCACAGAGTGGCCAAGGTGATGGCTGCAACAAAAAGAGTAGAATACCTCTAAAGGTGCATACCAGGAGTGGTACTTACGTTTGGTAACTCCTCTCCCCACCAAGCCACATAAATGATCATTCTCTTTAAGAATTGGGTCCTGGCTTGTCAGGATATCAAGAATGAAAATCCTTGATAGTTTCAGGGCAATTCTTGAGGTTTTTGGTTAATTCCCAAGTAGATCCTTCTGTGTCTTGACTGCCACCTTTCCATTCCACCAAGTACCATAATTTTCCTCTATTGATCTTGGAATCAAGAATTTGAGAGACTTCTAATTCCTCCTCTTCTTCAATGATGATTGGAGGAGGAGGCTCTTGATTCCAATTTGGGATTGTTGATGTTTTGACTAGTTCAATGAGGGAAATGTGGGAAACTGTGTGGATGGAAGCCTGAGGTGGTAAGCATGAGTACTGACTTTCTTCAAGATTTTAAAAGGACCCAACCATCTTTCAGACAGTTTTTTGGTGGGTCTAGTTGATTTGATGTTCTTGGAAGATATCCATACCATATCAGCAGGATTTAAAACATGTGGACTTGCTCTACTTTTACCTGCATACCTCTCAAGCGTGTTTATGCCAAGTTCAATGTCTCTCTCTTGACATCTTTCTGTAATGATTGGATTTTTGTTGATAAATCTCCAGCAGGAGTATCTTGAGTGATTTGAACTGGGTCAAATTTTGCTTCTCTTCCATAAACAGTCAAAAACGGTGATTGTTTTGTTGAATAGTGATCAGAATTGTTATAGGCAAATTCAGCCAGAGGGAGCCAAGTGTTCCAATCATCTTGATGATAACTGACATACATCCAAAGGTACTGTTCTAGTATCTGATTTACTCTCTTTGTCTGTCCATCAGTTTCTGGATGGTAAGCAGTTGACAGATCTCTTGAAATATTGAGCTTCTGACAAATATTTGTCCAAAAGGAAGAAACAAAAAGTGAACCTCTATCACTAACAATGCTTGAAGGCAGGCCATGCTTTGAAAAGATATTCTTAATGAATAAATGGGCCAAATCTAGTGAAGTTATTGAAGAAGTTGTTGGAATAAAAACTGCCATCTTTGAGAATCTGTCCACTATGACAAGAGTTGAGTCAAAAGAATTGGACAGTGGTAATTGAGTGATGAAATCCAAGGACCATTTGGAATTGGACAAGGCTTGGGGAGTCCAAAGTTCTTGTGATGAATATTTTTGTTTCTTGAGCACCATTGAGGATGATACATAATCCTCAATAAATTGAGTCATGCTGAACCAGTGGAAATCACACTTTACCAGTTTGAGAGTTTTCTCTTGCGCAGGGTGTCCAGCTAGAGGATAATCATGACACTTTTGAAGAATGATGAGCTGAATTTTGAGGTCATTTGGGACCACCACCCAATCTTTGAATAAAAAGAGTTGGGAAGAGGAATCAAAAGAATAATCTTTGACAGATTTACCTTTAACCAATTATTGAAGGATACTTCTGTACTTAGAATATTGCCATAATCTATTCTGAATTGATTCAATCAAATTTGAAAAACATTCCACCTTGACTGCAAAAAATCTTGAGGGTTGGAATTCATCTTTCTTCATGAGTTGCTGAAAATTATTTGGATTCTTGCTGATTAAATCCTCCCCCTCTGCAGATAAACTTTGTCCCGACATGAAAAGGAATCCAGATTAGTAGCTTGGCGGCCAGGGCGGTAAGTGATAGAGAAATAAAATTTAGAAAGTAATTAAGCCCAGCAGAATTGATGGCGGGTAAGAGCTTTTGATGAAATGAAGTATTGCCAGGAAGAGTGATTGTTGAGAACTTCAAAAGGGAAGAGAATGAAAGAAGAAAAGCCCTCCAGCGCTTGAGAGCCCAGACTATTCAAAGGAGTTCCTTGTCATGAATCTCATAGTTGAGCTCTGCTGGAAAATGCTTGTGGCTATCAAATGCAATGGGATGTTTTCCTGAGTCAGAAACCTGACCAAGTACAGCACCCAAGGCATAATCAGATGCATTGGTCTCCACAATGGTGGGTAGAGAAGGATTGGAGCTGTGGCAGAGGCCTCTTTGAGTTAATGAAACTGACCAAGAGCTTCCTCATTGAGGGGAAAAGAGGAATCTTTCTTGAAGAAGCTGGTCAGTGAAATAATATTCTTTGAATAATTCTTGATGAAACGGCAGTATAAGTTGGCAAAGCCAAGGAATGATTGAAGATGATTGAGGTTTCTTGGAGGTGGCCAATTGAGAATTTTCTGGACTTTCGCTTGGTACATCTTGAGTCCTAAAGAAGAAACAATTTAACCTAAATACTCTACACTAGTAACATGAAATAGGCACTTGGAGGGCTTAGCAAAGAGGTTATTGGTTTTGAGTCTGGAAAGGACAGTGGACACATGAGTGACATGTTCTTCCTCAGACTTGGAAAAGACCATCATTTCATCAAAATAAACCACAAAATAGATATTAAGAAGATCATAGAAAATATAATTGAAAAGATTTTTAAAAGGGGCAGGAGCATTGTAGAGTCCAAATGGCATAACGAAATACTCATAACTGCCATATTTAGTTCTAAAAGCTTTCAAGTGTTCATCACCCTCCTTGATTCTGAGAAGGTTATATGCACCACAAAAATAAATCTTGAAGAAGATAGAAGAAACATTAAAGACAGTGAGAAGCTGATTCATAGGAGGAAAGGGATACTTGTCCTTCCTAGTAACAGCATTCAGTTTTTGGTAATCAACACACAAACAGAGGCCACCATCCTTCTTTTTGACAAGAACAGCTGCTCCTGATGAAGAGGAGCTTGGCCAGATAAAGACTTTATCTACCTTCTATGAAATGTAGGCCCTGAGTGTATCTGACTCTTGGTTTGATAAAGGGTCATCACCACAACTGGAGGTAGAGACCCCTCCTGTTTGATATGATTATCACCGGCATGGTGAGGATGAAGTTTCTCTGCTTTCACCTTGGAGAATACATCCAAGTCCTGGTGATAAACAGAAGGAACAGCCTTCATCACGGTTTCTAACTATTCTGGCTCTTCCTCTTCATCCCATAACTCCTCCAGGGAGTCATGATAAGATGAAGGAGGAAGGTCCATATTCCCAAAGAAGAGATGAAGTGAAGATACAGAATTATCTTCTCCAAATTCTTGAATATCTTTGAAGAATTCATCTCTAGAGGATAGTAATGACTTATGGGAATTCAAGGAATGAATATGGACAGAAGATGTAAATTATGATGTTCTAGAATCACCAACCAGAGCTGCACATGATTTGGAAGAAGGAAAGGCATTACTGAATGATTTTGAAGAATAATAATAGTCCTTATGATCAGAATTAAAGGTGATCAGCCATTGCCTCCAATCAATTGATTGATTGAAATGATTAAGAAAGTCAAAGCCCAATATGAGGTCTTCTCCCTTGGGAGTATAAATGACTAAGAATTCTCATTCAAAGCTTGGGAATGAAGGAAGCTCAACCAAATATTTGCTATTCTGAGTCACAAATAAGGAATGGGACTCAGAGAAGTCCCCAATGATAATAGGAATCCTCTCTGGTAGTTCTGACGTTGTCAAAGAACTCTTCCGAGCAACCTTCTTTGAAATAAATGAGTTGGTAGAACCAGAATCAATCAGAATACTGTAGAAAACATCAGAAAGAGAAGAAAAAACAAAGAATTTAAGAGAATGCTTGACACTGGTATTCATAATGCACAATTGTGCTCTGGATGGAAGACAGTGAAGACCATTGAACACAACATGATCTTCACTCAGGACTTTCTCTGGCTGGGCAATTGGCCTGACGGTTGGGTAAGCTTGTTTTGAGGCCTTTCAAAACAGGACTCAACACTATGCTTCCCACCACAATAGGTACATAAGTCCTCCTTGATTATTTGTTCTTTTTCATGATTCATCAACTTGAAATATTTATTCAACAAAGAAAAATGGGGATTCACCTTTTTCTGAAAATTCTTCTTCTTTTGACTTGAGCTTGAAGAACTTTGAGGCTGAGAAGAATTTGACTTTGAGGCTTCAGGCTTCTTCCCTTGAGGATGACTCTTCTATTTTTGCCTCTCATGGTACCTGGTATCAAGCTCCAGGGTAATATCCATTAAGGCATGAAGAGAGTCAATTCTTGAAGGATGGGAGGCCAACTCATCCAAAATCCTGGATGGTAATCCCTCCTTGAAATGATGGATGGGAGCTCTTTCACCCCAATCACCAATTTTTGAGACCAAACTTCGGAAATCAGCAATGTATAATGTTACATGCCCACCTTCTTTCATTCTCAAGGAATCCAACTCACCTTCAGCTTTTCTGACTTCATTTGGGTCTCCAAATAAAGTGAATAGTTGAGATTCAAATATTTTCATGAATTGAAAAGGTAATTTGGATCTTGATTGGTGAGATTGGAGAGATAAGGCCCAATCCATTTGCAGCCCTGCCTATGAGAAATGAGGTGGCATAAAGGACCTTTGTTTTGTCTTGAGAGAGGTTTCCCTGATTTTGGAAGATTAATTGACAAGACTGAATAAAGCTTCTAAATTTGAAGGGCTGAGTCCCATCAAAGCATTCTGGTGCCTTCATAGATAAAGTCTTGAAGGCTGGTGGTATTGATGATTCAGAAGATGAAGCTGATTGAAAAGTGGTCATAATCTGAGTCATTTGCTCCATGATGGCCAAAAAAGATGGTTCAGACTGATGAGGGACAGGCTGATTAGACTGGGCTAGAGTTGGCCCTCCAGTACCTTGGGGTGACCCAATAGGAGCAGGGACGCCTTCAGTACCATCAGACTCTTCCTCTTCCATACAATTCTCCTCCTCCTCTTCACCATCTTCATCAAGACCCTTGAAAGTCCTGGAAGTCTGCCAACTACTCCTTAAAAAGAATTTTTCCTTCTGGGCCATCTTCTTCCTTCCTGGATGGTGCTGCTCCTTCCATATGGGGTCCTCTATCTAATTGAGCCCTCAGTTGAGGAACTTCTGGGGTGCCATCAAGAGGAGCTATTGTAGTTTGAGTAAGAACAGCTTGAGCTCTGGCCTGAGAACTGGTCTATCTTGCAGGAGGTGGATGTTGAATAGGCATGATTCTGGGATAAGAGTGAAAATAAATGAATAAAAATCAACATTTGAAGATGAAAAGCTTGAGGCAAATCAACTGGAAACTTAAATTCAAAATCACAAATCATAATCAATGCCTTGAAGAAAAATCAATCAATCAAAATTAACTCTTGGGGTAAGTCAATCAATCAAATGTCAAAATTAATTCTGAAATTCAACAAATTACTATTTCAAATGAATTCAAATCAAAATCTTGTGAAATAAATCAATCAATCAAATGAGTTCCTGAGGTAAAATCAATTTTATCTCAACATTATTGATGTGAAAATAAGCAAAATCAAATGAAATCTTCAGGTCAATCAATTCTCTTGAATTCAATATCAATTATGTCAAATCAATAAATAAAATAAAATCAAGGGAGTTCTTATTTCAACTCAGAATTTCTTAAAGAATGAATCAATATGAATCTTGTTGTGAAGAATGTGTCTAAATATCTTGATGAGAAATTTGAAAATCAAATGAAATTTAATATTAGGCTTGGATTATGAATGAAATAAAATTTAATGATTTGAGATAAGATTCAAAAGAGAAAAAAACAAAAACCAAATGGGTGAGTTTTCAATTTTAAATAATGAAAAATAAATGAGAGAAAATTGAGAAGTAACAATAAATCATAAAGTTTATAATAATTAAAGAGTCATATTTTCAATGAAATGAGTGAATGAAATTATAAGAAATAACCAACAGAATGAAAAGAAATCATGAGTTAATTAAGAAAATGTCACAGGGGTGCTTAGGGAAAGCAAGAGTGTCCTGGAACTCAGGAATCAAGAACTCACTTGGAGGGCCCCAAAAGAATAAAGCAATAATAAGGAATATATTTCTTTCATAAAGAGTAAGAGTAAAGAAAAGTAGGCCAAACATAAAAGAAAAAAGAAAGCCAATGTCCAAGATAATAAGGAAAGCCAAAGGCCAAACAGCCAACCAAATGAATCCTCAATTCACTGTTTCAACCTGCCAGAAAGAACTATGGAATTAGTAACGGATATGATCACCAATATCCACTGACAGGCAAGGAAGAAAAGGTGAATATGAATGACTTACGATTATCAGTATTTACTTTAATAAATCAAAAGGAATCCAATATATCAATTAACTAGGGAAAAGGTCCCCAGGGAAGAAAAGGTGGTCAGTATTTGTGAAAAGTTGAAGACTGATCCTGGAGGGTTGATCACCCAGCTGTATTGAATTTTTTGAGTCAATAAATATCTGGCCATATTGAGAATTGAACTGTGTGATGGAATTCCCACAGTGGAATATGAATTGGCCCAAAAAAGCCAAGGCCATACAGGTTGCTTGAATACAACCTGTATGTACCAACTGAGTTTTCCAAGGAATATTGAAGTACTTGATGCCTTGACAGCTTATTGACTGATTGATAACCTCTTAAAATTTCTCTTGGAATAATCCTGAAAAGAAAATACAACCCAACTCCTGCAGTGCCATGTGGTTGGGGTCCTTGAATGGTTCTCTGGTAGCCACCAGGGATTGCAAGACTGAATGACTGAAAAGACTCCCTTCAAAATGGGTGATGGATCTTAACACTTGAATTGGAATTTCATAATTTGCTCCTGAAAGCATTTCCATTGGATTTCTGAGAAAAGTTGGTGTGTAATGGTATATTATACCATATATGCACCATTCCCGAATCCTTGGTACGGAGTACATTGGTGAAAGAGAGTCTTTCCCTGAATGGGAGGGAACTCTTTCTGGGCTTGAGCTGGTGGCCTCTAGTGGTTTCCAGAGGCCAGGGGTTGAAAAATTTCCAGACTTTGGTTCTTGGCCAATTTGGGTCCTGGGATCCTTTTGGCCATTTTTGGGACTGATGAGATGGGGGGCCAAAATTGGCTCTTATGGGCCCACTTGTGTTTTGGGACCCACCTCACCTTGAGGGGTGGTTATTGGCCCCCTTGGACCCTTTTGGCCTCATTGGAGTTAGGCCAAAAGGGGCCTAAGGGTCCCATGGACCACGGCATTGGACCATGGGCCGTAGAGGCCCCAGGGTGCCTCAACGGCCTAAAACCCCATAATCAAAGGGGTGGGCCAAGGGGCCAGAAGCCCCTGGAGGTCCAGATGTACCCCTCAGACACAAAAAAAAAGTATTGACCTTGGTGTTGGTGAGGTTGTGGATTGGCCAAAAAGGCTAATGGATTCAGGATATGGCCAGTGGAAGGCTGTTTGGCCCAAAGGCCATAAACTCCAAAATGGTGCAATTGCCCATAAAATGAGGTCAGGCTATATGTGCTGCAAACACCCATTAAGGGGGTGATTACATGTGGTTGTGACAGAATGGTTGGTACACAGTTGTTTGAGAAAGATATAATATCTCAAATATTATCCTTTTACACTCTAAAATTGCTTCCCTCATTGCTTCAATTTTTTTCAAATAATGTATAGCAGGCTACAAGGATATCAGGTAAAATGTCAACCTTAGAGGAAGTATTATCCAAAGTAGAGTTGGCCATTGTTTGGTGAAATAAAAGCATCCCAGAAAAAGCTTGTTTGGTTCTCAAAATCTACAGAAAGAAGCCCAGATGCTTTGAGGGAAAGAACAATCCCCTAGCACCTCATGCCAAGCCAGAGGGCTTTCAATTACACCTGTAAAAAGGGGAGGCCTATCATAAAAGAATGAAAAATAAAAAGGAATAGCTCCCTGAGCCACTTCTCCATTAATAAGTTTTTACAGGAGGTCTGCTATTCTTGCCAGTGGGGCATTTTTGTCTTTATTCAGAAGTCCAAAAATTCCTATCTCTAAACAATACAAGGATAGAGCTACAATTAGCTGACAGAAAAATCATTGCTTCCAAAGCCATGAGTACTGTAGTTTTAATGTCAATTTCTGGGTTCATTATTCATCCAAAAAATGCTTTAGTGGTTCTGTCAATATCAACCATGCTTATTGCTCTATCTCCATTCTTAAAGAAGAGTTGTTTCCTTCAGGGGAAAGGGAAACAGGCCAGGATATACAGCTCACAGAAAGAGCTCCTATGTCAGGTAGCTATTAAAAACACCATAAATGAACAAAAAATTGGGAACACTCCAATATCTTTGATAAGATATCAAGGGGACCCTCTAATCAAGCAAGCAATATGTCTCATTTATCATTCTGTCCATCCACTTCTTGGAAGTCACCTGTGAATCCTGTTTCAAAATGAGGTCACACAAGTTTCCTTTTGAGGGGACTTTCCTGCTAGCAAAGCATCGACTGGAAATAATTCACACTGACATGTGTTGTCAAATTGTGCAAAATTATAGGGGCAACAGCACCTATATTATAAATATTATAGATTGCTACTCAAGATTTAGGTTTGCATATCTCCTCACCTTTATATTTTAGGTTTTTGAAAAGTTTCAAGTTTTTAAGAAGCTTACAGAGAATAAGACCAGTATTAAAATTAAAAGCATAATTCCTTATAATAGAGGTGAACTTACAACTAGTGAGTTTAACAGGTATCTGTCTGAAAAGGGGATTGAAATTCTTTCATCTGCCCCTTATACCCCCCAAAAAAATCTGTTTTCTGAAAGGGAAAATAGGACTCTGTTGGAAAGAGCTTACTTCTTGTCGCTGGACTAATAACTTCCAAACTCCTGGTGGGGGGAGGCTACATCTACAGCCACTTATCTCATAAGTCAAACTGTCTCAGAACATTTACGGATGAAAAATACTTCCGAAAAATTTTATAAATCTAACCCAAAGCAAACCAATCTAAATCAAATTAGATGTAAGTTATACATCAATATCAACAAGCAGAAGAGAAAAATAAACCTTGACCCCTGGGAATGGGAGGGCCTGATTCTAGGCTATGTGGAAGGTCATAACAATTGAAATTTTTTAATATAGAGACATTTAAGCTTCAGAATACCCATTACTTCATTTTCCTAGATAAAAAAATGAGTATTTTGGATGGAGCCAATATCCCTAGCTTAAATTACCCCAACAGCTCAGTTGCTCCTGTCTGCATTCTGGCACCACCACCTTGAGTCTC
The DNA here is from genome assembly GCA_023105745.1 of Austropuccinia psidii. NCBI lineage: Eukaryota > Fungi > Basidiomycota > Pucciniomycetes > Pucciniales > Sphaerophragmiaceae > Austropuccinia > Austropuccinia psidii. Next base: position 30,156,593 of record JALGQZ010000004.1, on the reverse strand, counting down.
TTTCACCCCTTCCTTGATCCCCTTTTTTTGAGGATGAGTGTATTATGAATCAGTAATATAGTATTTACAGCTTTAACTATGACTGTGACACAGATGATTATAAGACAACTTGGTTTAATTAAGAATAAAAAGGGCTTTACTATTGTAAAATAGTGGTGGTGAGCGCTTCTGAAATCCCTGGGTGCAGTCTTACCAGTTGGATTACTATAATAAGAACTACAATACTTTAAGATTCAAGGTATAGCTTATGATTTTGAAATAGTAGAACTGTTTCCAAAAGCGGTACTACATACAAATTCAAGAGCAGGATGGGGATTCCTTTTCTGGCAGAGAAAAGGCCTCCTTTTATCCTCAAATGGGATGGAAAGGTCTTCTAGACAATCCATGTAGAGGAAGTTAAGATTTTTCACTTCTGGGTTCTGGCTTGTGAGCTTCACAAGGTGCTTATACTCTGTATTGGGCTCAGATGTACTTTTGAAACCACATCTGGGCAGTTGTCTCCAATACAGGGAGAACATTTTCATCTAGGGACCTTAGAGCCCTCTTCTGAAATGGGTGACACAGAGAATGCTGTACAGAACCTGTATATAACGGCTATATTGGCTGAACTATGAGTTATTGAACTATAAAACACCTTTTTTATATGGTTGTGTAAGGTGTGGATATGAAACTTTGATTAAAAATCAAGTACTTTTCCTGTCCTCAAAATTTGTATAAGGTAAAAATCAATCAAAAATCGAAAGAAATATTATTTTTAAGAGAAAACCCGCCAGTTTTACTGTTTATAACTTTATTAGTATAAAACAATAATATTATAAATATTTATTGTTTTACCAACAATAAAAAATCTATCCAAAAATACTCTACAAGAGATATTTAAGGCTACAAAAGAAATTTCTTCAAGAGGAATTTCAATTGGAATTAATTGAGCAAAGAATTGCAGGAAATTAATCAAAGAACAAAGTCTTTAAAAGGAATATAAAAGAGAAAATACTCCCAAAAGTGACCAGAGTGAATTTGGAAACAAAGTGACAAAGCTAACAGTAATGAAAGATGCTTTAATTCACTTTTGGGGTGGTTCAGGGGTAAAAATGATTATAAGAGTTACAAACAATGATTATAAGGTTTTTTTCACGTTGTTAAAAGTCTTAAAATGATTTAAAAATGGTTGTTCGAAGCTTTTATTGATTGGCTTAACAGTGTTTAAACTAATTATAAAAGGAAAAGATGCTAACATGAAGAGAAAAGTGGGGCAAAGAAGACATTCTTTTATAGCCATCAATTTTCTTACTCCAAAAGTAAAGTTACTCTTGTCAGTCGTGAAAAACAGTCTGACAACAGAAAATCCAATTATGGCATCATTGAACCCTGGTTTAGACCAAAAAAGGGCTGGTTTAAGCCATTTTTAGCCATTTTTAGCCATTTTAGACCCTTGAATCAGCCATTACTATAGCAATACCTGGTCTAGAGCCTTAAAAACACGTCAGAATGTGTTTAAGAGGCGTAGAAATTAGTTAAAACTGTTTTTACTAACATTGTTTTAACTTAAGGGTAGTTTTACCTTCTTGGAAGCAGTTTAAACTACCCTGGTTGGTATTAAAACCTCATCATCAATTGAGTCACAGACCCTGTGACTAAATTTCAGACAAAAAGTGATGAAATTTTGCGTGAATTTTGACATCTCATGCCTGTCAGAAAGGACTTTGGGGGTCTAGCTTCCCCTTAGAGCTAGAGTTCCTTTTTCCCCCCAATTTTAATCTTTCCAATTTATTTTTTCCTTTAATTCTTCATCATGTATTATACTTGTAATTCACATATGTAATTCAATTGAATTGTACAGTACAATACAGTAATAATTGATACCTCATATGTAAATCAAAGTTGACTTATGTAATGCACGTGCACATTTTTACATTTCAATTGAATTCAATTGAAAATACTTCAATTCCTCATAGCTTCTAAACTAAACACAACACCTCAATTTTAACACAAAAATTGATGGTTAACACCACATTTGGTGTGAATTAAACTAAAGTTTTGAGGATTTTCAATTTTTGTATTGAAAATACTGAAAACTTAATTTAAGCTTATTTAGAGTTGAGCTAAAAAAATTTCACTCAGAGGTGACCCCACCTAATTTTGTATAAAGAATCAAATGGTGAGATAAATTTTATATGTTTATTTGTTGGATAAAAAGTTATAATATATTTTATATAAATTTTTACCAAAAATATTTTAATTTCATAATTTTTATTAAAAATTCATTTTTACTTAGTTTTTACAAGTAAAAATGAATTTTCATAATTTTAAATTTTATTGTAATTTTATTTTTAAATTATAATTAAATTTTGATTTTTAAATATAAATTTGTATTTATATTTCAATTTTTAGTTTTATAATATAAATAAATTTATTCTATTTATATTTGTATTTTAATTCATCATTTGTGGTCTTTTGGGTATATAAAAATACCTCTAAGGCTCACAGGTTGACACCTCATAATTGTGGTTATGGGATAGTATCCCACAGTAAAGCTGCATTGGTCTAAATGTGGGATTTTAAATTTAAAACCATTATACCGTTGTCAGGTTTTAAGATATTGAGCTCAAGGTTTTCTCATTGTGTATCACTTAATGAGATCTACACAAGGGTACCTCATTTGTTATGGTGACCATTGAATCTGGAAAAGTTATGCCAAGTTCAATTTTGATTATTCACATATATGATTTTCTCAAACTCTGTATCAAACCTGTTTGCCCCATAAACTTTCTTCTAGATGAGATATGGAAAATTGAAGGCACCAGCAGATAGCCCTTGTTGTGCTCTTCCCCAAGTTACCCCACTTTAGGTATCTCACACTAAAACTGTATAAGCTATATGAGGGGTGAATATTTTCTTCACCAATATTTGACCTTATCTCAGCCATAACTTCTGTAGCTTTGGTTCCAGCTCAATTCGGATAGTACCATTGGATATCCCAAATTAAAAACTTCAATTTTAACACCAATTGGGTGGGGTTCAGCATTTTTCTCTGTGTTTTAGATGAGAGGTGAAAATTAGGGTTTATGCTCAGCAACTGCTTTTAGCTTGAATAAATTGTTCCTTCTTTGTCATATAATTATGGGACTTGTATATTTGGAAAGAGGTACGTTTCCTATTTCCTTTGATACCTTTTGAGCTGGTTTGGCTCAGCTCAATGGTTTGGTGGTATTTTACTCTAGCAATGGTTCATGGTATTTTGGCTGTCATGCTTGTTCTCTGGTTTTTATTCATAGGCAAAAAATACCCTCCCTCTAAAAATGGCTCATCATTGATGAGACCTCCAAGCCCTCCTAGATCCTCTTAATCTTCTCAGGTGATGGTCATCATCTGGTATGGCCTTTTCTGCCAACCATTTATCTTTATAAGCAGTTTGGTTCTTAAATATGACAAAAAATTGTCTTTGGTCATTTCCATTGAGTCTGATCTTCATGGCCTCCATTATCCTTTTCACTGAGAAAAGGGAGTCCTCTGCATCCACAATATCCTGTTGAGTATGGCTTGTGTTTCTGGAGGGGAGCTTATCCTCTCCTGTTTGGTGGTAAGGTTTGACTAAACCCACTGGGAGCATTGGTTGTTTCCTAGAGAATTCTTCTGTGAGTCTGACCTCCACTTCATATGTGTCTATCAATCTAGTGATAGTGAATGTTTCCACAAATGAGTCACCAAAATTGTAGAAGTTAGATGAGGGGTGAATATTTTCTTCACCCTTATTTGGTCTTATTTTGGCCATAGCTTATGTAGGTTTGTTGCTAGCTCAAATTTCATAGTACCATTGGATAGCCATAATTTAGAACTTTAATTTTGAACACCAATTTGATGGGGTTAAGGATCTTTCTCTGGATTTTACATTAAAGGTGAAAATTCAGCTTTATACTCAGCAACTGCTTTGAGCTTTAATAACTTTGTTATTCTTTGTCCTATGATCATGGAGCTTGTATATTTGTGAAGAGTTAATTTTCCTCTTTCCTTTGATAAATTTTGAGCTGGTTTTGCTCAGCTCCATTTTTTGGTGGTATTTTGCTCTACCATTGGTTTATGGTATTTAGCTGTTGTGCTGGTGCTCTGTTTTTGAGTTTCAGGCAGACCATACCCCCCTTCAAAACAAGCTCCTCATTGATGAGACTTTTCAACCCTCCTAGAGTCTTTGAATCTCCTCAGGTGAAGGTTAACATCTGGTATGGCATCATCTGTCAACCATTTATCCTTATCTGCTGTTTGGTTTTTGAATCTGACCAAATATTGGCTCTGGTATCTACCATTCAGCCTGATCTTCCTGGCCTCAATGATTTTGTTTAGAGGGTCAGGGGATTCTTCTACTTCCACTATGTCTTGTGGAGTGCAGGTCTTGTTCCTGGAGTTGAACTTATCTCCTCCTGTTTGAAAGTAGGATTTGACCAAACTAGCTGGAAATACTGGGTGTTTCCTAGAAAATTCTTCTTTTAGTTTAACCTCCACTGCATTATTCCCTATCAATTTGATGATAGTGAAGCCTTGCACAAATGAGTCTCTCATTTTATTTGGTCCCTTGAGGTTATTAAGGTTAAGTGTAGATAAAAACACTTTGTCCCCTTCCTTGAAGTCTGGTTCCATGTTTGTTTTGTCACACCTCTGTTTTTTGTACACTTTAGTGTCAATTATGCATTTAGAAGCTGTATCACATTCACTTTTTCACATACAATGGAAGTCTTTGGCTGTGGGGTGGATAGTCAGAAGATTTTTCTTCAAGTGGTCCACAGGGAATAGGGGGTTCCACCCTTCCTCTACAAGTGAGGGTAATTTTCCTGTGGTAGAGTGCTGGCTATTGTTGTAAGCCAGTTGAACTGCTGGCAGGCATGTGACCCAGTCATGGGTGTACCCTTCATGGTCCTTATATATCATGCCATATGGACAGAATCTTCTCATGATGTCCTCCATTGGTTGGATGATCCTTTCAGCGCAACCATCTGTCTGTAAATGAGAATCTGTAGAGAATTCAAGTTTGTTCCAAACATGTCATAGAGGTTGGTCAAAGATTCTGAGGTGAATTTTGGGTCCCACTAATGATGGTTTTAGGGCTTCCACATGTGGATATGATTTTATTCGCAAAGAACAAGGCTGTTTCCATCGCTGTTTCTTCTTTGTGAAATGGTAGGAACCCTACACTTCTACTATACATATCAACTATGACTAGGAAAGAATTGAAATTTTAATTTCCTCTTGGGACAAGTCGTGTGACCCAGTCCATGGTGATGATTTGTAAGATGTGACTATGAAACTGATGATAATATTGATATTAATCAACAGTACTATGTCTGTTCTTGTGAAATATAATAATAAAAATTATTATAACCACAATTAAATAATTATAAAATTATTTCTTTCACGTGTTATACACTACTAGTGATTATAACAGTGAGCAGTAATTGTCTACAAGAATCCATTACAAGAAGAATTTAATAATAAAAACTTCTTCTATTAAAATAATAAAATTATTTTAATATATAATTATCTTTTACAAGAATAATTATAAAGATAATTCTTGAAGAAAACTATTACTAGAGAAAAACTTTAAGAATTAAAGATAAATGACTCACTAATACTCCAAAGAACTTATTGATAGATAAAAGTAGAGAAATTTGACGTGGAATTGTGGATTTAAGGGATCAAAAGGATTTATAACAGTATTACAACAATGTATAGTTGGATTCTATGATTTCACGTCTTTCTGGTTGATTCTGAAAGATTTAAAACACTTAAGAATAGCTGTAACTAATACTTACTTGTTGGTAATAATGATTTAATAGATTGATAAGATGATGATACGGAAAAAACAGCAAGAAGAGGCTTCTTTTAAGTCAACAACAGCTCACAGCAGCGTGCCATGGAGAAAACTGAAAAACCAGTGAGTGAGAAAACAATAAACCTTTTTGGATTATTGATTGCATCATCTGTTGTCACATAAGATTATCATAATTACTTAATTGATGCTTTTACGTGACTACCAACCCCAATATGGTTAAGAATAAAAGGAGTAACATCTGTAAATCTTCTTTTATTCTAAAATAATCATTGATTTCTCAAAGGTATCAATGTTATTGCCAATTTCATCACAGGTTGTAATTACTGTGAATTTTTGAAGATTCAGTGTTTCACGTAGAATGGTCAAAAATGGACTGTAAGTAAAACTTTTAATTTTACTGGTAAAACCATAATTATTTTTGGTTGTACCACGGATCATACAGTTCTTCATTGGTCCTGAAAGTTTCAGGAAGATTCATTAAGAATTGTATTTTTAATGAATTTTTGAAGTTTTTACCTCATTTCTACGTAGAATTGCAAATAGCAGTATTTTGCTGGTTGCTATGAGGTAAATCAATGAATATAGATCCCAAAAGGGTTTTAATTACTCTTTTAGGGTCTATTCATGGAAAGTCATCAAGAATTGACGTGGTTACAGGAGTCTAAGTAGCTCATTACCTCCTTGGCACGTCAAAATAGCAGGTTATTTGCTATTTTTCTTATGATTACAGTAGGTGTAACTTGGTAACCAAGTTCCCAAAGAGTTTTAGTTTACCAATTGGGCCAAGATGAGCCATAAATCCATGCTCTGGAGCTATCCACGCCTCTGAGGCCTCAGAAGTTGGGTACCCTGGCTCTCTTTGATGTCTTTTGTCCCCCTTGCTTATTTTTTACGTCAAAATAGTAATTTAAGCTTAAAGTGAGATATCCACTATGGGTCTACCAAAAGTCCATGTAAGAATACCATGATATTAAGTGCTCAAAACATGCATAACACTATTCTTAGTGTATATGTAACATGGGATTTCTCACTTTCCCATTATTTTGGCTAAAAATCAAGAAAAACAAAAATTTTCATGGATCTTTTATGTGGTATTAATGATGTGGTTTTGAAGTATTTTCCATTTTACCACCTCAAATACTTAAATTGAGCTTATTCACTCTATGGAGCTACCCTAGGTGAATATTTGTGTAGAATCCAAATCTGGTCTTAAATCCATGGATTTACTTACTCAATGAAAAGTTATTCATCTTTTCTGAAATTGAAAATGATGAATTTTGGATATATGCATGACTTATGAGCTTTGCATAATTCAAAATTTCTTTTTAAGATAATTGTGGCCTATTTGGGTATGTAAAATATACCTCAAGGCTCACATGATTTCCCATGGGTGTTTGGGCTCTTCTATATGTTGAATAAGCCAATATTTCTTCCCATGTTTTCTGTTTGACTTCTGGCATATTTCAAAAGTGTTGATGTATTCACTCAACTCTTGTTCCCATTGGGGCCACCAAGCTGTGCTTGTTACCCTCTCCTCAGTCCTCTCTTTACCCATGTGTCCCATATAGGGTCATTCATGGAGCTCTTGCAGGATCAGGGATATGTGGTCTCTATCTATCACTGTGAGGGAGCTAGTATGCTTCTCTCTGTGATATAGTAGTCCCTCTACAAGAAAAAATTTATTTTCCTTATAGTCCCTCAACCAGGGTTCCTCCAACTGGGATTCCATTTCTGGGCTCCCGTACTTCCATTGAAGAAGTTGTAACAATATGCTACACTATTGGTGTTTGGAATAAGTTTTCCTTACTGAATTAAAAAATTCTTTGTGAGCTCAGAGGAATTTATTCCTATTATAGGAGTTTTGTCCCCTCTGCTTCACTTAGGCGAGTATTTGTGCTACCACTTTCTGGTGGCCATTCAGAAAATCTGAAGTTTTTCCTTCTATCTATTTCCATGAAATTAATAGTAATTTTGGAAGCTACTTCAGGCTCATAAGCTGGGTTAATTTTCAAATTGTCCAGTGGCCATCCACTGACGCCATGTTCATTTGTGTGGATTTTGCCTTCTTTGTATATGATGCTCATGATACCTCTATACTCTTGTATGGCTATTTGAAACCTCAATATGTGTCTATTTTTAGGCCTCATGTTGAGTAAATACTTCAAGGCTGTGCAATTGGTGTAGATTTCAAATACTACACCTGCCAAGTAATAATGAAGTTGTTCTAGATCCTAGGCTAAACACAAGCATTAAGTCTGAGTTGCTCCATACCTACCCTCTGAGTCTTTCAGTTTCCTGGAGATGTAGCATATTACTCCTTCCTTAGGTTCACCATTCACAATTTGTCTTTGGTGGAGGGCTGCCGCTAGGCCTTGACAACAAGCTGCATCTATACATAGTTTGAATGGTAGTTCAAAGTCAGGTATTATGAGAAAAGGTGGATTAGTGAGTCCATATTTGATTCTTTCATATGCATGTGTCCTTTCCTAGGTAATTTCAAAGGCGACACCTTTTGAAAATAGCTTGTATAGACTACTAGTTATGTGGACAAAGATTTTGATGTGGTTTCTGTAGTAGCTAGAAAACCAAAGGAAATATTGAATCTATTTTATCTTCTTTTTTGCTGGTGTTTGAAGTACTTTTGCTAATTATTTCTTATCTATAGCCAGGATGAGTCTTGAGACTTTATTTCCTAGTGCCAATAGTTTTTTTTGGCCAAAATTAGACTTCTTTAGTGAAATTTTGAGATTATTGGGTGTGCATTTACTAAGTATGCTGTCTATTTACTGCACATGTTCTTTTGATACCTCTGGATATATCATGATATCATCAATATATACCACCACTCAGCCTTCCAATATTTCTTCTTTAGATATTGTGTCCATCATCCCTTGGAAATGGGCTGGGGAATTTTGGATACCAAATGGCATCCTGGTGCACTCATATATGCCCATATGACATATAATATTTCATAAATTCATGGAGTTTGGCTCAACTCCATCCTGGTGAAAGCTTTTCATATCATCCATCTTGGCTATGTATTTGGCATTTGCCAGCTTTTCCAGGGAATGAGGTATGCTTGGTATGGGGTACCTATCAGATCTTGTGTAGTTATTCAGGGCTCTGAAGTCACCACACAGCCTATACTTGCCATCATTCCAAGTGTTAAGGAAAGGTGCGGTTACTTGACTATTTCATTGTATGCTCTCTTCCTGATGACATCCATATATAGGAGTTCATTGACATGTTTTTCAATTTATTTCCTAGTTTCCAGGATTTCTGGATATGGAGGTTGTCCAATCATGGGTGGATCAAGTCTTTCCACATCTAAATATAGTTCTATATCATGGCCTGCTATTTTGCCCAAGGGTCTTCACCAATGGAAAATTCTGGCCTTTTCTTCCTCATAATTTTCAGTAAACTGAGCTTTTGCATACTGGAGAGGTTAGAAGTGAACTGCCCTTCTGTTAACTCTTTGAGTAATTCATCTGAAAGATCTTGGTTGAAAAACTGGTATATATCAAGGCAAGATTTCTTTTCCTTGTTTGTACCTATGGTAATGTTCCAATTTTTACTATTGTAAATTTCTATGCTATACATCCCCTGATAGTCTTGTCTCAGTAAGAATACCTGGATGTGAGCATCCTCAACCACTAAAAACTCTGGGTTGAGTGTGATATTACCTTTTATATCTGGTACTATTGATATTGGGAAGCTTTAATCAAACTCTGAAAGAAAATATTGAATTATTTTTTGTGTCATGTTAGCATAATATGAATGTTTATTCAGAAGTAAATAATATTCATAATCTTGTTTGAAGTACATATTCAACATGGTCTCTGAAATATTTCCAGTTCTTCATGTAGGAAACCAAATGCTTGCTCAAAATATCTGTGATAGCCTTCTCTTCTTAAGTAAAAATACTGTCCATCCTCATCCTGTGAATGGGGTAAGAATTTCACTAGGAATGACCCGTTGGGATACATTCCATCAGCTAAGTAAAACTCATACTTTTATTCAGTGTTATTTATTTTGGAAACAACTGAAGTTTGATTACCTATTGAAAAAAATAAAATAATTCTTGATGATTATTTCAAAATCATAACTATAATTCCTGGAAAACAAATAATTGAGCAGGTTTCTCCTATTCAAAAAATCAATTTTGTTGAGTTCTCCTGGAGACCCAAAATAATAATTCCATATGCACAAGGGTTTGGTTCCCACAAATTGTAGAATGATTGTAGCTTTATCCTCCTTTCCATAAAAGTTTGCTGCTAAAGCTTGAGAGAAATTATTTCAATCCCAATTCATTGAATCCAGGAATCCAAGGCCTCCAAGAAATTCCTTTTTCTCATACTCATGTGTTATGAACTTGATCTATCAACCTATGACTCAAAGCCAGAGCACAAGCATGACAGCCAAATACCAAAAACCAATGGTAAAGCCAAGATACCACCATAACATGGAGATGAGCAAAATTAGCTCAAAAGGTATCAAAATAAAGAGGCAACTCACCTATTTCCAAATATACAAGTCTCATCATCATAGGACAAAGATTAACAAAGTTATTCCTGCTCAAAGTTGTTGCTGAGCATAAACCTAAATTTTTGCCTCTAGTCTGAAATACAGAGTAAGAGGCTTAACCCCATTGAGTGGATATTCAATATGAAGCTCTTAGTCAGGGCTATCCAATGGTACCAGCCAAACTGAGCTAGCACCAGTTTTACAGAAGGTATGGCCAAAGTCAGGCCAAATAAGGGTGAATGAAATATTCACCTCTCATTTAACTTCTACAGTTTTAGTGTGAGATACATAAAGTGGGGTCTTTTTGGAAAGAAAACAATAAGGGCTATCTGATTGTCAGCCTGTGACTCAAAACCAGAGCACAAGCATGACAGCCAAAATACCATAAACCAATGGTATAACCAAAATACCACCAAAACATGGAGCTGAGCCAAATTAGCTCAAAAGGTATCAAAAGAAAGAGGAAACTCACCTCTTTCTGAAAATATAAGTCCCATCACCATAGGACAAGAAATAACAAAGTTATTCCTGCTCAAACTTATTGCTGAGCGTAAACCTTAATTTTCACCTCTCATCTAAAATCTAGAAGGAGAGGCTTAACCCCATCAAATGGGTATTCAAAATGAAGCTCTAAGCCAGGGCTATCTAATGGTACTAACCAAACTGAGCTAGCACCAGTATTACTTGAGTTATGGTCAAATTCAGACCAAATAAGGGTGAACAAAACATTCACCTCTCATCTAACTTTTACAGTTTTAGTGTGAGATACCTAAAGTGGGGTCTTTTTGGAAAGAGCACAATCAGGGCTATCTGATGGTGCCATCCATTTCCTCATAGCTCAACTACAACAGAAGTTATTGGCCAATCAAGTGTAATACAGCTTTTTGCCCAGACCACGCCAATGTATAAAAATACTTGTACATGGGATAACTTTGTCATATTTAATGATAACCATGTCAAGTTGGGTACCATTGTGTAGAGCGCATACAGAGATATTCAATGAACCACCTTTGAGCTTGATATCTCAAAAACTGACAGAGCTATGACCATTTTAAGGTCAAAATCCCACCTGCTGTCAGATACAGCCTTACCATGGGATAATATCCCATAACCATGAATATGAGGTGTCAAATAGACAAAGAAGCATGTTTTTACTTCAATACCTCATATGTCAGTCAATACTGGGGTCCCATACAGTTTCTGTACAGCATTCTACGTGTCATACACGTCAGAATCAGGCTGTGAGGTCCCCAGATGAAAATTTTCACCCTGTATTGGTGAAAACCGCCCAGATGTGGTTTCAAAACCACATCTGAGCCCAATACAGGGTATACAGGCTGTTTGCAAACCACAAGCCTGTCGTAGAGAGTGAAAAATCTTCACTTCCTCTACGTGGAAAGGTCTAGCAGCCTTTCCACCTCAATTTCAGGATAAAAGGAGGGCTTTTCACAGCCAAAAGCCTTTCCTCATCCTGCTCTTGAATACCCTACGTAGTAAACTGTCAAAAACAGTTTTACTCTTGGGTAATAAACAGGTATAACTATATATTTAATTATTGTAACTCTTATTATAGTAACTCAACTGGTAAGATTGCACCCTGGGTTCTCAATAGCGCTCACCACCACTATTTTCCAATAGTAGAACCCTTTCAATATATTATAAATCATCTTTTAAATCAAAAACCCTTGTTTTTAATCAATTTTCTACGTGTCACAGTCATAATTCTAGTTGTAAATACTCTTATTACTACTTCAATATAGACTCAACCTGACACTGATGGTGCCATTAATTTCCCCGTATCTCATCTAGAACAAAAGCTATAAGGGAAAAAAGCCCAATACAGCTTTTCCACTAAGACATGCATATGTACAAAAATATTGTACATGGCATACCTTTGCCATATCAAATGAGGTACCATTGTGTAGAACGCATAAAGGTCTACACACTGAACTAACATTGTGGTTGATATCTCAAAACTGACAAAGGTATGGCTATTTTAAGGTCAAAACCCCACAGCTTGGTGTATACAGCCTTACCATGGGATAATATCCCATAACCATTATTATGAGGTGTCAAACAGACACAGAAGCTTCTTTTTACTTCAATACCTCATACTTCATTCAAACTGGGATCCCATACAGGTTCTGTACAGCATTCTATGCGTCATACATGTCAGAATCCAGCTGTGTGGTCCCCAGATGAAATTCTTCACCCTGTATTGGTGAAAACTGCCCAGATGGTGTTTCAAAACCACATCTGAGCCAAATACAGGATATACAGGCCTTTTTCAAACCACAAGTGTGTCCTTGAGAGTGAAAAATCTTCACTTACTCTATGTGAAAAGGTCTACCAGCCCTTTCACCCCATTTCAGGATTAAAGGAGGCCTACAACTGTCAAAAACAGTTATACTCTTGGAAAGGAACCAGGTTATACTCTCAACCTAGGTATTGTAGCTCTTATTATAGTAATCCAACTGGTAAGACTGCACGCAGGGTTTTCAGCAGCGCTCACCACCACTATATCATTATAGTAAAGCCCTTATTACCTTATTTTAAACCCTTATTACAACAAAAAAATCTTTTCATTACCATTTTACCATGTCACAGTCATAGTTAAAGCCTGTAAATAAGATCATACACCTTTATCATACACTCAGCCTGACATAATCTCAGCTGTTCTAGGCTCCCATAAGTACTCCTTTCTAAAAAATGCAATCACTTCTGAAGCATAGTTTCTCAAAAAAGAATTTCATTTGTCTCTCCAAGACAGAGATGTTTATTTTTGATGTGTTGGAAGTCCTCATTTCTCTCAACAGTCCTGAAATTCTGCTAATGTTTTGAGTCTCATTTTTTCTTAGAAAACAAATTTCCTTTCTCTGTATCCAAAAATTATCTTTCTCCACTAACAAGTCCATTATTTCTAAAAAAATGTTTTGGGAATGTAAAAGCAGCATTGGAATTGACATTCATGTTCAGTAAAACCCTCCTTGAATTCATCTTGATATAATATGTCAACCCCAACAGATTTTTGTTGATTAATTGCAGCCCTTTTATGTGTGGAGGGCTCTATGAAATAGTTTGAATCTACAGTTTGATCATTGAAGAATTAATTTTGATTGAAAATCATCTGAAAAAGAATTTGATTCATTTTTCTGTAGGTCTAATAGGAAGAGAAATTTTCACACAGTTTCAAGTAATATAAGTGCTTAATCTAAAAAATTTCAAAAAAGCTATGATGTTTGTGGTATTCACTTGAACATTTCAGAAGAAATTGGTATTCTATTTTTAAAAAATGTGGCTTGCAAAAGAAGTTATGCAGTTAGAGCTGCAATTGAGACATCATCCTAGTGTTTCACAAGATATAGAATTTCCTATTTAAATCCTATGTAAATCATTAAGATTAAAAATATCCCTAAATTATAAATATAACAGAGAGTTTATATTGTATAAATGAACATTTCCAAGATTATTTGACATTCTGGTGGTTAAACCTCCAAGATACCATGTAGTTACTAATCCATTGCCCAGATTTGAGCATAACAAAATTCAATAGCTATCACTAAATGTATTCAAAAATCTATATATATGGTGGCTTACTTAAACTATCCTTATTTGATATTTCTGAAATGTAAGATTATATATAAGAAATGGATTTTCTCACAAATTATTGGTTTCTAACAGCAAAAATCAAATAAAAATATTTGATTTTAGGTTAAATTTATTCCAACTACAAACAATCATTCATAATATCACTTTCAAGTAAATTTGAAATCAAAAAGAACTTCTTATAGATTTTTTATTCATTTATTTTTTAAGAAACAAAGCATTAGAATAACAATAAATTTAGAAAATTAGAAAAAATGAACTTGCTATTGCAATTGGTAACTCCATGTAAGAATTGACCAAAATGTACATTAAATTGTGAAAATGTGGTAAATATTACAGCTTAAATTATTCAATCCATGTAAGAAAGCCCCTTTAGCCCGTTACAAGGGAAAATATGGGTAAATTTGAAGCAATGAAGCTTTTTCAATATTATCTCCCAAAAAAAGCCAATGGATTGCAGTTTGTTTCTTCGAATTGAATCACTTTTTCTAATTTTTTGTTCATCTATTATTAATTTACTTGATTTGCAGAATTTTGGCCCTCAAAATAGTAAATAAATATCAATACACTAATTGTAAATTAAGAAAATTCATAATTTACTGCTTTGAGACCCATATCAAACACCTGCACACAGTTCACACAAAATTAACAAAGCTTCAAAATAAATAAAAATCTTTCAAGTTTTTTTAATATTTTTATTTGGAATAATTTTACTTAATATCTAATTTTTACCTTTATTTTTGTATAACGTTTATGATTTTATCTCCTCTGGGTTCAATTTTGGACTCAAAGACCTTCATTTTTATTAAAAAAACTGTTTTGGCTTGCTTTGAAGATAAAATCCCTGAAGTGAGTTTTTCAATGGGAAATTAAAGTTAGAAGAATCAAATGAGATTTATATACTCATCTTTTGTTTGATACACTTTTGAATTTCTCTGCCTTGGTTGGAAAGAGTTGTTTTTCCCAATTTGGGAATTTTTTTTCCAGATATTCCCTGGCCACTATGGAGCAGTGTGCTCCACTATCTATGATTAATGAATGTTGATCATTGTCAATACAAACAGTCATCTTGGTGTCTGTGCCATACATATATGCCATTCCTCTAGTTTGTGTGACTAGGATGGTCTGTGCATTTTGTGTATGTTTACACAAGTTTTTGTTTTCAGTATCTTGTGGAATACCTGCTTCAGACAGTATATCCTGGATTTCTAGCTGTGTTTCATCTTTGTAATCACGTAGAAATTCTTCTCTTGGGTCTTAGTAATCATTAGAGTGTTCTCAATGGCATCACCCATAGAGTCAGATTCAGAATCATCTGTTGGGGATTCTACTTCTGGAACTTTTTCAATGGAATAGACAATTTTCTTTGCCTTTAAACAGTTGCTATAATAGTGGTCCGTTGACCCCCAATTGTGACAAGATATTCTCTTCTTGGTAGATTCTGCCATTATTTCTGTGTGTTTGTCATAGATTTACACCCTGAAAGGTTGTTTCGATTTGAAACTACTTTTTTTGTATGTGGAATATTTCCCTATATTTTTTCTCTGCCTTACATCTTGTAAGGTATTGGAAATTTTATCTAGAATGCAGTTCTGGCTTCATATGCCTTTTAATGCATGCTCTAGCTCTCCTGGCATCTGTGTCAAGGGTTTGTGATTCCTCATTTCAATCTTCATTTGAGGATCAATGGCTTTAAGTTTTTTAAACTGTCTAATACACCACTCATATGGATCTTTGTCCACTGACTATTTGTCAATTTCAAATGACATGGTCTTTTTCCATATTCAAGTACCATTACTGTCCATGTTGTAATCTTTGAATATTACACCATGGACAGTTCCTTCTACCATGGCTTTCTTTCATTTCTGTGTACCAGATACTATCATGTCCGTTGAATTATTTGTTTAATCAGGCAGTAATCCAGTAGTCTGGTATACTTTTTACATCAATGAAGAGTCCATCAATATTATTAATGAGCTTCATAGTACAATATTATCCTATTACAGAGAATTTGGGTCAACTTGAATACTCTGGAAGCTTTTTCAATGATTTGTTCTCTGAATATGTGATATTATTGCCATATTGGTATTTAGATGGGGATCTTGAATTATTATCCAACATAAAATCTGGTTTAATTTGTTATGGGTATGGACTGTCCAAAGAATGGCTTTTTTGTTGGGGCTTCATGTTTTGGAAGACATTTAAAAATTTGTTTATGTCTTCATACAGATATTCCCTGCCCCTCTTGCAGTGGTATTTCTCTTCAGAGACTTGATTTAGTCTCTTGTTGGTTTCTTCAGAGGGTTTTCTTACTTTAGCACAGCTCTCTTGGATGGCTTTCATTTTTGCCTCTTTTAAGGCTGTCAATTATTGCAAACTTAGATCTCTCCTATGGAGTTCATAAAACTTCTCTTGAGTTTGAACTGCAAATTGGGACATTTTTAACCACAGTTGTTCACTGTGTAAGTTAATGTCAGGTGTGAAAACCTTGTGTTCATTCTGAGTACAGGTAATATTTCTATTAGTGGGGCTACTGATTCTAGAAGTATTTAAAGATATTTCTAGCTCTTGTGTACTTTTTTCACCAAGTCCAGCAGCTTCTGGTTCATTGGGTCTGACTCTTTCTTCCTGTGGTTGAAAGAAGTCTTGTTTTTGCTTGTGTATCCTTGTCTTCTTCTGGAAACTACCTGGGATTCTGAAAAATGGTGACTCTTGGTCACTGATCTGTTGCTGCCTGAATCGTGTGAAGCTACTGGGGAGTCTGGTTGGCTTACTACTTGTGAGTCTGAAGGAATAAGAGTAGGCACTGTCTGGTTCAGTTTTTCTTCTATAGATTGGATAATGGATTGATTTTCTCTTATCCTGGTAGCCCTATCTTCCAGGAGTTTAAACTGTCTGTTGGGATTGCATCCTTAGGTCATTACCATAATATCTTTGAAGGTTATCTCTTTGAGCCATAACTTCTGGAAGCTTTCTCAAAGTTCTTCCCTTTTTAATGCTAGGTTGAACCTCTTGTTGTCCATGCTCCTTGTAATAAACTTTGAGGAGTTAATGGAGATGAAGAATTTGATCCATATCCTTTCAGTAATCTGGTTTGAGGCTCCCATTTTTTAGGACAGTGACTGGAAGTGGGGGTATGATTTTTCTCAGTGTCCTGCCATCTATTATGGTGTCTATGGTGTCCAGACACTGGTCTTCTGGTTCTGAACAGTCCTTGCCTGTCCTCTGGCTGGTTCCTTGGGATTCAACAATTCCTGAGGTGTACAGGGGACATATTAGTGCTTTCAAGAAGTCAAAACCCTTTTGTTCCTAGGATATTTACCTTTGACTATGTCTTTTACAAATTTGATATCCCCTGCGTTGGGGAATTCGCCTTGGGAGGTTACAAATGGGTTAATTATGGTAATCTTTGCTGTAAAAAATATCAAAGTTGGTTTAACCTGTATGGAAGCAGAGTTTTGTGGCTTTCTATTCCTCTTTATGGCAAAAGGCTTCCACTTCTTGGTGGTGATGAGGCCTTCACTATGCCTTTTCCCTTTGCCCTTGTTTCCTTCGGTTTAGGAAGGATTCACTGGTGTATTGCCTTGTGACTGGGTCTCAAGTGGGTTGAAACTTTCTTCCACTGAATCAAAGGAAAAAAGTCTCATGCCAGTTAAGACTTCTACAAATGGCCTCTGGGAAATATATTAATATAGTATGCACTTGTATTATGATATGTAATTGAAATTATGAATTACACATCAAAAATATTGGTTTGTGGATGTGTGTAATACTGCTTGTATCCACTCTCTCACAGATTAACTTTTAATTTACAAGTATAATCTTATCAATGGTTTTGTGGACAACAATTGAAATTATCAATGTGTTCAACCATGCCCCAGGAACTTTTATTTACACTCGAGGGTTCTTTTCATGTAAAAAGAAAGAATAATTTATGAGGTTCTTATTTTTTGGATATCTCAAACAGCCCAAGCTTACTAGTGGTGATCAAATTGTAATAAAACTACGTAATAAAAATAAAAAACACACTGGTATGATTTTACGCCACTGGAAAAAATAATGTATTTTTATGTATATTTTCACATGGAAAATATTGTTTTTAAGAGAAGAAACATATAATAAAAATAGGAAATTACTCACTTTTTATGCTAAAAATCGCCAAAAAAACATGACCAGGCCCCCAAAATGTCAGGATGAGTCTATGATGAAACAGTAATAATAGTACTTACAGCTTAAACTATGAGTGTGACATGTAAAATGGTAATATAAATGGGTTTAATTAATAATATAAAGGGCTTTACTATTGTACAATAGTGGTGTTGAGCACTTCTTAAAGCCCTGGGTGCAGTCTTACCAGTGTCACAACCACATTTAATAGCCCCCCAATGAGTGTTTACAGAAAATCTAGCCTGACCCTAATTTCTGGCCAATGGCCATATCATCAGTCTTTTGACCAATTGACCCCTTTTAGTGTTTAATGAACTTTGGGACATTTCCACTTCCTCTGGCCACTCATGGCCCCAAATCTCAATTATGGTGTCAGGAAATATCCTGTAGTCATTGGCCTCCTTGGCCAATTCTCCACCTCACAAACCCCCAGGCCAATATCCTTCTTTTTGGCCTGGGGGTCAATCTGCCTTCCAGGGGTCTCTGGCCTCCCTAGCCATCACCAGGGCCTTGGGCCACCCCTTTTGATTGGGGAATCTATCGCCTAAATGGCCTTTTTGGGCCATTTATGCCCCCTAAGGCCTCTATGGTCCGTGGTCCATGGGACCTTTTAGGCCCCTTTTGTCCTAAATCCAATGAGGCTAAAAGGGGCCAAGTGGGCCCACCTGAGCCCATTTTGGCCCAAAATGGCATAAGCACCCCAGAACCACGAATCAGTCAAGAACCACAGATTTACCATAATCAGCCATGGACCCCACTTTTAGCCCATGGCCTCTGGCAACCACAAGGGGCCACCAGATCATGTCCAGCAAGGATTCCCCTCAATTCAGGGGAAGAATTTTACTTCATCCATGGACCCCATCCCAAAGGATCCAGGTGTGGTTCATATATGGTGTAATATAACATTATGCACCATTTTTCCTCAGCAATATAATGGTGACGTTTTCAGGACCCAACCATATCAATTCAACTGCAGTCCTCAGATTAATCACCTATTTTGAAGGAAGACTTTTCAGCCATTCAGTCTTGCAATCCATGACAGTTACCAGAAGGCCATTCAAGGACCCCCACCACCTGGTGCAGCAGGAATTGGGTTATTATTTTATTTCAGGATTACTCATGGGGTAATTTCAAGTGATTATCAATCTTTTAATCAGTTGTAAAGGCATCAAGCAATTAAGTACTTCTTGGACAACTCAATTCGTCCATTCAGGCTGTATTCAAGCAACCTGTATGGTCTTTGCCCCTTTGGGCCAATTCATGTTCCACTGTGGGAATTCAGTCACACAGTTCAATTCTCAATATGGCCAGTTTGGTATTGGCCCAAGTCAGTCAATACAAGTTGGGATCAACCCTCCAGTATCAGTCTTTCAGCTTATCATATATGTTGGCCACATTTCCTTCCCTGGGGACTTTTTCACCAGTTAATTAATGTATTGGATTTATTTTTATCCTTATTTTTTTTTATTAAAGTAAATACAAAGAGTTTTAAGTCAGTCATTTGCACCTTTTTCTTGGCCTGTCAGCCAATAATGTTAGTCATATCCCTTACTAATTCCATTGTTCTTTCTGGAAGGTTGAAACAGTGAATTGAGGATTCATTTGGTTCGCTCTTTGGCTTTTGGCTTTGCTTATTAGCTTTGGCCTTTAGCTTACTTCTTATCTTTGAAATATTTTGTATTTCCCTCTGTCTATCTCAAAGAAATATATTAAGTGATTTTTTGCTTCCTCAGTACAAGGTCACTCTGGCTTTTACCAAGAGCCCCTGTGACAACCAGTCAGATTAGTATAATTGTAAGATGTGTGTATGAAACTGTTGATAATATTACTATTGATCAACAGTACTATGAATGTTCTTATGGAATATGGTATTGAAACTATTATAACCACAATTAAATAATGAATTCATTAATTATTTCTTTTACTTTTTATACACTACTATTGATTATAACAGTAAGAAGTGATTGTCTACATGAATCAATTAGAAGAAGAATTTGATAATAAATCTTCTTTATTACTCTACTAAGATTATTTGAATATATAATTATCTTTGATGGGAATAGTTATAAAAATGACCCCTCAAGAAAACTATCACTAGAGAAAAACTCTAAGAATTAAAACAAAACACTCACTTATACTCCAAAGAACTTATTGAAAGATAATAGAAGATAAACTTGACACATGATTGTGGATTTAAAGGATCAAAATTGATTTGTAACAAGATTACAACAATATGTAGTTGATTTATATTATTCCATGTCTTTCTGATTGATTCTGAAAGAATTAAAACACTCAAGGAAAGTTTCAACCAATTCTTACTTGTTAGTAATAAAAGTAGAATAGAATAATGTGATGATTTGGAAAAACACAAAGAGGAGGCCTCTTTTAAGTCTAAGAAAGCTTACAGAGATGTGCCATGGAGAAAACTAAAAACTGGTGAGTGAGAAAACAATAAGCCTTTTTGGATTATTGATTGAATCATCCGTTTTCACATGAGATTATCATAATTACTTAATTGGAGCTTTTACATGACTACCAACCCATTTATGGTTAAGAATAAAAGGATTAACAACTGTAAATCTTCTTTTATTCCAAAATGATAACTGATTTCTCGAATTTTTCAATGTTATTGGAAAGTTCACCACAGAGTGTATTTTCTGTGAAATTTTAAAGATTCAGTATTTCACGTGGAATCATCAAAAATGAAGTGTAAGTAAACCTTTCAATTTTACTTATAAACGTATGTTTTTTTGGTTTTTATATGAATTATGAAGTTTTGAATTTTTCCTGAAGCTTTCAGGAAGATTCATTAAGAATTGTACTTTTAATGAATTTATGAAGTTTTTACCTCATTTCTATGTAGAATTGCAAATAGCACTATATGGCTGGTTGCTATGAGGCAAATCAATGGATACTAGTCCAAAAAGGGTTTTAATTACCATCTTGGGGTTTATGAATGGAAAGTAATTAAGAATTGACATGGTTACAGGAATCTAAGCTGCTCGTTACCTCCTTGGCATGTCAAAATAGCAGCATATTTGCTTTTTTCTTATGCGATAATGAAGTTTTGACATGGTAACCAAGTTCCCAAAATTTTCAGTTTACTAATTGGGCAGAGATCAGCCATGGATCCAAGCTTTGGAGCTGTCCTTGCCTCAGTGGCCTCAGAAGTTGGGTACCCTGGCTGTCTTTGATGTCTTTTGTCCCCTTGACTACTTTTTAAGTCAAAATAGAAATTCAGGCTTCAAGTGAGATATCCACTATGGGTGTACCAAAAGTGTATGTAAGAATACCATAATATTAAGTGGCAAAAACATGCATAACACTATTCTTAGTGTATATGTAACATGGGATTTCTCACATTCCCATTATTTTGGCATTAAATTGAGCAAAACAAATATTTTCATGCATCTTTTATGTGGTATTGAAGTATTTTCCATATTACCACCTCAAAGAGTTTATTTGAGCTGATTCACTCTATGGAGCTACCCTAGGTGGAATTTTGTGTAGAATCCAAATCTTGCCTTAAATCAATGGATTTACTTACTCAATAAAATGGTATTCATCTTTTCTGAAATAAAAAATGATGAATTTTGAATATATGCATGCCCTATGGGTTATGTATAGTTCAGAATTTATTTTTAAGATAATTGTGGCCTATTTGCGTATTTAAGAGATCCTCCAAGGCTCACATGCACTCCCAAAAAAAAAATTTTACTATGATTTTATTGATGTTATCAAGAAGAAAAAGGCCCCAAAAGGGGGTTAATTTCCACTGTCCAACCTCTTTACATTACTCAGTTCAAGTAATTTAAAGCAAATTTATAGACAAATTCAGGATTGTGGCCTTTTTTCATTTCGAAATCTTCTTAAGAGCTTATCTGAGTCAGGTATTTCTGATTCTGCCAGCTGTTCATCTTCATGTACTGGATTTCTATATCTGACAAGATATTCTCTTTGATTCTTTCCCCTAAGTCTCCTTCCTTTAATCAATTTCTTTATCTTTTTTTCTCCATTCTGTTCCACTGGTGGTACAGTCAAAGGAGTTGGGTTCCTTAAAGGAAACAATTCTTTGTCAGTTGCTTGATAAGGTTTTATCAAGCTGACTGGAAAGATGGGGTGTTTTTTTTCCAATTCACCACTTAATTCCACCTGAACTGCATTGGTTCCATGTAAGGCAACAATAACAAAAGGTCCTCCATAAGAATCTTTAAGTTCTTTTGGGCCTTTGATATTATTAAAGTTCCAGGTTGAAACTAGAACTAAGTCCCCTACTTTGAAGTCTGGTACCTTGTGACTCTTAGCCCCACGTCTGTTTTGCATAGTCAAAAGCCTCATTTATACCCTGTTTTAAATGATGTTTTGATTTATCAAGCATTATCTTGAAGCTGGAAGATGTAGGATGAATGTCAATCAACTATTTCCGCAGTGTGTCTTCTGGGAGTCTTGGATTCCATCCTTTTTGTAACATAGCAGGAGTTGGCCTGTAGAGGAATGGACTGATGTATTATATGCCAGCTCCAATGAAGGTATTAGAGTGCACCTGTCATGGTTAAAGCCATCTGAGTCTTTGAATTCTAACCATAAGCACGGAATCTCCTGATCATGTCTTCTACAGTCTGAATCATTCTCTCTGCTAGTCCATCTGTTTGAGGGTGATATTCAGTTGAGAATGATAACTTAGTCCCAAAAAATCTATGAATATTGGTCCAAAGTGGAGATGTGAATTTGGGATCTCTGTCACTTATAATATTCTTAAATAGCCTGTATGAGAGATAACTCTACTCTATAGAAGAAGAGCTGTGTCCATAGCAGTGTCATCTTTATGACATGGTAAGAATATGGGAGTTTTTATATTTATGTCTACAATGAATAAAAAAGCATTATAACCTTTGTCACCACTTGGAGAAAGTGCTGTAGCCCTATCCATGTGAACAACGTCTCAAGGGTATATGAGTTCTTGAATATGAATCATTAGTCCAAATTTGTTGCCTGTACTCCTGTTTGCCTTTTGGCATCTATCACAGGTATTGCAATATTCAATGGTTTCTTTTCTCCAAGATGGCCACCATGCACAGTTCTTCACTTTTTCAAGTGTTCTGTCTTCTGAAATGTGTCAAGAGTAGATACTATCATTGCATTCATGAAGAATGGTATTGATAAGCAATCTGCTACACAATGTCATCACACAAGAATGATTGATTCTGTGGTAAATTATCCCATCAAACGGGTGAAATCTTCCTCCAGAATAGGAATTCTTCCCAGCTTCATCAAGTGCATTGACTAAAGTTGTATATTTTCAGTCTTTATCTGATAAGGAAGTCAAGATATGCCAATTCTGATCTTTCTTATAAAATTATCTGACTTCTTCAGCGAATTAAGTCCCAATATCAGTTATGTTAATTCCTTCAATTGGAATCTGTGGTTCTGCTTCCAAAGGTATGTAAGTTGGGTTATGAGGATTATTGGCTAATGCCCACATGGTAAGCTCATTAGCATTTTTGTGAATGTTTCCTGCTTCATGAACTATATTCATGTTACCTCTATATTATTGAATGGCTATTTGCCATCTCAACATATGTCTGTTGGGAGTTTTCATGTTAAGAAGTGATTTAACAGCGTTACAGTCAGTTATCACTTGAAGAGCACTGCCATCAAGATAATAGTGTAATTCCTCAAGTGCCCATACCAAACATAAGCACTCCATCTGGCTTGCCACATATCTGGGTTCTGTTGGTTTGATTTGTCTTGATACTTGACAAACTGGTCCTTCCATAGGTTTGTCCTCAACAATTTGGACTTGATTTAGCGCTGCATCTCATCCAGCTCCACATGCATCAATGTAAAATTTAAAAGTTATATTCCAGTCAGGAATGAGGAGTAAAGTTGCTTCTCTAAGACCTTTCCTTATCTTCTCATAAGCTATGATTCTTTCCTGTGTCATCTCAAATACTGTCTGTTGATCACAGATTCTATGGAGTGACTTGGCTAGAATTGCAAAGTCTTTCAAGTGTTGCCTGTAATAACTGGCAAAACCAAAAAAAAACATTTCTTTATTTTTCTGGGGTATTGGTTCAAGTAACACTGATGCTACTTTATTTTTGTCAATAACTAAGCTTAAACTAGAAACAAATGTCCTGGAGATTTAAGTTCTTCAAAGCCAAAATTACATTTCTTGAGTGAAATCTTCATATTCACTCCTGTAGCTTTGTCAAGTACTCTTGCAAGTCTTTCAAGGTGCAAAGACCTTGAGTAAGAGCATATGATAATATCATCAATATAAATGATAAGCCATCCTTCAGATAATTCTGTGGGGAAGATTGTATTAAGCTTTCTCTGATAATGAGATGATGCATTTCTAATACCATATGGCATTACAATATACTCATGAATACCACAGTGAGTGATAATTCTGAGTAATTTCCTAGTTTTGGGCGTCAAAGCATTTTGATGAAAGCCTTTTAATGCATCCATTTATGTTATATATTTGGTTTTAGATAATTGGGTCAATGTTTCTTGAATTCTAGGAGTTGGATACCTATCTGGAAGTGTGTAGTTATTTAATGCTTTGAGCTCTCCAGCTATTCTTGATTTATCATTATGCCAAGAAATAGTAACAGGTTTTGTCACCGCAACTTCTTCATTATGGCCTACTTTCGTTAGTACACCAAGCTGGATAAACTTTTAGATATGTCCTTCCAAGACTTCTCTAGCTCTGGGACTGGCTGGATAAGCTGGTCTTCTAAGTACTGGAGGGTATGCTCTGTCAATATTAAAAGTCATATCAACTTCATGCCCTTTAATAATGCCTAATGGTTCATTATCAGAAGCAAAGGCATTCTTATATGCTCATAACACATCAATAAGATCATGCCTCATTTTTGGTGATAATGATGGATTAATTTGTGCTTCAAAAAGTTGATTATCCACAAATTCTTCCTTATAAGTATATTTAACACAAGATATCACAGATATTTGCTTTGGCATATTAGAAAAAGCACATTTCTGTCTTTTATTTTCTCCAATTGTGAAATATCTGTCTTTATTGTTATTGATGTCAATACCATAAATATTCAACCAATCATTTCCAAGAATTATGTGCTGAGATGTGGAATTGTTCATTAGTACCTTGGTGTTCACTCTTACACTTCCTGCTGGATGTGAAAATACAAGATTAGTGTCCAATATGCTCAAGGGGTACATATTATTACTGGAACTACTATATTGTACACCCTCTATTGGTAATAGATGGCTTTCCATCCAGGGAGTATGTCCTGAAGATAATCTTTGCCTACACAAGTACAAAATGCCCCTTTATCCAAACTTACTTTGTCTTCAAAATGATTCATCAAGATTGATGTGATACAAGATGCTCCAGCTGTGTATCCTTTACCTCTAGCAGGTTTGGCTTTACACATGCTGGAATCCTGGATATTGATCAGGTTATGACAATTCTCACTTTACTGCTGCAAGTGAGTATGGACTTCTGTGACCTCAACAAAACCTGTAATTTTTCAATGGGATAGTCCTCTACTGGTGTGTCCCCAGAGACTGCAGAATCTAGGTCAGATTCTTCTTTCTCTTCAGTAAACTGAACTTCTTCCATGACTTGTACTTCACTAATGTTTGTCTCTTTGGTGCAAGTGTTTGCCAATTTTGAAGTGCTTCCACCTTTATGAAATTTCAAGACAGGTCTTTCAGGCCTCTCATCTTCTCTGGAAGGTTTAGAGACCATTTTGGATTCCATGGGGACTCAAGCCCGGGGTTTACCAATTCTTGTTCTAGTAATGATATCTTCCATGGCATTTCTGTAGTCTTCTGTTGAACAGGGCTCTACACATCTGAGCTTGATAGCATGTTCTAGTTCTCCTCCACTTTTTCTTAATATTTTCATATTAATCATAGAGTCAGACATATCTGGGTTTAAGGAAGAAAATATTTCTTTCTCTTTGAGGAACCAAGTGGTTAATCCTTTTCTGAGCTAGAAATTGCACTTTCAAAAGCATTTTCTATTCTAAAAATCCAATAATTGCTAGCCCATTTGGTGATTATTTCACATTTCCACTAAGGAAAATCATGTTTACCATGATGTAGTCTCATCTTGTAATACCATTTCTTTGGATTTCTGGCAAACAAAGAGTGTAGCTTCCCCACTGTGATTTCATAAGGTATGTGAAAATCTTCTTGCAACATATCAATGGTTCTGATGAACTCAATATGATTGTATTCTCCTTAACTAGAAAATGTTGGCCATTCTTCACATTTGGGAATATCTTTTGCACATATAGGATTTTCTCTTAAAAATGGGGTAAACTTCCTTTAACTGAAGGTTTTTCTTCAGTAAAAGGTGTAGAATGTCTTGAAATATGTGGTTCATAATTCCTATGAGTTCTTTCCACATTTTCAATGATTTCATTCTTCAACTTCTGTCTTTTACTGTGACTTTTGCCAAATGTGTGCCAAACTGATTGGTATTTTTAATAATTTCCAAGAAAGGATCTTTCAGAATTCTCATTTTGTAATTAATGTTTAAAATGGAAATATCTTCCATTTCATCATTTTGGAGTTAAAATTTACTTTCAATTCTGTAACATGTATTGGTACTTGAATCAAGTCTGACATCTCTCAAGTTATACCACTCAGTATACATTTTGTCATTTCTTCTCAATTCACTTATGTCTGATGTTATTTTATTTAACTTTGAATCAAATTTGCCAGGTTTTACATCAATACTAGATTTAAAAAATTGCATCTCATCTATTATTTGCATGGAAAAGTCTTGTTAATCCTTTCCTGCTCTTTGGCTGAGAAATCCATAAGGGTCCTGGCCATATTCAAGACACTGTCCATGGTTGAAGGCTTTAATTTGGGGATCCTGTACCCTTGTGGGTAAGGTCTGTGCGAATTTTATTTGCCTTTTCCCTTTCCCTGATGGTTGTTGGGACCTTTCTTCTTCTTCTGAGGTCCTTTGCGCTTCTCTTTGGATGTTTCTGGTGCTGATTTGGAGC
Organism: Austropuccinia psidii; assembly: GCA_023105745.1. Classification (NCBI taxonomy): domain Eukaryota; kingdom Fungi; phylum Basidiomycota; class Pucciniomycetes; order Pucciniales; family Sphaerophragmiaceae; genus Austropuccinia; species Austropuccinia psidii. The sequence goes on along the minus strand of JALGQZ010000004.1, from coordinate 30,129,467 downwards.
TGGTAGATGCCACTGGGACTTCTTCCATGGCTGGAGTCATCTCCAATTCCTTCTTCTTGTCTATAGATAAAAGACTTAGGTTCTTCAACCAATTCTTTATCTTTTTGACCTTGTCTGTGCAAGAAAATGGGCTCCACCCTCCTAAGATTTATATGGTCTTCTCCTGACGCAGACGGCTCTTGATGTGTACGTAGGAGTTCATGGCCCCCTCCCAAAGGCTTGGGCATATTTCCCACTCCTCTTCTTTTGCTTCTCTGAACCAATTTTTGTATTGGTACTGATATATTTCTATGGCTTCCACTTGGAAGTGGTTCAGCCCTTAAAATATTACCTTCAATTAGTTCAGGCTCAGAGTTCACATCAAAGTTTGTTGGTACAGACCTTGGGGAATGGGGGAAAGTTCTGGCATCCTCCAGATGTGTCTTTCATGAGTAGGCCTTGGAATTACTTGTTCTGGTCTTACCTCTTCCCTTTCCAGGTCCATCTGGTTGGACTGAATAGCTGCTTCCATTTCTGGTATGCACCATTTTTCACATCAATTCAAGAGAAAAATAAGAATTTAAAACAGAAAATACACACCTTTTGGTGGTTGTTTGGCTTTTTCTATCTTAAATAAAGTGCTGCTTTTAAAAATTTGCACTTCAATACTGTCTTCAGATTATCATTCTGAAGATTATGGACTGGTAATGTATCATTTACTTAGTCTGTAACCAGCTGCACAGTGTTTGATTAAAGACACTAGAGAGAAATTGATAGAAGAAAAATTACTTTTTATACTTTTAAAATATCTTTTAAGATTTTTCATGAGTTTTTATTTTCAATATTGAAAAAAAAATATTATTCTTTTTAAAGAAAAAAATTAATATTTAAGATTTTGAATCAAAATTAATTCAGAGTCACTCAAAGAATAACTTTCTAAGTTTTTGGATGTGAAAAAGACAGGTGTAAAGACAGTATAAAATTAGACCAAATTCCTCAATGAAAAGATTTAAAGACAATTTCAAAAACAAAAATAATTTTAACTTCAAATTGAATGAAAAAAATAATTAAATTAAGATATTTTAGAGCTTAAAAATATATTAATTAAGGGTACAAGGCTCAAAAAACATAGCCAGGCCCCCAAATGTAAGACATGTCTATGGAACTGTTCATCTTATTACTATCAATCAACAGTACTATGACCGTTCTTATGAAATAAAATGATTAAAATTACTATAACCACAATTAAATAATTGATTAATTAATTATTTCTTATACTTGTTATACACTACTAGTGATTACAACAGTAAGCAGTAATTGTCTACAAGCATCAATTACAAGAAGAATTTAATAAGAAAAACTTCTTTATTAAAAGAATAAAGTTATTTTAATATATAATTATATTTTATAAGAATAATTTTAAAGATAACTCTTGAAGAAAACTATTCCTAGAGAAAAAATTTAAGAATTAAGACAAAAATACTCAATAATACTCCGAAGAACTTATTAAAGATATTAGTAGAGAAATTTGACAGATAATTGTGGATTTAATGGATACAAATTGAGTTATAACAATATTACAACAATATATAGTTGATTTCCATGATTTCACGGCTTTCTGATTGATTCTGAAAGATTAAAACACTTGAGAAAATATTTAACTAATACTTACTTGTTGGTAATAAAAGTATAATTGAATAATGTGATGATTTAAAAAAAACAGCAAGAGGAGGCCTCTTTTAAGTCTAAGAAAGCTTACAGAGGTGTTCCATGGAGCAAACTAAAAACCAGTGAGTGAGAAAACAATAAACCTTTTTGGATTATTGATTGCATCATCTGTTGTCATGTAAGATTATCATAATTACTTAATTGAAGCTTTTATGTGACTAACAACCTATTTATGGTTAGGAATAAAAGGAGTCACAATTGTAAATATTCTTTCATTTGAAAATAATAACTGATCTCTCAAATTTCTCAATGTTATTGGAAATTTCATCACAGAGTGTATTTTATGTGAATTTTTAAAGATTCAGTATTTCACGTGGAATCATCAAAAATGGACTGTAAGTAAACCTTTCAATTTTACTTATAAAAGTATAATTATTTTTGGTTTTTATATGAATTATATAGTTCTTAATTGGTTCTTAAGGTTTCAGAAATATTCATTAAGAATTGTATTTTTAATGAAGTTTTGAGGTTTTTACCTCATTTCTATGTAGAATTGCAAATAGCACTATAAGGCTGGTTGCTATGAGGCAAATAAATGGATACTAGTCCAAAAAGGGTTTTAATGAATATTTTGGGGTTTTTCCATTGAATGTAATGAAGAATTGACATGGTTAAAGGAGTCCAAGTTGCTCTTTACCTCCTTGGCATGTCAAAATAGCAGCATATTTCCTATTTTCTTATGCGATAATGAAGTTTCAACATGGTAACCAAGTTCCTAAAAGGTTTTAGTTTACTTATTGGGCCAAGATCAGCCAAGGATCCAAGCTTTGGAGCTTTCCAAGCCTCAGAGGCCTCAGAAGGTGGGTACCTTGGCTCTCTTTGATGTCTTTTGTCCCCCTTGACTATTTTTTACATCAAAATAGAAATTCAGGCTTTAAGTGAGATATCCACTATGGGTGTACAAAACTTTAATGTAGAAAGACCATAATATTAAGTGCCACAAACATTCATAACACTCTTCTTAGTGTATATGTAACATGGGTTTTCTGAAATTCCCATTATTTTGGCATGAATTTTAAAAAAACAAAAATTTTCACAGATCTTTTATTTGGTAGTGAAGCATTTTCCATATTACCCCCTCAAAGAGTTCATTTAAGCTTAGTGACTCTATGGAGCTACCCTAGGTGAACTTTTGTGTAGAATCCAAATCTGGCCTTAAATCCATGGATTTACCTACTCAATAAAAAGTTATTCATCTTTTCTAAAATCAACAATGATGCATTTTGAACATATGCATGACTCATGGGTTATGCATAGTTCAGAATTTATTTTTCAGATAATTGTGGCCTATTTGGGTATGTCAAATATACCTCAAGGCTCACAATAATAAGAACCAAAATACTCTAAGATTTAAGCTATACCTGATATTTTTCCAATAGTATAGCTGTTTTTGACAGTTGTACAATGTAGGAATTAAAGTCCAGGATGGGGATTCCTTTTCTGGAAGAGAAAAGGCCTCCTTTAATCCTGAAATGCAGTGGAAATGTCCTCTAGAGGACCCTTGTAGGGGAAGTGAGACTTTTTCACTTCTTGTCTGCCTGTGACTCAAAACCAGAGCACAAGCATGACAGCCAAAATACCATAAACAAATGGTATAGCCAAGATACCACCAAAAGATGGAGCTGAGCCAAATCAGCTCAAAAGGTATCAAACAAAAGAGGAAACTCATTCCTTTCTGAAAATATAAGTCCCATCACCATAGGACAAAGAATAACAAAGTTATTGCTGAGCATAAACCTTAATTTTCACCTCTCAACTAAAATCCAGAAGGAGATTCTTAACCCCATCAAATGGGTCTTCAAAATGAATCTCCAAGCCAGGGCTATCCAATGGTACCAGCCAAACTGAGCTAGCACCAATATTACTGGAGTTATGGTCAATTTCAGGCCAAATACGGGTGAACAAAACATTCACCTCTCATCTAACTTTTGCAGTTTTAGTGTGAGATACCTTAAGTGGGATATTTTGGGAAAGGGCACAATCAGGGCTATATGATGGTGTCATCCATTTCCCCATAGCTCAACTTGAACAAGCGTTATGGGGAAAATAAGCTCAATACAGCTTTTTGCCTATGCCACACAAATGTACAAAAATCTTGTACATGGGATAACTTTGCCATATTTAATGATACCCATATCTAATGACGTACCATTGTGTAGATCACATAAAGGGCTACACACTGAACAAATCTTGAGTTTGATATCTCAAGAATTGACAAAGTTATGGCTGTTTTAAGGTCAGATTCCCACCTGCTGTCATATACAGCCTTACCATGGGATAATATCCCACAACCATGAATATGAGGTGTCAAATAGACAAAGAAGATTGTTCTAACTTCAATACCTAAATGTCAGTCAATACTGGGGTCCCATATAATTTCTGTAAAGCATTCTACGCATCATACAAGTCAGAATCAGGCTGTGAGGTCCCCAGATGAAAATTTTCACCCTGTATTGGTGAAAACTGCCCAGATGTGGTTTCAAAACCACATCTGAGCCCAATACATGTTATATAGGCTGTTTGCAAGCCAAAATCCAGTAATAGAGAGTGAAAAATCTTCACTTCCTCTATGTGGAAAGGTCTAGCACCCTTTCCACCCCATTTCAGGATAAAAAGGAGGCTTTTCACAGCCAGAATTGTTTCCTCATCCTGCTCTTGAATACCCTACGTAGTAAGCTGTTGAAAACAGTCTTACTCTTGGGTAATAATCAGGTATAATTATAATTTTAGGTATTGTAGCTCTTATTATAGTAATGCAACTGGTAAGACTGCACCTAGGGTTCTCAATAGCGCTCACCAGCACTATTATTTAATATTAAAACCCTTTAATTAAATTATAAATCTTTATTTTACTCAAAACACTATTATCTGAAATCATTTTTTACGTGTCACAGTCAAAGTTTTAGTTGTAAATAGCCTACTTACTGCTTCAACATAGACTCTATCTGACATTTTGGGGGCCGGGCAGTGTTTTAAACCTTTTTTGGACCCTTATAAGTGAGTTTTTCCTCTTATTTCTCACTTTCTGACAATTGTTTTATTCTTTTTAGGCGTAAATCTTTCTTAAAAAATAGATATTATATATATATATTCCTTTTTTGGTATATATACCACTTTATACTCATATTTTAAGAGTATCTGTCACGTGGCTAATAACCACAAGACCCTTATTTTTGGCATGCTTTACATATAAAAACACTTGAGCCATTAATATAGTCTTCTTTTCTAATTAAAATAAGACACCTCATTCTGATTAACCAACAGTTGAGGCGTAGTTGGACATATTGTTAACTCAATTGCCCTGTTATACACCACTTTTGACAGACTATACTTGCTAATTACAAGTAATCTGTGAGATATTGGTATACAAATAGTATACCAAATATCAGTAATCTGTATTTCTGACGTGGAATTGTTAATTCAATTACACTGTCATTGTACAAGGGCACATTGTAGTAATATACAAGCCCAGAGGCCATTCTTAGGCATGCAAAACAGCATTTTAAGAAGTCATAACTGACAGTAAGCCCTCTTTTTCCTGTTTTGATTCAGCCAAAGATAACTTCATACCACTTGAAAGCCATTCACAGGCCAACACACTAGTGAAACCCTCAGAACCAGAGGGCAGCAAAGGCAAAGGAAAGAGGCACAGTGAAGGCCTGATAACAGAAAAGAAGTGGACACCCATTGACACACAGAAGAGTAGAAAACCACGAAATTCTGCTTCAATACAAGGTAAACTAACCTTGACCACTTGTACAGGAAAAATTACAATTATTAACCCAGTTGTAACCTTGAAAGGCAAACTTCCCAAATCAGCAGATAACAAATTTGTACAAGGCACAGTCAAAGGTAAATACCCTAAGAACATAAAGTTTTTGACTGCTTGCAAACACTGATATGTCCCCTGCATACCTCAGAGACCTTGGCTTCCGAAGGAACCAGCCAGAGGACAGAGAAGGCTTGTCCAGTACCAGAAGACCTGGAAGAGGACACCTTGGACACAGTGGTGGATGGCAAAACAATAAGGGAGATAATATCACCCCGGCCATTCACACTCCAATTCAATGGAGACCCCAAACGAGAGGACTGGAAAGACATGGATCAAGTTCTTCAGCTCCACAAACTCCTCAAGGACTTATTCCAATGGAGCATAGACAACAAGATGTTCATCCTGGCATCTCACTGGGAAGAACTTGAAGCAAGTTGCCAGAAATTCTGTCTCAAAGAGATAGACTTCAAAGAACTGATGGTAATCACCAAAGGTTGGAATCCTACCAGGCAGTTTAGACTCCCAAAGGCAAAGGCACAGAGGATAAGGGAGAATCAAGCCACTATCCAAGATATAGAAGAACAGTAAACCCAGACAGGGCCTACTTAGATTCCTTCTGGCTCACAAGGAGCAGGCCAAATCAGCTCTCCAGTGGCTTCAAACCAATCAAAAACCAGAAGATCAGTGGCCAAGAGTCACCATTCTTCACAATTCCAGGAGCTTTCCTGGATAAGACAAGGAAACAAGGGCAAGAACAAAGCCTCCTTCAACCAGAGGAGGAAAGAGTCAGAACCTATGATGCAGAAGCTGTTGGATTTGGTAAAAGAAGTGCACAAGAACCAGAAGTAGTTGTAAACCACTCTAGAATCAGTAGTCCTAGTAATAGAAACATTACCCCCACTCAGACTCAACATAACATTGTCACATCTGAGAGTAACATCAACAGTGATACACCGTGGTTACAAATGTCCCAATATGCTGAGCAATCTGCAAAGCAGTTTGCAGAACTTGAAGCCAGCCATGAGAGGATGAAAAAATTACAAGCCTCCATGGAAAAAATAGTTAAAAATCTCCAAGAAGTACATGCTCAATTGAGCAAAGCCTCTGAAGAAACTAACAAAAGACTGAATCTAGTTTTTGAAGAACAACACCACAGCAAAAGGCACAGGGATTGTCTGGACCAAGACATAAACAAATTGTTTAATGTCTACCATAACTTGAAGACCCAACCACAAGGCCAAGTTATGGAGAATCCATATCAATCAGATGACATCAAACCACATGCAATGTTGATGAATAAGAAAGATCACCATCACAATACCAGGATGGAGATGGAATGTCTTATTCAGAGAAGGAAGCCTTGAAACAGTTTCCTGAGGCCTCAAGCTGGCCCAAATTCTCTGGATCAGGAGAATATGATCATATGGAACTCATAGATTATATTGATGGACTCTTTATTGATGTACCAAGCATACCAGACTACTGGATTACTGCTAGATTGAATACTGCATTTAAAGGTCATGCTAGTATATGGTACACAGAAATGAAATAAATCCATGGCAGAAGAAACTGGCCATGGTGGAAGAGTCAAATCATCCAAAAGTACAGTAATGGAACTTGGATATGGCAGAAGACCATGCCATTTGAGAATGACAAATACTCTGTGGACAAGGATAAATATGAGTGGTGTCTTAGACAGTCCAAGGGACTTAAAGACATTGATCCCCAGATGAACATTCAAATGAGGAATCAAAAACTCCTGAAACATCTGCCAGGAGAACTAAAGCATGCAGTAAAGTGCAGATGAAACCAAAATTGCACTCTAGATGACATTGCCCACACCTTACAAGACATAAGGAAAAGGACTAATATAGGGAAATTCACCCCATATAAGAGCAGTGGTTTCAAAGAGAAACAACCTTTCAGGGTAGAGTTTAAAGACAGACCCAAAGAAAGAGTGGCAGAAGTGGCAAAGAAGAGAAATTCTTGTCACAATTGTGGTTCAACAGACCACTATGCCAACAACTGTCCCAAGGCAAAGAAAAAATTCTATGCCATTGAGAAAGTCCCAGAGGAGGAATCCCCAACAGAGGATTCTGAATCAGACTCTATGGGCGATGCCATCAGAGAACAATCTGATGATGAACAGGACCCAAGAGAAGAATTTCTAGTGGAGTACCAAGGGGAAACCCCACATACACAAGATGCCCAAACATTCATGGTCACACCAACCAAGGGAATGGCATATATACATGGAACAGCCACAAAGATGACTGTCTATATTGACAATGCTCAGCATCCACTGATCATTGATAGTGGAGCACACTGCTCCATAGTGGCCAAAAATTATCTGGATAACCACTTCCCAAATTGGGAAAAACAGCTCTTGCCCACTAAGGCAAAGAGCTTTAAAAGTGCCTCAGGGAAGATGACTTCCATTGGTACGATTATCAAAGAGATAATTTTACCCCATAGGAAGGGTAATATCAGACTCAACCCAGAGTTTGTAGTGCTTAATGATGCCCACATCCAAGGATTCTTACTGGGAGCAGACTACCAGAGGATGTATGGCATAGATATTTATAACAGTAAAAATAGGCACATTACCATTGGTACCAACAAGGAAAAGAAATTTTCACTTGACATATACCATATATCTTCTCAAGATCCACTATAAGAACTTCTGAATGAATTCAGAGAGCGACAGTCTAGCACTACCCTCACCAGTAAACAAGAACTAAGTTTACTGAAGATGCTGAGAAAGAACAGACCAGCATTTGCCATTGGTGAAGAACCATTAGGCAAAATCAAAGGCCATGATATAGAACTATATCTGGATGTGGAAAGACCTTATCCACCCATGCTTAGGAGACCTCCTTATCCAGCAAGCCTGGAAGCCAGGAAAGAAATTGAGAAACATATCAATGAACTCTTGGACATGGATGTCATCAGGAAGTTTGGACATAATGAAATAGTGGAAATCACCACCCCAGTCCTAATCACCTGGAATGATGGCAAGTCTAGACTGTGTGGAGACTTCAGAGCTCTGAATAACCACACAAAAGCAGACAGGTACCCTATACCCAGGATGCCTCATGCCTTGGATAAACTGGCAAAAGCCAAATACAGAACCAAAATGGATTGTGTCAAAGGCTTCCACCAAAATGGAGTTAAACAAAACTCCATGAAATTACTCAGAATAATATGCCATATGGGTATATATGAGTATACCAGGATGCCATTTGGAATCAAAAATGCACCAGCCCACTTCCAAAGGATGATGGACACAATATTTCAAGAAGAAATATTGGAAGGCTGGATGGTGGTATATATTGATGATATCATTATATACTCAGAGACATGGGAAGACCATGTGCAATACATAGACAGAGTGCTAAGTAAATTCACACCCATAAATCTGAAAATTTCACTTAAAAACTGCAATTTTGGCCAACAAGAGTTACTGGCTCTAGGACATAAAGTCTCAGGTCTTAGTCTGGCAATTGACCAGAATAAAGTAGCATCAGTACTGCAAAAGCCAGTACCAAAGAGCATCAAAGAGATGCAATCTTTCCTTGGGTTTGCTAGCTACTATAGAAACCACATCAAGAATTTTGCCCACATAACTAGTAGTTTATACAAGTTGTGTTCAAAAGATGTAGTTTTTGAAATAACCAAGAAAAGGAGGGATGCATATGAGAGGATCAAATATGAACTCACAAATGCACCTGTGCTCATCTTACCTGACTTTGAACTACCATTCAAGCTATACATAGATGCAGCATTTAGTCAAGGCCTAGGAGCAGCCCTTCACCAAAGACAAATTGTGGATGGTGAACCAAGAGAAGGAGTAATTTGCTACATCTCAAGGAAACTGAAAGATTCAGAAGCCAGGTATGGGGCCACCCAGACTGAGTGTCTATGTCTAGTCTAGGATCTAGAAAGACTCAATTATTATCTGGAGGGTGCAGTCTTTGAAGTCTACACAGACTGCAGAGCCTTGAAGTCTTTACTGAACATGATGTCACAGCCAAGGAGGCAGGGGCATTACCAATCATATTCCACAATCATTACTTCATTGATACCCCTCAAAACCCAATCAGCAAGGGGGTTTCATTCAAGATTATCCAAATACAGTTTTCATACAGGCAAGATCAAAATACAGCTTTCAAACCTCAATACAGTCATACAGGCAAGACCCAAATACAGGATTCACCAAATACAGGCCTGTAATCAATACAGGCGCAAATACCTGTATTGACTGTATAACCTGTATTGGATTCACCAATACAGGATTCAATCCCACATCCAACTTCTTCCAGCATACAGACAAGTATCTCAACACTCAAACTCCAAGGCTGGTATTTCTCACATATACCAGCCCCTCTTCACCCACCTGGGGGTTTTTCCCCCAGTTAATTAAGATAGTTGATTTATTATTTAATATTATTTTATTCTCACTTTTGGAATATTATTTTATTATTTACTAAGTTAGTCTTAGCCTTCCCTCACCTGTTCAGTAGAGTCCTGGTGGCCATATCCTTATTAATTCCTTTTCTCTTTTCTGAACAGGTTGAAACAGTGACTCAGGATTATTTGTGGTTGGCTCTTTATTATTGCTTTTGCTTTGTCTCTCTTATCTTTTATACTTATTATTTTATGACTAGGAATTTATCCTCTTACTCCATTACTCTCATCATTTGAGTATTTTCTTCTGAGCCCTCCATAAGTAAGTCTGTTCACTGAGTGCCAGGCCCTCTTCACTTTAGAAGAGCCCCTGTGACATTATTTTAATTAACTCATAATTGCTTCTTTCCTTTCATTCATTTTATTCATTTCTCTCATTCTTCTATTATGATCTTTTAATGATTATGAACTTTAATGATTTTATGATTTTCATCAATTTTCATCTCTCTCATTTCATTCTCATGAAAATTTATTCTTTCTAATTTCTCTATTCTGCTGACCAATTCACTTTATTCTCTATCATCTTCATTTCTCTTTTGTTTGAATTCAGGTTTATTCAGGTTTTATTGCTTGGAATTAGTTGGGTTAATTGATTCATCATTCAGGGTTATTTGATTTGGGGTATTCAGTGGTTTTGATTGAAATTTCTCAAGATTATTGATTGATTGATTGATTGTTCAAGACATTGACTTCACCTCAAGATATTGATTGAATTTTGATTGATTTGATTTGATTGACTTGATTTGATTCTTCAAGATACCTGATTTATCCTCAATATTTGATTTGATTTATTGATTTGAATTTGATTCCTCAAGAAAATTGAATTGATTTTTGAAGATATTGATTGAATTCCTCAAGACTTAATTGATTTGATTTTGATTGACTTGATTTGACTTATTGATTGAAATTGATTATTCATAAGAATTTGACTTTGTCATCTTCACTCTTCAAGATTTATTCATATTGATTCACTTCAAGACTGTTTATTGATTCTTCAAGATCATCAAGATCCTCATTTAATTTGATTTGGTCAAGCCTTAATTTATTCAAAGTATCATCAAGTTTTTATTCATTCTTCTTTCATAATGCCAGTTCAGCATAGCCCACCAGCCAAGAATACAAGATCCCAGAGACATCAAGCTGTTCTCACTCCTACACAAAGGGCTCCTCTTGACCGCACACCATCAGTTCATCAACTGAGTGCAAATCTGGACAGAGGACCACCAATGGAAGGAGCAGCACCCTCCAGAAGAGGAGGTGTGAAGTCTAGAAGATCAAGATCATTCTCTGGACTATTGGGTGGTTATCCTGGTGTTTCTCAAGGGCCTAGAAGTAGATTGGGGGAAGCTGAAGATGAGGAGGGGGAGGAGTCTGTGGAAGAGGAAGAATCTGAGGAGACTGAAGTGGCAGCTGCCTTGGCAGGTGCTACTGAAGCTCCTGAGGCTCCAAATCTAGCCCTTTCTAATCAACCTTCTGTCTCTCAAGCTGAACCAAATTTCCTCAAGATGATGGAGCAAATGACTCAGTTTATGGGACAACTCACTCAAGCAGTTGCCCCAAGGGACACTTCAAAAGCCCCTGCATTCAAGACTCCATCAATGAAGGCACCTGATTCTTTTGATGGTACTAAAGCTTATAAATTGAGAGGATTTATTCAATCTTGTCAATTAATTTTCCATAATGACCCAGCAAACTTCTTCTCTGACAGGAAGAAGGTTTTGTACTCAACTTCTTTTCTTACTGGTAGAGCTGGCAAATGGATTGAACCTTACCTCTCAAATATCTCCAATGAAGACCCTTCTTATCTCCTCAATAACTGGCAGTTGTTTGAAACCCAGTTATTCACTCTGTTTGGTGATCCCAATGAAGTCAGAAAAGCTGAACAAGAGTTGGACAATTTGAGGATGAGGGAAAGTGGTCAAGTTTCCTTGTACATAGCTGATTTTAGAAGTTTAATGTCAAGAATTGGAGACTGGGGGGAAAGAGCCTATATTCATGTGTATAGGAGAGGCTTGGCATCAAGGTTGTTGGACCAATTGGCTTCTCACCCTGGAACTTTTGATAGTCTTCAAGAACTCATGGACATCACCTTGGAATTAGATACCAGGTACCATGAGAGGCAGAAGGAAAAGGGTAGCCATCAAGAGAAGAAGCCTCCAATCAGTGGATCCAACTCCTCCAAGCCCCCTCAAAGTTCGTCATCAAAGAAGCCTTATCACAAGAAGAATAAGAAGGGGAAGAATTTTGAAGTGTCCAAAGACAAGCCTCATGCTGCTCTCCTCAATAAGGACAATAAATTAATCGGTTCTGAAAAGGAGAGGAGGATTAAAGAGGGCTTGTGCAATTATTGTGGTGGTAAACACCCATTTGAAAAATGCTTCAAGAGGCCTGAGAATAGGCAAGGGTCATCAAAAGGCTTCCCTAGCAAGAAGGGAAAAGCCTGAGTGGGAATCATGATGTGTTCAATGGTTCTCACTTATTTCCTTCAAGAGCACAATTGTGCACTCTGAATACTAGTGTCAAGAAATCTTTAAAATTTCTTATTTTTTCTTCAATCTCTGATATTTTTTATAGTATTCTCATTGATTCTGGTGCTACAAACTCTTTTATTGCAAAGAATTTTGTTCTCAAGTACTCATTGACCATGTCAGAGCTCCCTGAAAAGATTCCTCTTTTCATTCTGGATTCCAGTGAATCCACTTCCTTGTTCATCACCCATTATACCAAGTGGGTTGTTGATTTACCTTCCTTCCCAAGCTTTGAATGGGATTTCTTTATCATAGATTCACCCAAGGGAGAAGACCTAATATTGGGCTATGATTTTCTTTACCATTTCAATCCCATTATTGATTGGAAAAATGGATTGATCACCTATGATTCTAATCATAAGGATTCTAGTGGTATTATTTCTTCTACTAGTAATGACTTATCCACTGCTGTCAACAGTGTTGCTCTGGTTGGTGAACTTAAGACACCTTCCCTTCCTCCTTCTGTCCATAACCCCTCCATTTTTCCTTCTCAGTCATTACTTCCATTAAGAGATGAAGTCTTCAAAGAGATAAAAGATGTTGGAGAAGATGTTGCTATATCTTCACTTCATCTCTTTCAAGGGGATATGGACCTTCCTCCTTTATCTTTTCATGCCTCCCTGGAGGAGCAGTGGGATGAGGAGGAAGAGCCAGAAGAGATTGAAACTGTGCTGAAGGTAGTCCCTCCTGTTTATCACAAATATTTGGATGTATTCTCCAAAGTGAAAGCAGAGAAACTTCCTCCACACCGTGCCTGTGATCATCATATCGAACTGGAGGGTCTTCTACCTCCAGTTGGTGTTATCTACTCTTTATCAAGGAATGAGTCAGAAACACTGCGGGCCTACATTTCAGAGAATGTAGAGAAAGGTTTCATTAGACCAAGCTCCTCCTCAACAGGAGCACCTGTCCTTTTTGTTAAGAAAAAGGATGGTGGTCTTCGTTTGTGTGTTGACTACCGCAAACTTAATGCTGTCACTAGGAAGAACAGGTATCCTGTTCCTCCAATGAATCAGCTTCTTACCGTATTCAACGGTGCTACTATCTTCTCCAAGATAGATCTGCGTGGTGCTTATAATCTCTTGAGAATCAAAGAGGGGGATGAGCACTTAACTGCCTTTAGAACCAAATATGGCAGTTATGAATATTTGGTTATGCCATTTGGCTTAACCAATGCTCCAGCTTCATTCCAAAATCTTGTGAATGACATCTTTGCAGATTATTTGGATGTTTTTGTTGTAGTGTACTTAGATGATATTATGGTCTTCTCTAGCTCTTTGGATGAACATGTTAAACATGTGGCCTCTGTTCTCCAAAGACTGAGAGACAATAATTTGTTTGCTAAAGCCTCCAAGTGTGTATTCCATGCCTCAAGTGTGGAATACTTGGGCTATGTTGTTTCAAGTGATGGCCTCAAGATGGATTCTTCAAAGGTTCAACAAATCCTCAATTGGCCTCAGCCCAAGAACATCAAGGCCCTTCAATCCTTCCTTGGCTTTGCCAACTTTTATCGTCGTTTCATTAAAAATTATTCCAAAAAAATCTCTGCTCTCACTTCCCTCCTTAAAAAAGATTCTCCCTTTATCTTCAATTAGGAAGCTCTTAGTCAGTTTCAGATACTCAAAGAAGCTTTCACAACTGCTCCTATCCTCTCTCACTTTAATCCTTCTCTTCCAACTATTGTAGAGACTGATGCCTCTGATTATGCCTTGGGTGCTGTACTGAGTCAGGTGAATGACTCAGGAAAGCATCCCATTGCATTTGATAGTCGCAAACTCTTACCAGCTGAACTCAACTATGAAATTCATGACAAGGAACTCCTTGGCATAGTTTGGGTTCTCAAGCGCTGGAGAGCCTTTCTCCTTTCTCTTTCTGATTCTTTTGAGGTCTTGACAGACCATTGTTCTCTCCAATATTTTATGTCCTCTAAAGTCCTTACTCGTCGTCAAGCCCGTTGGGCTGAATTTTTGTCTGAATTTCACTTTGTTATCACTTACCGCCCAGGCAGGCTGGCCACTTTACCAGATGCCTTGTCACGTCGGGAGGACGTGTACCCAGAGAGGGGGGTGGATTTCATCAGCAAGAATCCTCAAAACTTTCATCAAGTTCTCAAGCAAAATGAAATTCAAGAGTCAAGATTCTTTTCCATAAAAGTTGAAATGTTTTCAGATTTAGTTGATCAGATCCAAAGACAAGTATGGCAAGACAAAGACTATAAGGAGATCCTCAAGAAATTAGCAAGAGGAGAATAAGTCCCAGACTATTCTCTTGAACCTCAAGCAAAATTATTATTGTTCAAAGATAGAGTAGTCATTCCAAGCAATCATGAAATTCAATTGGACATTCTTCAAAAGCGTCATGACTCACCGTTGGCTGGCCATCCTGGCCAGGAGAAGACCCTCAAGCTCATCAAGAGGGATTTTTATTGGGCTGGCATGAATCAAATCATCAAGGACTATGTGTCCTCATGTCAGCAATGTTCAAGAAACAAGAACATCCACCATAAGAAGTTTGGATTACTCAAGCCTCTTCAAATTCCATCTGGTCCTTGGAATTCTTTATCAATGGACTTTATCACTCAATTGCCCTTGTCAAGCAACTTTGATTCAATTTTAGTAGTTGTAGACAGATTTTCAAAAATGGCAATATTTATTCCAACTTATTCAACAATCACTGCACTGGACTTAGCTCAAATATTCATTAATCATGTCTTTTCCAAACATGGTCTTCCAATCAGTATTGTTAGTGATAGAGGTTCATTATTTGTTTCATCATTCTGGACCCAATTATGTCAGCAGCTCAAGATATCAAGAGATCTTTCAACTGCTTTTCACCCTGAAACAGATGGACAGACAGAGAGGGTAAATCAGATTCTAGAACAGTATCTTCGGATGTATGTCAGTTACCATCAAGATGACTGGCACACCTGGCTCCCTCTGGCTGAATTTGCCTATAATAATGCAGAACATTCATCCACAAAGCAATCACCTTTTTTCACCATTTATGGAAGAAATCCCAGCTTTGACTCAATCCATGTTTCTCAAGATTCACCTGCTGGAAAGTTATCAACAAAACTCCAATCAGTACAGCAAGTTGTCAAAGAAGAATTAGAGTCAGCAATAAGAAGATTCAAGAAGTATGCAGATAGAAATAGAGCAATTCCACCTGATTTCCAACCTGGGGACAAAGTATGGCTAGCCTCCAAGAACATCAAGACAACAAGACCCACCAAGAAGCTCTCAGAAAGATGGTTGGGACCTTTTGAAGTTCTGAAGAAGGTTGGCAGCCATGCATATCACCTCAAGTTGCCTCAACAATGGAAGTCAGTTCACCCTGTTTTCCATGTGTCCTTGTTAGAACCAGTGAAGCAATCAACTATCCCAAATCAACACCAATTGCCACCACCTCCAGTAATAGTGGAAGAGCAAGAAGAATGGGAAGTGGCTCAGGTTCTGGACTCAAAACTCAAGAGAGGTTCATTATGGTATTTAGTTGAGTGGAAAGGATTCAGTGAAGACCCAGAAAGAACAACTTGGGAACCAGCTTCCAACCTTACCAACTCTCCAGACCTTGTCAAGGACTTTCACACTTTGTATCCTGACAAGCCTGGCCCAAATGCCTCAAGAGTTTGATTTTATGGTGCTTGGTGGGGATTGGAGTTTATGAAAGTAAGTTCCTCTCCTGGCATGCACCTTTAAGGGGGTATTCTACCCAAATTTGTTGTAAGCATCACCTTGGCCACTTTGTGAGCACTTGTCAATTTTTTGGACAGATTCAGAAGGCCTTGCAACATAATACCCTCAAGATTTGGACCTTTCATCAAGATTTGGCCCAATCTTTTCTTTTATTTTCTCTTCTTTCTTCAATCATGCCATAAATTATCTTTCAAGACATTCATTATCAAATTCATCTTATGGCATATTTCAATTTTCATTATGGTGCTTGGTGGGGAGTGGAAGTTATGAAAGTAAGTTCCATCTCCTGGTATGCATCCCTGAGGGGTCTAATTCTTGTAAAAACATTACCTTGGCCACGCTGTGAGCATCAAATGCTTGATTTAATCTTTCAGAATCTTTTGGCCAAAAATCAAGCAACTCACCACAAGAAGGACAACCCTCAGGCATTTTTTATTTCTTTCTTTACTCTCTTTTTCTCTCAATTCTTTTTCATTTTTATTTTTTATTTTCTATTTCATTTTCTTTTACTTGTATGATTTATTTTTCATTTCTTGTTTCAAAAGCAGCAATCATAACTCCCATATCTTGTTTGGGGAGTGAATTTATTTAATAATCAAGAGCAAACACTAGTAATGGTAAAGACCAGCTACAGATAATCCTCATCAAAATTTCTTCAAGGCTTCTCTAAACTTAACAACCATGGCATCTTCATAAGCAACTGCCTCCCTGGCCAAAGCAGCAGTGGGCTCCCCTGGAATAGCACTCTTCATGGCCTTATCAACAAACACCTCAGTTAAAGCATCAACTTCAGCAAATAGAGAGGTGACCACCTTCTTGTTCACCCTTTTTTGATCAGTGAAGTTGCCAGTAATATTCCAGCGGCGACGGGTTTCAAAGATTGATTCAGGTTCTGGAGACATTGGGTCTCTAGAAGTGCTGGCCACTGGTGGTTGGATATTGGTAGAGGTGGAGGCAAGTGTGGAGGGCCTGGTTGGGGATCTAATTGGAAGTTGAGGTGGTTGGGGGGACCTGATCACTTCATTATTGGTGGTACTGGCTTGGACTGGGGATTGTGAGGTGGATTGGATTCTTCTTTTCTGGATTGGGGTAGTCATTTCAAGCTCTTCTCCATCAATCTCATCACTTCCTTCAGCATCAGTATCATTTTCATCTTGAACCACCAAATTTCTCTTCAATTTTCCAAGTCTTCCATCTTTTCTGGTGACCAAAATGGGAACCTCTGGGGCCACTCCAATGGGATTTCCTTGGGGGTGAATTGATCCTCCAATGGCTGCCCAGGAACCACTGGTATTATTCCATTGTTGGACACCCCTCATTCTAGATCCAGTCACTGAAGAAGAAGAAAAGAAAACACAGAAGTCAGCAACCCATCAATTTTATGGCCAATCAACTCACAATTGGAGTGACCAGAGGTGGCATCAGAGGTGGGAGGTTCATCAACAGGAGCTTCCAATCCAAATCTTCCACCCTTCTTGATGCTGCTCCATAATCTTCTGGCATCTTCAGGAAAGCTATAGTGGGCTTGGAAACAATTTCTTTTTCCAAGATTGCAAAACTGACACCTGGTGGACCTAGCAGTAGCAGATTCCACACAAGGAATCCCTTTCCTCTTACAATTGGTGCAGGGTGGTTCAATAACTCTGACAGATTTGAACCCATTATAGGTTTTATTGATGTCCCAAATTTCTGTAGGGGCCATACTCTCTTCAGAAAGCTCCCTCAAGTTATCAAAAACACCAGGACCATAAAGTACAGAGGGTGGGGAATCAGAGTGATTGGAATCACAGAGGGAAGTCAGCCTTGAACTCATCTTCAAGTCAAAATTTTAAATTCAAGACCAAGAGATTTATGGACAATTGCAAGTCAGCAAGGCATTTATGGCAATTTACCAGTCAAGAAGGGGATAAGAAGAAAGAAAGTCAAGAAGAAATCAAGATCAAGGAGAAAAACTGCTTCAAATGGCCCAATTGGCCAATTTCATGATTTTATGCACTTTGGCGCAAATGGCCACATCAGACCTCAAAACTTCAAAATTACTCTATTTTATCATTTTTCATCAAAATATGCTTAATTATGCATATTGGCAAATTTGCGCATTTTGCGCAATTTTGCGCATTTGCGCACTTTTGCGCAAATTTGCGCATTTTGCGCATTTGCGCACTTTTGCGCATTTTTTGCGCAAAAGGCCCTTTTATCTTGTCAAAAGGCTTCAAAAGGCCTTTTAGGCCAATTTCATCATAATTGCGCATTTGCGCACTTTGCGCATTTTTGCACATTTTGCGCAAAAATGCGCAAAATGGCCAAAACACCTTATAAGGCCATTTTTTCAGCATTTATCAATTTTTTTCAGTTTTCCACCAATATATGCCATTTTGGCATATATGCGCATTTGCGCACTTTGCGCAAATTTTGCGCATTTTGCGCATTTTTGCGCAAATTGGCCAAAATCCCCTCTAATCACAAAAATCAAGGATTTTGGCCAGGACTTCTGAAATGGTCCAAAACCTCAAGTGTTGGCCACTTTATGCCAACACCCTCAAGATGAAAATTATGATGAAATCTGGTGTTCTTGGGACATAAACCCAGATCACCCACTTTTCAAAAAGCCATGAGGACTCAAGAAAAGTTTGGTGAAGAAACTCAAGATAAGAATGAAGACATTTTAAGAAGAGTGAAAGAATTTTGAAGTGAAAGAGGGAATTCAAATTCAAGATCAAGGGGAAAATACCTACAGGTGATCAAATGAGGATTTTTGTTGAGTATTGGTTGAAGAAGAAATTTTAATGAATAAATTTAAGGAGTTGGGGAAAAGAACTGTATGGATTATTTTCAAGCTCATCAAGACTCACTGAACTTATGGTGCTCAGAGCTCACCACTTTCAAGAGGGGGATAATGTCACAGCCAAGGAGGCAGGGGCATTACCAATCATATTCCACAATCATTACTTCATTGATACCCCTCAAAACCCAATCAGCAAGGGGGTTTCATTCAAGATTATCCAAATACAGTTTTCATACAGGCAAGATCAAAATACAGCTTTCAAACCTCAATACAGTCATACAGGCAAGACCCAAATACAGGATTCACCAAATACAGGCCTGTAATCAATACAGGCGCAAATACCTGTATTGACTGTATAACCTGTATTGGATTCACCAATACAGGATTCAATCCCACATCCAACTTCTTCCAGCATACAGACAAGTATCTCAACACTCAAACTCCAAGGCTGGTATTTCTCACATATACCAGCCCCTCTTCACCCACCTGGGGGTTTTTCCCCCAGTTAATTAAAATAGTTGATTTATTATTTAATATTATTTTATTCTCACTTTTGGAATATTATTTTATTATTTACTAAGTTAGTCTTAGCCTTCCCTCACCTGTTCAGTAGAGTCCTGGTGGCCATATCCTTATTAATTCCTTTTCTCTTTTCTGAACAGGTTGAAACAGTGACTCAGGATTATTTGTGGTTGGCTCTTTATTATTGCTTTTGCTTTGTCTCTCTTATCTTTTATACTTATTATTTTATGACTAGGAATTTATCCTCTTACTCCATTACTCTCATCATTTGAGTATTTTCTTCTGAGCCCTCCATAAGTAAGTCTGTTCACTGAGTGCCAGGCCCTCTTCACTTTAGAAGAGCCCCTGTGACACATGAAGACTACAAATAGACACATGCTGAGATGGCAAACAGCCCTCCAGGAGTATATAGGGAACATGACCATCATATACAAGGGAGGTAAAAGTCATACCAATGCAGATGGCCTTAGCAGATGGCCACTGGTTAATGTCAAGAGCAATCCAGCTTATGACGCTGAGGTTGCAGCCAAAATCCCTATCCATTTCATGGAAATAGATAGGAGGAATAACTTCAGATTTTCTGAATGAGCACCAGAAAGTGGTACCCTTGACAGTGGAAACACTGATTCAGAGGGGACAGAAACTCCCATATTGTGAATAAGCTCCTCTGAACTGCACAATGTTTTTTTTAGTGCAGTACTGAAGTTATATGCCAAACACAAACAGTGTGGCATACTACTACAACTCCTACAGCAAAAGTACAGGATCCCAGAACTGGAATCCCAGCTGGAAGAACCCTGGTTGAGGGCCTATAAGGATAACAAGTTCTTCCTTATAGATGGCCTGCTCTAACACAGAGACCACATCTCCTTGATCCTGCAGGAATGCCATGACTGCCCCTATATGGGACACATTAGTGAAGACAGGACCAAGGAGAGGGTGGCAAGCAAATCTTGGTGGCCCAAGTAGGAACAAGAGTTGAGTGAATACATCAACACTTGTGAAATATGCCAAAAGGCAAATAGGAAACATTGGAAGAAGTATGGGTTACTTCAACATATAGAAGAACCCAAACACCCATGGCAAACCATCAATATGGACTTGGTTACAGGACTTGTCCCAGGAGGCAAAGAAAACTACAATCCCTGCTTGATCGTAGTTGATAGGTTCAGCAAGGGCATGAGGTGTCTACCATTCCACAAGGAGGATACAGCCATGGATAATGCTCTGTTATTTTGGAATAACATCATATCTACCTGTGGAGTCCCAAGATCATCATCAGTGATAGGGACCCAAAATTCACATCTGAATTTTGGACCAACTTTTATGACATGCTTGGCACCAAGCTTGCTTTTATCACAGCTAACCATCCACAAACAGATGGCCTAGCAGAGAGGTTGATCCAAACAATGGAGGACATCCTTAGGAGGTTCTGTGCCTATGGCATGGAATATAAGGACCATGAGGGATATACCCATGACTGGGTTACCCTTCTACCAGCTGTCCAACTGGCTTATAATACAAGTCAGAACTCTACCACAGGAAAAACACCTGCACTGGTAGAGAAAGGGTGGAATACCTTTTTGCCTGTGTATCACTTGAAGAAGAATCTTCTGACCATCTACCCCACAACCAAAGACTTCCATGATATGTTGAAGAGAGCTTGTGACACAGCTTCTAAATGCATAGCTGAGGCAAAACATTATAATAAGCAGAGGTGGGACAAGACAAACATGGAACCTGACTTTAAGGAAGGGGATCAGGTTTTAGTGTCTACACTGAACTTCAACAATATTAAAGGACCCAAGAAGATGAGAGACTAATTTGTAGGGCCCTTCACTATCATTAAGTTGATAGGAAAGAATGCAGTTGAAGTCAAGCTCACAGAGGTGTTTTCCAGCAAACACCCAGTCTTCCCATTGAGATTGGTCAAGCCATACTTCCAACTGAAGAGGCTAAATTCCCCTCCAGGAAGAAGATCCTCACACCACCAGAGATAGTGGAAGTGTAGGATTCCCCAGGAGCTGTGAGTAAAATCATCAGGGCCAGGAAGATCAGACTTAATGGGAAGGATCAAAGACAGTACTTAGTCAGATTCAAGAACCAGACAGCTGAAAAGGACAAATGGTTGGCAGAAGATGCCATACCAGATGGGAACCTTCATTTAAGGAGATGAAGAGCCTCTAGGAGGACTGAACAGTCTCATAAATGATGAGCCTTTTTGGAGGGAGGGTATGTCAGCCTGTCACTCAAAACCAGAGCTCAAGCATGACAGCCAAAATACCATCAACCAATTGTATAGCCAAGATACCACCAAAACATGGAGCTGAGCCAAATCAGCTCAAAAGATATCAAACAAAAGAGGAAACTCACCCCTTTCTTAAAATATAAGTCCCATCACCATAGGACAAAGAATAACAAAGTTATTCCTGCTCAAAGCTATTGCTGAGCATAAGCCTAAATTTTCACCTCTCATCTAAAATCCAGAAGGACAGGCTTAACCCCATCAAATGGGTATTTACAATGAATCTCTAAGCCAGGGCTATCCAATGGTACCAGCCAAACTGAGCTAGCACCAATATTACTGGAGTTATGGTCAATTTCAGGCCAAATACGGGTGAACAAAACATTCACCTCCCATCTAACTTTTGCAGTTTTGGGGTGAGATACCTAAAGTGGGGTATTTTGGGAAAGGGCACAATCAGGGCTATATGATGGTTTCATCCATTTCCTCATAGCTCAACTAGAACAAAAGTTATGGGGCAAATAATCTCAATACAGCTTTTTGCCTATACCACGCAAATGTACAAAAGTCTTGTACATGGGATAACTTTGCCATATTTAATGATACCCATATTAAATGAGGTACCATTGTGTAGAGCACATACAGGGCTACACACCAAACCAAATTTGAGGTTGATATCTCAAGAATTGACAAACCTATGGCTGTTTTATGGTCAGATTCCCACCTGCTGTCATATACAGCCTTACCATGGGATAATATCCCACAACCATGAATATGAGGTGTCAAATAGACAAAGACAATTGTTCTTACTTCAATACCTCATATGTCAGTGAATACTGGGGTCCCATACAGTTTCTGTACAGCATTCTACGTGTCATACACGTCAGAATTAGGCTGTGAGGTCCCCAGATGAAAATCTTCACCCTGTATTGGTGAAAACTGCCCAGATGTGGTTTCAAAACCACATCTGAGCACCAGAAAGGTTATACAGCCTGCTTACAAACCACAAGCCAGTCCTAGAGAGTGAAAAATCTTCACTTCCTCTACTTGAGAAGGTCTAGAACCCTTTCCACCGCATTTCAGGATAAAAAGGAGGCTTTTCACAGCCAGAATTGTTTCCTCATCTTGCTCTTGAATACCCTACGTAATAAAATGTCAAAAGCAGTCTTTCTCTTGGGTAATAATCAGGTATAATTATAATTTTAATTATTGTAGCTCTTATTATAGTAATCCAACTGGTAAGACTGCACCCAGGGTTCTCAATAGTGCTCACCACCACTATTATTTGATATTAGAACCCTTGAATTACATTATAAATCTTTATTTTACTCAAAACACTATTGTCTCAAATTATTTTTTATGTGTCACAGTCAAAGTTCTAGTTGTAAATAGCCTACTTATTTCTTCAACATAGACTCTATCTGACACTTCCGAGTGATAGCTTTTGGGCTGCACAAGGACTGTATACTCTGCATTGGAATCAGCTGTGGGCTCAAATCCACATCTGGGCAGTTAAATCCAATACAGTGTGAAAGTTTCACCTGGGAGCTTATAGCTCTCTTCTGACATGGGTGACGCCTAGAATTCTGTACAGAACCTGTATAGGACCCCTGTATTGGCAAAGCTATGAGGTATCGCAGTATAAACAAGCGTTTTTGTCTGGTTGACACCTCATAATCATGGTTATGGGATATCATCCCACAGTAAAGCTGTATTGATCTAAATGTGGGATTTTGACTGTCAAGCTGCAATACATTTCCTGGGTTTTAATATATTGAGCTTCAAGTTGGCTCATTTTGCATCCCTAAATGAGATCTACACAAAGGTACCTCATTTGGTATAGCTAACAGTAAATATGGCAAAGTTAGGCCAAGTTCAATTTTTGTTATCGAAATACCTGATTTTCTCAAACTCTGTATGGGACTTGTTTTCCCCATATGTTTTGTTCTAGATCAGATATGTAGAAATGGATGGCACCATCAGATAGCCCTTATTTTTCTCTTCCCAATGTTACCCCACTTTAGATATCTCACACTAAAACTGCAGAGGCTATATGAAGGGTGAATATTTTCTTCACCATTATTTGACCTTATTTTTGCCATAACTTCTGTAGTTTTGGTGCCAGCTAAATTTGCATAGTACCATTGGATATCTCTAATTGAGAGCTTTAATTTTAACACCAATTGGGTGGGGTTCAGCGTCTTTCTCTGTGTTTTAGATGGGAGGTGAAAATTAAGGTTTTTGCACAACAACTGCTTTCACCTTAAATAAATTTGTTTTTCTTTTTCATATGATTATGGGACTTTTATATTTGGAAAGAGTTAAGTTTCTATTTCCTTTAAAACCTTTTGAGCTGGTTTGCCTCAGTTCAATGTTTTGGTGGTATTTTGCTCTACCATTGGTTTATGATATTTGGCTGTCATGCTTGTGCTCTGGTTTTAAGTCACAGGCTGACACTGCTGCTCAATGGAAGACTGTTCTGAAAATAGTAGCCTGGGAACCTCTGTTGTGATTCAAAAAGGGGAGAAACCCAAAGTTTCAGAAAACGTGTTTTAAAATGTGGTTTATTTCCCCAAGCTAGACTCTTCTCTTCACTTGAATTCTTCAAACGTACCCTCTGCAGAAGCCAATATTTATGCCAATAGTTTCCCTTCAGATCTAGTGTAGCAGCCAGTGGAAGGAGAAAACAAAGAAAATTCCTATTTCCCAAGGGCTGGGTCATGTCGAATGTCCCAGATAAAGCATCAAAAAAAAAATTCTTCTCTATCAAAATTGGAAATATTGGTACAGGAAAATAGGAACATTGTAAGGTTTGTCTATGAAACTCTTGATAATAGTAGCAAAATCAAGAGTACTATGACTGTCCTCAGTAGAAATATATAATATAACAAAATATTATAACCACAAATTTAATTATTATTATATAGAAAAAATATAATAATAAAAAAATAATAATTATTCTATTATTGTTATAGTCACTGACAGTTATAACAATAAGAAGTGTAAAGCTCTTAATGAGACAATCACACGTGGAAAATATGAATATTAACCACTTATAAATAATATAAATATTATTTATAAAAGAATTAAACACACACTGTGCAGAAATAATTCTTATAGAATTAAAATTGTATATAAAAAAACTAATACTAGATAAAAAAAATATTAAACTTTAGAGAAAACTTACTTATAATATTTGTTTAATACAACAAGTCAAACAACAACAGTTATTATATTAAATAATAATTATAAGTTAAAAACACACCAAAAATCAATAATTTTAAGGATAAAACAACTTTTTATAATAAAAATTAAGATTAAAGAGTTTTTAAGAGGAATTTGTGGATTTTAAAAGATATTTAAGATGATTTAATTTTATATAATAAAATATATTATTGGTGATTACAACAATAATTTAAATTCTATGATTCCAATTCTTTAAGTTTAATTAATAAAGAATAAAATAACCTAAGAATTACTTTAATAATAAGATTTTAGATTTAATAAAACTTTACCTGTTTGAATTTCTAATATGATTGGATTGATAATGAATGATGGACAAAAACAGTGATTAAAAGACTCTTTTTATGTCTTGAAAGCAGCTCTCATGATTCATAATGGATATAGAGGGCGTGCTCAGGTCAAAGCTGAAAAACCATGCTTAAAAATAAAGTTCTTAACTTAAGGTAACCTAATTTTAATTCCAATTTAAAGTTAATAGGGTTATTCCTAACTCCATGTAACTTTAATCCTCATTTAAACTATTTATTTTAAGTTTTTAATATAAATAAAATTATTTATATTAAAGTTCATCACATGAACAACTTAAAAATAGAGTTTCAAGCAGAAATCTCTTAAACTCAATTTTTAATTAAGTTTTAAAGAAATTATAATTTTCTTTGAGCTTTAATTAAAAGAGTAAATTTCCAGGCTAATTACCCAAGAAATTTATTTATAAAAGATACTTGGAATTTGATTTATATGTAGATAATATTAAATTGTAAGCTGCGTGAAATTTTCAAGCAAATCCATTAAGAATTGGATTTTTAATGAATTTTTGAAGTTATTGCTATTTTTCCACGTAAAATAGCAATACACACTAACCTTAAGTTTTGATAAGGTTTTAATGCTTGTAACCTTAAAGGTTTAAGCTTATTTAAGCTTTTCATGCTTAATTAAGCTTTGACAGTTCTTAAAACCTTGAATTCAAGCCTGCATATTGTGATTTACCCTCTGGCAGCTTGAAATTCCTGTCTAATTTGGGATAAAACCAGTTTAAACTTTAATGTTGGATCAAAGTCTAATCTTAAAGTTTAAATAATGTCCAAAATCCTGCAATACAGGTGGGCAACCTTAATTGAATCCTTGCAGATCCAAAAAGTTGGGTACCCCAGCTCTATTTGGTCTTTTTCCTTTGTCCCACCTTTTTGTGTGGATTTTGCCCTTTTAATTATTTAAATCCATACTATGGCCTTAAACCCTTTTAAATTGAGCTCACGCAGGATTTAGATTCTGTGTGGCAAATCCTTAGCCAATTCAGTAAATATACACCACACCTCAATTTTGTCTAAAATTTTGGTAAGTTTGCATAAATGTTATGCAACTTTAATTTTAAGCTTATTTAAGCTTAAATTTAACAATTTAAAAGAAATGTTAAAAAAGTTACATTAGTACTGTGAGATTCTTAAATCTTCTAATAACATAAGAAATAAGTGTTTTTGGGTATAACACCTTATGGATGTACCCTAGGTTATTTTTGGTGTAGAATCCAAAAATGACATAATATTTATAATTTTGTTTATCCAAAAAAAAGTTATACTTCTTTTTTGTTATTTTTTATTTTAAATTCAATTGAAAGGTCGGTTGAAGACAATTTTAACTGTGTATAAAGTTATTTTTGGCCTTATGGGTATGTTATACATACCTCACAGGCTGACAAACATAGAAAACCAATATATTTTTCAGCAATAAAATCTAACATTCTGAAAAGAAGCAAACCAGCTGTTAATCATGTGAAGACTTCGGAATGGACGAAGACCATACTTGAAGAAATCAAGGGTTTCAACAACCACAATGTATGGGAGGTGGTACCAATTACTTCCTGAGAAAATCTATTAGGCTCCACCTGGGTTTTAGAGAAAAAGAGAATTGTATGGGACAAGGAATCCAGTTTAAAGCCCAATTGTGTTATCCAGGGTGCACTCAGGTTGAGGGGTTGGACTTCAATGAAGCTTTTTTCTCCAACAGGAAGGCTCAACACTCTGTGCTTTGTTCTTTAAAAGTGTGCTACAATAAATCTTGAAAAGGAGAAAATTTCTTGAATTTGGTTTGACAGCTTTATGGACTCAAGACAGGTCCTTGGTGCTGGTACCAGAACCTTCCCACAATATCCAAAAGATTGGGATTTGTTCCAAGTGAGTTGGACCCATGTTTATTTCTTAAGTATTGGGAAAACCTGTGCTTTGTATTTGTTCATGTCATTGAAATTATTATAAGGGGAACCAGTGAGGAAGTAATCAAATCAAGCTAAATTTTAACATGGACAACTTAGTTGAAGCCAGTTTTGTTTTGAAGATAAATATTGAGCGCAATAGAGAAAACAAACAATATTTTAACACAGAGAAACTATATCCAAAAAACATCGGAAGAATTCAGCATGAAATACTGAAAATTGGTCCCCATACACATGGTTCCAACCTCTAGGCTCAAGCCTATCAATGAAAATGAAGAAAGCCCCAATTTTGACTATAGAAAGGCTATTGGACTTTCAAACTATCTAGTCTCCTGCAGTAGACAAGATTTAGCTTATGTCATATCATCACTTGCTCAATTGTTGGAGAAACTGTCTGGAAATCATTTGACAAAATTCAAAATAATATTACCATATTTTCAAGATAATAAATCCAAAAACTGGGTATTAGGGGGGGATCAACCTGTGGAATATGTGCAAGGTTCTTCCGACTCTTACTGAGGAAAAATAAAGACAGTTGATCCTTTCCTGGATATGGAATTGTCTTTGGGGGACTTATCTGTTGGAAAACTAAGAAACAGCTAATTGAATACCTATCTATAATAGAATCAGAGCTATGATATCTCTTGGAGCTCTTGCAAGATGTGTTATGGTTTGAATCCTTAATGATTGATTCCAACATTAAGTGACCTATAAAAATCTGGTGTGACAATCAAGGGTCTACTTCGCTGTGAAAGAATCCCTTGTATCATCATTGCACTAGACACATTAACATTTGGGACAACTGGATTAGGGACACAATCAAAACAAATAACATCAATATTGGCTATGTACCTACAGGGGACATGTGGGAGGACCTAATCACTAAAGGATTAGGAAGGAAAAAGAATGACAAGTTTTGCAAAAAAATTGAGATTATTGAGTGAAAGAGCATCAGCGAATTTCAAGATAAAAGTGTTTCTTTGAGAATACCAGTGTTGATCTTCAGATACTACTGGCAATCCTTTGTGTATCAGACAGCTTATTTGTAATTAAAGACTAAAATTATGTTTTGTAAATAGTGATCTCCTTAAAAGAGTGAAGTGAAGAAATAACTAAAAGACTAGCACAAAGAGCATTGTTGTATTCTTAAAGGTATACAGAACCTACCTTTAATCCCCTATGTAAAACTCCTTATATCTTTGTAAAAGTATTACCTCTTTTGTATCCTTTCTTATCTTCACAGTTTAGTTCTTACTTTTATCTGTTTGCCCATTCTAATTGATTTGTGATTTTTTTCTTTTGTATCCTTTCTTAAATTCACAGGTTAGTTCTTAATTTTGCTCTGTTTAATCAATCTAATCTATTTGTGACAGTATTTTCTCTTTTATATACTTTCTCAACTTCAAAATCCTCACCCCCAGTGCAAGAAACACATAATACTGATTGTTTCACAATTACTCAGTTCAGAAAGGATGTGGAAACTGCTCAGAGAGAATTGTCCTGGGCTAAAACTAATGGCTTATGGAAAATTACTTATGGCACCTGGGAGCTGACACAAGGCTTAAAAAGGGCTGACCCTACCACCTCTCTCTATTACTTCATCATTCAATACTGTAACTAGCTACTCTGTACTTTATTATTCCTTCATGAATACTCTTTATTTCTAAGTTGTAACCACTAAAGGTACAAGGTAGGATGCCTACCCATTGAAAAGTAAATAAAATGCTGCTCCATCAATCTGCTAAATAGACTTGTGCTTCTATTTCCATACTTCTATGCTTGACCAGCTTATATAATCATTTTTAGACTGCATTCCACCTTTCAAGGTACTTCTTATTATTGTTTCCATAAAAGCATGATATGCATTTTAATACATACATTTTCGGCTCACAAATATTCACAGATTGGCAGTCTTGAGCTCAAAATCTACAACAACAAGGTGGATTGCAAGTAGCCATGACAAAAAGATAAGCTTAAATACAGGAAATCAGCAACATTCCAATCCTTGATGCATGAAAATTTGGCCATTGGCATATGCACATGAAAATACACATCAGATCCAAATATCTCATTAATTTATGAAACCCTGCTGTAAATGTATGGACAAATGTGGAAAACAAGTTTTCAAATGAAATATATGGGGCAATCGACTGAATAACAAGAAGACTTACAGAAAGAGTCTTTTTAGAAGTAGTAAATGGGAAATGAAATCTGCTATGGGCTAATATCAAGGCTCAATATTCTTTGAAAAGATTAGTAAATAGAGGGTGGGATTGGATGGAATAGAAAAGTTTCATCTAAAATTGGAACATTAAAAGCTAAATTGAAAGATGTAGGAAGTTAATGATGGACTTAGATGCCAGAAGCATTGTTGTCCCAAATGAGCTAATCTCATACCCCTTATGTAGGTTCAAGTCTATGATAGAGTAAATAAATTAGTAGATAAAACTATAAGTGTGACTGTGCCCCGGTTGAAATTAATTGAAAAAGGTTTTTAGAATAGTATTTCAGGTATTTACTAAAGGATTTAGTGGTGGTGAGCGCTTCTGATAGCCCCAGGTGGAGAAATTATCTGTTGGGTTACAATAATAATTACTATAATACTTAATATTAAAAGTATACCTGATTATTTTTGAAGAGTGTAACTGTTTTGGACAGTTGTACTATGTAGGAATTCAAGAGCAGGATGAGCAAACCTTTCCTGGTGGAGAAAAGGCCTCCTTTTATCCTACAATGGGGTGTGATGGTCCTCTGGACCATCCATGTAGAGTGAGTGGTGGGTTTTTCACTTCAGAGTACTGGCTTGTGGCTTCCATAAAGCCTTTATACACTGTATTGGGCTCAGATGTGGGTTTGAAACCACAACTGCACATTTTTCACCAATACAGGGTGAAACCTTTCATCTGGGGACCACACAGCCATCTTTTGATGTGCATGATGCATAGAAAGCTGTACAGAACCTGTATGGGACCCCAGTATTGAATGAAATATGAGTTATTTAAGTATAAACAGGCTTCTTTGTCTATTTGACACCTCATAATCATGGTTGTTGGATATTATCCCACAGTAAAGGTGTATTGGCCCAATTGTGGGATTTTAGCCTTGAGACTGATATACCTTTGTCCTTTTTTGAGATATTGAGCTCAATGTTGGTTCATTTTGGAGCCCCAAATGGGATATACACAATGGTATCTCATTTGGTATGGGTAACATTAAATATGGCAAAGCTATACCATGTACAAATTTTGTTATTCATACATATGATTTTCTCAATATCTGTATGGAGCTTATTTTCTCCATAACTTTTGTTCTAGATGGGATATGGAGAAATGCAAGGCGCCATCAGATAGCCCTTATTGCTCTCTTTTGAGGAAGATCCCACTTTAGGTATCCCACACTAAAAATGTAGAAGCTATATGAGAGGTGAATATTTTATTCACCCTGATTTTACTTTATTTTTGCCATAACTCCTGTAATTTTGATGCTAGGTCAGTTTGGCTAGTACCATTGGATAGCCCCAAATTAGATCTGAAATATGAACACCCCTTTTCTGGGGTTAAGTCTCTTCCTCTGTATTTCAGATGAGAGGTGAAAAATAAGGTTTATGCTCAGCAACAACTTTGAGCAGGAATAACTTTGTTATTATTTATCCTATGATGCTGGGACTTGTGTATTTGGAAAGTGATGGTTTTTTTTGTTTGATACCTTTTGAGCTGATTTGGCTCAGCTCCATGTTTTGGTGGTATCTTGGCTTTACCATTGGTTTATGGTATTTGGCTGTCATGCTTGTGCTCTGGTTTTGAGTCACAGGCTGACATTCATTGATGTGTTTCTCAATGTCCTTCCTAGTTTCTGTACTTGCTGGGTATGGAGGTCTTCTTAGCATGGGTGGATAGGGTCCTCCCACATCTAGATATAGTTCTACATCATGGCCTCTGA
Organism: Austropuccinia psidii; assembly: GCA_023105745.1. Taxonomy (NCBI): domain Eukaryota; kingdom Fungi; phylum Basidiomycota; class Pucciniomycetes; order Pucciniales; family Sphaerophragmiaceae; genus Austropuccinia; species Austropuccinia psidii. The sequence continues at coordinate 30,098,355 of JALGQZ010000004.1, read as the reverse complement.
TTGTTCCTAAGGGTTCTTCACCAATGGCAAATGATGGTCTATTTTTTCTAAACATTTTCAGAAAACTAAGTTTCTGTTTACTGGTGAGGGTAGTACTGAATTGGCCCTCTGTGAATTAATTCAGTAGTTGTTACAGAGGGTAATGGGTAGATATTTGGTATATATCATGTGAGCCTTAGAGGTAATTTAATATACCCAAAAGACCACAAATACAAAATTAACATATAAATATAAATAAAATAAATTTACTTATATTATTAAAATAAAAATTGAAATATAAATATAAAATTATATTCAAAATAAAAAATCTAATTACAATTTAAAAATAAAAACACATTAAAATTTTGGAATTATAAAATTACATTTATACTTGAAAAAATTAAGTAAAAATAAAATTTTAACAAAATTGTAAAAAAATAAATAAATTTGGAAAAAAGTTAAATAAAAATTATTATAACTTTCTTTCCAATAAATAGCCATATAAAAATTATTTCACCATTGGATTCCTCATAAAAAATCAGGTGGGGTCACCTCTGAGTGAAATTCTTGTAACTCAACTCCAAATAAGCTTAAATTAAGGTTTTAGTATTTTCAATACAAAAGTTGAAAATCCTCAAAACTTTAATTTAATTCACACCACATGTGGTGTTAACCATCAATTTTTGTGTTAAAATTGAGGTGTTGTGTTTAGTTTAGAAGTTATGAGGAATTGAAGTATTTTCAATTGAATTCAATTAAAATGTCAAAATGTGCCTGTGTATTACATAAGTGAACTTTGATTTAGATATGAGGTATCAATTATTACTGTATTGTACTGTACAATTCAATTGAATTACAAATGTAAATTCTAAGTATAATACATGATGAGGAATTAAAGGAAAATAAATTGGAAAGATTAAATTTGGGGGGGAAAAGGAACTCCAGCTCTAAGGGGGAGCTAGATCCTCAAAATCCTTGCTGACAGGCGTGGGGTGTCAAAATTCACGCAAAAGTTCATCACTTTTGGCCTGGAATTGAGTTACAGGGTCTGTGGACTCAATTGATGATGAGGTTTTGATACCAACTGGGGTAGCTTTAGCTGTTGCTAAGAGGCCAAACCTACCCTTAAGATAAAACAATCATAGTAAAAACAGTTTCAACTGGTTTATACGCCTCTTACAAACATTATTACGTGTTCTGAAGGCTCTAGACTAGGTATTGCTATGGTAATGGCTGATTAAAAGGTCTAAAATGGCTAAAAATGGCTTAAACCAGCCCTTTTTGGTCTGAACCATGGTTCAATGATGCCATAATTGGCTTTTCTGTTGTCATACTGTTTTTCACGACTGACAAGAGTAAACTTTACTTTTGGAGTAAGAGAATTGATGGCTATAAAAGAATGTCTTCTTTGCCCCACTGTTCTCTTCATGTTAGAATCTTTTCCTTTTATTAATTAGTGTAAACACTGTTAAACCAATCAATAAAAGATTTCAACCACCTTTTTTAAATCATTCTGAACGTTTTAACCACGTGAAAAAATCATTATAATCATTTTTTGTAACTTTTATAATCATTTTTACCCCTGAACCACCCCAAAAGTGAATTAAAGCATCTTTCATCACTGTAAACTTTGTCACTTTGTTTCCAAATTCACTCTGGTCACTTTTGGGCGTGTTTTCTCTTTAATATTCTTTTTAAAGACTTTGTTCTTTAATTAATTGCTTGCAGTTCTTTGCTCAATTAATTCCAATTGAAATTGCTCTTGAAGAAATTTCTTTTGTAACCTTAAATATCTCTTGTAGAGTATTTTTGGATAAATTTTTATTGTTGGTAAAACAATAAATCTTTATAGTATTATTGTTTTATACTAAAAAAGTTATAAACAATGAAATTGGCGTGTTTTGTCCTAAAAATAATCTTTCTTACTATTTTCAATTGATTTTTACCTTATACAAATTTTGAGGACAGGAAAAGTACTTGATTTTTAATCAAAGTTTCATATCCAAACCTTACATTTGGGGGCCCAGCCGTTATATTTTACCTGTGACATATTCTTTTACTCTTTTTCAGTCCTTTTTCTTATATTGAAAAATTTAAAAACATATAAAAAATACTTATAATTCAAAAAATACATAAAAAATATTTTTTTTTCATATTATAAGTGAGGCTTATATTTTTATTTCTTTTTTGAAATAACCTTTTTTTTACTTAATTAATTGGCTTTTTCATCAATTTTAGTGTCTGACAACGTGGTAAGACAAGAAAACATTGAAACGGCCTCAACAGTAACCAGCATTATTCCTGCCAGTACTGTTAATTCTGATCATAATAGTACTATTATTGTGACTCAGAATATTCAGCCAGAGCCAATTTCTTCTGAATTAGTCAACTTGGAAATAATTAATACTCTTCAGAAAGCCAAAGATGTGGCGAATAGTAAGTTTTTTGACGTAAAATTACTATTTTAAGCCTTTTTAACCATAATTATGCCTTGAACCAGGTCAGGAGCCAGCTATAACCCCACAAGCAGCTCCCAGAAAGGTAATAGACGTGATTATGGCAGAGGCCAATCAGGTACAGAAGGAAAAGGGTCAGTTGATGACTTCCAAACAGCTAAGATGGGTCATTCTGAAGCTGATAATACCATTTCACCTTCAAAAAGAGCTGACACCGCCACAACAAGCTTCTGTGGACATATACAAAGCCACCCACAGTGCATACAACAATGCACTCCAGCTCAAGGAGTACCAGATCCTTGCATACCTGTGGAAGAATTGCATGAATTCTTACCTGACAGTGAGAAAATTCCTCGGCCATCCCAATACTTGCAAATTGCTCAATGGAGGGAATCCATTGATGGAGAAGAAAAACATGATGCTTTTGACACTAGAATGGAGGAAAAACAACCCTCCACCACCCAAACCAGTGCCAAAAACAGCCCCAGTGGCCAGCAGCAGCAATTCCAACGTGAAAAAGCAGCCACAAACTCCAAACAAGGGCAAAGGGAAGGCACCAGCCCCAAAACCTTACAGCCAGGGCTACAGAATCCCAAAGATTCAACAGGATGCCATGGAAAATGTATTTCAGATGGCCAGAACCATGATGGAAGTACAAAAGAAGGAGGAAGCCAAATTAAAATATCAAAAATAATTTCTGATACTTTTAATTCTATTCCAGAGTTGTATAAAGCAATTTCTGACGTAAAAAGTCATCTTTCTGATAAAAATACATCAATTTGTGACAATCTTAAAACAAATAGCTTGAGTATGAGCCAAATAAATGATACACTTGAATGCTTTGAAAGAGTTTTAAGAACAATCAAAACTCCAATAGTGATAATTCTTTTGGCATTAAGATAAATGAACAATCTGCCATTATTAAAGAATTAACAGACAAATATTCTAAATTCAATATTGATGACATAATTGAAGCAAGAATTAAACAAGCTATTAATACTATCAAAGAAGATAACAAAAAAGTCCTTGATGATATTTCAAAATCATTTTCAGAAGTAAAGACAAATACAGTTGCCTTGAAAAAGCATTTTGATACCTCAAGAGAGGAAATATCAAAATTAACAATAAAGTTAAATGAAGTTATATCTGATAATACTAAACAAACAGAATTATGGAATGAGCTTACATATAAAGAGGATGATCATAAAAAGAATGTCATAGACTCTATACAAAGCTTAAAACATGAGTTAAGAAATTCACAAAGGTGTAATAACAGTAAAATGAATGATATTGAACAACTGCTAAACCCTTTACCAAGAATGTCTACACCTCTGAATCAAAATGAAGATGCAAGAATTCCCAATCCACAAGTATTGGATATTGAAAATTCACAGTTAAAGAATGAATTTTCTACTTCTTTTCATAACTTAGAACCATCCATGGGCCAAGCACTCTTGAAAGAAGTTCCAAAACTTAAAGAATGGCCTCACTTCAGTGGTGAAGGAGAATATGACCATATGGAATTCATTAGAGGTATTGACATGATCAAAGAGGATTTTGAATTACCAGACAGATTGGTAACAGCCAGATTCAACACCTTGTCTACCAGATCAGCTCACAGATGGTACATAAAAAAAAGACAAGCACATGGACACCAGAGTTGGACTTGGTGGAAAACCAAAATCATTAACAAATGGGCAAATGATGCTTGGAGGTTTAAAGTTGAGACAGCCTTTGAATCTTTCAAATTTAATGCTGATAAAGACAAAGCTTTACCATGGTTTTGCCAACAAAAAGACAGACTAACGGCATTATATCCTGACATGTCAGAATTTATTATCCATAGAAAAATTCTGAGACAATGTGGAGGTGACTTAGAGCATGATATCAAAAGCAGGACTACTGAACAATCTTCAGCAGAGGATATTATCAATATATTGGAAGAAGTAACCACCAGAACCAAAATTGGTTCTAGTAGGATGAATCTCAAAACAAGGTTTAATACACCTTGGAAAGATTCTGTGGACAAAACCCCCAAAGAAAATTCTAATAATATGAAGTATCAATCTGCAGATACAGTCATAAAGTGCCATATTTGCCAAAGCACCACCCATTTAGCCAATACATGTCCAAAGAAGGGAAAAATCAATGAAATTGATATTGAAAAGGAACCTGATGTTGAAAAGGATGACATAATTGAAGACAATTCAGATGATAAGTCATCAATATTTTCTGAATCTTCAGAAGATATAGAAAATATCAATGCCACATTTGACATCATGGAATCTTATTCCCACTTGCCACAATTGAGCAATGACCAACTTGACTTATCAAAAGTTCAAGATGCACAAATTATGAAAACAAAACCAAACAGAGGAAAATGCTATACAGCTGGTAATTCCTGTATAACAGAAGTGGTGATTGACAACAAGCCCACCAAACTTTTGCTTGACCCAGGAGCCTTCTGCTCTTGTGTTGGAAAATCTTTTCTTAAGACTTGTGTACCAAACTTTGAAGACCAATTGTTACCAATTAATGGTATAAAATTCAACAGTGCAAGTAATCCAATGAAAGCATTAGGAAGCTTTGAGACCAATGTCATATTCCCACACATAAATGGGAATTTAAGAATCACAGTTGAATTTGTTGTTATGGAGGATTGCTTTAATACCCATTTTATATTTGGAAAAGACTTTTTAATCATGTATGGGATAGATTTTCATAATAAAAAAGACAGATACTTTACTATTGGAGACAATAAGCGCCAAAAATTTGCCTTTTTACCATTTAAAAGACAAATTACAGTAAATAAAGTATCACCAGTCAACTTAGAGTTAGAGAAATTCAAGTCTGAACAGTTAAATGAAGCTGAAATAAGCCTTCATCTGACTGATAAACAGGAAAATGAACTTTCTTCCCTTTTGTATGACCACAGAGGAGAATTTGCTTCAGACAAAGAACCTCTAGGAGCAATTATTGGTCATGAAGTTGACATCATTCTTAACATTGAGGGACCTTATCCACCACTCTTAAGAAGACCTGCATATCCAGCAAGTCCAAAATCAAGACAAGCTCTAGAAATTCATATCAAAGAACATCTGGACCCTGGTGTAATAAGAAAATTAGGCCACAATGAAGAAGTAGAAATAACTACACCAGTTATAGTGGCATGGCATAATGGAAAATCCAGAATGGTTGGGGACTTTAGAGCTCTGAACACTTACACTGTTCCAGACAGATACCCAATACCAAAAATCCAAATCGCCCTTACTCAAATATCTCAAGCAGTGTATATAACCACTATGGATGCCCTTAAAGGATTCCATCAAAATTTGGTGACACCAAGAGCAAGAAAATACTTGAGAATTATTGTTCATTGTGGAGTGTATGAATACTTGAGGATGCCCTTTGGTATCAAAAATGCACCTTCACACTTCCAAAGAATGATGAATGAAATCTTCCCTGAAGAACTCTCAGAGGGATGGTTAATCATTTACATTGATGACATTATTATCTGTTCCAAGACTTGGGAGGAGCACATGTACAGATTGTCCAGAGGTTTGACAAAAATTCAATCAGTAAGCATGAAAATCTCCTTGAAAAAATGTCATTTTGGATTTAAAGAACTTAAAGCACTAGGACATGTTGTATCTGGTTTGTCCCTTGGAATTGACAAAAACGAAGTTGCAGCAGTATTCCTAAAACCCATGCCTCGAAATAAGAAGGAAATTCAGTCATTCTTAGGTTTTGCAGGATATTACAGGCAACACATTAAAGATTTTGCATCCATAGCAAGACCACTTTATAAATTGTGTGACAAAGACACAGCATTTGAAATGACTGTTGACAGAGTCAAAGCTTTTGAGTCTCTAAGAGAAGCCTTGACCACTGTGCCACTCTTACTGATTCCAGACTTTAAATTACCTTTCAAACTGTATATTGATGCATCAGGGGATGGACTGGGTGCTGCACTTCACCAAGCTCAGATCATAAATGATAAACCTGTAGAAGGACCCATATGTTTCATATCCAGGCAAATCAAACCAACTGAAGCCAGACATAGAGCAAGTCAAATGGAATGTCTATGCCTTGTCTGGGCCTTGGAGAAGTTGAACTACTTCTTAGAGGGATGTGTTTTTGAGGTAATAACAGATTGTACAGCTGTCAAATCACTTCTGAACATGAAGACACCAAACAGACATATGCTAAGATGGCAAATAGCCATACAATAGTACAGAGGCAATATGACTATTGTTCATAAGGATGGGAATATTCATAAGAATGCAGATGGACTAAGCAGATGGCCATTACCAAATAATATTGATAATCCTGCTTATGTGCCAGAAGAAGCTTCACCACAAATCCCAATAGAAGGAATAAGTGTTACAGACTTGAACACCACCTTCTTTGAAGAAGTCAGAAGTAGTTACACTCAAGATAATAATTGTAGCATCTTATGCCAATTACTTAACAAAGACTGTAAAGACAACTCTATAATACATGCCTTGGATGAAGTATGGAAGAAATCTAATGATGAAGGAAGATTTCACCTACTGGATGGTATAATTTACCACAGAACCAAGAACACATATGTCATAACAGTTGTGGACAGGTCATTAATCAATCTTGTACTCAAAGAATGCCATGATAGTCCCTTTTCAGGACATCTGTCTGAATACAGAACAAGAGGGAAAGTAAAAACCTGCATATGGTGGCCAATGTGGCAGAACAATGTTGCAGAGTATTGCAAAACCTGTGACAGATGCCAAAAGGCAAATAACTCCACTGGCAAGAGACTTGGAAATGTGATAAAAATACAAGAGCCAAGCAGACCTTGGGAAATTTTCCATATGGATTGGGTAACTGGCCTACCACCAGGAGGTGACAAAAGCTATAATGCTTGCCTAGTAATTGTGGACAGATTCAGTAAAACTCCAATCTTTTTACCATGTCACAAAGATGATAAAGCCATGGATACAGCTCTTCTGATATGGAATAGAGTAGTGTCATGGACTGGGATATTTACAAATATCATTAGTGATAGGGATCCCAAATTCACTTCAGCACTATGGACAAATCTTCACCAATTATTTGGCACTCAACTGTCTTTCCCTACAGCCTACCACCCACAAACTGATGGCCTGGCTGAAAGGATGATAGAAACCTTAGAGGACATGGTGAGAAGATTTTGTGCATATGGCCTTTAATTCAAAGATTGTGATGGATCCACCCATTACTGGTGTACTCTGTTACCAGCACTGGAATTAGCATATAAAACATCAATCCATGCCAGTACCAATGAGACTCCTGCTATTCTAGAAAAAGGATGGAACACCAAGATTCCTTGAGGAAAGATTTAATTGAAATACATCCAACAGCTGCTACCTTCAAAGGAATGCTAGACAAAGCTAGAAAGCATGCAATAAGGTGCATGGAGGACTCTTTTTCATATGCTAAAGACAAATGGGATAAATCACATGCAACTCCAGATTTCAAAGTGGGGGACCTAGTTCTTGTATCCACCACTAACTTCAATAACATCAAAGGATGTAAAAGGTTGAAAGACTCCTTTACAGGACCTTTTGTGATTAAGGCCCTCCATGGAGAAAATGCTGTTGAAGTAGAGTTATCTGAAGAACTTAGCAATAAGCATCCTACATTCCCAGTGAGCTTGATAAAGCCATATAAATCTAGTGATGCTGAGAAATCTCTCTTGAGGAATAAGATTCCCCAAGTTATACCTCCTATTGAGACATCTGGTACTAAGAAAATTACCAAAGTTCTTAAAGAAAGGAAATTAAGAACCAAGAAAGTTACGGAATACCTTGTTAGGTACAGTGACCCAGCTTGTGAAGATGAATGGTTAGAAGAAAAGGATATACCAGAAGCTACCAAACTCCTCAGGAGATTCAGACACACTAGAAACACCAATATTACAAAGTAATATTCTTTTTTAGGGGGAGGGAATGTGAGCCTTAGAGGTAATTTCATATACCCAAAAGACCACAAATACAAAATTAACATATAAATATAAATAAAATAAATTTATTTATATTTTAAAATAAAAATCAAAATATAAATATAAAATTATATTCAAAATAAAAAATTTAATTACAATTTAAAAATAAAAATACATTAAAATTTTGGAATTACAAAATTACATTTATACTTGAAAAAATTAAGTAAAAATAAAATTTTAACCAAATTGTAAAAAAATAAATAAATTTGGAAAAAAGTTAAATAAAAATTATTATAACTTTTTTTCCAATAAATAAACATATAAAAATTATTTCACCATTGGATTCCTCATAAAAAATCAGGTGGGGTCACCTCTGAGTGAAATTCTTGTAACTCAACTCTAAATAAGCTTAAATTAAGTTTTTAGTATTTTCAATACAAAAGTTGAAAATCCTCAAAACTTTAATTCAATTCACACCACATGTGGTGTTAACCATCAATTTTGGTATTAAAATTGAGGTGTTGTGTTTAGTTTTGAAGTTATGAGGAATTGAAGTATTTTCAATTGAATTCAATTGAAATGTCAAAATGTGCGCATGTATTACATAAGTGAACTTTGATTTACATTTGAGGTATCAATTATTACTTTATTGTACTGTACAATTCAATTGAATTACATATGTAAATTATAAGTATAATACATGATGAGGAATTAAAGGAAAAATAAATTGGAAAGATTAAATTTGGGGGGGGAAAAGGAACTCCAGCTCTAAGGGGGAGCTAGACTCCCAAATTCCTTGCTGACAGGCTTGGGATGTCAAAATTCACGCAAAATTTCATCACTTTTGGCCTGGAATTGAGTTACAGGGTCTGTGGACTCAATTGATGATGAGGTTTTGATACCAACTGGGCTAGTTTTAGCTGTTGCCAAGAGGGTAAAACTACCCTTAAGATAAAAAAATCATAGTAAAAACAGTTTTAACTGGTTTATACCCCTCTTACACACATTATGACGTGTTTTGAAGGCTCTAGACCAGGTATTGCTATAGTAATGGCTGATTTAAGGGTCTAAAATGGCTAAGAATGGCTAAAAATGGCTTTAACCAGCCCTTTTGGTCTGAACCAGGGTTCAATGATGCCATAATTGGCTTTTCTGTTGTCAGAATGTTTTTCACGACTGACAAGAGTAGATTTTACTTTTGGAGTAAGAGAATTGATGGCTATAAAAGAATGTCTTCTTTGCCCCACTTTTCTCTTCATATTAGAATCTTTTACTTATATTAATTAGTTTAAACACTGTTAAACCAATCAATAAAAGATTCCAACCACCTTTTTTAAATCATTATGAACCTTTCAACCACGTGAAAAAATCACTATAATCATTGTTTGTAACTTTTATAATCATTTTTACCCCTGAAACACCCCAAAAGTGAATTAAAGCACCTTTCATCACTGTAAAATTTGTCACTTTGTTTCCAAATTCACTATGGTCACTTTTGGGCGTGTTTTCTCTTTAATATTCTTTTTAAAGACTTTTTTCTTTAATTAATTGCTTTCAGTTCTTTGCTCAATTAATTCCAATTGAAATTGCTCTTGAAGAAATTTCTTTTGTAGCCTTAAATATCTCTTGTAGAGTATTTTTGGATAAATTTTTATTGTTGGTAAAACAATAAATCTTTATACTCTTATTGTTTTATACTAACAAAGTTATAAACAATAAAATTGGCGTGTTTTCTCTAAAAAATAATATTTCTTACTATTTTTAATTGATTTTTACCTTGTACAAATTTTGAGGACAGGAAAAGTCATTGATTTTTAATCAAAGTTTCATATCCACACCTTATATATCAAGTGAAAATTTCTTTTCCTTGTTTGTACCAATGATAATATGCCTGTTTCTGCTATTGTAAATATCCATGCCATACATTCTCTGGTAGTCTTTCCTCAGTAAAAACCCTTGGATTTGGGAGTCTTCAAGCACAGAAAGCTCTGGGTTGAGTCTGATATTATCTATCTTATGGGGTATAATTAGCTCTTTGATAGATGTTCCAATAGATGTTATCTTCCCCAATGTACGTTTGAAGTTCTTTGCCTTGGTTGGCAAGAGTTGTTTGCCTCAATTTGGGAAGTGATGATCCAGGCAGGTTCTACCCACTATTGAGCAGTGTGCACCACTGTCAATTTTCAATGGGTGTTGATCATTTTCAATACAAACAGTTATTTCTCTGACTGTTGCATGTATATATGCCATTTCTTTATTTGGTGTGACTAGGAATGTTTGTTCATCTTGTGTGTGTTTACACAAGTTTTTATTTGAAGTATCTTGTGGCGTGCCTGCCTCTAACTCTATGTCCTGAATTTCTATTTGTGTTTCCTGTTGGTACTCCACTAGAAGTTCTTCTTTTGGGTCTTGGTCATCATCAGATTGTTCTCTGATGGAATCACCCATAGATTCTGATTAAAAATCCTGTTGTGGGGATTCCCCTCTGGGACATGTTCAATGGCGTAGACTTTCTTCTTTTACTTGAGGCAGTTATTAGCATAGTGGTCTGGTGAGCCACATTTGAGACAATTTTTTATCTTCTTTGTCATTTCTGCCTTTTTTCTTTGGGTTTGTCTTTGGAGTCCACTCTCAATGTTTGTTTCTCTTTGAAACTACTATTTCTAATTTGGGAATATCTCCCTATATTTGTTCTTTTCCTTACATCTTCTAAGGTGTTTGCAATGTCATCTAGAGTACAACTTTGGTTGCATCTGCATTTTACTGCATGCGCTAGTTCCCCTGAAATCTTTTTCATGAGTTTGTGGCTCCTCATCTGAATATTAATTTCAGGATCAATGGCTTTAAGTCTTTTGGACTGTCTAAGACACCACTTATATGGATCTTTATCCACAGAGTACTTGTCATTATCAAATGACATGATCTTTTGCCACATGAAAGTACCATTGCTGTACTTTTGGATAATCTTACTCTTCCACAATGGCCAGTTTCTTCCGCCATGAATTTCCTTCATCTCTGTGTACCATATACTAGCATGACCTTTGAGTGCTGTATCAAGTCTATCATTAATCCAACAGTCTGATATGGTTGGTAAATCAATGAAGAGTCCATCAATATAATCAATGAGCTCCATGTGATCATGTTCTCTTGTACCAGAAAGTTTGGGCCAGCTTGAGGCCTCTGGAAGCTGTTTCAAGGCTTCCTTCTCCAAATAAGACATATTATCTCCATCTTGGTATTGAGATGGAGATCTTGCCTTATTTGCCAATGAGGAATCTGGTTTGGTGTCTTCTTGGTTGTAAGGATCATCCAAAGAATTTCCTTGTGGTTGGGGCTTCATTTTTTGGTAGACATTAAGAAATTTGTTTATGTCCTGATCCAGACAATCTCTGTCCCTTTTGCAGTTGTTTTGATCTTCAAAGACCTGATTCAGTCTTTTTTTGGTTTTTTAAGAGGCTTTTCTCAATTTAGCATATCTCTCTTGGATGGCTTCAATTGTAGGCTCCCATAAGATTGTGTTGCTTTTTGAGATTTCATTCATTATCTTGAAATCATCAAGTTGCTCTTGAGTTTGCGCTCCAAATTGGGACATTTGTAACCACAGTTTATCACTGTTTAGGTTACTCTCAGGTGTAACAATATTATGTTCTGTCTGAGTGGGGGTAATATTTCCATTTGGAGGCTACTGATTCTAGAAGTATTTACAGCTATTTCTGACTCTTGTGTACTTCTTTCATCAATTCCAACAGCTTCTGGATAATTGGGTCTGACTCTCTCCGACTTTGGTTGAATGAGGTCTCTTTTTGCCCTTGTATCCTTGTCCTTTCCTGGAAGCTATGTGGGATTGTGACAAATGGTGACCTTGGCCACTGATCTATTGGTTCCTGAATGGTGTGAGGCCACTGGAGAGCTGGTTTGGTCTGCTCCTTGTGATCCTGAATGAATCAGAGTAGGCCCTGTCTGGTTCATATGTTGTTCTATGGCTTGGATAGTGGCTTGATTCTCCCTTATCCTGGCTGCCCTCTCTTCCAAGAGTCTGAAATTCCTGGTGGGCTTCTGACCTTTGGTGATTTCCATAAGCTCTTTGAAGGGTATCTCACTTAGACGTATCTTCTGGCAACTTTCTCCAAGTTCTGCCAGTGGGATGCTAGGTTGAACCTCTTTTTGTCCATTCTCCATTGGAAAAAATATTTTAGGATTTGGTGGAGCTGAATAACTTGATCCATATCCTTCCAGTCCTCTTTTTCAAGGTTTATGCTGAATTGGAAAGTGAATGGCAGAGTGGGTATGATTTCCCTCAATGTCTTGCCATCCACCACTGTATCCAGGGTGTCCTCCTCCTTGTCCTGTGTTTATGGAAAAGCCTTCTCTGTCCTCTGGCTAGTTCCTTGAGATTCCAAGTTTCTGAGGTGTACAGGTGACATATCAGTGTTTGCAGGCAGTCAACAACTCCATATTCTTAGGGTATTGACCTTTGACTGTGCCTTGTGCAAATTGATTGTCTACTGCTTTGGGCAATTTGGCTTTAGAGGTTAAAACTGGGTTAATTATTGCAATCTTCCCTTTAAAAGTGATTAAGTTTGGTTTCCTTTGTATTGATGGAAGGTTTTGTGGTTTTCTACTCCTCTGGGTGGCAATTGGTGTCCACCTCTTTGCAGTGATGAGGCCTTCACTGTGCCTCTTTCCTTTTTCCTTGCTTCCCTCTGGTCCTGAGGGTGTCACTGGTGTGTTGGCCTGTGACTGGGTTTCAAGTGGTATGAAGTTTTCTTCCACTGAATTAAAGGAAAAGAGGGCTAATGTCAGTTAAGACTCCTTATAATTCTGTTTGCACATCTAAGAATGGCCTCTGGGAAATACATTTGTATATCATACTCTTCTATTATGATCTTGTGATTGAAATTATCAATTAAATTTCAAAAATACAGCTTGTTGATTTCTGGTGCACTGTTTGTGTACCAGTATGTCACAGATTAACTTGTAACTAACAAGTCTAATCTCAGAAGTGATTATGTAATTGCAATCAAAACTATTAATATGCCCAACCACGCCTCTGATACTGTTTTTTTACAGTAAAAGAGGTGTTATTTTTAATTAAAAAGGAAAAATATTGTTGGCCTTAAGTGTTTTATTATGCAAAATATTCCAAAAGATAAGTATAATGGTAATTAAATTCTAACCAACCATGTGAAAGAAGCAATAATAAGAAACCACACAGTGATATATAATGATATACCACTCAAAGAAATAATAATAAGATATATTATATTATTTTCTAATACTTTCACACCTAAAAAGGAGAGACAATAATCTCAGAAATCAAGAATATAAGGGAAAAACTCACTTTTTGCATGAAAAAAGGTACATGTCACCACCATGGAATTTACCCTCCTGGACTCCATATTGCATATCAGTGCCAGATCAATCTTATGGAAATTTGGCCATATCCATAATCATTGGCCAAATTGGCCCTCTCATCTTTTTCTGGCCTTTTATGGTCACTTCACTCCTAGGTCCAATCTGGCCCCTTCACCATCATTAGGCCCTTCCTGGCCTTTCTCTGCGTTTGGAAACTCTTTGGTATTTTCCAGTCAACCGGGAAAATACAGCCCAAAAGCCTGTATTTGGCTTTTTTAAGCATTAAATACAGTTTGTGCACTTTGAACATTGTGCACATTTTTTCTGTACTCAGCTGTATATGCCATTTTCCCATGTATTATGGGAAATATGTCCAAAAGGCCATATCAGGCCTTTTGGAGCTTAATTTCCAGTTTTGTGCATTTTTTGCACTTTTGTGCACTTTCTGCAAATACAGCTTTTAAGCTGTATTAGCTGTATCTTGCCAAATACCCCAAAAGACACTTTGTCACCTCTGAAGCCTCCAAAACCCAAGTTTCACTCTTATCCTCCTGGCATCATTCCAAAAGACCTTTAGCCAAATTCCAGCTCCACTAACCAAAAATGCCATAAATGGTGTTACACACCATTATGCACCTTTTTTCACCAGCAATTCAATGGTGCACAAGGAAGCACATCATCCAGAGGATTCCTCAAGTATCAAGGACCAGTGTCAATCTCAAATATACATGTTGTCATCAACCAATCATTGGCTATTCTCATTCACAGTATTCCTCCAAGGGAATACTGGCGATATATTCTCAAGGGATATTCAAGAGGCAGTTCCAAAACAAGTTGTCAAGTGACAATGCTCCATCAATCCAACTTGGAAACCACACTCATTTCAATACAGTCTGTATTCATCAAGACCTGTACTTTAATCATACATCATGGAAAACCATTCAACACAGTTCGTTTCCCAATCTTGCAAGGTATACACTCCATCAGACAATCAATACAGCTTTGAGTATTTATTACAGACCAGCTGCCAGCCTGAAGGAGTAAAGCTCTCAATGTTTCACATATACCAGCCTCCTTTGACCCTGGGGGGTTTTCCCCAGTTAATTAATATATTTTGATTTTATGTTATCTTGATTTATCTTACCATTTTTGTTAAGTGAATACTGATATTATCAAGTCAGTCATTTAGCACCATTTCTCTCTTCCTTCTTTTCCTTTCAATGGATATTTGCTGGTCATATCCTTACTAATTCCATTGTTCATTTTGGCAGGTTGAAACAGTGATTAAGGACTTACTTGGTTGTCTCTTTGGCCATTTGGCTTCTCCTTTCTCTTATTGCATCTCATCTTTGTACTTGCATTATTCTTAGAGAAATTTATTCTTTTATTTTATTTTCTTTATTCTCTTGGAGTCTTCCAAGTAAGTTCCCTGATTGCTGAGTGGCAGGCCATCTTTTTTTCTGTCCAAGAGCCCCTGTGACAGTCCAAAAGGTCAAAAAACACAACCAGGCCCCTAATATGTCAGGTTTAGTGTATGATAGATTAAGTCAAATAGTAGATAAGTCTCAAAATATGGCTGTAAACAGATAAAATAAATTAAAAAAGGGTTTTAGAATAGTATTTCAGGGCCTTACTAAAGGATTTAGTGGTGGTGAGCACTGCTGAAAGCCCTGGGTAAAATGATTATCTGTTGGGTTTCAATAATAATTACTACAATAATTAAGATTAGAAGTAAACATGATTCTTTTCAAAGAGTATAGCTGTTTTAAACAGCTTTACTACATAGGAATTAACGAGCAGGATGAGGAAACCTTTTCTGGTGGAGAAAAGGCCTCCTTTTATGGTAAAATGGAATGGAATGGTTGTCTAGACCATCCACATAAACTAAGTTACAGGGGTTTCACTTCAGAATACTGGCTTATGTTTTCCACAAAGCCTGTAAACAATTTACTGGGCTCAAATGTGGCTTTGAAACCACATCTGGGAAGTTTTCACCAATACAGGGTGAAACCTTTCATCTTGGGACCACACAGCCCACTCCTGACATGTATGACATGTAGAATGCTCTACAGAACCTGTATGGGACCCCACTTGAATTGAATATGAGGTATTGAAGTATAAACATGCTTCTTTGTCTATTTGATACCTCATAATCATGGTTATGGTATATTATCCCACAGTAAAGGTGTTTTGGCCCGATTGGGGGATTTTAACCTTGAAACTGCTATACCTTTGTCAGGTTTTGAGATATTGAGCTCAAATTTGGCTTATTGTGTAGCCCTAAATGGGATATACGCAATGTTTCCTGTTTTTATATGGACAAAATTAGATATGGTAAAGTTATGCCATGTACATATTTTGTTATTCATACATATGCTTTTCTCAATATCTGTTTGGAGCTTATTTTCCCCATACCTTTTGTTCTAGATGAGGTATGGAGAAATGAAAGGCACCATAAGATAGCCCTTGATTTTCTATTTTAAAAAGGACCCCACTGGAGGTATCTCACACTCAACCTGTAGAAGTTAGATGAGAGGTGAATATTTTATTCAACCTCATTTGACTGTATTGGCCATGACTCCTGCAATTTCGATGCTAGCTCATTTTGGCTTGTACCATTGGATAGCCCTGACTTAGAGCCTTGACTGTAATACCCATTTTATGGGGCTCAGTATCTTCCTCTGGATTTCAGATTGGAGGTGAAAAATAAGGTTTGTGCTCAGCAACAACTTTCAGAAGGAATAACTTTGTTACTCCTTGTCCTATGATGGTGGGACTTGTGTATTTGAAAATTGGTGGCTTTTATCTTTTTTAATCATGTTTTGGGCTGATTTGGCTCAGCTCCATGTTTTGGTGGTATCTTCGCTTTACCATTGGTTTGTGGTATTTGGCTGTCATGCTTGTGCTCTGGTTTCGAGTCACAGGCTGACACCTTACCAGGAAAACTAGGAGCAGAAACAAGTATCCATCAATTTTTTACCCATCCTATATTAAATGAAGATTTCAGCCTGTGACTCAAAACAAGAGCACAAGAAGGAAAGCCAAAATACCATAAACCAATTGTAGAGTAAGATACCACCAAAAATTGGAGCTATGCCAAACCAGCTAAAAAGTATCAAAAGAAAGAAGGAAACTCACCTCCTTCCAAATACTGAAATACCATAATCCTAGGTCAAAGAATACCATAGTCATTCAAGCTCAAGGAAAATACTGAGAACAAATCTTAACTTTCACCTCCAATCTAAAGTCCAGAGAAGGAGGGTGAATCACATCATAAGGGTGTTAGCATTTGAGCTCTCAGTCATGTATTTCCTGTGAACCTTTGAGATATGACCACATACCCAAAAGCATCACAAGAAATATTTAAAATAATCATACATTAAAAAGTATTACCTTAAAGCTATAAAAAGGCCATAAATAGGCATAAAGCTTGGTTCAACTTAAAGGGCAATGAATAAACATGTGAAATGAATTATACCATTCGATTCCCCATGGTGAAATACACATATACCATTTTTATGGCATATCTGTAAAGTCAATATTTAATGAGTTATAAGTAATAATACCTTATAAAAAACATAAATCCTTAATTATTTCAAATACCAATGAAGCAACATGTGGACTAAATGGTACCATTGAATTCTCCATGAAACTCCACACATAAAACAATTAAGAAGCTAATCTCCAAAGTCAATACTTAAGGAGCTAAGCTGAATATATGCACTTTTTTGGTCAACGCATATATTCAAGGAGTTTAGCTAATATCTTTTGAAATATGCATGATAGAGTTATGAACCAAAAATAAAGTCATGACGTAATTACTGTAGGAATACAGAAATGAACTTTATTTTACAAGTTATAGACAAGGTCAAAACCTATAAGGGATTATTGATTAACATCAATAGAGCTGTTGACCACTTTGTTGTGAAAGTGGTCCAAACTTGAAATAATTAGACAGTCAGATTCTACTAGTTCATTGGTGAAGACTTGTGTAACATTTATTATAAAATTCAGGGTATACCCCCTTGAAATCATGGTTTGAAGTTGAAAATATTAAATTTCAACAGAAAAGATGAGTTACAACAAAGATCATCAAATATAGAGTTTTGATGATGTAATGAAATTCTCTTGGAAACATAATAGAGTTATTCCAAGCTATCAGAATTCACTCTCTGAATTGCTGTAGCGTGTAAAGCTTGAAAGTTAATAAGTATCAAAGTTTGAGCTTAATTTGATCATTTATGATCACTCACTGTACCCTTAAATTAAGTTTAACAGTCATATGAGTGATACAATTGGTGAATACTGTTAGTTTATGATTAAAACTAACAAAATCCACGTATTTTGGGGCTCTGCCAAGCCTTGACGTCATCAAAACTTAGAGTTATAGTGATAACTCTAAATAATGGTGTAATAATGAGATAAGATGGTTTGATCATGATGTAATCATCACCAAACCTTGAAATATTGATCAATTCCAGTGGATATGATCAGTGCACGTCTACTATAAGCTTGTTGGACTCTAGGAGGAAGTAATTTAATATAAATAGAGCTCTTTTTACTCTATTTCCCCCTCAGATGCTTACAAAACATTAACTCATTAAATAAAAAGGTAATTTCTTTATTCTTTATATATAAAACCTTTATACTATTAAAGACCAAAGGTAATCTTATTATAATCATCCTCTTTGACATGATTATTGCAATTATTCAATTTTTTTGTTTAAATTTCTCTTAAAGACCTCTATTCCATGTAAAATCAAGAAAATTTGTAATTTCTCTTAATTTCTATTGTAACTACAATTTAAATGAGTTGTATTTACATTCCTAGGCGTAAAAATATCCAAAATTATTAGATTAAGCATTAAAAGTAGATTATTTCTCTTGTTATAATAATTTTTCTCTATTATTACTTTAATAATTCTATAAAAAATATAAATAGTATTTATATTAATTTATGACTTTAATATTAGTAATATTATTGTTAGTAATTGTTTTTTATTAATAAAAAACAATTTTTTACGCCTTTCTTATTTTTTGGTAACAATAATAAAGTGCTTTTAAATATATTAATTATCTTATATTAATATATTCATTTATTATATTATTTTTTTATAATATAAATTATATTATTATATTTATTTCATAATATAAATATTTTATGCCATAATTATAATAATTCTTTACTATTATAATTGTTTTTATCTTATTTATTGCATTCATAAGGACATTCATAGTACAATACGTAAAATATTAGTAATTTTTACTTATTGTTTCATAGTCAAACCTTACATTTGGGGGCCTGGCCATGATATTTACTCTAAAAGACCTTTGAAAAGATTGTAATTGGGTTTATCCAATAATAAATTATGATTATAATCATAAAATTATATAATAACTTTATATTTATTGATTTTAAATACTATTGAGGCATTTGAAAAGCAATTGTACTGTCTTACACATGGTTTTTCACATCCTTAGACTTGCAAGAACGTTCTTTGAGTGACTCTAGTAATCAAAAAAGACATTTTCTAAATTAAAAATAATTGTATATTATAAATTGATTTTATTAAAGAATCATATTCATTTTTTTATTTTATTCTTTAAAAATAAAAATATAAAAAAAAAACCAATAAAAAAAGTTATTTTTTATTCATTTTAATTTCATTTGTTTTTTATTTTCATTTTTTGAGATATAAAAGCAATTTTTACGGGGAAAATTGCCATATCTTACCAAAAATAACACTTTTTATATAAAAGACTAATATTTATTTTTCTTTTTCAGTGTTTGAAGACAATCAAACAGAGGACAACCAAACAACTGTTGAAAAATTGGTGGAAGAAGCTTGTCAAAGTTCTCCAACACCAATGATAACTAAGAAAAAGAAAGCCAAGAAATTGGACTTTCCAGGACCCACTATTCAGGACTCTGAAGGTGAGTACCTCATTTATAAAGAGGGTTGGTAAACACATGTAATTGTTTAGTAAAAACACGTAAGTTTATTGTAAAAACACGTAAGTGACCTTGTTTTTCAAAAAAAATTCCTCAGGCTCAGTTTTGAGGATTTTTTTAATTTTTTTTGTCATATTTTTCCCGACTTGGCATGTCAATAAGCACAAATTTTGTCAATTTTTTTTTTCCAAATTTCACCAATTCGGCCAATATGCCAAAATGGGAAATCTTTTTCAAAAATTCATTTAAAATCTTCTCACTTATGAATTTCCTTCATTTTTTTTAACATTAAGGGTTCAATGTGAATAATAAAGAACCAGAATCCCATAATTTTGGGAATTCTTTTGGGTGGGACAGGTGAAGGTGCAAAAAGGGTTTTTTTTTCAAATGTTTTTTCCCGTCATTGTAATATGCCTATTTTGAAAAGTGAATTTAATAACTTCCCACTTATGAATTTCCTTCATTTTTTTTGAATTAAAGGGTTCAATCTGGAAAATAAAGAACCAGAAGCTCATGAATTGGGAAAACCTTTTTGGTGGGACAACAAGTGAAGGTGCAATGAGTGTTTTTTTCAACCGTTTTTTTCTTGTGTGTACTATGACTATTTTCAAGTACAAAAGATACACATGTTTGATAAAAAAGGAGACTGAGGTGGGATTTAAGCAATAAATATGACCAAGGAGGGGGATAATTGGCATAAATTGTATATACAAAAATCATTCAATCAGAATAAACCTCCAAAATAGTGGGTTTTTTCTGAGAGGGGGGAGGAAGATTGGACAAATACAACATTCTGTGTTTCTTAAATTTATCAGCCCACCCCAGGGCTTGTGTTTGGGCATGAATCTCCCAGTTCACAGTAATGGGGGGACTGGATAAACTTTAGAAATGATGATTTCAAAAGGAACAAAATGAGCACAACTATTCAAGAAGCAGATGAAAATGGGGGATTATCACTTGGAGGACAGAAATAAGGGAAAAAAGAGAAAGATTGGGCTGTGAAATAAAAGAAAACTGGTCTTTTATACTTATTTGCAATTGGATCCCCCATGTCAGGCATGGACATCCACTTGCTTTTTGGGGCCTGGCCAAAATCTTCATACCATTCAATTCTTTCCAAATGAGAGGATACTGAGGGAATTAAGGTGTTCATGGCTTCATAAAGGTCTTGCATTTGGTGAATTTCTTCAGCCAAGTTACCTCTGACATCAGCCCTTTGATCTTCAGTCTTGTAAATGAAGTGGGATACTGTTCTGTAGCCACAGTTTCCATCACCCTGGACATTGATGGCCTTGAAGGTGTATTTCAATATAAACTTGGGCAAGTCTTCTGAGCCAGCTATCTGATAAAATAAGTTCAAAAAATGAATAAATATCAAAATAAACAACAGAAGATTACATTAAAAAGAATCAGAAACTCACAAACAGCTTGGAGCATTCATCACTTGTTTGATAATTGCTTTGACAATTCTCACAGGTCAAGTCAATTGCATCATAGATATTCAAACTGGTGGCAGGCTTGTGTGATTTTCTTTGTGAGGTTTTGCTTCCAATTGCCAATCTTCTGGACCTTATAAGGGTTACTTGTGATTTATTTAATTCAGTTGCTGAGGGTAGTGAATCTGATGAAATGATGGATTTAGATAATGAGTCCTCAGAATATTCAGATGAGTCCACTTCCATAATTGGAGAGGGGACATTTGACTGGGATCTTGAAGTTGTTGTACTGGTCACTTTTGTGGGGGTTCTCCCTCTTCTTTTGGATTGACTTTCAATAATTTCAAATGTTGAAGGTTCTCTTTTGTTTTTATTCTTGGCTCCTTGGGGTCTTCCACGGATATTCTTGCATTCTAGAGGGTCTTCATAATATGGATCATCCTCTTGACTCTTGGGAATTTGATAAAATGGGACTTTTCCAGTCAAAACATCTTCAAAATGTTGAAGTATTGGAGTGATTTCTGCCATTGGTCTTTGAAACAGGTCTTCCCCAATGTCTTAAAATATTTTCTTGGCTTCATTCTTTCTTTTCTTTTCAACACTTTGATAATCACCTTGAAAACCAGCCTGAGAAGAATATGACAAATAAAATCAGTTAATAAGAAAAAAAACAATAAGAAATTAAAAAGCCCTCACAGGCAAATTCAAATGCCATTGAGGATGGAAGTCTGATAATTCAAGCCTTTGGTGCTTGGCAAATGCCTTTTGGGTCTTATGCTTGCAAGGAATGCCTTTATAATTGTTGTATTTGTTGGTGCATTTTTCATTTTGAGGAAAGTTTGTTTTGAAATCTTCAAAGGCAATCTGAAGAGCACAATGAGACACCTTGCCATTGAGGGCACAGATGTGTGGATGAAAGTTATTGACCTGGACCATCATTTCTTTGGAGATTCTGTTGATTATTTCAATAGATTGTTTTCTGAATGCCATGTGGAGAGCCCTGACTACCTCCAGGATAGTACCAGTGGACCTTTGGAGCCAAAGTTTAACCATGGAATGGGCACCTTCAACTCTGTAGGTGGAGCCCATACCCAGGTGGCAATGGTGGTTGGTTCAGGCTGGCACATAATACTCCTTTAGAGGAAGCCCCCTCTTTTCTAAATACTGCAAGACCTCAGGATTTTTGACTTGCTTTTGAAGCTTCTTCCAGTTGTGTTTGAAAGACTTTTCAGTGGATTAATACATAAGCTGAGAAATGAATCCCAAAGTCATTAATAAAGACAATAATAAGAAAAAAAGGGAAATAAAGTGAAGAAGTATATTACTTGATTCCAAAGGCCCATAAAATTTTCAAAATCAGTTCCATGACCAATTTTCTTCATGCAATGAGCAGATACATCCTTGTCGATGTGCCAAATGCCTGGCATGACTTTGGAGTCTGGGAAGAGCTTCTTAATGGAGCTTTTCAAGGCCAGATCCCTGTCAATAACAATAACTGGAGGGGGAACAAGATTGGTGTTGTTGAGGACCTTTTCTATATATTGATTTAATGCCCAAGTATATGAAGGTTCATTTTCATTGTTCATCAAACAAAAAGCCACAGAAAAGGTCTTTTTGGTTGAGCTGAATCAAATAATATGAAAAAGGGGCATTTTGTACTTATTGGTTTTATAAGTACAATCCATAAGAATGACATGAGGAAAGCCATGAAGAAGTTTTATGGCCAGGGGGTGAGTCAAAAACAAGGAGGTAATGTGTCCCTCAGAATCCCTTGCAGAGGACCAAACAAAATTTTCTTCTTTGAGAGTGTCAATAAGAGCATCAATGGGCCTTCTTCCTTGCAGTTTGTCTTTCTTGCTTTTCTTGACTTGGTTGTAAATGTCTTGAAGGATTGCAGGCCTGTCAGACTCCCTCTGGCTGCATAATTGGGCCTGAATTTGCCTTGGAATGAGCAGTGATTCAGACATTTGAGCAATTTGGGATGTTTCTTGCTCATTGAGTTTCCTGAAAGCAGGATGTGCCATGATAATTTCAGTGGCATCATGGCTATGTTCAGGATTTTTGACGCTAAGAGTCCAAGTGGTACTCTTGGAATATTTCCTGGCATAAAGTCTAAAAGGACAGTCAACCTTTCCTGAGGTGACTGTTTTGGAGGAGCTTTTGTTGGAATTTGGGGTTCCAGACATGTCACAACATATTTCAATTTGGTTGTGGGTCATATTGGACCTCAAGGTGGACACAGCATACCCCTGAGCCCTGGAAACATTATGCAGATGTTGCCAAAGAAGCTCAAGGGTCTGAAATTCACCTTCAGTGGGGGGTTGAAGCATTTTTTAATGAAAAGAATGTATAAAAGTGAAAAAAGGGGGGATTGGGGGATTTGGAATGGGGTAAGAACCTTTGTAAATGTGAAAAAGAGGTGAAAAAAGGTGTGAAAAATGAACAGAAGTGGTTAAGAGTGCAAGAAAGTGGTTTAAATGTTGGATTAATAGATGAGGGAAGGTAAAAAATTGAAAATTGAGAGGCTTTAAAGTAGGTTGTTGTGGTGGAAAATGCAGTCTTTGGGGAAAAATAAAAAAAGTGTGAAAAGCTTTGCAAAATGGCTTTGGTAATGCTGTTTTTCCAAAAAAAACAATGGTTTGGGGTGGGGATAATGTGGATTATTGGGGTGTTTGGGCTTGTTTTTTTGGGGGGGCTGGGAAAAAGATCTGAAACAATTTGGGATTAGAGAGTTTTTGTTGGGAAAAAACCTCTTTTGGGCATGTTTTGGCCCAATACAGGCCAAATTGTCTTCCATTTTTAATTAAAAATGGGCCCAGGGCACCCCTTACGTGTTTCACCAATTTATGGCCAAAACACATAGGTTTTTAGTAAAAACACATAAGCTCTTACATGTTTTTACCAACACCCTTTATAAATTGCCATAAGAAGAATTCCTGTTCTGAAATTCTCTTATTTCTTATTTTTATTAAAGTATGACTACCAGAAGAGGCTCCCAATACTCCATCCAATAACATGGAGCTGGACTCAAAGGTAGAATTGATTCCTCAAAAGGGAAAAGGAAGGGCAATATCCCCAGTGGGACAGAATCCACACAAGGAAGTGCCTTATCCCAAAGGCAAGTCCCAGAAATGCCCATGATATCTGAACCAGAGTTGGAACTAAGTATGAGTGACTCAAACAGGTACAAATCACATTCAGAGGGCTCAAATAGACATTTACATGAGCCAGTACAAACAGTACTACACAGTGTACAAAGAAAAGTACTGGGAAATGTTGCCCCAAATACACCAAGGAGTGATGAACTCCTGGCACATCCTGGAAAAGTTCCTCAAAGAGGAGGAAATAGTGAGATACTCCAATGGTTGGAATCCACTTTCATCCAAACCTCAAATCAAAAAGATCAAGGAGTACCATGCCAAAAAGAAGGAGGCAACTAAGGAAGAAGCCCCAGTAGCTTCTACCAGCAAGCCCCAAGCCAATCCACTTCCCCAAGAAGGGAAGAAGAACAAGAAAAAGAATTGGAGAAAACCATATTCCCCAAGCTACAGGATTCCAAAAATCCAAAAGGATGCCATGGACAATGTATTAAACATGGCCAGAACCTTGATGGAATTCAAGGACAAGGAAGAACAAAGAATGAGACAACCTCATTTCCCAAAGAAATAACCTTGTCCAAAGATGTTGTAAATACTTTAACAGAAATTAAAAATAGTATATTACCTCTAAAAGAAATTAAAAACAGTTTATTATCATTACAAGAAATAAACAACAAATTATCCTCTTCAACAAAAATTGTTGTACAAAATAAAAAAGAATTCGACAACATTATGTTTATTATTGAAAATAATAAACCAAAGATTTTGATTGATCACACTCAAGAATTAATACAAGGACAACAAGAATTTTATAAATACATAAAAGATATCAAAGATAAAACTTTGACAATCAATTATGATGTGAGTATTGACAATCTTACAGAAAAATAAAACAAAATAAGTATTTCTGTAGAAAAATTTGAAGAAAAGACTTCATCACACCAAAAATTACTTTTGGACCATGTGGACAAGAGTGATGAAGCAAGAATGCATTTGAAAGATGACATTCAAAGTGAAATAAGGCTTATTACTGAAAAAATGGATAAAATTAATGAGGCTAACTCAAATATGCCAAAGTTATTGGCCCCATTTTCTCACATAAGAAGCCTTGTTAAACCAAAAGAGGAATTAACAAATCCATTCATAACAGACTTAAGTCCCCAAGACAATAACCAAGTCTTAATGAAGGAAGCACCTCAATTGGAGAATGGCCAACATTCACAGGAGAAGGTGAATATGACCACATGTCATTTATCAAGACAATTGACATGCTACAAGAAGATTATGCCATACCAGATGAATTAATTACTGAAATATTACATTCATTATTTGAAAAATCTGCAAAAAGATGGTATTATGGCATAAGACAAACAAATGGCAAAGATATCTGGTCTTGGTGGGAACAAGAAATAATCACTAAGTCGGCTAATGATGCCTGGAGGTACAAGATAGAGAATGCATTTGAAAATTCTTTCTTTGACCCAGACAAAGACAAGCCTTCAACCTGGTTCTTAAGACAAGTGGAAAGACTCAATGCATTGTATCCAAAAATGTCACAAAAGATGGTGCATATGAAAATACTTAAGAAACGTGGAGGAGAGCTGGAACATGCCCTAAGAAGCAGGTGTATATAATCATGCTCCACAGAAGAGTATATCAATGCACTAGAGGACATAGTGACAAGAACAAAAGTTGGCAGAACTTGGAAGAAATTGGACATTAAAAGTCCAAATAAGCCATTTATCAAACAGGATAAATCAAAAGAAGCTTTCAAGCCCAATACATCCAACAATAATGAACAAAAAAAATTCCATAAATGTGGAGGTATTGGACACTTAGCCAATAACTGCCTCAAAAAGGCAAAGATTAATGAAATTGTGGAAACAGAAAACCACAATGACAAAGAGAAGGAATCTGACTCTGAAAAAGAAACAGAAGAGTCAGAAAGTTCTGAGAGTGATGAAATTAATATAGCTAATGCACAAATTAATAATATTGATATAATTTATGAAGTATTAGATGTTAACTCAAACTTACCACAAGTTGGAACATCTGACACAAACCTGACAAATATACAAGATGCCAAAATGTACAGAACCAAACCTGCTAAAGGAATGGGATATACAGCAGGAAAAAACAAGTATAAGTATTTTTATGGTTGATAACCAAGGAGGAAAAGTGAACTTGGATACAGGAGAATATTGTACCTGTGTTGGTAAAATTTATTTAAAACCATTGTCCCAGATTGGCAAGAAAAACTTATGCCAATACAAGGTGTCAAATTTAGTAGTGCAAGTGAGAGCATGAAGCCCCTTGGAATGATTTATTTAACACTAATTTTTCCTCACCCCTCACAATGTGTCAGAATTGAAGTAGAGTTTGCAGTAATGGACAACTGTACTAGTAATCACTTCATACTTGGAAATGACTACTTATCAATTTATGGTATAGATATCTCTAACCAAAAAGATAGATATTTTACCATAGGAGACAACAAAAGACAAAAGTTTGGCTTCTTAAATAAAAAAACAAATTGCAGTTAATAAGAACAAAGAGAAAATTCCAGAAAACAAACTTTTTATATCTGAACAACTCAAAGAGGAAGAATTCAATCAAGAATTGACAGAAAAAATTCAAGAAAATTTGATTGAACTCTTATTTAAGTACAACAATTCCTTTGCAACTGACAAATAACCACTAGGTGCCATAATTGGGCATAAGGTGGATATAATTCTTAATGTGGAAAAGCCTTACCCACCTTTACTAAGGAGACCTGCTTACCCAGCTAGTCCAAGGGCTAGAGAAGCCTTGGAGGTACACATTAAAGAATTAATGGACCTTGGAGTATTAAGAAAAGTAGGACATAATGAACAGGTAGAGGTCACTAAACCAGTCATTAGAACTTGGCATAATGGAAAATCAAGAATGGTAGTAGACTTCAGATCCCTGAACACCTATACCCCTCCAGACAGTTATCCAATACCCAGAATCCATGAGACATTGACACAATTGTCACAAGCTAAGTTCATTACAGCCATGGATGCCTTAAAGGGTTTTCATCAAAATGTCTTAAAAGACAATTCCAAGAAACTACTGAGGATAATAGTCCACTGTGGGATTTTCGAATACTTAACAATGCCATTTGGCATAAAAAAGGCACCTTCCCATTATCAAAGGATGATGAATACCATATTTCCTGAAGAATTATCAGAAGGATGGTTAATTATCTATATTAATGATATCATAGGCTGCTCAGAAACTTGGGAGAATCACCTTACAAGACTAGAAAGGGTACTACAAAAAATAGTGCAAGTGAATATGGAAATTTCCTTGAAAAAGTGTCATTTTGCATATAGTGAACTAAAAGCACTAGGACATGTTGTATCTGGACTTTTTCCAGGCATAGACAAGAGTAAAGTAGCAGCAGTACTACTTAAATCAATGCATCAAGCCAAAAAAGAAATGCAATCATTTCTAGGATTTTCTGGTTACTATAAACAGCATATAAAGGACTTTGCAAAAATTGCCAAATCCCTGTATAAGCTATGTGATCAACAAGCAGTCTATGAAATGACAGAAGAAAGATTCAAGGCATATGAAGAATTGAAAAATTCCTCAACAAGTGCCCATTTCTTCTAATGCGAGACTGGAAAATACCCTTCAAACTTTACATCGATGCTTGTGGAGAAGGACTAGGTGCTGCACTACACCAAACACAAATTATCAATGATAAACCAGTGAAAGGACCGATTTGTTTTATTTCAAGACAGATAAAGCCAGCAGAAGCAATATATGGAGCAAGCCAAATGGAATTCCTCTGCTTAGTGTGGGCTTTAGAAAAATTACATTATTACTTGGATGGAACAGTATTTGATGTGATTACAGACTGTAATGCTGTAAAATCTCTATCAAATATGAAAACTCCAAATAGACATATGCTGAGATGGAAAATTGCTATCCAAGAATATAGAGGAAATATGACTATTGTTCATAAATATGGTAATATTCATAAAAATGTAGATTGTCTTAGCAGATGGGCTCTAGAAAATACCCCTTACAATCCAGCATGGGTACCACAGGAAGAGCACCATATAGAAGGAATATGTGTCACAGACATTGGCACATAATTCTTTAACCAAGTTAAAGAAGACTATAGAATAGACAAGAATCACCATATCTTAAGCCAACTTCTAATTAAATACTGAAAAGATCCATCACTTTCATCAAAATTAGATGAAACATGGAAAAAGGCATATGATGAAGGAAGATTCCACCTCCTTGATGGAATCCTTTACCATAGAACAAAACACACATGTGTTATAGCCTTAACAGATAGAACCCTGATAAACAATATTTTACATTAGTGTCATAATAGTGTTGCAGCTGGACATCTTTCAGAAGACAGAACACTAGAAAGGGTGAAAACCTTCTCTTGGTGGCAAAATTGGAAGAAAGATGTTGCAGAATACTGCCAAGCCTGTGACAGATGTCAAAAAGCCAACAGAGCCACAGGAAAGGAATTTGTCATGAGGATCCAAATCCAAGAACGCAAATCCCTTTGGGAAATAGTTCATATGGATTGGGTAACAGCATTACCTCCAGGAGGAGACAGAAGTTATAATGCATGCCTAGTATTAGTTGACAGGTATAGCAAAACTCCCATGTGTCTACCATGTCACAAAGATGACACAGCTATGGACACAGCCATAATGATATGGAATAAAGTCATTAGCCATACAGGCTTATTCTAGAATATTATAAGTGACAGAGACCCAAAATTCACTTCAGCATTATGGACAAATCTCCATAACTTGTTTGGGACAAAATTATAATTCTCAACAGCTTACCATCCTCAAACTAATGGTTTAGCAGAAAGAATGATACAAACCTTGGAGGACATGATCAGAAGATTCTGTGCTTATGGACTAGAATTCAAAGATTCTGATGGTTTTACCCATGATTGGTGCACACTAATACCAGCCCTTGAACTAGCATATAAAACATCAATACATTCTTCTACTGGAAAAACACCAGCAATGCTAGAAAAAGGTTGGAATCCAAGACTTCCTTATGATACGCTCAAAAAGGACTTAGTGGATATACATCCAACAGCAAGCAGTTTTAAGATAATGATTGACAAAGAAAGACACCATGCAAAAAGATGTATGCAAGATTCTTTCAAATATGCAAAAGAAAGATGGGATAAAGGTCATAAACCACCTTACTTAAAAATGGGAGACTTGGTCCTAGTATCAACCCTTAATTTCAATAACATAAAAGGTCCAAAGAAATTGCAAGATTCTTTTGCAGGACCATTTATGATAGAAGCACTTCATGGACCCAATGCTGTGCAATTGGAACTGACAGGTGAATTAATGAACAAACACCAAGCTTTCCCTGTAAGTCTGATAAGACCTTACAGCTCAAGGGAAAAGGAATTATTTCCACTAAGAAATAAACCCCCACTTGAAATTCCCCCCTTGGAAGAAGGGGAAGAAAAGAAAATTGTAAAATTCCTTAAAGAAAGAAGGACAAGAAACAAAAAAGAAAGAGAATACCTTGCAAGGTATAGAAATTAAACTCAAGAAAATGAATGGCTACTTGAGAAAGATATAAAAAATGCTGATAAACTACTAAGAAGGTTCAGACATGAAAGAGAACCTAAAGAATAGAAAAGTTAAGCATTATTGAGCTTCAAGACTAACAAAGTCTATTGAAGAGGTAGGACGGTGGATGATACCCTAATTGCACATATCAGATTGTGGTACAATCTTTTTTGGTGGTAGGGAATGTGAACCTTTGAGATATGACCACATACCCAAAAAGATCACAAGAAGTATTTAAAATAATTATACATTAAAAATAATTACCTTAAAGCTACAAAAATGCCATAAATAAGGATAAAACTTGGGTTAACTTAAAAACCAATGAATAAATATGTGAAATAAACTATACCATTGGATTCCCCATGGTGAAATACACATATACCATTTTTATGGCATATCTGTAAAGTCAATATTTAATGAGTTATAAGTAATAATGCCTTATAAAAAACATAAATCCTTATTTATTTCAAATACCAATAAAACAACATGTGAAAGAAATCGGACCATTGGATTCTCCATTAAAATCCACATATAAAACAATTAAGAAGTTAATCTCCAAAGTCAATACTTGAGGAATTAAGCTGAATATATGCACTTTTTTGGTCAATGCATATATTCAAGGATTTTATCTAATATCTTTTGAAATATGCATGATAGAGTGATTAACCAAAAATAAAGTCATCACTTAATTACTGTAGGAATACAGAAATAAACTTTATTTCACAAGCTATAAACAAGGTTAAAACCTGTAAGGCATTATTGATTAAAATCAATAGAGCTGTTGACCACTTTGTTGTGAAAGTGGTCCAAACTTGAAAAAAAGTAGAAAGTCAGATTCTACTAGCTCATTTGTGAAAAATGACGTAAAATTTATTATAAAATTCAGGGTATAACCCCTTGAAATCATGGTTTGAAGTTTAAAATATTAAATTTTAACAGAAAAGATGAGTTACAAGAAAAATCATCAAAAATAGAGTTTTGATGATGTAATAAAATGCTCTTGGAAGCATAATGAGGTTATGCTAAGCTATTAGAATTCACTCTTAGAATTGCTGAAGAGTGTAAAACTTCAAAGTTAATAAGGATCAAAGTTTGAGCTTAATTTGATCATTTATCATCACTCACTGTAACCTTAAATTGAGTTTAACAGCCATATGAGTGATAAAATTGGTGAATACTTTGAGGTTATGATTAAAACTAATAAAATCCCCAAACTTTGGGGTTCTGCCAAGCCTTGACGCCATCAAAACCTAGAGTTATAGTGATAACTTTCAATAATGTTGTAATAATGAGATAAGATGGTTTGATCATGATGTAATCATCACCAAACCTTAAAATATGGATCAATTCCAGTTGATATGATCAGTGCACGTCTACTAGAAGCCTGTTGGAATCTAGGAGGAAGGAATTTAATATAAATAGAGCTCTTTTTACTCTATTCCCCCCCCAGACGCTTACAAAACATTAACTCATTAAACAAAAAGGTAACTTCTTTATTCTTTATATATAAAGTTTTTATATTTTTAAAGACCAAAGGTAATCTTATTATAATCATCATCTTTGACATGATTATTGCAATTATTTAATTTTTTTGTTTAAATTTCTCTTAAAAACCTCTATTCCACGTAAAATCAAGAAAATCTTTAAGTTCTCTTAATTTCTATTGTAACTACAATTTAAATAAGTTGTATTTACATTATTAGGCTTAAAACTATCCAAAATTATTATATTAAGCATTAAGAGTAGGTTATTTCTCTTATTATAATAATTTTTCTCTCTTATTACTTTAATAATTCTATAATTAATATAAATATTTTTTTATTAATTTATAGCTTTAATATTAGTAATATTATTGTTATTAATTGTCTTTTATTAATGAAAAACAGCTTTTTACACCTTTGTTATTTGTTGGTAACAATAATACAGTGCTTTTAAATATATTAATTATCTTATATTAATATATTTGTTTATTATATAATTTTTTTATAATATAAATTATATTATTATATTTATACAATAATATAATTACTTTACGCCATAATTATAATATTTATTTATTATTATAATTATTTTTATCTTATTTATTGCATTTATAAGCACATTCATTGTACAATAAGTAAAATATTAGTAATTTTTACTTATTGTTTCATAGTCAAACCTTACATTTCCAATGGTACTATCCAAGCTGAGCTAGCATCAAAGGTCCAGAATTTATGGCAAAAATAAATCCAAAGAAGGGTTAATAGAACATTCACCTCCCACTTATCCTTTACAGCTTAAGTGTGAGATACCTATAGTGTGGTCAATTGGGAAATAGGAAAATCAGTTCTATCTGATGGTGCCATTCATTTACCCAAAACCAATATAAAACCATAGTCATGGAGCAAACAAGTTTCATACAATATTTGAGAAAATTTCATCTATGTATAATGGGAAGTAAACATCTTATAAATTTGCTATATCTGATGCTACCCATATCAATTGAGAATCCATATTGTATACCCCATCCAGGGCTATAAAATGAACCAACTCTGAGAGAAATATCTTGAATACTGACAAAGAACTGGCAGTTTTAAGGTTGAAATCCCATAGCTGGTTCAATACACCTTTACTGTGGGATATGTTTCCATATCCTTGAATATGAGGTTCCAATTAGGAAAAGGAGCCTTTATATACTTAAATACCTCATAGATTCCTCAAAACAGGGCCCCATACAGGTTCTGTACAGCAATCTACATGTCATACATGTCAGAAGAGGGCTGTGTGGTCCCCAGAGGAAGGTTACAGCCCAGATGTGGTTTCAAAACCTTCTCTGAGCCCAACAAAGGCTATATACTCTTTATGAAAACCACAGGCTAGTCCTTGGAAGTGAAAAATCTTTACTTGCTCCTTGCGTACTTTTTCATAGCACCTCTTCACCCATTTTCGCAATAAAAAGGGACCATTATCTGCCCTAATCAGAAATTCCCACTTAGTAAATCTGATTACCAACATTTATACTGTTAAAAAATAATCAGTTATAAAGAGAATATTACTTATTTTAGTCTTTATTGTAATCATTCACTTTATAAAACTGCATCCAGGGATTTCATCAGTGCTCCCCACCACCTTTCCTCAATACTAAAGTGCTTAAAATCATTATTAAACTTTTTTTATGATTATCATCTGTTTCACAGTAAAAGTAAAAGTTGTAAATAGATTTATCATTTCTTCATCATAGACTCAGCCTGGTATTTTGGGGGGCTGGCTGTGTTCCCTTTGGACTTTTGGGTGGAAAAAGTGAGTATTTATATATCTTTATCTTTTAATTTCTCTTACTCTTACTATTTTTAACATGAATATACTTTTTAATAAAAATAATTTTATATAAATATAATATACTATTTTCTTGCAGTGGTATATAGCTTATGCCACTTTGTTTTTTCATATAATTTTTTGTCATGGCTTAATTATAATTTAATTACCACTGGCACAATTGGGCCTGTTTTTTATATCAAACAATCAGACCCTTGCAAATTCTTCTTTTTTACGTAAAAAGAAGACCCCTTTACTATAAATAACAGTTACAGAGGCGTGGTTGGACATATGGATATTTTTAATTGTGCATTACAGGACCACTTGTGAGATTAAACTTGCTAATTACAGGTTAATCTGTGAGATATTTGTATAAAAACAGTGGACCATACATCCGCAAACCAATATTTTTTACCTGTGATTGTTAATTCTAGTTATATATCATAATAAAATGGTAGAGTATAGACATATAATGTATCTGAAGCCATTCTTAGATTTGTAAAGAGAATTCTAAGTTATAACTGACATAAGCCCTCATACTATGATTCTGCGGAAGAAAATTCCATAACACCATTCAGGCACCAGAAGATCAGAAACCAAGAGTCACTATTCTTCACAATCCCTGGTACTTTCCAAGAGAGGAAAAGAGTCAAAGGGAAAAAACAATACTTCTTTCAACAATGGGGAGATATAGTCAGAAGTCATGATCCAGAAGCTGTTGGAATTGGTGCGGGAAGTAAAAAAGATTCAGAAATAGTTGTAAATACTTCTAATAGAAATATCACTCCACTCAGAGTTAAAATGGTGTTGTTACACCTGGGAGTAACATAGTTAGAAATGAAATGGGATTGAAAATTTCCAATTTTTGGGAAAAGCTCCACAAAAGTTTTCAAAGCTCCAAGAAAACAATGTAAGGCTGCAAGAATTGACAACCTTGCAAAAAACAACCATCCAAACTCTTCAAGAAGGCTATGGTAAATCAAGAAAAGCCTCAGAATAGACTAATAAAATACCAAACCAAGTCTCAGAGTATCAATAACATCTCAAAAAGGACAGGGAATTTTTCAATTTCTGCCAAAAGATAAAACCCCAACCAGAGATAAATCCTTTGGATAATACTCCATACCTCCAAGAAGACATAAAACCAGATTCCTTGTTGGAATATAAGTCATTATGCCCATCAAAAAACCATATGAAGATAAAATGACTTATTGAGAGAAGGAAGCACTGAAAAAGCCTTCAGAGGCCTTGAGTTGGCCAAAATTGTCTGGTGTAGGAGAATATGATCATATGGAGCTCATTGATTATATTAATGGACTCTTTGTTGATGTTCCAAGTATACCATATTTCTGGATTAAAGGCAGACTAAATACAAAATTGAAAGGAAATTCTAGTATCTAGTACATAGAAATGAAAGAAATTGATGGCATAATAAACTGACCATGGTGGAAGATTTAAATGATCCAAAACTACAGTAATGGTACCCGGATATGGCAAAAGACCATGTCATTTGAAGAAAAAACACTCAGTGGGCAAAGATCCTTATTAGTGGTGTCTTAAACAGTCTAAAATGCTTAAAGCCACTGATCCTCATATAAAAATTAAAATGAGGAATGACAAACTCTTGACAAAAATTCCAGAAGAGCTAGAGAATGCAGTAAAATGTAGATCCAACCAGAACTTCAATCTAGAGGACATTACCAACACCTTGCATGTGAGCCTTGAGGTATATTTTACATACCCCAATAGGCCAAAATTATCCTTCAAATAAATTCTGAACTATGCATAACACATAAGTCATGCATATATTCAAAATTCATCATTTTTGATTTCAGAAAAGATGACTAACTTCTCATTGAGTAAGTAAATTCATGTATTTAAGGCCCAATTTGGATTTTAAAAAAGATTTCACCTAGGGTAGCTTCATAGAGCTCATAAGCTCAAATCAAGTCTTTGAGGTGGTAATATGGAAAATACTCCAATACCACATAAAGGAAATGTGAAAATATTTGTTTTTCTCAATTTCATGCCAAATCAATGGGAATGTGAGAAATCCAATTTTACATATACACTAAGAATAGTGTTTTTCCTGTTTGTAGCCCTTAATATTATGGTAGTCTTACATACAATTTTGGTACACCAATAGTGGATATCAGTGTTGAAGCCCAAATTTCTATTGTTGATTTGAAAATAGTCAAGGGGGACAAAAGACATCAAAGAGAGCGAGGGTAACCAGCTTCTGAGGCCTCTGAAGCGTGGAAAGCTCTAAAGCTTTGTCCATGGAAGATTGTGGCCTAATCAGTATACTGAAACCTTTCAGGAACTTGGTTACCAAGTTAAAATCTCATTAAATCATAAGAAAATAGCAAATAAGCTGCTATTTTGACATGCCAAGGAGGTAAAGAGAAATTTAGACTCCTGTAACCATGTCAATTCTTAATTAATTTCCATGGATAAGCCCCAAAAAAGTAATAAAAAACCTTTTTTGGACTAGTATCCATTGATTTACCTCACAGCAACCAGCAGTATAGTATTATACACAGTCCTATGTACAAATGAGGTAAAAACTTCAAAAATTCATTAAAAATACAATTTTTAATTAATCTTTCTGAAATCTTCAGGACTGATTAAGAATGGTATAATTCATATAAAAACAAAAGATAATTATACTTTTAAAAGTAGAATTAAAAGGCTTACTTACAGTCCATTTTTGATGATTTGACATGAAATACTGAATCTTTAAAAATTCACAGAAAATAGACTCTGTGATGAAATTTCCAATGAAATTGAAACATTTGAGAAATAAATAATTCTTTCTGAATAAAAGAAGATTTACAGTTTTCCTCCTTCTATTCTTAAACATAAATGGGTTGGTAGTCATGTAAAATCTTCAATTAAGTAATTATGATAATCTTACATGACAAAAAATGATGCAATCAATAATCCAAAATGTTTTATTGTTTTCTCACTCACTGGCTTTTAGTTTGGTTTATGGCACACCTCTGTAAGATTTCTTATACTTGAAAGAGGCCTCCTCTTGCTGTTTTTTTCCAAATCATCACATTATTCAATTATACCTTTATTACCAACAAGCAAATATTAGTTAAATATTTTCTTAAGTGTTTTAATCTTTCAGAATCAATCATGGAAATCAACTATATATTGTTGTAATATTGTTATAACTCAACTTTGATTTATTAAATCCACAATTATCTGTCAAATTTCTCTACAATTATCTTTAATAAGTTCTTTGGAGTATTAGTGAGTGTTTTTGTCTTAATTCTGAAACCTTTTCTCTAGTAATAGTTTTCTTCAAGAGGTATCTTTATAATTATTCTTATAAAGTATAATTATATATTAAGATAATTTTATTCTTTTGATAAAGACGTTTTTATTATTAAATTCTTTCTGTAATTGATTCTTGGAGACAATTACTGCTTACTTTTATAATGACTAGTAATGTATGGAAAGTAAAAGAAATAAATAATGAATTAATTAATTGTGGTTATAGTGAGTTTTATTATTATATCTTATAAGAAAAGTCATAGTACTTTTAATTAATAGTAATATTATCAACAGTTCCATAGACACATCTTACATTTGGGGGCCTGGTAATGTTTTTTGAACCTTGTACCCTTAATTAATATATTTTTAGTTTCTAAAATATCTTAATTTAATTACTTCTTTCTTTCAATTTGAAGTTAAAATCATTTTTATTTTTGAAATTGTCTTGAAATATTTTCATTAAGGAATTTGGTTCAATTTTATACTGTTCTTACATGTGGATCTTTGACATCCAAAAACTTATGAAATGATTCTTTGAGTTACTCTGGATTGATTTGAATTCAAAATCTTGAATTCTAATTTTTCCTTTAAAAAGAATAATATTTTTCTTTCAATATTAAAAAAAACTTATACAAAATCTTAAAAATATTTTAAAAGTATTCAAAGTAATTTTTCTTTTGTCAGTTTTTCTCTAGTGTCTTTAATCAAATACTGTGCAGCTGGTAACAGACTAAGGAAATGATACATTACCAGTCCAGAATCTTCAGAAGAAGAATCCAAAGACAGCATTGAAGTGCAAATTTCTAAAAGCAGCACTTTATTTAAGACAGAAAAAGCCAAACAACCACCAAAAGGTGTGTGTTTTCTGTTTTAAATTCTTATTTTTCTCTTGAATTGACATGAAAAATGGTGCATACCAGAAGTGGAAGCAGCTATTCAGTCCAACCAGATGGACCTGGAAAGGGAAGAGGTAAGACCAGAACAAGTTCTTCCAAGGCCTCCTCATGAAAGACACATCTGGAGGATGCCACAACTTCCCCCCACTCCCCAAGGTCTGTACCAACAAACTTTGATGTGAACTCTGAGCCTGAACTAATTGAAGGTAATATTTTAAGGGCTGAACCACTTCCAAGTGGAAGCCTAGAAATATATCAGTACCAATACAAAAATTGGTTCAGAGAAGCAAAAGAGGAGGAGTGGGAAATATTCCCAAGCCTTTGGGTGGGGGCCATGAACTCCTACTTACACATCAAGAGCCTTTTGGGTCAGGAGAAGACCATAGAACTATTAGGAGGGTGGAGCCGATTGTCTTGCACAGACAAGGTCAAAAAGATAAAGGATTGGTTGAAGAACCAAATTCTTTTATCTATAGACAAGAAGAAGGAATTGGAAATGACTCCAGCCTTGGAAGAAGGCCCAGTGGCGTCTACCAGCTTCAAACCAGCTCCAGAAACATCCAATGAGAAGCCCAAAGGACATTAGGAGAAGAAGAAAGGTCCCAAGAGCCATCAGGGCAAGGGTAAAGGCAAAGGCAATTGGCACAGGCCTTACCAACAAGGGTACAGGATCCACAAATTGGAGCCTTCATCCATGGACAGTGTCTTCAATATGGCCAGGACTCTTGTGGAATTCACAGCCAAATAGCAGGAAAGGTTGAACAGGACCTTTCCATGCAAATAATACAATAAATACAACTTTCTAAATCTAGTATTAATGTAGAGCTTGGTAAATTTGATGCAAAGCTAAATAAAATAACATCAGATGTGAGTGAATTGAAAATAAATGACAAAAATGATGCTGAATGGTATAATGTGACAAATATCAAACTTGCTTCAATTACCAATACATGTGACAGAATTGAAAGTAAATGTCAAGCCCAGAATGATGAAATGGAAGATCTTTTCATATTAAACATTAATGATCAACTTAGAATTTTAAAAGATCATGTTTTGGAAATAATTAACAATACCAATCAGCTTGCCACACATTTGGCAAAAGTTGACAGTGAAAGGCAGAAATTAAAAAATGAAATCATTGAAAATGTAGAGAAAATTCATAAGAATTATGAAACACATATTCCAGGACATTCTACACCTTTGACTGAAGAGAAAAATTCTGTAAAAGGAAGTTTGACACCATTTTTAGGAGAAATTCCTATCTGTGAAATAGATATTCCCAAACTTGAAGAATGGAAAAGATTCTCTGGTGAAGGAGAATAAAATCATATTGAGCTCATCAGAACAATTGATATGTTTCAAGAAGCTTTTCACATACCTGATGAAATCATAGTGGGCAAGCTACACTCTTTTTTTACCAGAACTTCAAATAAATGGTATTACAAAATGAGACTAGAGGATGGTAAACATGATTGGCCTTGGTGGGAATCTGAAATAATCACTGAATGGGCTAACAATTCTTGGACATTTAAAATGGAAAGTTACTTTGAAAGTGCCCTTTTTAACTCAGAAAAGGATAAACCACTTACTTGGTTCCTCAAACAGAAAGACAGATTATCTGCCTTACACCCAGATATGTCTTACTCTATGATTGATATGAAAATATTAAAAAAATGTAGAGGAGAACTAGAACATTCTATCAAGTGCAATGTGTAGAACCCTGTTCAACAGAAGACTACATCAATGCCATGGAAGACATAATGACTAGGAGAAGAATTGGTAAAACCTGGACTAGAGTCCCTATGGAATCCAAAATGGTCTCAAAAACTTCCAGAGAAGATAGGATTCCTGAAAACCCTGTCTTGAAGTCTCATAAATGTGGAAGCACTTCACATTTGGCCAACACTTGCACCAAGAAGACAAAAATTAATTAATTTCAAGTCATTGAAGAAGTTCAGTGTACTTAAGAGAAAGATAAATCTGACCTAGATTCTGCAGTCTCTGAGGATACACCAGTAGAAGCCTATCCAATTGAAAACATAATAGCTTTCTTTGAGGTCACAGAAGTCCATACTTACTTGCCGCAGTACAGTGAGAATTTCCATAACCTGATCAATATGCAGGATTCAAGAATATGTAAAACCAAACCTGCTAGAGGTAAAGGATACACTTCCGGAGCCTCTTATATCTTATCAATCCTGATAAATGATATTTAAGCCAGAGTAAATTTGGATACAGGGGAATTTTGTATTTGTGGAGGCCAAGATTATCTTCAAGCCATACTCCCTGGATGGAAGTACCATCTATTACCAATAGAGGGTGTACAATTTAGTAGTTCCAGTAATAATATGTACCCTTTGGGCATATTGGACATTAATCTTGTATTTCCACATCCAGCAGGAAGTGTAAGAATGAAAACTGAGATAGTAGTAATGGACAATTGAACATCTCAGCACATCATTCTTGGAAATTATTACTTGAATATTTATGGTATTGACATCAATAACCATAAAGACAGATATTTCACAATTGAATAAAATAAAACACAAATATTTTCTTTCTCCAATATGCAAAAACAAATATCTATGTTATCTTCTGTTAAAGAGACCTCTAAGGATGAATTTGTGGATAATAAACTTGTTGAAGCACAAATTAACACATCATTATCACCCAAAATGAGGTACAATCTTATTGATGTATTATACACATATAAGAATGCCTTTGCTTCTTATAATGAACCACTAGGAGCTATTAAAGGGCATGAAGTTGATATTACTCTTAATATTGACAGAAAATACCCTCCAGTATTTAGAATACCAGCTTATCCAGCTAGTACCAGAGCTAGAGAAGCCTTGGAAAAACATAACCAACAATTGATCCAACTTGGTGTACTAAGGAAAGTAGGCCATAATGAAGAAGTTGAAGTGACAACACCTGTTATTATTGCTTGGCATATTGATAAATCAAGGATGGTGAGAGATTTTATAGCATGGAATTCCCACACAGTTCCGGATAGGTATCCAATCCCTAGAATTCAAGAAACCTTGACTCAATTGTCAACATCCAAGTATATAACATCCTTAGATTCATTGAAAGGCTTTCATCAAAATGTTTTGATGCACAAAACTAAGAAATTACTTAGATTTATCAATCACTGTGGTATTTATGAGTATCTTAGACTTCCATTTGGTATTAAAAATGCACCATCTCATTATCAAAGAATTATGAATACCATCTTCCCCACAGAATTATCTGAAGGATGGCTTATCATTTATATTGATTATATTATCATATTTTCTGACTAATGGTCTTTGCACCTTCAAAGACTTGAAAGAGTACTTGAAAATGTTACAGGATTGAAAGAGTACTTGAAAAGGTTACAGGAGTGATGTAACTCTGGCTTTGAAGAATCTAAAGCTTTAGGACATATTGTTTCTGGTTTAAGCTTGGGTATTGATAAAAATAAAGTGGCAGCAGTGTTACTTAAGCCAATACCCCAGAATAAGACATAAATGATGTCTTTCCTTGGCTTTGCCAGTTATTACAGGCAACAACTCAAAGACTTTGCAATTATAGCCAAATAACTCTATAGAATCTGTGATCAACAGACAGTATTTGAGATGACACAGAAAGGAATTAAAGGTTATGAGAAGATAAGTAAAGTGCTTAAAGAAGCACCTTTACTCCTCATGCCTTACTGGAATATACCTTTTAAGTTGTACATGGATGCATGTGGAGATGGATTAGGGGAAGCCCTAAATCAGGCCCAAATTATTGATGAGAATCCTACAGAGGGACCAGTTTGTTACATCTCAAGACAAATAGAACCAACATAAGCCAGATATGGTGCAAGCCAGATGGAGTGCTTATTTTTGGTATGGGCACTTGAGCAATTACACTATTATCTTGACGGCAGTGCTTTGGAAGTGATAACTGACTGTAATTCTGTGAAATTACTTCCTAACATAATAACTCCCAACAGACATGTGTTGAGATGGAAAATGTCCATTCAAGAATATAGAGTTAAGATGACTATAGTTCATAAGGCGGGACATTCACAAGAATGCTGATGAATGTAGCACGTGGGCATTAGCCAATACTCCTGATAACCCAGCTTATGTACCTTTGGAAGCAGAACCACAGATTCCAATTGAAGGAATTAAAATAATTGATATTGAGACTGAATTATTTGAAGAGGTCAGAGAATCTTATAAGCAAGACAAGAATTGACATATGATGACTTTCTTATTAGATAAAGACTGAAAAGATACATCTTTACTCAATGCACTGGATGATGTTTGGAAGAATTCCTATTCTGAAGGAAGATTTCAATAGTTTGATGGGATAATTAACCACAGAAGCAAACATTCTTGTGTAATGACATTGTGTAGCAGATTGCTTATCAACACCATTGCTCATGAATGCCATGATAGCATCTACTCTGGACATCTGTCAGAAGACAGAACACTTGAAAAAGTGAAGAACTGTGCATGGTGGCCCTCTTGGAGAAGAAAAACCATTGAATATTGCCATACCTGTGATAGATTCCAAAAAGCAAACAGGAGTACAGGCAAGAGATTTGGACTAATGATTCATACTCAAGAATCAAAATACCCTTGAGACATTTTTCACATGGATTGGGTCACAGCACTTCCTCCAAGTGGTGACAAAGGTTATAATGATTGTTTATTCATTGTAGACAGATATAGCAAAACTCCCATATTCTTACCATGCCATAAAGATGACACTGCTATGGATACAGCTTTTTTCTATGGAGTAGAGTTATCTCTCATACAGGATATTTAATAATATTATAAGTGACAGAGATCCCAAATTCACATCTCCACTTTGGACAAATCTTCACAGATTATCACTATCAAACAGATGGACTAGCAGAGAGAATGACTCAAACTGTAGAAGACATGATCAGGAGATTCTGTGCTTATGGGTTAGAATTCAAAGACTCAGATGGCTTTACCCATGACTTGTGTACTCTAATACCTGCATTGGAACTGGCATATAAGACATCAGTCCATTCCTCTACAGGCCAACTCCTGTTATGTTAGAAAAGGGATGGAATCCAAGACTCCCAGAAGACACACTGAGGAAAGACTTGTTTGACATTCATCCTACAGCTTCCAGCTTCAAGATAATGTTTGATAAATTGAAACCTCATTCAAAACAGGGTATAAATTATGCTTTTGACTATGCAAAACAGAAGTTGGGCTAAGAGTCACAAAGTACCAGACTTCAAAGTAGGGGACTTAGTTCTAGTTTCAACCTTGAATTTTAATAATGTCAAAGGCCCAAAGAAACTTAAATATTGCTATGTAGGACCTTTTGTTATTGTTTCCTTACATGGAACCAATGAAGTTCAAGTGGAATTGAGTGGTGAATTAGAAAATCAACATCCCACCTTTCCAGTAAGCTTGATAAAACCTTATCAAGCAGCTGACAAAGAATTATTTTGTTTATGGAACCCAACTGCTTTGACTGTACCACCAGTGGAACAGAGTGAAGACAAAAAGATAAAGAAATTAATTAAAGAAAGGATACCTAGGGCCAAAAATCAAAGAGAATATCATGTCAGATATAGAAATCCATTACATGAAGATGAGTGGCTGGAAGAATCAGAAATACCTGACTCAGATAAACTCTTAAGAATACTTAGAGGTGAAAGAAGGGCACAAGCCTGAATATACTTATTAATATTCTTTAAATTACTCCATCTGAGAAATGTAAAGAGGTTGGACAGTGGGAATTAAAACCCTTTGGGGCCTTTTTCCTTTTTAACATTAATGAAATTGTAATACACTTTCATTTTTTTGGTGGGAGGGAATGTGAGCATTGAGGTATACTTTACATACCCAAATAGGTCACGATTATCTTTAAAATAAATTCTGAATTATGCATAACCCATAAGTCATGCATATATTCAAAATTCATCATTGTTTATTTTAGAAAAGATGAATAACTTTTTTATTGAGTAAGTAAATCCATGGATTTAAGGCCATATTTGAATTCTACACAAAGTTTTACCTAGGGTAGCTGCATAGATTGAATAAGATCAAATCAACTCTTTGAAGTGGTCATATGGAAAATATTTTGATACCACATCATCAATACCACATAAACAAATTGTGGAAATTTTTGTTTTTCTCAATTTCATGCCAAAATAATGGGAATGTGAGAAATCACATGTTACATAAACACTAAGAATAGGTTCATGCATGTTTTTTGCACTTAGTGTTATGGTATTCTTACATAAAACTTTGGTACACCCATAGTGGATATCAGTCTTTAAGCCTGAATTTCTATTTTTGACATGTAAATAGTCAAGGGGGACAAAAGACATCAAAGTGGGCCATGATACCCAACTTCTGAGGCCTCTGAAGGATGAGAATCTCTAAAGCTTAGATCTGTATCTGATCATGGCCTAATTAGTATACTAAAACATTTTGGGAA
Organism: Austropuccinia psidii; assembly: GCA_023105745.1. Classification (NCBI taxonomy): domain Eukaryota; kingdom Fungi; phylum Basidiomycota; class Pucciniomycetes; order Pucciniales; family Sphaerophragmiaceae; genus Austropuccinia; species Austropuccinia psidii. The sequence goes on along the minus strand of JALGQZ010000004.1, from coordinate 30,054,573 downwards.
CTTGGTTACCAAGTTAAAATCTCATTCAATCATAAGAAAAGAGCAAACAACCTGGTATTTTGACGTTCCAAGGAGGTAAAGAGCAACTTGGACTCTTGTAACCATGTAAATTCTTAATGAATTTCCATGTATAAACCCCACAAGAGTGAGTAAGCCCTTTTTAGACTAGTATCTATTGATTTTCCTGATAGCAACCAGCAATATAGTATTATTTACAATTCTACATAGAAATGAGGTAAAAGCTTCAAAAATTAATTAAAAGTACAATTGTTAATGAATGTTTCTGAAACCTTCAGGAAAAATCAAAAAATGTAGATTTCATCCAAAAACCAAAAATAGCTATACCTTTATAAGTAAAATCAAAAGTTTTACTTACAGTCCATTTTTCATGATTCCACGTGAAACACTGAATCTTCAAAAATTCACAGAAAATACACTCTGTGATAAAATTTCTAATAGCATTGATACCTTTGAGAAAACAATGATTTTTTTGAAATAGAAGAAGATTTAAAGTTGTTACTCTCCTTATTCTTAACCATATTTTGGTTGGTAGTCATGTAAAAGCATCAATTAAGTAATTATGATAATATTACATGACAACAGATGATGCAATCATTAATCCAAAAGGTATTATTGTTTTCTCACCCAATTGTTTTTCACTTTTCTGCATGGCACTCCTCTGTGAGATGTCTTGGACCTAAAAGAGGCCTCCTCTTGCTTTTTTTCCAAATCATCACATTATTCAATTATACCTTTATTACCAGCGAGTAAGTATTAGTTAAATATTTTCTTAAGTGTTTTAATCTTTCAGAATCAATCAGAAAGACGTGAAATCATGGAGATCAACTATATATTGTTGTAATATTGTTATAAATCAATTTGGATCCATTTACTCCACAATTATCCGTCAAATTTCTCTACTATTATCTTGATAAGTTATTTGGAGGATTAGTGAGTGTTTTTGTCTTAATTATTAAAGTTTTTCTCCAGGAATAGTTTTCTTCCAGTGTTATCTTTATAATTATTCATAATAAAAGATAATTATATATTAAAATAATTTTATTATTTTGATAAAGAAGTTTTTATTATTATATTCTTCCTGTAATTTATTCTTGTAGACAATTACTGCTTACTGTTCTAATCACTAGTAGTGTATAACAAGTTAAAGAAATAATTACATAATTAATTATTTAATTATGGTTATATCATAAGAACAGTCATAGTACTGTTGATGAATAATAATAATATCAAAACCTTCATAGACCCCGCTTACATTGAAAGATGTAAGGAAAAGGACAATCTAGGGAAACATTCCCCATCTAGAGGCAATAGTTTCAGAGAAAAACAGCCTTTGAGGGTTGAAAACAAAGACAAACCCAAAGCAAAACAGGCAGCAGTGGCTAAGAAGAAGAACTCTTTGCACAATGGTGGACTAAAAGACCACTATTCTAACAACTTTCCAAAGGAAAAGAAAAAAATCTATGCCATTGAGAAATCCCAATAAGATGGGTGATGCCATCAAAGAAAAGTTTGAGTATGACCAAGATACAATGGAGGAATTTCTGGTGGAGTACCAAAGGGAAAGATAAATGGAAATTCAGGAAATACAGTTGGAAGAAGGCCTACCACAAGAAACTGCAAATAAAAAAGCTTACAAACACACACAAGATGAACTGACCTTCCTAGCTAAACATACTAAAGGAATGGTATAAACTCATTAGACAGCCACCAAAGTCACTTTTTGTATTTACAATTCTCAATATCTATCAATTATTTAAAATGTTGCACACTTCTCAATAATACCCAGAGAATATCTGCACAAATACTTCTCAAATTGGGAGGAGTAACTCTTTCCAACCAAGGCAAACAATTTTAAAAGTGCATCAGGGAAGGTTACATCCATTGGAATTATTATCCTAGAGATAATTGGAAGCCATGGGAAAGGTAATATCAGACTTAACCCACAGTGTGTAGTGCTTGAAGATGCCCACATCCAAGGTTTTTTACTGGGACCAGACTACCACAGGATGTATGGAATTGAAATTTACAATAGTAAAAACAAGGAAAAGAAATTTTCACTTGACATATACCAGCTTTCTAACCAAGACCCCTAGCAGGATTGGTCAATGACTTCACATATAGACAATTCAGTGCTAACCTCACAAGTAGGCAGAAACTTAGTTTACTAAAAATTCTGAGAAAGAATATACTATCCTTTGACACAGGGGAAGAACCCTTAGGAAAAATTGGAGTATAGTATATAGAACTATATCTGGATGTGGAAAGACTTTATCCACCAATCCTTAGAAGACGATTATATGCAGAAATCCTGAAAACTAGGAGGAAATTTGAAAACATGTCAATGAACTCCTAGATATGGATGTTATGAGAAAGAGAGGACACAATGAAATATTGTAAGTAACCACACCTATCCTTATCACTTGGCACGATGGAAAGTCTATATTGTATTGAGACTTCAGAGTACTGAACAACTACACTGAAGCTGACTGGTACCCTATACCAAGGGCACCCCATGTTCTAGAAAATATGGCAAAAGCCAAATTAGTTAAAAAGATGTATTGTATTAAAGGATTCCAAAAGAATGGAGTTAAAGCAAAATACATGAAATTACTCAAAGTTGTATGCCACAGGAGTATATATGATTATACCAGGACACCATTTGGAATCAAAAATTTACCAGCTCACTTTCAAAGGATGAGGGACCTATATTTCAAGTAGAAATATTTTGGAGGTGTATGGCAGTATATATTGATGATATAATCATATACTCCAAAGCATGGGAAGACATTTTTCAGTACATAGAAAGAGTCTGAAATCAATGCACACCCATCAATCTAATAATTTCACTTAAGTGCAATTTTATCCAAGAAGAACTATTGGCACTGGGATATAAAGTCCCAGGCCTTATTTGGCCATAAATCAGAACAATATAGCAGCAGTATTGGAGAAGCCAGGACCAAATAACATCAAATGGATGTAATCTGTCCTTGTATTTTCTAGCTATTACAAAAACCACATAAATATTTTTTCCCACATAACTAATGGTTTATAAAGGTATGTTCAGAAGATGTAGTTTTTGAGGTTACCAAGGAGAGGAGGGATGAATATGAGATAATCAAACATAAACTCACTCATGAGCCTGTCCTCATTCTACCTGACTTTGAACTATCATTTTAGCTGTATATAGATGCAGCTTGCAGCCAAGGCTCAGGGGCAGCCCTTCACCAAAGACAAATTGTAGATTGTGAACCTGACAAAGGGGTAATATGTTATATCTCCAGGGAACTGAAGGATTTAGAGGCCATATATTGAGAAGCCCAGACTGAATTCTTACATTTGGTTTGGGACCTGGAAAAACTCCATTATTATTTGGAGGGTGCAGTCTTTGAAGCTTATACAGACTGCACAGCACTTGAGTCTTTACTCAACATGAAGACTACAAATAGACACATTTTGAGGTGGCAAAGAAACATTCAATATTATAGAGGCCACATGAATATCATGTACAAGGAGGGAGAAAGCCATACTACCGCAAATGGCCTCAGTAGATGGCCATTGGATAATTTCAAAAGAAACCAAGCTAATGACCCAGAAGTGGCTGCCAAAATTCTTATCCACTCCAGGAAATGGATAGGAAGAAAGACTTCAGATTCTACAAACAGGCACCAGAAAGTGTTACCTCAGTTACAACAAAAGCCAACCAGAGGAGACAAAAACTTCCATATTGGGAATTAGATTCTCTGAAATTCACAATGAATTTTTTACTTCAGTTATTAAAACTTATTCCAAACACAAACAATGTAGTGAATTGTTACAATTCTTCCAAAAAGAATATAGGAGCTCAGAGCTGGGATCTAAGTTAGAGGAGCCCTGTTTAATGGACTATATGGACATTAATTCTTTCCTTGTAGATGAATTTCTTTATAACAGGGAAAAGGAGACTAGTGACATCAAAGTGATGGAAAGGGACCATATTTCCCTCATACTGAAACAATGCCATGACTGTCCCTATAGGGGTCACACGGGTGAAGGCAGAAGAAAATAAACGGTAGCAAGCACAACTTGGTGGCCTCAATGGTAGAAAGGATTTGGTGAATACATCAACACTTGTGAAAGATGCCAGCAGGGAAACAGGAAGCATGGGAAGAAGTATGGGCTTTTGCAACACATAGAGGAGCCCAAGCACCCAAGGGAAACCATTAACATGGACTGTGTAACAGGACTTGTCTGTCAGAATGCTGTCTGCCAGACTTCAACAAAGGTAACTCTTTCCAAAAACACTATTGAGCTGGTTGAAAGACCGATTATTACTGGCAAGTTGTCAATCACATTCTACCATGTGACAGTACCCCCGGGGTTAGAGAACTGCATCCCAAAGTGCATGTAACTGGTGGTATTACCCATGTCACCCTCATTGAGCAACATTAGTCACAACAGGATCTTACAAGAAACACCCAAGGGGAACAACCCTTGTACACCAATGGAGTGGAAAACCCAGTGATTTCTGGCTGTTTTATTGAAACCTCTCCTTGTCTAAAACTGGAATTGAACCCATGATGTTGGTAACTGGTTTATTGTTACAATGCTGTCTGCCATACCTCAACAAAGAGGAGTCCTGCCAACAAGGCTATTAAACCAGTTGAAATACTGATTAATACTGGCAAGCTGTACATCACATTATACCATGTGACATTGTCCCAGGATGCAAGGAACAGTTCTATTCCTGCCTAGTCATACTAGAAAGGTATAGTAAAAGTGTAAGATGCTTACCATGTCACAAAGATGACAAATTTATTGTCAAAGAATTTTTATTCTTGAATAACATCATAGCTGCATGTGCAGTCCCCAAGAAACTCATTGGTGATAGGGCCCCAAAGCTCTTATCAGAATCTTGGAACAGCCTCAATTATATGCTTGGAGTTAAAGTTGCATTTTCTACATCTTACCATCCACAGCCAGATGGCCCAGCTGAAAGGATGATCTAAAAAATGGAGGAAATCATCAGAAGATTCTGTCCATATGTAATGGAATACAAGCACTCTACCACAGGAAACCCACCCTCACTGGTAGAGAAAGGGTGGAATACCTTAGCTCCTGTGGATCACTTGAAGGAAAATCTTCTTAATATCCACCCCAAAGTCAAATACTTCCATGATATGTGGAAGAGGGCCTGTGATACAGCTGCAAGAACCATAGCTGAGGCAAAATAATACAAAAAACAGAGGTATGATAAGAGCCTCAAGGAGCCAGACTTTAGAGAAGGGGACCAATTTTTAGTGTCTACTTTGAATTTCCAAAACCTAAAAGGCTGTCACAATGCTGTCTGCAAGACCTCAGCAAAGGGAACTGTTGCCAAAAATTCTATCAAACTGGTTGAAAGACCAGTTAATACTGGCAAGTTGTAGATCACATTCCACCATATGAAAGTACCCCGGGTTTAGAGCACTGTGACGCAAAGTGCATGTAACTGATGGTATTACCCATTTCCTCTTCATGGAGCTACATTACTCACAACACAAGCCTACAAGGAACCCCCAAGGGGGGGAACGCTTGTAGGCCAATGGAGTGGAAAACCCAGAATATTATGGGTTTTTGATTGAGACCCCTACTTTTCTCCAAGAGGAATCAAACCCATGAAATTGGAAAACAGTTCACTGTCACAATGCTGTCTGCCAGACCTCATCAAAGGGAACTCTTTCCAAAAGGGCTATTAAACTGGTTAAAATACCAGTTAATACTAGCAAGTGGTAGATCACATTCCACCATGTGACAAAGGACCAAAGAAAATGAGAGATTCATTTGTGGGACCATTAAATATCACTAGATTGATAGGGAAGAATGCAGTGGAGGTCAAAGTCACAGAAGAATTCTCTAGGAAACAACTAGTTTTCCAGTTAGTTTATTCAAACCTTATCACCAAACAGGGGAGGATAAGTTCCCCTGCATAAACAACTGCCACACTTCACAGGACATAGTGGAAGTAGAGGAATCCCCTGGCCCAGTGAAGAAGATCATGAAAGCCAGGAAGATCAAACTCAATGGGAAAGGCCATAGACAATATTTGGTCAGATTTAAGAGCCAAACTTCTGACAAAGCTAAATGGTTTTCAGAAGAGGCCATATCAGATGATGACCATCACCTGAGCAGATTCAGAGGATCTCAGAGGGCTTAGCAGTCTCATACATGATGCGCCTTTTTCAGAGGAAGTGTATGTCAGCCTCTGCATGAAAAGCAGAGCACAAGCATGACAGACCAAATACCATCAAAACATGGAGCTGGGAAAAACAAGCTCAAAATGTATTAAACAAAAGAGGAAAAAAACTTCTTTCCAAATATACAAGGCCAATAATCATAAGACAAAGAATCACAAAGTTATTTGGGCCCAAAGAAGTTGCTGAGAATAAACCTTAATTTTCACCTCCCATCTGAAATCCAGAAAAGAAGGCTGAACAACATCACAAGGGTGTGAAAATTAAAGCTCTCAGTCAGGGCTATCCAATGGTACTAAAAAAGCTGAGCTAGTATCCAAGCTACATAAGATATTGCCAAAATAAAGCCAAATAAGGGTGGAGAAATCGTTTGCCTCCCATTTAACCTCTACAGTTTTAGTATGAGATACCTAAAGTGAGGTCATTTTTTAAAGAGAAAAATCAGGAATATCTGATGGTGCTACTCATTCCCCCATAACACTGTGGTATCCCATACCAATTATACCAGTCTCAAGCTTACCAAATAATTTAAGAAACAAAATTGTGGGAATGGCTCCGCAAATGGAAATAGAAATTGGGGGATGGCTCCGCAAATGGAAATAAAATTGCAGGAATGGCTCCGCAAATGGAAATAAAATTGCGGGAATAGCTCTGCAAATGGAAATAGGAATTAGGGAGTAACTATGGAGGTGGAAATAGAATTTCAGAACTCTGGGACTAGGTAAATCAAACTTTAAAGAAGTCCTAGGGAATAATCAAGAAGATTAGAGTTTCAACCAGAAAACACTCAATTACAATTGAAAATACCGATTTCTCCACTTCCAAAAGAAAACTCACTAGCCAAATTATCTCAATTACATCACATGATTTTGATAAGAAAAAGTACCACTGTGGTATTCCATACCATTTTTTTCACCAGGCTCAAGCTCATAGTACCCTATAACAGCAGGACATCCAGCCTACAGGTAGACTTACACTCAAATTTTACACCAAAAGGTCAATTTTACAGCAAGAAACTGGATTTAACTCATAAAACCATGGCACAGGCACCAAAGGGCAGTGTATGTGTTTAAATAAATTATTCAATTTCATTATTCATATGTAAAAATCAAGTTACATATAGTAAACTAGTTACAAGAAACAAGGTACCACCCTTTAAATTACACACCCCACCCAGCTTTACACCCCCTTACAGCCACAGGACTCATGCAGCAAGAAAAGGACACCTGCATGAATTACACAGCAACCTAAAACTCCACATAGAAAAGTCACATGAGGCAAAGCTCAACTCCATGGAATTCCTGCAATTCATTTACAACACAGCCCCAGGAGTACCTTATCTTATATCCACAGTAACCCCACCTAAAACCTTAAAACAGAATCAAAATTATTTACACCACTCATCACCTCATGCAAACCAAAGCTAGTTACAACAGGCTGCATGCAGTACACAATTTTAATTAACTCTCAACCACATGACTATGCACAGCATGTGTCAAACTGAAAAATCATCATCTCATACATAACAGTAAATTCACCAGTGCAAGAAATTATCACCTGACCTCATTTTAAAGTTCAAAAAGAAGAGTAACAACCATGACACCTGCATAAATTACACAGCCACTTCTACCAAGCCTAAAATATGACATATGAAAAGAAAATACAAATTCATCATGTGATACTGAACCCACCAACAGCATATCATGTGACAGAAAAAAGGCTGTGCACAAGAAAAATCCTCAGCCAAAATGAAATCACCTCATGCATGCAAGGAAAAGCCAAGAAAATCACATCATAATTAGCTCACCAAAAGACCATCATGTGATAAATGGAGGCTGTGCAGAGAAAAATTATCACCAAACCTTAAATCACCTGACCCATGCAAGAAAGGTCCTCACCAAAAACAGAGTCACATGATGAAATCAAGAGGAATTAAAGTGGAAAAATAAAGCTCCCATGGAGGGCCCTCTGGGCTCCCAAAAGGGATAAATAGAGGGGCTCTCTCCCCCCAAATTTCAAAAATCCCCCCCATGAAAAATTATATCCCATGCAAATTATATCCACTGCACAGTAGGAGCATAGGAATAATTCATCCCTCACCTGGGAGGTAGTCCAGCAAATTATAGTGAATTTACTTACCCAGTAGCTAAGCTCAGTGGAAGTATAGTGTTGAAGATTACCCAGTAGCTAAGCTCAGTGGAATCTTATTATTATTAAAATAAAAATAAAAATTATCCAGTACCCAAAATTAGGGTTACTACTCTATTGAAATATTTTATCCAGTAAAATCAACACCATTTATCAAGATTTAAAATTAACTTACCCCTTTAAAAATACAATATCAAAGAACTTTACCTCTTAAATTCAACAAATAAAATTTTATCTTATTATTAAACACTCTTAAAAAAAATAACAAACCTTTAAAAAATTATTTTACTCTATTAAAACTATACCTTGACAAAATTACCTTTATCAAAACCAATCAAATTTTCCAGAAAACCTTAAATAACCCATCCTACCAAGGATTTATCACCAAGAAGAAACAACTCACCTCAATTTAACCAAAAAAATATTAAAATTAAACAGACAAGTATTTCATTAAAATATCAAATTTAACCAAATTACTGACATTATTTTTCATATTATTTATTGAATAGGTCTGATCTGAGACTGCTGAATTTTGTCTTCTGCAGTTGTAAAGCCACTTACTAATTTTATTTTGGTTTGTGAGCTCCAAGGAAGATTTTGTTCAGTATTTTAGGAGGGGCAGGCAATACACCCTTGCCACCCTTGGTTACAGGAGTTATTAGCAATTCAAAACTAGTTACCTGTGATTTCCCCCTCCAGGTACTGCCTCATTTTAATCCCACACAAGAGGAGTTCCCACATCTGGTGTCCCAACGGTGGCCTACAACCTCAACTTCAATATAAAAAAAAAATCAATTAAATTACACAAACAAAAAAAATCTCAACTACTCCAGAATATTTCTTATAACAAAAAAACTGGAGTCAAATAATCAAAATCAGCAAAAACCATCATCTCAAAAATCTGAATCATCAACTCACTCTGACCATTACTATTATCCACCCAAGCAAGAAACAGAACTAGGGGAGGAATCAAATAAATATTCCAATTTCCCAATTGCAACACCAAGAACCAATAAAAGGGACTTGAAGGTTGTGGAGAAATTCTTCCTTGATCTCCTTGAAAGAAATAAACTCAAAAAATCAATCTCAAAAGAGGAAATTAACCAATCAAAAATGGATAAACCCTCATCATCAAAATTACCTTCCAGTATTGAAGAAATCCAGGAAGAAAACCTTAATGAAGAAACTGTTGAAGGACAGGAAGAAATGTCTTCAACAGAGAGACTTCAGCAGAAGATGCTAGAAATGCAAGCAGAATTATTAGCACTAATCAAAAAGGAAGGAAAAAATAAATCATCAAGTTATACTCCACAAAATAGTCCACTTGAAGAACAAACCACCCTTCCAAGATCATTCAGGCAGCATGGATCACCTTCACCTTATCCTAGACCCATGGCCACATCAACACCTTATACAGAACAAAGACAAAGTACCTTACCAAGAAGAGCAAACATTTCTTCCCAAATGCCAACTCCATTACATCAAGAAATTCCAACAAACACTACTCCAATAGTGAAAATCAGAGCCAAGGACTATAATTTGTGGTTTGATGGAAAGGATGTTGAAAGATTCATCAAGAAAGTTGAAAATATTGCAGAAATTGAAGGAGCAAGTGGAAGAGACATTGCAAGACAAATAGCATTCTGGACAAAAGATGAAGAAATCAGTTATCATATTGAAGGAATGCCAGGATATGAAACAGCTGATTGGGATCAATTGAAAGTGGATATGAAAAGAAGATGGGGAACAGTCTCACCTGAAAGAAGATACAGATTATCCTCATTCACTGAATTATTCACAAAAACTCAACAAGAAGGTGGAATAAGAAACATGACTCAATACAGAAAATTCATTGGGGAATATGAAGCAATCATCACTTACCTCAAAAGATACCAATATATCCAAGGTGATATCAATCATAACCAGGAAATATTGGCCAGCCTTTCCACTAGTGTTCAAGAATCCATTTACAAAGAAATGATTAAAGACAGAGCTATGGTTCAAGCCTTGGATGGAGGTTACATCATTCCAAGATTGGATATTTTGAAATTATACATTGATTGAACAAGACTTGGAGGCCAAGGTACTTATTCAACAAAAAGAATTTTCTAAACCAAAACCTCCAGAAAAGAAAACAAGATTTGAGGATGAAAGCTGGGATGAAGTTTTAAAACAAGTAAAAGAACTCACCCAAAAGATCAAAAATCCTCCTCAACCAGAGCCTCAACCAAGAAATGAGGGAAAAGAATCAGTTAAAGAAGTTTTAAATCAACTCAAAACCCTTTCAGAAGCAGTGAATCCACCAAGAAGGAACTGGAACAACAATCAAGAGCAAAGATTTCCTCAAAATAATCAGCCATATAGGCCAAGGAATCCTTTACCACCATTTTCATCCAGTTACCAACCTTACATACCAGCTCAAATGGCTCCAAGACCACCAATAAAATGTGCTTACTGCAAGGAAGAAGGTCATACAGCAACTAGATGCACTCACCTTGCTGAAGATTTAGACAGAAGAATTGTCAGAACACAAGGAGCATCTTACCTCTTCCCCAACTATCAGAGAGTACCTATGGAAGGAAATGAAAGTGCCAAAGACATAGTCAGGGCCTTTGCAAAAGAACAAGCAGAACACAACAAGAAATTTATGGATAAACCTGTGGTAAAACAAAAACAAGAAGAAGAGGTTAAGCCCAGTGAAAAGAAATCAGAAGATAAAACAACCTCTATAGCACATGTTGAAGATTGGTCAAATTGGAAACCACCTACCATTTCCTCAGCCAATGACCCTTTTGAATCACACATTGGACTAAGGCAGACCAAACAAAGGTTGGAGAAACAATCCCAAAATCAAGAGCCAAAGAAGAAAACAGCTCTTCCAGGAGCTTACATTGAAGAAGAAAAAGAAGAGGAAAGAGTCATAATTCCCACCAAATTCCAAAATTCAAATATTCCAAAACCAGACCAACCTGAGGAGGAAATTGAAGATATTGCCAATAAGAATGAAGATGAAAACATTCCAAAAGAAAAGAAAGTCATCAAACCTCAAAAGAAACAAGTTGAAACTAAATTGGAAATTGACAAAATTATTAAGAAAATCATGCAACAAAAGATCAACCTCACCATTGAAGAAATTTTGAGGATGTCACCAAATTTTGTCCATAAATTACAAGAATTATCAGAAAAAGACAAGGAAAAAATTAAATCACTCAACTCAATGGATATCAAGAAAGACTATTAACATTTGGATTCAAAGAAATACCGAAGCCCAAGATTCATTATGCTTGTCCTTTGGGATTTATGGAAATCTTCATTGGAAAGGAAGAATATCCTATCAGAGCATTAGTGGACACTGGGGCAGAACTCAACATCATACCAGAAGAAATAGCAATCAAAGCCTCACTCACAACAAGAAATCTTAACATGAACCTCAGAGGTATTGGAGGACATACCACTTCATTGGTTGCCCTATCAGAATTTACTCCAATCATATTGGCTTCAGGTGAAGAAACTCCAATCCACTTTTTTATTGCCAAAGGATCTGTCCATACAGTACTTGGAAGACCTTTCTTGGCAGACAACAACATTAGGCTAGAATTTTCCCACAAACAAGGTGAAATACTAAGCTATCATGAACCTGATGGAAGAAGATTATGCATGCCAATATGCAAGCCTCAAGCACTTGGATGGCAAACTGGTCCACCTAGAGGAATGGATTTATGTAATATGGCAAAATTAGTCAGAAATAACCCAGGAAAGAAGGATAAAAATGCAAAAAGAGACAATACCATAATCAATTTGACCCAGAAGACCCAAGAGTTATCCATATCTCCAAAAAGTGATAAATTTGGTCAAGATTTACAAAATACCCAATTGCCAAACAACCTCAAAAGACAACTTGAAGACCTAACCTCTGAAGATGAATTACCCAATATAATTTACAAGCCAATTAACAGTAAGGAAGAAACATTCCAGATTTTAGTAGATGGAAATGAGAAAATACATGGAAACCCTTTCAAACCTAAACCCAAAAAGAAGAAAGTTAGATTTAGTGAACATCATGAGCTCTCAGATGAAGAAATTATAAATGACATTGAAAAAGACCTCAAAATTATGGAAGAAAGAGACAAAAATTTAAAAGAAACATACCATATCAACTTCTTGGACAGACCATTGAACAACCGAGAAGAACCTTATGAATGGCAACTGGAAAACCCTGAATTTATCCAGCAACCTCCCAATGAAGATGAAGAAACAGAATCCATCTTAGAAAATGAATACAATTACATTCACCTGCCACACATCACCTTTGAAGACCTTTATGGGGATGAAGCTCAAGAAATTTTATGTGAAGATAAATATTTATGTCAACTTCCAGGAGCAAACTTGAACAAAATCCAATTCTTAGAGATATTAACTGAAGAAGGAATTAAAGGAAACCTCTCAAATCAATTCTGGGATAAAACATTTTTGATGGGAGTTTTACCAAGAAGAGGACTCTACTTCAATCAAATCTGGGCCCAATGGTACCTTGGACTGAATGGATCAACATACCAGACTGGAAGAGTGAAATGGGTTGGAGATGGATATATATTCATTGATGAAGACTTATGGGGGTCAGAATTTCCATCAGAACCAGAAATTGAGGAGAGAAATAACTTTGTGGAAGCCCTCAAAGACCTGATTTTGACCAGGTTACTCAACAGACACTCACCTTTCCCACTTGGGGGAGCTCAACTATGAATAAAACCAACAAAATCAAGATTTTCTCTCTAAAATGTATCAGTATCACCCATAAAATGTATCATTAGTTTCTTTTTTATTTATTTCATTTTTTCTCTCAAATGGCAGTGACTTCCTGCCTTAACAAAGAAGACATTCATCAACAAATTATTTCTTAAAAAATAAAAAAGTAAAATATAAAAAAAAAAAAAAAAAAAAAAACTTACAAAAATATATCAATCACTTCCACCATGGCCAATTCACCAAATTTTGGATCCTATGGGGAAGAATTAATAAAAGAAGATCAAATTAATATTGAAGATTCAATTTTGGAAGCTAGAGATTATGATTTCAATAAAGAGAAACTTTGGCACTTTAAGGATACTTCATCAAAATCAAGAAACCAAGAAATTGAAGAAATCAAGGAATTTCTGAAAAGTTTGGAGGTTTCTAACAAAACCAATGATCAAATTACTCAAGAATTAATGGACCAATTAAACTTCAAACCACCAAGGCCCATTTTGAAGACACATAAAAGCTCTAAAAATCAAAAATCAAACAAAATAGTCAGATTTGAACTTCAATAATCACAAGGCAGTGACCTCCTGCCTTATCAAAGAGGAATATCAATTCTCACCAAATCAAATAAATAATTCCACTCACCAACAAAAAAACATAATAACTAACTAAAAAATCACTAGGCAGTGACCTCCTGCCTTATCAAAGAGAAAAATCCATTTTTTTATCAACCAAAATCACCAAATTCACTCACCTAAAATCAAGCAATCACTAGGCAGTGACCTCCTGCCTTATCAAAGAGGAATATCCAAATTCTTACCCAAAATTACCATCCAAAATCCATTGAACATACCCTCAACTATTTTATAATTAAATTTGAAACATTCAAATATTATTACCTCTTAACACTTCAAAATCCACCAAATCCTTGAAAATGGAGTCATGGCCATTACTTGATGAAAATCCCTGGTCAATGGACACAGATATCAGCTGGATAGAAGAAAAAGAATTTTGGGACAATTACATTAATCCACAAGAAATAGATGAAAATCCTGACTGGTTCTTGAAAATAAAACCAGAACCCTGTCCTGATATTTCCACCATAATCCTTCCATACATTGAGTTTGAGGACATCTTTGAAAAAGAAAAAACACCATCAGAAATTGTCATTCCTCATCCATGGAAAGAATTGCCTGGATTCAACCTTACAAAATATGAATTCCTGGAATTACTGACCTGGGAGGGAATTGAAGGCAACCTTGGAAACCAATATTGGAATGAAATATTCCACATGGATGAATACCTCAGGAAATCATTATTTTGGAGGACCTGGGAATGCCAAGACTGGTTCAACCTCCAGGATTTTGAAATTAAAAATGGGAAAATCAGCAAGATCTCAAGAAATTATTTTATTAAAAATTCCACCTGGGACTGCCACTGGGAAGAAACCCTTATACCAGCAATATTCATCCTCAAAGGTGGTGCAACTAAATTTAATACAGAAGATTGGGACTCTTTCTGCCAAGAATACCTGTTTAAACCTCTCAGAAGAGAAAAATGGAGGGGAGGAAAATTTATCAAACAAGAATTAGTGAAGGAAATATTTGGTCAAAGGAATTAATCTAAAGAAATCTCACCTGCTAAGTCCTCAATTATTTGATTCATCATCCATCCCATTTCCATTGAAATTATTATTATTTATTTCCTTAATTTTTTTATTTTTTTTTATTTTTTTTATTTTTTTTATTTTTTTTATTTTTTATTTTTTTTTTTTATTTATTTTTTTTTCATTTTTTTCCTCTTTACAATTCAAATTCTCTTTCACACTAGAGAAGAGAGAAGCAAGATAATCCAAAAAAAAAAAAAAATTCTTTTTCTCAAAATTAATTAAAAAAAAAAAAAAAAAAAAAAAAAAAAAAAAAAAAAAAAAACATACATTACATTCAAAATATTTTTTAAGAAAAAGCAGGAACAGATAGACAAAGTACCTTTAAATGCTTTGATAACTAATTTATCTTCAACTCTAATTTCTTTAGATAGGCTTATGGTTTTTTATTGCTTTAGCTATCTATTTTATTGAAGTTAAATTAAATAAATTTTAATTTCTTTTGTAGAACCTAGCTTAGCTCATACTTTAACTTAAATTTAATTCAAGTTTATTATTTATTATTATTTTTTAATTACTTAAAAAAAAAAAAAAAAAAAAAAAAAAAAAAATGAAAGCACTGATGGAAATACTGCAAAGAGTCTATTACAGACTATAAATCCCATCTCTAGTAGTCCAAATTATGGTTTATAGTTTTAATATCTTAAACATATCAACACTTATTAACTTAGAACCTCATTATTTTATTACTTTATAATTATGGGCGTTATTATTACTTATCAATTTAGTCTCTCAGCTCGGTCAATATAAAACAATAGCTTTTTTTTCCTTTTTTATTTCTTAAAAAACAAAAAAAAAAAAACAAAAAAAAAAAAACAAAAAAAATAAAATAAGAAAATAAGAATAGTAAAGAAAACAATAGCACCCGACTAGAATGAAGCGTAAATTCATACATAATACAACATCACAGGACTTTTGACTCCGGAAGGAAAAAGAAACAGACAAAGATTTTTTTTTTTTTTTTGGGGAATCTCCCCTTACAGAGAAATATAGGAAAACGGTAATAAACAGCAAATAATAGCTAAATATAAATAAATATAAAAAAGTAGACATATAGTAAATATTAATAGACAAAATATGCGTATATAATTGAACTAACCTAGTTATTTTTATATGAAGTAATAGCCCGACCCTTGGAGTTTTGAGGGCGTAATTGGTAGCTCATTGGCACCCACCTCTTGGGAAGGCAGCGGTTCCTTTTCTTCCTCGCAACAATGGGAGGATTGTTGGTTAAAAAATAAGCCTCTGGATCCGGGACGAAGAGTCTTGGATCAAAGTTTCCTTCGATAAAGGCGTAAAAGGCCATTGCGGCCTCAGGGACTGACTCTGTGTCAGAAGACACAGAGGAGGCTTGGGAAAGAGGAGCTAGCGCAGGAGGGGATTGCAAAGGACTGGAGGGATGGGCTATTGTCTCGTAGAAAGAAGGCAAAGGATTACCAAATAGAAGTTCTTTGATCTCGCTGGTGGTAAAAGCTTTTACGAGAGCAGAGTAACCTGACCCGTAGGAGTAATTAGAAGAGCTCATTTTTTTTTAAAAAAAAAACTACAGGGAGCTGATAACTAAAACAGTAAAAAAATTCAAACAGAACAGGGAAGTCAGTATCAAGTAACAAAATCACAGCCAAGTAATGGATTCAAGCCTACAAATGTATCAAGGTTGGGCAACGATAAAAAATATATAAATAGTATAAAAAAGAGTAAGAAGTTGTTGGCAAAGTAGGATTTGATTGGGGCATTGCCCTAGCTATTTATACTAAAAGATACGAACGACTTGGACCAATAGGGCAGGAATTAACCCAAACAAGCCAAGTATAAAATATATCAGTAACATACCAAAGAAAGCAGCACCAGGGAACAGTGGTTGAAGGATCAACACTTCCTAAACGCCTTCAAACTCCCAAAAGTAATTAGGGGATTCAAAACAAAAAAAAATAAAAAAAAAAAAAAAAAAAAGGTAAAAAAGGGGAGCCACGATCAAACCATCAGCATCCGAAATCGGCAAAATATAAAAAAAAGGGGGGGTACTTACTTCATAACAAACTTGATAAGGGGAGAAGTAAATTTAAGATCATGGTCGGAAAAGATTTTGGCGAGGTGTAGATCCCAATGAAGTCCAAATACTGTTTCTTTTCCGCCGTGGCGTCTTCTTTTGCTAAAACGTTGAAAGGGATACATTGAGAAGACTTCAATAAATCGGGAGTGAAACAAACATTATGGTATAGAAACCAAGGAAGGAGGGTCCGTACTGACGCTCTAGCAATAGTAATTGAAGGAAGTCCTTTTGCACGTGGAATTGGTGGAAGATTCGAGGAAGGCAAATGTGATCATCTGCAGGACCACTCAGCTTGATTAAAAAAAAAAATAATATAAATAAATAAAGAAAGAACTCATGAAGGGGGAACTTTAGAAGTAGGATACGAACAATATACAGTAACCAATAATAATAATATAGAAGAAAGTAGAAAAAAAAAAATAAAAAAAAAAATAATAATAATTACAAACCAAAAAAAAAAAAAAAAAAAAAAAAAAAAAAAGAAGAAAAGAAGAGAATGGTTGAGGGCAAGAGTTGTAATGAATCTATTATAAGCTAACCTTGCGCGGCCAGAACCGGGCCGTACGACCCGGGCTACAAAATACAAAACAATAACTGTCCTAAGCAAGACATTAAACTGCTGAAACTGTTTTATTTAATTTATTTTATTTTTAAATCATACTGAATTATTTTTAGATTATACAGGTTTTCAATATACAAGAGCCCTAATCAAGGCTTTAAACTGATGATTTTCTCAATTTTAGCATTATTTTATTTTTTATAACTAAACTTCTGATTATTCATTTCTACAGGAATTCAAAAATAATAAAAAGGGGCTAAAACATCAACAATAATGTCCTCAGCAAGACATTAAACTGCTGGAATTTTTTCATTTTCTCATTAATATTAAATAAAGCTGACTTATTTCTGTTTTTATGTGCTACAGGGCTAAAAAAGGACAATAAATTCCCTGAGCAAGGCATTAAACTGCTCAAATTTTATTTTTTATGTTTTTTTTACTGATTTCCCCTTTAGTTTAATAATTAGAAAAAAAATATATATATATATAAAAGCCCTCAGCATGGCTATAAACTGCTTAATTTCATTTTTTATCATGATTCAATTAGTTGACTAACCAATTTTTTTTATGAATGAACAGGGCTTTTAAAAAAAAAGTGTTCATCATGGAAATATTTCTCATCTTTTATAGGCTTAAAAATGCTTTCAAAGTGAAAGGAAGGCCTCAACATGACTTCAAACTCTTGAATTTTTCTTTTATTTCTTTTTTTTGGGAAATGAAAATAAATTAAATTAAAATAATAAGGGCCCTCAGCAAGGCTTTAAACTGCTTATTTCTTTTTTTCATTCTTAATTTATCTTGGATATAAAATGGAGCTAACACATTTAATTGTGCTACAGGTCTTCAATATAAAAATGAACCCTCAGGCTATAAAGGACAATGAAAAGCCCTGGGCAAGGCTTTAAACTGCTCAATTTTATATTGTTTTATCATTTTAATGACTTATTCATTTTACTGACAATTTTATTCTATTTTTCACAGTTTTTTATCAACCAATATATATATAATAACAAGAGAAATATCAATGTATATAACAGAATGGGGGATTAAAAAGGAAAACGCCCTCAGGATACAAGAAATAACATTTTTTTACAGGGCTCTAAACAAAAATAAATGCCCTGAGCAAGGCTTTAAACTGCTATTTTATCTTTTATGCTTTCTTATTTTGAATAATAACTATACTAACATATTTTATGTGGCTTCTACAGGTATTCAACATTAATAAAATATTTCTCTTATTTTATAGGCTTAAATATGCTTTTAAAGTGAAAATGAGTCCTCAATAAGACTATAAACTGTTTGAGCTACTTATACAACTTGGCTTTGAAGATAAATCTGATGCCATGAAACCCCAAAGGCAACAATCAGGTTCCTGAAGACAAAATATGCTCCCTGGCAAGACCATAAACTGCCCACCATTAGAATTATCAACAAGGACTCAAAGATAAAATACAATCAACCAATGGTCCTTGGCAAGACCATAAACTGCCCCTTCAAATATCAAAAATAAATGACTCAAATTATCAACAAGGACCAAAGCAAAGAAAACATATGGTCCTTGGCAAGACTATAAACTGCCTATTTGAAGTATTCAAGAAGATTTATCAAGGACTATAAACAACAGGATAAGTCCTAGGCAAGACTATAAACTACCTAAGGTTTCATTTCTTATTTTTTTTAATTTCTAATTTTATGTCATTAAAAACAAGAATTAGAAAGATTTACTGACTTTAACCTTTTGAACATATTCTTTTATTTCTTTTTTGAATTTATTTATTCATTTTCACTAAGAATTAGGTTCGTATCCCATTCATGAGCTCAAGAATATTCTATTATACTTTTCCTACTATTACAACAAGAGCCATTAAGTTGGCTTAATTTTTCAACTCAATAATAGCAGTAATTTAAAAAAAAAAAAAACTCTACATCAAGTATTATTTTTTTTAAAAAAATAATCAATTTATTTGAAATATTTCTTCCATTACAAGAGAGTGATTGGAATTTGTTTGAAAAGAAGAAGTATTTGTGCCATGAAGGCATTAATTGAACTCTGAAGGAGTTATTTATATTAAAAACTCATAAATTGATGATATAATTTGGGGAATTTACATATTAATAACACCTCAATGTGCTATTTATTCCAAATGGAATTGAAAAAGCCCCCCAAAAGCAAACAAGAGTTTTTTAAAATTGTACAAATTTTCAATTTCACTGTTTATATTTTTTTAACAACTCAAATGCATTTATGGGTAACAGAAAATCTGAACCATAAAGGGGATGGACTTGAAATAAAGTCTGAGTCACAATGATGATTCCAAAAGGAAGAGTTGTGGCATCATAAGGGTCATTATATGAATAGAGGACTCAAATTATGATCATTCAACTATATAATATTAATCATAAATACTCTCAAGAGCACCAATTTTTGCTGATTGGCACAAATTACCACCTTCAACCAAACAGTTCCATGATCTTAATTGTGATTCAGGCTTATTTCTCTTAATGTGTGATTTTTACTCAGATATCTCATTTAATGATTATTTTATACTTACAAAAAAAATAAACAAAATATAAAATAAAAATAAAAATAAAAATAAAAAATTATGTAAACTTACTGTATCATTATTTGTCCTCATCAAAATCACTCTAAAAAAAATAAGGGGTGGGTAAACTTATTTCTTACACTATCCCTTATAGTGGAAGTTTTGGGGGAATGAGGATATATCCTCTTCAAAATTTGAAAACCAACTCAAGATTTTTAAATGGAGAGGGGGGCCCTTCATCCAAACAAATATTATTAAAAAAAAATATTAATAAATTAATATTAAAATCAATTTTAAATCACCTTATTATTACAATTTTTTATTTTTCATTTCTTTATAACAGGTATAATTCAGGAATACAAAAGAACAAAAGGACATAAATTATTTTGAAGAAATAGCAGGAGAATTTGGAAACAATTTATCATAGGGCAATTATTCACAATACGGAAAATGAAGAAGATTATTTATGAAGAAAAACAGGAGTTCCTTAAGGATTGACCTTTGGACAGAACAAGACCTTGGACACTTCTTTGATTCTGGATTGAAACTAAATTGGGATTCAAGAATCACTGGCCAGGATTTATGGACTGAAGGATTACTCATTGGATTAATTATTGATTCAGGACTCACTCAACATGATGGACCAAGAAGATGATGAAAAACACTCAACTCAAATTGCCCTTGGGATTTTAAAGAAGCTTGAAGACTCAAGAGGTCCTCAGCATGACACTAAACTGCTTCCCCTGTGGACTTGGGCAGGGAAACTTATAAAAAAAAAATAATAACAGCCAAGAAGCTGGAGGGGATTGTCCTAGTCAGGAGAAGTGCTGAAGGACCATTTTTGTCCTTAGCATGACAATAAACTGCTCCCTTTGTGAAACAGGAACAAGGGGTTTTACAGGTGCTTAGCATTATCAAGTTGGCCAAAATGAACAAAGTGAAGTCTCAAGCCATCAATTAAGACAAGAAAATTCCTTATCAAGAAATAAAACAACCAGAAGAATCTTTCATCAAGTGGGAATCATGAAGATTGAAGAATAAAACAAGAGTCAAGTGGATTCCAAATTCAAGCCCAAAGGAGCTCAAGAATCAAGATAAGCCCTTGGATTAGGCCAGGAGGTCCTTGCATGACTTAAACTGCAGGACTTGTATACCTAATATACAGGGGTTACACACCTAGTTGTAGGTCCTGTATGACCTTAAACTACATTTTTTATGGAAGAAAGAAGAAAGAAGAATTGTTAAGACCTCAAGATTTCAGGACACTAGCAAATTCTTGAAAATAATTAAAAGAAAGAAGAAGAATCAAAATAACTAATCAAAGATGGATCACCAAATCTTAGCAGCCAAATACAAATCAGTCCTGAAGAAGGTGAGACCAGTCAATGAGCCAATTCCTCAAGACCTTAACCCACCTTTGGAAAGGCCACCTTTGTCAAGAGATCCTTATGAAACACCCTTATCACCAAATCCACCCATATTTCAAGAAACCTTCAAGGTCACCCATGAAAGACTGCAAGCAGTTAATTTTGGCCCACCAGGATGGTTATCAAATGAAGAAATCAATCTACTTAAAAATGTTATTACCTTAAGGGAAAAAGCAATAGCTTTCTGTGAAGAAGAAAGAGGATTACTCAAACACTCATATGGAAAACCTTACAAGATACCAGTAATACCTCATGAACCTTGGCAGAAGAAACCAATTCCCATTCCCAAATCAATTTTACCTCAGTTTACTGAATTAATCAGAGAAAGAATCAAGACTGGACTCTATGAGCAATCCACCTCAAGCTATACAAGCCCAATATTTTGTGTGGCCAAATCAAATGGGAAACTCAGAATTGTCCATGACCTTCAAGAACTCAACAAAGTCACCATCAAGGATGCTGGCTTACCACCTCACATTGAAGAATTTGTAGATGCATTTGCAGGAAGAGCATGCTATGGACTGGGAGATATCATGGGAGGATATGATGAAAGAGAATTAGATGTCACTACAAGACCCCTCACAACTTTTGAAACACCCCTTGGAAGGATGCAACTTACAAGACTACCCCAAGGAGCCACCAACTCAGTAGCAGTATACCAAGCCCAAATGACCTGGATACTTCAAGAAGAAATACCAGAAAGTGTAGGAATTTTTATTGATGATGGAGGAATAAAAGGACCAAGATCACTTTACAATCAAGAAACACTACCAGAAAACCCCTCAATAAGAAGATTTATATGGGAATATGCCATAACATTAGAAAGAATTTTATTCAGAATTGAAGAAGCAGGACTTACTATCTCAGGATCCAAGTTTGCATGCTGTGTTCCAGCTTTGGACATAGTAGGGCATGTTGTATCATTCAAAGGAAGAACAATCTCAAAACAAAAGATCAACAAGATTCAAAATTGGCCAACACCTCTCAACAAAAAGGAAATAAGAGGATTTCTTGGTCTTTGTGCTTATGTAAGGATGTTTATTGAAAACTTCTCACAAGTTGCATCACCACTCAGGAGGCTCACCAGAGAAGATGTTGACTGGGATTGGGATCAAAAATGTGAAGAAGCTTTCCATAAGCTCAGAAGAATAGTTGGAGAAGAAATAACCCTCAAGAAA
This sequence comes from Austropuccinia psidii, assembly GCA_023105745.1. Classification (NCBI taxonomy): domain Eukaryota; kingdom Fungi; phylum Basidiomycota; class Pucciniomycetes; order Pucciniales; family Sphaerophragmiaceae; genus Austropuccinia; species Austropuccinia psidii. Next base: position 30,032,029 of record JALGQZ010000004.1, on the reverse strand, counting down.
TTGGAGTATGACAAAGGAGCAGGAAAAATTAAGCTAGCAGTAGATTCAAGTTACATTGCTGCAGGAGCAGTACTCACTCAAGAAGACAAAGAAGGAAAGGACAGACCAGTATTATATGAATCAATAACTTTTTCAAAATTGGAATCAAAATACTCACAACCCAAATTGGAACTCTGTGGAGTTGCAAGAATTCTCAAGAAGCTACAAACCATACTTTGGGGACAACATTTTGAATTACAGGTTGATGCCAAGGCTTTAATTGAAATTATCAACACCCCTTGCTTACCCAATGCCCCCATGACAAGATGGGTGGCTTTCATTCAACTATTTTCCTTTGATTTGGTACACAAACCAGGGAAAACTTTCACTATGCCAGATGGGCTATCCAGAAGACCAAAAAACTCAGAAGAAGAAGATGAAGATGCACCAGAGTTTGATGAAGAAGAAGATTGGATCAAGCCACACCCTGGATTTGGGGCTAAGACTACAAATTCACTCAATTTTTCAGGAATACAGGTACCAACCAAACAAGAAGGATTTTGGAAGAGGATGCAAGAATACTTAAGTACAATGAAAAAACCACAATCAAGCAAAGATGAAGAGTTTAGAAGGATAAAAAGAAGGTCATCCAACTTTTTCTTGGAAGATGGTCAACTCAAAAGAAGAAATAACCCAAACCCTCAATTGGTGATATCAAGTCAAGAAGTTCAAAGATACATTTTGAAGTCACTTCATGAAGACATGGGCCACAGAGGGGAAAATGAAACTTACAGAAGAATTAAAGCAAGATATCGGTGGGAAGGAATGAAGAAATCAGTCAAGAAATGGGTTCAATCTTGCCTAGCCTGCCAAAAGAGAAGTCAAAACTTACAAAGAGAACAAGGAAAATCTACAGCAACATCAACAATCTTTGAAAGAGTAAGTATGGATGCAGTCCATATCAAATCTGGAAGATGGAAGTATATGGTAGTGGCCAGAGATGATTTTTCAGGATGGCCAGAAAAAGTTGGACTAGTCAAATTAACAGCAAAAGTAGTTGCAGAATGGTTCACCTCAGAATGGATATGCAGGTATGGCTCACCAAAAGAAGTAACTGTTGATGGGGGGCCAGAGTTTGGAAAAGAACTTCAAGATGCAGTAAAGAAAGCAGGATCAAGGATCAGAGTCACCACACCTTATTACCCAGAGTCTCAAGGAATGGTTGAAAGGGGCCATAAACAACTTGAAAATGCATTAGTTAAGATGTGTGGAGAAAATGGAGGAAAATGGAAAAAATATCTACCTTTGGTTACCTTGTCTGACAGGATCTCCACTAAAAGGACAACTGGTTTCTCACCATATGAACTCCAATTTGGACAACTACCAGTATTACCAATTGACATTGAAACAAAAACCTTTTTAGCAGTAGAATGGGACAAAATATCCACAACTGAGGAATTATTGGAAGCTAGAGCCAAGCAGTTGGAAGGAAAAGAAGAGATGAGAAGAAAAGCAGCAGAAAAACTCAAAAAATCAAGGGAAGACTCAATGAAATATTGGGATAGAAGAATGGCACACCAACTAAGATCACCACTCAATCCAGGAGATTTGGTCCTGGTTTACAACAAAGCAATAGAAACTAATTGGGGGCTACTTTTCAAAAACAAATGGAATGGACCCTACAGAGTAATCAGACAAATAAACAATGGACCATATGAACTTGAGGAACTTGATGGAACAGAATTAGCAAGAAGATTTGCAGCATCTCAAGTCAAGAGGTTCTACCCAAGAGGAAAGTTGATAAACACAAAAGAAGACACAGAAGAAGAACAAAGTGAAGAAGATGAATCAATAAATGAGGAAGAGGTATTGGAGGTAACCACAGAATCAGATGAAGAATAGAGAGCTCTCACCTGGAATGCTGGGGACAGCATTAAATGGAGAGGGGGATGTGGTATTCCATACCATTTTTTTCACCAGGCTCAAGCTCATAGTACCCTATAACAGCAGGACATCCAGCCTACAGGTAGACTTACACTCAAATTTTACACCAAAAGGTCAATTTTACAGCAAGAAACTGGATTTAACTCATAAAACCATGGCACAGGCACCAAAGGGCAGTGTATGTGTTTAAATAAATTATTCAATTTCATTATTCATATGTAAAAATCAAGTTACATATAGTAAACTAGTTACAAGAAACAAGGTACCACCCTTTAAATTACACACCCCACCCAGCTTTACACCCCCTTACAGCCACAGGACTCATGCAGCAAGAAAAGGACACCTGCATGAATTACACAGCAACCTAAAACTCCACATAGAAAAGTCACATGAGGCAAAGCTCAACTCCATGGAATTCCTGCAATTCATTTACAACACAGCCCCAGGAGTACCTTATCTTATATCCACAGTAACCCCACTTAAAACCTTAAAACAGAATCAAAATTATTTACACCACTCATCACCTCATGCAAACCAAAGCTAGTTACAACAGGCTGCATGCAGTACACAATTTTAATTAACTCTCAACCACATGACTATGCACAGCATGTGTCAAACTGAAAAATCATCATCTCATACATAACAGTAAATTCACCAGTGCAAGAAATTATCACCTGACCTCATTTTAAAGTTCAAAAAGAAGAGTAACAACCATGACACCTGCATAAATTACACAGCCACTTCTACCAAGCCTAAAATATGACATATGAAAAGAAAATACAAATTCATCATGTGATACTGAACCCACCAACAGCATATCATGTGACAGAAAAAAGGCTGTGCACAAGAAAAATCCTCAGCCAAAATGAAATCACCTCATGCCTGCAAGGAAAAGCCAAGAAAATCACATCATAATTAGCTCACCAAAAGACCATCATGTGATAAATGGAGGCTGTGCAAAGAAAAATTATCACCAAACCTTAAATCACCTGACCCATGCAAGAAAGGTCCTCACCAAAAACAGAGTCACATGATGAAATCAAGAGGAATTAAAGTGGAAAAAGAAAGCTCCCATGGAGGGCCCTCTGGGCTCCCAAAAGGGATAAATAGAGGGGCTCTCTCCCCCCAAATTTCAAAAATCCCCCCCATGAAAAATTATATCCCATGCAAATTATATCCACTGCACAGTAGGAGCATAGGAATAATTCATCCCTCACCTGGGAGGTAGTCCAGCAAATTATAGTGAATTTACTTACCCAGTAGCTAAGCTCAGTGGAAGTATAGTGTTGAAGATTACCCAGTAGCTAAGCTCAGTGGAATCTTATTATTATTAAAATAAAAATAAAAATTATCCAGTACCCAAAATTAGGGTTACTACTCTATTGAAATATTTTATCCAGTAAAATCAACACCATTTATCAAGATTTAAAATTAACTTACCCCTTTAAAAATACAATATCAAAGAACTTTACCTCTTAAATTCAACAAATAAAATTTTATCTTATTATTAAACACTCTTAAAAAAAATAACAAACCTTTAAAAAATTATTTTACTCTATTAAAGCTATACCTTGACAAAATTACCTTTATCAAAACCAATCAAATTTTCCAGAAAGCCTTAAATAACCCATCCTACCAAGGATTTATCACCAAGAAGAAACAACTCACCTCAATTTAACCAAAAAAATATTAAAATTAAACAGACAAGTATTTCATTAAAATATCAAATTTAACCAAATTACTGACATTATTTTTCATATTATTTATTGAATAGGTCTGATCTGAGACTGCTGAATTTTGTCTTCTGCAGTTGTAAAGCCACTTACTAATTTTATTTTGGTTTGTGAGCTCCAAGGAAGATTTTGTTCAGTATTTTAGGAGGGGCAGGCAATACACCCTTGCCACCCTTGGTTACAGGAGTTATTAGCAATTCAAAACTAGTTACCTGTGATTTCCCCCTCCAGGTACTGCCTCATTTTAATCCCACACAAGAGGAGTTCCCACACCACCAGCATAATTCTCCCAGAAAGCACATAACAAAGTCACCAAAAATGAAAATCTCACCAGCCAGATTATCTCAATTACATCACATGATTTTGATAAGAAAAAGTACCACCAGCATAATTCTATCAGAAAACACATAACAAAGTCACCAAAAATGAAACTGTCACCAGCCAAATTATCTCCAAGACATCACATGATTTTGATAACAAACAGACACACCAGCGTAATTTTCTCATATATATCATATGACTAGAAGAAAGCTCCATTTTCAGGAGCTGTATTTTCTCCACTTTCTTGGCAAAAAGAAAATGTAACCAGCCAAATCATCTCAAAGACATTACATGATTTTGATAAGAAAAAGTACCGCCAGCATAATTTTCTCAGCAAACACATTGCTACACCAAAACGACACATCTAACCAGCTAATACCTCTCAGCTAGAATTTTTTTCTAAGAACCCTTTTTTGGGAAGCCCTATTGAGGCCCAAAAGCTATAAATAGAGGTCCTCTCTCCCTCATTTTTTCTAAAATCAATGCAACAAGTTCCCCCTATCCAGGATCACAACCATCCCTGAACTAGCAGGATATCTAGAGTAGTAGTAGTGTCTTAGTAGTAAAAGCTCAGTACCCTTGCTCATTATCTTAGTATTGTTGAAGAATAGTAGTATTAGTATAGTAAAAGCTCAGTATCCTTTCTCAGTAGCTTGGTATTGTTGAAGAATAGTAGTCTTAACATAGTAAAAGGTCAGTAGCTTAGTATTGTTGAAGAATAGTAGTATTAATGTAGTAAAAGCTAAGTAGCCTTGCTTGGTAGCTTAGTATTTTCAAAGAATAGTAGTATAGCCGTATTGAAAGCTTAGTAGCCTTTCTCAGAATCTTAGGATTATTAAAAGAAAAGTAGTAGTGATATAAACTCAGTTTTAAAAAAAATCATTAAAAAATATTAAAAAATCAAATCCAGTAGTCTTATTATTAGTATCAATATAAAAATCATTATAATAAACATACAAAAAAATAATAAAATAAATTAAAGTATTCTTATTAGTCTTCATAAAATAACAGAAAACCAAAAAAACTATCATTACCTTTATTAAAACAAAAAAAATCTTAGTCCTTATTTTATTAGAAATTTTAGTTTTAAATCAGTGTTTTAACCATAGTGCTATGGATAGGTCTGATTTAAAGACTGCTGATAAGTCTTCTCTATCTGTTAAAGCCACAAATCTTATTTAATTTTGTGATTCTCTGTAGGCTGACTATTCAGTATTATTTAAAGGGGCAGCAAATACACCTTAGCACCCACGGTTATTGGACGATTCTGAAATTCAAAACAGACTTACCAATAATTTCCCCCTTGAGGTACTGCCTTATTTCATCCCACACCAAAAGGAATTCCCACAACGCATCTGAAATAAGATTTATGGAGCAGAAAAGTTTCATAAAGGATTTGAGAAAAATCCATATTTGGATAATGGGGATTAAACTTGGTATAGCTTTGCCATATTTATTGCTACCCATATCAAATCAGGTACAATTGCTTAGAGCACATCCAGGGCCACACAATAAACCAACATTGATCTCATTATTTGCAAAACTCAAAACTCTATTTCAGTTTTAAGGTTAAAATCGCACAGTTAGGTCAACACACATTTAGTACTTGCAGTTTATATTTTAAATTTCTATAAAACCTTACTAAAAACTTGTGTGGGGTATAAGTTTTGGATTCATTTCTTTTCATAAAGGAATGACTTTTACAAATTTAAACTCAGTTGTGTTCAGTTGTAGTTATGTTTTCTCAGTTGAAACTCAGTTTCATCAGTTTTTTTAAGAAGAAAATACAATTTTTTAAGTTATTTTTTAATATTTTTGTTGGAAAGATTTGTTTAGCTTCTCTTATTAGATGAATATATAAATACTCAGCTTTATACTCCTCAGAAAATAATTACAGAAACTCTCCATTTTATCAAAAAACAAAACATGAATTCTTTTGAGGTAGGTTTGCATAATTTTTTGGTGAAGTTTGAACAGTATCTCTTGTCAGCTGACTATATCAATAATCAGGCTCATACCCTTTAAAATGAATGAAACTTGACATCATGTTAATGAAATATAAATATTTTCATTATCTTTGTTTTTATTTCTGTTACAATTGAAATTACAAGAAAGTCATTTTCACAATGTTTTCATCATTGAATATTTATATGTGGCTGTTGAGTTTTGGAAGGAAAAAATAACTATTAATAAAAATGTAATGAATGAATGTTTTTTTACCCAATTCCTTATCATATTTATAAGAATATTTTTATTGAAAAACATTGTATCAGGTTTTCAAAATGATAAAAATGCCATTATAAAGATAATGGCAGCATCATTATCAAAAACAATTGTTATTAAGATGATAGTGAGTTGTTTACAGAAACACCATTACTTTTATTTTTCAAAAACACACACTTTCATCCTACTATTCAATATATAGTGAGTTTTTCATTATTCGAATTTCCATATTTTATGTAGATAATTTGAATAGCCATTCTGTTCTTATATTAATATAGATTTTCTTTCCCAAATAACAACCGTTTTTTCAATAAGATAAACCCTTGTATTAACTGGAAGTTTTGGCTGATTTACTTTCACAAAAAACCTCATCTTTTCTCAGAAAAGCATAATTTGGCTTATTTTCAATTGATTTTACTCATCTTTACTCAGTTGGCTCACTTTCTCCAAAAAAAATTGAATTTTACATAATCTTCCTTTGGTAATTTTTCGGAAATTTTGCTTAGTTTTCTTATTGTCTCAGCATTTTTATAAACAAATTTAGTTTTTAGATGTAAATTAATTGAAATACTAACATATCCTTAGTGTTGACAATTTAGAACACTGCTTTTATAATTTGAAGAATACAAACATTCCAATTATTAAAATAACAAGCTACTGTTTTTGTAATAACCATTTTTCTATTATCAGAAAATCAATTTATTGATATTCCAATAATAAAGATCTTGGTATTTCCTCAAGAATAAAAACTTCAATTTTTTCTTGTTTTCTTATGCTTAACAAAAACATGCTTATTGATATGGAAAATATGAAAGGTTTGTTATTAAAATAACAAGGTATTTATGATAAAAAAAATTCCAATGAGAAGGGTTGATTGGAAACCTGGAGTACTACATACTCATGATAATAGTATGATAATTCAATCAATTCTCATTGCGCCTTTGCCGGTTTCCTCAGCTAGTACTGCTAGCAGATGTGCCATCATCTAAAGTCTCTCAAACGTTGAATGAACAATTTGATCATAAATCTTGTTGGTGATATTAAATTTTGTGTGAATTCCAATTTATGTTCCCCTCTTGAAGAAATGCAGGAAAACTTTAAATAAAGGAGACAGAACCCTTTTTCTTTTTAGCCATCAGCTGATGTTTTATTTTCTCAAATACACTTGATTTGAATTTCTTTTGAACTTCAAGCATCACCAAATAAGTGCTATAGTGTCAATTCAGAGATTAATTCTTTGCCTGCAGTAGATAAGTTGATTCTCTGAGGAAGACCCAAAAGGATTGATGGACCAATAGTAGTATGTGGTTGAGCAATACATGAAGAAACAAAATCTGATTAAGCATAATTAGAAAGAAGAGAAGTGGGCGGAACTATATATGAAGGAGGAATGGAGGAAACAGAGGTAAATGGGGGTGAAAGTTGATGGGTTCCAGCAGGTTGTCATAAGAAACCTTCGGAGGTGGGCTGGAGGTCACTGCAGTACCTGTTCCGTGCATGCACAAACAAAAATAACACGCAGAAAAGCATCAACATCCTGAAGAGATCTACTCCAATCCAATTTTAGTGGTGCCCAAGACACCTGGGAGTAGCAGGTAACAAGTTAGACCTCGACCAGGTTTTGATCTAGTGGTTTACACCATTTGCCATCATCAGCTTTTATGTAGGTCCACATATGTTCTCGACCCAAAAAGCCATCAAATAGAACAACTGCACTGTCACAGGGGCTCTTGGAAGAAGAGGGCCTGGCACTCAGGAATCAAGAACTCACTTGGAGGGCTCCAAAGATAAAAGATTAATAAGAATGAATTTCTTTAAGAAAGAATAAGGGGGAAAACAAGTATGCCAAAAGATGAGATAAGAAAAAGATGAAGCCAATGGCCAAAGATAATAAAGAAGCCAACCAAGTGAATCCTCAATTCACTGTTTCAACCTGCCAGAAAAGGAAATGGAATTAGTATAAGGATATGACCACCAATATCCACTGGACAGGCGAGGAAATAAAAGAAAAGGGTGCTGAATGACTGACTTAAGATTATCAGTATTAACTTTAATAAGGTAAAAGAAAATAAGGATAAAAAATAAATCCACTATATTAATTAACTGGGGAAAAAGTCCCCAGGTGCTGAAAGGTGGCCAGTATATGTGAAAAGCTGAAAGGTTGATCCTGGAAGGTGGATCAATGACTGTATTGTCCGAATCGGGAAATACAGTTCTGGCCATCTTGAAATTTGAACTGTGTGATGGAATTCACACAGTGGAATAAGAAATGGCCCAATTGGGCCAAGGCCATACAGGTTGATTGAATAAGGCCTGTACAGATGAATTGGGTTGTCCAAGGAGTATTGAATACTTGATGTCTTGACAACTGATTTGAATTATGTAATACCTCTTGAGAATTGACCTTAGAATAATCCTGAATGAATTGTACCAACCCAACTCCTGCAGATACAGGTGGTTGGGATCCTTGAATGATCTTCTGAATTACCGCCATGGATTGCCAGCCTGATAAGCTGAAAAGTCCTCGTTCGAAATGGGCGTTGGAATTATGGACCTTGAAATGGAAAGGTGGAATTGGGTCCTGAAAACGTCACCATTGGATTGCTGAGTAAAAATGGTGCATAATGGTATATAACACCATATATGCACCACTCCTGCAACCTTGAGTACGAGGTGCATGGAGGAATGAAGCAATCCTCCCTTGAGTTGAGGGAAATGCTTGTTGAGATGATTTGGTGGCCTCTGGTGGTTGCCAGAGGCCATGACGGTGAAGTTGGTCCATGGTGGTCCAGGGCCAAAAATGGGTCCTGAGGGATTTATGGCCAAAAATGGATCCAAGGTGTTTTTGGTCCAATTTGGGTCCAAGGGATTGGTGGCCAAAAAATGGCTCAGGTGGGCCCAATTGTGGTTTGGGACCCACCTGGCCTTGGGGGCTAGGTGGCTGCCCCCTTTGGCCCCTTTTGGCCTCATTGGATTAGGCCAAAAGGGGCCTAATCTGCCTACGGACCGCGGACCGCATATTACGGCCCACGGACCGTGGAAGCCCTGGGGGGCCTAAATGGCCCAAAAAGGCCATTTAGGCCAAAACCCCCATAATGAAAGGGGTGGCCAGGAAACCAATGAAGGTGGCCATGGGGCCTGGAAGCCCCTGGAAGACAAAGGGACCCCCCAGGCCCAAAACAGTGATGGAGGCCTGGGGGTTGGTGAGGTGGAAATTGGCCAAGAGGGCCAATGACGCAGGATATGGCCTGAGGCCATAAAGGATGATGGAGGCCATAAGTGGCCAATGGAATGGGTTATGGCGTAAGAGCCATGGAACACCCAAAAGGGGTCAATTGGCCATAAATGATATGACATGGCCAATTGGCCCCAACTTGGCTCCAGGTTGGATTGCCGCCGCCATCAAGGAGGAGGGTCAAAATACGTGGTTGTGACAGTACCCCCCTACCTTGAATGGTGAGCTCCTGAGCACCAAGATAAGGTAGAGGCCTGTTGAGGCTAATGAGACGGATTTGACGTAAGGATTCCAGAGGTATTGAATCTTGAAAAGAAGAATTGAACTGATAAGCTTGTTGGCATATGAATTGAGGTTGACTTGATCTTCTCTTGACATTTGGCTTTGACAAACTTGAAGAAATGATTTGACATAAAGATTTTGGCGTTAAAGAGTTATAAGAAAAGAAATTTTGAAAGAATATAAAGAGTAAAAGAGAGAAGAAAACAGATATAAAGAGAGAAACAGACAAAATAGAGAAAATGAAATTTGAGGAGGAATCCAATCTTCATCACGGATTACGACAATTGATTTTGAAAGTGACCAAGGACCTGGATAAAAGAATTTGATGCCAGGTGCTCACAGAGTGGCCAAGGTGATGTTTTGACAGATTGTAGACCCCTCAGGGAAGTGCACACCAGGAGAGGAACTTACTTTTAGTAGTTGCCACTCCCGCCAGTGCCATAAATAAGAAAGATCTTGATAAATGAATGTGTTGAAGGAATAAAGTCTTGGGAAGGAGTATAAAAAAGGAATGGTCCATTTGCCCAAGTGTAAATGGCCATAAATTTGGAATTCGGATGTTGAAAGCCGGGCCAAAAGTCTGTGTCCAAATTGAAAAGTGCTCACAGAGTGGCCAAGGTGATGCTTACAACAAAGAAGAGTAGAATACCCCTAAAGGTGCATACCAGGAGTGGGACTTACTTTTGGTAATTCCTCTCCCCACCAAGCACCATAAAAAATTCAAGCCATTGAAGAATTGGGTCCTGGCTTGTCAGGATATAACGAATGAAAATCTTTGACAAGTTCAGGACAATTCTTGAGGTTTTCAGCTGGTTCCCATGTGGATCTTTCTGAATCTTGACTGAAACCTTTCCATTCCACCAGATACCATAATTTTCTTCTCTTGAGCTTTGAATCCAGTACTTGAGAGACTTCCCATTCCTCTTCTTCTTCAATAATGATTGGAGGAGGAGGCTCTTGATGCCAATTTGGGATTGTTGATGTCTTGACTGGTTCCAAGAGTGAGATATGGAAGACTGGGTGGATGGATTTCCATTGAGATGGAAGCTTGAGGTGGTAAGCATGAGTACTGACTTTCTTCAAGATTGGAAAGGGACCCAACCATCTTTCAGACAGTTTCTTGGTGGGTCTAGTTGATTTGATATTCTTGGAAGAAAGCCATACCATGTCACCAGGATTGAAAACAGGTGGACTTGCTCTACTTTTATCTGCATACCTCTTAAACCGGTTTATGGCGATTTCAAGTTCTCTCTTGACATCTTGCTGTACTGATTGGATTTTTGTTGATAACTTTCCAGCAGGAGTATCTTGAGTGATGTGAACTGAATCAAATTTGGATCTCTTCCATAAACAGTGAAAAACGGTGATTGCTTGGTTGAAGAGTGATCAGAATTATTGTAGGCAAATTCAGCCAGAGGGAGCCAGGTGTTCCAATCATCTTGATGATAACTGACATACATCCAAAGATACTGTTCTAGTATCTGATTTACCCTCTCTGTCTGTCCATCAGTTTCTGGGGGATAAGCAGTTGACAAGTCTCTTGAAATCTTGAGCTGCTGACAAAGATTGGTCCAGAAGGAAGAAACAAAGAGTGAACCTCTATCACTTACAATGCTTGATGGAAGGCCATGCTTTGAGAAGATATTCTTGATGAATAAATGGGCCAAATCCAAAGAAGTTATTGAAGACATTGTTGGAATAAAAACCGCCATTTTTGAGAATCTGTCCACTATGACAAGAATTGAGTCAAAAGAATTGGACAGGGGCAGTTGAGTGATGAAATCCATTGAGAGACAAATCCAAGTACCATTTGGAATTGGAAGAGGTTTGAGGAGTCCAAACTTCTTATGGTGGATATTCTTGTTTCTTGAACACTGTTGACAGGATGATACATAATCCTTAATGAATTGAGTCATGCTGGACCAGTGGAAATCCCGCTTGACAAGTTTGAGAGTCTTCTCTTGGCCAGGGTGTCCAGCTAGAGGAGAATCGTGACGCTTTTGAAGAATGCTGAGTTGAATTGTGGAGTCATTTGGGACTACCACCCGATCTTTGAAGAGAAGAAGTTGGGAGGAGGAATCAATAGAATAATCTTGGACAGATTTACCTTTACCCAAATCTTCAAGGATACTTCTGTACTGAGGATCTTGCCATAATTTCTTCTGAATTGAATCAATCAAATTTGAAAAAGAATCCACCTTGACTGCAAAAAACTTTGAGGGTTGAACTTCATCTTGCTTAATGAGTTGCTGAAAATTCCTTGGATTCTTGCTGATGAAATCCTCCCCCCTCTCCGGATAAACGTCGTCCCGACGTGATAAAGCATCCGGAAGAGTAGCCAGGCGGCCAGGGCGGTAAGTGATTGAGAAATGAAATTCGGACAGGAATTCAGCCCAACGGGCTTGACGGCGAGTAAGGATCTTTGATGACATAAAGTACTGAAGAGAAGAATGATCGGTGAGAACTTCAAAAGGAGAGGACAGAGAAAGAAGAAAAGCCCTCCAGCGCTTGAGAGCCCAGACTATACCAAGGAGTTCCTTGTCATGAATTTCATAGTTGAGTTCTGCTGGAATAAGCTTGCGGCTGTCAAATGCAATGGGATGTTTTCCTGAGTCAGAGACCTGACTCAGTACAGCACCCAAAGCATAATCGGATGCATCGGTCTCTACAATGGTGGGTAGAGAAGGATTGGAGCGGTAGTGAAGGCCTCTTTGAGTTGATGAAACTGGCTAAGAGCTTCCTCATTGAGGGGGAAACAGGAATCTTTCTTGAGGAAACTGGTGAGTGAACTGATTTTCTTTGAATAATTCTTGATGAAACGGCGGTAGAAGTTGGCAAAGCCAAGGAAGGATTGAAGAGCCTTGAGGTTTCTTGGAGGAGGCCAATTAAGGATCTGCTGGACTTTTGCTTGGTCCATCTTGAGGCCTTCAGAAGAAACAACATAACCAAGATATTCTACACTAGAAACATGAAAAAGGCATTTAGAAGCCTTGGCAAAAAGGTTATTGGCTCTGAGTCTGGAAAGAACAGTGGACACATGGGTGACATGTTCTTCCTCAGATTTGGTAAAGACCATAATGTCATCCAAATAAACCACAACAAAAACATCAAGAAGATCTTGGAATATATCATTGACAAGATTCTGAAAAGAGGCAGGAGCATTGGTGAGCCCAAATGGTATAACCAAGTACTCAAAACTGCCATATTTAGTTCTGAAGCAAGTCAAATTTTCATCACCCTCCTTGATTCTGAGCAGGTTATATGCACCACGCAAATCAATCTTGGAGAATATAGAAGAACCATTAAAGACATTAAGAAGCTGGTTCATAGGAGGAACAGGATATTTGTTCTTCCTAGTGACAGCATTGAGTTTGCGGTAATCAACACACAAACGGAGGCCACCATCTTTCTTTTTAACAAAGAGGACAGGTGCTCCTGTTGAGGAGGAGCTTGGCCGGATGAAACCTTTCTCTACATTCTCTGAAATGTAGGCCCTGAGTGTATCTGACTCTTGTTTGGATAAAGAGTAGATCACCCCAACTGGAGGTAGAGACCCCTCCAGTTCGATATGATGATCACAGGCACGGTGAGGAGGAAGTTTCTCTGCCTTCACATTGGAGAATACATCCAAGTATTGGTGATAAACAGAGGGAACAACCTTCATCACGGTTTCTACTTCTTCTGGCTCTTCCTCTTCATCCCACAACTCCTCCAGGGAGTCATGATAAGATGAAGGAGGAAGGTCCATATTCCCAAAGAAGAGATGAGTTGAAGATACAGAATTATCTTCCCCAACATCTTGAATCTCTTTGAAGACTTCATCTCCAGATGATGGTAATGACAGATGGGAATTAAGGGAAGGAATATGGACAGAAGATGGAACTGATGGTGTTCTAGAATCACCAACCAGAGCTGCACATGATTTGGCAGAAGAAGAGTCATTACGGAAGGAATTGGAAGGATCAGAATAGTCCTTTTGATCAGTATTAAAGGTGATCAGCCCTTGCCTCCAATCAATAGAAGGATTAAAATGATTGAGAAAGTCAAAGCCCAATATGAGGTCTTCTCCCTTGGGAGTATCAATGACTAAAAAATCCCATTCAAAGCTTGGGAAGGAAGGGAGCTCAACCATATATTTAGTATGGTGAGTCACAAATAAGGAAGGGGACTCAGAGGAGTCCAAAATGATAAGAGGAATCTTCTCTGGAAGTTCTGACGTAGTCAATGAGTACTTGTGAACAAACTGCTTTGCAATGAATGAGTGTGTAGCACCAGAATCAATGAGAATACTGTAAAAAACATCAGAAAGAGAAGAGAAAACAAAAAATTTGAGAGAATTCTTGACACCAGTATTCAGAATGCACAATTGTGCTCTGGAAGGAAAACTGTGAAGACCATTGAACACAACATGATCTTCACTCAGGCTTTTCCCTGGCTGGGAAAACTGCCTGACGGTTGGGTAAGCTTGTTTTGAGGCCTTTTGACACAGGACTCAAGACTATGCTTCCCACCACAATAGGTACACAAACCCTCCTTGATTCTTCTTTCCTTTTCAGAACCTTTCAACTTGAAGTCCTTATTCAACAATGAAGAATGGGGCTTGTCCCGCTTTTGAGAATGAAATTTCTTCTTTGGTCTTGAACTTGAAGAAACTTGATGATGAGAAGAGTGAGACTTTGAGGCTTCAGGCTTCTTCTCTTGATGATGATTCTTTTCCTTCTGCCTCTCATGGTACCTGGTATCAAGTTCCAGGCTGACGTCCATTAAGTCTTGAAGAGAATCAATGTTTGAAGGATGGGAGGCCAATTGATCCAGAATCCTGGAGGCCAAGCCCTTCCTGAAATAAGGAATAAGAGCCCTTTCACCCCAATCCCCAATGCTTGAAACCAGACTCCTGAAATCGGCAATATACAAAGCAACATGCCCACCTTCTTTCATCCTAAGGCCATCCAATTCAGCTTCTGCTTTTCTAACTTCATTTGGGTCTCCAAATAAAGTGAACAATTGGGATTCAAATAATGGCCAGGAATTGAGAAGATAATTTGAGTCTTGATTATTGAGGTTGGAAAGATAAGGCTCAATCCATTTTGCAGCCCTGCCAACTAAGAATGAAGTGGCATAAAGAACCTTCTTTCTGTCTTGAGAGAAGTTTGCCGGATCATTATGAAAGATGAGTTGACAAGATTGAATAAAGCTTCTGACTTTGAAGGGCTGAGTCCCATCAAAGCATTCTGGAGCCTTCATAGAGGGAGTCTTGAAGGCTGGTGGTCTTGATAATTCAGAAGAAGAAGCTGCTTGCAGATTGGCCATAATCTGAGTCATTTGTTGGATAATGGCCAATAAAGACGGTTCAGACTGATGAGAGGCAGGCTGATCAGACTGGGCTAGAGTTGGTCCTCTGGTGCCCTCAGATGCTCCCACAGGAGCAGGAGCAGCCTCAGTGCCATTAGACTCTTCCTCTTCCACAGAATTCTCCTCCTCCTCTTCACCATCTTCACCTTGAACCTTGGGACTGGTTCTTGAAAATCCTGGGAATCCGCCAACCACTCCTGATAAAGACATTGATCTTCTTGGCCCTCTTCCTTCCTTCCTGGATGGTGCTTCTCCTTCCATAATGGGTCCTCTGTCTAATCTGGCCCTCAGTTGAGAAACTGCTGGGGTACCGTCAAGAGGAGCCCTTGGAGTTGGAGTCAGAACAGCTTGAGCTCTGGCCTGAGATCTAGTCTGTCTTGCTGGAGGTGAATGTTGAACTGGCATGATTTCAGGAATAATCAACCAAAATAAATGAAGTAAAATCAAAATTTTCTTGAAATACAAAACCAACAATCAAATCTTGAGGAAATTGGGTAATCAATGAATCAAAATTCTTCAACTACGTCAATCAACCAAATCAGAATGAGTCTTGAAGTAAAAATCAATATCAATGAGAATCTTGAAGTCAATAAAACAATCAATCAAACAATCAAAATTAAATCAAATCAAAATCTTGCAGAAAAAATCAATCAATCAAAATGAATTCTTGAGTCAAAATCAATTTATGTCAAAAATCTTGATGTGAATAATCAGCAAAATCAATCAAATCTTC
The DNA here is from genome assembly GCA_023105745.1 of Austropuccinia psidii. NCBI lineage: Eukaryota > Fungi > Basidiomycota > Pucciniomycetes > Pucciniales > Sphaerophragmiaceae > Austropuccinia > Austropuccinia psidii. The sequence continues at coordinate 30,016,227 of JALGQZ010000004.1, read as the reverse complement.
AGGTAAATCAATTATCTTGAGGTCAATTTCAATTATGTCAAATTAGTCAATCAAATCAATTTTCAAGTGAATTCTTCCAAAAAATCAAAAATTCTTGAGGAATAAATCAAAGTGAATCCTGATATGAAGAACGTGTCTGAATAACCTGATGAATAACTTGAGAACCAAAGATAAAAAATTCCTGATTTATGGATAAAAATAGATTGATTAAGATTGAGAATGAGATTGAAAAGATAACAAAAATAAAAAATGGGTCAGCTTTCAATTTTCAGAATGAAGAATGAATGAGAGAAAATTGAGAGGTGACGAAGAATCATAAGATCATAAAACGTTAAAGAATCATAATTTTGATAAAATGAATGAATGAATTTAAAATATAAGAATAAAAGAATGAATGAATGAAGAAGAATTATGAGTTAATTAATATAATGTCACAGGGGCTCTTGGAAGAAGAGGGCCTGGCACTCAGGAATCAAGAACGCACTTGGAGGGCTCCAAAGATAAAAGATTAATAAGAATGAATTTCTTTAAGAAAGAATAAGGGGGAAAACAAGTATGCCAAAAGATGAGATAAGAAAAAGATGAAGCCAATGGCCAAAGATAATAAAGAAGCCAACCAAGTGAATCCTCAATTCACTGTTTCAACCTGCCAGAAAAGGAAATGGAATTAGTATAAGGATATGACCACCAATGTCCACTGGACAGGCGAGGAAATAAAAGAAAAGGGTGCTGAATGACTGACTTAAGATTATCAGTATTAACTTTAATAAGGTAAAAGAAAATAAGGATAAAAAATAAATCCACTATATTAATTAACTGGGGAAAAAGTCCCCAGGTGCTGAAAGGTGGCCAGTATATGTGAAAAGCTGAAAGGTTGATCCTGGAAGGTGGATCAATGACTGTATTGTCCGAATCGGGAAATACAGTTCTGGCCATCTTGAAATTTGAACTGTGTGATGGAATTCACACAGTGGAATAAGAAGTGGCCCAATTGGGCCAAGGCCATACAGGTTGATTGAATAAGGCCTGTGCGGATGAATTGGGTTGTCCAAGGAGTATTGAATACTTGATGTCTTGACAACTGATTTGAATTATGTAATACCTCTTGAGAATTGACCTTAGAATAATCCTGAATGAATTGTACCAACCCAACTCCTGCAGATACAGGTGGTTGGGATCCTTGAATGATCTTCTGAATTACCGCCATGGATTGCCAGCCTGATAAGCTGAAAAGTCCTCGTTCGAAATGGGCGTTGGAATTATGGACCTTGAAATGGAAAGGTGGAATTGGGTCCTGAAAACGTCACCATTGGATTGCTGAGTAAAAATGGTGCATAATGGTATATAACACCATATATGCACCACTCCTGCAACCTTGAGTACGAGGTGCATGGAGGAATGAAGCAATCCTCCCTTGAGTTGAGGGAAATGCTTGTTGAGATGATTTGGTGGCCCCTGGTGGTTGCCAGAGGCCATGACGGTGAAGTTGGTCCATGGTGGTCCAGGGCCAAAAATGGGTCCTGAGGGATTTATGGCCAAAAATGGATCCAAGGTGTTTTTGGTCCAATTTGGGTCCAAGGGATTGGTGGCCAAAAAATGGCTCAGGTGGGCCCAATTGTGGTTTGGGACCCACCTGGCCTTGGGGGCTAGGTGGCTGCCCCCTTTGGCCCCTTTTGGCCTCATTGGATTAGGCCAAAAGGGGCCTAATCCGCCTACGGACCGCGGTACGTGGCCTACGGACTGCGGACCGCGTATTACGGCCCACGGACCCTGGAAGCCGTGGGGGGCCTAAATGGACCAAAAAGGCCATTTAGGCCAAAACCCCCATAATGAAAGGGGTGGCCAGGAAACCAATGAAGGTGGCCATGGGGCCTGGAAGCCCCTGGAAGACAAAGGGACCCCCCAGGCCCAAAACAGTGATGGAGGCCTGGGGGTTGGTGAGGTGGAAATTGGCCAAGAGGGCCAATGACGCAGGATATGGCCTGAGGCCATAAAGGATGATGGAGGCCATAAGTGGCCAATGGAATGGGTTATGGCGTAAGAGCCATGGAACACCCAAAAGGGGTCAATTGGCCATAAATGATATGACATGGCCAATTGGCCCCAACTTGGCTCCAGGTTGGATTGCCGCCGCCATCAAGGAGGAGGGTCAAAATACGTGGTTGTGACATGCACAAAAAAACTCCCTTCATCTCATCAAGATCAAATACTACTTTTGCAGCTGCTAATGCCATTTTGGCTTTATGGTCCAAGACTAATCAAAATTTTATGTCAGTTCTTCACATGTCAAAAGGTCATTCTGCAGCTCTTACTCAATAATTCCGTTTCCAATAGGCTAAGATACTCTTGAAACTTGAGCAAAACCTTCTTCTTTTTTTGGTTCGCATTCCAATGATGTTTTCATGGGAAACTGAGTGGCTGTTGAGAGATATTCAACAGCCACTTTCAAACTAGAAAGGAAATCTTTACCATAAACAATTGTTCCAATCACAAAGCTTAGTATTAAAAAAGCCACATTAAGCAAACCTCAAGAAAAAAAAGACGGCCATTTGGAATGACATTCAAAAAATCGAAGAAATATTCAAATTCCTTGTTATAAAATCTGGTGAAGATTTTTCAGAGAGTGCTTGGTAGAAAAAGCAAACAGGTTTTGAAAAAGAACACGGAGATAAGTGGATAAAAAAATTTAACACAGCTTGAGATAACTGATCATTTTGCACTAATGAAACATCCGATTCACCTTCAATCCTACTGATTTCTTCTCTGAGCTCAAAGATTTTGTGCCACTTTTGAAGTAAATAGCAATTGATCCAAAATTCCGGCCCTAGTTTAAAGGGAGTTTTTTTCTCAGGAATATGATAAGTTGATGTTGAAAGAGCTCTCCATGTTGGAGCATTTCACCATTGAAACGGCTCTTTCACTTTTTATTATTTGTAATTTTCATCAAACAAAAGTAAAAATAATTGTGTGTGTTTTCTTATTGTACATATCTTACTAAAAAAGTACTATACTATTGAGTATTTAAACATAAAGTACTTTGTTGTAACTTTATATATGATAGCATGAAAATCAATAGAAAAATTAATCAATATCATAATTTTTGTCTTCGCTTAGCTATTTTATAATTAACATATTATCAGTACCAATTGCTCAGAAGTTGGAAACCTTTTTGTTGAAAGTATTATATTCATTGTCTTTATTTTTCTTGCTGTCTCGGCTGTTTGAACCCAGAGGAAGAGAACCTACTGGCTGTATCCTATCATCTATTTTTTTGTACTCGTCTCAGCTGTGTGAACCCAGAGGAAAACAACCTACTGGTTGTATCCCAGAATTTTGTCTCCTTCATTTGTATTATATTCATCATGTTGTCAAACAGCTTAGTTAACCGTCTATTACTAATTTCTGACAATTGTTTCACATGGGTACCCATGATGTAGTCAGAGCTAGATATTATTGGAGGCTTGGCCCTGATTTGAGGAACTGATCAACAGTATAGAGAAATTAAAGAGATTCTCAATTGCAAGGACTATAGCTTGATCATTCAATTCTTAAATGAAGAAAACATCTCATTTTTCTTCAGTATGGTCAGGGAAGAAAATAAAATGAATGGACAGGTTCTATGGAATATGTTAAAAGAAAAATATATATCCAATGACATTTCAAGTCAAGATTTAGCATTTACAAAATTCAGTCAATTAAAATTTACAACAGCATTGTATGTCATTCAATAAATTAGAACTACCGTTAGCAAGATGCAATTACGAAGCTTCAAATTGGAAGAATCTGAATTAATTACTATGGTTCTTGGCAACTTACCATCAGAACTCCACTCAGTTGTATGAGTAATGTCACATGGATTTCTGAACAAAGGACTTGACTTCATTCTCAAAAATTTAGAACAGGACTACGTAAAATTAAAATTGAATGAAGATAGTCATGAAACTGTAACAGCAATGTATAGTCAAAAGAACAAGAAGTTCTGGAATTTTTGCAAAATGAGGAGGCACATAGAAGAATACTGTTGGAAGAAACATCCCTAAAAAAGGTCAACAAACCTTGCAGCTCAGACTGAGGAAGAGGACGAGTCTTCAATTGCATTGTAACTTGCAATGTTCTAACAGCAAGGGGGCATGTTAGAGCGTTTGACCATTGAGACAGTGCTTTCCCTTTTTATTATTTGTACTTTTCATTGAAAAAAAGTATAAATACTTTTGTGTGTTTTCTTATTGTACATATCTTACTAAAGAAGTACTGTACTCTTTAGTATTTAAAGAGACAGTACATTGTGGTAACTTGATATATGCTAAAATGAAAATTAATAGACAAATTAATTAATCTCATCATGGTTGTTGTGGCTTTGCTATTGTATACTTAAAACCCCAGGGAAAGTGAGAGCTGCTTGATTTTCTATTAATTTGAAAACCTAATACTTGTGATATTCCATCTAAAAAATGCTCCACACTTGACTCCTGTAGCCATACCTGGGCATCAATGCATGTGTAGAAGTCTTCAGTTGGGGTCATTTGACCAGTTATGTTGACGGGCTGGTCAGAGACCTTTGAAGGTGAAGTCAACAGGATTGAGGGATATATTCTCAGAAGAGGACCGTTAAGGTGAAGAGAGGCCAGGAAACAGTGAGAGAACCATTGGCACTAAGCTAATGAATCTATAGATCATCAGTGAGTTTGTTGTTCTCACTCGGATGATATATTGGCCCAATCATAATGGGGAGAAGAGATTGAGTTTTGAATGGAAAGTGAATTTTTGGACCAATCAGGTTGCCCCAACCGACCTCACCTCTACCCAAAAGACAAGTATATTGATAATTCTGAGAAACCTGACCCTAAAGCATCTTAGGTCATAACCAAACTGTCCACTCCTACTCTCAAATTCCTGAATGGAGTTGCATATAACCTTGGCTAACCAAAGTTGTTTCCACAAAAAGCTTTTACCCTTGAATAACCTACAGACTACCTTACCCTTGTGGTTACGCTACGTCCTTAACTTATAAGCTCCCTCCTGTATAAACGAGAGGGAAAGTAATTCATATTCTCTTCAGTCCTCATCTATTTATTCTTTGTATCATCTCCTTCATATATCTCATCTTTCCTTATATACTCTTTCTCCTCACTCTCATTTAATATCTTCTTATCCTAAGTTGTTACAAGATTTATTCGTTTATCCTCATTCATTTTTGAATAAGAAGGAGTCTCTTATACAAGGTACAGTAAACAGAAATACTCTCTTCGAATACTTTAACCACCATAACTGACTCCTAAACCTCCCTAGGTTGTTGGTTAAATTGCTGTGATTTCATTGTAGTGTGTTGTATTTACTGTGTCTTGGCTTGCATTCCACCATTAGGTATTGCTTTTTTTGTTCTATCTTATTTATCTTTTATTGTCTCATTGATGAAACTACAACTGTTAGTTCCAAATATTCTACAGATTTACAGTCTCAATCACTTTCATCAAACATCAATGGTGGACTGCAAGAATTCCAACATGACTGAAAGAACTCCCGAGACCAGAGATTTGAACATAACCACTCTGGATAGCACCAATTTCAGACAATGGAAAATCTTAATTAAAATTTACCTTTGATCAAAAGATCTCTTATATGTATGTGAAAATTTACTCTCCAAAGACACAACGCCAGATTCAAGAAATAAATGGAGCAAGGCTAATTTTGAATCTATTAGCTTAATCACCACTGGCCTAAACGACAGGGTGTTCTTGGAAGTCATTAACCCAACTACCACGGAGAATGCTAACCTAATATGCTCAAAGATCAATTACCAGTATGCCTCCAAATGAGCAGTCAGCCAAGGAGCCATATGGATGGATTGGCAAAGATGCTTTTACAACAGAAATCTGAAATCCTACATAGATTCCTGCACAAATCTTCTTCTTGAACTAGATTCAGTCTGCATCAAGTTTACACACAAGCTCCTCTACTACTCACTTCTTGTAAAATTAGCTGGAGATTCAAAACTACATCAATTAATAGAAGCTCTTACCCTCAATGAATAACTTATCGAAAGGCCTGATAAAGTACTCACTAGAATTCAAGACTACGTACATCTCACTAAAAGTGAATCCACCACTCAGCCCTCAAGCTCCACTGCATATGCACTGATCTCAACTACCGATGAGCATTGTAAGGTAATTTACTATTGCACCAATGGAAGACACAATCCAAAAAGCACCAGCCATAAAAAGGACAATGCTGGGAAGAAAACCCCCACCTCAGACTGAATAAAAAGGAAAAAAGGAATAAATATGACGCCAGCACCATTCTCTCCACCGCAAAAGCTCTCATAAACTCACCTGAACCCACATTTCTCAAAAACATTGTCCTAGACTGTGGCACAACGCACCACATGTTTAACTCAAAAGACTTCTTCACGTCCCTATCCGACTCTCTTGGACTATCTGTTTGCACTGGAGATGCAACTAGCTCCTTTGTGTCTCAAGGAGTGGGAACAGTAACTCTACTCTGCAACAATAAACCTTTACTCCTCAATAATTTCCTTTATGTTCCAAGAATCAATGGCAATATAATCCGTCTTCTCTCTCTTTTTTGACAAAAATCATCTCTGAGAGGATCAAATCACCATTTTAACTTGGAATCAAATGTTCTTTCCATTTTCACAGGAAAAATAATCAACAACCTCATATACATTGACTTCACTCTACCTTCTGCTTTCATTACTACCTTGGACAACAACATTTTTCACCAAAGATTAGGAAACCCTGGTACCACTGTTCTTACTCAAATGAGGTTACCTTCTGAAAAATCTACTTTTACCCTTTGTGAATTAAAAAACTCCCACAAGTAACCTATCTCAAAACACTTCGAAATTGCTGTTCACCCATTGGACTGTGTCCAGCTAGACCCGGTTGGATCAATCCATCCCGTTTCTGTCTCTGGTCATCAGTACTTCCTCACTATTGTAGACAAATTTACCTCTTTCAAAATCATCAAAGTCTTAAAACAAAAGTCTGATGCCTTCAATGAATTCTTTCCAACCAAAATTCACATGGAAAACCAGCACAACAGCAGAATAAAAAGGGTTTTGTAAAATAGAGGAGGGGAATTTATGAAAAATAAATTCAATAATTTAGAAATGGAAAGTGGCTTCACTCACATTTACTCTCCCCCTGAAATGCCTCAACATAATGGCTTTGCTGAAAGAGAAAAAAGGACAATCCTGGAAAACCCCGGTGCCTGCTTAACTCAAGCAATCTGCCCAATCAATATTGGGCTGAAGTTGTGAACACTGCGACCTTACTGGCCAACCTAATTCCTACTCCTTCCAGATCAAAATGTTCTCCATACAATCTCTGGACTGGAATTTTTCTGGGAATCAAAAGACTCCAGAATTTTGGGTGCCAAGCCTTCATCATCCCAATTGGAAGTTGATCCCTTCAGGAGCTGAAGGAATTTTACTCAGTTATGACAATGAGAACACCACCTATTGTATTCTACAGCTGTGTGATCTGAAATTTGTTGTTAATAATAATGCCACCTTCAACAAAGATAAATTACCGGTATTAACATATGAAAATAACCAATAAAGAGGGCTAATAATTAATAACAATGACAGCAGAAAGTCATATGATCTATGTCAATCACCAAAATACTTAGTCAAAGAAGTGCTGAGCTCATCAGTCCTGGTAGATGAAACCCAGTTAATCAATGCCCAGGACAACACACCTGACACAATGAATGAAGTTCCTGCAGGTGAAGTAGTCCCATCTTTGTCCACAAACTCAAATGATGAAAGTCGCTGCATAAGAGTAATTGGGCCCCAACATCCCACACTGATAAAATCCAAAATTAACAATCTGAACACACTTCTGTACACTTGAAGGCCTAACTCCTAATTCACTACAACTGAAGACACACCCGGAACCTTCAAAGGGGTACTCAAATCCAGCAAAAGGGATCTATGGCTAAAATCCATCTAAAAAGGGCAGGAGACATTGTCACAACTGGGAGCATGGGATGTGGTTAAGACAGAAGAGAAGATGAAGCTGATTGGGACTATCTGGGTGCTTAATATAAATAAAAGTGCCTCAAATTAAGTTTTTGACTACAAGGGCTCAACAAAACTTCAGGTTTATATTTTGGAAAAACATGCGCCGCGAATGGTAGATTATATTTGCCACGAAACTTGATAGTGTTTACTTCTGCTCATGCTCTGAATTTTGATCAAATACATGTGAGGAGTGCATTCCTAAATGTGCCTCTGTCAGAAGAAGTCTATTTGCAAATCCCTCAAGGAGTGGAGGTAAACAGTCAAATGCGCTGCTTAAGACCAAAGAAAACTATTTAAGGACTGAAACAGGCATCACTGGAATGGTACAGGCGTCTCAAGGACTGGCTCAACATATTAGTTTTTTCGGCCTGTGCATTTATCCCTGTGTATTATATAGATCTCACAAAACAGATACTTGGCTGTATCTTCATGTGGACTACATTTCTATTCTTGGGGAGGATGTCTCAAGCTTTAAACAGGAGATTGCAACAAGGTTTGAGATCAAAGACCTAGGTCAAGCGGATCTAATATTGGGGGTGAATATTTTCCAAGATGAGGCCTTCATATCACTTGACCAACAACCTTTCTCTGAAGCTCTCCTTGAACAGTATGGGATGAGTAATTGTAAGGCCACTGTCACTCCTCTTATCCCCAATCAGCACCTATTTCCCACAACAGACAAGGAGAGAGAAAAGCTGAGGTAATTACAAGTCAACTATTGGAGTGCCATTGGTAGCATAAACTAACTCAGCAGCGTAAAACTTCTGTAATTTCCCTTGTCAGTAAGCACACTTTCTCAGTACCTATAAATACCTGGTATCCAGCACTGGCAATCTTTCTTGCACATGCTTCAATACTTTGAAGTGAGACTCATTTATCCAAAGAGCAAGAAAGGTGGACTCATCGCCTGCAGTGATGGCGACTGGGGAAACTGTAGGGAAACTAGAAGGTCTGTAACTGGGTTCCTTGCCACTTTCCATGGAAGACCCACAAGCAGGTGTCTGTATCGACTTCAACAACTGAAGCCAAGGATAAAGCCCTCTGAAATCTGACATCTGAGCTGCTCTGGCTAAAGAAATTGATGAGAGAAGCACATCTCTTCAATCTTAATCATGAGGTCACTATCTGAGAAGACAATCAAGGATGTATTGAGACTTCCAATGGTGACTGCAATCTCAATAAGAAAATGAAGCATGTTGACATCCAGTTGCATTTCATCAAAGAGGTCATAAACAAAGGTGTCATTGCTTTATAGTTTACTCCTACCTCTAAGATGCTGGCCAAACTCCTGACAAAGTAAGTCCGTCGTGTCAAACTACATGAGACACTAAATGTCCTGCTCATTTTGAGCATAGCAGTGAGGGGGGATATTTAGAATTCTAGGAACTCTGACCTATTAGTTTTTCAGACAAGAAAAATAAAATACAATATTTCAACGTCATGTTTTTTCTTTGTAGATACATAAATAAAAGAAACAAATTCAGTAAGTACCTAAACGACAAGGCTGTAACACAACACTATAACATCAATTACTCTATTTGAGTAAATATAAGAGACAGATTACAAGACAACAAAAAGAAATAGAACAGTCGGTGAGGAGAAAATATTTCAAATAAAATATATTCTTATTATTTTTATTTTATTTTATTTTATTCCTATTGAATGTAGAAATAGAATAGAAGCAACATAAATACTAAAGACGTCGGATGAGTAAGAGAGGATGAAGGAGCACAAGTACTCAGACACTGAGGAATGAGTGGATATTGCTGAGGAAGTTCTGTATGCAATTGATCAGAGGTTAGGTTAAAGTAAAATAAAATAATAGCAACATGTTTTTACAAACCCCCTTGCAATGAACATCCAGAGAGAGAGCATACACCTTTTTTAAATAGGTTATGAACTTGAAGAGACTGTAAAATTATTGTTTTACCTACAGACTTAGTGAGAAAATCGGCATTCATTGATGTTGTGGAAACATGTTTTAACAAAATCATACCATGTTTAAGCAGTTCTCTGATGTAGTTGAATTTTATATCCATGTGTTTGGTTTTAAACTGGCTGTGATTTGTGTCACACAATGCCAAGTCTATTTCCCCTTTGCTATCATTAAGTAGAATGGGTTCAAGAGGAAATGAGGTTAGTTGAATTTTGTTCATTATATTGATCAACCAAGAGGTTTCTTTGGCAGAGTAACTAAGAGATTTGTATTCAGCTTTGGCTGTAGAGTGAGATACAGTGTGTTATTTCTTTTATTGCCAGGCAATTAGATGGGAATTTATACTGAGAGTGTATCCAGATATCAATAATCTGTCAATGGGATTATTTCCTCAATCTGCATCAGTGTATGTTTTTATTTTATTGAATCCATTGTTTTTGAATGCAAGACTGATATTTTTTGAGTGGTATAAGTATTGAAAGACTTGAATACAAGCATTCCAGTGTTGTAGTCCTGGTTCTTCTAGAAATTGAGACAAATGGCTTATTGCAAAGGTGATATCAGCACAAGTATTGGAACTAATATAGTTTAATGATCCAAATGCACTTTGGTAATTAATGCTTAGCTTGTTTAATTCTTCATTTTTTTTGTCAGACAACTTTGACACTTATGAGTGAGGTTTAAGAGGAGTGTTTGATGATGTAAGTTTATTAATTTTGGATTTTTCAGCCAAAGCATTTATGTAGTGTTCTTGATCAAGACTGAATCTATCTTGAAGATGAGTAACTTTTATTCCTAATAACAGCCAAGCTTCTCCTAAATGTTTTCTATCGAAGTCCTTTTTGATTTCTTTCTTGAAATAATCAAGGTTTTGTCCAAAGAGTGAAAGATTTTCCACATGAATATAAATCCAAATGGGGAATTCACCTTTTCTCCAAAAGACTCAGGGATTGGCATGAGAACAGTGACATCCAGATGAAATGAGCCAATTGGAAAGATGTTTTTACCAGGCAAGGGAAGCTTGTTTAAGGCCATATAATGCGTTATTGAGATGAAGGTCCTGAGTTTTTTTGTCCCCTTCAATGCCTTGAGGTTTTTCTAAGAATATTTCTTCCTGTAGGGGTGTGTTTAAAAATGCACTTCTTACATCCATTTGATGAAATTTATAATTGTTGATTGTTGCAAAAGAAATGAGAGTTTGCAACGGCAAAAGCCTTCCCATAGGTGCAAAGGTGTTCTGATAATCTAATCGCTCTATTTGATCAAACCATGAGCACATAGACGTGCTTTGTACTCAGTGACCTTTCCAGAATCATCCTATTTTCTTTTAAAGATCCACATACTGGAGATTTGATTATCGTTGATTGTTTTATTTCTGAGAGTCCACACATTCAATCTGTTGATATTGAGCATTTCTTTTTGAATTGCAAGACACCATTTGTCTTTATTTGAACTCTTCATTGCTTCTTCAAATTGGTTTGGAATGGAGAATTCCTGTTTTATTAAGTTTGTTCTTGGCTGTCTTCTACGAAATGGTAAGATGTTTTTGCTGTTGATGTCACTTGATATGAGTGTAGGGTGTCTGGGACCTATCACCGTGATTTTTTGGGGTTGTTGTTCTAATGCATCAGCAAAAGGATCTCTGTCTTCATCATCTGAAATGATTAGTTTAATTCTGTGAGAATTGTCTTCTGGTTGATTGTTGGGGGATTCTCTCTCCAAGGTCTGAATTAAAGCAGGAAAGGCATTGAATATTTTGTCATTATTCTTGTAGGATGTGACTATGAAACTGATGATAATATTACTATTAATCAACAGTACTATGTCTGTTCTTATGAAATATAATAATAAAAAATTATTATAACCACAATTAAATAATTATAAAATTATTTCTTTCACGTGTTATACACTACTAGTGATTATAACAGTGAGCAGTAATTGTCTACAAGAATCAATTACAAGAAGAATTTAATAATAAAAACTTCTTTTATTAAAATAATAAAATTATTTTAATATATAATTATCTTTTGCAAGAATAATTATAAAGATAATTCTTGAAGAAAACTATTACTAGAGAAAAACTTTAAGAATTAAAGATAAATGACTCACTAATACTCCAAAGAACTTATTGATAGATATAAGTAGAGAAATTTGACGTAGAATTGTGGATTTTAGGGATCAAAAGGATTTATAACAGTATTACAACAATATATAGTTGGATTCTATGATTTCACGTCTTTCTGATTGATTCTGAAAGATTTAAAACACTTAAGAATAGCTGTAACTAATACTTACTTGTTGGTAATAATGATTTAATATAAGATGATGATGATATGGAAAAAACAGCAAGAAGAGGCTTCTTTTAAGTCAACAACAGCTCACAGAGGCGTGCCATGGAGCAAACTGAAAAACCAGTGAGTGAGAAAACAATAAACCTTTTTGGATTATTGATTGCATCATCTGTTGTCACGTAAGATTATCATAATTACTTAATTGATGCTTTTACGTGACTACCAACCCCAATATGGTTAAGAATAAAAGGAGTAACATCTGTAAATCTTCTTTTATTCTAAAATAATCATTGATTTCTCAAAGTTATCAATGTTATTGCCAATTTAATCACAGGTTGTAATTACTGTGAATTTTTGAAGATTCAGTGTTTCACGTAGAATGGTCAAAAATGGACTGGAAGTAAAACTTTGAATTTTACTAGTAAAACCGTAATTCTTTTTGGTTGTACCATAGATAATACAGTTCTTCATTGGTCCTGAAAGTTTCAGGAAGATTCATTAAGAATTGTATTTTTAATGAATTTTGAAGTTTTTACCTCATTTCTACGTAGAATTGCAAATAGCAGTATTTTGCTGGTTGCTATGAGGTAACTCAATGAATATGGATCCCAAAAGGGTTTTAATTACTCTTTTAGGGTCTAGTCATGGAAATTCATCAAGAATTGACATGGTTACAGGAGTCTAAGTAGCTCATTACCTCCTTGGCACATCAAAATAGCAGGTTATTTGCTATTTTTCTTATGATTACAGTAGGTGTAACTTGGTAACCAAGTTCCCAAAGAGTTTTAGTTTACCAATTGGGCCAAGATGAGCCATGGATCCATGCTCTGGAGCTATCCACGCCTCTGAGGCCTCAGAAGTTGGGTACCCTGGCTCTCTTTGATGTCTTTTGTCCCCCTTGCTTATTTTTTACGTCAAAATAGTAATTTAAGCTTAAAGTGAGATATCCACTATGGGTGTACCAAAAGTCCATGTAAGAATACCATTATATTAAGTGCTCAAAACATGCATAACACTATTCTTAGTGTATATGTAACATGGGATTTCTCACTTTCCCATTATTTTGGCTAAAAATCAAGAAAAACAAAAATTTTCACGGATCTTCTATGTGGTATTAATGATGTGGTTTTGAAGTATTTTCCATTTTACCACTCAAATACTTAAATTGAGCTTATTCACTCTAAGGAGCTACCCTAGGTGAAATTTTGTGTAGAATCCAAATCTGGTCTTAATTCCATGGATTTACTTACTCAATAAAAGGTTATTCATCTTTTCTGAAATTGAAAATGATGAATTTTGGATATATGCATGACTTATTAGTTTTTGTGAGCCTTTGAGATATGACCACATACCCAATAAGGTCACAAAAAATACTCAGAATAATTATATCTTTAATATAATTATATTAAAATTAATTAGAATAATTATACACTAAAATTAATTACTCAAATATACAAAAAATACCATAAATTGGTACTAAAATTGGTTTAAATTAAAAACCAATGAATGAACATGTGAAATAAATTATACCATTGGATTCCTCATGGAAAAATACACATATACCATTTTTATGGCATATCTGTAAAGTCAATATTTAATGAATTATAAGGTATAATACCTTATAGAAACCATAAAATCCTATTTATCTCAGAAACCAATGAAACAACATGTGAAATAAATTGTACCAGTGGATTCCCCATAAAAATCCACACATAAAACAATTAATAAGCTAATTCTCAAAATCAATACTTAAGGAATTATCCTGAATATATGCACTTTTTTGGTCAACGCATATATTCAGTGATCATAGCTAATATCTTCTAAACTATACATGCTAGAATGATGAACCAAAAATAAAGTTACCACGTAATTACTGTAAGAACACAGATATGAGCTTTATTTTGCAAATTATAAACAAGGTTAAGACTTATGAGGAAATATTGATAAAAATCAACAGAGCTGTTGACCACTTTGTTGTGAAAGTAGTCCAAACTTAAAAAAAAGGATACAGTTGGATTCTCCTAGTTCATTCGTGAAGAATGATGTAATTTTTATTATTAAATTCAGGGTATAACCCCCTGAAATCAAGGTTTGAAGTTTAAAATATTGAATTTCGACAGAAAAGATGAGCTATAAGAAAAATCATCAAAATTAGAGTTTTGATGATGTAATGAAAAGCTCTTGACAGCATAATAAGGTTATGTCAGGCTATCAGAATTCACTCTCTGAATTGCTGTATCGTGAAAACCTTAAAAGTTATTGAGGATCAAAGTTTGAGCTTAAATTGAGCTGTTATGATCACATACTGTAACCTTAAATTAAGTTTAACAGTCTTAATAGTGATAAAACTGGTGAATACTATTAGTTTATGATTAAAACTAATAAAATCCACGAAATTTGGGGTTCTGCCAAGCCTCTGATGTCATCAAACTTAAAGTTACAGTGATAACTTTAAATAATGGTGCAATAATGATGTAAGATGGTTTGATCATGATGTAATCACCCTCAAACCTTAAAATATTGATCAATTCCAGTGGATATGATCAGTACACGTCTACTAGAAGCCTGTAGGACTCTAGGAGGGAGGTATTTACTATAAATAGAGCTCTTTTTACTCTGTTTTCCCCTCAGACGCATCAAAAACATTAAATCAATTAAATAAAAGGTAGTTTCTTTATTCTTTATATATAAAACTCTTATATTATTAAAGACCAAAGATCATCTTAATATTAATCACTATTTTTACGTGATTAAATCAATTTTTTAATTGTTTTTGTTATAAATCTCTCTATAAACTCATTTCCACGTAAAATCAAGAATTTTAGTAATTTTCTTTATTTTTTATTGTAAATACAATTTGAAAAAGTTGTATTATATTCTTTTGGCGTAAAATATCTCAAAATTATTATTTTAAGTGTTAAAAGTAGGTTATTTCATCTTATTATAATAATTTCTCTCTTATTATTACTGTTAATAATTCTTATTTAATATAAATAGTATTTATATTAATATATAACTTTAATATTAGTAATATTATTGTTATTAATTGTTTTTTATTTATAAAAAACAATTTTTTACGCCTTTATTATTTGTTGGTAACAATAATAAAGAGCTTTATAATATATTAATTATTTTATATTAATATATTATTTATAATATTATATTTTTATATAATATTAATTATATTATTATATTTATTTAATAATATAATAATTTTACGCCATAATAATAATATTTCTTTATTATTATTATTATTTTAATCTTATTTATTCATTTTATAAGGACATTCAGAGTACAATAAGTAATAAATTAGTAATTTTTACTTATTGTTTCATAGTCAAACCTTACAGTTTTGCATAATTCAAAATTTCTTTTTTAAGATAATTGTGGCCTATTTGGGTATGTAAAATATACCTCAAGGCTCACATTCCCTCCCACCAAAAATAAAATTGTACTACAATTTTATTAGTGATAAAAGAATAAGGCCCCAAAGGGGGTTAATGTCCACTGTCCAACCTCTTCACATTACTCATATCAAGTAATTTAAAGCACATTTATAGACATATTCAGGCTTGTGGCCTTCTTTCATGTCTAAATCTTCTTAAGAGTTTATCTGAGTCAGGTATTTCTGATTCTGCCATCCATTCATCTTCATGTGCCGGATTTCTATATCTGACAAGATATTCTCTTTGATTTTTACCCCTAAGTCTCCTTTCTTTAATGACTTTCTTTATCTTTCTGTCTTCATTTTGTTCCACAGGGGGCACAGTCAAAGGAGTTGGGTTTCTTAAAGGAAACAATTCTTTGTCAGCTGGTTGATAAGGCTTTATCAAGCTGACTGGAAATGTGGGGTGTTTATTTTCCAATTCACCACTCAATTCCACTTGAACTGCATTGGTTCCATGTAAAGCAACAATAACAAAAGGTCCTACATAAGAATCTTTAAGTTTCTTTGGGCCTTTGATATTATTAAAATTCAAGGTTGAAACTAGAACTAAGTCCCCTACTTTGAAGTCTGGTACTTTATGACTCTTGTCCCACTTCTGTTTTGCATAATCAAAAGCATCATCCATACTTTGTTTTGCATGGTGTTTCACTTTATCAAGCATTATCTTGAAGCTGGAAGCTGTAGGATGAATGTCAATCAAGTCTTTCCTCAGTATGTCTGCTGGGAGTCTTGGATTCCATCCTTTCTCTAACATAGCAGGAGTTTTTCCTGTGGAAGAATGGACTGATGTCTTGTATTCCAATTCTAATGCAGGTATCAGAGTGCACCAGTCATGGGTAAAGCCATCTGAGTCTTTGAATTCTAATCCATAAGCACAGAATCTCCTGATCATGTCTTCTAAAGTCTGAATCATCCTCTCTGCTAGCCCATCTGTTTGAGGGTGATATGCTGTAGAGAATGATAACTTAGTCCCAAACAATCTATGAAGATTGGTCCAAAGTGCAGATGTGAACTTGGGATCTCTGTCACTTATGATATTCTTAAATAATCCTGTATGAGAAATAACTCTACTCCATAGAAGAAGAGCTGTATCGATAGCAGTGTCATCTTTATGACATGGTAAGAATATGGGAGTTTTGCTATATCTGTCTACAATGACTAAGCAAGCATTATAACTTCTGTCACCACTTGGAGGAAGTGCTGTGACCCAATCCATGTGAACAACTTCCCAAGGGGATTTTGGTTCTTGAATATGGATCATCAATCCAAATTTCTTGCCTGTACTCCTGTTTGCTTTTTGGCATCTGTCACAGGTATGGCAATACTCAATGGTTTCTTTTCTCCAAGATGGCCACCATGCACAGTTCTTCACTTTTTCAAGTGTTCTGTCTTTTGATAGGTGTCCGGAGTAAATGCTATCATGGCATTCATGAAGAATGGTATTTATAAGCAGTCTACTACACAATGTCATCACACAAGAATGTTTTGTTATATGGTAAATAATCCCATCAAACAAGTGAAATCTTCCTTCAGAATAGGAATTTTTCCAAACTTTATCTAGTGCATTAACCAAAGATGTGTCTTTGCAGTCTTTATCCAATAAAGAAGTCAAGATATGGCAATTCTTGTCTTGTTTATAAGACTCTCTGACCTCTTCAAAGAATTCAGTCCCAATATCAGTTATTGTGAGCCTTAGAGGTAATTTCATATACCCAAAAGACCACAAATATAAAAAATAACATATTAATATAAATAAAATAAATTTATTTATATTATTAAAATAAAAATAAAAAATATAAATATAAAATTATATTAAAAATAAAAAAATTAATTATAATTTAAAAATAAAATTACTTTAAATTTTGTAAATATAAAATTACATTTATACTTGAAAAATTTAAGTAAAAATGAAATTTTAACAAAATTGTGAAAAAATAAATAAATTTGGAAAAAAGTTAAATAAAATTTATTATAACTTTTTATCCAATAAATAAACATATAAATTTTATTTCACCATTGGATTCCTCATAAAAAATCAGGTGGGGTCACCTCTGAGTGAAATTTTTGTAACTCAACTCTAAATAAGCTTAAATTAAGTTTTTAGTATTTTCAATACAAAAGTTGAAAATCCTCAAAACCTTAATTTAATTCACACCACATGTGGTGTTAACCATCAATTTTTGTGTTAAAATTGAGGTGTTGTGTTTAGTTTAGAAGTTATGAGGAATTAAAGTATTTTCAATTGAATTCAATTGAAATGTCAAAATGTGCGCGTGTATTACATAAGTGAACTTTGATTTACATATGAGGTGTCAATTATTACTGTATTGTACTGTACAATTGAATTGAATTACATGTGTAAATTATAAGTATAATACATGATGAGGAATTAAAGGAAAAATAAATTGGAAAGATTAAATTTGGGGGGGAAAAGGAACTCCAGCTCTAAGGGGGAGCTAGACCCCCAAAATCCTTGCTGACAGGCGTGGGATGTCAAAATTCACGCAAAAGTTCATCACTTTTGGCCTGGAATTGAGTTACAGGGTCTGTGGACTCAATTGATGATGAGGTTTTGATACCAACTGGGGTAGTTTTAGCTGTTGCCAAGAAGGTAAAACTACCCTTAAGATAAAACAATCATAATAAAAACAGTTTTAACTGGTTTCTACGCCTCTGACACACATTCTGACGTGTTTTGAAGGCTCTAGGCCTGGTATTGCTATAGTAATGGCTGATTTAAGGGTCTAAAATGGCTAAAAATGGCTAAAAATGGCTTAAACCAGCCCTTTTTGGTCTAAACCAGGGTTCAATGATGCCATAATTGGCTTTTCTGTTGTCAGACTGTTTTTCACGACTGACAAGAGTAAATTTTACTTTTGGAGTAAGAGAATTGATGGCTATAAAAGAATGTCTTCTTTGCCCCACTTTTCTCTTCATGTTAGAATCTTTTCCTTTTATTAATTAGTTTAAAACTGTTAAACCAATCAATCAAAGATTCCAACCACCAATTTTTAATCATTTTAATCCTTTTAACCACGTGAAAAAATCATTATAATCATTGTTTGTAACTCTTATAATCATTTTTACCCCTGAACCACCCCAAAAGTGAATTAAAGCATCTTTCATCACTGTTAACTTTGTCACTTTGTTTCCAAATTCACTCTGGTCACTTTTGGGCGTGTTTTCTCTTTAATATTCTTTTTAAAGACTTTGTTCTTTAATTAATTGCTTGCAGTTCTTTGCTCAATTAATTCCAATTGAAATTGCTCTTGAAGAAATTTCTTTTGTAGCCTTAAAATATCTCTTGTAGAGTATTTTTTGGATAAATTTTTATTGTTGGTAAAACAATAAATTTTTATAATATTATTGTTTTATACTAATAAAGTTATAAACAATAAAATTGGCGTGTTTCCACTTAAAAATAATATTTCATACTATTTTTAATTGATTTTTACCTTATACAAATTTTGAGGACAGGAAAAGTACTTGATTTTTAATCAAAGTTTCATATCCACACCTTACATTTGGGGGCCCAGCCGTGATATTTTACCTGTGACATATTTTTTTTACTCTTTTTAAATCTTTTTTCTTATATTGAAAAATTTAAAAACATATAAAAAATACTTATAATCCAAAAAAATCCTTAAAAAATAATTTTTTTCATATTATAAGTGAGGCTTATATTTTTATTTCTTTTTTGAAATAACCTTTTTTTTTACTTAATTAATTGGCTTTTTCATTAATTTTAGTGTCTGACAACGTGGTAAGACAAGAAAACATTGAAACAGCCTCAACAGTAACCAGCATTATCCCTGCCAGTACTGTTAATTCTGATCATAATAGTACTGTTATTGTGACTCAAAATAATCAACCTGAACCAATATCTTCTGAATTAATTAACTTGGATATAAGTAATACACTTCAGAAAGCCAAAAATTTGGCCAATAGTAAGTTTTTGACTTAAAAATACTATTTTAAGCCTTTTTTAACCATAATTATGCCTTCAACCAGGTCAGGAGCCAGCTACAACCCCTCAAGCAGCTCCCAAAAAGGTAATAGACGTGATTATGGCAGAGGCCAACCAGGTACAGAAGGAAAAGGGTCAGTTGATGACTTCCAAACAACTAAAATGGGTCATTCTGAAGCTGATAATACCATTTTACCTTCAAAAAGAGCTGACACCGCCACAACAAGCCTCTGTGGACATATACAAAGCCAGCCACAGTGCATACAACAATGCACTTCAATTCAAGGAGTACCAGATCCTTGCAGACCTGTGGAAGAATTGCATGAATTCTTACCTGACAGTAAGAAAATTCTTGGGCCATCCCAACACTTGCAAATTGCTCAATGGATGGCATCCATTGATGGAGAAGAAAAACATGATGCTTTTGACACTAGAATGGAGGAAAAACAACCCTCCACCACCCAAACCAGTGCCAAAAACAGCCCCAGTGGCCAGCAGCAGCAATTCCAACGTGAAAAAGCAGCCACAAACTCCAAACAAGGGCAAAGGGAAGGCACCAGCCCCAAAACCTTACAGCCAGGGCTACAGAATCCCAAAGATTCAGCAGGATGCCATGGAAAATGTATTTCAGATGGCCAGAACCATGATGGAATTACAGAAGAAGGAGGAAGCCAGATTAAGGTTCCAGAAATGATTTCTGACATATTTGATTCCATCCCAGAGTTGTATAATGCTATAAATGACGTGAAAAAACATCTTTCTGATAAAAATGACACCATTTGTAACAACATTAAAACAAACAACCTGAGTCTGTGCCAAATTAATGAAACACTTATGTGTTTTGAAAAAGTTTTAAGAACAATTAAAAATTCTAATAATGACAATTCTTCTAACATTAAAATAAATGAACAATCTGCCATTATTAAAGAATTAACAGATAAATATTCTAAATTCAATATTGATGACATGATTGAAACAAGAATTAAACAAGCCATAAATATTATCAAAACAGATAACAAGAAAGTCCTTGATGACATTTCAAATTCATTTACTGAAGTAAAGACATATACCATTGCCTTGAAAAAGTGTTTTGATGCTTCACAAGAAGAAGTATCAAAATTATCAATGAAATTGAATCAAGTCACTGCTGATAATACAAGACAGACAGAGTTATGGCAAGAACTGACACATAAGGAAGACATGTATAAAATTGAAGTAATAAATTTAATACAAAGCTTCCAACATGAATACAGAAATTCCCAAAGGTGTAGCAACAGTAAAATGAATGACATTGAACAAATACTGAACACCTTACCAAGAATGTCTACACCTCTAAATCAAAATGAGGGCACAAGAATTCCAAATCCACAAGTATTGGATCCTGATAATTCACAATTAAAAAATGAATTATCCACTTCTTTTCATAACTTGGAACCATCAATGGGCCAAGCACTCTTGAAAGAAGTTCCAAAACTTAAAGAATGGCCTCACTTCAGTGGTGAAGGAGAGTATGACCATATGGAATTCATTAGAGGTATTGACATGATCAAAGAGGATTTTGAATTACCAGACAGATTGGTAACAGCCAGGTTTAACACCTTGTTTACCAGATCAGCTCACAGATGGTACATCAAAATAAGACAAGCACATGGGCACCAGAGTTGGACTTGGTGGAAAACCCAAATCATCAACAAATGGGCAAATGATGCTTGGAGGTTTAAAGTTGAAACAGCCTTTGAATCTGCCAAATTTAATGCTGATAAAGACAAAGCTTTACCATGGTTTTGCCAACAAAAGGACAGATTAACAGCATTATATCCTGACATGTCAGAATTTATGATCCATAGAAAAATTCTGAGACAATGTGGAGGTGACTTAGAGCATGCTGTCAAAAGCAGGACTACTGAACAATCTTCAGCAGAAGATATTATCAATATACTAGAAGAAGTAACCACCAGAACCAAAATTGGTTCTAGTAGGGTGAATCTCAAAACAAGATTTAATACACCTTGGAAAGATTCTGTGGACAAAAACCCCAAAGAAAATTCTGGTAATATTAAATATAAATCTGCAGATACAGTCAGAAAATGCCATATTTGCCAAAGCAACACCCATTTAGCCAATACATGTCCAAAGAGGGGGAAAATCAATGAAATTGACATTGAAAAGGAACCAGATGTTGAAAAAGAAGACATAATTGAAGACAATTCAGATGATAAGTCATCCATATTTTCTGAATCTTCAAAAGATATAGAAAATATCAATGCCACTTTTGACATCATGGAATCTTATTCCCACTTACCACAATTGAGCAATGGTCAAGTTGATTTATCAAAAGTTCAAGATGCACAACTTATGAAGACAAAACCAAACAGAGGAAAAGGTTATACAGCTGGTAACTCCTGTATAACAGAAGTGGTGATTGACAACAAGCCCACCAAGCTTTTGCTTGACCCAGGAGCCTTCTGCTCTTGTGTTGGAAAATCTTTTCTTAAGACTTGTGTACCAAATTTTGAAGACCAATTGTTACCAATTGATGGTATAAAATTCAACAGTGCAAGTAACCCAATGAAAGCATTAGGAATCTTTGAGACCAATGTCATATTCCCACACATAAATGGGAATTTAAGGATCACAGTTGAATTTGTTGTTATGGAAAATTGCTCTAGTACCCATTTTATATTGGGAAATGACTATTTAATCATGTATGGGATAGATTTACATAATAACAAAGACAGATACTTTACAATTGGAGACAATAAGCGCCAGAAATTTGCCTTTTTACCCTTTAAAAGACAAATTACAGTAAACAAAGTATCACCAGTCAACTTAGAGTTAGAGAAATTCAAGTCTGAACAGTTAAATGAGGCTGAAATAAGCCTTCATCTGACTGATAAGCAAGAAAATGAACTTTCTTCCCTTTTGTATGACCACAGAGGAGCATTTGCTACAGACAAAGAACCCCTGGGAGCAATTATTGGTCATGAAGTTGACATCATTCTTAACATTGAGAGACCTTATCCACCACTCTTAAGAAGACCTGCTTATCCAGCAAGTCCAAAATCAAGAGAAGCTCTAGAAATTCATATCAAAGAACTTCTAGACCTTGGTGTAATAAGAAAAGTAGGCCACAATGAGGAAGTAGAAATAACTACACCAGTCATAGTGGCGTGGCATAATGGAAAATCCAGAATGGTTGGGGACTTTAGAGCTCTGAACACTTACACTGTTCCAGACAGATACCCAATACCAAAAATCCAAATTGCCCTTACTCAAATATCTCAAGCAGTGTATATAACCACTATGGATGCCCTTAAAGGATTCCATCAAAATGTAGTAACACCAAGAGCAAGAAAATATTTGAGAATTATTGTTCATTGTGGAGTGTATGAATACTTAAGGATGCCCTTTGGTATCAAAAATGCACCTTCACACTTCCAAAGAATGATGAATGAAATCTTCCCTGAAGAACTCTCAGAGGGATTGTTAATCATTTACATTGA
Source organism: Austropuccinia psidii (assembly GCA_023105745.1). Classification (NCBI taxonomy): domain Eukaryota; kingdom Fungi; phylum Basidiomycota; class Pucciniomycetes; order Pucciniales; family Sphaerophragmiaceae; genus Austropuccinia; species Austropuccinia psidii. The sequence continues at coordinate 29,993,038 of JALGQZ010000004.1, read as the reverse complement.
TGACATTATTATCTGTTCAAAGACTTGGGAGGAGCACATGTACAGATTATCAAGAGTTTTGACAAAAATCCAATCAGTAAACATGAAAATCTCCTTGAAGAAATGTCATTTTGGATTTAAAGAACTTAAGGCACTAGGACATGTTGTATCTGGTTTGTCCCTTGGAATTGATAAAAACAAAGTTGCAGCAGTATTGTTAAAACCCATGCCTCAGAATAAGAAGGAAATTCAGTCATTCTTAGGTTTTGCAGGATATTACAGGCAACACATTAAAGACTTTGCATCCATAGCAAGACCACTTTATAAGTTGTGTGACAAAGACACAGTATTTGAGATGACTGTTGACAGAGTCAAAGCTTTTGAGTCTCTAAGAGAAGCATTGACCACTGCTCCACTCTTACTGATGCCAGACTTTAAATTGCCTTTCAAACTGTATATTGATGCATCAGGGGATGGACTAGGTGCTGCACTTCACCAAGTTCAGATCATAAATGACAAACCTGTAGAAGGACCAATATGTTTCATATCCAGGCAAATCAAACCAACTGAAGCCAGATATGGAGCAAGTCAAATGGAATGTCTATGCCTTGTCTGGGCCTTAGAGAAATTGAACTATTTCTTAGAGGGATGTGTTTTTGAAGTAATAACAGATTGTACAGCTGTGAAATCACTTTTGAACATGAAAACACCTAACAGACACATGCTCAGATGGCAAATAGCCATACAAGAATACAGAGGCAATATGACTATTGTTCATAAGGATGGGAATATTCATAAGAATGCAGATGGACTAAGCAGATGGCCATTACCAAATAACATTGATAATCCTGCTTATGTTCCAGAAGAAGCTTCACCACAAATTCCAATAGAAGGAATAAGTGTTACAGACTTGAACACCACCTTCTTTGAAGAAGTCAGAAATACTTACACTCAAGATAAGAATTGTAGCATCTTATGCCAATTACTTAACAAAGACTGTAAAGACAACTCTCTAATACATGCCTTGGATGAAGTATGGAGAAAATCTTATAATGAAGGAAGATTTCACCTACTGGATGGTATAATTTACCACAGAACCAAGCACACATGTGTCATGACAGTTGTAGACAGGTCATTAATCAATCTTGTACTTAAAGAATGCCATGATAGTCCCTTTTCAGGACATCTTTCTGAAGACAGAACAAGAGAGAAAGTGAAGACCTGCATATGGTGGCCAATGTGGCAAAAAGATGTTGCAGAATATTGCAAAACCTGTGACAGATGCCAAAAGGCAAATAAATCCACTGGCAAAAGACTTGGAAATATGATGAAAATCCAAGAACCAAACAGACCTTGGGAAATTGTCCATATGGATTGGGTAACTGGCCTACCACCAGGAGGTGACAGGAGCTATAATGCTTGCCTAGTAATTGTGGACAGATTCAGTAAAACTCCAATCTTTTTACCATGTCACAAAGATGATACAGCCATGGATACAGCTCTTCTGATATGGAATAGAGTAGTGTCATGGACTGGGATATTTACAAATATCATCAGTGATAGAGATCCCAAATTCACTTCAGCTCTATGGACAAATCTTCACCAATTATTTGGCACAAAACTGTCTTTCTCTACAGCCTACCACCCACAAACTGATGGTCTGGCTGAAAGAATGATCCAAACCTTAGAGGACATGGTAAGAAGATTTTGTGCATATGGCCTTGAATTCAAAGATTGTGATGGATTTACCCATGATTGGTGTACTCTGTTACCAGCACTGGAATTAGCATATAAAACATCAATCCATTCCAGTACCAATCAGACTCCTGCTATTCTAGAAAAAGGATGGAACCCCAAGTTACCCCAAGATTCCTTGAGGAAAGACTTAATTGAAATACATCCCACAGCTGCTAGCTTCAAAGGAATGCTAGACAAAGCTAGAAAGCATGCAGTGAGATGCATGGAGGACTCTTTTGCATATGCTAAAGACAAATGGGATAAATCTCATGCAACTCCAGATTTCAAAGTGGGGGACCTAGTTCTTGTATCCACCACTAACTTCAATAACATCAAAGGATGTAAAAAGTTGAAAGACTCCTTTGCAGGACCTTTTGTGATTAAGGCCCTCCATGGAGAAAATGCTGTTGAAGTAGAGTTATCTGAAGAACTTAGCAATAAGCACCCTACATTTCCAGTAAGCTTGATAAAGCCATACAAATCTAGTGATGCTGAGAAATTTCCCTTGAGGAATAAGATTCCCCAAGTTATACCTCCTATTGAGACATCTGGTACTAAGAAAATAACCAAAGTTCTTAAAGAAAGGAAATTAAGAACCAAGAAAGTAAGGGAATACCTTGTTAGGTACAGTGACCCAACTTGTGAAGATGAATGGTTAGAAGAGAAAGATATACCAGAAGCCACCAAACTCCTGAGGAGATTCAGACACACTAGAAACACCAATATTACAAAGTAATATTCTTTTTTAGGGGGAGGGAATGTGAGCCTTAGAGGTAATTTCATATACCCAAAAGACCACAAATATAAAAAATAACATATTAATATAAATAAAATAAATTTATTTATATTATTAAAATAAAAATAAAAAATATAAATATAAAATTATATTAAAAATAAAAAAATTAATTATAATTTAAAAATAAAATTACTTTAAATTTTGTAAATATAAAATTACATTTATACTTGAAAAATTTAAGTAAAAATGAAATTTTAACAAAATTGTGAAAAAATAAATAAATTTGGAAAAAAGTTAAATAAAATTTATTATAACTTTTTATCCAATAAATAAACATATAAATTTTATTTCACCATTGGATTCCTCATAAAAAATCAGGTGGGGTCACCTCTGAGTGAAATTTTTGTAACTCAACTCTAAATAAGCTTAAATTAAGTTTTTAGTATTTTCAATACAAAAGTTGAAAATCCTCAAAACCTTAATTTAATTCACACCACATGTGGTGTTAACCATCAATTTTTGTGTTAAAATTGAGGTGTTGTGTTTAGTTTAGAAGTTATGAGGAATTAAAGTATTTTCAATTGAATTCAATTGAAATGTCAAAATGTGCGCGTGTATTACATAAGTGAACTTTGATTTACATATGAGGTGTCAATTATTACTGTATTGTACTGTACAATTGAATTGAATTACATGTGTAAATTATAAGTATAATACATGATGAGGAATTAAAGGAAAAATAAATTGGAAAGATTAAATTTGGGGGGGAAAAGGAACTCCAGCTCTAAGGGGGAGCTAGACCCCCAAAATCCTTGCTGACAGGCGTGGGATGTCAAAATTCACGCAAAAGTTCATCACTTTTGGCCTGGAATTGAGTTACAGGGTCTGTGGACTCAATTGATGATGAGGTTTTGATACCAACTGGGGTAGTTTTAGCTGTTTCCAAGAAGGTAAAACTACCCTTAAGATAAAACAATCATAATAAAAACAGTTTTAACTGGTTTCTACGCCTCTGACACACATTCTGACGTGTTTTGAAGGCTCTAGGCCTGGTATTGCTATAGTAATGGCTGATTTAAGGGTCTAAAATGGCTAAAAATGGCTAAAAATGGCTTAAACCAGCCCTTTTTGGTCTAAACCAGGGTTCAATGATGCCATAATTGGCTTTTCTGTTGTCAGACTGTTTTTCACGACTGACAAGAGTAAATTTTACTTTTGGAGTAAGAGAATTGATGGCTATAAAAGAATGTCTTCTTTGCCCCACTTTTCTCTTCATGTTAGAATCTTTTCCTTTTATTAATTAGTTTAAAACTGTTAAACCAATCAATCAAAGATTCCAACCACCAATTTTTAATCATTTTAATCCTTTTAACCACGTGAAAAAATCATTATAATCATTGTTTGTAACTCTTATAATCATTTTTACCCCTGAACCACCCCAAAAGTGAATTAAAGCATCTTTCATCACTGTTAACTTTGTCACTTTGTTTCCAAATTCACTCTGGTCACTTTTGGGCGTGTTTTCTCTTTAATATTCTTTTTAAAGACTTTGTTCTTTAATTAATTGCTTGCAGTTCTTTGCTCAATTAATTCCAATTGAAATTGCTCTTGAAGAAATTTCTTTTGTAGCCTTAAAATATCTCTTGTAGAGTATTTTTTGGATAAATTTTTATTGTTGGTAAAACAATAAATTTTTATAATATTATTGTTTTATACTAATAAAGTTATAAACAATAAAATTGGCGTGTTTTCTCTTAAAAATAATATTTCATACTATTTTTAATTGATTTTTACCTTATACAAATTTTGAGGACAGGAAAAGTACTTGATTTTTAATCAAAGTTTCATATCCACACCTTACAGTTATGTTAATTCCTTCAATTGGAATCTGTGGTTCAGCTTCCAAAGGTACATAAGCTGGGTTATCAGGAGTGTTGGCTAAAGCCCATCTACTAAGTCCATCAGCATTTTTGTGAATGTTTCCTGCTTTATGAACTATAGTCATGTTTCCTCTATATTCTTGAATGGCTATTTGCCATCTCAACATATGTCTGTTGGGAGTTTTCATGTTAAGAAGTGATTTTACAGCATTACAGTCAGTTATCACTTCAAAAACACTGCCATCAAGGTAATAGTGTAATTTCTCAAGTGCCCATACCAAACATAAGCACTCCATTTGGCTTGCACCATATCTGGCTTCTGTTGGTTTGATTTGTCTTGAGATATAACAAACTGGTCCTTCTGTAGGTTTGTCATCAATAATTTGGACTTGGTGTAGGGCTGCCCCTAATCCATCTCCACATGCATCAATGTACAATTTAAAAGGAATATTCCAGTCAGGCATGAGGAGTAAAGGTGCTTCTTTAAGGGCTTTTTTTATCTTCTCATAAGCTTTAATTCTTTCCTGTGTCATCTCAAATACAGTCTATTGATCACAGATTCTATAGAGTGACTTGGTTAGAATTGCAAAATCTTTCAAGTGTTGCCTATAGTAACTAGCAAATCCAAGAAAAGACATCATTTCTTTTTTATTCTGGAGTATTGGTTTAAGTAACACTGCTGCTACTTTATTCTTGTCAATACCCAAGCTCAAACCAGAAACAACATGTCCTAATGCTTTGAGTTCTTCAAAACCAAAATTGCATTTCTTAAGTGAAATTTTCATGTTCACTTCTGCAACTTTATGAATTACTCTGGAAAGTCTTTCAAGGTGCAAAGACCATGAATCAGAACATATAATAATATCATCAATATAAATGATAAGCCATCCTTCAGACAATTCTGTGGGGAAGATGGTATTCATCATTCTTTGATAATGAGATGGAGCATTTTTAATGCCAAATGGAATTCTAAGATACTCATAAATACCACAGTGAGTAATAATTCTAAGTAATTTCCTAGCTTTAGGCGTCAAAACATTTTGATGGAAGCCTTTTAATGCATCCATTGATGTTATATACTTGGCTTTAGACAATTGATTCAAGGTTTCTTGGATTCTAGGGATTGGATACCTATCTGGAACTGTGTAGGTATTCAAAGCTCTAAAATCTCCAACCATTCTTGACTTATCATTATGCCATGCAATAATAACAGGTGTTGTCACTTCAACTTCCTCATTATGGCCTACTTTCCTTAGCACACCAAGTTGGATCAACTCTTGGATATGTTTTTCCAAGGCCTCTCTAGCTCTGGGACTGGCTGGATAAGCTGGTCTTCTAAGTACTGGAGGATATGGTCTATCAATATTAAGAGTAATATCAATTTCATGTCCCCTTATAGCGCCTAATGGTTCATTATCAGATGCAAATGCATTATTGTATGTATATAATACATCAAGAAGTTCATTCCTCATCTTTGGTGACAATGATGGATTAATTTGTGCTTCAACAAGTTGTTTAGACACAAATTCATCTTTGTAAGTATCTTTGACAGAAGATACTACAGATATCTGTTTTGGCATATTGGAGAAAGCAAATTTTTGCCTTTTGTTATCTCCAATTGTGAAATATCTGTCTTTATGGTTATTTATATCAATACCATAAATATTCAAGTAATCATTTCCAAGAATGATGTGCTGAGATGTACAATTATCCATTACTAAAATCTCAGTTTTCATTCTTACACTTCCTGCTGGATGTGGGAATACAATACTAGTGTCCAATATGCCCAAGGGGTACATATTGTTACTGGCACTACTGAATTGTACACCTTCTATTGGTAATAGATGGTTTTTCCATTCAGGAAGTATAATTTGGAGATAATCTTTGCCAACACAAGTGCAAAATGCCCCTGTATCCAAATTTACTTTGGCTTCAATATCACTCATCAGAACTGATGTGATACAGGATGCTCCAGCAGTATAACCCTTTCCTCTAGCAGGTTTTGTTTTACACATTCTGGAATCTTGGATATTGATCAGGTTGCAGCAATCCTCACTGTACTGTGGCAAGTGCGTATGGACTTCTGTGACCTCAAAGAAAGCTGAAATGTTTTCAATGGGATAGTCCTCTACTGGTGTATCTTCAGAGACTGCAGAATCTTGATCAGACTCTTCTTTCTCTTCAGTACACTGAATTTCTTCAATGATTTGAACTTCATTGATCTTTGCCTTCTTAGGGCAAGTGTTGGCTAAATGTGAAGTACTTCCACATTTATGACACTTCAAGACAGGTCTCTCTGGTCTTCTTTCCTCTCTAGGAATTTTTGAGACTATTTTGGACTCTATTGGGTTTTTAACCCAAGTTTTACCAATTCTTGTTCTGGTAATGATATCTTCCATAGCATTAATGTAGTCCTCTGTTGAACAGGGTTCCACACATCTGCTTTTGATAGCATGTTCCAGTTCTCCTCCACACTTTCTTAATATTTTCATATTAATCATAGTGTCAGACATATCTGGGTGTAAAGCAGATAATCTGTCTTTCTGTTTGAAGAACAAAGTAAGTGGTTTGTCTTTTTCTGATTTAAAAATGGCACTTTCAAAAGCATTCTCCATTTTAAACCTCCAAGAATTATTGGCCCATTTGGTAATCACTTCAGATTTACACCAAGACCAGTCATGTCTTCCATGATCCATTCTCATCTTGTAATACCATTTCTTTGCAGTCTTGGTAAACAAACAATGTAATTTTCCTACTATGATTTCATCAGGTATATTAAAGTCTTCTTGCAACATATCAATAGTCCTGATGAATTCAATATGGTTGTATTCTCCTTCACCAGAGAATGTTGGCCATTCTTCTAATTTGGGAATATCCTTTGCAGAAATAACATTTTCTCCTAAGAATGGAGTCAAACTTTCTTTGACAGAAAGTTTTTCTTCAGTCAAAGGTGTAGAATGTCTTGGCATATGTGGTTCATGATTCTTATGAATTTGCTCCACACTTGCAATTATTTCATTCTTCAATTTCTGCCTCTCACTGTCACTTTTTGCTAAATGTATAGCAAATTGATTGGTGTTATTAACTATTTGTAAGACATGGTCTTCAAGAGTTTTAAGTCTATCATTTACTTTAAAAATGGAAGGATCCTCTGTGTCATTATTTTGACATTGGTTCTCAATTCTATCACAAGCATTGCTAATTGACTCAAGGGTGACAGTTGTCAATTGATGCCATTCAGAATGTTGCTTGTCACTTTTCTTTAAATCATTGATGTCTAATGTAATTTGCTTTAACTTTGACTCAAGTTTGCCAATTTCTACACTAATACTTCTATGTACATCATTTATTTGCGTGGAAAAGTCCTGTTCATCCTTTCCTGCTCCTTGGCTGTGAATTCCATAAGAGTTCTGGCCATATTGAAGACACTGTCCACGGCTGAAGGCTCCAATCTGGGGATCCTGTACCCTTGTGGGTAAGGTCTGTGCCAATTGGCTTTGCCTTTGCCCTTGCCTTGATGGTTCTTGGGACCTCTCTGTTTCTTTTGAGGTCCTTTGGGCTTGTCCTTGGATGCTTCTGGAGCTGGTTTGGAGCTGGTAGATGCCACTGGTGCCTCTGTCTCCAAAGTTGGAGTCATTTCCAACTCTTTCTTCTGGTCTATGGATAAAAGACTCTGGTTCTTCAACCAATTCTTTATCTTTTTGACCTTGTCTTTGCAAGACAGGGGGCTCCAACCTCCTAAGAGTTCTATGGTCTTCTCCTGACCCAGAAAGCTCTTGATGTGTAAGTAGGAGTTCATGGCCCCCTGCCAAAGGCTTGGGCAGATTTCCCACTCCTCTTCTTTGGCTGCTCTGAACCAATTTTTGCACTGGCTCTGATATATTTCTATTGCTGCCACTTGAAAATGGTTCAGCCCTGGAAATATTATCATAAATTAGTTCAGGCTCAGAATTTACGTCAAAATCTGTTGGTACAGACCTTGGGGAATGGGGGGCAACTCTGGCATCCTCCAGATGTGTCTTTCTTGTGGAAGATTTGGCACTTCTGGATTTGGTCTTGCCTCTTCCTTGTCCACATCCATCTGGCTGAACTGAATAGTTGCTTCCATTTCTGGTATGCACCATTTTCACGTCAATTTAAAGATAAAAGGTGAAAATATAAGATAAAATACACACCTTTTGGTGGTAATTTAGCTTTTTCTGAGTTGAATAAGGTGCCTCTTTTAGCAATCTGCACCTCAATACTGTCTTCAGATTCTGCTTCTGAAGATTCTGGACTAGTGATATATCTTTTACTGAGTCTGTTGCCAGCTGCACAGTATTTGATTAAAGACACTAAAAAAGAAATTATAAAAGAGAAAAAATTATTTTTTATACTTTTTAAAATATTTTTAAAGATTTTTTATAAGTTTTATATTTTTTAATATTAAAAAGGTTATTCTTTTTTAAAGAAAAAAAATTGAAATTTAAGATTTTGAATGAAAATTAATTCAGAGTAACTCAAAGAATAATTTTATAAGTTTTTGGATGTGAAAAAGCCACGTGTAAAAACAATATAAAATTAAACCAAATTCCTCAATGAAAAAGATTTTAAAACAATTTCAAAAATAAAAATATTTTAACTTCAAATTGAAAGAAAAAATTAATTAAATTAATATATTTTAGAGCTTAAAAATATATTAATTAAGGGTACAAGGTTCAAAAAACACGGCCAGGCCCCCAAATGTAAGATGTGATAGGTATGGTGGTTTTTTAGAACACAATAATGAAGTCTAGAATATGATTAAAGCCAATTCTATGGATAAAATCACGGCCAGGCCCCCAAATGTAAGATGTGACTATGAAACTGATGATAATATTACTATTAATCAACAGTACTATGTCTGTTCTTATGAAATATAATAATAAAAAATTATTATAACCACAATTACATAATTATAAAATTATTTCTTTCACGTGTTATACACTACTAGTGATTATAACAGTGAGCAGTAATTGTCTACAAGAATCAATTACAAGAAGAATTTAATAATAAAAACTTCTTTTATTAAAATAATAAAATTATTTTAATATATAATTATCTTTTGCAAGAATAATTATAAAGATAATTCTTGAAGAAAACTATTACTAGAGAAAAACTTTAAGAATTAAAGATAAATGACTCACTAATACTCCAAAGAACTTATTGATAGATATAAGTAGAGAAATTTGACGTAGAATTGTGGATTTTAGGGATCAAAAGGATTTATAACAGTATTACAACAATATATAGTTGGATTCTATGATTTCACGTCTTTCTGATTGATTCTGAAAGATTTAAAACACTTGAGAATAGCTGTAACTAATACTTACTTGTTGGTAATAATGATTTAATATAAGATGATGATGATACGGAAAAAACAGCAAGAAGAGGCTTCTTTTAAGTCAACAACAGCTCACAGAGGCGTGCCATGGAGCAAACTGAAAAACCAGTGAGTGAGAAAACAATAGACCTTTTTGGATTATTGATTGCATCATCTGTTGTCACGTAAGATTATCATAATTACTTAATTGATGCTTTTACGTGACTACCAACCCCAATATGGTTAAGAATAAAAGGAGTAACATCTGTAAATCTTCTTTTATTCTAAAATAATCATTGATTTCTCAAAGTTATCAATGTTATTGCCAATTTCATCACAGGTTGTAATTACTGTGAATTTTTGAAGATTCAGTGTTTCACGTAGAATGGTCAAAAATGGACTGTAAGTAAAACTTTTAATCTTACTAGTAAAACCATAATTCTTTTTGGTTGTACCATAGATAATACAGTTCTTCATTGGTCCTGAAAGTTTCAGGAAGATTCATTAAGAATTGTATTTTTTAATGAATTTTTGAAGTTTTTACCTCATTTCTACGTAGAATTGCAAATAGCAGTATTTTGCTGGTTGCTATGAGGTAAATCAATGAATATGTATCCCAAAAGGGTTTTAATTACTCTTTTAGGGTCTAGTCATGGAAAGTCATCAAGAATTGACGTGGTTACAGGAGTCTAAGTAGCTCATTACCTCCTTGGCACATCAAAATAGCAGGTTATTTGCTATTTTTCTTATGATTACAGTAGGTGTAACTTGGTAACCAATTTCCCAAAGAGTTTTAGTTTACCAATTGGGCCAAGATGAGCCATGGATCCATGCTCTGGAGCTATCCACGCCTCTGAGGCCTCAGAAGTTGGGTAACCTGGCTCTCTTTGATGTCTTTTGTCCCCCTTGCTTATTTTTTACGTCAAAATAGTAATTTAAGCTTAAAGTGAGATATCCACTATGGGTGTACCAAAAGTCCATGTAAGAATACCATTATATTAAGTGCTCAAAACATGCATAACACTATTCTTAGTGTATATGTAACATGGGATTTCTCACTTTCCCATTATTTTGGCTAAAAATCAAGAAAAACAAAAATTTTCACGGATCTTTTATGTGGTATTAATGATGTGGTTTTGAAGTATTTTCCATTTTACCACCTCAAATACTTAAATTGAGCTTATTCACTCTATGGAGCTACCCTAGGTGAATTTTTGTGTAGAATCCAAATCTGGTCTTAAATCCATGGATTTACTTACTCAATAAAAAGTTATTCATCTTTTCTGAAATTGAAAATGATGAATTTTGGATATATGCATGACTTATGAGTTTTGCATAATTCAAAATTTCTTTTTTAAGATAATTGTGGCATATTTGGGTATGTAAAATATACCTCAAGGCTCACAATTCTGATGATGAGATGGTAAAGAGGGAAATTTTTCTTCATCAAATATGACATGTTTTCTTACTATGATTTTCTGATTGTAAGTCCTGAGTATCCAATAACTGGATGCATCATTCTCATATTCCAGTAGAATTCCATCCCACACTCTTGATGCAAATTTGTTAGAAATGAGATTTTTTGGAATTTTTACCCAGGCTTGACATCCGAAGCATTCCAGTTTGTTTACTGGAGGTTTTGATTTGTACCAAATCTCATGTGGAGTTATGTGGTCTTCATGTTTGGGGATAATGTTGCAGAAGAATGTGGCTGTTGATATGGCTTCTGCCCAACATTTGAGAGGTAGTTTTGATAGTAATAAGATGCACCTTGCTTTTTCAAGTACAGATTGATTGCTTCTTTCTGAAAATAGGATATTTTGAGGAGTATAAGGTGGACTGATTGTATGATTGATCCCAGATTCAATAAAGTGATTCTTAAATGATTTTTTCATGAACTCTCCTCCCCCATCTGTTCTGATTTTCTTTATTTTAGTTTCTTGAAGATTTTGTGCTGAAAATTTAAAATTTAGGAAGTGATTGAAACAGTTGTTTTTATTCTTCAGGAACTTAGTAGTTATAAAGCCACTGAGTTGATCTACAATGATAAGGAAGTATTTTGCTCCTGCTAATGACGGAGTTTGAAAAGGACCACACAAATCTAGATGTATGGTTTCCAGCACATGATTAGCCTTTTTGAAAGAATGTTTAAAAGGAAGTTTAGAATTCTTACCTTTTATACATTTGTTATAGATATTACTAACTTCTGTTTTGTTGATTAAATCTTTCATGTCATATTTGTTTATGTGTCCTAGTTGTTTATGCCAGATATCACCCTTTTCTTTTTCATGAGTGTTAAGGCAGTGAGAATTGGTTAAGTTAAATTGAGTTTCTAGTACACTACTTGAAATAGCACAGATGAAAGGGGGATAAGTATAGTTATCTAGGTAAACTTTGAATTGTGATGCAGTTCTCTTGATTCACATTTCATTTTTTGCAATTTCTGAGAGTGCTAAGAGATTAGTTGTTAGCTCAGGGACATAGAGACTATTAGTTAATAGCCATAGATTTCCAATTCTGTCAACACCTTTGGCTAAACCTTGTCCTTTTGAGACTAGTGTAGAGTTATTGCATCCTGTAGCAACGTTTGTTTGAGCGTCTTGATGTGAGTTTTCAAAGAAATGTTTGTTATTAAACCTGTGGTTGGAGGCACCAATGTCTAATACTAGAGTGATAATTGAACTAGAATTTTTTGAATTTTTAGTAAACAGGGCACAAGCAATAGTGAAACTTGTCTTTTGTTCCTTATCCCTTCTTTTTCTTTCAAGTTTGAGTTTGGGATGCAGTTTCTAACACTTATCTGGACCATGTGTGGTGATGAGGGGATTATGTCTTCCATTACTACAGTAGTGGACAATGTTTGAATGGAAATTTTCTTTCTTCAAAGCTAATACTTTCGCTGAGTCTGTAGACAAGGCTTCTTCTTTGAGAGAGGCTTCATGTAGTACATTGAGAATGGCATCAGGATTTCCTTGATTGTCAGCCTTTGATGTGACCTTTTCTATTAGTGAGTGAAATACTTCAGGTAGTTTAGTAAGGTCAAAAAGCTAGAATTTCATCTTCTACTGCTATGCCAACCAAAGCTATGTCACTGAGACATTTTCAAGTATTTTCTATGATCTCTTTGAGGTTGTTCTCATAGATTAGCTTTTGAAATTTGCTCCACACTCTGGCTTTGCTATTGAAAGCTGAGGAAGCAAATTGTTTTTTGACTTTGCTCCATGATAGGTAGCAGTTCTGCATGATGTCTTCTGAGGTGACTAGAGCTGCAAACGTTCCTGAGTCCATGAAGTTGATAATTATTCCATATGCTTCAATTTTTGCATCTATTAGTTTTGCTTCTAGCACTGGTGTTCTTGTTTCACCATCTCCAGGGATGCATTCTTTGACACAATATTGATAAAGCCTTTGTTGTTTCAAGCAAATGATCATACTGAGTTTCCATTCTGAGTAGTTGTCATCAGTCAGAACTTGGATGATCTTTTGTCAGTCGTTATTTTGATTGATTTTATTCATATTTTAGACTTGTCTTTTAGTTTATGATTCTTGATTAGGCTGAGACTGTAAATCTATTAGTTTTTAAGACAAAAAAAATTACAATATAATATTTCGGCGTTATGTTTTTCTTTGTACATACATAAATGAAAGAAACGAAATCAGTAAGTACCTAAAAAACAAGGCCGTAACTCAACACTATAACATCAATTACTCTATTCGAGTAAATATAAGAGAAAGATTACAAGACGACAAAAAGAAATAGACCAGTCAGTGAGGAGGAAACATTCAAAATAAAATACATTTTTATTATCTTTATCTTATTTTATTTTTTTCCTATCAAATGTAGAAATAGAATAGAAGCAACATAAATACTAAAGAAGTCAGATGAGTAAGAGAGGATAAAGGAGCGCAAGTACTCATACACTAAGGGATGAGTTGATATTGCTGAGGAGGTTCTGTATACAACTGATCAGAGGTTAGGTTAAAACATAAATAAATAATAACAAAGTGTTTTTACATGACCTTTAACCATCTTAGGTCAGAACCAAAATATCCACTCCTACTCTCAAAAACCTTAATAGAGTTTTGTATAGCCTTGGATAACCAAAGTTGTTTCAACAAAGTCTTTTTACCCTTGAATAACCTAAAGAATACCTTACCCTCGTGGTTACGCTACATCCTTAACTTATAAAATACCTGCTGAAAAGTAGTTCATCTTCTCTTCAGTCCTCATCTATTTATTCTTTGTATCATCTCCTTAATATATCTTATCTTTCCTTATATACTCTTTTCTATCACTCTCATTTAATATATTCTTATCCTAAGTTGTTATGAGATTTATTCGTTCATCCTCATTTGTTTGTAAATAAGAAAAAGTCTCTTATACAAGGTACATTACATAGAAAGAATTTCTTTGCATACTTTAGCCACCATAACTGACTCCTAAACCTCCCTAGGTTGTTGGTTAAATTTCTGTGATTTCCTTCTTGCGTGTCATATTTACTGTATATTAACTTGCATTCCACCATTAGGTGTTGCCTTCTTTGTTCTCTCTTATTTATCTTTTATTGTCTCATTAATGAAATTACAACTGTTAGTTTGAAATATTCCACAAATTCTTTGTTGAAGAAGGATGATTATTATTAGTGAATACTATCTATCAAATAATGTGGGAGCAACACGGAAGGAGTTATTTTGTTGATTAAGGGCACATATGACAATTAAGATAATGGGTATATTAATTCCCGTTATTAAAATTTAAGATCATCATAAACAGTCAATGAAAGTTTGTATACTATCCTAAAGATTATCATTAAGAAAATTAAAGGATATATTTTATTTTTGATTATCTTGGGACTATTATTATTCTTTGTTTTTCATTTATTCACTATTTATAGACATAGTTGTTTCTCTTTATCATTAGAAGATTTTAGATAAGAAATTAGTTCTTTACATTTACTTATATTTCATTAGACTTAATATTACACTCCAAGCGTATACTTCAGGAGGAATAGAGGTAACTGATTAAACTTATTCTTGAGTGTTACTATTTCATCGACTAGTTATTTATATTTCTTGAAATATTTTAGATGTGTTGTTTACTTATACTGACTTAGATCAGTTAGATTTTTTGTATACCAGAGTACTTGTGTTACAAGGTATCTTTTCCTTTTTACTAAATCAAAGCGTAGTTTAAATCTTTTACTTATTGTTTTTTTCTTTATCAATATTATTAACTACTGGCTTTCAAGCTTATACTCATAGCAATTAAAAGGTTATTATATAACTTCTCTTTGCATGGTAGCGAGAGTTAGATGTTTAATTTACTAGAGTATTAATTAAATCCAGAGTTAAAATATTTTAGGGTTCCATCATGTCAAACATACAAATTAAAACCAATGATTTGTCAAGTGACAAAGAAACAATAAAAACCAAAATCATCAAGCTGACCCGTACAAACTAGTTTCAGTCGAGCTGTCAGCTTGAAAACTATTTCATTGGAAAAGGGATTGATGAAATTTTTGAGGAACCCTCTGAAGAAAAAAAGAAAACTTCCAAATCTCAAAAAAAGAATAGTTGTGCATTGGCATTACTATTGTCAAGTGTTAGTACAGAATTTGAAGGAATTTTATTAAATAATAAAACCTTGTTCTATGATTTCTGGAATGCCTTGGGAACAGCATGCAGAAAAAATCCTATAATTACATTGGGTAGAGCTCTACACCAATTGGTTAACCTACATTATGAACCAGAGTAGTCTTTAGAAAAACATATCAATCCTTTTCAGAAACTACACGCTAACTACAAATCATTGACAGCAATCTCAAATGCAGTAATGAATCTATCAGATGAAATTTCAGCTATCTTCTTCCTTTATAATTCTTATACTGACAAGGAATTGATTAGTTTATGTCGAAACTTATATGATTTGAGACCTTTTACTTTAAGTGCTGTAACAGATACAGTAGCCTTTGAATACTCTAGACGTAAATCAGACACAATAATTGTATTAGCCAATAAATATAGACAGAAACAATCTTCAAATCATTCCAACAATAATTAAAATCAATATGAGCAACATAGAAATCAATTTAAAGAAAAAAGGAAACCTTTTAAAAATGAAAATCAAACTAAAGATCACCCAAATAAGAGATTGGATTTTTTGGAAAAAAGGATTTCAAATCTTCAGTTAAAACTTACATCATCTTCATTAAATATAGCCTCTGATCAAATAGATGCTAAGACACAACCTTCTGATTCTGATGCCTTTATGTTATCAGAAATTTTCTCATTAGGAAAATAAAGCTCAAAAGGGGTTATTTATCTAGGGTAGCTGGTCAAACAGTAGTGAATGATTTATCTCTGTCAATTAATCCAATTATGGTAGATAAACAAATTAATACTTTTTCTAAACCAGTTAAAGTTACGCATGAAGGTACTTTAGTATTCAAAGGTGTTTGTTTATATCCAGTTTATTATGTACTAAAGGGTCCAGTGAACCTCCTCCCTATTTCTTAGTTATGTGATCATGGTTTAAAAATGATTACCAAGTCCAACATGTTTCTTATCAAACAAAAAGATAAGATTATACAAACATTTCATTTAGAGGGGAATTTATTTGTGATGAAGATGTCTAACTCAGATGTATACTCTGTTGTGCTTAAAAATCCAGCTTGGTGTTTAACACTAGGACATCAAAGTGATGCTAATCTATATCAACTTATTAAAATCCAGAACTTATCTGGAGAATATACTTGTTCAAAGGACTGTGAAGTATGTCAACATGCTAAAATAAAAAATTTTACACATTCAAAAACACTTCCAATGGCTAAGTCTCCTTTTTTTTAAAATTCATATGGACACCTTACATATTACTCCACCTAATCAAAAGGGATAACAATACATCTTGGTTTTGATCGATCACTTTAGCAGATTTAATTGAATATTTATGATGGAAAGAAAGAATGAATCTGAATCATATATTAAATCATTTCCTAATGAAATCAAAAATAAACTCAGCATTATCCCAGCTTTTCTTCATACTGATCAAGGTGGGGAATTTAGTTCAAAAAACTTCTTATCCGAACTTAAACATAAAGGTATTTGTTTAGAACAAGGACCTCCAAACTCTCCAGAGACAAATGGCATTGCCAAATGTTTCAATCAGACAATTCTTAGTAAAATAAGATGTTTATTAGGGCAATCAAACATACCAATGTCATACTGGTACAAAGCAGAAAATCACGCTTCTTTCCTATTAAATCACTTACCACACCAGTTTTTAAATATGAATACTCCAATGAATATGTTGGAGCTTAAGAACAGCAGTATCAAACCAAAATTCAGCATTGAAAAATTTATTGCCTTTGGAATGAAGGTATCAGTAAAGAAATTAATCAGTGGTGGTAAACTAGAAGAAGTTGGTGAATCTCTTAGAGCTCTTACTTTTGAAAAATATTCAGATGGTTTGAGCCTTATGGATACTTTCACTGAGAAAATTTGTATTTCACGTAATTTTTCTGTGTCATCAAATTGAATCAAATTAGTATTGAGAAAAGCAGAAATAATTTTGCCAAAAGAAAAAAGCAAAACACTAAAGTTATCATTACCAAAATACCCAGAAGAGAATGCTACAATCAAACCAAATGCACCTGAGAAACAAAGATTATTAAGAGAAGAAGTTGAGGATGAAGTTATTGTTCCAATGGTTGAACCAAGTAGTACTCAAGAAAAAGAGTTAAACAAGCGTTATGAATATTTAACCTCTTATGAAAAACCTTCTAAGAGTATTCCTAGCACAGTGGATAAACAAAACATAGTCAATGGAAAAAGAAATTGACAATTACCAGAGCAATTCTATCTTACTGATGTAGTTCCATATTCTGAGGCCATCTCCTGATCTTCTGGGAAGGCTCAATGAAAAAATTCTATGGATATCAAGTTTAACTCATTAATGAATCACAACACAGGCACCCTAGTTCCATATCCAAAACATAAAGAAAAAGTCATAGGTGGTATGTGGGTCCTCAATCATAAGCCGAATGAATATGGTGAAGTTTATTGTTTTAAGGAAAGATGGGTAGTGTTTGAAAATCATCAAGAACATTTATTACATTACTTTGACACATGGGAATCAGTCGGAAGGAATGAAACTTTTAAAAAAAATTTATCCCTGGCAGTTAATTTTCAACTTATCTCTTATCAATTTGATATATAAACTGCCTTCTTACACGGAGAAATGGATACTATCATTCATGTCAAGTATGTCACTAGTTACAAACAAGAAGGTAAAGAAAAATGGGTATGGTGACTTAAAAAATTGCTTTATGGAACAAGACAAGGACATTGTATGTGGAAAAACAAGCTAACTGAAGTAATTACTAACCTGGGTTTGAAAAGTTGAGAATCTGATGAGTCGTTATTCATATCAACGAATCACCTCCTAATGCTTCACATTAATGTCGATGATGGTTTTTCAATTAGTAAAAGCAAAACTGAAATACTCAAGTTCCTTACTAATTTAAATAAAAAATTAAAACTTAAATACAAGAAAAATCCCACTCAACATTTAGGTTATAATCTTATATGGAATAATGACAATGCTCTCATTAATCAATCAGATTTGAGGCAACAACTATTAGAGAGATGCAGCATGGAAAATAGTAAGGAAGTAAAAACTCCTTGTAATCCGAATCTACTCAATTAAATTGAAGTTCAAGAGGACATTATTGATATCAGTCATTTTCAGCAAATAATGTCAGCCTGTGACTCAAAACCAGAGCACAAGCATGACAGCCAAAACACCATAAACCAAGGGTATAGCCAAGATACCACCAAAACATGGAGCTGAGCCAAATAAGCTCAAAAGGTATCAAAAGAAAGAGGAAACTCACCTCTTTCTGAAAATATAAGTCCCATCACCATAGGACAAGAAATAACAAAGTTATTGCTGAGCATAAACCTTAATTTTCACCTCTCATCTAAAGTCTAGAAGGAGAGGCTTAACCCCATCAAATGGGTATTCAAAATGAAGCTCTAAGCCAGGGCTATCCAATGGTACCAGCCAAACTGAGCTAGCACCAATATTACTGGAGTTATGGTCAATTTCAGGCCAAATAAGGTGGAACAAAACATTCACCTCTCATCTAGCTTCTACAGTTTTAGTGTGGGATACCTGAAGTGGGGTATTTTTGGAAATAGCACAATCAGGGCTATCTGATGGTGTCATCGATTTCCCCATAGCTCAACTAGAACAAAAGGTATGGGGCAAACAAGCTCAATACAGCTTTTTGCCCAAAACACGCAAATGTACAAAAATCTTGTACATGGGATAGCTTGTCCATATTTAATGATACCCATATCAAATGAGGTACCATTGTGTAGAGCACATACAGGGCTACACACTGAACAAATTTTGAGGTTGATATCTCAAGAATTGACAAAGTTATGTCTGTTTTAAGGTCAAAATCCCACCTGCTGTCATATACAGCCTTACCATGGGATAATATCCCATAACCATGAATATGAGGTGTCAAATAGACAAAGAAGCATGTTTTTGCTTCAATACCTCATATGTCAGTCAATACTGGGGTCCCATACAGTTTCTGTACAGCATTCTACGCGTCATACACATCAGAATCAGGCTGTGAGGTCCCCAAATGAAAATTTTCACCCTGTATTGGTGAAAATTGCCCAGATGTGGTTTCAAAACCACATCTGAGCCCAATACAGGGCATACAGGCTGCTTGAAAACCACAAGTCAGTCCTAGAGAGTGAAAAATCTTCACTTCCTCTACGTGGAAAGGTCTAGCACCCTTTCCACCCCATTTCAGGATAAAAAGGAGGCTTTTCACAGCCAGAATTGTCTCCTCATCCTGCTCTTGAATAACCTACGTAGTAAACTGTCAAAAACAGCTTTACTGTTGGTTAATAATCAGGTATAATTATAAACTTAATTATTGTAGTCTTTTATTATTGTAACCCAACAGATAAAACTGCACCCAGGGCTTTCAACAGCGCTCACCACCACTATATCCCTTATAGTAAATCCCTTTTATTTTAAATTAAATCCATCTTTAACCCTTATAGATCATTTTTGGACTATTTTCCACGTGTCACAGTCATATTTTTAGTTGTAAATAGCTTTATTACCTCTTCAACATAGACTCATCCTGACATTTTGGGGGCCTGGCCGTGTTTTTAACTTATTTTGAACCTTTACAAGTAAGTTTTTTTCTCTTTTTATCATTTATTGACACCTGTTTTACCTTTTTTAGGCATCACTTTCTTTATAAATATATATTATATATATAGTTTTTTTTAATTTTTGAAATAAATACTCATATATTATAGAGTATCTGTCACGTGGCTAATAACCACAAGACTAGTATTTTGGCATGTTTTGTATATAAAAACACTTTAAGCCACTAATACAGTCTTAATTCTTAAGTGAATTAAGACAGCTCATACTGATAAACCAACAGTTGAGGCGTGTTTGGGCACATTGTTAACTCAATTACCCTGTAATACACCATCTTTGACAGATTATACTTGCTAAATACAAGTACTCTGTGGGATATTGGTATACAAACAGTATACCACATATCAGTAAGCTGTATTTTCGACCCGGAATTGTTAATTCAATTACATTGTCATTATACAAGGTCATATTGTAATAATATACAAGCCCAGAGGCCATTCTTAGATGTGCAAAACCAGCCTTTTAAGAAGTCTTAACTGACATAAGCCCTCTTTTTTCCTGTTTGATTCAGTGGAAGAAAATTTCATACCACTTGAGACCCAGTCACAGGCCAACATACCAGTGACACCCTCAGAACCAGAGGGCAGCAAGGGCAAGGGAAAAAGACTTAGTGAAGGCCTCATTACAGCCAAAAAGTGGACACCAATAGCCACTCAGAGGAGTAGAAAACCACGAAACTCTGCTTCAATACAAGGTAAACCAACCTTAACCACTTGTACAGGGAAGATTACAATTATTAACCCAGTTGTAACCTCCAAAGGCAAACTGCCCAAATCAGCAGATAACAAATTTGTACAAGGCACAGTCAAAGGTCAATACCCTAAGAACATGAAGTTTTTGACTGCTTGCAAACACTGATATGTCCCCTGCATACCTCAGAGACCTTGGCTTCCAAAGGAACCAGCCAGAGGACAGAGAAGGATTGTCCAGAACCAGAAAACCTGAAAGAAGACACCTTGGACACAGTGGTGGATGGCAAAACAATGAGGGAGATAATATCAACCTTGCCATTCACACTCCAATTCAACAGAAACCTCAAACCAGAGGACTGGAAAGATATGGATCAAGTTCTTCAGATCCACCAGCTCCTCAAAGATTTATTTCAATGGAGCATGGACAACAAGAGGTTCAACCTAGCAACTCACTGGGAAGAACTGGGATCAAGTTGCCAGAAGATCTGTCTCAAAGAGATAGACTTCAAAAACCTTATGGTAATCACCAAGGGTTGGAATCCTACCAGGCAGCACAGACTCCTGGAGGCAAGGGCACAGAGGATAAGGGAGAATGAAGCCACTATCCTAGCTATAGAAGAACAGTTAAACCAGACAGGGCCTACTCAGATTCCTTCAAGCTCACAAGGAGCAGGCCAAATCAGCTCTCCAGTGGCTTCACACCATTCAGAAACCAGCAGATCAGTGGCCAAGAGTCACCATTCTTCACAATTCCAGGAAGTTTCCAGGAGAAGACAGGGAAACAAGGGCAAGAGCAAAGCCTCCTTCAACCAGAGGAGGAAAGAGTCAGACCCCATGATCCAGAAGCTGTTGGATTTGGTAAAAGAAGTACACAAGAACCAGAAGTAGTTGTAAACCACTCTAGAATCAGTAGTCCTAGTAATAGAAACATTACCCCCACTCAGACTGAAAATAACATTGTTACATCTGAGAGTAACATCAACAGTGATACACTGTGGCTACAAATGTCCCAATATGCTGAACAATCTGCAAAGCAGTTTGCAGAAATTAAAGCTAGCCAAGAGAGGATGAGACAAACTCAAGCCTCCTTGGAACAAATAGTTAAGAATCTTCAAGAAGGATATGCTCAGCTGAGCAAAGCCTCTGAAGAAACCAACAAAAGACTGAATATAGTCTTTGAAGAACAACACCACAGCACAAGGGACAGGGAGTTTCTGGATCAAGACATTAACAAATTGTTTAATGCCTATCATAGCTTGAAGCCCCAACCACAAGGCCAAGCTATGAAGAATCCATACCAACCAGATGACATAAAACCAGATGCCATGCTGTTGAATAAGGCAAGATCTCCATCACAATACCAGGATGGAGATGGCATGTCTTATTCAGAGAAGGAAGCCTTGAAACAGCTTCCTGAGGCCTCAAACTGGCCCAAATTCTCTGCATCAGGAGAATATGATCATATGGAACTCATAGATTATATTGATGGACTCTTCATTGATGTACCAAGCATACCAGACTACTGGATTACTGCTAGACTGAATACTGCTTTTAAAGGTCATGCAAGTATATGGTACACAGAAATGAAAGAAATCCATGGCAGAAGAAACTGGCCATGGTGGAAGAGTCAAATCATCCAAAAGTACAGTAATGGAACTTGGATATGGCAAAAGACCATGTCATTTGAGAATGACAAATACTCTGTGGACAAAGATCCATTTGAGTGGTGTCTTAGACAGTCTAAAAGACTTAAAGCCATTGATCCTCAGATGAACATCCAAATGAGGAATCACAAACTTCTGACACAACTGCCAGGAGAACTAGAGCATGCAGTAAAATGCAGATGCAACCAAAATTGCACTCTAGATGACATTGCCAACACCTTACAAGGCATAAGGAAGAGGACAAACATAGGGAAATTCACCCCATATAAGAGCAGTAGTTTCAAAGAGAAACCTTTCAGGGTAGAGTTGAAAGACAAACCCAGAGAAAGAGTGGCAGAAGTGGCTAAGAAGAAGAATTCTTGCCACAATTGTGGTTCAACAGACCACTATGCCAACAACTGTCCAAAGGCAAAGAAAAAAGTCTATTCCATAGAGAAAGTCCCTGAGGAAGAACCTCCAACAGAGGATTCTGAATGAGACTCCATGGGTGATGCCATCAGAGAACCATCTGAGGATGAGCAAGACCCAAGAGAGGAATTTCTAGTGGAATACCAAGAGGAAACCCCACTGGAAATCCAGGACATACAGTTGGAAGCAGGAATGCCACAGGACACTGCTAACAAGAACTTGTGCAAACACACACAAGATGCACAAACATTCCTGGTTACACCAACCAAAGGAATGGCATATATACATGGGACAGCCACAAAAATGACTGTTTGTATTGAAAATGCTCAGCACCCACTGATCATTGATAGTGGAGCACACTGCTCCATAGTAGCCAGAAATTATCTGGATACCCACTTCCCAAATTGGGAAAAACAGCCCATGCCCACTAAGGCAAAGAACTTTAAAAGTGCATCAGGGAGGATGACTTCCATTGGGACAATTATCAAAGTGATAATTATACCCCACAGGAAGGGTAATATCAGACTCAACCCAGAGTTTGTAGTGCTTAATGATGCCCACATCCAAGGATTTTTACTGGGAACAGATTACCAGAGGATGTATGGCATAGACATTTACAACAGTAAAAATAGGCACATCACCATTGGTACTAACAAGGAAAAGAAATTTTCACTTGATATATACCAGATATCTTCTCAAGATCCGCTGGAAGAACTTCTGAAGGAATTCAGAGAGGGACGGTTTAGCACTACCCTCACCAGTAAACAAAAACTAAGTTTACTGAAGATGCTGAAAAAGAACAGACCAGCATTTGCCATTGCTGAAGAACCATTAGGCAAGATCAAAGGCCATGATATAGAACAATATCTGGATGTGGAAAGGCCTTATCCACCTATGCTGAGGAGACCTCCTTATCCAGCAAGCCTGGAAACCAGGAAGGAAATTGAGAAACATATCAATGAACTCCTGGACATGGATGTTATCAGAAAGATTGGACATAATGAAATAGTGGAAATCACCACTCCTGTCCTCATCACCTGGCATGATGGAAAGTCTAGATTGTGTGGGGATTTCAGAGCCCTGAATAACTACACAAAAGCAGACAGGTACCCTATACCAAGGATACCTCATGCCTTGGATAAGCTGGCCAAAGCCAAATACATAACCAAGATGGATTGTATGAAAGGCTTCCACCAAAATGGAGTTAAACCAAACTCCATGAAATTACTCAGAATAATATGCCATATGGGCATATATGAGTACACCAGAATGCCATTTGGCATCAAGAATTCACCAGCCCACTTCCAAAGGATGATGGACACAATATTTCAAGATGAAATATTGGAAGGCTGGATGGTAGTATATATTGACGATATCATTGTATACTCAGAGACATGGGAAGACCATGTGCAATACATAGACAGAGTGCTAAGTAAATGCACACCCATAAATCTGAAAATTTCACTTAAAAAGTGCAATTTTGGCCAACAAGAGTTACTGGCCCTATGACATAAAGTCTCAGGTCTTAGTCTGGCAATTGACCAGAATAAAGTAGCAGCAGTACTGCAAAAACCAGTACCAAAGAGCATCAAAGAGATGAAATCTTTCCTTGGGTTTGCTAGCTACTATAGAAACCATATCAAAAATTTTGCACACATAACTAGTAGTTTATACAAGTTATGTTCAAAAGATGTAGTTTTTGAAATAACCAAGGAAAGGAGGGATGCATATGAGAGGATCAAGTATGAACTCAATAATGCACCTGTGCTCATCTTACCTGACTTTGAGTACCATTCAAGTTATATATAGATGCAGCATGCAGTCAAGGCCTAGGAGCAGCCCTTCACCAAAGACAAATTGTGGATGGTGAACCAAGAGAAGGAGTAATTTGCTACATCTCAAGGCAGCTGAAAGATTCAGAAGCCAGGTATGGGGCAACCCAGACTGAATGTCTATGTTTAGTCTGGGCTCTAGAAAAACTCCATTATTATTTGGAGGGTGCAGTCTTTGAAGTCTACACGGACTGCACAGCCTTGAGGTCTTTACTAAACATGAAGACTACAAATAGACATATGCTGAGATGGCAAATAGCCATCCAGGAGTATAGAGGGAACATGACCATCATATACAAAGAAGGTAAAAGCCATACCAATGCAGATGGCCTCAGCAGATGGCCACTGGACAATGTCAAAGGCAATCCAGCTTATGACCGAGAAGTTGCAGCAAAAATCCCTATCCATTTCATGGAAATAGATAGGAGAAAGAACTTCAGAATATCTGAATGGGCACCAGAAAGTGGTACCCTTGACAGTGGAGACACTGACTCAGAAGGAACAGAAACTCCCATACTGGGAATAAGTTCCTCAGAACTGCACAATGAATTCTTCAGTAAAGTACAGAAGTCCTATGCCAAACACAAACAGTGTAGCATACTACTCCAACTCCTTCAACAAAAGTATAGGAGTCCAGAACTGGAAACCCAGCTGGAAGAACCCTGGTTGAGGGCCTATAAGGACAATAAGTTTTTTCTTATAGATGGCCTGCTCTACCACAGAGAAAAGCACACAAGTGCACTCACAGTGGTAGACAGAGACCACATCTCACTGATCCTACAGGAATTCCATGACTGCCCCTATATGGGACACATGAGTGAGGACAGGACCAAAGAGAGGGTAGCAAGCACAGCTTGGTGGCCCAAGTGGGAACAAGAGTTGAGTGAATACATCAACACTTGTGAAAGATGCCAAAAGGCAAATATGAAACATGGGAAGAAGTATGGGTTGCTTCAACACATAGAAGAACCCAAACACCCATGGGAAACCATCAACATGGACTGGGTAACAGGACTTGTCACAGGGGGCAAAGAAAACTAGAATGCCTGTTTGATCATAGTTGATAGGTTCAGCAAGAGCATGAGGTTTCTACCATGCCATAAAGAAGACACAGCCATGGATACTGCTCTGTTGTTTTGGAATAACATCATATCTACCTGTGGAGTCCCTAAGATCATCATTAGTGATAGGGACCCAAAATTCACATCTGAATTTTGGACTAACTTATATGACATTCTTGGTACCAAACTTGCTTTTTCCACAGCTTACCATCCACAAACAAATTGCCTAGGTGAAAGGATGATCCAAACAATGGAGGACATCTTCAGAAGATTCTGTGCCTGTGGCATGGAATACAAGGACCATGAGGGATATACCCATGATTGGGTTACCCTCTTACCAGCTGTCCAACTGGCTTATAGCACAAGTCAGCACTCCACCATAGGAAAAACACCTGCCTTGGTAGAGAAAGGTTGGAATCCCCTATTGCCTGTGGATCACTTGAAGAAAAACCTTCTCACCATCCATCCCACAGCCAAAGATTTCCATGATATGTGGAAGAGGACCTGTGACAAAGCTGCCAAATGCATAGCTGAGGCAAAAGAATACAATAAGCAGAGGTGGGACAAATCACATATGGAACCTGACTTCAAGGAAGGGGACCAGGTGCTAGTGTCTTCACTGAACTTCAACAATCTCAAAGGACCTAAAAAGATGAGAGACTCATTTGTAGGACCTTTTACTATCATTAAGTTGATAGGAAAAAATGCAGTGGAAGTCAAACTCACTGAGGAGTTTTCAAGGAAACATCCAGTCTTTCCAGTGAGTTTGGTCAAACCATACTTCCAGACAGAGGAGGGAAAATTCCCCTCAAGGAGAAAGAACCCCACACCACAAGAGATAGTGGAAGTGGGAGACTCCCCTGGACCTGTGAGTAAGATCATCAGGGCCAGGAAGCTCAGACTCAATGGGAAGGATCAAAGACAATACCTAGTCAGATTCAAGAACCAGACAGCAGATAAAGACAAATGGTTGGCAGAGGATGCCATACCAGATGGGAACCTTCATTTAAGGAGATTGAGAGCCTCTAGGAGGACTGAACAGTCTCATCAATGATGAGCCTTTTTTAGAGGGAGGGTATGTCAGCCTGTGACTCAAAACCAGAGCACAAGCATGACAGCCAAAACACCATAAACCAATGGTATAGCCAAGATACCACCAAAACATGGAGCTGAGCCAAATAAGCTCAAAAGGTATCAAAAGAAAGAGGAAACTCACCTCTTTCTGAAAATATGAGTCCCATCACCATAGGACAAGAAATAACAAAGTTATTCCTGCTCAAAGTTATTGCTGAGCATAAACCTTAATTTTCACCTCCCATCTAAAATCTAGAAGGAGAGGCTTAACCCCATCAAATGGGTATTCAAAATGAAGCTCTAAGCCAGGGCTATCCAATGGTACCAGCCAAACTGAGCTAGCACCAATATTACTGGAGTTATGGTCAATTTCAGGCCAAATAAGGGTGAACAAAACATTCACCTCTCATCTAACTTCTACATTTTTAGTGTGGGATACCTGAAGTGGGGTATTTTTGGAAAGATCACAATCAGGGCTATCTGATGGTGTCATCTATTTCCCCATAGCTCAACTAGAACAAATGTTATGGGGCAAACAAGCTCAATACAGCTTTTTGCCCAAAACACGCAAATGTACAAAAGTCTTGTACATGGGATAACTTTGCCATATCTAATGATACCCATATAAAATGAGGTACCATTGTGTAGAGCACATACAGGGCTACACACTAAACCAATTTTGAGGTTGATATCTCAAGAATTGACAAAGGTATGGCTGTTTTAAGGTCAAAATCCCACCTGCTGTCATATACAGCCTTACCATGGGATAATATCCCATAACCATGAATATGAGGTGTCAAATAGACAAAGAAGCATGTTTTTACTTCAATACCTCATATGTAAGTCAATACTGGGGTCTCATACAAGTTCTGTACAGCATTCTACGCGTCATACATGTCAGAATCAGGCTGTGAGGTCCCCAAATGAAAATTTTCACCCTGTATTGGTGAAAACCGCCCAGATGTGGTTTCAAAACCACATCTGAGGCCAATACAGGGCATACAGGCTGCTTGCAAACCACAAGTCAGTCCTAGAGAGTGAAAAATCTTCACTTCCTCTATGTGGAAAGGTCTAGCACCCTTTCCACCCCATTTCAGGATAAAAAGGAGGCTTTTCACAGACAGAATTGTCTCCTCATCCTGCTCTTGAATAACCTACGTAGTAAACTGTCAAAAACAGTTTTACTCTTGGTTAATAATCAGGTATAATTATAAATTTAATTATTGTAGTCTTTTATTATTGTAACCCACCAGATAAAACTGCACCCAGGGCTTTCAACAGTGCTCACCACCACTATATCCCTTATAGTAAAGCCCTTTTATCTTAAATTAAATCCATCTTTAACCCTTATAGATCATTTTTGGACTATTTTCCACGTGTCACAGTCATAGTTTTAGTTGTAAATAGCTTTATTACCTCTTCAACATAGACTCATCCTGACAAATAATAGGAAGCTTGAATTATGTCGCTCAACATACTTGACCAGATATTATGTTTACGGTTAATCAACTTTCACGTTTTTGTACACAAACAGGTAATAGTCACTGGGTAGCTCTCAAGCATTTACTTAGATATTTAAAAGGAACACGCTCTCAATTCTGAATACTCCAGGATAAATTTTCCTCATTTAACTAATTGATTGTTGGGATGGGCTGATGCAGATTATGCAAATAATTGAGAGGATCAAAAATTGATATCAGGACATGTTACTTTAGTATACAATAATCCTGTCAGTTGGATAAGCAAAAAACAATCAGTAGTAGCACCTTCAACAACAGAAGCAGAATTTATTTCTTTAAATATGTGTGCTAAACAGATGTGTTGGATATCTTTCGTTCTTAAGGATTGAGGAGAAAAATTAACTAAACCTACCTTATTCAATGACAACTCAGGAGCAGTAACAATTTTTAAGCAAGCATTTTTGAACTCTAACACAAAACATATTGAAGTGAGATTTCAGTACATCTGTGATTGTGTTATTAAAACTTTTTTTAGATATTGTACAAGTTAGCACAAACAAAATGATTGCTGATGTGCTAACAAAACCACTGGGGGTACAAAAAATGTTGTTAGTGTACAAGCAATTACACCTTGTTGATCCAGGAGCAGTGTCAAATAATGTGGGATCAACGCGGAAGGAATTATCTTGTTGATTAAGGGCACATATGACAATTAAGATAACGGGTAGATGAATTCCTGTTATTAAAATTAAAGATTGAAAGAAAAATGACTTAAGGAGGCAGGACTTTTGTTAGTATTAGCCAATATCAGGAACAGGGGAGACACTATCGAACCTTAAGGAGGCAGGACTATTGTTAGTCTTAGCCAATATCAGGAACAGGGGAGACACTATTGAGCCTAGTGGTAAAATAGAGAGACGCCAAACTAGATGAGATATCAAATGAGAATATTAGTGACAAATAACAAGTAGAGACCTTAAGGAGGCAGGACTATTGTTAGTCTTAGCCAATATCAGGAACAGGGGAGACACTATCGAACCTAGTGGTAAAACAGAGAGACGACAAACTAGATGAGGATTAAAGTAGTTACAAAGAGGGGTCTTATATAGACACCAGGATAGTTGTCTCATTAGGGACTTCATCTCATATGATAAACTATCTAAGGTAGGTTGAATAAGAGTAATCTTAGACAAGGGTTCTCTAAGATAAATAATACATGATCTATTGTAAGAGTGAAGTATATACAACGTACTTATTCTAAGATGAGGAAGTTAATAATATAGTACTAAGGTAGGTTCAATTCTTTTACTTCCCCATACTTGCTAATGCGGGAGCATTGAAGATAAGTTTGAGGTGGGGTAGTGCTTTATTTAAAGGAACATTTTTGGTGAATAGGTCCGCTGGCATTTTTGATGTAGGGATATATTTGAGATTGAGAGATTGCTGTTCTAGTGAGCTTCTAATGAAATGTAATCGGAAATCAATGTGCCCGGTACCATGGTGGTAAACTGGATTTGATGCTATTGCAATTGCGCTTTGATTGTCGGAGTATAAGGTGCATGATACTTCTTTGTTTGTTACTTCAAAGATGAGTTGTTTAGTCCATTCTAAGTCTTGTATTGATTCGGTTAGGGCATTGTATTTGGCTTCTGCTGAGGACAGAGAGACCACCTTTTGCTTGTGTGCTCTCCATCCAAGAGCCCCATAAAAATAAATAAGAGACCCAGAGAAGGATTTCTTTTCTGTACCTCCTCCCCAATTGGAATCAGTAAATCCAAAAACCTGAGTTTTGGAATGGGAAATAAGGTTGCTTCCCAGCTCTAACATGGATTTTTGTGTTCCCAAAAGGTATTTTAAGGTATGAATGAGGGCCTTATAGTGTACGTCTTTTGGGTTTTCTAAGAACTGAGATAAGAAAGAAGTGGCGAATGATAGATCTGGTCGCGTACATTGAACAATGTATTGGAATAGTCCCAAAGCTCTCCTATAGTTGAATGGGGGTGGAATTTTAGTTTTGCTTTCAAGACTTTTTAATTCTTTGTAATTACTAGGGAGAGGTGCCAAGGTTGGTTCAACTTGATTGATACTGAATTCTGTGAGGATTTGATGGATAAATTTGTCTTGTACTAGCAAAATGTATTCTTCCTGTTGATTGATTCGAATCCCTAGAGCATATTTGACTGTGGCCA
Organism: Austropuccinia psidii; assembly: GCA_023105745.1. Lineage (NCBI taxonomy): Eukaryota > Fungi > Basidiomycota > Pucciniomycetes > Pucciniales > Sphaerophragmiaceae > Austropuccinia > Austropuccinia psidii. Next base: position 29,962,727 of record JALGQZ010000004.1, on the reverse strand, counting down.
AGTCTTCCATTTCAAAAAAGGTCTTGATTTTCATCTTAAATTTTTTGTTCCAGGTTCCTCCCAAAATAAGATCGTCAACATGCACGAACAACAATAGAGGATGTTCTCTGTTCTTGGAATAGTATAGACATGGGTCAGTGAAACACGGAACGAGACCAATAGTTATTAAGGTATTTTTTAGAACTTTGTGCCAGCAGCGTTGTGGTATTCCATACCATTAGTACCAGTTTCAAGCTTACCAATAAAACAAAAGAAAAAAATGATAATAAAAAGAATTACGCAAAACATATTTCCACATTACAATTACATATTTCAAAACAAATATACAATACACAGCCTCAAGATCTTATCAAGACAGTATAGTATCAAGGAATTTATCCACCTTATTGCATCATCAATAACAAATTATGTCATTAAAGGCAGTTAATTTAAATAAAGGTATGTGAAGATGGACCAAAGCATCAGAAGATGTATTTTCCCCACTTTGATTCAATTTCAAGAAGAAATACCTCAAGGCTATGCATAAAATTACAATATATTTTCCAAGAACAAATGCTTCCTTAGTAATAATAACATGCATCAAACTTGATAGAAATGATGAGATCTTCATATAAAGTGATACAATACTAAAATAAAACCATCAGCATAATTCTCTCAGAACATACGTAAAAACAAGAAACAAAAATAATTTCCCCACCTTCAAGAAAACATCACCAGCCATATTATCTCAATGACCTCACATGACTCTGGAAAAAAGAAAATCTCACCAGCCAAATTATCTCAAATACATCACATGATTTTGATAAGAAAAAGCACCACCAGCATAATTCTCTCAGAAAATACATAACAAAGTCACCAAAAATGAAAGTGTCACCAGCAAAATTATCTCAAAGACATCACATGATTTTGATAAGAAACAGAAACACCAGCATAATTTTCTCATATATATCATATGACTAGAAGACAGTTCAATTGTCAGGAGCTGTATTTTCTCCACTTTCTTGGCAAAAAGAAAATCCCACCAGCTAAATTATCTCAAACACATCACATGATTTTGATAAGAAACAGAAACACCAGCATAATTCTCTCATATATATCATATGACTAGAAGAAAGTTCAATTGTGAGGAGCTGTATTTTCTCCACTTTCTTGGCAAAAAAAGAAAATCTCACCAGCCAAATTATCTCAAAGACATCACATGATTTTGATAAGAAAAAGCACCACCAGCATAATTCTCTCAGAAAATATGTAACAAAGTCACCAAAAATGAAAGTGTCAACAGCAAAATTATCTTGAATACATCACATGATTTTGATAAGAAAAAGAACCACCAGCATAATTCTCTCATAACATACGTAAAAAATAGAAACAAAAAATACTTTCCCCACCTTCAAGAAAATATCACCAGCCATATTATCTCAATGACCTCACATGACTCTGATAAAAAGAAAATATCGCCAGCAAAATTATCTTGAAGACATCACATGATTTTGATAAGAAACAGAAAAACCAGCATAATTTTCTCATATATATCATATGACTAGAAGAAAGTTCAATTGTCAGGAGCTGTATTTTCTCCACTTTCTTGGCAAAAAGAAAGTCTCACCAGCCAAATTATCTCAAATACATCACATGATTTTGATAAGAAAAAGCACCACCAGCATAATTCTCTCATAAAATACGTAAAAATAGAAACAAAAAAATACTTTCCCCACCTTCAAGAAAACATCACCAGCTATATTATCTCAATGACCTCACATGACTCTGATAAAAAGAAAATCTCACCAGCCAAGTTATCTCAAATACATCACATGATTTTGATAAGAAAAAGAACCACCAGCATAATTCTCTCATAACATACGTAAAAAATAGAAACAAAAAAGACTTTCCCCACCTTCAAGAAAACATCACCAGCCATATTATCTCAATGACCTCACATGACTCTGATAAAAAGAAAATCTCACCAGCCAAATTATCTCAAATACATCACATGATCTTGATAAGAAAAAGCACCACCAGCATAATTCTCTCAGCAAACACGCTGCTACACCAAAACTACACGTCTCACTAGCTAAAACCTCTCAGCTAGAATTTTTCTCAGTACCCTATTTTGAGAAGCTCTATGGTGGCCCAAAAGCTATAAATAGAGGTCCTCTCTCCCTCATTTTTCCCATCATCATGGAACAAGTTCCCACTATCCAGGATCACCACCATCCCTGAACTAGCTGGATATCTAGAATAGTAGTAGTGTTTTAGTAGTGAAAAGCTCAGTAGCCTTGCTCAGTAGCTTAGTATTAGTGAAGAATAGTAGTATAACCATAGTAAAAGCTCAGTAGCCTTGCTCAGTAGCTTAGTATTAGTAAAGAATAGTAGTATAACCGTAGTTAAAGCTTAGTAGCCTTGCTCAAAAGCTTAGTGTTATTAACAAAGACAAGTAGTAGTGATATAAACTCAGTATTAAAAAAAATCCTGAAAGAATCAAATCCAGTAGCCTTATTATTAGTACTCATATCAAAAAAAAACATTATAATCAACCTAAACCATAAAAAAATATATATATATTCTTATCATTCTTATTAAAAAAAATAAACAAAAAAAAATTTTTTTATTAGTTTTATTGAAATAACAGAACCCCAAAACATATATATATATTATCATCACTTTTATTAAAATAAAGTAAAAAAAATCTTAGTGTTTATTTTACCAGAAATTTTATATAAGAGTTTTTACTGTAGTGTTATTGATAGGTCTGATTTAGAGACTGCTGATAAGTCTTCTCTATCTGTTAAAGCCACAAATCTTATTTTATTTTGTGATTCTCTGTAGGCTGACTATTCAGTATTATTTAGAGGGGCAGCTAATACACCTTAGCACCCATGGTTATTGGACAATTCTGAAATTCAAAACAGACTTACCAATAATTTCCCCCTCAAGGTACTGCCTTATTTCATCCCACACCAAAAGGAGTTCCCACAGCGTAGGCTCTGCTTTAATCCATAGAGGGATTTCTTGAGGAGGAACACATCTGTGTCTGGATAGTCCTTGTATCCCAGAGGTCTGTGGATATGAAGCTTTTCCTCTGGCTTGCCATTCAGGAATGCACATCGAACATCCATTTGTTCGATGGGATAACGGTTGATATGACACAGAGCAAGGAGAAGTCAAAGAGATGATAATCTTCCTGTGGGAGAACAAACTTCTGTGTAGTCAATACCTTCTTTTTGACTGAAACCTCTCACACAGAGTCTTGCTTTGAATTTTGAAAGATTGCCATCTTCGTCGGTTTTTCGTTTAAACACCCATGTGGTGCTAAGGGGTTTTATGTCTTGATCAGATGTGGTAGGAATCCACACATGGTGATTTGTCAGCTTGTTTAGTTCTGATTTAATTGCTGCTTTTCACTCCTGACTATTAGGTCCATTGACTGCTTCTTGATAGGTTTTAGGGTCTGAAGAGAGATGATCTGCTAAGTTAGCATGATGTTCAGGACGTCTCTGGTGAGTAAGGATGTTTCTGGGGTTTCCCACATCACCAAAAATTTTGTTTTGTGGAATTGATTCTTGCTTGGGAATCCAGGAATAGCCTTTGTGAACAGGTAAAGGAATTTGGGCTGCAATCTGTTCTTTATTGGATAAGCTTTGTTTGGTACTTGGATTCTCTTGAGCTACAAGGGGGGTATTATCATTGATTTGGTCTTGAAGAGTGGAGGATGATTCACTTGATAGAGTATCTGTTTGGTTAGGAACTAAGACAAAGGATTCATGATTAATAGGAGTAGATTTAGACTTGAGGAATGGAAACTCGTTAGGTAGAAATTTGACATGATGTGTTATTTTAACATTACCTGTCCCTGAGTCCATTATCCTATAAGATCGATGTGTCTCTCCGTATCCCAAAAAGACTCCTTGACTGCCTGCTTCATCAAATTTACTATCTAATTTTTGTTTAAGGGCAATCACCAAGCACCCAAAAGGTTGCAGATGTCTTACAGATGGTTCTCTATTGAACCATTTTTTAAAGGGAGTATCGAAGTTGATATTTTTAGATGGTGTGAGATTTTCTAAATATACAGCGGTGTTTGCTGCTTCGGCCCAAAGAGAAGCATCCATTCCAGAGTCTTTGAGAAGACACCTGGCTTTATTCATTGTGGTTCGGTTCCCTCTTTCAGCAAAGGGGTTCTGTTGGGGAGTGTAAGGAGCCGTTGTTAGGTGTGAGATGCCTTTTTGATTGAAGAATTCTTGGAGCTCTGAATTCACAAATTCCGTGCCGTTATTGGAAACAATATTTGTTACTTCATTGTTTGACTGTCTTTCAATTTTTGTGATAAGATTTTTGAGGATACTTTTGGTCTCTGATTTTGCTTATAAAAAGAATATCCATGCAAAGTGGGAGTACCTGTCCAGAACTTTGAAAATGTATCGGGCTCCTGAAACTGACAGAGGTGAAATTGGACCACATAAGTCCATGTGGAGTAATTCCAGTTTCCTGGTTGCTTGAGGAAAGTTTCCAGAAAATGGTTCCTTGGTCATTTTGCAGGTCGAGCAAGTGATACAATCAAACTGAGGAATTTTCCGCTTGGGAAACATTTTTCTAAAGTATTAAAGGGACAGGTGACCAGCAGCTTGGTGAAGAGTAAGGATATATTCAGGTATAGCTGAAGCAGATAATACCTTGGGCGTGTAATAAAGAGTGAGGTTACCTGAAGCAAGAGAACCAGTTACAATTTCTTTCATGTCTCTGTCGATGACTTCAAATTTGTCTTTATTTAATAATTCAATGATGTGATGAGTTCTAAGAAAAGTGGTAATACTAATGAGGTTGGTAGCTAAAGAAGGGATGTATAACGTATTTGTAAAAGTAAGAATGATGTTCTTGAATTTGAGTTGAATAGTGCCACATCCTAATGCTTTGATGATTGATCCGTCAGAAAGTTCAATTTCTTGATCCTTCATTTCAATGGATTGGAATAATTCTAACTGATTAACCATGGAGGTTGTGGCTCCTGAATCTAACAAGAAAGATGAGACTGCCGATGGATTTTCTTTTGCTAAAAGAGCTTTTACTGGTTTGTCAAACTTTGGTCGTTTTTCAGGGTGAAGTTTCCGACATTCCTCTTCAGAGTGTTGGGCTGATGGATTGTGGTAGGTGTTACTGCATCTATTTGTAGTTTTGGGCTTACTTTGATTTTCATTCCTTTGAGCAGAAAGGGCTTTTTCTGTTACCTCATCATCTTTGGTTCTGGTAATGTAAGCATGCAGTTCTTCTATTGTATCTTTTAATGAAGGAGTGACTTTTTTGATTTCACATTTTTTAAGCCATAGTTCTCCAATTGTTTTATATTCTTCAGGAAGGTTTCTTATTGTCCACATCGGGACTACTGAGTCTAACAATATTGATGGTTTGATTGTTTTTTAATCAATTAAACTACATAACTGTCGAGTGTTTTCATGTAGTTTAGTTAATGTTTCTTCTAGTTTATTCTTCTGTAGGTGAGTTGAGAAGATTCTTTTTAGATAGGTGGTTTGATTTTGGATGGTTTTGGGTTGGTAGTACTTATCAATACTTGTCCATAGGGCCATCAGGTCATTATTTGCTTCAGCGGAGAACTGAGCAGCTATTTTGACATCGCAATTGATACAAATAATTTCAAAAGCTAGGTCTCTTCTTTCTGGATCTAGTTTATCTTTTTCTGAAGCAGTATTGAGGTCTTCTGTTCCAGTTACTAAAGCATAGAGTTTTTTGAATGTAAGAATTGATTTCATCCTGACTTTCCAGTCAAGGAAATTGCTGCCTGACAGCTTGTATTTTTCAGCCAACTCAATGCTATATTTGACCATGTGTGCTTTTTATCTGTGTTCTTTATTTTAGAGACCCGGTCTCATAATCTGAAAGAAAAAGGACTTAAGGAGGCAGGACTATTGTTAGTCTTAGCCAATATCAGGAACAGGGGAGACACTATCAAACCTTAAGGAGGCAGGACTATTGTCATTCTTAGCCAATATCAGTAACAGGGGAGACACTATTGAACCTAGTGGTAAAACAGAGAGACGAAAAACTAGATGAGATTTCAAATGAGAATAGTAGTGACGAATAACAAGTAGAGACCTTAAGGAGGCAGGACTATTGTTAGTCTTAGCCAATATCAGGAACAGGGGAGACACTATCGAGCCTAGTGGTAAAACAGAGAGACGACAAACTAGATGAGGATTAAAGTAGTTACAAAGAGGGGTCTTATATAGACACCAGGATAGTTGTCTCATTAGGGACTTCATCTCATATGATAAACTATCTAAGGTAGGTTGAATAAGAGTAATCTTAGAGAAGGGTTCTCTAAGATAAATAACTACATGATCTATTTTAAGAGTGAAGTATATAAAACGTACTTATTCTAAGATGAGGAAGTTAATAATATAGTACTAAGGTAGGTTCAATTCTTTTAAAGATCATCATAAACAGTCAATCAAAGTTTGTATACTATCCTAAAGATTATAATTAAGAAAATTGAAGGATATATTTTATTTTTGATTATCTTGGAGCTATTATTATTCTGTGTTTTTCATTTATTCACTATTTATAGACATAGTTGTTTCTCTTTATCAGTAGAAGATTTTAGATAAGAAATTAGTTCTTTACATTTACTTATATTTCATTATACTTAATATTACATTCCAAGCGTATACACCAGGAGGAGTAGAGGTAACTGATTAAACTTATTCTTGAGTGTTACTGTTCCATCGACTAGTTACTGATATTTCTTAAAGTATTTTTGACGTGTTGTTTACTTAGACCGACTTAGATCAGTTAGATTTTTTGTATACCAGAGTACTTTTGTTACAAGGTATCTTTTCCTTTTTACTAAATCAAAGCGTAGTTTAAATCTTTTACTTATTGTTTTTCTTTATAAATATTATTAACTATTGGATTTTAAGCTTATACTCATAGCAATTAAAAGATTATTATATAACTTCTCTTTGCACTATCTGCTATACTGTGCAATGTAGTTGATGTACCATATGTGTAAAGCAGTTAATAATTGCAGAAATAGTATGGGATTCTATACAGATTGCACTAAAGAAACTGATCAACCGTAAAGGAAAGCAGTGTAAGATGGAAGAAGCTGCTTTCATGTTGAAGTTGTGGAAGCATTTGTACAATCTCACCAAGCTTGAGCGCTTGCATCTAGAAGGGTACCCAAAGTGGTACATGGAGACAATTCATTTGATCTCAATAACAGTGAGGTCACAAGGATCTACTAAAAGTTAATTTGATTTGTTTTTTACCTTGAAATTCGTGAGTTGTGCGGAAGAAATTTTCGTGATTAAGATTGTGGTCATACTCACAACAGCGTTGCAATAGGGCCTTCTTTGTTGCATTGAACTGATGTGGGACTTGACATTCATGCAAGTAGTCCCAAAATTGTTTGATGGTAGATTAATTGGCCGATATTATCAAATGAGGGTTCAAATTTGGAGAATTGTAAAAAAATCACAATGTAATAAACATATCTGGTAGCTTTCTTGCTGTCTGCTTTGTTTTTTATGATTTCGGCATGTTTTGATGTGTGTAGGGTTATTAAATGCCTGAAACGAAGGAGTTGACATCCAGAAATTGAATATTTTTGGGTGGTGGAGATTGTGATGAGGAAGCAATCAGGGCTGGTAAGCGTCGAGAGTAAGAAGTTTTGAGTTGAGAGGTGTAGGTTTGCACAAGATCAGCTTGCGACAAAGTCAGGATGGTTTGATCAATGGATTTTGAGATAAAGGTGAGACAAAAAGAGGTTGAAACAATTTTTGTGATTTGTTTTCTTGGTAGAAGATGCAAGGAAGAGAAACAGGAAACACAAAAAGAAACTGGCCACTGTTAGAAAACAACCTCCCATGTTAAGAGCGATGGGCCTGACATTCCATGAAATGTTTGTAGGAAACCAGGTTTGTTCACATTAACGGCAGGCCTTCCTCTTCATAATTGACGTAGGCTGAGTTTGGTAGAAGATTAGCTCATCCATTCAATGCAAAAAATCATCCACACAGCTAGAAAGAACTGAGCTACACACCTTTGTACAGTATGTTCAGAACAAACAGTCATATCGGTTGCTTCCTCCATGTAACGCAGATTAATTTGCAGACATGTCAGTTGCAAACGAGTGAAAAGATGCTGATGGTTCTTGAGGTGGATGGTTTCCTGTAGAAATGAAACAAAAAAAAATTAGCAGAAAGCTGCTGGTGAAATTCGTACTGCAAAGGAAAATGAATCATCAAAGATGTGACACAGTCATGTTTTCCTTCCATGCCATCCGGGAAGTTCACCTGAGCTGAGGATTGCAACACTTGACGTTCACATTTCTTTTTCAAAAATCATCCACCTCACTCAAGGATCTGTTACGATTTCTTCCTTCAAGCCTCTCACTTCCATTTCCAGCAATCCATATCTACGATGGTTTTCACTTCCCTTATTTTTCTACCCAAGCTGATCTGCTTTTTTTTATCACTTCAGCATCCAATCCACTTTCCATTCTCCCGAATAAAACATTCAAAAACCCATCTGTTTGCTCACGAAATACTCACTAAACTTCATTTGATGGCATCACAGTTTTCAGGTCTGCTCCTTATGCCCCAGGTGTCACTTCTCTATTTGATAAATCCTGAAGCTCTCACCTTATCGTTGTTAGGATGATAAACTAAACGATACATTTCGTCAACAAGAGTAAGTCTATGAGTGAGCTACAAAATAATAAGTACCTAAACGGTGGGCAGCAAGAGACTCAAACTAAACAACAGGCCGTGTACAAAAAAGTGCTCTTTTGGAGATCAACAATGGCTACAGTGAGATAAATGACAATGTCAATTGGGTGTGTAGTTCAAACAAAAGTAAGTCACTACACCTACGTCAGCTTATCTGAGAAAAGGAGAAAATTAAACGGAAAACAAAGGGAAGTTGATGTAAGAGATAAAAGAAGAGAAAACAGGAAACAGGGAGTGTAGAGGATAACAATGAGAGAAAGAAAAACGTGAAGAATATAAAGGTTGAGAAGGAAGTTAAAGAAAAGGATTTCAGGAGATGAAAAAAGAATGGCGTAAAGGAGAAAAAGAGGGATTAAATATTGTAGCATGGAACAGCTGAGGAGGTGTTTTTGATGAAAAATTAACCAGTCCACATCCAAACCTTCCTCCCTAGCGCCACAATACACGTCATAGAAGATAAAGCACAGTCAACGCCGCAATGATCGACATGAAGATCATGCGCAGATCCTGCGCATGACCTACAAAAACAAACCACTAACATCAACAATCACGAATATTTAAACTCGACTCCTCAAACAATTATAATCATTTTTTTTCATTCTTTTTCTAGCCTCCAATTTATTTTTCCTTCTCTTTTTCTTCTCTTCGTTCTTTTCCTTTCATAAACCTTCACTCATTGTATTTTCTCATATTATTGTAATTGATTCAGTACTCGTTGATCTTGTAGCCTCTAAACTTATTAATCAGCCTAGTTATTTGTGTAAACACTTGTAGTCCACCGTTTAGTTTCACCGTCTAACAGATTTACAGTCTCGGCGCTCAAAAGATTAAAAAAAAATGGTGGACATCAGGACTCACTATGGCTGAACAACACGTGGATCGAGACATTTCCTCAGTACCCATTCTCACTGGAATTAACTTCAGCGAATGGTACGGTCGCATCACAATTCTTCTAAGATCAAAAGATCTTCTCGATGTCTGCAAAAAACCTCTCGACCCAGAAGCTTCCACTGCCATTTCAAACAAGTGGAAGAAGTCAAGTTATGAGGCAGTTAACATCATCGCCTCTCGAATAAGTAATCAAGTTTTTCTAGAGTGTGTCAACCAAGATACAATCAAAAATTCCAACCTACTCTGGACCAAGATCAACGAGCAATATGCTTCAAAAAGAGCAATTAATAGGGGTCGTGTCTGGATGGACTGGCTAAACTCAACCTACAGTGGAGACCTTCAAGAATACATCAACAACAGTCATCAAGTTATGTTGGATCTTGAATCAGTAAACATCATTGTACCTACCGAGCTTCTTTCTTTCACTATCCTAGGGAAATTGAGTAATGACCCTAAGTTACATCAATACATTGAAGTACTCACTCTTAACAATGATCTGGTTGAAAAACCAGATCTTATTCTCTCCAAACTTCAAGATTTCCACAATAACTCAAGACTAAAGGAAACAAATCTCCCTGCCACTGCATCCGCTCACCTCTCTGAATCCTCAGGACCATACAAAATCACCTATTATTGTGCTAACGGAAAGCATAACCCGAACTGCACCAATCATACTAAGAAAGAATGCTTTGCTGAACACCCACACTTACGACCACCTTGTCGAGATAACAAGAGAAAAAATGGCCCTAATAGAAGCCCGGCTGCCCACTTTGCATCCGCTGCACATGCTTTCATTACAGGCAAAAATCTACCCTCCTCTGGTCAATTTCTTATTATCGACTGTGGGGCCACCCACCATATGTTCAATTCAAAAGAGATATTTGTCAACTTCAAAGAAACTCCCAACATCTCAGTGTCAACAGGAGACTCATCTAGTTCTCTCTGGTCAATTGGCATTGGAACAGTCAACATTCTCTGCGATGGCAAAACCCTCAGTTTGAAAAACTGCCTGTATGTCTCTAAATTAAATCGCAACTTAATAAGTCTTCTAGAACTTTGTCAAGAAAACGTGTCCATCAAACGCATTCACAACTCTTTCACGCTTGAGTCGAATGGCACCACCATCCTCAAGGGTACAATATCTAACAATCTGATGCGAGTCAACTACTCTAGCCCAAGTACACTTACCACACTATCCTCACCAAACCTTTGGCATAGTCGACTCGAACATCCCGGATCTGCTCCTCTAAAATCCATGGGACTCCCTCCCCTTCACCTCACTTGTCAAGTTTGCGAACTCAACAAAGTGACCTTGCTTCCCTTTAAAAGCGAGTTTGAACATGTCAGTCAACCATTAGACTGTGTTCACATTGACCTTGTAGGCCCGATTTTTCCTCCATCTGTATCCGGATACCAGTACTTCTTAACTATAGTCAACCAGTTTACGTCGTTCAAAACTGTACGGCTGCTCAAATCAAAATCAGAATCGTTTGACCAATTTGTCATTGTCAAGAACTCAATGGAGAACCTTCAAGAACGCAAGCTCAAGATGCTGGTATCTGATCGGGGTGGGGAATTCTTAATCAACAATTTACTACCCTTGCAAACTCAGAAGGCTTTATTCACCACTTCTCCCCTGCGGAGACTCCTCAGCACAATGGTCTTTCTGAGCAAGCTAATCGAACCATTTTGGAAAAAACTCAATGCATGCTGAATGGTTCAAGATTGCCCAACAACTGCTGGGCTGAGGCAGTTCTCACCGCTACTATGCTAAGTAACCTCATTCCAACTCCTTCAAGACAGAATCTCAGTCCCTACATTCTGTGGAAAGGAGTACCACCACAAATAAAAAGGCTTCGAGTTTTTGGGTGCAAAGCAATTGTCTCACTCCCCAAATCTCATTGTGGATGGAAACTGGGCCCCACCGGGTCTGAAGGAATACTCCTTGGTTATGAGAACAACAATACCTGTTACCACATCCTCCGCTTGTCCGACAGGAAGGTAATTATCAGTTGACATGTTACTTTTGATGAGTTGTCTTTTCCTTCACTAGGAAGCCTCCATTCCAAACCATTGACTATTGCTGGCAGAGCCTCAAGAACGGACCCAGTGTTGGTAGATGAAATCCAACCTGAGGTATCAGCAGTGGTAGATGAAACCCACTCTGAAGAACCCACGGCTCCTTGCTCTAATGGTTCACCAACTCCTGAAGTTGGGCAGTCTAGTGGGTCAGCCCCTGATTGAGCACCTCGTTGCATCAAGGTCATCGGACCCCGACACCCCACCTTTATCAGCAGTGAAATTGATTCTCAAAACATTTTTCCCTTTTCTCGACGACCAAGAATCCTCCTAACGACCAGCGAAGACAGTCCTCGTACCTTCAAGAGCGCTTTGAACAGCTCACTCAAAGACGAATGGTCAGAAGCTATTAAAAAGGAGTTCACCTCCATGAATAAGCTTCAGGTCTGGGACGTTGTGGAACTCAAAGCTGACTACAGGCTCGTAGGCACCACTTGGGTCTTCAAAACCAAACGCGACCCACAGGGGAATATCCTTGAGAGAAAAGCTCGTCTCTGTGTGCAAGGCTTCTTGCAAACGTCTGGTATCAACTATCACAAGACCTACTCTCCCACTGGACGACTGAATTCTCTTCGTACTCTCATTGTAATGGCTTCTACTCGGAATCTTCAGTTCCATCAAATAGACATCAAAAGCGCTTTTCTTAATGCCCCTCTGTCAGAAACGGTTTATCTATCCATTCCACAGGGGATGTCAACTGACAGGAGAAAGTTCTGCCTAAAGTTGCGCAAAGCAATCTATGGACTGAAGCAGGCACCCTTGGCTTGGTATGAGAGACTCAAGAGCTGGTTAGTAGAGAAAGGATTCCTTGCCTGTCTAATGGATCCTTGTGTTTTATTTCGTCAAAAGCCCTCAGAACTTTGGCTTTACATTAACGTGGATGACATTGCAATCTTTGGCTACGACATTAAGTCATTTAAGAAGGAAATTTCTCATGAATTTGACATCAAAGACATTGGCGCAGCGGACCTGCTTTTAGGGGTAAAAGTCACTCATTCCCCTGAACATGTGTCCTTGGATCAGCAACATTTTACAAAGTCCCTTCTTGACCTGTATGGCATGTCCAATTGCAAGTCAGTAGCAACAACTCTTCCTCCGGGTGAACACCTTTCTCCCGCCACCAATGAGGAAGCATCTTCTTTCGCATCCCTGGGTATCAGTTTTCGGAGCGCCATTGGCAGCATCAATTATCTCAGCACTGCCACTCGGCCTGATCTCTCCTTTTCGTTAGCTCTCTTTCCCAATTTCTCGAGCGCCCCAGCTTACCACACTGGAAAGCTTTCCTTCATGTGCTTCGATATCTTCGGGGGACGACAAACCTCGGTCTCATCTACTCTAGGAGTGGCCTGGACGGCTTGGTTGCCTACAGTGACGCCGACTGGGGTAATTGTAGGGTGACTCGCCAATCCACCACCGGATACTTAGTTCTATTTAATGGTTGCTTGACCACTTGGAAGACGAGAAAGCAGCCGTCTGTCTCTTTATCCACAGCTGAAGCGGAGTACAAGTCTCTATGCGACTTGGCCTCCGAGCTCTTGTGGCTTCAACAATGGTGCACTGAATGCCATATTATCGACACACCAAAATCAATTCCAGTTCATGAAGACAACCAGAGTTGCATCAATACAGCAAACGGTAATGTCAACCTCAACAACAAGCATATGAAACATGTCAATATCCAGCTTCACTTCATCAAGGAAGCCATTCAAACCTCTCAAATCCAATTAGTGTACACCCTGAACAAAGACATGTTGGCTGACTTTCTCACCAAGTCAGTTTGCAGATTGACTTTGGCTCGTTCTCTCTCCCTCCTGGGCGTCCTCAGTCTGGACGTGAGGGGGGATGATGAAAAATTAACCAGTACACATCCAAACCTTCCTCCCTAGTGCCACAATACACGTCATAGAAGATAAAGCACAGTCAACGCCGCAATTATCGACATGAAGATCATGCGCAGATCCTGCGCACGACCTACAAAAACAAACCACTAACATCAACAATCACGAATATTTAAACTTGACTCCTCAAACAATTATAATCATTTTTTTCATTCTTTTTCTAGCCTCCAATTTATTTTTCCTTCTCTTTTTCTTCTCTTCGTTCTTTTCCTTTGATAAACCTTCACTCATTGTATTTTCTCATATTATTGTGATTTATTTGGTACTTGTTGATCTTGTAGCCTCTAAACTTATTAATAAGCCTAGTTATTTGTGTAAACACTTGTAGTCCACCGTCTAACAGTTTTATGGTGTTGGTTATGCGCAGAGATCTGTGCTTTAGTGGTTATTGCCAATCTTGTTGATTGATTGTACAATTGACGGTTGATACAATTTTGCCACTAGGGGAGGAATACTGGATCTGACTTAGTCTAGATCTTGATTTTCAACATCCCCCCTATCTCCTAGTCGCAAAACACCAAGGGAGTCAAGGGCACAAGAGAGAGTTACCCTACCAACTGATTTGGTCAGGAAATCAGCTAGCATGTTGGAAGTTGGAGTGTAAACTAGTTCCGCAAAGCCGTTTGAAAGGGCTTACTTGATGAAGTGAAGTTGAATGTTGATGTGTTTCATCCTCTTGTTGTTGAGGTTGCAGTCGCCCTTTGCAGCGATGATACAGCACTGGTTATCCTCATGTATGGGTATTGGTATGTCCAGAGATAAGAGGCTGCATTCCTTGCCCCACTGCTTGAGCCACATTAACTCAGATGTGAGATCACAGAGGGCTTCATACTCTGCTTCGGCGGTTGATAGTGAAACAGTAGGTTGTTTTCTTGTTTTCCAGAGAATAAGGCCACCACCCATTGTAGCTAAGTATCCAGTGATTGAATGGCGTGTCGTCTTGCAATTGTCCCAGTCGGCGTCAGTGTAAGCAATGATACCTGCATTAATACCTTTTGGATAAGTAACACTGAGGTCTTGTGTGCCCTTCAAATACTTGAGGACATGCAGGAATGCCTTCCAATGACGAATTTCTGGTTTTTCCAGAAACTGGGACAGTGCACTGACAGAAAAGGAAAGATAAGGTCTTGTTGCTGTTCTGAGGTAGTTGATACAGCCTATTGCGCTGCAATAGTTTATGTTCGAGGCCTGAAATTCTTGAGCTTCGCTGTCATTTGATTCTTCCGAGTGATCATTTGGAATGAGAGGAGTGGAGACAGGCTTGCAATTGCTCATGCCATAGAGGTCTAGTAGTGACTTTGTGAAGTGTTGTTGGTCTAGCGAGACAAATTCATCAGAGTGTGTTATCTTGATCCTGAGCAGGAGATTGGCCTGGCCAAGGTTATTAATCTCAAACTCCTGCTCCAACTCCCTTTTGAAACTGTCCTCCTGACTCCCAAAGATGGAAATGTCATCTACATGGACATATAGCCAAACTGGATTGTCCCCTCCATGGAAAAATAGGCAGAGGCTGAACCCCACACTTTGAAGCCAATTTCTTAACCTTTCATACCAAGCTAAAGGAGCCTGCTTAAGGCCGTAGATTGCCTTATTCAGCCTTAAGAAGTTCTTTCTTTAATTGATGTTAAGGCCTTGCGGTATTGCCAAGTATACTGTTTTGGCCAATGGAGCATTAAAGAAGTCACTTTTGATGTCTACTTGATGAAATTTGAGATTATTGGAGGAAGCAAAATAAATTAGTGTACATAGCAAGTTCAAACATCCTGTGAGAGAGTAGGTTTTGCCAAAGTCTATGCCAGCGGACTGAGTGAATCCTTGCGCACACAAACGAGACTTGTGTTCAGTGATGTTTCCAAGATGATCCCTTTTAATCTTGAAAACCCAGGTTGTTCCAACTAACTTGAAGTTAGGATCAAGGTCCACAATGTCCCTGACTCCCAACTTATTCATTGAGTTGAGCGCTTTAGAAATGAAGTTGATCCATTCTTCTTTGTCGACAGAATTGATGGCACCCTTATAGGTGCAAGGAGTGTTGTCAACGGTGGAGATTAGTGTTTTGGGGCGTCTGGAGTACAGAAGGATGTTGGAGGCATCTAGGCTACTTGAGATCAAAGTGGAATGTTGTGGTCCAATCACTTCAAGCTGCCTAGGCTGGACATTTGTTGGGTGTTCTTGTGGAATTTCTTCTTCATTCCTAAGTTGGTGGAATTCATGTACCACATTAACTTGTTCATTTTGAGAATGAGGGTGCTCTACTGATTGGTTGGAGTGGGTTTCATCTACCATGGCCAAACCACTTGTATTGGGCTCTTCTTTGGTTACAAAGTCCTTCAGAGAAATGGAAGGAATGAGGAGAGGTTGGGTTGGTTCTGACAGGTGGTCAAGCAAAGGAAAAGTGAGCTTGTGAAACATTACATGTTTGGTCACAATTACTTTTCTATCCCTTTCCTGTAGGATGCAATAAGCTGTGTTGTCATTTTCATACCCAAGAAAAATGCCTTCTTCCTCCACGGGAGAGAGTTTCCATTCCCTGTGATGTTTGGGAATGGTAATAATGGCACAACATCCAAACGTTTTGAGACGCTTGATTCATGGTGGTGAGCCTCTCCAGAGAATGTGCGGACTGAGGTTATGTCTTGAAGGTGTAGGAATGATGTTGCACAAGAAGGTGGAAGTGTTGATAGTGTTGGCCCGGTAGTGGTTTGGAAGACTTGAGGCATTAAGTAGGCAATGAGCCTTTTCCAGAATGGTGCAATGGTTTCTTTCTGCAAAGCCATTGTGCTGAGGTGTCTCAGAAGTTGAAAAGATGTGGATGAACCCCTGATACTCGGCAAGTTGATAGAATCGCTTATTCATGGATTCTCCTCCTTAATCTGATACTACCTTTTTCAATTATCAATTGTGGAGGTTTTCCATGGCCTTTTTAGCTATAATAAACTGATTGAATGCGTCAGATTTGCTCTTTAGGAATTTAACAATTTTAAATGAAGTGGCTTGATCCACTATAGTGAGGAAATATCAAAAGCCAGAGACAGACATGGAAGAGATCAGTCCGACTAAATCAATATGGACACAGTCTAAGGGTAGGCTTACACAGTTAAACTGGTGATTAAAAGGTAATTCCTGTGCTTTATTGATGTCACAAATAGTGCACTGGTTAGGTCTGTCTGGAATTCCAATGGTTTTGAGTGAAAGTGATCCAGGATGTCCCAAGCAGTTATGCCATAAGTTTTTTATTTCCTTGGTGATGAGGGTTTTTGGTACACAAAATTCTAGGAGCATGAGGTTGTTTTGGACACTTCCTTCTAGTCAAGGTATTTTTGCTGATTCAAGACTGAATTTTTCTTTTCCTCAAGTGATGGTAAGTCTGTCCTTGAAGAGTTCAAGTAAGCTGACCAGATTGCATGTTAGGTTAGGAACCAAAAGGCAGTTTTCAAGAGTGAGGGCTGTTCCGTCACAAAGAATACTAATGCTTCCAATTCCGTCAGCTGTGAGGGAGCTGGAGGCATCACCAGTTGAAACTATGAGGAGGGGTATAGTTTTGAAGGTGGAGAAGTGATCCTGATTGTTGAACATGTGGTGAGTTGCTCCACAATCAGTAATCAATTAATGATCAGTCTTCAACTTCAATGTACCGGTGAGGAGAGCTTGAGAAGATGAGAGGTGTTCTGATTGAGGATTACTTTGAGGTAGCCTTTGTTTGTTATTTCTTCAAGGTGGTCTAAGGTTAGGATGCTCTGCATAAAATTGTTCTTTGGCGTGATTGGTAGCATTAGGATTATGCTGGCCATTGGTGCAGTAGTATGTAATTTTGTAGTTTTGATTCTGAACCAACATAGAGAGAGCAGTGGGATAATTTCGTTGTCTTGTAGGTTGGATTCTTGAGTTGTTGACAAAGTCCTGGATCTTGGTTAGGATTAGATCAGGTTTTTCTATTACCTCATCATTGAGACTGAGGACTTTGATCTAGTGTTGAAGTTTTGGATCTTTAACAAGTTTCCCAAGAATTGAAAAGGATAGAAGTTCAGCTTCTATTTTGATATTGACTGACTCCAGTCCAAGCTTCATTTTTCAACAACTATTGATATGCTCTTGAAGGTCTCCGTGATAATTTGACCAAATCCGATCCATCCTTACACGTCCACGGTTGATCGCTCTCTTTGAAGCATATTGATTGTTGATCTTTGTCCAAAGAAGGTGAGCATTGTCTTTAGTATAATTGTTTATTACTTCAAGAAACCCCATGTGACTAAGTCTTTAGGCAATAATGTTGATTGCTTCGTGGCTGGCTTTAGTCCATTTGTTTACTGATGGACCTTTAGAACCTTCTGCAAGAGGAGTTTTGCACACATTCAAGAGATCTTTTGACCAAAGATGAAACATCATCCATAAATTCCACTCACTTTAGTTGGTGGAATCAAGGATAGGTATTGAGGATGTTTCTTTTTCAGGGTTTTTGTCAGTCATTTTCATTGGTTTTTATCCTTGGTGTCCACCGCAGTCTGCGAGAGATCAAGTGTCAAGACTTTGAAACTGTTAGGATGATAAACTAAACAATACATTTTCTCAACAAGAGTAAGCCTATGAGTGAGCTACAAAAGAATAAGTACCTAAATGGTGGGCAGCAATAAACTCAAACTAAACAACAGGCCGTGTACAAAAAAGTGCTCTTTTGGAGATCAACAATGGCTACAGTGAGATAAATGACAATGTCAATTGGGTGTGTAGTTCAAACAAAAGTAAGTCACTACACCTATGTCAGCTTATCTGATAAAAGGAGAAAATAAAACGGAAAAAAAAGGGAAGTTGATGTAAGAGATAAAAGAAGAGAAAACAGGAAACAGGGAGTGTAGAGGATAACAATGAGAGAAAGAAAAACGTGAAGAATATAAAGGTTGAGAAAGAAGTTAAAGAAAAGGATTTCAGGAGATGAAAAAAGAATGGCATAAAGGAGAAAAAGAGGGATTAAATATTGTAGGATGGAACAGCTGAGGAGGTGTTTTACGGTGTTGGGTATGCGCAGAGATCTGCGCTTTAGTGGTTCTTGCCGATCTTGTTGATCGATTGTACAATTGACGGTTGATACAATTTTGCCACTAGGGGAGGAATACTGGATCTGAATTAGTCTAGATTTTGATTTTCAACAATCGTTTCAAGGACAACAAATTTTGACAAATAGCTACCACTTACTTAATTTCAAACTTCTGATCAACCACTCCCTCTGCTAACTCACCTGTCCAACTTTCCCTCATAGCTCGTCAAACCACTGTGTCTTCTTCAAAACTCAAACCTCAAAGGGTCTCTTTTAGCAAACCAGTCGTAACAGTAACAGAACCTGCCATTTTTGCATGCGCCAACCAAACAACCACATGCCCAACCTAGTGTTTCACCCAAATGATTACGCTCGTGGTCTAATCTTACATGCACCAGGACATTAGCTAAACCTTTAATGGACCTACCATCACCCCCCAATAAGAATGAAACTGCTCCTTATTCAGAGCAAGCCCCTATTCAATTTTTGTCAACTGCATTTACTGGTTCATGCAAATGGATCAATTCCTCAGCTCTGAAACGGTCATTAACCAAACGAAGCTCTCCAATAAAGAAATCTGCCACAGCCACACCATCCCAACACAGAAATAACATCATGCATCATGTCTAAACATCTCAATTTTATGCTCCCCTCTCTTTCAAATAGGTTTTTTTCTGCATTTTGGAAATATTTGGGATCTAACTCTGCCTCAATTTGTGATGATCCCTGGGTTTGTTCTGTTAAAATGTGCTCAAATATGAATGCCTTTACTGCAGGGTTAGATTGCAAGGAGGATGTTCCTGATTTGGTGGTATGTGTCAAAACATTGTTTTCGTCGACCTTAATTTGCTTTATTATCTCCCCTGTTAAGCTTGAGGTGTGTTTGTTCAGGGATTTGATCCAGCTCGTTTGGCATTGTTACTTTGCCAAATTTTTCTTCATTTCCAAGCTTCCATTTCCGCTATTGACGTAAGTCAAAAGGTTTTCCCAGTAGTTTTTTTACTTTGATTCACAGTGTACCCAGTTCTATATAATTGCAAGCATCTGGTCATTGTTGCTATCCATGGTGTCTGTTATGGGCTTGGTATAGATATCATTTCAGCTTGTGATATTTTAAATCGTAGTTCAGATGAACGGTTTATTATTAAGGAGGTCAACACAGGAATAGAAGAATATATTGGCACATTCCAAAGATTACCCAACAAAGCTGGACACAATTTATTGCTTCATTAACTGGCATTCACAGCTAAATCTTTTAGAAGTGATGAGGAATGCAAGTTTTTATTGCTAAGCAAAGCTCGAGTTTTAAAACGAAGCAAAAAAATTTTATTTGCAAGAGGAGTGCAATTAGCTGAACAAATTTCCTGTATGTCCATCTTTCTTGTTGGCTTGTTTGATTATTTTCTTGTTCCCACATTGCTTAAATTTCGATCTTAACTTTCATTTTTATTTCTCCAAACACATCAAGCCAGATCACCAATAGCCACCTTTGGCACTAAACATTTATTCGATTATTCCGCTGATCACACCATCCATGAAGGATTAAACTACACAGTGCTTTGGAGAGCTGGTGCTTTGCAAGCTCAAGACGGGAGAGAATTCATTAAAACCTCTCCTCCACCTCCTGACAACTATTGACAAAGCCTTTTTTAGTGGCCACCCATTTCACAATCAACCCCGCACAGAATCATCATGTATATGCTCATATTATTCTTTACAAAGGCCACCTGCCTATACTCAATAGATCAAAAAGTGACATTCCTTGGTTACATCAGTAAGCTTCTCACCTTTGATATCTTTTTTAAATTTACTAAATCCATTTAGCTTGTGAATAATGATGACAAGAATTGATCACCAAATGGCAATGCACCAAAATCCAAAGCAAGGCCCCCTTTATTAAGCTTTGTAAACCATCCATCTGTTCTTCCACCTCCTATCAAAAGAATAGCTGCAATACCCTCATGCTTCAATTTTAAATATTTTGTGCCATCCTTGCACTGGAATACTGACAATCGCACTCCAATTTTAGAAGCATATTCCACGCCTCCCTGAGAACTTCCACCAATGTCCTCCCTCCCTACTAATAATACTAGAAAGAACTTACTTATGCACCAACCAACCAAGTACCTGCAGCATACGTCACTCACACCAAAGTGTGAATCTATCAATTCCTCAACTGCTGAAGTAGTTATGTGATCAGCCCATCAACACACCAATGCACCAGTCCAGCTAGTTCTGGAACAGGGTATTCATCCCTTTTAAGCTCCGGCACTTGATTCACAATTTTCCCTCTTGAGCACCCTGATCTCAAGTCTCAAAAAGTGAAACCTGTTTGAAAATGTAACATTCATTTGAAATTCACTTAGTTTTACTAAGAATTTTTATCATTTTAATGAAAAAAAAGGTTAGTCTTTTGATAAAAAGATTGTTCTTAAAAAAAACATACTATTATTTTATTTTTATTATATTAATAAGAAACTCTTGATTTTTGAATTTTCCACCTTTTTAATATTCTGATAATAACATGGTCATTTTCTTATTTATGAAATTGTTATCATTTTTCATAAATCCACTGCTAATATCTCAGCAAAATCACTAGTTATTGATTTAATGACAAATTTTTTTTATTTTGATGGCAACAATGTCATCATGAATAATTTAGATCTTTCTATTAAAATGACAACAGTTGTGTTATTAAAATAATAACAATATAAAATTAGGGTGTTGGTAAACACACGTAAGCCCTTACGTGTTTTTACCATAAACTTACGTGTTTTTACCAAATTATGGCCAAAACACGTAATTTTATGGTAAAAACACGTAAGTAACCTAATTTTTTTATAAAAATTCCTCAGGCTCATTTTTGAGAATTTTTAACATTTTTTTTTGCCATATTTTTTCCGACATGGGATGTGAAGGTCCCCAAATTTTTTCAATTTTTTTTTTTTGCCCAATTTTTCTATTTTGGGCAATTTGGTAAAATGGCCCATTTTTTTGAAAAAATTCATTAAAAATGTTCCCACTTATGAATTTCAATATTTTTTTTTTAAAAATGGAGGTGAGAATGTTGAGAATAATAAACCAGAAGCCCAACATTTTGGTATTTTTCTGCAAGAACATTTGTAGGCCCAAAAAGTCCATGTTTTTTTATGTTTTTTTGTTCATGTTTGTAATTAAATTTAAAAATGCCATTTATGACATAAATTGAATTCAAAATTTAATTTATGATGAGTGGAAGTTAAAATTTGATTTTTGGCATTAACAGTGCCATTTATCACATGAAAAGTGCCATAAATGGAATCACTAATGACATAATAATGCCATAAATGGCATCAAGAATGACATACAGATGCCATTTATGGCCAGAAAATTGGCATAAATGGCATTACAGCAATGCCATAAATTGAAGTTAATGCCCTTGACAATGCCATTTATGCATTTAAAAATGCCATAAATGGCCTTAAAAATGGCATGAATGGCCTTAACATTGGCCTTAAAAATGGAATTAATGGCCTTAACTATAACATAAATGGCATCAAAAATGCCATTTATGGAATCAAAAATTCCATTTGTGGCATTACATAAATGGAATTAACAATGCCATTTATGGTGTTACATAAATGGCATTATGCCATTTATTGCATTGATAATGCCATTCATGGTATTAGTAATGCCATTAATGGCATTGTTAATGTGGCATTATTAATGCCATTTATGGCATTGATGGCATCAGAAATGTTGCATTTTTGATGCCACAAATGGCATTGTTGATGCCATAAATGGAATTAATGGCATCAATAATATTTCATTGATAATGCCATTAATGGCACTGTTAATGCCATTTATGACACTGTTAATGCCATTGATGGCACTGTTAATGCCATTAATGTCATTGTTAATGCCATTTATGGCACTGTTAACGCCATTTGTTATGGCATTGTTAATGCCATTTATGGCACTGTTAATGCCATTTATGGCATTGTTAATTCCATTTATGGCATTGTTGATTCCATAAATGGCATCAGAAATATTTCATTGATAATTCCATTAATGGCACTGTTAATGCCATAAATGGAATTTTTAATGCCACAAATGGCAGTTTTAATGCCACAAATGGCATTAATGGCATCATAAATGCCATAAATAGCCATGTTTCATTTAAAAACCATCCCTCACGTGTTTTTACCATAAAATTACGTGTTTTTACCAATTTGCTTACGTGTTTTTACCAATACCCTAAAATTATTGTGTTATTGACATAGCTAACATGTTGTTATTTTAATGAAGAAACCTTAATATCTGTTAAAATTTTAACTACTTCAATAACCCAATATTTCCATATTGTTGTTATTTTAATGAAAAAGTTTTTTTTATTTCAATAGCAAGCTTCTTATTACTTTAATAGTTGTCAGGATGAGCTTATGATAATGAGATATATACACTTTAACTATGACTGTAACATGGTGAAATGACTTTGAAAAAGGTTGAGGGGTTGATAATAAAGGTTTAAATTGGAATAATAAGGGGTTTACTATTTTTAAATAGTGGTGGTGAGTGCTGTTGAAATTCCTGGGTGCAGTCTTACCAGTTGGGTTAGTATAATAAAAACTACAATACTAAGATTCAAACTATACCTTCCTTGTTTTTCAAGATTATAGCTGTTTTTGACAGTTGTAATATGTAGGAATTTAAGAACAGGATGAAGAAAAAATATTTCTGGTGGAGAAAAGGCCTCCTTTTATCCTAAAATGGGGTGGAATGGCCCTCTAGACCATCCACATAGAGGAATTGCAGAGTCTTTCACTTAAAAGTACTGGCCTGTGGTCTACATAAAGCCTGTACACACTGTATTGGGCTCAGATGTGGTTTTGAAACCACATCTGGGAAGTTTTCACCAATACAGGGTTAAAATTTTCATCTGGGGACCACACAGACCTCTTCTGATGTGTATGACATGTAGAATGCTGTACAGAACCTGTATGGGACCCCAGTATTGAATGAACTATGAGGTATTGAAGTATAAACATGCTTCTTTGTCTTTTTGACACCTCATAGTCATGGTTATGGGATATTATCCCAGAGTAAGGCTGTATTGGTCTAACTGTGGGATTTTGACTTTAAAACTGCCATAACTTTGTCAGTTTTCAAGATATTGAGCTCAAAGTTGGCTCATTGTGTAGCCCTGAATATCCTCTACACAATGGTTCCTGTTTTAGCATGGGTAACATTTAATATTGCAAAGTTATGCCATGTACAAGTTTAGTTATCCACATGTATGATTTTCTGATAATCTGTATGGAGCTTGTTTGCCCCATAACTTTTGTTCCAGATGAGATATGGGAAAATGAATGGCACCATCAGATAGGCCTTATTGTGATATTTCAAAAAAGACCCTACTTTAAGTATCTCACACTAAAACTGTAGAAGCTAGATGAGAGGAGAATGTTTTATTCACCCTTATTTGGCCTTATTTTGGCCATAAATTCTGTAGTTCTGGTGTTGGCTAAATTTGGCTAGTATCATTGGATATAAATGACTTAGAGCTTCATTCTGAATACCTATTTTATGGGATTAAGCCTCTTCCTCTGGATTTCAGTTGAGAGGTAAAAATTAAGGTTTTGGCTCAGCAACAAATTTGAGCAGGAATAACTTTGTTATTCTTTGTCCTATGATTATGGGACTTGTATATTTGGAAAGAGGAGAGTTTCCTCTTTCCTTTGATATTTTTTGATCTGGTTTGGCTCAGCTCCATGTTTTGGTGATATCTTGGCTTTACCATTGGTTTATGGTATTTTGCTGTCATGCTTGTGCATTGGTTTGAGTCACAGGCTGACAATAGTAATATTTTTAATATTTTGAGAAAAATCTTATAATTATGAGAACAATAAGAAATCGTGCTAACATCCTCATAATGCTAATTTTAATGGTAAGATATTCATCATTTTTATAACAACACTTTTATCATTTGAATAGAGATACTATGTCAAAGATAAAAGTCTCCTTAATTCAACAACCAACTTTCTATCATTTTCATGAAAAAAGTATTTCATTATTTGAATGAAGATGTTACTATTTTTTAAAAATCATATTGTTATTAAGATAATCAAAATGCTCTTATTGAAGCTATGAAAACATGGTCATGATATTGATAACAAAATTTTTATTCTAATGACAAGATTTTACCATTTTGACAAAAAACTATTCATTATCTTGAAAACAATGTTCCTAGAATTTGAATGACTATGATATGAATATTATTAATACTCTTATTTTTCAATAAAAGAATTTTTATATCAAGAGAAAAGCTGTAATGATATTAAAGGAAACCTTTTTATCATTTTCTAAAAAGTTCTAATAGGTTTTTCAATGAAAGTGATGGCATTGTTTTCATAATATTAATTATTAGAAAATTATTGTCATTTTGGTAGGAATCCTTTGAAAACTGTCCTCATTTTAATAATAATATTGTGAATTTCTTCTTATCCTGATAATAAGATACCTTAGAGTTAAATTTCATTATCTCCATAAAAACATGTTAATGATATTAAAAAAGCACAATTGTAATTATTTTGAGGAAAGAATTGTGATTTTTTCAATAAGCGTTTGATTCCTCAATCAAAAATATTTTTATTTCTTTACAGAAACATTGATACTATGTAAATAAAACATTGAATAACTCAATTGTTCTTATTTCAAAAAAGAATTTATCATTATTTGAATCAACAAATTGTTATTGATGTGATAAAAGAATTCATAAGTTGAAGAAATAACAAAAGTTTATCTTAATTAAAGAACTATTGTTATTTGGGAGAAAAGATTTGTATGAAGATAAGAACAGCATGGCTATCAAAATTACCTTCATAAAGCATGGCTATTATAAGAATTATCAACTGACTATATAGCCAAAAGTATGATGAAATTGTGAATCTTTCAAAAACACAATTGGTGGAGTTTTTGTAAAATGTTCACTATCATTTGAATAAAAACATTTTTGATAATAAATTTGCCATTATTTTTGTAAAAGCATTCTTATCATATTAGAAACCAAAATCAATTTTCTTGAATAAAAATATTTTTATAAATAGGATAATGACATGGGTAAAAGAAATTCAGTTATTAAATTTTTTGTAATAGTCATGCTTTCATTGAAAGACTCAACAGCCACATATAAATATTCAATGATGCCAACATTGTGAGGATGACTTTCTTGTAATTTCAATTGTAGCAGAAATAAAAACAAGGAAAACATATGTGTTTGAATTTTATCAACATGATCTTAAGCTTGAGTTATTCTAAAGGTTATGAACCAGAGTATTTACATACTCAACCAAGAAGATATACTGAGAAACCTTCACCAACAAATTTTCCAAACCTACCTTGAAAAAATCCATGTTTTGTTTTGTTTACAAAACAGATAATTTCTGTATTTCTTTCTTAAAGAGAATAAAGCTGAGTATTTATATACCCAGCTCATAAGAGAAGCTAAACAAACTTCTCCAACAACAATATGAAAAACTAACTCAAAGAAATTGCATTTTTTTCTTCAAAAAACTGAGAAAACATAAATACAGCTGAACACAGCTGAGTTTTACTTTGTAAAAGGCACTGTATTATGAAAATAAATGAAGCCAAAATTTCTACCCCACACAAGGTTTCACTGAGGCTTTCTATACATTTAAAATGAAAACCGCAAGGGTACTGTGGGATAGTTTTGCATATCCTTGAATATGAGGTGCAAAGTGGACAAAGAAGCCTGTTGATCCTTCAATACCTTGTAGATTGTTCAAAAAAGGGGTCCCATACAAGTTCTGTACAACATTCTATATTTCATACACATCAGAAGTGGGCTGTGTGGTCCCCCAGATGAAAGTTTACAACCTGTATTGGTGAAAAATTCTCATATGTGGTTTCAAAACCACATCTGAGCCGGATAAAGGTTATACAGGCTTTTTTAAAACCACAAGCCAGTACTTGAAAGTGAAAAATCTTCACTTCCTCCACATGAACTGGTCTGGAGGACCTTTCTCTGCCCAAAAGAGAAATCCCCATCCTGCACTTGAATTCCTACCTAGTCCAACTTCTTACCAACATTTATACTCTTGAAAAATAATCAGGTATAACAATAACATTAGCTATTGTAGTCTTTATTAGGATAATACAATTGATAAAGCTGAATTCATGGCTTTCATAAGTGCTCACTACCACTATTCATCAATAGTAAATCCCTTAAAACTATTGCTAAACTATTTTTTCTCATTATCAACTGTGTCAAAGTCAAATTTAAAATTGTAAATATATTTTTCATCACTTCATAATAGAGTCAGCCTGACGCATGATATAATTGAAAACAACAAGATAATACTTACATCACTCCAAGATTTATACCACCTGAACAACATCAAAAATAAGTCCTGAAGCCACATCCCCAATTCCCTTAGTATTGACCATAGATGAACCTCACAAGATTTTTTAATATTTCCCTGAAGGAAAACACAACATGAAGTATTCTACACACAAAATGGAGGAAGGTTGGTCAGAAAGCCTACATTTAAGACCTCCTAGAAGATCAAAGAAACACTGAGACTTTCATGATTCAGCCTACCTCACCATTTCCCAAGCCCTTATGAAAATACCAGAACTCCACCAACAAAGTAAAATTCAGCTGATATTAGACTTTGGGGCCACTAAAAACATGTTTAGCTCTTTGAAACCATCTTTCATTGCGCCTAAACAAGCTAGCATACAAGTTACAACAGGATATGAAAACAGAAAGCTAATGGGATTAGGAGTAGGTACAGTGAAAATATTGAATCACAACAACACACTGGTACATGAAGAATACCTATATGTACCCAAATTAATGTGAAATCTCATCGGCCTCCTGGAATTATCCAAAAAAACTTACTTTGAACTGCAAGGACAATTCTTTTAGCCCTACCTCAAACAGTAACAAAATCATGGATGGAAAAATAGTCTAAGCTTGTAAGATGTGTTTATAGAACCCTTGATAATATTACTATTGAACAAGAGTATTATTACTGTTCTTATGAAGTATAATGTATAAATCTATTATAGCCACAATTAAGTAATTAATTAATTACTTATTTCTTTTTCTTTCTATACACTACTGGTGCTTATAACAGTAAGCAGTAATTGTCTACTAGAATCAGTTACAAGGAGTATTCATGATAAAGATTATTAAAATAATATGAGATTATTTTAATAAGCTTTAATTATCTTTTTCAAGAATAACTATAAATATAATTATTGAAGAAAGCTATTAATAGAGAAAAAACTAAATAATTAAGTGAAAACACTCACTAATACTCTAATAGTACTTTTATAGGAATTGGTAGAGTGAT
Organism: Austropuccinia psidii; assembly: GCA_023105745.1. Classification (NCBI taxonomy): domain Eukaryota; kingdom Fungi; phylum Basidiomycota; class Pucciniomycetes; order Pucciniales; family Sphaerophragmiaceae; genus Austropuccinia; species Austropuccinia psidii. The sequence continues at coordinate 29,934,724 of JALGQZ010000004.1, read as the reverse complement.
TTGACAGATTAATTGTGGATTTAAAAGATCAAAATGGTATTAGAACAGTAATACAACAATATTATAGTTAAATACTATTTTAAATATCATATTTCTATGATTAATTCTAAAAGAATTGTAATACTTAAGAAAAGGATTAAATAACACTTAATTGTTGGTACTAATGGTATGATTGAATAATAAGATTCTTTGGGAAAAACAGCAAGAGGAAACCTCTTTTAAATCAAGAACAGCTCAAAGAGGCATGAAATGGAGAAATATGAAAATAAAAGTGAGTGAGAAACCAATAATCCCTTTTTTAATATTTCTTACATAAACTGTTGTCATGTACAATTATCATAATTACTTAATTAAGTCATTTTATGTTACTAGCAACTCATTTATTGTTAATAAATGAAGGAATAACAATTTTAAATCTTCTTTGATTTCAAAATAATCATTAATTTCTCAAATTCATTAATTCCATTGGAAATTTCATCACATATTGTATTCTCTGTGAATTTTTGAATATTCAGTGTTTCACATGGAATTATCAAAAATGTATGGTAAGTAGAGCTTTCAATTTGAATTATGAAGTGATCATTCTGATTAGTATTTTATATGTTATATCTCTTTCTCAATTGTTCCTTAATGTTATAGAAATATTAATTGAGAATTTTATTTTTAATAAATTCTTGAATTTTTTACCTTATTTCTATGTTGAATTGCAAATAGCAAAGTAATAGCTGGTTTCCATGAGGTTAATTCATTCATAATACTCCAAAAAGGGTTTTAATTACTCTTTTAAGGATTATGCAGGGAAATTAATTAGTCATTGAAATGGCTACAGGAGTCAGAGTTTCTCATTACCTCCTTGTCACATCAAAATAGCAGCTTATTTGTCATTTTCTTATTATTTAATGGGACATTAGCTTGGTAACCAAGCTCCCAAAAAGGTTTTATTATAATAATTGAGCCATGATCAGCCATGGATCCAAGCTTTAGAGCTCTAAATGCCTCAGAGGGCTCAGATGTTGTGTACCCTGACTCTCAGGATTCCTTTTGTCCCCCTTAGCTGTTTTCACATCAAACATAGTAATTCAGGCTTAAAGACTGAATCCAATATGGGTTGATCAAGACTTGATTTAAAAATACTGTAATATTAAGTGCCACAAAAATTCATAACACTATTCTTAGTGTATATTTAGCATGGGATTTCTCACATTCACATTATTTTGGTGTGAAATTGAGAAAAACAAGAAAAGTTACAATTTCTTTATGTGTTATTGATGATGTGGTGTTGAAGTATTCTCCATATTACCACCTCCTAGAGTTAATTCAAGCTTATTCACTCTATGAAGCTACCTTGGGTTAATTTTTGTGTATAATCCAAATCTGGCCTCAAATCCATGGATTTAGTTACTCACCAAAAGCTATTAATATTTTCTCAAATACAAAATCATGAATTTTGGATATATGAATAGGTTAGAATTTGTTTGAATATTCATTGTGGCCTATTTGGGTATGTAAAATATACATGAAGGCTGACAAAGCTAATGGTAAACAGCTACACCATGCCAAAAGCCTTACTGACCAACCAAGTCAATAAGTTTTGGGATGAAAGACCAGGCCATTCTAGTGCATCTGTACTCAAGCAACAGAGACTTCCCACTTTGCAAGACAACTGTCTCACTTTCAAAACAGGCAATGCACAAAATTAGCACTTCCAAGATAAATTTGAAACATCTCTCTTTATCTTGGACATGGTAGGTACCACTAATCTTCCCTCAGTGTCTGCTAAACATTACTTTCTTACCATCATTGACCAAGTGTAATCCTTAAAAATCACCAAGTTTTTGCATAAAAAGTTGGATTCATTTGAACAGTTTTTGAAACCAATATTGCAATGGAGAATAGTCAAGACAAAAAATTAAAGAATCTTGTATAAGACAGAGGAGTTTAGCTTATCAACAGTGATATAAAGAAGCTCTCTGAAAGATTTGGCTACATACATATCATGGCATCCACTCAACTGCCACAGAAAAATTGAAAAAAACTTAAGAGAACCCACTGCCTTTCTGGGAGATCAAATCTACCTGCCCACTACTTTGCCAATGCTCTGAACACAGAAGTCTTTCTTTCAAATATTTTATTGATGATGTCAAGGGGAAATAAGTCTACCCAAATTCTGTGGACCAACCCCCTTGTAAAACTTTAAAGACTCAGGGAAATTGTGAATAATCTCCAACAATCTACCTGGAAAATCAGGCATTCTCAGGGGTTACAACAGCTTCTAGCCTTAGAGATATTTTCATATACCCAAAATACCACAAAGATCAAAGTAATTTATAATTCAAGAGAATATTTTTGTTTTGTAAAATACAAAAATTTAAATATAAACATAAAAATGAAATTTATTTTTGATTTTGATCTTAAAAAATGTAAATATATATATTTTTACTTAAAATAATTAAGTAAAAATGAATTTTTATCAAAAATATCAGAAATAAAGTATTTTTTGGAGAAAAATTAATGAAAATTATTGTCAATTTTTCTTCCAATAAATGAAGGGTATTGGTAAGCCCACATGAGGAATCTGGTAAAAAAAACATAAGCCCTTGCATTTTTTTACTAAAAACCTATGTCTTTTTTCCATAAACAGGTAAAAACACCACAGGGGTGCCATGGGCCCATTTTAAATTAAAATAAAACAAAAACCCCTTTATTGGTCAAAAACCTTCCAAATCCCCCAAAAAACCCCTCACCCAATTGTCCCACTTTTCCACAACCCCCCAAAAAGAAAAGACCAAACACCTAAATAATCAACATTATCCACCCCAAGAACAATCTTTTTTTTGAACAACAGAATTAGAAACCCAAATTTACAAAGCTTTCCACAATTTCTTTCTTTTCTTTCTCCCAAATACTGCATTTTCCTCCAAAACAACCTGCCCCCAAGCCGCTAAGATTACCTGTTTTACCTTCCCTATTCTACTATTCTTAAGCTTAAACCTCTTCATTTCACCTTTTCCCACTTTGTTTGATTTTTCACACATTTTATCCCTTCTCTTTCACATTTCAAAAGGTTCTTTTGTCATGTCCAATCACTAAAATCCCCTTTTCTTAAGATTTATACATCTTTTCCACTATATAATTCTTCAATCCCCCACTGAAGGTGAATTTCAGACCCTTCGGGTTCTTTGGTAGCATGTGCATAGTGTTTCCAGGGAACAGGGGTATTCTGTGTCCACCTTGAGGTCCCAAATGAACCAAAACCAAATTGAAAGAGGTTTTGACAGGTCTGGGACCCCAGATCCCCACAAAACCTCTAAAACAGCCACTTCAATAATGGTTAAATGTTCATTTATACTTTATGCCAGAAATTATTCCAAGAGTCCCACTTGGACGTTTAAAGTAAAAAATCCTCAACAAAGCCATGATTCCACTGAAATCATCATGGAACATCCTGCTTTCAGAAAATTCAATGAGCAAGAAACATCCCAAATTTCTCAAATGTCTGAATCACTGCTCATTCCAAGGAAAATTTAGGCCCAATTATGCAGCTAGAGGGAGTCTGAAATGCCTGTAATCCTTCAAGACATTTACAACCAAGTCGAGAAAATCAAGAAAGACAAACTACAAGGCAGAAGGCTCATTGACTTTCTTATTGACACCCTCAAAGAAGAACCTTTTGTGTGGTCCTCAGCAATGGATACTGAGGGACACATTACTTCCTTGTTTTTCACTCACCCCCTTTCCATTAAACTCCCTCATGGCTTTCCTCATATGATTCCTATGGATTGTACTTATAAAGCAAATAAGTAAAAAATTCTCCATTTTCATGTTGTTGTATTTGGCTCAACAAATAAGACCTTTTCTGTATCTTTTTGTTTCATGAAGGATGAAACTGAACCCTTATATACCTGGGCATTGAATCAATACATATAAAAAGTTCTCAACAACACCAATACTTTTCCCCCTCCAGTTATTGTTATTGAAAGGCATTTGGGCCTGAAAAACTGTCTTAAGAGGCTATTTCCATACTCAAAAGTTATGTTATGCATTTGGTAAATCAATAAAGATGTATTTTCCCAATTCATGAAGAAAATTGGTCATAGCACTGATTTTGAAAATTCTATGGGCCTTTAGAATAAAGTAATTTACTTTTATATTTCACTTTTATTCTTATTATTGTCTTTATTAATTACTTTGGGATTCATTCCTCAGATTATTTATTCATCTAGTGTAAAGTCTTTCAAAGATCACTGGAAGAAGCTTCGAAAGAGTATCAAAAATCCTGAAGTGTTGCAATATTTATAAAAAAACTGGCTTCCTCTAAAGGGATATTTGTATACCACCATTACCACCTGGGTGTGAGTTACACCTCAAGAGCTGAAGGGGACAATTCAATGGTAAAGCTTTGGCTCCAAGCATCCAGTGGTGCTCTCATACAGGTTGGTAGGGGTGTTCAAATAGCTTTCAAAAAACAATTTATTGGAATAATAGGCAGAATCTCCAAAGAAATAATTGTCCATGTAAAGAATTTCCCTCCACACATCTTTTCTCTCAATTGAAAAGTGTCTCATTATTCCCTTGTCACAACCATGAATAATACCCCTTGGAGAAATATATGGCATATCAATGGCATATCTCTTTTATGGCAATTTTCTGATATTCATGACTCTTATCCTAATTGACCATTTCCACCTTTATGGCCTTTATGGTCATTTAATCATCTTGGGCCAAACTGGCCCCTTCACCATCATTATTCCATTCATGGTGCTTTTATGCCTTTAGGCAATTTGGGAATTTCCAAGTTAATAGTTTAAATACAGCCCAAAATCCTGTATTATGCTTTTTAAGCTTGAAATACAGTTTTTCACAATTTGTGCATTTAGCCAATTTATGCCATATTCCTTTTTAATATGGGAAATATGCTCAAGTGGCTATATCAGGCCATTTGGGGCTTATTTTCAAGATTTGTGCATTTTTTGAACTTTTCACAAATAGAGTTTTAAAGCCATTTATCCTTGTTTTGTACAAAACCCCAAAACTGTCCATAAAACACCTCTGCAAGTCATAAAGCCACCCAAACTCTTTTTTCTCTCTTTCCTCCTGGAATTAATTCAAAAGACCTTTGGCAACTTTTCATCTACAATAACCAAAGGTGCCATAAAGGGTGTTATATACCCTTATGCACCTTTTTTCATGAGAAATCCAATAGTACAAATATTGGAAGGTTATCTCAACATCTCATAACGTCAAGGAATCAAATTATCCAAAGGATTCATTGAGGCTTGAGTGCAAGTTTTATTCTCAAAATCCAATCACGCCATCAAGCAGTTACTGGTTATTTTCAATTATGAAGTATTCCTTCAAGGGAATACTGGCAGTTCATGCTCAAACAACATTCAAGAGGTAATTCTAAAATTAATTGTCAAGTTTCAATGCTCCCTCAATCCACCTTGGATCCCACATTCATTTCCATACAGTCTTGTTTCATAAATACCTGTATTTCAACCATACACCCTGGGAATATCAATCAACTCAGTGTATTTTCCAATTCGGCATGGTATACAGTTTATCAAGCAATCCACAAGTCTTCAAGGATTTAATACCGACCAGCTGTCAGCCTTAAGGAGTAAAGATCTCAACCAATCATATATACCAGCCTCTCTTTCAGCCCTGGCAGGTCTTTTGCCCAGTTAATTAATATAATTTGTTTTATTTCTATTCTTATTTTCTTTCATCTTGATAGTCAATCCTGATATTCTTAAGTCAGTAATTTGCACCTTTTCTTTCTTTCTTTGCCTGTCAGTGTATACTTGGTGGTCATATCCTTACTAATTACATTTTTCATTCTGGCAGGTTGAAATAGTGATTAAGGGCTTACTTGGTTGGCTCTTTGGCCATTTGGTTTACTTTTCTCTTATTGACTCTCATCTTGTACTTTCATATCTTCTTAGAGAAATTTATCATTCTTTTATCTTATGTTCTTCAATCTTTGGAGTCTTCCAAGTGAGCTCCCTGATTACTGAGTTCCAGGCCAATCTTGGTTTCCCCAAGAGCCCCTGTGACATTATATTAATTAACTCATAATTTCTTTTCATTCTTCTCATTCATTCTTTTATCACTTTCTTCATTCATTTCATTGAAATTATGACCCTTTCATGTTTATGAACTTCATAATTTATTTTCACCTCTCAATTTTCTCGCATTCATTGTTCTTCTTTAAAATTTGAAACTGACCCTTTTTTATTTCTATTTTAAATTGTTTATTCAAATTATCAAATTAGTTCAATTGATAATTCAGGCCTTATTTTCATTTGATTTTCAAATTGGTAACCAAAATTGTTCAGACACGTTCTTCACATCAAGATCTATATCAATTTATTCTTTAAGAATTTTGATTTTTCAGGAGAAATTCACTGCATTTGATTTTATTGATTCATTTGACATAAATTGATATTGAATTCAAGAAAAATTGATTGACCTGAAGACTTTAAATATCCTGCTGATTTTTAACATCAAGACTTTCTGACATTAATCTATTTTTCTTCAAGAATTCATTTGATTAATTTATTTTTCTGCAAAATTCTGATTTTGATTGATTTGGTATTGATTTTTTGAATTCAAGATTTCATTTGACATTTGATTAATTTATTTACCTTCAGTCTTCATTCTTTTTTTTATTTATTTTTCTTCAAGATATTGATTTTGATTCCAACTCAAAGATTTCCTTTTTCTTTGCCTCAAGTCTTTCACCTTCAAATTTTGATTCCTTATGAATTTATTTTATTTTCAATATGCCTGTCCAACGATCACCTCCTGCAGGGCAGACAAGCTCTCAGGCCAGAGATCAAGCTGTTCTTACTCCAACTCCAAGAGCTCCTCTTGATGGCACCCCAGAAGTTCCTCAACTGAGGGCCCACTCAGACAAAGGACCAAATATGGAAGCAGCAGAACCATCCAGGAAGGAAGGAAAAGGGCCAAGAAGATAAACTTCATTTTCAGGGGTAGTTGGCTCCTTTCAAGGCATTTCAAGGACCACCTTCAAAGGTCCCAATGAAGATGGTTAAGAGTAGGAGGAGAATTATGTGGAAGAGGAAGAGTATGATGGTATCTAAGTTGTTCCTGCTCCTGTGGGGGCATCTCAAGGTACCGGAGGACCAACTCTATCCCCATCTAATCAACCTGTCTCTCAAAAGTCTGAACCAGATTTATTGGCCATTATGCAACAAATGACTCAAATTATTACCAATCTTCAAGCTGCTTTATCTTCTGAAGCTTCAAGACCACCAGCCTGAAAGACTTCATCTATCAAAGCACCAGAATTCTTTGATGGTACTCAAGCCTTCAAAGTCAGAAGCTTCATTCATTCCTGTCAAAGTATCTTCCATAATTATCAGGAAACCTTCTCTGAAGGCAGGAAGAAAGTTCTTTATGCCACTCCATTTCTCATTGGTAGGGCTGAAGAATGGATTGAGCCCTCACTCTCAAATCTCACCAATCAAGACTTAGCATACCTCCTCAGTGATGAGGCTTGATTTGAATCTCAACTCTTTACTTTATTTGGAGACCCAAATGAAGTCAGAAAAGCTGAAGCAGAGTTGGGATCCTTAAAAATGAAAGAAGGTGGACATGTACTGTTATACATTTACTATTGTGTAATTTTGGTTTCAATAATTGGAGATTGGGGTGAAAGATCTCTCATCCATCATTTCAGGAAGGGATTGGCCTCCAGAATTCCGGATCAATTGGCCTCCCATCCTTCAATAATTTATTCTCTTCAGGATTTACTGGACATTAGACTGGAGCTGGATAACAGGTACCATGAGAGGCCAAAAGAGAAAAATCATTTTCAAGAGAAGGAGCCTGAACCCTCAAAGTCTGTTTCTTCTCATCTTCAAAATTCTTCAAGCTCAAATCAACACAAGAAGAATTTTCATTTTTGGAAGAGGGGAAAGACCCATTCTTCTTTGTTGAATAAGGACTTGAAGTCAATGGGTTCTGAAAAAGCAAGAAGAGTCAAGGAGGGCTTGTGTGCCTATTGTGAAGGGAAGCATAGTCTTGAGGCCTGTTTCAAAAGACCTCAAAGCCACCTTGCCTAACCATCAGGCAAATTTCCCATCCAGGGAAAGGCCTGAGTGAAGATCATGTTGTGTTCAATGGTATTCACTGTTTTCCACCCAGAGAAAAATTGTAAGTTCTGAATACTGTTGTCAAAAAATTCTCCAAAAGGGTTTGTCTTTTCTTCTCTCTCTGATGAGTTTTACAGTTTTCTCATTGATTCTGGTGCTACAAGATCACCTATTTCAAAGCAGTTTGTTCACAAGTATTCTTGGACCATGTTGGAACTTTCAGAGAAGATTCCTCTGAGTCCCCTTCTTTATGGGTGACTCACCATACTAAATATATGGTTGAGCTCCCTTCCTTCCCAAGCTTTAAATGGGACTTTTTAGTCATTGATACTCTCAATGGGGAAGACCTCATATTGGTCTTTGAATTTCTTAATCATTTCAATCCATAAATCGATTGAAGGCAAGGCCTGATCACCTTTGATTCTGATCATAAGGACCATTATTATCCTTCTAAATCTTCCAGTGATGACTTTTCTTCTGCCAAATCATGTTCAGCTCTGGTTGGTGATTCTAGAACACCATCATTCCCATCTTCTGTTCATATTCCTTCCCTTAATTCCCATTAGTCATTACTACCATCTAGAGATGAAGTCTTTGAAGATATTAAAGATGTTGGAGAAGATCATTCTGTATCTCCACTTCATCTCTTCCTTGGTAAGGTGTACATTCCTCCTTCATCTTATCATGACTCCCTGGAGGAGCTGTGGAATGAAGAGGAAGAGCCAGAAGAAATGGAAACTGTGATGAAGGTTGTTCCTTCTACTTATCACTATTATTTGGATGTATTCTCAAAGGTGGAAGAAGATCAACTTCCTCCTCACTGTGCCTGTGATCATCATATTGAGCTGGAGGGGTCTCTACCTCCTGTTGGGGTGATCTACTCTTTATAAAACCAAGAGTCAGATAAAATCAGGTCCTACAATTCAGAGAATGTATAGAAAGTTTTCATCTGGCCCAGCTCCTCTTCAACAGGAGCACCTGCCCTCTTTGTCAAAAAAAAGATGGTGGCCTCTGTTTGTGTGTTTATTACCACAAACTCAATCCTTTTAATAGGAAGAACATATATCCTGTTCCTCTTATGAATCACCTTCTCACTGTTTTTAATAGTTCTTCTGTCTTCTCCAAGATTTATTTGCATGGTGAATATAAGCTGCTCATAATCAAGGAATGTGATGAACATTTGACAGCTTTTAGAACTAAATATGGCAGTTATGAGTACCTGGGTATGCCATTTGGGCTCACCAATTCTCCTTCCCATTTTCAAAATCTTGTAAATTATATTTTCTCTGATATCATTGATGTTTATGTAGCTGTTTATTTAGATTTTATAATCGTTTTTCTCAGCTCTGAGGAAGAACATGTCACTTATTTGTCCACTTTTTGTTCCAGACTGAGAGCCCATAAGCTTTTTGCTAAGCCATCCAAGTCCCTCTTCTATGTCTCAAGTGTGGAGTATTTATGTTATGTTGTTTCTTCTCAAGGCCTCAAGATGAACCAAGGAAAATTCAAGCAAATTCTTAATTGGCCTCCTCCAAGAAACCTCAAGGCTCTTCAATCATTCCTTTGCTCTGCAAACTTCTACCACCATTTCATCAAGAATTATTCAAAGACTAATAGTTCACTCACAAAGCTCCACAGGAGATATTTGTGTCTTCCCCTCAATTAGAAAGCTTATAGAAAGTTTCATCAAATTAAAGATGCTTTCGCCACTTCTCCAATTGTTTCTCACTTCACTCCTTCTCTAACAGCCATTGTAGAGACTGATTCATCAAATTATGCCTTGGGGATGTACTGAGTCAGGCTTATGCCTCAGGAAAGCATCCCATTGCATTTAATAGCTGAAAGCTTCTTCCAGCAGAGATCAATTATGAGACTCATGACAAGGAGCTCCTTGGAATGGTCTGGGCTCTCAAGCTCTGGAGAGATTTTCTTTGTTCACTTTCTTCCTCTTTTGAAGTTCTCACTGAGCACCTATCACTTCAATACTTCACTTCCTCAAAGATTCTCACTTTCTGTCAGGCCTACTGGTCTGAATTCCTTTCATAATTTTATTTCACAATCAACTACCACCCTGGCCACCTGGAAACCCTCCCAAATTCTTTCTCACATTGGGATGATGTCTACTCAGAGAGGGAGGAGGATTTCATCAGAAAAAATCCAATGAATTATTGAAAAATAAACAAGCAAGATAAAATTCAAGCCTCCAAGTTCTTTGAAGTCCAGGTGGAATCATTTTCAAATTTAATTGAATAAATTCAGAAAGAATTGTGGAAATATTCTCAATATAGAAGTATCCTTCAAGATTTGGGTAAAAGTAAATCTGTACAAGATTATTCTCTTGATTCCTCTTCCAAAATTCTTTTATTCAAAGATTGGGTGGTGGTCTTAAAAGACCTAAAAATTCAACACAGAACTCTACAAAAATGACATGACTCCCCTCTAGATGGCCATCCTGGTAAAGCAAAGACTCTCAAACTCATCAAGCTGTATTCTCACTGGTCTGGAATGACTCAATTTATCAAGGATTATCTTTCATCCTGTCAACAGTGTTCAAGAAACAAGAATATTCATCACAGGAAGTTTCTCCCCAAGCCTCTTCCAATTCTAAACAGTTGTTGGATTTGTCTTTCAATGGAATTTATCACTCAGTTGCCACTTTCCCATTCCTTTGGCTCAATTCTTGTCATAGTGGACAGATTCTCAAAAATGGCAGTTTTCATTCCAAAAATGTCTTCAATAAGCTCACTGGATTTTTCCCATTCATTAATCAAGAATATTTTGTCAAAACATGGCCTTCCTTCAAGCATTTTCAGTGATACAGGTTCCCTTCTTGTACCAAAATTTGTCAGAAGCTCAATATTTTGAGAGATCTTTCAACTTCTTAACATCCTGAAACTGATGGACAGAAAGAGAGGGTAAATAAGATACCAGAACAGTACCTTTGAATGTATGTTAGTTATCATCAAGATGATTGGAACACCAGGCTCCCTCTGGCAGGATTGGCTTACAATAACTCAGACCACTCTTCAACAAAACAATCACCATTTTTCACTTTTGATGGAAGGGATTCTCATTTTGACTCAGTTCACATTACTCAAGGCACTACTTCTGGAAAGTTACATCAAAAATTCAATCAGTACAGAAGGATTTCAAGAGAGAACTTGAAGTTGCCATAAAAACAGGTTTAAGAGGTATGCAGATAAAAGTAGAGCAAGTTGACCTCTTTTTAATCCTGGTTATATGGTATGGCTTTCCTCCAAGAACATCAAATCAACAATACCCACCAAAAAACTATCAGAAAGATGCTTTGATCCTTTTCCAATCTTGATTAAAGTCAGTACTCATTCTTACGGCCTCAATAGAAATCCATCCACACATTCTTCCATATTTCCCTCCTTGAACCACTAAATACATTAACAATCCCAAATTGGCCACAAGAGCCTCCTCCTCAAATCATAATTGAAAAAGAAGATGAATAGGAAGTCTCTCAAATACTGGATTCTAAGATCAAGAGAGGAAAGTTATGGTATTTGGTGGGATGGAAAGGCTCAGGAGCTCATTATTCAAGGTGGGGGTACTGTCACAACCATGGATAATACCCCTTGGACAAATCTATGGCATATCAATTACATATCTCTTTTATGAAAGTTTGGCCAAATTGTTAATTTACACTTTTATGGCCTTTATGGCCATTTCATCATCTGGGGCCAACCTCGCCCCTTCACCATCATTATGCCATTCATGGCCTTTCTCTTCCTTTGAGAACCTTTGGGAATTCCTCAGTCAATAGTGGAAGTACAGCCCAAAATCCTGTATTACACTTTTTCAGCTTTAAATACAGTTTTTCACATTTTGTGCATTTCCTCAAATTCAGCCAATCTATGCCATATTTCCTCTTAATATGGTAAATATGCCTCAATGGTTATATCAGGAAATGTGTGCCTTAATTTCAATATTTGTGCATTTTGCACATTTTTTTCACACTTTGCACAAATAAAGTTTTAAAGCCATTTAGGCTTGTTTTGCCCAAAAATGTTCATAAAGCACCTCTGCAAGTCCTGAAGTCACCCAAACTCTTTTTTCTCTCCTTCCTCCTGTCATCAATTCAAAAGACCTTTGGCCACTGTTCATTTTCAATAACCAAAAGTGCCATAAATGGTGTTATATACCATTATGCACCTTTTTTTCACCAGTAATCCAATTGTTCCAATATAAGAAGGTTATTTCAACATCTCATGATTTCAAGGAATCAATTTGTCAGGATGAAACTATGAAAGAGTTATAATGTAGGCTATTTACAACTCAAGCTATGTTTGTGACACGGTAAAAAAATGCTTTAAAAGATGATAAAGTTGATAATAAATGATTAAATTAAGATATTAAGGGCTTTATTATAGAGATATAGTGGTGGTGAGCCCTGTTGAAAGCCCTGGGTGCAGTTTTACCTGTTGGATTACAATAAGAAAGACTACAATACTTTTTAATTTAAGAGTATACCTGATTATTACCCAAGAGTAAAACTGTTTTTGACAGTTTACTACGTAGGTTATTCAAGAGCAGGATGAGGAAAGGTTTTTGGCTGTGAAAAGCCCTCCTTTTATCCTGAAATTGAGGTGGAAAGGCTGCTAGACCTTTCCACGTAGAGGAAGTGAAGATTTTTCACTCTCTATGACAGACTTGTGGTTTGCAAACAGCCTGTATACCCTGTATTGGGCTCAGATGTGGTTTTGAAACCACATCTGGGCGGTTTTCACCAATACAGGGTGAAAATTTTCATCTGGGGACCTCACAGCCTGATTCTGACGTGTATGACGCGTAGAATGCTGTACAGAAACTGTATGGGACACCAGTATTGACTGACATATGAGGTATTGAAGTAAAAACATGCTTCTTCCTCTATTTGACACCTCATATTCATGGTTATGGGATATTATCCCATGGTAAGGCTGTATCTGACAGAAGGTGGGATTTTGACCTTAAAAAGGTCATAACTCTGTCAGTTTTTGAGATATCAAGCTCAAAGATGGTTCATTGAATAGCTCTGTATGAGCTCTACACAATGGTACCCAACTTGACATGGTTATCATTAAATATGACAAAGTTATCCCATGTACAAGTGTTTTTGTACATTGGCGTGGTCTGGGCAAAAGCTGTATTAAGCTTGTTTGGCCAATAACTTCTGTTGTAGTTGAGCTATGAAGAAATGGATGGCACCATCAGATAGCCCTGATTGTGCTCTTTCCAAAAAGACCCCACTTTAGGTATCTCACACTAAAACTGTAAAAGTTAGATGAGAGGTGAATGTTTTGTTCACTCTTATTTGGTCTGAATTTGACCATAACTCAAGTAATACTGGTGCTAGCTCAGTTTGGCTAGCACCATTAGATAGCCCTGGCTTAGAGCTTCATTTTGAATACCCATTTGATGGGGTTAAGCCTCTCCTTCTAGATTTTAGATGAGAGGTGAAAATTAAGGTTTATGCTCAGCAATAACTTTGAGCAGGAATAACTTTGTTATTTCTTGTCCTATGGTGATGGGACTTATATTTTCAGAAAGAGGTGAGTTTCCTCTCTCCTTTGATACCTTTTGAGCTAATTTGGCTCAGCTCCATGTTTTGGTGGTATTTTGGCTATACCATTGGTTTATGGTATTTTGGCTGTCATGCTTGTGCTCTGGTTTTGAGTCACAGGCTGACACAATTCATCCAGAGGACTCATAAAGGCTCAAGTGCAAGTGTTATTTTCACATATCAATCATGCCATAAAGCAGTCATTGGTTATTTTCAATGATGAAGTATTCCTCCAAAGTAATAATGGAATTTCATTCTCAAGGGATATTCAAGAGGTAATTCCAAAACAATTTTCAAGTGCCAATGCTCCATCAATCCACCTTGGAGCCCACATTCATTTCTGTACAGTATTGTTTCATAAAGGCCTTTATTTCAACCATACACCCTGGGCAGATCAATAAACTCAGTGTATTTTCCAATTTGGAATGGTATAGATTTCATCAAGAAGTCAATAAAGCTTCAAGGATTAAATACAGACCAGCTTTCAGCCTGAAGGAGTCAAGCTCTCAACCAATCATTTATACCAGCCTCTCTTTCAACCCTGGGAGGTCTTTCCCCCAGTTAATTTATTTAATTTGATTTATTTCTATCTTTATTTTCTTTCATCTTGATAGTGAATACTGATATTCTTAAGTCAGTCATTTGCACCTTTTCTTTCTTTATTTTCCTTTCAATGGATACTTGGTGGTCATATCCTTGCTAATTCCATTGTTCATTCTTTAAAGTTGAAAAAGTGATTAAGGACTTACTTGGTTGGCTCTTTGGCTATTTGGATTCCTTTTCTCTTATTGCATCTCATCTTGTACTTGCATATCTTTTCGAAGAAATTTATTACTCTTTTATTTTATCTTCTTCAATCTTTGGAGTCTTCCAAGTGGGTTCCCTTATTACTGAGTTTCAAGCCACGCTTGATTTCTCCAAGTGCCCCTGTTACAGCTCTTCAGTGGGCCTTTGAATATTTCAAAACCACACTTTCTCCAGTCAAATATGTACCAACAAATACAGCAATTATTAAGGCATACCTTGTGGGCTCCAGAATCAACAGCCATTTTCCAAGTGCCAAAGGCTCCAGATAGCAGATTTTCATCCTGAGTGGAATTTCAATTTAACTGTGAGGATTTTTTGATCTCCAATCTCTTAGCTTTTTTTTCATATTAAGTGATTTTCTTTGTCATATTCTCATCAGACTGGCTATCAAGGTGATTATCAAATTTTTGAGAAAGGAAGAAGAAGCCAAAAGACTCTCTCAACATATTTGGGAAGACCTTTTTCAAAGACCAATGCCTGAAATAATCTCAATTCTTCAGAATTTTCAAGATCTTTTGACTGGAAAATTCTCTTTTGATCAAATTCCAAACATTCAAGAGGTTGATCAATAGTTCAAAGACCCACTAGAATTCAAAAATATTGATGGAAGACCTCAAAGTGCCAAAAAAATAAAAAAAAATAAAGGAGATCCCTGAAGATTTGAAATCATTGAAAGTCAATCCAAGAGAATAGGAAGATCCTAATCAAAAGTGACCAGCACAACAACATCAAGATCACCATCAATTTCACCACCTCAAATTATGGAAGTGTATTAATATAAAGATTCTGAGGACTAATTATCTAAATAAATAAGTTCATCATATTCACTACCTTTAGGAAATTAATTTAATGAATATGAAAATTCAGTAGTTACCCTGAGAAGGTCCAGAAGATTGGCCAATAGTAGCAGAGCCTTACAAAAAAAGTCCCACAAGCCTGAAAAATATCTGAATATTTATGATTCAATTGACTTAACATATGAGAATTTCTCAAGTAATTATAACACAAGTGACAAATTTTCCAAGGTCTTTGTGAGTATTTTGATTCATAATAAAGCAGAATTGTTTTATTTCTTTCAATATTTATTCATTTATTGACCTATTTTCATTAGGTACCTGGCTCAGAAGACTTTCTCAAATTTATATTGACACACACCTTCAAGCCCATCAATGTCCAGGATGATGGAAACTGTGGCTACAGAACAGTATTGCATCACATTTATCAGGATCAAGATCAATGGGCTGATTTCAGAGGTGAATTGGCTGAAGAAATTCAAAACATTTAGACCTTTATGAAGCCATGAACACTTCAGTACCCTTATTATTCTTTCATTAGGACATAATTGGTGGTATGAAGATGTTGGCCAGGCTCCAAAGAGAAAGTGGATGTCTATGCCTGATATGGGGGATCCAATTGAGAATAAGTACTAAAGACCATTTTTCCTTCATTCCATAATCCAATCTTTTCCTTTTTTCCTTGTTTATGTCCCCCAAATGACAATCCACCCATTTTTGTTCCCCTTTTGGATAGCTGTTCTCATTTTTTTCCATTGGATATCATCATTTCTCAAGTTTACCCTGTTCTTCCATTACTGTGAATTGGGAATTTCAAGACCACCCACAAGCCCTGATATGGGAAGATAAACTTAAGAAGCACAGGATTTTATATTTGTCCATTATTCCTCCCCCGTCAGAAAAAACCCACTAGTTTGGAGGTTGATTCAGATTGATTTCTTTGTATATGAAATTTATGCCAATTATCCCCCTCCTCATTCCTATTTATTGCTTAAATACTGCCTTAGGCTCTTTCTTTATTAAACATGTGGCACTTTTGTTGTAAGGTGTGGATATGAAACTTTGATTAAAAAATCAAGTACTTTTCCTGTCCTCAAAATTTGTATAAGGTAAAAATCAATTAAAAATAGTATGAAATATTATTTTTAAGAGAAAACACGCCAATTTTATTGTTTATAACTTTATTAGTATAAAACAATAATATTATAAAAATTTATTGTTTTACCAACAATAAAAATTTATCCAAAAAATACTCTACAAGAGATATTTTAAGGCTACAAAAGAAATTTCTTCAAGAGCAATTTCAATTGGAATTAATTGAGCAAAGAACTGCAAGCAATTAATTAAAGAACAAAGTCTTTAAAAAGAATATTAAAGAGAAAACACGCCCAAAAGTGACCAGAGTGAATTTGGAAACAAAGTGACAAAGTTTACAGTGATGAAAGATGCTTTAATTCACTTTTGGGGTGGTTCAGGGGTAAAAATGATTATAAGAGTTACAAACAATGATTATAATGATTTTTTCACGTGGTTAAAAGGATTAAAATGATTTAAAAGTGGTGGTTGGAATCTTTGATTGATTGGTTTAACAGTTTTAAACTAATTAATAAAAGGAAAAAGATTCTAACATGAAGAGAAAAGTGGGGCAAAGAAGACATTCTTTTATAGCCATCAATTCTCTTGCTCCAAAAGTAAAATTTACTCTTGTCAGTCGTGAAAAACAGTCTGACAACAGAAAAGCCAATTATGGCATCATTGAACCCTGGTTTAGACCAAAAAGGGCTGGTTTAAGCCATTTTTAGCCATTTTTAGCCATTTCAGACCCTTAAATCAGCCATTACTATAGCAATACCAGGCCTAGAGCCTTCAAAACACGTCAGAATGTATGTCAGAGGCGTAGAAACCAGTTAAAACTGTTCTTATTATGATTGTTTTATCTTAAGGGTAGTTTTACCCTCTTGGCAACAGCTAAAACTACCCCAGTTGGTATCAAAACCTCATCATCAATTGAGTCCACAGACCCTGTGACTCAATTCCAGGCCAAAAGTGATGAACTTTTGCATGAATTTTGACATCCCACGCCTGTCAGCAAGGATTTTGGGGGTCTAGCTCCCCCTTAGAGCTGGAGTTCCTTTTCCCCCCCAAATTTAATCTTTCCAATTTATTTTTCCTTTAATTCCTCATCATGTATTATACTTATAATTTACATATGTAATTCAATTCAATTGTACAGTACAATACAGTAATAATTGACACCTCATATGTAAATCAAAGTTCACTTATGTAATACACGCGCACATTTTGACATTTCAATTGAATTCAATTGAAAATACTTCAATTCCTCATAACTTCTAAACTAAACACAACACCTCAATTTTAACACAAAAATTGATGGTTAACACCACATGTGGTGTGAATTAAATTAAGGTTTTGAGGATTTTCAACTTTTGTATTGAAAATACTAAAAACTTAATTTAAGCTTATTTAGAGTTGAGTTACAAGAATTTCACTCAGAGGTGACCCCACCTGATTTTTTATGAGGAATCCAATGGTGAAATAAATTTTATATGTTTATTTATTGGATAAAAAGTTATAATAAATTTTATTTAACTTTTTTCCAAATTTATTTATTTTTTCACAATTTTGTTAAAATTTCATTTTTACTTAATTTTTTCAAGTATAAATGTAATTTTATATTTACAAAATTTAATGTATTTTTCTTTTTAAATTATAATTAATTTTTTATTTTTAATATAATTTTATATTTATATTTTGATTTTTATTTTAATAATATAAATAAATTTATTTTATTTATATTAATATGTTATTTTTTATATTTGTGGTCTTTTGGGTATATGAAATTACCTCTAAGGCTCACATTCCCTCCCCCTAAAAAAAAGAATATTACTTTGTAATATTGGTGTTTCTAGTGTGTCTGAATCTCCTCAGGAGTTTGGTAGCTTCTGGTATATCTTTTTCTTCTAACCATTCATCTTCACAAGTTGGGTCACTGTACCTAACAAGGTATTCCCTTACTTTCTTGGTTCTTAATTTCCTTTCTTTAAGAACTTTGGTTATTTTCTTAGTACCAGATGTCTCAATAGGAGGTATAACTTGGGGAACCTTATTCCTCAAGGAAAATTTCTCAGCATCACTAGATTTATATGGTTTTATCAAGCTCACTGGAAATGTAGGGTGCTTATTGCTAAGTTCTTCAGATAACTCTACTTCAACAGCATTTTCTCCATGGAGGGCCTTAATCACAAAAGGTCCTGCAAAGGAGTCTTTCAACTTTTTACATCCTTTGATGTTATTGGAGTTAGTGGGGGATACAAGAACTAGGTCCCCCACTTTGAAATCTGGAGTTGCATGAGATTTATCCCATTTGTCTTTAGCATATGCAAAAGAGTCCTCCATGCACCTTACTGCATGCTTTCTAGCTTTGTCTAGCATTCCTTTGAAGCTAGCAGCTGTGGGATGTATTTCAATTAAGTCTTTCCTCAAGGAGTCTTGGGGTAACTTGGGGTTCCATCCTTTTTCTAGAACAGCAGGAGTCTGATTGGTACTAGCATGGATTGATGTTTTATATGCTAATTCCAGTGCTGGTAACAGAGTACACCAATCATGGGTAAATCCATCACAATCTTTGAATTCAAGGCCATATGCACAAAATCTTCTCACCATGTCCTCTAAGGTTTGGATCATTCTTTCAGCCAGGCCATCAGTTTGTGGGTGGTAGGCTGTAGAGAAAGACAGTTTAGTGCCAAATAATTGGTGAAGATTTGTCCATAGTGCTGAAGTGAATTTGGGATCTCTATCACTGATGATATTTGTAAATATCCCAGTCCATGACACTACTCTATTCCATATCAGAAGAGCTGTATCCATGGCTGTATCATCTTTGTGACATGGTAAAAAGATTGGAGTTTTACTAAATCTGTCCACAATTACTAGGCAAGCATTATAGCTCCTGTCACCTCCTGGTGGTAGGCCAGTTACCCAATCCATATGGACAATTTCCCAAGGTCTGTTTGGTTCTTGGATTTTCATCATATTTCCAAGTCTTTTGCCAGTGGATTTATTTGCCTTTTGGCATCTGTCACAGGTTTTGAAATACTCTGCAACATCTTTTTGCCACATTGGCCACCATATGCAGGTCTTCACTTTCTCTCTTGTTCTGTCTTCAGAAAGATGTCCTGAAAAGGGACTATCATGGCATTCTTTCAGTACAAGATTGATTAATGACCTGTCTACAACTGTCATGACACATGTGTGCTTGGTTCTGTGGCAAATTATACCATCCAGTAGGTGAAATCTTCCTTCATTATAAGATTTTCTCCATACTTCATCCAAGGCATGTATTAGAGAGTTGTCTTTACAGTCTTTGTTAAGTAATTGGCATAAGATGCTGCAATTCTTATCTTGAGTGTAACTATTTCTGACTTCTTCAAAGAAGGTGGTGTTCAAGTCTGTAACACTTATTCCTTCTATTGGAATTTGTGGTGAAGCTTCTTCTGGAACATAAGCAGGATTATCAATGTTATTTGGTAATGGCCATCTGCTTAGTCCATCTGCATTCTTATGAATATTCCCATCCTTATGAACAATAGTCATATTGCCTCTGTATTCTTTTATGGCTATTTGCCATCTGAGCATGTGTCTGTTAGGTGTTTTCATGTTTAAAAGTGATTTCACAGCTGTACAATCTGTTATTACTTCAAAAACACATCCCTCTAAGAAATAGTTCAATTTCTCCAAGGCCCAGACAAGGCATAGACATTCCATTTGACTTGCTCCATATCTGGCTTCAGTTGGTTTGATTTGCCTGGATATGAAACATATTGGTCCTTCTACAGGTTTGTCATTTATGATCTGAACTTGGTGAAGTGCAGCACCTAGTCCATCTCCTGATGCATCAATATACAGTTTGAAAGGTAATTTAAAGTCTGGCATCAGTAAGAGTGGAGCAGTGGTCAATGCTTCTCTTAGAGATTCAAAAGCTTTGACTCTGTCAACAGTCATCTCAAATACTGTGTCTTTGTCACACAACTTATAAAGTGGTCTTGCTATGGATGCAAAGTCTTTAATGTGTTGCCTGTAATATCCTGCAAAACCCAAGAATGACTGAATTTCCTTCTTATTCTGAGGCATGGGTTTTAACAATACTGCTGCAACTTTGTTTTTATCAATTCAAGGGACAAACCAGATACAACATGTCCTAGTGCCTTAAGTCCTTTAAATCCAAAATGACATTTCTTCAAGGAGATTTTCATGTTTACTGATTGGATTTTTGTCAAAACTCTTGATAATCTGTACATGTGCTCCTCCCAAGTCTTTTAACAGATAATAATGTCATCAATGTAAATGATTAACCATCCCTCTGAGAGTTCTTCAGGGAAGATTTCTTTCATCATTCTTTGGAAGTGTGAAGGTGCATTTTTGATACCAAAGGGCATCCTTAAGTATTCATACACTCCACAATGAACAATAATTCTCAAGTATTTTTCTGCTCTTGGTGTTACCACATTTTTATGGAATCCTTTAAGGGCATCCATAGTGGTTATATACACTGCTTGAGATATTTGAGTAAGGGCAATTTGGATTTTTGGTATTGGGTATCTGTCTGGAACAGTGTAAGTGCTCAGAGCTCTAAAGTCCCCAACCATTCTGGATTTTCCATTATGCCACGCCACTATGACTGGTGTAGTTATTTCTACTTCCTCATTGTGGCCTACTTTTCTTATTACACCAAGGTCTAGAAGTTCTTTGATATGAATTTCTAGAGCTTCTCTTGATTTTGTACTTGCTGGATAAGCAGGTCTTCTTAAGAGTGGTGGATAAGGTCTCTCAATGTTAAGAATGATGTCAACTTCATGACCAATAATTGCTCCCAGAGGTTCTTTGTCTGTAGCAAATGCTCCTTTGTGGTCACACAAAAGGGAAGAAAGTTCATTTTCTTGTTTATCAGTCAGATGAAGGCTTATCTCAGCCTCATTTAACTGTTCAGACTTGAATTTTTCTAACTCTAAGTTGACTGGTGATACTTTGTTTACTGTAATTTGTCTTTTAAATGGTAAAAAGGCAAATTTCTGGCGCTTATTGTCCCCAATTGTAAAGTATCTGTCTTTGTTATTATGTAAATCTATCCCATACATGATCAAATAGTCATTTCCCAATATAAAATGGGTACTAGAGCAATTTTCCATAACAACAAATTCAACTGTGATCCTTAAATTCCCATTTATGTGTGGGAATATGACATTGGTCTCAAAGATTCCCAATGCTTTCATTGGGTTACTTGCACTGTTGAATTTTATACCATCAATTGGTAACAATTGGTCTTCAAAATTTGGCACACAAGTTTTAAGAAAGGATTTTCCAACACAAGAGCAGAAGGCTCCTGGGTCAAGCAAAAAGTTTGGTGGGCTTGTTGTCAATTACCACTTCTGTTATACAGGAGTTACCAGCTGTATAACCTTTTCCTCTGTTTGGTTTTGTCTTCATAAATTGTGCATCTTGAACTTTTGATAAATCAACTTGACCATTGCTCAATTGTGGTAAGTGGGAATAAGATTCCATGATGTCAAAAGTGGCATTGATATTTTCTATATCTTTTGAAGATTCAGAAAATATGGATGACTTATCATCTGAATTGTCTTTGATTATGTCTTCTTTTTCAACATCTGGTTCCTTTTCAATGTCAATTTCATTGATTTTCCCCCTCTTTGGACATGTATTGGCTAAATGGGTGGTGCTTTGGCAAATATGGCATTTTCTGACTGTATCTGCAGATTTATATTTAATATTACCAGAATTTTCTTTGGGGTTTTTGTCCACAGAATCTTTCCAAGGTGTATTAAGCCTTGTTTTGAGATTCACCCTACTAGAACCAATTTTGGTTCTGGTGGTTACTTCTTCTAGTATATTGATAATATCTTCTGCTGAAGATTGTTCAGTAGTCCTGCTTTTGACAGCATGCTCTAAGTCACCTCCACATTGTCTCAGAATTTTTCTATGGATCATAAACTCTGACATGTCAGGATATAATGCTGTTAATCTGTCCTTTTGTTGGCAAAACCATGGTAAAGCTCTGTCTTTATCAGCATTAAATTTGGCAGATTCAAAGGCTGTTTCAACTTTAAACCTCCAAGCATCATTTGCCCATTTGTTGATGATTTGGGTTTTCCACCAAGTCCAACTCTGGTGTCCATGTGCTTGTCTTATTTTGATGTACCATCTGTGAGCTGATCTGGTAAACAAGGTGTTAAACCTGGCTGTTACCAATCTGTCTGGTAATTCAAAATCCTCTTTGATCATGTCAATACCTCTAATGAATTCCATATGGTCATACTCTCCTCCACCACTGAAGTGAGGCCATTCTTTAAGTTTTGGAACTTCTTTCAAGAGTGCTTGGCCCATTGATGGTTCCAAGTTATGAAAAGAAGTGGATAATTCATTTTTTAATTGTGAATTATCAGGATCCAATACTTGTGGATTTGGAATTCTTGTGCCCTCATTTTGATTTAGAGGTGTAGACATTCTTGGTAAGGTGTTCAGTATTTGTTCAATGTCATTCATTTTACTGTTGCTACACCTTTGGGAATTTCTGTATTCATGTTGGAAGCTTTGTATTAAATTTATTACTTCAATTTTATACATGTCTTCCTTATGTGTCAGTTCTTGCCATAACTCTGTCTGTCTTGTATTATCAGCAGTGACTTGATTCAATTTCATTGATAATTTTGATACTTCTTTTTGTGAAGCATCAAAACACTTTTTCAAGGCAATGGTATATGTCTTTACTTCAGTAAATGAATTTGAAATGTCATCAAGGACTTTCTTGTTATCTGTTTTGATAATATTTATGGCTTGTTTAATTCTTGTTTCAATCATGTCATCAATATTGAATTTAGAATATTTATCTGTTAATTCTTTAATAATGGCAGATTGTTCATTTATTTTAATGTTAGAAGAATTGTCATTATTAGAATTTTTAATTGTTCTTAAAGCTTTTTCAAAACACATAAGTGTTTCATTAATTTGGCACAGACTCAGGTTGTTTGTTTTAATGTTGTTACAAATGGTGTCATTTTGATCAGAAAGATGTTTTTTCACGTCATTTATAGCATTATACAACTCTGGGATGGAATCAAATATGTCAGAAATCATTTCTGGAACCTTAATCTGGCTTCCTCCTTCTTCTGTAATTCCATCATGGTTCTGGCCATCTGAAATACATTTTCCATGGCATCCTGCTGAATCTTTGGGATTCTGTAGCCCTGGCTGTAAGGTTTTGGGGCTGGTGCCTTCCCTTTGCCCTTGTTTGGAGTTTGTGGCTGATTTTTCACGTTGGAATTGCTGCTGCTGGCCACTGGGGCTGTTTTTGGCACTGGTTTGGGTGGTGGAGGGTTGTTTTTCCTCCATTCTAGTGTCAAAAGCATCATGTTTTTCTTCTCCATCAACGGATGCCATCCATTGAGCAATTTGCAAGTGTTGGGATGGCCCAAGAATTTTCTTACTGTCAGGTAAGAATTCATGCAGTTTTTCCACAGATCTGCCAGGATCTGGTACTCCTTGTACTGCAGTGCATTGTTGTAAGCTTTGTGGCTGGCTTTTTATATGTCCACTGAGGCTTCTTGTGGCGGTGTCAGTTCTTTTTGAAGGTAAAATGGTATTATCAGCTTCAGAATGACCCATTTTAGTTGTTTGGAAGTCATCAACTGACCCTTTTCCTTCTGTACCTGGTTGGCCTCTGCCATAATCACGTCTATTACCTTTTTGGGAGCTGCTTGAGGGGTTGTAGCTGGCTCCTGATCTGGTTGAAGGCATAATTATGGTTAAAAAGGCTTAAAATAGTATTTTTACGTCAAAAGACTAACTATTGGCCAAATTTTTAGCTTTTTGAAGGGTATTACTTATGTCCAAGTTAATTAATTCAGAAGATATTGGTTCAGGCTGGTTATTTTGAGTCACAATAACAGTGCTATTATGATCAGAATTAACAGTACTGGCAGGGATAATGCTGGTTACTGTTGAGGCTGTTTCAATGTTTTCTTGTCTTACCACATTGTCAGACACTAAAATTAATGAAAAAGCCAATTAATTAAGTAAAAAAAAGGTTATTTCAAAAAAGAAATAAAAATATAAGCCTCACTTATAATATGAAAAAAAAGTTATTTTTTATGGATTTTTTGAATTATAAGTATTTTTTATATGTTTTTAAATTTTTCAATATAAGAAAAAAGATTTAAAAAGAGTAAAAAAAATATGTCACAGGTAAAACATCACGGCTGGGCCCCCAAATGTAAGGTGTGGATATGAAACTTTGATTAAAAAATCAAGTACTTTTCCTGTCCTCAAAATTTGTATAAGGTAAAAATCAATTAAAAATAGTATGAAATATTATTTTTAAGAGAAAACACGCCAATTTTATTGTTTATAACTTTATTAGTATAAAACAATAATATTATAAAAATTTATTGTTTTACCAACAATAAAAATTTATCCAAAAAATACTCTACAAGAGATATTTTAAGGCTACAAAAGAAATTTCTTCAAGAGCAATTTCAATTGGAATTAATTGAGCAAAGAACTGCAAACAATTAATTAAAGAACAAAGTCTTTAAAAAGAATATTAAAGAGAAAACACGCCCAAAAGTGACCAGAGTGAATTTGGAAACAAAGTGACAAAGTTTACAGTGATGAAAGATGCTTTAATTCACTTTTGGGGTGGTTCAGGGGTAAAAATGATTATAAGAGTTACAAACAATGATTATAATGATTTTTTCACGTGGTTAAAAGGATTAAAATGATTTAAAAGTGGTGGTTGGAATCTTTGATTGATTGGTTTAACAGTTTTAAACTAATTAATAAAAGGAAAAGATTCTAACATGAAGAGAAAAGTGGGGCAAAGAAGACATTCTTTTATAGCCATCAATTCTCTTGCTCCAAAAGTAAAATTTACTCTTGTCAGTCGTGAAAAACAGTCTGACAACAGAAAAGCCAATTATGGCATCATTGAACCCTGGTTTAGGCCAAAAAGGGCTGGTTTAAGCCATTTTTAGCCATTTTTAGCCATTTCAGACCCTTAAATCAGCCATTACTATAGCAATACCAGGCCTAGAGCCTTCAAAACACGTCAGAATGTATGTCAGAGGCGTAGAAACCAGTTAAAACTGTTTTTATTATGATTGTTTTATCTTAAGGGTAGTTTTACCCTCTTGGCAACAGCTAAAACTACCCCAGTTGGTATCAAAACCTCATCATCAATTGAGTCCACAGACCCTGTGACTCAATTCCAGGCCAAAAGTGATGAACTTTTGCGTGAATTTTGACATCCCACGCCTGTCAGCAAGGATTTTGGGGGTCTAGCTCCCCCTTAGAGCTGGAGTTCCTTTTCCCCCCCAAATTTAATCTTTCCAATTTATTTTTCCTTTAATTCCTCATCATGTATTATACTTATAATTTACATATGTAATTCAATTCAATTGTACAGTACAATACAGTAATAATTGACACCTCATATGTAAATCAAAGTTCACTTATGTAATACACGCGCACATTTTGACATTTCAATTGAATTCAATTGAAAATACTTCAATTCCTCATAACTTCTAAACTAAACACAACACCTCAATTTTAACACAAAAATTGATGGTTAACACCACATGTGGTGTGAATTAAATTAAGGTTTTGAGGATTTTCAACTTTTGTATTGAAAATACTAAAAACTTAATTTAAGCTTATTTAGAGTTGAGTTACAAGAATTTCACTCAGAGGTGACCCCACCTGATTTTTTATGAGGAATCCAATGGTGAAATAAATTTTATATGTTTATTTATTGGATAAAAAGTTATAATAAATTTTATTTAACTTTTTTCCAAATTTATTTATTTTTTCACAATTTTGTTAAAATTTCATTTTTACTTAATTTTTTCAAGTATAAATGTAATTTTATATTTACAAAATTTAATGTATTTTTATTTTTAAATTATAATTAATTTTTTATTTTTAATATAATTTTATATTTATATTTTGATTTTTATTTTAATAATATAAATAAATTTATTTTATTTATATTAATATGTTATTTTTTATATTTGTGGTCTTTTGGGTATATGAAATTACCTCTAAGGCTCACATTTGTGCTTACAAGTAGTCACATTACAAACATGAAAAAAATCTTGGAAGAAACACATCTTTTTGGGCCTTCACTTGTCCCACCAAAAACAATTCCCAAGCTTACAGACTTCTGGGTTTTTAGTCTCATGATTCTCCCCTTCAATTTAAAAAAATTGGAAATTCATAGATGTGAAAATCTTTAATGAATTTTTTTAAAAAATAGGCCATTTTGCCAATTCAGCCAAATTGAAGAAAGTTGTCAAAAAAAATTGAAAAATTTCAGGGATCTTGACATCCCATGTTGGAAAAAATATGGAAAAAAACTTAAAGAAGTCCTCAAAACTAAGCCTGCAGAATTCCTTTAGAAAAGATAAGCCACTTACATCTTTTTACCATAAATATATGTGTTTTTGGCATAAATTGGTAAAAAACATAAGGGCTTATGTTTTTGCAATAAAAGCTTTTTTTGTTTACCAAAACCCTACATTAAATATAAAGATTATTCCACTATTGGATTCCTTATGAAAAACAAGGTGGGTTACCTCTGAGTGAACTTTCTGTAACTCAATGTCAAAGGCGCTCTTCTAAATGAAGAGGGCCTGGCACTCAGTGAACAGACTTACTTATGGAGGGCTCAGAATAAAGTACTCAATTGATAAGAGTAATGAAATAAGACAATGAATTCCTAGTCATAAAATAATAAGCATTAAAGATATGAGAGAAAAACAAAAGCAATAATAAAGAGCCAACCACAAATAATCCTGTACCACTGTTTCAACCTGTTCAGAAAAGAGAAAAGGATTAATAAAGGATATGGCCACCAGGACTCTACTGAACAGGTGAGGGAAGGCAAAGACTAACTTAATAAATAATAAAATAATATTAAATAATAAATCCAATCTTTCAATTAACTGGGGGAAAAACCCCCAGGTGGGCAAAAGGGGGCTGGTATATGTGAAAAAGTGCCAGCCTGGAGTTTGAGTGTTGAGAAACCATGATTGTATGATTTAGAAACCTGTATTTGAGATGTGAAACTGTATTGGTGTATCCAATACAGATATTTGAATCAATACAGGTATTTGCACCTGTATTGAAGGCAGGCCTTTATTTGGTGAGTCCTGTATTTGGGTTTTGCCTGTATTGAGCTGTATTGAGGATTGGAACTGTATTTGGTGAATCTTCCATGAAACCCCTTTCTGATGAGGTGTTTGAAGATTTTCCATCAGTAATGAGTGGTAATTCCCTGCCTGTCTCCATGGCTGTGACACTCAACTTTAAGTAAACTTGAGTTATGTTTTTAGTAGTTTCTGTATGAAAATCTTAAAGTCTCCTCAAGCTTTATTGGTTTCTCCCCACATTTGGTGTTAACCATCAATTTTGTTTATTAAAATAGAGTTGTGTTGTTGAGCTTAAAAGTTATGAAGAGTTGAACTATTTCCAATTGGAATGTCAAAATGTGCCTGTGTATTACATAAGTGAGCTGAAGTTTACATTTGTGGAATTAAAAATTAAAGTTATGTACTGTAATGATTCATCTGAATTACATATGTAATCTCTTAGTTATATTACATGATGATTAATTCAGAAAAGTAAATTGGAAATATTAATTTTGGGGGGAAGGAATCTTGGCCCCAAGGGTTCCAAACACCCAAAATCCCTTGATTACAGGTGTGGGATGCTGAATTCCATGCAAAATCTCATCAGTTGTGGCCTTAGATTGAGTCACAGGGTCTTCAACTCAATTGATGATCAGGTTTTTATACCAACAAGTGCATTTTTAACTGTTTCCAAGAGGGTGAACATGTTTGGTAGGCTATAAACCAGATATTGCTATAGAACTGGCTAGCTTAAGGGGCTTAAAGGGCTAAAACCAGGCCTCAATGATTCCATAACTTCATTTTCTGGTGTCAGTGTTTTTCACACAACTGATAAGAGCAAATTGTACTTTTGAATGGACAGACATGGTTGCTATAAAAGAATCTCTTCTTTTCACCTTTTTTTCTCTTCATGTTAAAATCTTTTTGTTTTGGAATAAGTTTGAATATTTTTAGACCAATAAATAGAATATTCCAGCTACCATTTTTGAATAATTTTATACTTTTAACCATGTGAAAAAATAATTAAAATCAATTTTTCCAACTCTTTAAAATCATTTTTACCCTTGGCCCACCGCAAAAGGGAGTTAAATCAGCTTTCATAACTGTTAGCTTTGTCACTCTCTTTGCAAATAAACTCTTGTTACTTTTGAGAATTTCTTCTGTTTTTAATTTTTCTGGAAGACTCTTTTCTTATGGTAATCTCCTTCAGCTCTTTGCTCAATTAATTCCAATTGAAATCTCTCTTGAAGAAATTTCCTTTTAGCCATAAATGTCTCTTACAGAGTATTTTGGGATAAAGTCTTATTATTGATAAATCAAATAATTTTTGTAATATTATTTCTTTTACTAAGAATTTTAAAAACAATAATTTTGGTCTTTTTTTGGAAACTCTTAGAAGTACTATTTGTACATAATTTTACATTATTTGCTTTATTAATTTTCTCTCAATACTCTGAAACTCTCCTTTTCTTTCAAAATTGTGTGCCTGACCATTCTTTTTAATCATTCTTATTCCACTAAATTTGTATTTCAGGTCCCAGGTTTAATTGAGTTATAAATTGGTCTAAAAATTAACTTCTGACACAGATCTTCATTCTTCAAGATTCACTTTGAAAATATTGTCTAATAATTCCGATTCACAGAAAGATTTTCACTTGATTTGACAAATTTGATTTTGACCTCAATATTGACTTACCAGAAGATTCCAGTGATTTCATTTTGAATTGATTTGACTCTGATTATTGATTGATTTACTTCAACACTTATTGATTTGGACTCATCAAGACATTGACTCATTGACTCATTCATCCTTCAAGATTCTTTTTTGAATTTTTACTTCAATATTTCATTGGACATTTGATTGATTGATTGACCTTAAGTTTATTCACTTTGATTTATTTATTTTTCCTCATGATATTAATTTTGATCTTGACTTCAAGTGCTCTTTTGAATTTCCTCAAGTTTTTCACCTTCAAATTTTGATTTTTATTCATTTTATTTCATTTCCAATATGCCTTTCCAACATTCACCTCCTGCAAGGCAGACAATATCTCAGGCCAGAGCTCAAGCTGTTCTTACTCCAACTCCAAGAGCTCCTCTTGATGGCACCCCAGCATTTCTTCAACTGAGGTCCCACTTCAACAGAGGACTAATTATGGAAGGAGCAGCACCATCCAATAAGGAAGGAAGAGGGCCAAGAAGATGAAGTTCCTTTTAAGGAGTAGTTGGTGGTTTTCCAGGTATTTCAAGGACCTTTTTCAGAGGTCCTTGTGAAGATGATGTAGAAGGGGAGGAGAATCCTTTGGAAGAGGAAGAATCTGATAGTACTGAGGCTGCTCCTGCTCTTGCAGGGGTATCTCAAGGTACTGGAGGACTACCTCTATCTCAGTCTGATCAGCCTGTTTCTAATCAATCTGAACCATCTTTATTGGACATCATGAATTAAATGACTCAGATTATGGCCAATCTTCAAGCTTCTTCATCTTCTGAAGCTTCAAGACCACCAGCCTTCAAGACTCCTTCTATGAAGGCACCGGACTGTTTTTGATAGGACTCAACCCTTCAAAGTCAGAAGTTCTATTCAGTTGTGCCAGCTAATCTTTCATAATTACAAGGCAAACTTCTTGGAAGACAGGAATAAATTTATTCATGCCACTTCATTTCTCATTTGCAGGGCTTCAAGATGAATTGAGCCTTATCTTTCCAACCTCACTAATCAAGACTCAAGCTACCTTCTCAATAACTGAGCCTTATTTGAATCCCAACTCTTTACTTTATTTGGGTATCCAAATCAAGTTAGACAAGCAGAAGCAGAGTCGGATGGCCTCAGAGTGACAGAAGGAGTGCATGTTTTGTTATAAATTGCTTATTTCAGAAGGTTGGTTTTGAGAATTGGGAATTGGGGTGAAAGGGCTCTTATTCCTCATTTCAGGAAGGGATTGTTCTTCAGGATTCTGGATAAATTGACCTCTCATCCCCCAAGAATTGATCCTCTTACAGACTTAATTTATTTTACCCTGGATCCTGATACCAGGTACCATAAGAAGCATAAGTAGAAGAAGAATTCTCAAGATAAGAAGACTCAAGCCTCAGAGTAAAGCTCTTTTCATCATCCAAATTCTTCAAGCTCAAGTCAAAAAAAGAAGAATTCCAGGATTCAGAAAAGGTACAAGCCCCATTATTTCCTCTTAAATCAGGACCACAATTTGATGGGTTCTGGAAAAGAAAGAAGAATTAAGGAAGGTATTTGTGCCTATTGTGGTGGCAAGCATAGTCTTGAGGCTTTTATCAAAAGGCCTGAAAGCTATCTTGGCCAGCCTTCAGGAAGATTTCCCAGCCAGGGAAAAGCCTTAGTGAAGATCATTTTGTGTTCAACAGTCTTCACTATTTTCCACACAGAGCACAATTGTGCATTCTTAATACTGGTGTCAAAAATTCTCTTAAATTTCTGTCTTTTCTTCTCTCTCTAATGTGTTTTACAGTATTCTCATTTATTCTGGTGCTACCAGCTCATTATTTGAAATGAGGTTTGCTCAAAAGTATTCTTTGACCATGTCAGAACTTCCAGAAAAGATTCCTCTTATCATATTGAACTCCTCTGAGTCCCCTTCTTTGTGGGTGACTCACCATACAAAATCTGTAGTTGAGCTCCCTTCATTTCCAATCTTTTAATTGGATTTTTTAGTCATTGATACTACCAAGTGAGAAGACCTCATATTGGCCTTTTACTTTCTTAACCATTTTAATTCATCCATTGATTGGAGGCAAGGGCTTATCACCTTTAATACCAATAATAAGGACTATAATTATCCTTTTAAATTTTCCAGTAATGACTTTTCTTCTGCCAATCAATGTGCAGCTCTGGTTGGTGATTCCAGAATACCATCATTTCCCGCTTCTGTCCATATTACTTCCCTTAATTTGCATCAGTCATTACTATCCACTAGAGATGAAGTCTTCAAGGATATTAAAGATGTTGGAGAAGATCATTCTATATCTTCACTTCATCCCTTCCTCCTTCATCTTATCATGACTCCCTGGAGGAGTGGTGGGATGAAGAGGAAGAGCCAGAAGAAATAGAAACTGTGATGAAGGCTGTTCCTTCTGCTTATCACCATTATTTGGATGTATTCTCCAAGGTGAAAGCAGAGAACCTTCCTCCTCACCATGCCTGTAATCATCATATCAATCTGGAGAGGTCTCAACCTCCTGTTGAGTGATCTACTATTTATAAAATAAGGGCCTACGTTTTGGAGAATGTAGGCAAAGTTTTTATCTGGCCAAGCTCCTCTTCAACAGGAGCACCTTCCCTGTTTGTCAAAAAAGGATGGTGGCCTCTGTTTGTGTGTTCATTACCACAAACTTAATGCTGTTACTGGGAAGAAAAAATATCTTGTTCCTCCTATGAATCACCTTCTCACTGTTTTTGATGGTTCTTCTACCTTCTCCAAGAGTGACCTGCATGGTGCATATAACGTTCTCAAAATCAAGGAAGGCAATAAAGTTTTTACAGCTTTTAGAACTAAATATGGCAGGTCTGAGTACTTGGTCATTCCATTTGGATTCATCAATACCCCTTCTTTTTTCCAAAATCTTGTCAATGATATTTTCTCTGATCTCTCAGATGTATATGTCATTGTTTGCTTAGATGATATTATGGTCTTTTCCAAGTATAAGGAGGAACATTTCACTTATGTTTCCACTGTTCGTTACAGAATTAGAGCAAATAATCTTTTTACTAAGGCATCCAAGTGCCCTTTCCATGCCTCAAGTGTGGAATATTTAGGCTATGTGCTTTTTTCTGAATGCCTCAAGATGGACCAATCAAAATTACAGGAAATTCTCAATTGGCCTCTCCCAAAGAACCTCAAGGCTCTTCAATCATTCCTTGGCTTTGCCAACTTCTACCACTGTTTCATCAAGAACTATTCAAAGACAATCATTTCACTAACAAAGTTCCACAAGAAAGATTCAGTTTTCCCCCTCAATGAGTAATTTCTTAGCCAGTTACATCCACTCAAATAAGCCTTCACCACTGCTTCAATACTTCTCTACCAACAATTATAGAGGCCCACGCTTCCGATTATGCCTTGGGTTCTGTACTGAGTTAGGTTTCTAACTCAGGAAAACACCCCATTGCATTTTATAGCCACAATATTATTCCAGAAGAACTCAACTATGAGATTCATGAAAAGAAACTCCTTGGAAGACTCTGGGCTTTCAAGCACTGGAGGGCTTTTCTTCTTTCCCTCTCTCTTCCTTTTGAATTTCTCACCAATCACTCCTCTCTTCAATACTTCATTACCCCCAAGGTTTTTACTTGGCATCAAGCCCACTGAAATGACTTCCTTTCTGAATTTCACTTCTTAATTGCTTGCCGCCATTGCCACCTAGCTACTGTTCTGGATTCCTTCTCATGTCAGGAGAACATTGATCTGGAGAGGGGGGATTTCATCAGCAAGAATCCAATGAATTTTCAACAACTCATTAAGCAAGATGGAGTCCAACACTCAAGATTCTTTTCAGTCAAGGTGGAATCTTTGTCAAATTTGATTGAATCAATCCAGAAGGCATTATGGAAAGACTCTCAGTATAGATGTACTCTTCAAGATTTGAGAAAAGGTAAATCTGTTGAAGATTATTCTCTTGATCCTTCTTCTTAACTTCTTCTCTTCAAAGATTGTGTGGTGGTTCCAAATGACTTCATAATTCAGCTCAGTATACTTTGAAATAGCCATGATTCTCCTCTAGCTGCCCACCCTGGCCAAGAGAAGACTCTTAAACTTGTCAAGCAGGATTTCTGCTGTCCCGGTATGACTCAATTCATCAAGGATTATTTTTCATCCTGTCAACAGAACTCAATGTACAAAAATATTCACCATAATAAGTTTATACTACTCAATCCTCTTCCAATTCCCAATGGTCCTTGGATTTCCCCTTCAATCAACTTCATCACTTGATTTCTACTGTCAAATCCATTTGAGTCAATTATGGTCATAGTGGACAGGTTCACAGAAATAGCAACATTTATTCCAACAATTTATGCAATGACTTC
This sequence comes from Austropuccinia psidii, assembly GCA_023105745.1. Classification (NCBI taxonomy): domain Eukaryota; kingdom Fungi; phylum Basidiomycota; class Pucciniomycetes; order Pucciniales; family Sphaerophragmiaceae; genus Austropuccinia; species Austropuccinia psidii. Next base: position 29,901,161 of record JALGQZ010000004.1, on the reverse strand, counting down.
ACTGTATTTTGCCCATATTCTCTCAAAGAATGGCCTTCCTTCAAGCACTGTCAGTGATAGAGGTTCACGTTTTGTTTGTGCGTTCTGGACCAATTTATGTCAGAAGCTCAAGATTTCAACAGATCAGTAAACTGCTTACCATCCTGAAGCTGATTTAAAGACATAGAGGTTACATCAGATACTAAAACAGTATCCTTGGATGTATTTTAGTTTTCCTCAAGATGATTGGCACACCTGTCTCCCTCTGCCTGAATTTTTCTACAATAATTCTGACCACTCTTCAAAAGCACAATCCCTGTTTTTCACTTTTTATGGAAGAGATCCTCAATTTGACTCAGTTCACATTACTCAATACATACCTTCTGTAAAGCTATCAACAAAAATCCAAGCAGTACAGCAATAGGTCAAGAGAGAACTGAAAGTTTCCATAAACAGGTTTAAGAGGTATGCAGATAAAAGTAGAGAAAGTGCACCTGTTTTCAATCCTCATGACATGGTATGGATTTCCTCCAAGAACATTGTGGGAACTCCTCTTGTGTGGGATTAAAATGAGGAAGTACCTGGAGGTGGAAATCACAGGTAACTAGTTTTGAATTGCTAATAACTCCTGTAACCAAGGGTGGCAAGGGTGTATTGCCTGCCCCTCCTAAAATACTGAACAAAATCTTCCTTGGAGCTCACAAACCAAAATGAAATTAGTAAGTGGCTTTTACAACTGCAGAAGACAAAATTCAGCAGTCTCAGATCAGTCCTATTCAATAAGTAATATGAAAAATAAATGTCAGTAATTTGGTTAATTTTTAGATTTTAATGAAATACGTGTCTGTTCAATTTTAATATTTATGGTTAAATTGAGGTGAGTTGTTTCTTCTTGGTGATAAATCCTTGGTAAGATGAGTTATTTAAGGTTTTCTGGAAAATTTGATGAATTTGATAAAGGTAATTTTGTTAAGTTAAAGCTTTAATATAGTCAAATAATTTTTGAAAGGTTTGTTATTTTTTTAAGAGCTGTTGATAATGAAATAAAGTTGTATTTGTTAAATTTAAGAGGTAAGGTTCTTTGATATTGTATTTTTTTAAAGGGGTAAGTAATTTTAAGATCTTGATAAATGGTGTTAATTTCACTGGATAAAATATTTTGATAGAGCAGTAACCCTAATCTTGGGTACTGGATAATTTTATTTTATTTTAATAATAATAAAATTCCACTGAGCTTAGCTACTGGGTAATCTTCAACACTATACTTCCACTGAGCTTAGCTACTGGGCAAGTAAGTTTACTAGAATATACTGGACTACCTCCCAGGTGAGGGATGAATTATTCCTATGCTCCTACTGTAAAGGCTATATAATGTGCATGAGATATAATTTGCATGGGGGGATTTTGAAATTTGGGGGAGAGAGCCCCTCTATTTATACCTTTTGGGAGCCCAGAGGGCCCTCCATGGGAGCTGTCTTTTTCCACATTAATTCCTCTTGATTTCATCATGTGACTCTGTTTTTGGTGAGGACCTTTCTTGCATGGGTCAGGTGATTTAAGGTTTGGTGATAATTTTCTCTCTGCACAGCCTCCAATTATCACATGATTATCTTTTGGTGGACTGATTATGATGTGATATTCTTGGATTTTCCTTCCATGCATGAGGTGATTTCATTTTTGGCTCAGGATTTTTCTTTTGCACAGCCTCTTTTCTGTCACATGATATTCTGTTGGTGGATTCAGTATCACATGATGACCTTGTAATTCCTTTGCATATGTCCTATTTTAGGTTTGGTAGAAGTGGCTGTGTAATTTATGCAGGTGCCATAGTTGTTTTTCTTTTTTTTGAGCTTTCAAATGAAGTCAGGTGATAATTTCTTGCACTGGTTAATTTACTGTTATGTATGAGATGATGTGATTTTTGAGTTTGACACATGCGGTGCATAGTCATGTGGTTGAGATTTAATTAAAATTGTGTACTGCATGCAGCCTGTTGTAACTAGCTTTGGTTTGCATGAGGTGATGAGTGGTGTAAATAAATCTGATTCTGTTTTAAGGTTTCCAGTGGGTTTACTTTGGATATAAGATAAGGTACTCCTGTGGCTGTGTTGTAAATAAGCTACAGGAATTCCATGGGCTGGGCTTTGCATCATGTAACTGTGAATGCAAGTTGGCTGTATAACTAATGCATGTGTCATTTTCCTGCTGCATGAGTCCTGTGGCTGTAAGTGCGGGGTAAAGCTGGGTGGGGTGTTTAATTTAAAGGGTGGTACCTTATTTGTTGTGACTAGTTTACTATGTGTAACTTGACTTTTACATATGCATAATGAAATTGAATAGTTTATTTAAACAAATACACTTCCCTTTGGTGCCTGTGCCATGGTTTTATGAGTTAAATCCAGCTTCTTGATGTAAAATTGACCTTTTGGTGTAAAATTTGAGTGTAAGTCTGCCTGTAGGCTGGATTTACTGCTGTTTTGGGGTACTATGAGCTTGAGCCTGGTGAAAAGAAAATGGTATGGAATACCACATCCCCCTCTCCATTTAATTCTGTCCCCAGCATTCCAGGTGAGAGCTCTCTGTTTTTCATCTGATTCTGTGGTCGCCTCAAATACCTCTTCCTCATTTATTGATTCATCTTATTCACTTTGTTCTTCTTCTGTGTCTTCTTTTGTGTTTATCAACTTTCCTCTTGGGTAGAACCTCTTGACTTGAGATGCTGCAAATCTTCTTGCTAATTCTGTTCCATCAAGTTCCTCAAGTTCATATGGTCCATTGTTTATTTGTCTGATTACTCTGTAGGGTCCATTCCATTTGTTTTTGAAAAGTAGCCCCCAATTAGTTTCTATTGCTTTGTTGTAAACCAGGACAAAATCTCCTGGATTGAGTGGTGATCTTAGTTGGTGTGCCATTCTTCTATCCCAATATTTCATTGAGTCCTCCTTTGATTTTTTGAGTTTTTCTGCTGCTTTCCTTCTCATTTCTTCTTTCCCTTCTAATTGTTTAGCTCTGGCTTCCAGAAGTTCCTCAGTTGTGGATATTTTGTGCCATTCTACTGCTAAAAATGTTTTTGTTTCAATGTCAATTGGTAATACTGGTATTTGTCCAAATTGGAGTTCAAATTGTGAGAAACCAGTTGTTCCTTTAGTTGAAATTCTGTTGGCCAAAGTAACCCAAGGCAGGTATTTTTTCCATTTTCCTCCATCTTCTCCACACATTTTGACTAATGCATCTTTGAGTTGCTTATGGCCCCTTTCCACCCTCCCTTGAGACTCTGGGTAATAGGGTGTGGTGACTCTGATTCTTGATCCTGCTTTCTTTACTGCATCTTTCAATTCTTTTCCAAGCTCTGGCCCCCCATCAACAGTTACTTCTTTTGGAAAGCCATACCTGCATATCCATTCTGAGGTGAACCATTATGCAACTGCTTTTGCTGTCAATTTGACTAGTCCAATTGTTTCTGGCCATCCTGAAAAATCATCTATGGCCACAACCATGTACTTCCATCTTCCAGATTTAATATGGACTGCATCCATACTGACCCTCTCAAAGATTGTTGATGTTGCTGTAGATTTTCCTTGTTCCCTTTGTAAGTTTGACTTCTCTTTTTGCAGGCCAGGCAAGATTGAACCCATTTCTTGACTGATTTCTTCATTCCTTCCCACCAAAATCTTGCTTTAATTCTTCTGTAAGTTCCATTTTCCCCTCTGTGGCCCATGTCTTCATGAAGTGACTTTAAAATGTAGCTTTGAGCTTCTTGACTTGATATCACAAGTTGAGGGTTGGGGTTGTTTCTTCTTTTAAGCTGGCCATCTTCCAAGAAAAATTTGGATGACCTTCTTTTTATCCTTCTAAACTCTTCATCTTTGCTTGATTGTGGTTTCTTCATTGTAGTTAAGTATTCTTGCATTCTCTTCCAAAATCCTTCTTGTTTGGTTGGTACCTGTATTCCTGAAAAATTGAGTGAATTTATAGTCTTAGCCCCAAATCCAGGGTGTGGCTTGATCCAATCTTCTTCTTCATCATATTCTGGTGCATCTTCATCTTCATATTCTGAGTTCTTTGGTCTTCTGGATAGCCCATCTGTCATAGTGAAAGTCTTCCCTGGTTTGTGTACCAAATCAAAGGAAAATAATTGAATGAAAGCCACCCATCTTGTCATGGGGGCGTTGGGTAAGCAAGGGGTGTTGATCATTTCAATTTAGGCCTTGGCATCCACTTGTAATTCAAAATGTTGTCCCCAAAGTATTGTGTGAAGCTTCTTGAGAATTCTTGCAACTCCACAGAGTTCCAATTTGGGTTTTGAGTATTTTGATTCTAATTTTGAAAAAGTTATTGATTCATATAATACTGGTCTGTCTTTTCCTTCTTTGTCCCCCTGAGCGAGTACTGCTCCTGCAGAAATGTAGCTTGAATCTACTGCTAGCTTGATTTTTCCTGCTCCTTTGTCATAATCCAATTTCTTGAGAGTTATTTCTTCTCCAACTATTCTTCTGAGCTTATGGAAAGCTTCTTCACATTTTTGATCCCAGTCCCAGTCAACATCTTCTCTGGTGAGCCTTCTGAGTGGTGATGCAACTTGTGAGAAGTTTTCAATGAACATCCTTACATAGGCACAAAGTCCAATAAATCCCCTTATTTCCTTCTTGTTAAGAGGTGTTGGCCAATTCTAAGCTTTGTTGATTTTTTGTTTTGAAATTGTTCTTCCTTTAAATGATACAACATGCCCTACTATGTCCAAAGCTGGAACACAGCATGCAAAATTTGATCCTGAGATAGTAAGTCCTGCTTCTTCAATCCTGAATAAAACTCTTTCTAGGGTTATGGCATATTCCCATATAAATCTTCTAATTGAGGGGTTTTCTGGTAGGGTTTCTTGGTTGTAAAGTGATCTTGGTCCTTTTATTCCTCCATCATCAATAAATATTCCTACACTTTCTGGTATTTCTTCTTGAAGTATCCAGGTCATTTGGGCTTGGTATACTGCTACTGAGTTGGTGGCTCCTTGGGGTAGTCTTGTGAGCTGCATCCTTCCAAGGGGTGTTTCAAAAGTAGTGAGGGGTCTTGTAGTGACATCTAATTCTCTCTTATCATATCCTCCCATGATGTCTCCTAGTCCATAGCATGCTCTTCCTGCAAATGAATCTACAAATTCTTCAATATGAGGTGGTAAGCCAGCATCCTTGATGGTGACTTTGTTGAGTTCTTGAAGGTCATGGACAATTCTGAGTTTCCAATTTGATTTGGCCACACAAAAGATTGGGCTTGTGTATCTTGAGGTGGATTGCTCATAGAGTCCAGTCCTGATTCTTTCTCTGATTAATTCAGTAAACTGAGGTAAAATTGATTTGGGAATGGGAATTGGTGTCTTCTGCCAAGGTTCATGAGGTATTACTGGTATCTTGTAAGGTTTTCCATATGAGTGTTTGAGTGATCCTCTTTCTTCTTCACAGAAAGCTATTCCTTTTTCCCTTAAGGTAATAACATTTTTGAGTAAATTTATTTCTTCATTTGATAACCATCCTGGTGGGCCAAAATTGACTGCTTGGAGTCTTTCATGGGTGACCTTGAAGGTTTCTTGAAATATAGGTGGGTTTGGTGATAAGGGTGTTTCATAAGGATCTCTTGACAAAGGTGGTCTTTCCAAAGGTGGGTTAAGGTCTTGAGGCATTGGCTCATTGACTGGTCTCACCTTCTTCAGGACTTATTTGTATTTGGCTGCTAAAATTTGGTGATCCATCTTCGATTAGTTATTTTGTTTGTTCTTCTTTTTTTTTTCTAAGAATTTGCTAGTGTGCTGAAATCTTGTGGTCTTCACAATTCTTCTTTCTTCTTTCTTCCATAAAAAATGTAGTTTAAGGTCATACAGGACCTACAACTAGGTGTGTAACCCCTGTATATTAGGTATACAAGTCCTGCAGTTTAAGTCATGCAAGGACCTCCTGGCCTAATCCAAGGGCTTATCTTGATTCTTGAGCTCCTTTGGACTTGATTTTGGATTCCACTTGACTCTTGTTTTATTCTTCAATCTTCATGATTCCCACTTGGTGAAAGATTCTTCTGGTTGTTTTATTTCTTGATGATGAATTTTATTGTTTTAATTGATGGCTTGGGTCTCCACTTTGTTCATTTTGGCCAATTTGATAATTATAAACACCTGTGAAACCCCTTGTTCCTGTTACACAAAGGGGGCAGTTTATTGTCATGCTGAGGACAAAAATGGTCCTTCAGCACTTCTCCTGACTAGGACAATCCCCTCCAGCTGCTTGGCTTTTTTTATAATTTTCCCTTCCCAAGCCTACAGGGGAAGCAGTTTAGTGTCATGCTGAGGACCTCTTGAGTCTTCAAGCTTCTTTAAAATCCCAAGGGCAATTTGAGTTGAGTGTTTTAATAATCTTGTTGGTCCATCATGTTGAGTGAGTCCTGAGTCAATAATTAATCCAGTGAGTCATCCCTCAGTCCATAAGTCCTGGCCAGGGATTCTTGAGTTCCAATTGAGTTTCAATCCAAAATCAAAGAAATCTCCAAGGTCTGGTGTTTCCCAAAGGTCAATCCATAAGGAAATCCTGCTTTTCTTCATAAATAATCTTCTTCATTTTCAGTATTCTGAATAATTGTCCTATGATAAGTTGTTTCCCAATTCTCTTGCTATTTCTTCAAAATAATTTATGTCCTTTTTTTTTGTATTCCTGAATTATACCTGCTATAAAGAAATGAAAAATAAAAAAATTTAATAATAAGGTGATTTGAAATTGATTTTAATATTAATTTATTGATATTTTTTTCAATAATATTTGTTTGGATGAGGGCCCCCCTCTCCATTTAAAAATCTTGAGTTGGTTTTTTAATTTTGAAGAGGATATGTTCTCATTTCCCCAAAACTTCCACTATAAGGGATAGTGTAAGAAATAAGTTTTCCCACCCCTTATTTTTTATAGTGATTTTGATAAGAATAAATAATGATACAGTAAGTGTTTATGTTAATGATGATTCAATAATAAGTTTTTTTTAATGTAAGTATAAAATAACCATAAAGTGAGATATCTGATTAAAAATCAAAATTCAAATAAAATAAACCTGAATCACAATTAAGATCCTGGAACTGTTTTTTGGTTGAAGGTGGTAATTTGTGCCAATAAGTAAAAATTGGTGCTCTTGAGAGTATTTATGATTAATATTACATAACTGAATGATCATAATTTGAGTCCTTTATTCATATAATGACCCTTATGATGACACAACTCTTCCTTTTGGAATCATCATTGTGACTCAGACTTTATTTCATGTCCATCCCCTTTATGGTTCAGATTTTCTGTTACCCATGAATGCATTTGAGTTCTTAAAAATATAAATAGTGAAAAATAAAAAATTCTACAATAAAAAAAACTCTTCTTTGCTTTTTTGGGGGCTTTTTCAATTCTATTTGGAATAAACAGCACATTGAGGTGTTATTAATATGTAAGTTCCCCAAATTATGTCATCAATTTATGAGTTTTTAATATAAATAACTCCTTCAGAGCTCAATTAATGCCTTCATGGCACAAATACTTCTTATTTTCAAACAAGTTCCAATCACTCTCTTGTGATTGAAGAAATATTTCAAATAAATTGATCTTTTTTTTAAAAAAAAATACTTGATGTAGAGTTTTTTTTTTTAATAACTATTATCATTTTTTTGAGTTGAAAAATTGAGCCAATTTAATGGCTCTTGCTGTAATAGTAGGAAAATTGTAATAAAGATAATAAATAAATAAAATATTCTTGAGCTCATGAATGGGATATGACCCTTAATTCTTAGTGAAAATGAATAAATAAATTTCAAAAAGAAATAAAAAAATATGTTCAAAAAAGGTTCAACTCAGTAGATATTTCTAATACTTGTTTATAATGACATAAAATCAGAAAGTAAAATAAGAAATGAAACCTTAGGTAGTTTATAGTCTTTCCTAGGACTTATCCTCCTTTGATAGTCCTTGTTCAATCTTTTTGAATATTTTAAATAGGAATTTTGTGGTCTTTCCAAGGACCATTGGTTGATTGTGTTTTAATTTGAGTCCTAGTTGAGAATTTTTAGTGGTTGGAAGTTTATGGTCTTGCTAAGGACCATAGGTGGCTTTTTTTAATGTATTTGTTGATATTTGAAGAGGTATTTCTTGATACTTGAAGGGGCAGTTTATGGTCTTCCCAAGGACCATTGGTTGATTTCTTTTCTTGATAATACTTTTGGCTTTGATTTATCTTAAAAGCCAAGTTGTAAATTGAATTAAACAGTTTATAGTCTTATTTAGGACTTCTTCTCACTTTAAAAGCACTTTTCATGTTATAAAATCAGAGAACTATTTTCATGATGAACAGCTGTAGCATTCAAAACAAAATATGTCAGTGTAATATATTATACAATATAAGAAAAAAAAGCATAGAAAAGAAAAAATGAAATTGAGCAGTTTAATGCCTTCCTCAGGGCATGTATTGTTATTTGTAGCCCTGTAGCATAAAAAATTCATAAAATTAATTTAATTAAAGTAAGCAAACCCAGCAGTTTAAAGCCATGCTGAGGGCTCTTTTTTTAAAATTTATTGTAAAGCCCAGTAAAAAATGAAAAATCATTTTCAGATCAGTAAAATAAACAGTCAAGATAAAAAATAAAATCAGAAACCAGCAGTTTTATGTCTTGCTGAGGACATATTTGTTATTTTTTGTATCCTGAGGGCTTTTTCCTTTTTTCAATCCCTCATTCTGTTATATATATTGACTTTTTTCTTCTTTCTTATATATACATGTATATATTAGTTCATAAAGAATAAATAAATGTCATTTCTATCAGCTTTCAATTATCCTAAAATTAAATAAAAAAGTTAGCAAAAGAAAACCAGCAGTTTATAGCCATACTGAGGGTTTTTTTTTAACTTATAGCCCTGTAGAATCTCAAAATAAAAAATCAATTAGCAAATGAAAAATCAGAATTATAATTCATAAAAGAACTAAGCAGTTTTAAGCCATGCTAAGGGCTTTTTATTGTTATTTCATTTTTTTATTTTTTTTATATTTTTATTTATTTTTATTTATTTCTTTTTTTTCAAAAAAAAATTGATCAAAGAAAAAACTCAGTAATATCCAGCTTTAATAATAAAAATATAAAATACAAATAAACAGTTTTAAGTCTTGTTCAGGACTTATTGTTATTTTTTTGTTTTCTTTTTTTTGCTCCAATCTCTTCTTTTTGTTGTTGCTTTGTTGTTTAAAGCCTGTAGGAAGTGAGGATAGGAAATGTCAGATAATTAATAATTTATAAAAGGAATAAAACAAAACATCAGTTTTAAGCCTTGATGAGGGCTTTTTGTTTTTATTTTCCAAATCATCAATAAAAGAAATTCCAACAGTTTAAAGTCATGTTGAGGACTTTTTGTTTTCTTTATTATTACTTTTAAGGCCTTTGTAAAAAAAAACATCAGTAAATTTAAAAATATTGAGTAAAATTAAGCATTTTATTTGTATTCTTATATATATATATATATATATATATATATATATATATATATATATATATATATATATATATATATTGTAATCATTATCATCATTTTCTTTTTTTTTTATAAAAGAAAAACCAATTAGTAAGAAATAAACTTAACACAAAATAGGAAAATAAAGTCAACAGTTTAAAGTCTTGTTGAGGACTTTCTTTTATTTGTAGCCCTGTAGCATAAAAAATAAATAAAATAAATGAAGTCAAATAAATAAGAAAAAACCAGCAGCTTAAAGCCATGCTGAGGGCTCCTTTTGGTATTTATTTGAAAAAACTTCTCCAAATCTTAGGTTATAATCTGTTTTGTATATTTGAAGCCCTGTATAATAATATCAGTAAACTCAAGAATTAATAATTATAAGTGAAATTGAGCAGTTTAATGCCTTGCTCAGGGCATTTTTTGTACACTTTTTACAGCCCTGTAGCAATATCAAAAAATAAATAGGTCAGCTTCATTTAATATTAATAAGAAAATGAAAAAATTCCAGCATTTTAATGTCTTGCTGAGGACATATTTGTTATTTTAAACCCTCATTCTGATATATATATTTATTTTTGTTTTTTTTTGTGATATATATATATATATTAATCCATAAAAAATTGTAAAAAAAGCATATTTCAGTAAAATTGAACCAGTCATTATTAAGATAATTAATTTTAAAAAAGAAAGTGAGTAGTTTAAAGCCTTGCCCAGGGCCTATTTTTTTGTTTTATTTTAATTTATAGCCCCTTTTTTTTATTGTTTTCCTTTTGACTTTCCTGTAGAAATCAATAATCAGAAGTTTTAAATTAAAAAAATAAAATAATGTTAAATTTAAGAAAATCATCAGCTTAAAGCCTTGATGAGGGCTTTACTTATTTTGATTGATAAAAGTTTATTTTATTCTAGAGCCCGGGTGATTGTATTTTGAGGGAGTGGGTGCTATAAGCCCTGTAAATCTTTGCAGAAGCCTTTCAGGTGGGCTGTGGGGGGCTTTATGGTTGTTAATAAACCCCAAATGAAGGTTTAACTTCCTTCGGGTGACTGTTACATACTTGCAGAAACATTTGGGTGGTTTGTACTATCCTCCTGTGTAAAAGCCGTTGTGTGAGCTTTTTTTTTAATTTTTTCTTTCTTTTTTTTTTTTATTTTATTATTATTTTTTATTATGAAAAAAAAACTTATCAGTAAATTTAAAACAAAAGCAAAAAAATAAACAAGAAGTATGTTCATATTTTTGTCTTTTCTTTTGCATTTTACTATGTTATTAACTTGATCGGGTGTGCTACTTTACTTATGGAGGCACTCTTGTAAGGCCTCAACACAAACTTTTGCTTCTGGAAATCAAGTCGTTGAGGTGTATGGTGCTGTGATGGGCTCAATAAGTGCTCTCTCATGTTAATACAGCTTTGGGTGAGCTCTTCCCTTTTATTTAATGATATTCTTTTTTTAAAAAAAAAAGAAAAAAACTTTTATGGTACTTTTAAATCACTTCGCGTTGATTTTTTAGTTTCACCAATCTTTTAAAAGTAGATCGGGTGAATCGTTTTGGGCTGTATGGTGCTCTAAATGGGGTCGGGTGGCTTGTTTTAGCCTCAACAGGTTCCTTGGAGTTGGGTATGCCTTTAATTATGCTTCAAGTTTCTTTGGTTGGTGGTCAAGAGTATTACTTCCTCCTTGTAAGGCTTTGGCGTTCTTTAACACAATTTGGGTGGCTTCTTATACAGTGTATTTGTACACCAACGCGCTTGAGGGTGTTTGAAATTGATCAGGTGAGCTTATATCAGTTGGGTTTGGCTCCTAGGTTTGTGAAGATAATTGTTTGACTTGGCAACCGTCCAAATGCCTTTTGGAGAGAGTTTCATCACTTCCTGACCTTCAAGAGGTCTTTGGATGTGATCATAATTAGATGAGGTGGTTGTAATCTCCTCTTCCTGATTAGGCTTCAATTTATTATCACCTCATTATCCCCTCACTTCCTTAGCAGACATCTATATTACGCCTTCATTGTACTTCTAGCATGATACTGAGGCTGTACACTGATGTTGACAGCTGGGAAATTGATTGATGAGGTGCTGATGCGAGATCCTATTGCTTGAATCTTGGAGTTAGAGTGTAAGGATAGGTTTCGGTTTTTCTGTGCAATAGCTTGTCAAGAAACTCCCTATCCTATTTTCTTGGTAATAAGTGGGTATTAGACTGTAAGCATCTTTAAATTGGGGTCCCTAGGTTCATGATGGTGACAGCCGAGGTCCTCCAAATGCATACAGAGGTTAAAGTGCTGCAGTCCCGACTCCAGAGTTTGTGTTTGGTAAGGATCTCCTTATACACTGCATGTCGATTCTTATCTCCAACTTCAGATTGAGTAAGTGTTTGGAAGTGAAGTTGATGTGGTCCTCCGAAAACTAAAAGCAGGTCCAAATAGTGTTATTTATCTTGTATTCCTGTAAGATGCAGTGGTGTTATTCTAGAAACCCTGGAATATTCGGGTCATCTGTTTTTTTTTAGATTGAGATTAGGTTTTATTCCTCCCAACATTCTGAGCTCTTTAGGTCCCTGCCATCAATATTGCGGAGATAAATGTTTCTTCATGAGCCAGGTGAGGACTGCCGGCTATAACTACCCCCTTCTGCTTTGAACAATGTTGGCTGAAGTTCCTGCATTAGCCGCCATGGGCTGCATTTCTGTATATTTCTTGGTGTGTCATCTTCATTCCACTATCAGTAATTTGGTTCTCGGTTAGTCAACTTGTTGATTATTTGGCTAACGATTGTGATTGCACAGCTGCTAGTGTTAATGTCTTAAATACCTCCTTCAGTGGAGCATTGGAATTCTTGTAGCATTGTATTAATGCAGTTAACTTATTTCCTGTCGCTTGATTAGGTTCTAATGCAAGATTGCCTCATCTGGGTCTGATTTAGTGACCAACTAGCACTACCTCCTCCAAAAGCTTGTCCAATTTCAACATAGCGTGTTCATGCTTTTCAGTGTTAAAGCTGATTTAGAGTGGTTTTAAGCTGCAGCCAGAGTAATTGAGCTGGTTAGCCATGACTATAAATACTATAGCTCTCCCACCCATGTTGGTGCCCTTCCTTCTGCTTATTTTTTTTATTTTATTTTTGTTTCCAAATTATTTTTTCATTTAGTCGACTGTACTCTTGAAATATATTTTTTAGTAAGAGAGGATGTTCCAGTAATGAGAACTTCTGCCTCCCATGGTGATAATCTTTGAGTTATTGGTGACCTTAGACTATCCCTCAAGCTTAGACAGAGTTTGTGATAGGATTTTGATGGGTGGTAAGTGTTTCACCCTCTCCGAGTGCTTGAAACCGCTTTGGTTGGCCATTGGCAGGTTTGTTGGGGCTGATTATGGCCTAGTGACTCCTCAGTTTACTTCGGGATGGGTAATTTCTGTAGTGTTGAAGAGTGAATTGGGTTTGTTACTTTTCATAGTTCAATGTGTTTTAAACACCATGAATGTTTATTGAAATCATCTGGGGAAGCTCTTCTGCGGTCATAACTAAAATCTTTCTTGTTTTTTTTTTTTGATGAAACAAAGAAAAAAGGAAAAAATAAAATAAAATGTAATAATCATATAAATCCAATACGATAAAGCCTCCATTAAATTCAGGCTAAAAAAAACATTTTGGTTAGATAAAATTAAGGCTTGATAAAAATAGCTAAATTTATAATAAACCACAGAAGCTAGAACAATCTCAAATCAAAGATAATTGATAAACTCCTTCTTTAGTATATCTAAAACTATCTAACCATTATTGAGTATGATTAGGACTGCATGATCTATTACTTCATGTTTTGAAAATCAGCTTATTTAAAAATGTTTTTTTTAACTTGCTAGTTTTTTGTTAATTAATAAAATTGGAAATGAGATAGACTAGGTCATTAAATAAGAAAAGAGTAAAATAGGACTATAATATTATGTGAGTTTCTTCCTTTATAGTTATCATCTACTGATATAGACTTAATTGAAACTAATTTTATGTTTATTTTTTTTTTTTAATGTTTTTTATTTTAATTTTTTAGCTTGATTTTTGAAGAAAAATCAAATAATAATAATAAAAATATAGATGAATTAAGACTAAAATGATAGACAGAAGGAATAAATAATGATAATATTCATGGAAATAAGATGGATGATATATCAAAGAATTGGGGACTTAGCAGGTGAGATTTCTTTTGATTAATTCCTTTGACCAAGCATTTTATTTACTAATTCAGTCTTGATGAAATTTCCTCCCCTGCATTTTTCTCTTTCCAGACTTTTAAACAAGTATTCCTTACAGAAAGAGTTCCATTCTTCTTTATTCAATTTAGTTGCACCCCCTCTAAGGCTGAATATTTCTGGTATAAGTGTTTCTTCCCAGTGGCAATCCCATATGGCATTTTTTACCATAAAGCCTCTTGAGATCTTGCTGATTGATCCTGTTTTAATTTTAAAGTACTGAAGGTTGAACCAATCTTGGCACTCCCAGGTCCTCCAAAATAGTTATTTCCTGAGGTGTTCATCCATTTCAAAAATTTCATTCCAGTATTGGTTTCCAAGGTTGCCATCAACTCCATCCCAGGTCAGTAATTCCAAGAATTCATATTTTGTAAGGTTGAATCCAGGTAATTCTTTCCATGGATGAGATATGACAGTTTCTGATGGTGATTTTTCTTTTTTAAAGATGTCCTCAAACTCAATGTATGGAAGGACTATGGTGGAAATATCAGGACAAGGTTCTAGTTTTATTTTAAAGAACCAGTCAGGATTTTCATCTATTTCTTGTTGATTGATGTCATTGGCCCAGACTTCTTTTTCTTCTAGCCAGCTGATATCTAAGTCAAATGACCAGGGATTTTCATCAAGTAATGGCCATGATTGCATTTTTAAGGATTTGGGGGATTTTTGAAGTGTTAAAAGGTAATAATATTTGGAAATGGTATTGAGTTTATTTTGATTGGATGATAATTTTGGATAAGAATTTGGATATTCCTCTTTGATAAGACAGGAGGTCACTGCCTAGTGAGTTTTTATGATTTGGGTGAGTGAAATTGGTGATTTTGGTTGATAAAAATTCTGGATTTTCCTCTTTGATAAGGCAGGAGGTCACTGCCTAGTGATTTTATAGTTAGTTATTGTGTTTTTTATTGGTGAGTGGAATTATTGATTTGATTTGATGAGAATTGATATTCCTCTTTGATAAGGCAGGAGGTCACTGCCTAGTTATGATTGGGTTTTGGTAAAGGAAAAATGGTGATTTTGGTTGCTAAGAAATGACTTTCCTCTTTGATAAGGCAGGAGGTTACTGCCTAGTGATGCTTGATTTTGGGTGAGACAAATTGGTTAATTCTGGTTGAAAATTGAATTTCCTCTTTGATAAGGCAGGAGGTCACTGCCTAGTGGTGATTGGGTTTTGGTGAAGGAAAATTGGTGATTTTGGTTCCTTTTTATTTGATTTTTCATTTTTTAGAGCTGCTATGTGCTTTCAAGATGGGCCTTAATCGTTTGAAATTTAATTGGTCCATTAATTCTTGAACCATTTGATTGTTTTTTTTTCAGAAATCTCCATAATTTCCAGCAATTCCTTGATTTATTGAAGTTCTTGGCTTCTTGATATGGATGTAATATCCTTAGAGTTCCAAAGGTTATTATTTTTTTATTGAGATCTTCATCTTTCAAAATTGAATATTTATTAATAATTTCGTCTTATTTTATCCATTCTTCCCCATAGGATCCAAAAAATTGGTTAATTGGCCATGTTGGAGGTGATTGATATTTTGAATGTAAGTTTTTTTTTTTTTTAAAAGAAATACTTTATTGATGAATTCCTTCTTTGTTAGAACAAGAAGTCACTGCCTGTGATAGAAAAATTAAATAAAAGAGAAACTAATGATAAATTTAATGGATGATACTGATACATTTTTAAAGAAGAAATCTTGATTTTGTTGATTTTATTTGAAGTTGAACTCCCCGAAGTGGGAAAGGTGAGTGTCTGTTGAGTAACCTGGCCAAAATCAGGTCTTTGAGGGCTTCCACAAATTTATTTCTTTCCTCAATTTCTGGATCTGCTGGAAATTCTGACCACCATAAGTCTTCATCAATGAATATATATCCATCTCCAACCCATTTCAATTTTCCAGTTTGGTATGTTGATCCATTCAATCCAAGGTACCACTGGGCCCAAATTTGATTTAAGTAAAGTCCTCTTCTTGGTAGTGTGGCCATATCAAATATTTCATCCCAAAATATTTTTTCCAGGTCACCTTTAATTCCCTCTTCAGTTAATAATTCTAAGAATTGGATATTGTTCAAGTTTGATCCTGGAAGGTGACATAAGTATTTATCTTTACATAAAATTTCTTGAGCTTCATCCCCATAAAGGTCTTCAAAGGTGATGTATGGCAGGTAAATGTAATTGAATTCATTTTGTAAGATGGATTCTGTTTCTTCATCTTCATTGGGAGGTTGCTGGATAAATTCAGGGTTTTCCAGTTGCCATTAATAAGGTTCTTCTTGGTTGTTCAATGGTCTGTCCAAGAAGCTGATATGGTATGTGTATATTAAATTTTTGTCTCTTTCTTCCATAATTATGAGGTTTTTTTCAATGTCATTTATAATTTCTTCATCTGAGAGCTCATGATGCTCACTAAATCTGACTTTCTTCTTTTTGGGTTTAGGTTTGAAAGGGTTTCCATGTATTTTCTCATTTCCATCCACCAAAATTTAGAATGTTTCTTTATTACTGCTAATTGGCTTGTAACTTATGTTGGGTAATTCATCTTCAGAGGTTGAGTCTTCAAGTTGTCTTTTGAGATTGCTTGGCCATTTGTTATTTTGTAAATCTTGGCCAAATTTATCACTTTTTGGAGATATGGATAAATCTTGGGTCTTCTGGGTCAAATTTATCATGGTATTGTCTCTTTTTGCATTTTGAAACTTCTTTCCTGGGGTATTTCTGACCAATTTTGCCATATTGCATAAATCCATTCCTCTAGGTGGTCCAGTTTGCCATCCAAGTGCTTGAGGCTTGCATATTGGCATGCATAATCTTCTTCCATCAGGCTCTTGATAACTGAGTATCTCACCTTGTTAATGGGAAAATTCTAGTCTGATATTGTTGTCTGCCAAGAAAGGTCTTCCAAGTACTGTATGGACAGATCCTTTTGCAATGAAGAAGTGAATCAGAGTTTCTTCACCTGAAGCCAAAATGATTGGAGTAAATTCTGAAAGTGCAACCAATGAAGTGGCATGGCCTCCAATTCCCCTAAGGTTCATGTTAAGATTTCTTGTTGTGAGTGAGGCTTTGATTGCTATTTCTTCTGGTATAATGTTTAGTTCTGCACCAGTGTCCACTAATGCTCTGATAGGATATTCTTCCTTTCCAATGAAGATTTCCATAAATCCCAAAGGACAAGCATAATGAATCTTGGGCTTTGGTATTTCTTTGAATCCAAATGTTAATAGTCTTTCTTGAAGATCCATTGAGTTGAGTGATTTAATTTTTTCCTTGTTTTTTTCTGATAATTCTTGTAGTTTATGGACAAAATTTGGTGACATCCTCAAGATTTCTTCAATGGTAAGGTTGATCTTTTGTTGCATAATTTTCTTAATAATTTTGTCAATTTCCAATTTTGTTTCAACTTGTTTCTTTGGAGGTTTTCTGAACTTCTTTTCTTCTTTGGAAGTTTCCTCATCTTCATCCTTATTGGCAATATTTTCAATTTCCTCCTCAGGTTGGTCTGGTTTTGGAATATTTGAATTTTGAAATTTGGTGGGAATTATTACTCTTTCCTCTTCTTTTTCTTCTTCAATGTAAGTTCCTGGAATAGCTCCTTTCTTCTTTGGCTCTTGATTTTGGGATTGTCTTTCCAACCTTTGTTTGGTCTGCCTTAGTCTAATGTGTGATTCAAAAGGATCATTGGCTGAGGAAATGGTAGGTGGTTTCCAATTTGACCAATCTTCAACATGAGCAATTAAGGTTGATTTATCTTCTGATTTCTTTTCAGTGGGCTTAACCTCTTCTTCTGGTTTTTCTTTGACAATAGGTTTTTCCATAAATTTCTTTTTGAGCTCTGATTGTTCTTTTGCAAAAGCCCTGACTATGTTTTTGGCACTTTCATTTCCTTCCATAGGTACTCTCTGATAATTGGGGAAGAGGTAAGATGCTCCTTGGGTTTTGACAATTCTTTTGTCTAAATCTTCAGCAAGGTGAGTTCATCTAGTTGCTGTATGACCTTCTTCCTTGCAGTAAGAACCTTTCATTGGTGGTCTTGGAGCCATTTGAGCTGGTATGTAAGGTTGATAACTGGATGAAAATGGTGGTAAAGGATTCCTTTGCCTGTATGGCTGATTATTTTGAGGTAATCTTTGCTCTTGATTATTGTTCCAGTTCCTTCTTGGTGGATTGACTGCTTCTGAAAGTTTTTTGAGTTGATTTAAAACTTCTTTAACTGATTCTTTTCCCTCATTTCTTGGCTGAGGTTCTGGTTGTGGAGGATTTTTGATCTTTTGGGTGAGTTCTGTTACTTGTTTCAAAGCTTCATCCCAGCTTTCATCCTCAAATCTTGTTTTCTTTTCTGGAGGTTTTGGTTTAGAAAATTCTTTTTGTTGAATAAGTATCTTGGCCTCCAAGTCTTGTTCAATGTATAATTTCAAAATATCCAATCTTGGAATGATGTAACCTCCATCCAAGGCTTGAACCATAGCTCTGTCTTTAATCATTTCTTTGTAAATTGATTCTTGAACACTAGTGGAAAGGCTGGCCAATATTTCCTGGTTATGATTGATATCACCTTGGATATATTGGTATCTTTTGAGGTAAGTGATGATTGCTTCATATTCCCCAATGAATTTTCTGTATTGAGTCATGTTTCTTATTCCTCCTTCTTTCTGGGTTTTTTTGAATAACTCTGTGATTGAGGATAATCTGTATCTTCTTTCAGGTGAGACTGTTCCCCATCTTTTTTTCATATCCACTTTTAATTGATCCCCATCAGCTGTTTCATATCCTGGCATTCCTTCAATATGATAACTGATTTCTTCATCTTTTGTCCAAAATGCTATTTGTCTTGCAATGTCTCTTCCACTTGCTCCTTCAATTTCTGCAATATTTTAAACTTTCTTGATGAATCTTTCCACATCCTTTCCATCAAACCACAGATTATAGTCCTTGGCTCTTATTTTTACTATTGGAGTAGAGTTTCTTGGAATTTCTTGATGTAATGGAGTTGGGATTTGGGAAGAAATGTTTACTCTTCTTGGTAAAGTACTTTGTATTTGTTCTGTATAAGGGGTTGATGTGGCCATGGGTCTTGGGTAAGGTGAAGGTGATCCATGTTGCCTGAATGATCTTGGAAGGGTGGTTTGTTCTTCAAGTGGACTATTTTGTGGAGTATAACTTGATGATTTATTTTTGCCTTCCTTTTTTATTAGTGCTAGTAATTCTGCTTGCATTTCTAGCATCTTCTGCTGAACTCTCTCTGCTGCAGACATTTCTTCCTGTCCTTCAACAGTTTCTTCATTAAGGTTTTCTTCCTGGATTTCTTCAATACTACCAGGTAATTTTGATGATGAAGGTTTATCCATTTTTGATTTATTTATTTCTGCCTTTGATTTTGGTGTTGAGCTATTGATTTTATTTCTTTCAAGGAGATCAAGGAAGAATTTCTCCACAACCTTCAAGTTACTTTTATTGGTTCTTGGTGTTGCAATTGGGAAATTGGAATATTTATTTTATTCCTCCCCTACTTCTGTTTCTTGCTTTTGTGGATAATAGTAATGGTCAGAGTGAGTTGATGATTCAGATTCTTGAGATGATGGTTTTGGCTGATTTGGATTATTTGACTCCAGTTTTTGTTATAGTAGTAATTTTTTTTTGATGTAGTTTTTTTTTTGATTTATTGGAATTTTATTTATATGTTATTGAAGTTTGAGGTTGACTGGTCCACTGTTGGGAAACCAGATGTGGGAACTCCTCTTGTGTGGGATTAAAATGAGGCAGTACCTGGAGGGGGAAATCACAGGTAACTAGTATTGAATTGCTAATAACTCCTGTAACCAAGGGTGGCAAGGGTGTATTGCCTGCCCCTCCTAAAATACTGAACAAAATCTTCCTTGGAGCTCACAAACCAAAATAAAATTAGTAAGTGGCTTTTACAACTGCAGAAGACAAAATTCAGCAGTCTCAGATCAGTCCTATTCAATAAATAATATGAAAAATAAATGTCATTAATTTGGTTAATTTTTGATTTTAATGAAATACTTGTCTGTTTAATTTTAATATTTTTGGTTAGATTGAGGTGAGTTGTTTCTTCTTGGTGATAAATCCTTGGTAATATGAGTTATTTAAGGTTTTCTGGAAAATTTGATGAATTTGATAAAGGTAATTTTGTTAAGTTAAAGTTTTAATATAGTCAAATAATTTTTGAAAGGTTTGTTATTTTTTTAAGAGCTGTTGATAATTAGATAAAGTTGTATTTGTTAAATTTAAGAGGTAAGGTTCTTTGATATTGTATTTTTTTTAAAGGGGTAAGTAATTTTAAGATCTTGATAAATGGTGTTAATTTCACTGGATAAAATATTTTAATAGAGTAGTGACCCTAATCTTGGGTACTGGATAATTTTTTTATTTTTATTTTAATAATAATAAGATTCCACTGAGCTTAGCTACTGGGTAATCTTCAACACTATACTTCCACTGAGCTTAGCTACTGGGCAAGTAAATTTACTATAATATACTGGACTACCTCCCAGGTGAGGGATGAATTATTCCTATGCTCCTACTGTGAAGGCTATATAATGTGCATGAGATATAATTTGCATGGGGGGTATTTTGAAATTTGGGGGAGAGAGCCCCTCTATTTATACCTTTTGGGAGCCCAGAGGGCCCTCCATGGGAGCTGTCTTTTTCCACATTAATTCCTCTTGATTTCATCATGTGACTCTGTTTTTGGTGAGGACCTTTCTTGAATGGGTCAGGTCATTTAAGGTTTGGTGATAATTTTCTCTCTGCACAGCCTCCATTTATCACATGATTATCTTTTGGTGGACTGATTATGATGTGATATTCTTGGATTTTCCTTGCATGCATGAGGTGATTTCACTTTTGGCTCAGGATTTTTCTTGTGCACAGCCTCTTTTCTGTCACATTATATTCTGTTTGTGGATTCAGTATCACATGATTACCTTGTAATTCCTTTGCATATGTCCTATTTTAGGTTTGGTAGAAGTGGATGTGTAATTTATGCAGGTGTCATGGTTGTTTTTCTTCTTTTTGAACTTTAAAATGAAGTCAGGTGATAATTTCTTGCACTGGTGAATTTACTGTTATGTATGAGATGATGTGATTTTTGAGTTTGACACATGCTGTGCATAGTCATGTGGTTGAGATTTAATTAAAAAATAAATCTGATTCTGTTTTAAGGTTTTAAGTGGGGTTACTTTGGATATAAGATAAGGTACTCCTGTGGCTGTGTTGTAAATAAGCTGCAGGAATTCCATGGGCTGGGCTTTGCATCATGTAACTTTGAATGCAAGTTGGCTGTATAACTAATGCATGTGTCATTTTCTTGCTGCATGAGTCCTGTGGCTGTAAGTGGGGTGTAAAGCTGGGTGGGGTGTGTAATTTAAAGGGTGGTACCTTATTTGTTGTAACTAGTTTACTATGTGTAACTTGATTTTTACATATGCATAATGAAATTGAATAATTTATTTAAACACATACACTTCCCTTTGGTGCCTGTGCCATGGGTTTATGAGTTAAATCCAGCTTCTTGATGTAAAATTGACCTTTTGGTGTAAAATTTGATTGTAGGTCTGCCTGTAGGCTGGATTTACTGCTGTTTTGGGGTACTATGAGCTTGAGCCTGGTGAAAAAAAATGGTATGGAATATCACAACATCAAACCAACAGGACTCACCAAAACACTTTTACAGAGATGGTTGGGTCCTTTTCCAATATTGAAGCAATTCAGTACTCATGCCTACCATCTCAAGCTTTCATCTCAATGGAAATCCATCCACCCAGCTTTCGATATTTCCCTCCTTGAACCAGTCAAGACATTAAAAATCCCAAATTGGAATCAGAAGCCTCCTCCTAAAATCATAATTGAAGAAGAATAGTAATGGTAAGTCTCTTAAATACTGGATTCCAAGATCAATAGAGGAAAAATATGTTATTTTGTGGGATGGAAAGGTTTCAGTGAAGAACCAGAAAGAGCCACTTGGGAACCAACCAAAACCCTCAAGAATTTCCCTGAACTTGTCAAGGATTCTCATTCTTTTTATCCTGAAAATCCAGGACCAAATTCTTCAAAAGTTTGATCTTTTATGGTTCTTGGTGGGGAGAGGATTTACCAAAGGTAAGTCCCACTCCTGGTATGCACCTTTAGGGGTATTCTACTCTTCTTGTTGCAAGAACGACCTTGGCCACTCTGTGAGCACTTGGAATGTTTATGCCCACAGACCTCAGCCAAGCCTTAAACATCAATTCCAACCCTCCTGGCCATTTGCACTTGGGAAAATGGACCATTCCAGCTTCAATTAAATTCCCAAGTCCTTGACACTTAAAGTCATTCCTTATTCTGTTTGTTTTTATTTTATGGCACTGGCGGTATTGTTAACTTCTAAAAGTGAGTTCCTCTCCTGGTGCGCACTTCCCTGAGGGGTCTACAATCTGTCAAAACATCACCATGGCCAATCTGTGAGAACCTGGAATCAATGTTGGTTTCCAGGTTCTTGGCCAATTAAACTCAGTCCTCAGCTTCCATAATCAAGATTTGAACCCTCTCAAGACTTCATTTCTCTTCATTTCTTCTTTTTATTATGTATTTTCTTACATTTTCTTTCATTATACATTTTGTTCAAAACTTTCTTCATTTATAAATCTAATGCCAAAATCCTTACATCAACTCAAATCTTCAAATTCCAAATCCAAATTTCAAGAGAAGATCAAATCATCCTCATGACACATGCCAACCTCTTATCAGTTTTAAAATTCTGTTTAAAGATTAAACACCTCTGTAATACCTACATCCAATCCACCTCACAGCCTCAGCAGCCTTCTACCTTGTTTTGGTTCTCAGGAGTTCACCATTCAAGGTGGGGGGTACTGTCACAACGACAGAAAACAACCCCCAATCTTTGTTTACAGAGATTCTAACCTGACCCCAATTTATGGCCAATTGGCTCCTTGTAGATTTTAATGGCTGTTGGGCCACACCCACTTTCCCTGGCCAATCATGTCCCAAAACCCTTTCTCATGGCCCCAGGCCATATCCTGCATCCTTTGCCCTTTTGGCCAGTTCTTCATCTCACCAACCCCCAGGCCAAAACCTCTGTTTGGGGCCTGGGGTCATTTTATGCTCCAGGTCCCTCAGGCCCACCCCCGTTGATTAGAGGTTTTTTTCCTAAATGGCCTAAAAAGGCGATTTAGGACCCTTACAGCCTCCACAGCCTGCAGGCCGTGGGACCTATTAGTCCTTTTTTAGCCTAAATCCAATGAGGGCAGACCAGTAGCCCCCAATGCCAGGTGGGTTCAAAAACCACAAGTGAGCCCACCGGAGCCCATTGCCTCTTGAAACCACCAGAGGCCATCAGGCTTTCCCCTCAATTCAAGGGAAGAACTTTTCCTCAGTTGTGGAATCTGCACTGCAGGAACCAGGAATGTGGAATATATGGTATTATATACCATTATGCACCATTTTTCCTCAGCAATCCAAGGGTGATGTTTTCAGGAGTCCATTATGTCATTTCAAATCAAGTCCCTAAATCCATAACCCATTTTGTAGGAAGACTTCAGCCACTCAGTCTTGCAATCCATGGCAGCTTCCAGAAGACCAGGCAAGGACCCCAATCACTTGGCCCTGCAGGTGTTGTTTTTGTTATTTCATTTAAGGATTCATCAAGGGGTAACTTCAAGATTTTGTTAATCATAAATCAGTTTTCAAGGCATCAAGCACTCCAGTACTCCTTGGACAACTCAATTGGTCCATAAAGACTTTATTCAGGAAACCTGTAGGGCTTTGGCCCTTTTGGGCCAATTCATATTCCACTGTGGGAATTTGAGTCGCACAGTTCAATTCTCAGGATGGCCATATCTGTATTGACCCAAATCAGTCAATACAGTTTGGTGACCAACCCTCCAGGCTCATTATTTCAACTTTTCACATCTACTTGCCACCTTTTCTTCCCTGGGGACATTTTCCGCAGTTAGTTAATATATTGGATTCATTTTTATTATTATTTTGTTTTCATTCTTGAAAGTAAATACTGATATTCTTAAGTCATTCATTTGCACCTTTTTCTTTGCCTGTCCATGGATATTGGTAGTCATATTCTTTACTAATTCCATTGGTCTTTCTGGCAGGTTGAAACAGTTAATTGAGGATTCATTTTGTTGGCTGTTTGGCCTTTGTATTTCCTTATTATCCTTGGCTCTTGGCTTCTTTCTTATTCTTTGGAATATCTTGTACTTGCTCTTATTTTCTTTAAAAGAAATATATTCTTCTTTTTTTCTTTCATCCTTTGGAGCCCTCAAAGTGAGTTCTGTATTTCTGAGTGCCAAGCCACTCTTGCTTTACCCAAGAGCCCCTGTGACATTCTTCTCCAATACCTCTTACTCATTTATTGATTCATCTTATTCAATTTGTTCTTCTTCTTTGTCTTCATTTGTGTTTATCAACTTTCCTCTTGGATAAAACCTCTTGACTTGAGAGGATGCAAATTTCCTTGCTAATTCTCTACCATCCATCTCCTCAAGTTCATATGATCCATTGCTTATTTTTCTGATTACTATGTAGGTTACATTCCATTTTTCCTTAAAAAGGAGTCTCAGATTTCTTTCTATTGTTTTTTTTTAAGCCAGAACCAAATCCAATGGATTAAGTGGTGATCTTAGTTGGTGTTCCATTCTTCTATTCCAAAATTTCATTGAGTCCTCCATTGATTTTTTGAGGTTTTCTTCTGCTTTTCTTCTCATTTCTTCTTTTCCTCCTAATTGTTTAGCTCTTTCTTCCAATAATTCCTCATTTGTGGATATTTTGTGCCATTCTACTGCTGAAATTCTTTATGTTTCCATGTCAATTGGTAATACTGGTAGTTGTCCAAATTGGAGTTCAAATGGTGAGAAACCAGTTGTTTTTTTAGTGGAAATTCTGTCAGCCAATGTAACTAGTGGGAGATATTTTTTGCATTTTCCTCCATTTTCCCCATACATTTTGACTAGCGTATCTTTGAGTTGTTTATGGCCCCTTTCAACCATTCCTTGAGACTCTGGGTAATAGGGTGTGGTTACTCTGATCCTTGATCCTGCTTTCTTTATTTCACCTTGCAATTCTTTCCAAGCTCTGGCCCCCCATCAACAGTTACTTCTTTTGCTGAGCCATACCTGCATATCCATTCTGCAACTGCTTTTGCTGTTAATTTGACTCGTCCAACTGTTTCTGGCCATCCCAAAAAATCATCCCTGGCCAAAACTATGCCTTTCCATCTTCAAGATTTGATATGGAATGCATCCACTCTGACCCTTTCAAAGGTTGTTGATGTTGCGGTAGATTTTCCTTGTTCCCTTTGTAAAATTTGAATTCTATTTTGGTGGGCCAGGCAAGATTGAACCC
Organism: Austropuccinia psidii; assembly: GCA_023105745.1. NCBI lineage: Eukaryota > Fungi > Basidiomycota > Pucciniomycetes > Pucciniales > Sphaerophragmiaceae > Austropuccinia > Austropuccinia psidii. The sequence continues at coordinate 29,876,059 of JALGQZ010000004.1, read as the reverse complement.
ATTTCTTGACTGATTTCTTCATTCCTATCCACAAAAATCTTGCTTTGATTCTTTCATAAGTTTCATTTTCCCCTCCGTGGCCCATGTCTTCATCAAGTTACTTTAAAATGTAACTTTGCGCTTTTTCAATTGATATCATTAATTGAGGGTTTGGGTTATTTCCTCTCTTGAGTTGGACATCTTCCAAGAAAAAGTTGGGTGACCTTCTTATAATCATTCTAAATTTTGATTCCGTGCTAGATTCCTGGTTTTTCATTTTATTGAAGTATTCTTGCATCCTCCTCCAAAATCCTTCTTGTTTTTTGGTACTTTTATTCCTGAAAAATTGAGTGAATTGACATTTGTTTCAATGCTTCCTTCTCTTAATAATTCATATTATCTCCATCTTTGTATTGAGATGTAGATTTTGGCTTATAATCCAACAAGGCATCTGGTTTGATGTCTTCTTGGTATGGATTAACCAAAGCTTGGCCTTGTGGTTTAGGCTTCATGTTTTGGCAGACATGAAGCAATTTGTTGATTTCTTGATCCAGAAATTCCCTTTCCCTCTTGTAGTGGTATTGCTCTTCAAAGACTTTATTTAGTCTTTCATTGGTTTCTTCAGAGGCTTTTCTTAATTTAGAACAGCTCTCTTGGATGGCGTTTATTGTTGCCTCTTGTAAGGTTGTCAATTCTTTCAACCTCACATTGCTCCTATGGAGTTCATCAAACTTCTCTTGAGTTTGAACTGCAAATTGAGGCATTTGTAACCACAGTTGATCACTGGTTGAGTTAATTTCAGGTGTAACAACATTTTGCTCAATCTGAGTGGGGGTAATATTTCTATTAATAGGGCTACTGATTCTGGAAGTATTTACAACTATTTCTGGCTTATATGTACTTCTTACAACAAGCCCAATAGCTTCTGGATAATTGGCTCTCACTCTTTATGCCTGTGGCTCAAAGGAGTCTTGTTTTTCCCCTTGTATCCTTGTCTTCTCCTGGAAACTACCTGGGATTGTGAATAATGGTGACTCCTGCCCACTTATTTGCTGTTGCGTCAATGGTGTGAAGCCACTGAAGAGTTTGGTTGGTCTACTCCTTGTGAGCCTGACGGAATCAGATTAGGCTCTGTCTGGTTCAGATGCTCTTCTATAGCTTGGATAGTGGCTTGATTTTCCCTTATCCTGGTTGCCCCCTACTCCAGGAGTTTGAACTTCCTATTAGAATTCCATCCTTTTATTATTACCATAAGATCTTTGAAGGGTATCTCTTTGGTACATATCTTCTGGCAACTTTCTCCAAGTTCTGCCCAGTGTGATGCTAGGTCTAACCTCTTGTTGTCCATTCTCCATTGGAATAAGTCTTTGAGGAGTTGGTGGAGCTGAAGAATCTGATCCATATCCATCCAGTCCTCTGTTTTAAGGTTTCTGTTTAATTGGAAGGTGAATGGCAGAGTGGCTATGATATCCCTTAGTGTCTTACCATCCACTATTGTTTCCACAGTGTCCAGTTCCTGGTCTTCTGGTTCTTAACAGTCCTTGTCTGTCCTCTGGCTGGTTCCTTGGGATTCTAAGATTCCTGAGGTGTACAGGGGACATATCAGTGCTTGCAATCAGTCAAAAACTTTATTTCCTTAGGGTATTTACCTTGTACTGTGCCTTGTACAAATTTCCTATCCACTGCTTTGGGAAATGTTCCTTTGGAGGTTACAGCTGGGTTAATTATAGTAATCTTCCCTGTACAAGTCATCAAGGTTGGTTTACCTTGTATGGAAGCAAATTTTTGGGGTTTTCTAGCCCTCTGAGTGGCTATTTATGCCCACTTCTTGGCTGTGATGAGGTCTTAACTATGCCTTTTTCCTTTGCCTTTATTGCCTTCTGTGTCTGAAGGTGCCACTGGTGTGTTTCCCTGTGACTTGGTTACAAGTGGGATGAAGTTTTCTTCCACTTAATCAAAGGAAAAATAAGGTCTTATGTCAATGAAGACTTCTTAAAATGCTGTTTGCATCTCTAAGAATGGCCTCTGGGCAATATATTACTATACTGTGCCCTTGTATTATGAAATGTAATTGAAATTATCAATTACACGTCAAGAATACTGTGCAGTGGACTTATGGTATACAATTTTTATCCAATGCCTCACAGATTAACCTGTAATTCACATGTGTAATCTTATCAGTGGTTCTGTAATGGATGCTTGAAATTATCAATATGTCCAACCATGCCTCTGATACTGCTATTTACAGTAAAGAGGGTTTCTTTTATACAAAAAATAATGTATTATATGGGTTTTAAGTGTTTTGATATCAGAAACACGCCCACAATACTCTTTCTGGTGATCAAATTATGATCAAACCACATGAGAAAAAGAAAAAAACACAGTGTTATATGATTATATACCACTCAAAAATTGATAATACATGATATTTTACATATGATTTATTTTTTTAAGAATTTTTCACACCTAAAAATGAAAGAATAAATTGTGTTTAAAGAGAGAAATGTAAGAAAAACCCACTTTTATGCCAAAAATAGTCCAAAAAGTTCAAAAAACATGGCCAGGCTGCCAAATTGTCAGGCTTAGTCCATGATGAAGTGGTAATAATTTGTATTTACAGCTTTAACTATGACTGTTCCATGTATAATAATTATGAAAAAGGTACTTAATGATAATAAGAAGGCTTTGCTACTTGGAAATAGTGGTGGTGAGTGCTGTTGAAAGCCCTGCATGCAGTCTTACCACTTGGGTTACTATAATAGAGACTACAATACTCAAGTTTAAGTTATACCTGACTTATTTTTCAAGGTAATAACTGTTTTTTGACAGTTTTACTATGTAGGAGTTCAAGAACAGGATGGGGATTCCTTTTTTGGCAGAGAAAGGGCCTCTTTTCATCCTGAAATGGGGTGGAAAGGCACTCTAGACTATCCACATAGAGGAAATCAAACTTTTTCCACTTCATAGTGTTGGCTTGTGGGTTAAACACTGCCTGTATTCTCTATATTGGGCCCAGATGTGGTTTTTAAACCACATCTGGCAGTTTTCCCCAATACAGGATGAAAAGTTCCATCTGGGGACCACACAGCCCTCTTCTGATGTGTATGACACATAGAATGCTGAACAGAACCTGTATGGGGCCCAGTATTGAATTAATTATGAGGTATTGAAGTATAAAAAACCTTTTTTGTCTTTTTTACACCTCATTATCATAGTTATGGGATAGTATCCCACAGTAAAGGCAAAGTGGGCAAACTGTGGGATTTTGACTTTAAAACTGCTATAACTTTGTCAGTTTTAGAGATATTAAGCTCAACATTGGTTCATTGTGTATCCCTGGATGAGATATAGACAATTTTACCTCATTTGGTATTTTTGACATTAGATATGGCAAGGTTATTCCATGTACAAATTTTGTTATCCATATATAGGATTTTCTCAAACTCTGTATGGAACTTGTTTGCCCCATAACTTTTGTTCTAATTGAGTTATGGGGAAATTGATGGCACCATCAGATAGCCCTGATTTTTTCCCTACCCAAAACGACACTTCTTTTAGGTATCTCACACCAAATCTGTAGAATTTAGATGAGAGGGGAAAATTTTATTCACCCTCATTTGACCTTATTTTGGCCATAACTTCTGTAGTTTTAGTGCTAGATCAATTTGGCTAGTACCATTGAATAGCCCTTTCTTAGGGCATCAATTTCAATTCACATTTGCTGGGGTTAAGCCTCTCTCTCTGGATTTCAGGTGAGAGGTGAAAATTAAGATTTATGCTCAGCAAGTTCTTTGGGCAGGAATCACTTTGTTATTCTTTGTCCTATGATTCTGAGACTTTTATATTTAGAAACAGGTGTTTTTCCCCTTTATTTTAATACCTTTTGAACTGGTTTGGCTCAGTTACCTGTTTTGGTGGTATTTTCCTCTACCATTGGTTTATGTTATTTGGCTATCCCACTTGTGCTCTGGTTTTGAGTCACAGGCTGATATATTTCTTCTTGGAGTATCCAAGCCATTTGGACTTAGTATAGTACTAGTTAGTTGGTTTTTAAGGAGTTATTTCTGGATTTATTTGGTAACATGTGTTGTTACACTTTCCCAGAACCTGAAAGGGCTTCGGCTACTTTAGTCTGTGCTCAGAAGGTGTTTTGGAGTATGATGTTCCGCTGATTAAGAATGAGTTATTAATGGCTATTTTAATCTTAGTAATCTTTTAATGACTTGAATTGTGTTCCTTCAATTATACTAAGGCTACTAGCCTCTATCATACTTATTTGTGACTGTCAAATGTTTTTGGTATCACTATCACAGGGGCTCTTCTAAGTGAAGAGGGCCTGGCACTCAGTTGACTGGGGCTTACTTATGGAGGGCTCAGGATATGATAAGAGATGAATACACTTAAGAGTGTAGTATGATGAATTACTAATAAAAGAAATATAAGGAAAGCAGAAACAATAGAATAAGAGTAAGAAATAAAAGAGCCAACCACAAGAAAGTCCAAGTCCACTGTTTCAACCTGTCAGAATGGAAAGAAAAGGGTTAATAAGGATATGGCCACCCAACTCATACTGTACAGGCAAAGACTAACTTAAAATTGAATAATTATAATACCCAAGATAAGGATAAGAATAATTATGAAATAATAAATAAACTAAATTAATTAACTGGGGAAAAGTCCCCAGGGGGAGAAAGAGGGGCTGGTATATGTGAGAACCACCAGCCCTGATCCAGAAAGAGAATTTTCATGGGAATAAATGATGATTGAATTGAGTCTGGCCAATACAGGTCCTGTACAAGAGGTGTGGTGGTATTTAGTGATCATACAGTTTGGGGATTGTGTATCTAAACTGTATTGGGTAATTCCAGCCTGTACAAGTATTGACAGGCTGTATTGATGAACCAGACTGTATGCATGTTTCAGCAAGGAAGATTGCTGAAACTGAATGCTGATACACACAATGGATTATCTGTTTTGAGGTTTTGAGTGGGTGTAAGTATGAATGTCCTTACCCCTGATGAGTGGTTGTTACAGTATCCCCCTCTTGAAGCTGGTGGGCTCCTGAACACCATAATACCCTGCCACTGTTGAGTGGCATCTCAATATCCCCACATTTTTTTCAAAAAACTTTCTTTTTAATTATCTTTTCCTCTTTACCATTATCTTGAAAATCCCCTTTCCTATCTTCCCTGCCAAATTGATTTATATTCCCCCTTCTTTAGCTTGAGTAAGTTTTTTCACTTCAAAATATGCTTTTTTCTTCTTTTGATTCAGTCAGTCCTTCCTTTTGAGGCATGTCCTTGGGTTGTATCCCAAAATGAGTTCCATTGAGTTCTTATTCTCATAAATTGATGAAGAATGAGTATATGATTGTATATCTCATTTGTCAATGGCCAACCTGATGTTGGGCCCTTCATTTCCTTGACTGGAATTGTCTTGGAAGAATCTTCAAGGGGCTCTTGTCCCCATTAACCTTGAAAATGCCTCAATACCTGGTCTTGAATCTTTTTTGGGCCTTGGCCCTTCCTATGATGATTCTTCATGGAAAATGAATTTATGGCCATTTTGGTCTTTTCTTGGTCTTGGGTGCATTTCTTGATTTAATGACTTTATGGCCTTTTTTGGCCATTTGGGGTTCTTGGGGTCCTACAGTCTGTGGGCTGTGGTTTGCAGTCCATGGGGGCTATTGGAGGCTCCCTGGGACCAATTTTTCTGGGGACCAAAAAGTGGCCCATTGCCCATTTTTCACCTACATGGCCTGGACCCATTGAGAGGGTCCAGGACCATCAAGATCCTGGCCTCCCAAAAGTTGCAGGGGAGGTCCTGGGTGATTACTTCAGCCCCAAAGGGGTCTTGAACCATCATCTTGGAGGCTTTAAGGGGGGACCATAATTGAGTTATGGCCCCATTTTCTTTGGGCTTGAAGTTGACTGATTCTAATGTGCTGAATCTTCTGCTTGCATATTCTCAGCCATGAGTTCCAAACTGACTGAACTCACTGAATCTTCCCCTTCTGCACCACCACCATCTGTCCTGTGTGGTTCTGGCATCCTCAGTCAATTGGCTTCTTCTGGACATTTCGATCCCTCCCAAACTTATGACGGTTACAAGGCAGCTGAAGTTCTTTATCCTGCTTGTTCTTAATTTTTGTTCAAGGGTAAGGATTGTTTCCAACACTACAACCCCAAATCTTCTAAGTGCCACTATTGTTTCATTGGAAAGAAGCCATGTTGTTGTACCGGGTTGCAAGCTTTGAATGTCAGGAGGTATTTGTGGAGTAGGAAGGATGGGCCTTTTGGGAAAGAGTCCCCAGTCTCTGAGGCCCCTACTCCTGATGGTACTTCAGGGCTTTCCCATTGTGAGTAGTTTGAGTATTTTGATTGAATTTGGTACTGATATTCTTTATTTAGTTACTGGTTCTAGGAAGAGGGGTGTGGCAAGGTGGACCAATGTTGGAGGGCCCATTCCAGTTGGTGGTAGGCCAATATACTCCAGCTCAGGGGTCTCACTCTCCATAATCAATACTGAAGGAGTAGTGAAAAGGATAAGAAGAATTTCTTATTCCCCACCTGATCCAGATGCTGAAGGTAGTAATGAATTTGATGGTGAATAAGTTGAAGTGGTTCCTAATTTGGTTGGCCATGAATCCAGCTCTTTCTCTTCTCAGCCTCTTTCCAACAGATTCCAAAGTTATGTCATTCCCAGTACTCCCAGAACTTTCCAGCCCACTCTTGCTACTGTTCCTACTTCCCTTACTCCAGCTTCACCAAGCTCTTTCCATGCCAGGCTTGCCTTGACTCAAGCAGTAAGACCATCCCCCATCCAACAACCCAGGAACTCACCCATAATCACCTCTCAACAGCTCCAACCTATGGGAAGTTCCAGTAGAAGAGATGTATTTTCTCCTTTGCCATTTCCTGCTGCTCAAGTAGCTCAGAGAAGCGATTGTTTGCCTATCCAAGCTACCAGAGAGGATCCAAATGCGGAGAGTGAAAACCAAGAAGCTGTGGCCAGGTTGCTCAGGAGAGTTGATAGAAATAGTATGGAGGTGATTATGTATGCTAATTACAGAACTATTCCAGGTAGTGCTTCTGAAGAGATGGCTGCAAAATTTGCCTGGTATGAAGATGAGTTGATAAATGACTTAAAGAGAGCTTTTGATGATTTGGGTAAATATAACTAGTTTCCTTATCCTTGTTTGTGTTTGGTTTTACTTCTATCCCCACTCTTATAAAATACGAAAAATGAAAAAATAAATGGAACCTCCTAATACATGATTTGGGAGGGGATGCTTCTGCTTTCAAGAAATAAAAAAACAAATTATGCAAGTAAATAAAAAAGAGAAAGATTGAGAGAAAAGGAGAGTAAAGAAACAGAATTAAAGAAACTCCTAATGGTTTGTCCTTCTTGTAGTTAGATGCTTGATTATGGCCAAGAAGTGTCTGAAAAATTAAAACCAAGCATTTGATTCTTACAGAGTGGCCAAGGTAATGTTTTACAAGAAGTAGAACCCTCAGGGATGCATACCAGGAGATGGAACTTACTTCCATAACTCCCACTCCCCACCAAGCACCATAAAAGGACACAATTTGCCGTAATGATTTGAACTAATGAATGCCTTGAATCATGATGATTGGCATAAATTCAAATAGTAATGAAAGAGAAAAGAAAAGAAAAGAGAGATTTGGCCATATCTAGACAAGGTCCAAATCAGAGGGTATTGATGTTGCATGCTTCCTGAATCTGTCCAAAGAATTGACAAGTGCTCACAAAGTGACCAAGGTGATTCTTACAACGAAATCTTGGTAGAATACCCCCTTAAAGTTTCATTCCAGAAGAAAAACTTACTTTCATAACTTCTTCTCCCCACCAAGCACCATAGATCAAACTCTTGAGGTATTTGGACCAGGCTTACCAGGATACAATGAGTGGAAATCCTTGACAAGGTCTGGTGAGCTGGTAAGGTTGGAAGCTGGTTCCCAAGTTGTTCTTTCTGGTTCTTTACTGAATCCTTTTCACTCTACAATATACCATAATTTACCTCTTTTGAGTTTGGAGTCCAGAGCCTCAGCCACTTCTCATTCTTCTTGCTCCTCCACTAGGACTGGTGTTGGTGGCAATTGATGTTTATTTGGGATAGTTGATTGCTTCACTTGTTCTAATAATGACACATGGAAGACAGGGTGAACTAACTTCCATTTATGAGGCAACTTGAGGTGATATGCATGGCTTCCAATCTTCCTCAGAACTTCAAAAGGTCCCAACCACCTTTCTGATAGCTTCTTGGTGGGTGTTGTTGTCTTGAGGTTCTTTGAAGCTAGCCATACTTTGTCCCCAGGTTGGAAATCAGGTGGAATTGACCTATTTCTATCTGCATACTTCTTGAATCTCCTTATTGCTGACTCTAATTCTTCTTTGACAACTTGCTGTACTGATTGGAGTTTTTTTGATACCTTTCCAGCAGGTGAGTCTTGATAAATATGGATTGAGTCAAAGCTGGGATTTCTTCCATAAATGGTGAAAAAAGGTGATTGCTTTGTTGATGAATGTTCTGTCTTATTATAGGCAAATTCAGCCAGAGGGAGCCAGTTGTACAAGTCATCTTGATGGTAACTGACATACATCCAAAGATACTGTTCTAGAATCTGATTTACCCTCTCTGTCTGTCCATCTGTTTCAGGATGGAAAGCAGTTGAAAGATCTCTTGATTTCTTGAGCTTCTGACACAATCCAGTCCAAAATGATGAAACAAATAAAGAACCTCTATCACTAACAATACTGACTGATAGGCCATGATTGGAAAATACATGACTAATAAAGATTTGAGCTATGTCCAGGACAGTGATCCATAAGTTGGAATTAATATTGCCATTTTTGACAATTGTTCCACAACTACTCAAATTGAATCAAAGTTGTTTGACAAGGACGATTGAGTGATAAAATCCATTGATAAAGAATTCCAAGGAACAGATGGAATTTGAAGAGGCTTGAGTAATACAAACTTCTTATGATTAATGTTCTAGTTTCTTGAACATTGCTGACATGAGGGCACATAGTCCTTAATTAATTGATTCATGCCAGCCCAATAAAAGTCCCTCTTGATGAGCTTGAGGGTCTTCTCCTGGCCAGGGTGGCCAGCCAATGGTGAGTCATGATGCTTTTGAAGAATATTAAGTTGGATTTCTTCATTGCTTTGGATTACCACTCTATCTTTGAGTAATAATAGCTTGGCTTGAGGTTCAAGAGAATAATCTGTAACGGATTCACCTCTTTGTAGTTTCTTGAGTATTTCTTTATAGTCTTTGTCTTTCCATACTTCTTTTTGAATCTTTCAAACTAAATCTGAGAATATTTCCACTTTGATTGAGAAGAATCCTGACTGTTGAATGCCATCTTGATTGATTACTTGATGAAAATTCTGAGGATTCTTTCTGATGAAGTCCACCCCCTCTCTGGGTACACGTTGTCCCAACATGACAAGGCATCTGGTAAAGTGGCCAGTCTGCCTGGGCAGTAAGTGATAGTGAAATGAAACTCAGAGAGAAATTAAGCCCAACAGGCTTGACAACAAGTAAGAACTTTGGAAGACATAAAATACTGAAGAGAAGAGTGGTCTTTCAAGACCTCAAAAGAATCGGAAAGAGAAAGAAGAAAAGCTCTCCAGCACTTGAGAGCCCAAACTATGCCAAGGAGTTCCTTGTCATGAATTTCATAGTTCATCTCAGCTGGGAGAAGCTTGCAACTGTCAAATGCAATGGAATCCTTTCCTTAGTCATTCACCTGGATCAGTACAGCACCCAAGGCATAATCAGAAGCATCAGTCTCTAAAATAGCTGGTAGAGAAGGATTGAAATGAGAAAGGATAGGAGTGGTGGTGAATGCTTCCTTGAGTATTTGAGACTGACTAAGAGCTTCCTCATTGAAGATAAAGGGAGAGTCTCTTTTGAGAAGGGAAGTGAGAGCAGTGATTTTTTTGGAGTAATTTTTAATGAAACAGCAATAGAAATTGGCAAATCCAAGAAAGGATTGAAGAGCCTTGATGTTCTTTGGCTGAGGCCAATTGAGGATATGCTGAGCTTTAGAAGAATCCATTTTGCGGCCATCACTTGAAAAAACATAGCCCAAGTATTCCACACTTGGAGGCTTTGGCACAGAAATTATTGTCCCACAGTCTTTGGAGGACAGAGGCCACATGTTTGACATGTTCCTCCTGAGAACTGGAAAAGACCATAATATCATCTCAATAAACTACAACAAAAATATCCAAGAAATCTGCAAATATGTCATTCACAAGATTCTGGAAAGAAGCTGGATCATTGGTAAGGCCAAAGGTAATAACCAAATACTCATAACTACCATATTTGGCTCTGAAGGCAGTTAAGTGCTCATCCCCCTCTTTGATTCTCAAGAGAATATATGCACCATGCAGATCTATCTTAGAGAATATAGTGGAACCATTGAATATGGTAAGAAGCTGGTTCATAGGAGTAACAGGATACCCGTTCTTCCTAGTGACAGCATTGAGCTTGCAGTAGTCAACACACAAATGAAGAACTCCATCCTTTTTCTTGACAAAAAGGACAGGTGCTTCTGTTGAAGAGGAGCTTGGCCTTATAAAACCTTTCTCTACATTCTCTGAAATGTAGGCCCGCAGTGTTTCTGACTCTTGATTTAATAATGAGTAGATAACACCAACTGGAGGTAGAAGACCCCCCAATTTTGATATGATGATCACAGGTGCGGTGTGGAGGAAGTTTCTCTGCTTTCACCTTTAAGAATACAGCCAAATATTGGTGATAAGCAGGAGGGAATACCTTCAACACAATTTCAATTTCTTCTAGCTCTTCCTCCTCATCCCACTGCTCCTCCAGGGAGGCATTAAAAGACAAGGGAGGAAGGTCCATATCCCCTTGAAAGAGATTAAGTGAAGATATAGCAACATCTTCTACAACATCTTTTATCTCTTTGAAGACTTCATCTCTTGATTGAAGTAATGACTCAGATGGCATTATGGAAGGGATATGGACAGAAGAAGGAAGGAAAGGTGTCTTAAGCTCACCAACCAGAGCAATACTGTTGAAAGCAGTGGCCAAGGCATTACTAGCAGAAGAATTAATACCACTATAATCCTTATGACTAGAATCATAGGTGATCAATCCATTTTTCCAATCAATAATGGTACTAAAATGGTAGAGGAAATCATAGCCCAATATCAGGTCTTCTCCTTTGGGTGAACCTATGATAAAAAAGTCCCATTCAAAGCTTGGGAAGGAAGGCAAGTCAACTACCCACTTGGTATAATGGGTGATTAACAAGGCAGGGGATTCATTTGAATCCAGAATTGAAGGGGGAATCTTTTCAGGGAGCTCTGACATAATCAATTAGTACTTGTGAACAGAATTCTTTGCAATAAAAGAGTTTTTAGCACCAAAATCAATGAGAATACTATGAAAAATATCAGAGATAGAATAAAAAATAAGAAACTTTAAAGATTTCTTAACACTAGCATTCAGAGTGCACAATTATGCTCTTGAAGGAAATATGTGAGAGCCATTTAACACATCATGATCCCCACTCAGGCTTTTCCCTGCTTGCTAGGGAAGCCTCTTGATGACCCAGGCTTTCTCTGAGATCTCTTGAAGCATTTTTCAATTGGTTTCTTTCCACCACAATAAGTAAATAGCCCTTCTTTGATCCTCCTCTCCTTTTCAGAACCAATTAATTTATTATACTTATTGAGGAGAGCAGAATGCAGCTTGTCCTTTGAAGCTTGAAATTGCTTCCCCTTCTTATTCTTCTTATGTTGAGGCCTTCTTGAAGATGAGTCTTGAGGAGGACTTGAAGAATTGGATCCAGTAACAGGAGGCTTCTTTTCTTGATGACTACCATTCTCTTTCTGCCTCTCATGGTATCTGGTATCAAATTCCAGGGTACTGTCCATGAGTTCTTGAAGAGTATCAAAATTACCAGCATAGGAAGCCAACTGGTCCAAAAGTCTTGATTCCAATCCTCTTCTATAGACATGGATATAAGCTCTTTCTCCCCAATCTTCAATTCTTGACATTAAGCTTCTGAAATCAGCAGTTCAAAAGGATACATGACCACTTTCCTTCATCCTCAAATTATCCAACTCTTGTTCAGCATTCCTGACTTCATTGGGATCACCAAACAGAGTGAATACTTGAGTTTCAAGTAACTGCCAATTATTAAGGAGGTAGGAAGGATATTCATTGGAAATATTTGAGAGGTAGGGTTCAATCCATTTTCCAGCTCTACCGGTGGGAAAAGAAGTTGAGTAAACAACTTTCTTCCTGTCAGAGAAGAAATTTGCTGGGTCATTATGGAAAATCAATTGACAGGATTGGATAAATCCTCTCAATTTATGACCTTGAGTACCATCAAAAGAATCAGGTGCCTTCATTGATGGAGTTTTGAATTCAGGCGCTTTGCAATTGTCCCTGGGAGAAACTGCTTGAGTAAGTTTCCCCATGAATTGAGTCATCTGCTCCATCATCTTGAGGAAGTTTGGTTCAGCTTGAGAGACAAGGGGTTTATTAGAATGGGCTAGACTTTCAGCTTCAGAAGCCTCAGCGACACCTGCCAAGGCAGTTGCCACTTCAGTTTCTTCAGACTCCCCCTCTTCATCTTCAGCTTTCCCTGATCTTGCTCTTGCACCTTCAGACATGCCAGGGTAGCCACCCAATAATCCAGAGAAGGATCTTGATCTTCTTTATTTCATTCCCCCTCTTCTGGACGTTGCTGCTCCTTCCATTAGTGGTCCTCTGTCCAAGTTTGCACTCAGTTGATGAACTGATGGTGTGCGGCCAAGAGGAACCCTTCCTGTAGGATTGAGAACAGCTTGATTTGTTTGAGATCTAGTGTTCTTGGCTGGAGGGCTATGCTGAACTGGCATTCTTGAGAAATTAGTAATGAAAAATCTATGATACTTTATAATAACGAATCAATGCTTGACCAAATCAATAATCAATAAAATCTTGATTATCTTAAGGAATCAAACAACAGTCTTGAGCTGAAAACAAATTCAATCAATCAATCAATTCAGTCAATATCAGCAGTCAATCAAATATCAACAAATCTTGAATAATTCAATCAATAAGTCAATGTCTTCAATATCAATTCAAGGTCTTGAGGAATCAATCAGTCAAATAAATATCTTCAGGAATTAAAATCAATCAATAATCAATAATCAATTATTGAGGAGCAATCAGTTATCTTTAGGAATTCAAAGTCAATCAGTCCAATCCAAATAGAATCCTGAATCCCTGAATCAATAACCCAAATGAGTCCCAATCAATCAACAAATCAATTAACCAATTGATAGCTCCTGATAAGACCTGAAGAAACCAACAAAGAGAAATTGTATTTTGAATAAAAATGAAGTGAAATGAGATGGTCAGAAATGATTGAGAAAAAATAGAAAGAATCAAGTTTTATATGAATGAAATGAATGAGATGAAAATTGATCAGAGAAAAATTGTGAGCCTTAGAGGTAATTTCATATACCCAAAAGACCACAAATGTAAAAAATAACATATTAATATAAATAAAATAAATTTATTTATATTATTAAAATGAAAATCAAAATATAACTATAAAATTATACTAAAAATAAAAAATTAATTACAATTTAAAAATAAAAATACATTAAATTTTGTAAGTATAAAATTACATTTATACTTGAAAAAATTAAGTAAATATGAAATTTTAACCAAATTGTGAAAAAATAAATAAATTTGGAAAAAATCTACATAAAAATTATTATAACTTTTTATCCAATAAATAAATACATAAAAATTATTTCACCATTGGATTCCTCATAAAAAATCAGGTGGGGTCACCTCTGAGTGAAATTCTTGTAACTCAACTCTAAATAAGCTTAAATTAAGTTTTTAGTATTTTCAATACAAAAGTTGAAAATCCTCAAAAACTTAATTTAATTCACACCACATGTGGTGTTAACCATCAATTTTTGTGTTAAAATTGAGGTGTTGTGTTTAGTTTAGAAGTTATGAGGAATTGAAGTATTTTCAATTGAATTCAATTGAAATGTCAAAATGTGCATGTGTATTACATAAGTGAACTTTGATTTACATATGAGGTGTCAATTATTACTGTATTGTACTGTACAATTGAATTGAATTACATATGTAAATTATAAGTATAATACATGATGAGGAATTAAAGGAAAAATAAATTGGAAAGATTAAAATTGGGGGGGGAAAAGGAACTCCAGCTCTAAGGGGGAGCTAGACCCCCAAAATCCTTGCTGACAGGCGTGGGATGTCAAAGTTCATGCAAAATTTCATCACTTTTGGCCTGGAATTGAGTTACAGGGTCTGTGGACTCAATTCATGATGAGGTTTTGATACCAACTGGGGTAGTTTTAGCTGTTGCCAAGAGGGTAAAACTACCCTTAAGATAAAACAACCATAGTAAAAACAGTTTTAACTGGTTTCTATGCCTCTTACACACATTCTGACGTGTTTTGAAGGCTCTAGGCCTGGTATTGCTATAGTAATGGCTGATTTAAGGGTCTAAAATGGCTAAAAATGGCTTAAACCAGCCCTTTTTGGTCTAAACCAGGGTTCAATAATGCCATAATTGGCTTTTCTGTTGTCAGGCTGTTTTTCACGACTGAAAAGAGTAAATTTTACTTTTGGAGTAAGAGAATTGATGGTTATAAAAGAATGTCTTCTTTGCCCCACTTTTCTCTTGATGTTAGAATCTTTTCCTTTTATAATTAGTTTAAACATTGTTAAACCAATCAATAAAAGATTCCAACAACCTTTCTTATATCATTTTAAGCCTTTTAACCACGTGAAAAAATCATTATAATCATTGTTTGTAACTCTTATAATCATTTTTACCCCTGAACCACCCCAAAAGTGAATTAAAGCATCTTTCATCACTGTAAACGTTTTCACTTTGTTTCCAAATTCACTCTGGTCACTTTTGGGCGTTTTTTCTCTTTAATATTCTTTTTAAAGACTTTGTTCTTTAATTAATTGCTTGCAGCTCTTTGCTCAATTAATTCCAATTGAAATTGCTCTTGAACAAATTCTTTTGTAGCCTTAAAATATCTCTTGTAGAGTATTTTTTGGATAAATTTTTATTGTTGGTAAAACAATAAATCTTTATAATATTATTGTTTTATACTAATAAAATTATAAACAACAACTTTGCGTGTTTTCTCTTAAAAATAATATTTCTTACTATTTTTAATTGATTTTTACCTTATACAAATTTTGAGGACAGGAAAAGTACTTGATTTTTAATCAAAGTTTCATATCCACACCTTACATTTGGGGGCCCAGCCGTGATATTTTACCTGTGACATATTTTTTTTACTCTTTTTAAATCTTTTTTCTTATATTGAAAAATTTAAAAACATATAAAAAATACTTATAATTCAAAAAATCCATAAAAAATAACTTTTTTCATATTATAAGTGAGGCTTATATTTTTATTTCTTTTTTGAAATATCCTTTTTTTACTTAATTAATTGGTTTTTTCATTAATTTTAGTGTCTGAAAATGTGGTCAGACAAGAAAATATTGAAACAGCCTCAACAGTCACCAGCATTGTTCCTGCAAGCACTATTAATTCAGACCATAATGGTACTGTTATTGTGACTCAAAATAACCAACCTGAACCAATATCTTCTGAATTGATTAACTTGGACATAAGTAATACCCTTCAGAAAGCAAAACATTTGGTCAATAGTAAGTTTTTGAGGTAAAAATACTATTTTAAACCTTTTTAAACCATAATTATGCCTTCAACCAGGTCAGGAGCCAGCTACAACCCCTCAAGCAGCTCCCAAAAAGGTAATAGACGTGATTATGGCAGAGGCCAACCAGGTACAGAAGGAAAAGGGTCAGTTGATGACTTCCAAACAACTAAATTGGGTCATTCTGAAGCTGATAATACTATTTTACCTTCAAAAAGAGCTGACACTGCCAAAACAAGCCTCTGTGGACATATACAAAGCCAGCCACAGTGCATACAACAATGCACTTCAATTCAAGGAGTACCAGATCCTTGCAGACCTGTGGAAGAATTGCATGAATTCTTACCTGACAGTAAGAAAATTCCTGGGCCATCCCAACACTTGCAAATTGCTCAATGGATGGCATCCATTGATGGAGAAGAAAAACATGGTGCTTTTGACACTGGAATGGAGGAAAAACAACCCTCCACTACCCAAACCAGTGCCAAAGACAGCACCAGCAATTCCAATGTGAAAAAGCAGCCACAAACTCCAAACAAGGGCAAAGGGAAGGCACCAGCCCCAAAACCTTACAGCCAGGGCTACAGAATCCCAAAGATTCAACAGGATGCCATGGAAAATGTATTTCAGATGGCCAGAACCATGATGGAATTACAGAAGAAGGAGGAAGCCAGATTAAGATTCCAGAAATGATTTCTGATATATTTGCTTCCATCCCAGAGTTGTATGATGCTATAAATGACGTGAAAAAACATCTTTCTGATAAAAATGAAACCATTTGTAACAACATTAAAACAAACAACCTGAGTCTGTGTCAAATTAATGAAACACTTATGTGTTTTGAAAAAGTTTTAAGAACAATTAAAAATTCCAATAATGATAATTCTTCTAGCAATAAAATAAGTTAACAATCTGCCATTATTAAAGAATTAACAGATAAATATTCTAAATTCAATATTGATGACATAATTGAAACAAGAATTAAACAAGCCATAAATATTATCAAAACAGATAACAAGAAAGTCCTTGATGACATTTCAAATTCATTTACTGAAGTAAAGACATATACCATTGCCTTGAAAAAGTGTTTTGATGCTTCACAAGAAGAAGTATCAAAATTATCAATGAAATTGAATCAAGTCACTGCTGATAATATAAGACAGACAGAGTTATGGCAAGAACTGACACATAAAGAAGACATGTATAAAATTGAAGTCATAAATTTAATACAAAGCTTCCAACATGAATACAGAAATTCCCAAAGGTGTAGCAACAGTAAAATGAATGACATTGAACAAATACTGAACACCTTACCAAGAATTTCTACACCTCTGAATCAAAATGAGGGCACAAGAATTCCAAATCCACAAGTATTGGATCCTGATAATTCACAATTAAAAAATGAATTATCCACTTCTTTTCATAACTTGGAACCATCAATGGGCCAAGCACTCTTGAAAGAAGTTCCAAAACTTAAAGAATGGCCTCACTTCAGTGGTGAAGGAGAGTATGACCATATGGAATTCATTAGAGGTATTGACATGATCAAAGAGTATTTTGAATTACCAGACAGATTGGTAAAAGCCAGGTTTAACACTTTGTTTACCAGATCAGCTCACAGATGGTACATCAAAATAAGACAAGCACATGGACACCAGAGTTGGACTTGGTGGAAAACCCAAATCATCAACAAATGGGAAAATGATTCTTGGAGGTTTAAAATTGAAACAGCCTTTGAATCTTCCAAATTTAATGCTGATAAAGATAAAGCTTTACCATGGTTTTGCCAACAAAAAGACAGATTAACAGCATTATATCCTGACATGTCAGAATTTATGATCCATAGAAAAATTCTGAGACAATGTGGAGGTGATTTAGAGCATGCTGTCAAAAGCAGCACTACTGAACAATCTTCAGCAGAGGATATTATCAATATACTAGAAGAAGTAACCACCAGAACCAAAATTGGTTCTAGTAGGGTGAATCTCAAAACAAGGTTTAATACACCTTGGAAAGATTCTGTGGACAAAAACCCCAAAGAAAATTCTAGTAATATTAAGTATAAATCTGCAGATACCGTCAGAAAGTGCCATATTTGCCAAAGCATCACCCATTTATCCAATACATGTCCAAAAAGGGGGGAATCAATGAAATTGACATTGAAAAGGAACCAGATGTTGAAAAAGAAGACATAATTGAAGACAATTCAGATGATAAGTCATCCATATTTTCTGAATCTTCAAAAGATATAGAAAATATCAATGCCACTTTTGACATCATGGAATCTTATTCCCACTTGCCACAATTGAGCAATGGTCAAGTTTATTTATCAAAAGTTCAAGATGCACAACTTATGAAGACAAAACCAAACAGAGGGAAAGGTTATACGGCTGGTAACTCCTGTATAACAGAAGTGGTGATTGACAACAAGCCCACCAAACTTTTTGCTTGACCCAGGAGCCTTCTGCTCTTGTGTTGGAAAATCTTTTCTTAAGACTTGTGTACCAAATTTTGAAGACCAATTGTTACCAGTTGATGGTATTAAATTAAACAGTGCAAGTAACCCAATGAAATCATTAGGAATATTTGAGACCAATGTCATATTCCCACACATAAATGGGAATTTAAGGATCACAGTTGAATTTGTTGTTATGGAAAATTTCTCTAGTACCCATTTTATATTGGGAAATGACTATTTAATCATGTATGGGATAGATTTACATAATAACAAAGACAGATACTTTACTATTGGAGACAATAAGCGCCAAAAACTTGCCTTTTTACCATTTAAAAGACAAATTACAGTAAACAAAGTATCACCAGTCAACTTAGAATTAGAGAAATTCAAGTCTGAACAGTTAAATGATGCTGAAATAAGCCTTCATCTGACTGATAAACAAGAAAATGAACTTTCTTCCCTTTTGTATTACCACAGAGGAGCATTTGCTACAGACAAAGAACCTCTAGGAGAAATTATTGATCATGAAGTTGACATCATTCTTAACATAGAGAGACCTTATCCACCACTCCTAAGAAGACCTGCTTATCCAGCAAGTCCAAAATCAAGAGAAGCTCTAGAAATTCATATCAAAGAACTTCTGGACCTTGGTGTAATAGGAAAAGTAGGCCACAATGAAGAAGTAGAAATAACTACACCAGTCATAGTGGTGTGGCATAATGGAAAATCCAGAATGGTTGGGGACTTTAGAGCTCTGAACACTTACACTGTTCCAGACAGATACCCAATACCAAAAATCCAAATTGCCCTTACTCAAATATCTCAAGCAGTGTATATAACCACTATGGATGCCCTTAAAGGATTCCATCAAAATGTGGTGACACCAAGAGCAAGAAAATACCTGAGAATTATAGTTCATTGTGGAGTGTATGAATACTTGAGGATGCCCTTTGGTATTAAAAATGCACCTTTGCACTTCCAAAGAATGATGAATGAAATTTTCCCTGAAGAACTCTCAGAGGGATGGTTAATCATTTACATTGATGACATTATTGTCTGTTCCAAGACTTGGGAAGAGCACATATACAGATTGTCCAGAGTTTTGACAGAAATTCAATCAGTCAACATGAAAATCTCCTTGAAGAAATGCCATTTTGGATTTAAAGAACTTGTAGCACTAGGACATGTTGTATCTGGTTTGTCCCTTGGAATTGACAAAAACAAAGTTTCAGAAGTATTTTCAAAACCCATTCCTCAGAATAAGAAGGAAATTCAGTCATTCTTAGGTTTTGCAGGATATTACAGGCAACACGTTAAAGATTTTGCATCCATAGCAAGACCACTTTATAAGTTGTGTGACAAAGACACAGTATTTTAAATGACTGTTGACAGAGTCAAAGCTTTTGAGTCTCTAAGAGAAGCATTGACCACTGCTCCACTCTTACTGATGCCACACTTTAAACTGCCTTTCAAACTGTATATTGATGCATCAGGGGATGGACTAGGTGCTGCACTTCACCAAGTTCAGATCATAAATGATAAACCTGTAGAAGGACCAATATGTTTCATATCCAGGCAAATCAAACCAACTGAAGCCAGATATGGAGCAAGTTAGATGGAATGTCTGTGCCTTGTCTGGGCCTTGGAGAAATTGAACTACTTCTTAGAGGGATGTGTTTTTGAAGTGATAACAGATTGTACAGCTGTCAAATCACTTTTGAACATGAAAACACCCAACAGACACATGCTCAGATGGAAAATAGCCATACAAGAATACAGAGGCAATATGACTATTGTTCATAAGGATGGGAATATTCATAAGAATGCAGATGGACTAAGCAGATGGCCATTACCAAATAATATTGATAATCCTTCTTATGTTCCAGAAGAAGCTTCACCACAGATTCCAATAGAAGGAATAAGTGTTACAGACTTGAACACCACCTTCTTTGAAGAAGTCAGAAGTAGTTACACTCAAGATAAGAATTGTAGCATCTTATGCCAATTACTTAACAAAGACTGTAAAGACAACTCTCTAATACATTCCTTGGATGAATTATGGAGAAAATCTTATGATTAAGGAAGATTTCACCTACTGGATGGTATAATTTACCACAGAACCAAGCACATATGTGTCATGACAGTTGTAGACAGGTCATTAATCAATCTTGTACTGAAAGAATGCCATGATAGTCCCTTTTCAGGACATCTTTCTGAAGACAGAACAAGAGAGAAAGTAAAGACCTGCATATGGTGGCCAATGTGGCAGAAAGATGTTGCAGAGTATTGCAAAACCTGTGACAGATGCCAAAAGGCAAATAAATCCACTGGCAAAAGACTTGGAAATATGATAAAAATCCAAGAACCAAACAGACCTTGGGAAATTGTCCATATGGATTGGGTAACTGGCCTACCACCAGGAGGTGACAGAAGCTATAATGCTTGCCTAGTAATTGTGGACAGATTCAGTAAAACCCCAATCTTTTTACCATGTCACAAAGATGATACAGCCATGGATACAGCTCTTCTGATATGGAATAGAGTAGTGTCATGGACTGGGATATTTACAAACATCATCAGTGATAGAGATCCCAAATTTACCTCAGCACTATGGACAAATCTTCACCAATCATTTGGCACTCAACTGTCTTTCTCTACAGCCTACCACCCACAAACTGATGGCCTGGCTGAAAGAATGATCCAAACCTTAGAGGACATGGTGAGAAGACTTTGTGCATATGGCCTTTAATTCAAAGATTGTGATGGATCTACCCATGATTGGTGTACTCTGTTGCCAGCACTGGAATTAGCATATAAAACATCAATCCATGCCAGTACCAATCAGACTCCTGTTATTCTAGAAAAAGGATGGAACCCCAAGTTACCCCAAGATTCCTTAAGGAAGGACTTAATTGAAATACATCCCACAGCTGCTAGCTTCAAAGGAATGCTAGACAAAGCTAGAAAGCATGCAGTAAGATGCATGGAGGACTCTTTTGCACATGCTAAAGATAAATGGGATAAATCACATGCAACTCCAGATTTCAAAGTGGGGGACCTAGTTCTTGTATCCACCACTAACTTCAATAACATCAAAGGATGTAAAAAGTTGAAAGACTCCTTTGCAGGAACTTTTGTGATTAAGGCCCTCCATGGAGAAAATGCTGTTGAAGTAGAGTTATCTGAAGAACTTAGCAATAAGCACCCTACATTTCCAGTAAGCTTGATAAAGCCATATAAATCTAGTGATGCTGAGAAATTTCCCTTGAGGAATAAGATTCCCCAAGTTATACCTCCTATTGAGACATCTGGTACTAAGAAAATTACCAATTACCAATGTTCTTAAGAAAGGAAATTAAGAACCAAGAAAGTAAGGGAATACCTTGTTAGGGATGGTGACCCAACTTGTGAAGATGAATGGTTAGAAGAAAAGGATATACCAGAAGCTACCAAACTCCTCAGGAGACTCAGACACACTAGAAACACCAATATTACAAAGTAATATTCTTTTTTAGGGGGAGGGAATGTGAGCCTTAGAGGTAATTTCATACACCCAAAAGACCACAAATATAAAAAATAACACATTAATATAAATAAAATAAATTTATTTATATTATTAAAATAAAAATCAAAATATAAATATAAGATTATATTAAAAATAAAAAACTAAAAATACATTAAATTTTGTAAGTATAAAATTACATTTATACTTGAAAAAATTAAGTAAAAATGAAATTTTAACCAAATTGTGAAAAAATAGATAAATTTGGAAAAAAGTTAAATAAAAATTATTATAACTTTTTATCCAATAAATAAATACATAAAAATTATTTCACCATTGGATTCCTCATAAAAAAATCAGGTGGGGCACCTCTGAGTGAAATTCTTGTAACTCAACTCTAAATAAGCTTAAATTAAGTTTTTAGTATTTTCAATACAAAAGTTGAAAATCGTCAAAACCTTAATTCAATTCACACCACATGTGGTGTTAACCATCAATTTTTTTGTTAAAATTGAGGTGTTGTGTTTAGTTTAGAAGTTATGAGGAATTGAAGTATTTTCAATTGAATTCAATTGAAATGTCAAAATGTGCGCATGTATTACATAAGTGAACTTTGATTTACATATGAGGTGTCAATTATTACTGTATTGAACTGTACAACTCAATTGAATTACATATGTAAACTATAAGTATAATACATGATGAGGAATTAAAGGAAAATAAATTGGAAAGATTAAAATTGGGGGGGAAAAGGAACTCCAGCTCTAAGGGGGAGCTAGACCCCCAAAATCCTTGCTGACAGGCGTGGGGTGTCAAAATTCACGCAAAAGTTCATCACTTTTGGCCTGGAATTGAGTTACAGGGTCTGTGGACTCAATTGATGATGAGGTTTTGATACCAACTGGGGTAGTTTTAGCTGTTGCTAAGAGGGTAAACCTACCCTTAAGATAAAAAAATCATAGTAAAAACAGTTTTAACTGGTTTATACGCCTATTACACACATTCTGACGTGTTTTGAAGGCTCTAGACTAGGTATTGCTATGGTAATGGCTGATTAAAGGGTCTAAAATGGCTAAAGATGGCTTAAACCAGCCCTTTTTGGTCTGAACCATGGTTCAATGATGCCATAATTGGCTTTTCTGTTGTCAGACTGTTTTTCACGACTGACAAGAGTAAATTTTACTTTTGGAGTAAGAGAATTGATGGCTATAAAAGAATGTCTTCTTCGCCCCACTGTTCTCTTCATGTTAGAATCTTTTCCTTTTATTAATTAGTGTAAACACTGTTAAACCAATCAATAAAAGATTTCAACCACCTTTTTTAAATCATTCTGAAAGTTTTAACCACGTGAAAAAATCATTATAATCATTTTTACCCCTGAACCACCCCAAAAGAGAATTAAAGCATCTTTCATCACTGTAAACTTTGTCACTTTGTTTCCAAATTCACTCTGGTCACTTTTGGGCGTGTTTTCTCTTTAATATTCTTTTTAAAGACTTTGTTCTTTAATTAATTTCTTGCGGTTCTTTGCTCAATTAATTCCAATTGAAATTGCTCTTGAAGAAATTTCTTTTGTAGCCTTAAAATATCTCTTGTAGAGTATTTTTTGGATAAATTTTTATTGTTGGTAAAACAATAAATCTTTATGATATTATTGTTTTATACTAATAAAGTTATAAACAATAAATTTGGCGTGTTTTCTCTTAAAAATAATATTTCTTACTATTTTTAATTGATTTTTACCTTATACAAATTTTGAGGACAGGAAAAGTACTTGATTTTTAATCAAATTTTTATATCCACACCTTACAAAAATCATAATCATGAAAAATCATAAAATCATAAAGAGGTCATAATTTTATGAATGAAAGAAATGAATATAAATGAATGAAAAGAAAGAATCAAATATGAGTTAATTAATTTAATGTCACACGGGCTCTTCTAAGTGAAGAGGGCCTGGCACTCAATTTACTTGGACTTACTTATGGAGGGCTCAGGATATGATAAGAGATGAATACATTTAAGAGTGTAGTATGATGAATTACTAATAAAAGAAATATAAGAAAAGCGGAAACAAAAGAATAAGAGCAAGAAATGAAAGAGCCAACCAAAAATAAGTCCAAATCCACTGTTTTAACCTGTCGGAATGGAGGGAGAAGTGTTAATAAGGATATGGCCACCCAGCTCATACTGTACAGGCAAAGAAAAAAAAAGGAAAAGACTCACTTAAAATTAAATAATTATAATACCCAAAATAAGGATAAGAATAATTATGAAATAATAAATAAACTAAATCAATTAATTGGGGAAAAGTCCCCAGGGGGAGAAAGAGGGGCTGGTATATGTGAGAACCACCAGCCCTGATCCATAAAGAGAATTTTCATGGGAATTAATTATCATTGAATTGAGTCTGGCCAATACAGGTCCTGTACAGCTTTACAGGGCCTGTACAAGAGGTGTGGTGGTATTGAGTGATCATACAGTTTGGGGATGGTGTGTCCAAGCTGTATTGGGTAATTCCAGCCTGTACAAGTATTGACAGACTTTATTGATGAACCAGACTTTATTCATGTTTCAGCAAGGAAGATTGCTGAAACGGAATGCTGATACACACAGTGGATTTGCTGGTTTGAGGTGTTTGAGTGGGCTTAAGTATGAATGTCCTTACCCCTGATGGGTGGTTGTTACAGTCACCAAACCTCATTTTATTGCTTGGTAACAAATTATAAGACCATGTAGTCGTCAGAAGGGGTTTTTGAGGCTTTGAAGTGAGTAACAATGCTATCTATTTATTTTCTGATCATTTCCTCAGCTTTGAAGGGGGAATAATCATGATCCTAACCAGATACATTAGTATTGGTAGGCAGTAAGTCTTGTGCCTGAGCTAAATCCTCCATTGGAACAAGATCTGACACTTTCTGCCTCTAGGGAGTCAGGAAGCAAGCTCCCCTTTTGTGATAGTACAGCCTATTGTCCCACTAGTTTAATTGTAGTGTTTTTCCTTTCTTTGTTCTTCTATCAAGCTTGGTAGTAGTATCTTTAAAACTCTTCCCCAATGCTAAATGCACAATGGGTTGCTTGGCTTGTCATGATACTTCTCTTATCAAGTTGTTGCTGTATTTGAAAAACTTCATAGTATGCATTACTTCCTTCTGAGTTATGCAGCCTATTTCTTCCATGCTTTTGTCACATCTTGAGAAGTAGATGTTGGGATTTTATTGGCAGGGTTTGTGACTTGGAACTGTAATTTCAAGTGTATTTCTGTTAATCAACAAATGCAGTTGCACTTCCTCTTAAGGCAGCTGGATAATGCATGTTAAATCAATCATATGACAGATCTGATCATCAAAGTCTATCAGTGCTGCATTGTCTGGTGGCAGGTGCTCATTTTTTAAATGTGGGATTAATTTATAGTAGTGAGTCAGTGATCTGACTGTTCTGATTATGCCGGTGTCATGTACTAGAGCTCAGGCTGAATTTAATATCTTTGCATCTAAACTGTAGTTTTGGTAGGGAAAATTTAGCATGTTCCTCCACCCCAGAAGCCATGATCTCCTCCAATCAATTCTGTTTCCTTGAGGATGCAGGTATCATGTGATTCATGGCCTCTATTGATGATTAAGATGCAGTTCATTGCATCAGGATCCTAATGATGGCAGCTGAGATTTCTCCATGAGCTCCATCCTGATAATAAGAGAGATTTAGTTTGGTCGTGATTAAGATCTAATAACCATGTTGAAAGATGACACTATTTTGACTGTCATTTGACTCATTTTGGTGCTAAAGTATATTCAGGTCTTGGATGTGTCCTTTTTTAGCTCTATTTTCTCATTGAGCCTTATCAATCTCCGTTTGAAGCTAGCTCCAGGGTGTAAGAATTTGATGCCTATAAATACCCCCCATTCTGGTCCAAAAGTTCCCTCTTCTTTTTTTCAAGAAAAAATCGAAAAAGAGAAACACATAAAAAATTGAAATATAAAACAAGTTTTTAAAGATAAAAATTGAGTCCCCTCTAATAGAAATAGGTTTGACTCTCAATATAAATAAGATTCAACCATCTAGTTGATTTGAAGTACAAATTTATTTAGATATTGAATAACATTAATTTAGTTCAAGTGATACATCCCAAGTCATTTTCAGAGAAGCTTGGTATGATCAAAAATCAAATTTAGTTATTTGCGACAACTTGTAATATTATTTTAAATTTTCTATCCCCAGTTGTCTCTTGAAAGAAACCTGATGTTGTGACAAATAAAACTTGAATTATTGAGCCTGTTTTCATGAAGAAGGTCAATTGATGTATTTTAGGCTAATTTTTTTTGGTTAAAACATATTTCAGTTTAATTGTGGTCAGTAGCCAAACGTAAATAATTATTAGCTGATGTTATTGTCTTGTTGTTTTTGCTTCTATGATGCCTTTTAGTGCATGTTGATTTATTTTTGCTTTGGTATTGGAAGCAATATTCTTCCAGTAATCATGTGAAGTCAAAATATCCCTTCTTAATAGAGAGCTCCTGATGTATATTAAATGGCTGATTCAATTCTATGAGAATGCTTCTGATTTTTTTATTGATTTTTCTTAAGTTTTTCTTTTATGCTCCATCAAGTCATATCCCCTTTTTGGAACTTTCAAATAATATCATTGTGTGTTTAGATTTGATTTCTGTATAGATGCTTCATCCTAGTTTGCTTATATATATATATATATTTGAACCAATTTAGATTAATTCTGAAAAATGAAATAAGAAATAAGAAAAATGTAAGCTTTTACTTCATAGTTTTTATTTGGCCAATTCTAACTCTGTTGATTGTTTTCAATGAAAAGAAATTGATTGGATTATAAAAGGTAAAATGTTTTTTTCAGAATGAAATCAAATTAAATTAACAGTTATTTTGTTTTAATTTTTTATAAATAATATAAAATAAAGAAAAGAATAATAATAATCTACTAATAATAATAAATTATTTCCTGTAATTCTTTTGAAGAAAAGAATAATAATAATCTACTAATAATAAGAAATTTTTCCTGTAATTCTTTTTAATAATGCTTATCACACTATATATCTTATTTTCAAAAATCTCAAGATGATTATTCTATTGAGAAAAATAAATATATACATAAAACAATTATCTGAAAGATATCAATCAGTGATTGAATCCTTTTTGAAATAATAGCTCTCTATCACTTCCGGTTTTTAAAAATAAATTATTCAGATGTAATGTTATTTTTTTATTCATTATTATTTAATAAGTATGGGTGGAGTGGATACTAATTTTGTCTTCTTTTATTTTTATCTATTTCTTTCTTATTATATTTGTTTTTTGTTAATGCCTGAAATTGAAAATGATATTCCATAGATAAAAAAGAATGAAATAAAACAGAGTAGAATCCTAATATTGTGTAAGTGTTTTCTTCATTGTTATCATATAATGATATAAGCTTAATTGAAACTGATTTTTCTTTTCATTTTATCTTATTTTTCCATGATTAATAATGATGATTGTTTCTTGATTTTGAGAGAAAAATAACTATAAGAGAAAATTTTCAATATCAGGTAAGATTATATTCTGTTTCTTCCTTCTAAGCTTATATGGATTAAATCTTATATTTTACCTTTCAATATTATAATTTATGTAGCCTTTTCTAGTAATAAAATGGAAATTAATTAAAAAGAGGGAATATAAGAAAAATAAAAAATTGAAGAAATACATAATAATAATATAAATGGAAATGGGATGGGTGATGAAATCAAAGGATTAGGGACTTAGCAGGTGAGATTTTTTTGATTAATTCCTTTTACCAATTATTTTATTTACTAATTCCTTCTTGATAAAAATTTCTCCCCTGCATTTTTCTCTTTTTAGACTTTTAAACAAGCATTCTTTATAGAAAGAGTTCCATTCTTCTCTATTCAGTTTAGTTACACCCCCTCTAAGGATGGAGATTGCTTGTATAATTGTTTCCTCCCAGTGAAACTCCCATGTGGAATTCTCTACAATATAGCCTCTTGAGATCTTGCTTATTTTTCCATTTTTAATTTCACAATCCTTAAGGTTGAAGCAGTCTTGGAATTCCCAAGTCCTCCAAAATAGTGACTTCTTGAGGTTTTCATCCATGTCAAATTTTTATTCCAGTATTGGTGTGTAATGTTTTCTTCAATTCCATCCCAGGTCAGTAACTCCAGGAGTTCATATTTTGTAAGGTCAAACACAGGTAATTCTTGCCATGGATGAGGAGTAAAAGTTTCTGATGGTGATTTTTCTTTTTCAAAGATGTCCTCAAACTTAATATATGGAAGGACTATTATGGAACTATCAGGACAGAGTTGTGGTTTCATTGATTCTATTTTGAACTATTTGGTGGTTTTTAAAGTGTCAAAAGGTAATAAGAATTGAAAATATTGTCAATTTTATTTATCAAAAGAGCTTTAAGGGTAGGCTCAATGGGTTTTGGATGATATTTTTTTGATAAGAATGTGGATATTCCTCTTTGATAAGTGAGGAGGCCACTTCCTAGTGATTTCAGCTTTGGGTGAGTGAAATTGGTGAGTTTGGTTGATAATATTGAGTTTCCTCTTTGATAAGTCAGGAGGTCACTGCCTAGTGATTAATTAAGTTGAAATTTGACTTTTTTATTTTATTTGTGAAATTTAGATGTTTTACATGTCTTCAGGATAGGCCTGAATGGTTTGAGCTTTAATTTGTCCATTAATTCTTGAAAAATTTGATCATTGGTTTTTTCAGAAATCTTCATAAATTTTAGAAATTCCTTGATTTTTTGAAGCTCTTGGCTTCTTGATATTGATGAAGTAGCCTTAAAGTTCCAAAGTTTTTCTTTATCAAAATATTCATATTCTTGTGACCAAAGAAATTCTTCATTGAGAATTTGGTCTTCTTTTATTAATTCTTCCCCATAGGAATCAAAATTTCATGAATTGGCCATGGTGGGGGTGATTGATATTTTCTTGTAGGTTTTTATTTTTTTTTTATTTTTTTATTTTTCTTATTATATTTCTTTTATATTTTTATTTTTATTTATTTATTTTCTTACTTTATTTGTTTTAAATAAGTATTTGTGGATTAATTTCTTTTCTGTTAAGGAAGGAAGTCACTGCCAGTGGAAGGAGGAATTGATAAAGGAAACTAATGATACATTTGATGAATGAATATTGATAAATTTTTAGAGAAAAATCTTGATTTTGTTTATTATATTTGGAGTTGAGCTCCCCGAAGTTGGGAAGGTGACTGTCTGTTGAGTAGCCTGGCCAAAATCAGGTCTTTGAGGGCTTCCACAAAGGCATTTCTTTCCTCCATTTCTGTTTCTGTTGGAAATTCTGACCACCATAAGTATTAATCAATGAATATATATCCATCTCCAACCCATTTCAGTATTCCAGTTTTATATGTTGATCCATTCAATCCAAGGTACCATTGGACCCAAATTTTATTGAAGTCAAGTCCTCTTCTTGGTAATATTCCCATTGAAAATGTTTTATCCCAGAATTGATTTGGTGGGTTTTCTTTTATTTCCTCTTTAGTTTATAGCTCTAAGAATTGAATTTTGTGCAAGTTTTTCTCTTGAAAGATGGAATAAGTATTTGTCTTCACATAAATGTTCCTGATCTTCATCCCCATAAATGTCTTCAAAGGGAATGTATGGAAAGTAAAGGTAATTTTATTCATTTTCTAGGCTTTATTCTGTTTCTTCTTCTTCATTTGGAGGGTTCTGGAGGAATTCAGGGTTTTCCAGTTTCCATTAATAAGGGTCTTCTTAGTTTTTCAATGGTCTGTCTCAGAAGTTGATATGGTATTTTGTTTTTGAGCTTTTGTCTCTTTTTTAATAATTTTGATGTCTTTTTCTATTTCATTCATAATTTCTTCATTTAAAAGCTCATGATGTTCACTAAATCTGACTTTCCTCTTTTTGGGTTTAGGTTTGAAATGATTTCCATTTATCTTTTCATTTTGATCCACAAGAATATGGAAGGTTCATTCATTCTTATTAATTAGCTTCTAAATTATACTGTGTGATTCATCTTCAGAGCTTGAGTCTTCAAGCTGTTTTTTGAGGTTTTTTGGGAATTTTTTGTTTTGTAACTCTTGGCCAAATTTATCACTTTCTGGGGATATGGATAACCCTTGGGTCTTCTGGGTCAGATTTATTGTGGTATTGTCTCCTTTTGCCTTTTAAAACTTCTTTACTTGGTTTTTGTCTGACCAATCTTTCCATATTGCATGAATCCATTCCTCTAGGTGGTCCAGTTTTCTATCCAATTGCTTGAGGTTTTCATATTGGTATGCATAATCTTCTTCTATCAGGTTTTTGATAACTGAGTATTTCACCTTGCTTGTGAGAAATCTCTAGCCTAATGTTATCTTCTGCCAAGAAGGTTCATCCAAGTACTTTATGGACAGACCTTTTTCAATGAAGAAGTGGATTTGAGTTTCTTCATTTGAAGCCAAAATGATTGGAGTATATTCTGAAAGTGCCACCAATGAAGTAGTATGGCCTCCAATTCCCCTAAGGTTCATGTTTAGTTTTCTTGTTGTGAGTGAGGATTTTATTGCTATTTCTTCTGGTATGATGTTGAGTTCTGCCCCAGTTTCCACTAATGCTCTGATAGGATATTCTTCCTTTCCAATTAATATTTCCATGAATCCCAAAGGACAGGCATAATGAATCTTGGGCTTTGGTATTTCTTTGAATCCAAATGTTTTTAATCTTCCTTGAAGATCCATTGAAGTGAGTGATTTAATTTTTTCCTTGTCTTTTTCTGATAATTCCTGTAATTTATGGACAAAATTTGGTGACATCCTCAAAATTTCTTCAAGGGTGAGGTTGATCTTTTGTTGCATAATTTTCTTGATAATTTTTTCTATTTCCAATTTTGGTTCAACTTGTTTCTTTTGAGGTTTTCTGACTTCATTTTCTTCTTTGGGAATGTCTTCATCCTCATTTTTATTTGCAATATTTCCAATTTCATCCTCAGGTTGGTCTGGTTTGGGAATATTTGAGTTTAGGAGTTTTGTAGGTATTACAGCTCTTTCTTCTTCTTTTTCTTATTCAAGATAAGCACCTGTAATAGCTGATTTCTTCTTTGTCTCTTGAGGTGGATTTTGAGCTTGTCTTTCCATCCTTTTTTTGGTCTGCCTTAATCCAATGTGTGATTCAAAGGGGTCATTGGCTGAGGAAATGGTAGGTGGTTTCCAATTTGACCAATCTTCAACATGAGCCATTAAGGTTGATTTATCTTCTGATTTCCTTTCAGTGGGTTTAACCTCTCCTCCTGGTTTTGGTTTTATCACAGTTTTTCCATAGGTTTCTTCTTGAGCTCTTCTTGTTCTTTTTCGAAAGCCCTGACTATGTCTTTGACACTTTTATTCCCTTCCATAGGTACTCTCTGATAATTTGGAAAGAGGTAAGATGCTCCTTGAGTTCTGAAAATTCTTCTGTCAAAATCTTCATTAAGCTGAGTGCATCTAGTCGCTGAATGGCCTTCTTCCTCACAGTAAGCACATTTTAATGGTGGTCTTGGAGCCATTTTAGCTGGTATGTATGGTTGATAACTGGATGAAAATGGTGGTAAAGAATTCCTTGGCCTATATGGCTGGTTATTTTGAGAGAATATTTGCTCTTGATTCTTTTTCCAGTTCCTTATTTGTGGATTAACTACTTCTGATGAGTGTTTTAGTTGATTTAGAAATTCTTTGATAGATTCTTTTCCTTCATTTCTTGGTTGAGATTCTGGTTGTCGAGGATTTTTGATCTTTTGGGTGAGTTCTTTTACTTGTTTTAAAACTTCCTCCCAGATTTCATCCTCAAATATTGTCTTCTTTTCTGGGGCTTTTGGTTCAGAAAATTCTTTTTGTTGAAGGAGTACCTTGGCCTCCAAATCCTGTTCAATGTAGAATTTCAAGATCTCCAATCTGGGAATGATGTGACCTCCATCCAAGGCTTGAACCATAGCTCTGTCCTTTATCATTTCTTTCTAAGTTGACTCTTGAACACTAGTGGAAAGGCTGGCCAATATTTCTTGATTATGATTGATATCACCTTGAATATATTGATATCTCTTGAGGTAAGTGATGATTGCTTCATATTCCCCAATGAATTTTCTGTATTGTGTCATGTTTCCTATTCCACCTTCTTGTTGAGGTTTTGTGAATATGTAAGTGATTGAGAATAATATGTATCTTCTATCAGGTGAGACTTTTCCCCATCTTCTTTTCATATCCACTTTCAATTGATCCCAATTAGCTGTTTCATATCCTGCCATTCCTTCAGTATGATAGCTGATTTATTCATCTTTTGTCCAAAATGCTATTTGTCTTGCAATTTCTCTTCCAGTTGCACCTTCAATATCTGCAATATTTTCAACTTTCTTCATTAATTGTTCCACATCCTTTCTATCAAACCACAGATTATAGTCCTTGGATCTGATTTTCACTATTGGAGTAGTATTTTGTGGAATTTCTTGATGCAATGGAGTTGGGATTTGGGAAGAAATGCTTAATCTTCTTAGTAAGGTACTTGTTCTTTGTTCTTTATAAGTTGTTGATGTGGCCATGGGTCTTGGGTAAGGTGAAGGTGATCCATGTTGCCTGAATGATCTTGGGAGGGTGGTCTGGTCTTCAAGTGGACTATTTTGTGGAGTATAACTTGATGATTTATTTTTTCCTTCCTGTTTGATTAGTTCTATTAATTCTGCTTTCATTTATTGAATCTTCTGCTGAGGTCTCTCTGTTGAAGACATTTCTTCTTGTCCTTCAACAGTTTCTTCATTAAGATTTTCTTCCTCTATTTCTTCAATACTGGAAGGTAATTTTGATGATGAAGGTTTATCCATTTTTGAGTGGTTTATTTCTTTCCTTGATTATGGTGTTTATTTATTGATTTTATTCCTTTAAAGGATATTAAGAAAGAATTTCTCCACAAACTTCAAGCCTCTTTTATTGGTTCTTGGTGTTGCAATAGGAAAATTAGAATATATTCCTGATTCCTCTCCCAATTCTGTTTCTTGTTTTGATGGATAATAGTAATCATCAGATTGATTTGATTATTTAGATTCTTGAGATGA
The DNA here is from genome assembly GCA_023105745.1 of Austropuccinia psidii. Lineage (NCBI taxonomy): Eukaryota > Fungi > Basidiomycota > Pucciniomycetes > Pucciniales > Sphaerophragmiaceae > Austropuccinia > Austropuccinia psidii. The sequence continues at coordinate 29,843,291 of JALGQZ010000004.1, read as the reverse complement.
TGTTTTTTGATTTCTATTTCTTAACTCCAGCTTTTTTTAATAATTATATTCTTGGTGTATATTTTTCTGTAATTAACTTTAATTGAATTTATTTATTATTGAAGCTTGAGGTTGACTTGGCCACTGTTGGGACACCAGATGTGGGATTAAAATTAGGCAGTAACTGGAGGGGGAAATCACAGGTAGCTATCTTTCAATTTCTAATAACTCCTGTAACCAAGGGTGGCAAGGGTGTAATTCCTGCCCCTCCTAAAATACTGAACAAAATCTTCCTTGGATCTCACAAACCAAATTAAAATTAGTAAGTGGCTTTACAACTGCAGAAGACAAAATTCATTAGTCTCAGATCAGACCTATTCAATATATAATATTAAATGTAATGTCAGTAATTTTGGTTGAATTTGAGATCTTAATGAAATACTTATCTGTTTAACTCTTATTTTTTAGTGAAATTTGGGTTAGTGGTTTCTTCTTGGTGATAAACCTTTGGTAAGGTGGGTTATTTAAGGTGCTCTGGAAAATTTTGATGAGTGTTGATAAAGGTACTTTTGTGAAGTTAAATTTATAATAGAGTAAAATGATTTTTTAAAGGTTTGTTATTTTTTTAAAAGAACTTACTAATGAGGTAAGTTGTATTTGTTAATTTTAAGAGGTAAGATTTGTTTATATTGGTTTTTTTAAAGTGTTAAGTTAATTTTAAATATTGATAAATGGTGTTAGCTTCACTGGATAAAATATTTTCATAGAGTAGTAACCCTAATATTGGGTACTAGATAATTTTCTATTTTTTCAATTCTAAGATTCCAGTGAGCTTAGCTACTGGGCAAGTCAATTCACTATATTATACTGGACTTCCTCCCAGGTGAGGGATAAATTCTTCCTGTGCTTATAATGTGCATGGGAGAATTTTGAAATTTGGGGGGAGAGAGCCCCTCTCTTTATACCTTTTGAGAGCCCAGGTGGCCCTCCTTGGGAGCTGTGTTCTTCCACTTCAATTCCTCTTGATTTCATCATGTGACTTTGTTTTGGGTGAGGACCTTTCTTGCATGGTTCAGGTTATTTCAAGTTTGGTTATAATTTTTTTCTATGCACAGCCCTCATTTATCACATGATGATCTTTTGGTTATCTTATTATGACATGATATTCTTGGATTTTCCTTTCATGCATGAGGTGATTTCATTTTGGCTGGGTATATTTCTTGTGCACAGCCTTTTTTTGTCACATGATATACTTTTGGTGGGTCCAGTATTGCATGATGAACTTTTATTTCCTCTTAATATGTCATATTTTAGGCTTGGCAGAAGTGTCTGTATAATTTATGCAGGTGTCATGGCTGTGTTTATTCTTTTTTAACTTTAAAATGATTTCAGGTGATAACTTCTTGCACTGATGAATTTACTGTTGTGTATGAGATGATGTGTTTTTTTAGTTTGACACATTCTGTGCATATTCATGTGGTTTATATTTAAATAACATTGTGTACTGCATGCAGCCTGTTGTAACTAGTTTTGACTTGCATGAGGTTATAAGTGGTTTGTAGAATTTTGATTCCTTTAAAGGTTTCAAATGGGGATACTGTGGATATGAGAGAGGTTATGCTTGTGGCTGTGTTTTAAATGAATTTGAGGAAATCCATGTGGTTGAGCTTTGCATCAGGTGACTTTTCTATGTTGAAACCAAGGTGGCTTTGTAATTCATGAAGGTGTCATTTTCATGCTGCATCAGTCCTGTGGCTCTAGAGGGGTGTAAATCTGGGTGTGGTGTGTAATTTAAAGGGTGTTACCTTATTTTTTTTAACTAGTTTTCTATATTTAACTTGATTTTTTACATATGCATAATGAAATTGAATAATTTATTTAAACACATACCCTTCCCTTTGGTGCCTGTGCCATGTTATTATGAATCAATTCCAGATTCTTGCTGTAAAACTGAGCTTTTGGTGTAAACTTTGACTGTAAGTTTTCTGGTGGGTTGAATTTACTGCTGTTATGGGGTACTATGAGCTTGAGCCTGGTTAAAAAAATGGTATGGAATACCACATCATTATACCTTAATTGATAAAGAACTATTTCCTTTGAGAAATAAAACAGCCTTAGAGGTACCACCACTTGATCAGAGCGGGGGGAAATAGGTACTTAAAGTCTCAAAAGAAAGAAGAAGTGGGGTGAAAATGAATTAAAATACTTAGTCATATATAGAAACACAAAACATGAAGATGAGTGGCTTCCAGAAAGTAAAATACCTGATTCCCAAAGGTTTCTCATAATATTAAGAAATGAGAGAAGACCAGTCCCTCAATGGGACAATTGGATTGTGTGCTTTAGAAACTTAAAAATTAGAATTGGAGAGGTAAGACAGTGGATTATACCCCCCAATTCAATCAGGGTTATACTATTCAATTTAATTTTGTAGTACAATTATTTTTGGGTGGTAGGGAATGTGAGCCTATGGTGTGTGGGTGACATACCCATAAGTCCACAAATAACTTTTTATACAGTTGGTTTGATCCTAAACAAATCTGTAAAGTGAATTTGCAGCAAAAAATATCAAAAGATAAGTATCAATTTATTTTCAAAAAACAAAGTTATAAATATTATGTCATTGTTAGATTTTATACCAAAAATAACATAGGGTAGACCCATAGGGTGCTATACCCAAAATTTGGCTCCTTATGGTATTGGAAGTTTCAATAATCTCACAGTACAAATTTAAATTTTTACAAGTTTTATTCAAAATTTCAACTTGTTAAGTTTAAGCTTAAATTCAAAGTTGCATAAGTTTTATGCAAACTTACAAAAATTTAGTCAAACTTAAGATTTGGTGAAGGTTTACTGAATTTGCTAAGTATTTTCCATACAGGCTGTAAATCCGGTATGAGCTCAATTTGAATTGTTTTCAAGAAATTTTATGGCTTTAAACAAAGAAAGGGAAAAAGTCACACAAGAAAGTGGGACAAAGGAAAAACTAAATAGAGCCAGGGTACCCAGCTTTTGGGATCTTCAAGAGCTCAATTATGGTTTTTCACCTGTATTTGAGGATTTTCAATCTCATTTGAACTTTGATTTAATATTAAATTTTCAACTGGCTTATTCCTGTTGGGACAGGAATTACAAGCTGCCAAAGTGTAAACCCCCATATGCAGACTTGTAATTAAGTCTTTAAGAACTTTCAACACTTGATTGAGCCTTAAAAAACTTAAATCATAAATCTATAAGTATTGAAACCTTATCAAAACTTAAGGTTTAGTGTGTATTGCTATTTTACATCAAAAAATAGCAATAACTTCCAAAATTCTTCAAAAATCCAATTTTAAATGTATTTTCTTGAATTTTTCACACAACATACAATTCAATGTCATCCTTGTATAAATTAAACTTTAAGTATCTTTTTCAACAGGATTATTTGTTAATCAGCCTTAAGATTAGCTCTTTTAATTATTCTTAAGTGAAATTAAGATTTCTTTAAAAATTGATCAAAAATCCAGCTTAAGATATTTTAGCTTGAAACTTTATTTTTATGTTTCACAGGTGATTAAATTCAATATAATCAGCTTATTTTATTTTTAAACTGGAAATAATTAACCCAAAAGAGGAATAAATTTATTTGAAGTTAAGAGTAACACTGGTAACTTGAATTGAAATTAAAAATAAGTTATTTCAAGCTAATAACCTTATTTTTAAGTATGTTTTTTCAATTTCAATATGAGAACTCTCTCTATTTTAATTTGGAATAACTAGAGCTTCTCTCAAGGCATAAAAAGAGCCTTTGCATCACTTTTTTTGTCCATCATCATCATCCAATCAACTGAATTATTCATTTAAACCAGTAGAGCTTCATAAAATCCTATTATTAAAATTAAGTTTTAAGTTTTCTATTTTTTATCAATTTCAAATTAAAGAATTTAAATTATAGAATTCATATTATATTTTTTTAATCACCAATAATATATTTTATCTCAAATATCTTTCAAAATCTTCAAATTCCTCTAAAAAGTTGTAAATCTTATTTTATCATGTAAAATTTGTTTTATTCCTTTGAAATAATTATTTGGAATGCTTTTCAATAATATATCTGTTTTTGTTTGACTTATTTTATTAAATAAATACTGTAAGTAAGCTTTTCTCTGAATATTCTATATTTTTTCATATAATTTGTCTATAAGAATTATCTCTGCATAGTGTGTGTGATAATTTTTTTTATAAACAACATTATTACTATTTATAAGTGGTTAAATATTAACATTTTCCACAGATAATCTTCTCATCAAGAGCTTTCATATATATTATTATTATTACTGTGAGTGATTATAATAATAATCAAACAATTAGAATTTATTATAATTATTAAGAATTTCTTTATTATCAAGCTATTTAATCATAACTAATTGTTCTTTTTTTATGATTATTTTCAATAATTATATTAATTTATGGTTATAATATTGAGTTATATCATACTTTTTACTAAGTAAAGCTATAGTACTCTTGATCTTGATTAATATTTTCAAGAGTTTCACAGGCAAACTTTACAGAAATTTCAATTGGGAATTTTCCACAATATAAAAAATATGACTAGTTATTTCTTTTGCTAAAATTTATTTTTAATTCTTTAATAGCCCATTCTGCATTAACTGTCCAACAAGACGCAATAAATTCCCATTTTTCATGCACAGAAACTGTTAAAATCCTTCATGAGGATCTTTTAATATGTTTTACACATATTCATGTCCTCTTTGAAATATGGTATGAGACTCTTTTCATCTTTTTAAATCCAATACAGCCACAAAACAAATTTCACAATGTTATAACATCATAGTTTCTTTTTTTGAGTAAAATTGGGAATATTGGAGATAGTTTATGTGTGTTTGGAGAGTTTTTGGGACAAAATATTAGTGAGTGTTAGGGTGGGACAATCTAAAACTCAGTTTTCGACCCTATCACTTTGAATATACATATCTCATGGCTTTCTAAGTCACAAGATATTTTATACAGAAAAAGAAATTCTGACAAAAAACTCAAAGAATTAGGATTTTCATGGGTGCGCAGAACAGGCCCTGATAGTTTATTCTGTGGATTCTCTTTTTGGGCTTTAAGAGGTGTACCAAGGTGAGGATATCAGCTTTGATCTTAGGAGAAATGTGGAAGCCAATAGTATTTGTGCAATCATTTGGAGAAACCTTTATTAAAGACCAATGTCCAAAATTGTCCCAATTTTTGAACCTTTTGAAGAAATTTTAACTGCAAAAATGGTCTGCAAACCATCACCATTTTCAACTTGTGAAAGTTAATATTACAACAACCCCTTGTAATGAGAGTAAATTGAAAAATGACCCCTTGGGGAAAAAATAAAAAGGATATCATTCAAATCTCAAATAATTGGAAACCTTTTCAAAGCAAGAGGAAGACCCCCAATCCAAAAAAATCAGCTCCCAATAATTCCCGTCTTTTAACTCAAAAATGATTTACATTAATTAATCTTCTTCTGAAAACTTGAATTCTTTTTCTGTAACTCAGCTTTCCTAAACTATCATTGTATGTTTCAAAAATTAAAGAACTAGTCAAATTAGACTAGTGTAATATTACTTTCCTCAAAAATTAATATAATGAAAGAAAATTTACATAACCAAAAATTCAAAATATCTGATTAATTAAAAATCTAACTTATAAAATAGCTTATGATAAGATATAATTACTTGTATTGAAGAAAAAAATTAATAATTCTACCAAACAATTATTATATTGACAAAATATGTTACTAAAAATATTAAGGTAAAGGTAGTATTTCTCTACCACCATCAATATTAATGAAAACCAATGTTCATATTACAGTGAAGCTCTATGGACTAGAAAAATTGATAAAATATTACTTAAAAATCATAATATTTAAAAGAAGCTATTTTTTAGAGAGATTTAAGGAATGATTAAATATAAAAGAATTTGCAAATAAGATTGATAAAATACAATTTTTATGTCCAAATACTGTTAAAAAATTCTTAAAATTAAAAAAACACAAAATATAATTTCAAAAGCTTCAAAATCTGTATAATTTCATATGTTAAGAGTTTTAAGTAAGCTTCACAAACAGTAATTTTTGATTTACAACAATTATTTAGGAATTTTGAGGAATAAATACTCTAATAATGGAGGAAATATTATAAATGACAGTAATATTCTTGAGTTCATTTCTTTCAATTCAAAAATATTCAAAATATTCAAGAATACTTTTATGATACCTTTTAGTAGTATCCTAATATAAATTTATAATATCTAAGTATTGATAACATTACTATTAGGAAAAAAAGAACTAAAGGGCTTATTTTAAGTCTAAAAAATACACCTAGGTGTTTAAAGAAGTTAAAAGTAAAGAATTTTAGAAACCATTTTCCCTATCTTAATTCATGTTTTGTCACTTTTAGTCACATAGAATCAATATAATGACTTAATTATGTGATTTTAAATGTATACCAGCTCATTTATGGTTAAGAGATAATTATTTTATAACCTTTAATCTTCCTTTTGTTAAAAATCAAAAGCTTTAATTGCAACTCATACCATAAATTGGAGCTTTCATCACCGGTTGTTATTTCTGTGCATTTTTGAAGATTCAGTTTTTCATGTTGAATCATCAATAATAGACTGTAAGTAAAAGCTTTTATGTGAGACTATTAAATAATTCAAATTTTTTCTCTTAGTTTTTGGTCCCAACTCCTTCATTTTTTCTGAAGTTTTCAAAGAGATTCATCTAGAATTGTATTTCAGATGAATTTTATAGATGTTACCTCATTTGTATGTGATGCAGACAAGTATTATAGTAACAAATGGTTTCCATGAATAATAGTAAAGAAAGTATCTTTATTAGTCCTTTTTGGTTTATCTATTGTAAATAATAAATAATAGACATGTTTCCATGAGTCAAAGGTGCTTATTTACCTCCTTGGCACCTCAAAATAGCATTGTATTTGCTCTTTTATTGTGGTTTAATGGGACTTGGCATTAGTAAAAAATATCCAGAAATACTTAGATAGATCAATGAAGACCATATTAGCAATTCATCAAAGCTCTGTATATTTCTATGCCTAAGAGGCCTTGGAATATGGATACCTTGTCTCTCTTTGACATTTTTTGTCTCCCTTGGCTATTTTATATTTCAAAAGGGTAATTCAGACTTTGAGCCTTATTTCCATTATTCCTTGAGAATAAGGTATTTTCAAGTTCCATACAAAGTCATAACACTAATTTTAGTTCATATTTAATATGGCTACTGTTAAAATTCAATTATTTTGGCATAAAAATGTGAAAAACAAAAATTTGCACAAATCTTTTATGTGGTATTGATGATGAGTTTTTGAACCTTTTTTGATATTACCACCTCATAGATTGAATTAAATACTACTACATTATATTTCTATTCTAGTTGATTGTTCGTGAATAATCCAAAGCTGGCATCAAATCCATTGATTCACTTACTCACAAAAAGGTTATTAATATTTCTCTTTATGCAAATTGAGTAATTTTGGATATTTACATGACTTATGGGTTTTCATATTTTAAAATCTCTTTAGAGCCCTTTTTGACCTATTAGGGTATGTAGAAAATACCTCAAAGCTCACAATAATCTACCCTTCAGAATCTATTTAAACCAAGGTAAAAAATATTTGTCATCACAAAGACCACATCAAGAATTTTATTCAAAACTGATACCATTTTGGAGTATTTTGATGAAATTGACATTATGGCTTGAAATTTTCAATTCAATAATGACTCAAATTATGAATACTCCCAAACTTTTGTATGTTATTTTCTATCTGCATTTCTAATAAGCCATCATTATATCCTAATTTTCAATATACTTGGTGCAGAAAAGTATCTAAGATCCATTTTAAATTATAATTTTGGGATTCTCAATTTCCAAGGTGAAGAAAATTGTGTTTTCATAACTTTCTTGGACATAATTTACAATACTGAAGACAGATGGTCAGATTTCAGGGGGAATATTTATGAATAAAGTCAGAAAAATCAGATGTTTCATGATTTCATTAACACACTTTTTTCTTAAAACTCAAAAATTCCTTAATAATATTCTATTTTATTATTATTCTGAAGTAAATTTTCAAGAAAAGTGTATATTCATACCTGAAATGGGAAATTCCCTTTCCAATACAAATGATAAACTAGTATTTTTCTATTTTTCCATTAAATAATTCACCTTTTCCTCTCATTTATATCCTCAATTGATAAGAATCTTCCCATTTTTATTTTTTGGTAATTAATATTCCTCACTTTATCCCCTTGTATTTTACTTTATTTCAAAGGATTTTCATCCCAGCTCTTTGTTGTATTTATCAGACTTCTCTTTACCCTCCAAGAAATTCACCACCTATTTTAGAGGCTGACTCGAATTACTCTTGATGATATGGTTTTCTTTTATAAATTCTTTTTATGTAATTTTCAATCAATTATTTCTGGATTGTAAATGTTAACTCAGTCCCTTTTTTCAAATTTATTTATGGTTTGAAATAAATTATAATGTAATTTCCCCCCCCCCCCAAAAAAAAAAATAATAATAATAGAATTTTGAATTGTTCAAGGCCTTTTAAGAAAAATTTGAGCTATAAATTCCCAAAATTCAAGAATTTGACACTTCTTTCAAACATGGTATCTCCTCAATGAAAAAAAAAAAACAAGAAAAAGGCTTAAATCCCCTTCAAATAAAATTAATAAAAAGATAAAAAAATGTCATATTAAATGATTTGAAATCGCTTAACACAAGGTAATCTGATCACTACTTTGGTGGGTGGCTAGTAAAAAGATTTCACTTTGGCCCCAGAATATGAATTGTTGGTATTGGGATTCCTCAGATTCTTTGGAAATGTTTGAAAAGAAATTGTGAATTTTTTCCACTGAAAATTTTTTTTGGCTCAAATTCCAAAATTCCCCAATTTTTTCACAAAAAAAAAGAAATAACTACTGAAGGGGGGCCAAAATAACTTTTTTCTTGATTGAAAGGCTTAACTTTGTTGGGCTAGGCCTTTCTTTTAAAAAAATAATCAAAGCAAAATTATGTGTTTTGGTCATAAATTGATAAAAACACTTGAATTTTGGTAGTAACACATAAGGGATTACATGTATTTACTATCACCCTATTTAATTTATTTATTTTTGCAAATATATAGAAAAACATATTAAGTTCTTAAAACAACTAATCTTTCCCTTTTTGGAAATAATTAATTGTTTACTACTTATAAGAAACAATAAGTTTTGGTTTTTTAGGTAAAATAATTCTCATCCATCTTTAGTAGGACTTTTTTTTGTACTTTGAATCAATTTGCCTGATTCAAATTATTTTTCTTTAACTAAACTTAATATTCTTGCAAGTATCACAACTCTTTGGCTTTAGTTATGGACAAACTTCTAAGCGCAAACTTTTGGATGGTTGGTTATGTTCAAGTACTCTGTGCTAAGTATTACTTGGGATTGAGGAGTGTGTCGTATGTCACTTATCTTTTTAGAACCCAGTTAAAAGTTGGCAACTCTTGCAATGAGCTACTTCTACTACCTACACGGAGCATTCAGATTTGAAGGTGAGGAGAACCCTGATTTGCAAATACCAAAAACAAAATATCTTGGTTGCTTCCTGAAGTAAAAAAATGCACACACTCATAGTTGGGCACTTTTGAGGTTTTCGGAAAAAGTGCCCTCATAATTTTTCGACTTAGGCACCATAAATGCATTGCTGATCAAACAAAACCAATAAAAACAGAGGGAACAGGCAGGCGAGAAATGGGAATTGTGGGAATGAACTGTGATTAGAAAGTAATTAGCATTTTCATGCGTTTAAGATGGCAAACGGTTAGTTAATCAGTGATTTGAGCACTCCCGTGTTGTGTCTGAAACGCTTTGATAAAATTCCTGATTCACGTTGATTTTTCAAAGAAAAGAAAACCATTAACAAAACTTCCTCAAGCACTGACAATCAAGGTTGTTCCTACTGATCTGGGAAAAGGGGCTAAGGATTTCGGGGAGCTTATAATATGTGTTTAATACAATTTTTTGTTTACAGTGAAAGGTATGAAAATATCAAAATGAATGTTGGATTAATGTGAAGAAAAAAAGACGAAAACATGAGAGTTTGCCCAAAGTTGCTTCCTTTTCTTTAAGCAGTGAGTCAAGATATGTGATCTTTAAAGGGGTGAAAGCCTTTGAAAATACCCTCAACTGAAGCATGCATCATTAAGCTATAATTAACGTTCCAGAAAGAAAAAGCGCCAGATATCAAGAAAGTTTTCTTCAATATAAGTGCTTTATTTGCCACGCCCTTTACGGTGTGGAGTTTGATCACGCTGTGAGGAGCCCATCAAAGGGTCTTTATCATGATTGCTGAATTCTCTGGACTGCTCCGCTTTGGAAGGATACATGGGTGCAAAAGAAATTGGACGCGAATGAGGCTCCCATTTGGCTTTGTAGTTATTCATGGCGAGGTTTGTAGCATAGACTCCAGCGCCAATTGACATGAATATAAATAGCTTTTAGTTTATTGAAAAGGTTGAAATCGATTAAATCCAAGGAGCGATTGTTTTGAAATAGTGTAATCAGACAAACTGCAATTGCTTACCATTGTTTTCCATGAAATGACGTCAACAAACCCATTAATGATCTCAGCAAAAGTTTCAGCCCCAATCTTTGACCGACTGATCAGTTTTGGATCTCTCATCATACAAGTTTCCCATTCTTGACAATGTTTTGCAATAAAGGGTGTTCGCAGTTCAACCGGAAAGCATCGATTGATGTGGTACTCTTTTGTGCAGAGCTCGATCTCTTGTCGTAAAGTGTTGCTATGAATCATGACCTTATGATTAATGTCGGTGCGGATCATGAGGATCAAATTGATGGCAAGATAAAGAACAACAAAGACAAGTGATGAATTAAACAGCAATTGTAAATAAACCAATAAGATATACGGCGTTTCCGTTGATAAGTTGCTCTTGCCATTCGACGGCGAATCGTCCTCGTCTGATTTCCAACGATTGATGGTTAAAAAGTTATTTGTTGTTGACAAATTGGATTTGGAATTGCTGGAGCGATTCTTGGCAAGTTTAGGTTTGATTAAGGCACGTTGCTCGCCAGGATCCTCGCCATCGGTGTTGCCATCATCGCTTTCAACGGTCAGCTCACTAAGTTTTGATCTCAAAGGATGCTTTCGCCTCCGTCTCCGATCTTGTTGCTTGATGTTATTGGTAAAAGGAGGCTTTGAAGAGATCCTAGTATCATCTAATGATACATCAAACTGGTCAAAACTTGAGTCTTGCTCGTTATCAGTCAAGGTTTCCGTGGCTAAGTTGGAACGCTTTTGAGCTTTCAATCCAAAAGATTCAGGTTTTAAGTTTGTGACTGAAGACAAATGAATGGAATTAAGATTCGAAGATGATGAGGTAGGCACAACAAATGAAGGAGGACAGGGAAGTTGATCAGGAATCTGAAATGAAGATTTAAGGCTTGAATTTGAATTCTGATGGGAAAGATTATGATCTATATCAGGAAGCAAATTTTGATTTTCGACGGTGGAGATGTTGTTCGTTGGAGATGAAGTTTCCCAATCCATACTCTCCGATTCAAGATGAGTCCGTTTACGGGAAGGTTGTGACGAATTTTCTGATAGACTAAACCAAGAAGAAATTTTGGATGATGGATTTGACTGACCCGAAAGCTTTTTATCACCATTTTGATCGATAACTTTCAATGGCTTGATCGATGAAGTTCTCTTGTTGGAAGCAGTTAAAAACGAGTGAATCGACGAAGGTTTCTCGTAAACGAAGTCCATCGGTGTCTCCGTCGATCTTGTAGAAGAGTTGCGTGGTCGTTGAGGTCGAAATGGATGATCATGAGTCATTGTGAAAGTTGAGAAATTAAAAACTGAAAATTTTGGGAAACTTTTTGAAAATTTGGAAGAATCTCAATTTTTTTTCAAAAATTTCTAATTTCCAATTTCCCATCGACACCCACTCTTAAATCAATACAGCTTGCAATATTGCAGCAGCCAACTGCAAGCACACCATGGAAACTAATGATTTACTTGAAAGCTTAAGAGACTCATTTGATTGGATAATTTATGGCAAAACTAGAAACTACATCATTGGATAATAGTGCCTTGGACAATCAAAGAATTCTTACAAGACTTAGCCCTCACAGTGACAAAGCTTAACATTGGCTTGAAACTTGGGCCAAAACTGATTTGGGTCTGATCCATTGCCATAATATAAAGTGTTCATCGAGTCTATTTTGTAATATCTTCTCCCTTTTAGGAAAGATAGTGCTGTTGTCCTTTATTTTGAGCAAAAATCTACTAAAAAACTGCAATTTTTCTGGTAATACCCAAAAAAACCATTCAGTGATCTCTTTTTATTAATCAACAAATTAGTTTAGATTTTTGATTTTCAAACTCTTAATTATCTTAAAATAATTTATTCAATAAAAAAAGATCTTTAAAATCAAATTCTCGTAGATTCCTTAACTTTCATTTAGTTCTTATATTATCCAAAAGAATTACATATATAGCTCATATCTAATTGCCAATTTTTTTGACAAAATATTGTACAAATTAATCGTAATTTGAGAGATAATACCCAAATTCTATTCTTCTTATCTAGCTCACAATTAAGACTGATTTATGGTAGAGTTTCTTTCTCCAAGAATTGAGAAAATATAACAATGTTTTATCAGTCTAATTCTGGGATATTTTTGAGGATAAAATAATTGGAAATCCAAAAAAAAAAAAACTCATTTTCCTTTTAAATCGAAAGATAAAGTCCTATTTAAAATTTCATCCAAAGCATATATTCTCATATAAGGTAAAGTACTTGAAAATATAATAATGAAGTAATTAATAATAAACTTACAATGCATATTTTTTATTTTTGGTTGATTTTTCTAAGAAAATTACTATGAAGATTTAAAAATTCAAGGTCTCTTAATTCTTAAGTGACTATTTTCTAGGAATTGAAAAAATAAATAACCACTTTCTTCATGGCAACAAATAATATTATATTCAAAAATAATAATGATAAATGAAAAAAAAGGGTTTGATATGAAAACAGATTCTTGCGTTGTATTTTTAAATTATTCAAGTTATATATTAAAATAGTTTGTTATTATTCAATCTTCAATTTATTTTTTTGCTTTTGAATCAATAAAATATCAACATATATAGATAATTTTTGAAATAAGAAAAATTGATTCTAATGATAAAAATCTCAATTTATTCCCTCTAATATATAGATTAATAATTAAGCTATAGTATATTCAAATGGATTTGGAAATTAAAAAAGAGAAAAATTATGTGAAATTCAATTTGATTCCACATTTATTAAATGAGTCTTTACTTGATTATTTATTTTCTTTAATAAATTATAGTAAAATTTAATTTCTATCATTAAAATATTGCTCAATTGATAAGTTAGGAGGGGTTCAAGTAGTTATTTTAATCAATATCTTGAAATAAATATTTTTTATTTTTCTTATGATAAGCTTGAAAACGAAAACAAATTCATTTTTGATTAATAAATACTCACTTACCTCTAGATGAAGGTAATAAATGGGAAATAATCTTAAAGCTTTGTCCAGGAATATTTTTTTTTAAAATTGAATTTTCTACTCCAAATTCATTTTTGTTTTAAATAATGATACTTCATTACCACTTGATTATTTTCATTACATGAGAATTAAGCAGTATTGAACTATAATAAATCCAATAAAAACTGTTACATTGAATCTGGAGTAAAGAAAGAGGAAGATAAAAAAATCATAAACAAAAAAATAAATCCAGTAGAAGAGATGAGAAAGTTCAAAGAAATGGTGTATTTTTATTATTTTTGTGACAATGAGGCTATAGTTTGGTTTTTTGAAGCTTTTGAAGTAAAGAAAGACTAAGTGGGTCTTAGAAACATCCCAAGTATTGAATAGTTCAGAAAATATATATATAAACCATCATAATTGAAATTTTCAATTGAACTGAGCCAAAAAAAACCATCAATTTTATTTCCTTATTAATAAGGTTACAAAATTCAAATCAAGCCTCATTGGTGTCAATTTACACAGAAGTCAGGTTCAAGGAAGGGAAGATTAATCCAAAAATCAAAATAAATCTTGTTCTAAATAATGAGAAGGTATTATCATTGGCATTTTAATTTAGTGAAATCTATTAAGAGGTAGAAAAAAATGATTCAGTTGGAGTAAATGAAAGTATAATCAAAAATAATGAGTATATTATTGCATCAAAATCATCTATATGTTATAAAGTTACACTAATATAATTAATATTTTATTCAAATAATGACTATTATGGATTGAAACTTTTTATCTAAAATGAAATGTAAAGGTTTTTATACAATCACCATGAAAGAAGTGGCTAAGCCTGACAGAAGGTGTTGCATTTGGAATTCCACATGGGAGATATATTGAATTCATGTAGGAGATAGGACAGAAATTTAATTTTCAAGTGGAGCTTTCGGAAGAAATTTCAAGCCAAAAAGCTTCAATTTATATTTGTGAATATCAGTTCTTGGTCAGGATTTTCAAAGATCAATAGCTCAAAAATACATAAAAAAGGTGTATTTTTCTTCCCTATGTATTTTAATTCTGTTTATTGATTAATATAATTTCCTGAACAAAGAATTTGAGCTTGAAGGTCTATTTTATAGCATTTTACGTAAATATTTAAGCTCCACCAACTAATTTACTAAAACCATAGACAAACAGTATTAAAACTGGAATCATTTCATTTTGAGATATTCAATTAATGAAAAATGGTCATGAATACTTGAGTATTCTTTAAACATATAGATATGATGGAAGAGTGAGCTTTAAAAGGAATTTATTTATATTGTGAAATGATTTATTAAGTGTTACATCACATACGTTATTTTTCTTCTCTTCATACCATAATATTAACTTGTTTTAACCTCAAGATTAAGTACACAAACATTATTTTAAAAAGCGAATATCAAAATATAATAACAATTGAGTAGATATCACCAGTATCTCAGCCCACAAACTTTTCTTGAGGAATTTCTTTTCACTTATATAAGTCTGTTAGCATTGAAAGAAAAATATATAGCTTTAATAATATGATTGGAAAGTTTTTGTATGATGCAATTGAAAGTTAAAAAATAATAATAATTCTTATGTTCAGAAAAGAATCGTGCATTCAGGATAGCATAGTGAGTTTAATTTGCCTCTAAAATGGAAGCTTCTTCAGATTTATGGATAATGGGATGTTATATTTTGAAAGACCAATTTATCTATCACTTCTTATATTTCTATTGGAAAGTTTATTTTTTGGAATTTATCAACTTGATGTGATGGAATATTTATATATTTCAAAACCAAGGATAATATATTTTTAAAAAACTTATATTCCTAGCCATTATTTCGAAAGATTTAGGGGAGAATCCATATCAAGAATTAGGATAGATCTTTTATACCCGATACTTATATATTCTATATGAAAACAATTTAAATATATGAGTTTAATTTCAGTGAATTTATACTTCATGTATTAATATGGTGAATTTATATTGGAATCAATTACTTTTTTATTTTAAAATATTCCCATGATATAATTTTCTATTCAGTTTCCCTTTCAATTATGGTTTTTATATCTCACAGGAATTCCTTTTCATTTGTTTTTTAATTAATGATATTTCAATAGATTTTGTAATAATTGAGATGTATTTGGAGCTCTCCATTTGTTGAAAGATTACAATTGAAATTTCATTTGATGGATTGATAAATTTAATAATTGAAAAAGAAACTTTTGATTTTAACAAAAATAAACAGTGAAAAACTCGAATTATTAAAAATCATTGAAGGAATAATTTTTTAATTTCTCTAAGTTTTATTCTAATAAGAGGTATGAGGGGAACCTATAAAAATTAAGTTTAGAAATTAAATTGAATATATTAGGGGTCTCAAATCTACAAGATCCCACATTTTAAATTACAAATTCTTTTTGGAAAAATGCCACATTTAATTTTTGATTTTTGATAAATACCACACCTTATTGGACATGGTATTTCAGATACAAAAACCCCTGGTTTTTTTAAAAATCTCACATTTTTTGAGAATTTTTTTAACAGGTGAGTTGAATATACTAAGACTAATATTTCTCTTTACGATTATACATAAGAAACATGCCAACAAAATCCATCCATCACAAACTAACTCAGGACTTGATTGAATTAAAAAATGTAAAGGCTTTTGGGGATGAACATTTTGGTGAAGTGGAAGACAATATAATATTATTACTTCAAATTTCTGAAAGATGCTACATAAGGCCTCATGTCTTTCATAATTCACAATAAATATTTGCAACCAATTATTTAGACAATTTATCTGAGGAAAAAATCAATCAATTATTCCAAACATCCCATAATTTATGATAAATTAGTTTCAATGATGAAAAATGACAAAATACTTCACAATTCTTCAAGATGTGAAAAATGTGAACCCTCAATTATAGTCGCTTTTAATCTTTGGATATTTGGTTCAAATGGTAATAGTGCAGCTTTAGGAAATATTGGAATGCAATTTGGGATAAGCCAGGGTGAATTCTTCCCATATACCAATTGTTTTATCTCATGTGTGATTAAGCTCAAGAAAAAGTTAATGACATGATCAAATTTAAATAAGCTATCTTAAGTGTCTGGAGTAATGCACAAGAATTATTTTTAGTATTAATTGTATTCATTTATTAAAGCTTTATATCACTTTCACAAAGGCCAGCTTAAGATTGGGAGGCATATTTTGATTTTAAAAGGAGGTTGATTTTTTTTTCAAATATTAGACTTTTTTTAATTATTGAATTATTAATAGATATTCAATGGTAGTTTATCTGTTATTTTAAACTTAAAAACTTGATAGATTGGTTAGCCTTGGAGGTAGGCTTCTCAAAATAGGATCTGAATTTAAGACTAAGTTCACTATGAGAGATTATTATCTTTATGACCCACTTTGATTTGGGTATTGAAACTCCATAAAAATTTAAATATTATTTTACTGTATGTAAAATAGGGCTTTCTTGTTTTTGAGAGAAACATCCTCATATATTTTGACAGGTATTTGATACAGTGATGTGAATCATAAAATTGGATAGCCCTACTGTTGAGTTTGTGGTAGTTCTCTGATGTGTCTGAGAGAAAAACCTTAGAAGATAGATGAGAGGTCAAAATAACATAATTTCTGTTTTAATATTTAGGTGGGTGTATGTCACAAGGATGAAGACAGGAAGGGGCATTAGAAATCATTATTAATTGAAGATCTTCCAAACCCAATCAGCAAGGGGGTCTCATGGAAGATCCACCAAATACAGTTCAAAATCTCAAGACAGTTCAATACAGTCAAAACTCAAATACAGGAATGTACTCAATACAGGTTCAAAGAGTTGTATTGGATACAAAAATACAGGTCTCCACCTCAAATAAAAATTCCTCCATGATATAGCCCCTGGTTCTCAGTGCTCAAGCTCCAGGCTGGTATTCTTCACACATACCAGCCCCTCTTCACCCACCTGGGGATTTTCCCCCAGTTAATTAGAATATTGGATTTATCAATAGTATTATTTTTTTTCTCATTAAGAGGTGCTATATTATTAGTTGTTTAAGTCAGTCTTAGCTTTCTTTCACCTGTTCAGTAGAGTCTTGGTGGTCAGATCCTAATTAGTAAATCTCTTCTTTTTGAACAGGTTGAAACAGCAGTACAGGATTGTTTCTGATTGTATCTTTGATATTGATTTTGTTTATTTAATTTTCCTTAATTGAAATTTATTTATTAATTGGGAATTATAATATTTTTTGATTTCTCTTATCCTTTGAGTATCCTCTCTGAGCCCTCCATAAGTAAGTCTGTTCAGTGAGTGCCAGTCCCTCTTCATTTAGAAGTGCCCTTGTGAAAGTCTAATTTTTTGGATTTTTTCTGTTTATTCTAAAGTTCTAAAATAAATAGCAGTGGACAAGACACTTTTAGTTTGTTCATAAAGGAGAACACATATATTGTGGTGTTCTTAAAACAAAGAAATTCTATATGAGGCTTAACTTCAGGTTTGTTTTAAGAAAGAGCTTCATTAACTTATAGCTCTTTCATTTTGCATTATATTTTAAAATTAACTATGTTTATCAAGGGGAGATGATTACTATTCCAAAGTATAAAGTTCAAAATCTATATTTCATCAGTTATTGGCTTTGTGCCAAAGGTCTTTTGATCACTTAAAGTTACTTGGTAAGAGGAAAGGAAATGTGCTTTTATCTTAAAAGTTGACACCACTATTTCTGGAGTTTTGGATTACTATCCATTTCTGTATTTTTGGCCAACAAACATTTACCATAACAAATATGGTGGTACCAATAACTCACACACAGATTAGCAGAAAAAACTTCATAATGTTATCACAGCACCAATTTTACAGAAAATATCATAAAAATATCAAAATTATGCTTCAAAAAATAAAGGTAACAGACAATTCCCAGCTTCAATGTACAATATAATATTTAAAATTCATTTTATACCTTACTTAACCCCTGAAACAACCATCAAACCATCAAATAAAAATTCAGGTTTACAAAATAATAACTCTAACAGTTATCTTATATATGATATCCCCAAATTTGAAATTCCACAACTATTTTAGGCACACAATCTCATGGTTTTGAAATACAAAAGCAATTACATAACTCACATGCAGCCTATGCAATGCACAGCCAAGTACCTGCATCAAGTCACATAAACTCACCAATGAATATAATATTTCCTTTAAATAGTACAAAAAATCCTTATTCAGATAAAAATAACATCATAATTTATTCCTTAAATAAAAGTCACTTCAATAAATCTGTCATCCTGTGACTCAAAACCAGAGCACAAGCATGATAGCCAAAATACCATAAACAAATGGTAGAGAAAAATGCCACTGGAAAGCTACATGAGCCAAAATATCTCATGAAGGGAATTGTAACAACCATCCATCAGGGGTAAGGGTATTCATTCATACACCCACTCAAACACCCCAAACCAGCAAATCCAGCATCTGCATCAGCATTCAGTTTCAGCAATCTTCATTCTGAAACATGCATACAGCTTGGTACATCAATACAGCCTGTCAATA
Organism: Austropuccinia psidii; assembly: GCA_023105745.1. Taxonomy (NCBI): domain Eukaryota; kingdom Fungi; phylum Basidiomycota; class Pucciniomycetes; order Pucciniales; family Sphaerophragmiaceae; genus Austropuccinia; species Austropuccinia psidii. The sequence continues at coordinate 29,824,144 of JALGQZ010000004.1, read as the reverse complement.
CCTGTACAGGTTGGATTCACCCAGTACAGTTTCAATACACCAATATGGAGCTGTATGATCACTCAAATACACCACACCTCTTGTACAGGTTCTGTACAGCTGTACAGGACCTGTATTGGTCAGACTCAATTCAATCATCAATTACTCTCATGAAAATTCTTCCTCTGGATCAGGGCTGGTGATTCTCACATATACCAGCCCCTCTTTCTCCCCCCCTGGGGACTTTTCCCCAGTTAATGAATTTAGTTATTTACTATTTTATAATTATTCTTATCCTTATAATTGGGTATTATAATTATTTAATTTTAAGTTAGTCTTTGCCTTTTCTCTCTTCGCCTGTACAGTATGAATTGGGTGGCCATATCCTTATTAACCCTTCTCTTTCCATTCTGACAGGTTGAAACAGTGGACTTGGACTTGTTTGTGGTTGGCTCTTCTATTTCTTACTCTTACTCTTGTTGCTGCTTTTCTTATATATATTCTTTTAGCAATTTATCTTTGACACTCTTCAGTGTACTCCTTCTTACCATATCTTTGAGCCCTCCATAAGTGAGTCCCAGTTTACTGAGTGCCAGGCCCTCTTCACTTCAAAGAGCCCCTGTGACAGGAATAAAAAAAAGAGGAAATTCACTTCTTCACAAAGATAAAACTCCCATTACCATTGGACAAGGAATGACAGAGTTATTTCATCTGAAAGCAAGAACAGAGCATGAACCTGAATTTTCACCTCTAATCTAATATCCAGAGGAAAATTAAGAGCCCCATTTAATTGGTGTTTCAATTGAAGCTCCAAATCAGGGCTATCCAATGTTACTATCCAAATTAAGCCAGAATAAAAACTACAGAAGTTATGGCTAAAAATAAGCCAAATAAGGGTGGACAAAATATTCACCTCTCATCTAACTTCTGAGGTTTTAGTGTGAGATAGCTAGAGTGGGTTTTATTTCATAAGAGAACAATCAGGGTATTCTGATTTTGCCATCCATATAATTACTACACATCTGGAACAAAAGTTATGGAGAAAACAAGCTTAATATAGGACTCATAACAAATCCAAAAATTGATAATGGAATTTGGAATTGGTATAAATTTTTAATATTTAATGCTGGCTATGCCAAATAAGTGACCATTGTGTAGAGAACATAAAGGGCTACAAAATGCACCACTTTTGAGCTTTATATCTCTAAAACTGACAAAGATATTCAGGCTTTAAGATTGTAATCCCATAATAGCCTGTATGGGATTGTCACAACCATGGAAATTAACTCTCTTGGAACTCAATATGGCATATCCAATTTATGGAAATTTGGCCATATTGGCCATTTCATCATTTTGAGCCTTTTATGGTCATTTCACTATCTGGGCCCAACTTGGCCCCTTCACCATCATGAGGCCCTTCCTGGCCTTTCTCTGCTTTTAGGCGCCTTTGGGTATCTTCCAGTCAACAGGGAGAATACAGCCCAAATGGCTGTATTTTGCTTTTTGAGCTACAAATACAGATTTGCGCATTTCTGCACATTTTTCTGTATTTAGCCATTTTATTCCATTTTCCCATGTAATATGGGAAATATGCCCAAATGGCCATATTAGGCCATTTGGGTCTTAATTTCTATTTTGTGCACTTTGTGCAAATACAGTTTCAAAGCTGTATAAGCTGTATTTGGCCAGAAACCCAAAATTGGCCAAAACACCCAAAGACACCCAAAACCCATTTCTCACTCTTATTCTCCTGGCATCATTTCAAAAGACCTTTGGAAACTTCCACCCTCCAATAACCAAAAGTGCCATAAATGGTGTTATACACCTTTATGCATCATTTTTCACCAGCAATCCAATGGCTCCAATATCAAATGCTTATTTAAACTTTTCATCAGGTCATCAAGGCATGTCATCCAGAGTATTAGTCAAGGCTCAAAAGAAAAGTGTAAATCTCAAATATCAATGTAGCCATTAAGCAATCATTGGTTATTCTCATTAACGGTATTCCCCCAAGGGAATACTGGCAGTTCATTCTCAAGGGATATTCAAGAGGCAGTTCCAAAACCATTTGCAAGTATCAGTGCTCCATAAATCGACCTTGGAAATCACATTCATTAAATACAGTCTGGATTTATCAAGACCTGTATTTTCATTCATACATCATGGGAAGATCATTCAACCCAGTTCATTTCCCAATTTGGAAAGGTATACATTCCATCAGACAATCAATACAGCTTCCAGTATTCAATGCAGACCAGCTTCCAGCCTGAAGGAGTCAAGCTCTCAGCTCTTCACATATACCAGCATCCTTTGACCCTGGGGGGTTTTCTCCCAATCAATTAATATATTTTGATTTTATTTAATATTTATTTATATTACCTTTTTGTTGAGTGAATACTGATATTATCAAGTCAGTCATTTAGCACCTATTTCTTTTTCTTTCTTCACCTGTCAATGAATATTTGGTGGTCATATCCTTACTAATTCCATTATTCATTTTGGCAGGTTGAAACCGTGATTAAGGACTTACTTGGTTGGCTCTTTGGCCATTTGGCTTCTTATTTCTCTTATTGCATCTCATTTTTGTGCTTGCATATTTCTTAGAGAAATTCATTTATTTTATTTTATTTTCTTTATTCTTTGGCGTCTTCCAAGTGAGCTCCCAGATTGCTGAGTGCCAGGACACTCTTGTTTTCCCCAAGAGGCCCTGTGATAGGGATCTGACTGTGGGACAGCTTTCCATATAATTTAATTAACAGCAAATCAATTAAATGAAATGCTTTTTATTCTCCCATTTCTCACAAACTGACAAATAAGAGCCATACAGGCATTTTCTGTACAGCTTCTTATTCCTCAGAAGCACCAGAACACACCTGTAAACCCCATTGGTGAAAATCTTCACCCTGTATAGAGTAAAAATGTCAACTTGTGGTTCCAAAGCCATATTTAAGCCAAATAAAAGTCTTTATTGAGTTTATAGAACAAAAAACCAACTCAAAGTAGTGAAAAATCCACTCTGTGGTCGTATGAAGAGGTAGCAACCTCCCACTACCCCAGAGCAAGATAAAAGGAGGAATTTCCTCACAAAAAAGCCAATCTATAATCCTGTTCTAGTATTCTTATGTGGTATGGCTTCAGAGAAAAGCTCTACCCTTAGATTTAAACAGGTATTATCATAATCTCAATAATCTTAGGGTTTATTATTTCAAACAAACAGATAAACACTGCACTAAGGGCTTTCAGCAGAACTAACCATCACTAAGACTCATTAGTAAAGCCCCAACACCTCTATCAATAATCCTTTAATCATCTCACCAATATATTATAATCATTTTTTTGTGTGACACTCAGAGGTATAGCTTTTTATTATCATTTCAACGCTATACCATGGAGTAAATCTGACATTTTGGGGGCCTGGCCTGGTTTCTCACCTATTTTAGACAAATATTTAGATTATTTTCACTGTGTTATGCTCATTCAAATTTTTGTTAGAGTTTTTAAAATTGTTTCCTTTTTAATTTAGACTTCCATTGAACCATCAGCAGCTGTTAAGGGGATTGATTTTGTGGTTTTTCTCTATTCTGATGTTTTTCACTTCAAAAATAAAATAATAATAATAAAATAATGAAAAAAATGTATACATAATTTTTCAGAAAAATAAAATATTTTTCCTCATTTAAAAGAGTTATGAATATATAGCTTATTTTTATAATATATTCTACACTTTTCAAAAAAAATAAAAAAAAGTCATATTTTTTCATTGATCTTTTTTTCATAATATATACAAAGTATATATATTATTTGATTTTTTATTTGAGAAAAACCCTTATATTAATTTTTTTACCCAAATTGGAGTGAAAATTGATTATAATAATAATTAAATCTTCTAGACATATATGATCACATATCTTCATTTATTTACATAATAATATATACAGAGTATATATTTTTTCAATTTTTCTTTTAGAAAAACCTTTATAGTTGAAATTTTTTCCCAAACTGATGTGAAAAATTTATTATAATCATCTTTAGTGATAATCTCAATAATAATTCAATCTTATAAAAAATATATAATCATATATCTTCAGTCTTTTCACAATGATATATACAGATTATATATTATTTGATTTTTTTTAAGAAAAAAATTTATATATAATATTTTCACCCAAATTGGTGTGAAAATTAATTATTATCATTATTATTGGTATTTCAATTAATAATACTTTACTCAAAAAATATATAATAATATATAAAAAGTATATATTGTTAGAATTTCCCTTGGAGAAAAACCATTATAATTCACTTTTTTACCCAAATTGGCTTGAAAAATTCTTTGTCATAAGTTTCATTGATAATTTCAATAATAATACCTATTCAAAAAGAAATATACTAATATTTCTTTTACTGAACTCATTTTAATAATATATACAAAGTATACATTGTTTTGAGATTTCTCTAAGAAAAACTTTCAAAATAATTTTCTCACCCAAATTGGTACAAAAAATTAATCATAATAATTCTTATTGATAATTTCCATAACAAAAATTATTCAAAAGAAATATAATCATACTTATTTTACTGAAATATTCTTGATATATACAAGGTATATATTTTTGGGTTTTTTCTTTGAGAAAAAATCCTATAAATCAGTTTTTTAACCAAATTGGGGTGGAAAATTGACTATTATTATTATTCTTAATAAGATCAATAATAATACTTATCAAAAAATGAATCAAGTAATATTTATTTTAATGTTTTTTAATAATATATACAAAGTATTTATTGTTTGGATTTTAAGAAAAAATCCTCAAGTTCAGTTTTCACCCAAATTGGTGAGGACAAATTGACTATTATTATTATTATTATTATTGATAAGTATAATAATAATACTTATCTAAAAAATAAGTAAAGTCATATTTATTTTACTTCTATTTTAAGTATATGAAAAGTATATATTGTGTGGATTTCTCTTCAAGAAAAACTCCTATCATTCAGCCTTTCACCCAAATTGGTTTAGAAAATTGATTATAATTATCATTGATAATTTGAATAATAACTTATAAAAAATGACTGATAGATTCTTAGAAGAACAGAGATTTGAATCAGTTATATAAAAATCCAATTCTGCAAACCAGAAATGAAACCACCTCATTTCAAAGACTTTGGATTTCCAAGGGAATATTCCTTGCAAAGAGCAACAGTCATCACAAGGAATAGAGACCTGAGAGGGAAAGAAACTGAAGTGGATCAGAGCTATAGAGTATGGAAAACTGAACCTTCCTCCACATTTCAAGATGTTTTCAAACAGCAACCCTCCAGGAGATGCTTTCATGGAATCATAACAATTTATTCTGACCCATCAAATCCTCAATGAACTTCTCCAATGGAAAATTGAAGACAGGGAGTTCAAAATAGAGTTCCACTGAAAAGAACTTGTAGAAAATGTTCAGAACATTTTCACCAAAGAGATATTATTAAAAGAACTCATGAAAATTACCAAAGGGTGAAATTTAAACAGGAAGTTCAAGATTCTGAAGGAAAGGGCAGCCAATATTACACACAATCAAGCTACTTTCTGAGCTACAGAAGAGAAATGGAGCCATAAAGAGCATATTATGACTCCTCCAGGCTCACAAGGATTAGACCAGCCCAGCTCTCCAGTGGCTTCACACCACTCAGGAACCAGAAGCTCAGTGAGAAAGAGTAACCATTCTTCCCAATCCCAGGTAGTATCCAGGAGAGGGATGGGATCATAGGACAAGAGAAATACTTCTTTCAGCGAGAGGCAGAAAGAGCCAGACCCTATGATACAGAAATTTATAGACCTGGTGAAAGAAGTAGAAAAAAACAACAAACAGTTGTAAATACTTCTGATGAAGCTAGAAGCCCTAGAATAAAGAATGAGATCTTCACTCAGAGTGAAAAGAATGTTGTAACCCATGAGAGCACCATAAACAGTAGTGCACTATGGATGAAAATGGCCCAATTTGGAGAGAAAACTCAAATTGAGCCTGAAATACTACATGAAAACAATTCAATCTTACAAGAGTTAATTACCTTACAAAAAAACTATTTATACTCTTCAAGAGGACTATAATAAACTAAGTAAAACTTCAGAAGAGACTAACAAAAGACTAAATCAAGTCTTAGAAGAGCAATATCACTGAAGGGGGGAAAAGGAATACCTGGATCAAGAAATGAAAAAATTGTTCAATATCTTCCAAAACATAAAGCTACCAAGACAGGGCCATGTTTTTGGCAATAATTCACACCTCCATGAGGACATCAAAACAGATACCCCAATGAAGAGTAAGAACAGAACCCCAGCACAATACTAAGATGGAGATAACATGAATTATTCAGAGAAGGAAGCACTGAATCAACTTCCAGAAGCCACATTTTGGCCAAAATTCTCCAGTGTAGGAGAAAATGATCATATGGAGATCATTGATTATATTGATTGACTCTTCATTGATGTACCAAGTATACCAGACTACTGGATAGTAGCTAGACTGACCACAGAATTTAAAGGACATACTATTATATGTTACACATAAATGAATAAAATACATGGCAGAAGAAACTGGCAATGATAGAAGAGTCTGATAATCCAGAATTACAGTAATGATACTTGGTTATGGTAAAGGACCATTTCATTTGAGAATGACAAATACTCAGTGGACAAGGATCCTTATGAGTAGTGTCTTAAACAGTCTAAAAGAATTAAAGCCATAGGTACTCATATGAACATGAAGATGAGGGATCACAAACTTCTTACACAAATGCCAGGAGAACTAGAACATGCAGTAAAGAGCAGGTGCGAAGAAGACTGCACTCTAGGTGAAATTGCAAGTAACTTGCAGGAAGTGTGGATTGGAAAATCTATTGGTAGATATGATAACAATAGGACTGGTGCTAACAGGTATAATCCAACCCTTGAGAGAAAAGAAACTCATTATCCAGAAGAATTAGAAAAAACAAGAACATGCCACAGGTGTGGATCACCCAATCACTATGCAGACAATTGTCCCAAAGACAGGAAAGAGATATTTCCAAGAGAGGAAGAGACAAGAAAATACCAAGAAGGTTATTAATCCTACTGTGATAGCATGGGGAATGGTTTCAGAGATGCTTCATACAGTTAACCAACCCCCAATGATAAATTTTTTGTGTAATTTGAGGACCATGATACAATGGAAATGGGATCAGTCCACTCAACAAGGAGGAAACTAATAACCAAGCATTTGGATGAATTGAAAAATAAACCACCAGACAGGAAGAGTATTTTCCCAAGAAGGTTTTTGGAACAAGGTCACATAAGCCACACTAAGCCCATTACCTCACATAGGGGAGTAAAGTCTTATCAATGATGAACCTTTTTAAAGGGAGGGTATGACAGCCTGTGACTCAAAACCAGAGCGCAAGAATGACAGCCAAAATGCCATTGAAAAGTGATCTGAGCCAAAATAGCTCATCAAGGGTATCAACAGAAAGAGGAAATCCACCTATTTCCAAAGATAAAACTCCCATGACTATAGGATAAGGGATGACAGAGTTATTCCAGCTCAAAGCAAGAACTGGGCATAAACCTTAATTTTCACCTCTCATATGGAATTTGGGAGAAAAGGCAGAACCCTATTTAGTTTTTTTTTCAAGTGAAACTCTAAATCAGGGCTATCTAATGGTACTGGCCAAATTAAGCTAGCATCAAAACTACAGAATTTATGGCTAAAAATAAGGCAACTAAGGGTGAACAAAATATTCACCTCTCATCTAACTTCCAAAGTATTAGTATGAGATATCTAAAGTGGAGTTTTTTGGACATAGAACAATCATAGAGTTTTATGGTTCCATATATTTACTCATAACACATCTGGAACAAAAGTTATGGAGAAAACAAGCTCACTACACGATTCATACAAAATCCACAAAATTGATAATGGAAGTTGGAATTGGTATAAATTTGCAATATTTAATGCTAGCTATACCAAGTAGGTGACCAGTGTGTAGAGAACATAAAAGGCTACAAAATGAGCCACTTTTGAGCTTTATATCTCTAAAATTGACAAAGATATTCAAGTTTTAAGATTGTAATCCCACACTAGCCTGTTTGGAATCTTACTGTGGGACAGATGTCCATATAATTGAATTGAATTCTGTTTATTCTTTAATTTCTCATAAACTCAAAAATAAGGGTTATAAAGGAATGTTCTGTACAGCTTCTGACGTGTCAGAAGCACCAGAACACATCTGTAAGCTTCATTGGTGGAAATCTTCACCATGTATAGGGTAAAAATGCCAACTTGTGGTTCTAAAACCACATGTCCACCAAATCCCAGTCTGTATTGAGCTTTTAGAAAAAAAAATCAGCCCAGAGTAGTGAAAAGGATAACTCTGTGTCTGTGTGCAGAGGTAAGCAAACTCCCACTACCCCAGAACAAGATAAAAGGAGGCTTTTCCTCACCAAAAATCCAATTAATCATCCTGTTCTAGCATTATTATGTGGTATGGATTTATATAAAAGTGGTACTCTTAGAATTGAACAGCTATTATTATAAGCTCAAAAAGCTTAGGGTTTATAATTGTAAACCAACAGATGAAAACTGCACTAAGGGCTTTCAGCATAACTCACCATCACTAAGACCCATCAGTAAAGCCCCAACACCTCTATTAATCATCCTGTAATCATCTTACCACTATAGTATAATCATTATTTTTGTGTCACACTCAGATTTATAGCTTTTTATTATAATTGTAGAGCTATATCATAGATTAACCCTGATAAAATTCAAAATTAAACTAACAGCCACCTCATAAGCTCAAAAAAATAATGTGTGAAGTACAGACCACCTAAATGAGAGTGTGTATCATGTGTCTGAAAATTATCAAGCCTTCAATTAACTCAAATGAAAATATTGAAATCAAAAGATATCCCTAGTAGTATTCCACAACCATAGGGAATCACCCATAATTAAAGAGCTACATGAAATAATGAGAATAATTCTGAACATAATTGATACCTCAATTATGCACAAAATTACCAATACACTTCAGAGGATACGTAACATGATTTCATTTTGTAAAAGTAAGCACTATCCGTAATATCTTAAGGAAATAAATTACAGCTTACAAGGGGAGAGGGAGCCTCCCATGGAAAACACATGAAACCCAAAATAACATAAATATAAAATTTCCTTCTAACATTCTTATGTTAGAGAATAATATGAAATTATTACTCCAGGATAAATATATCAGGCAAATCCAACCCGAAAATTAAGCATTATTTTAAAATTAGAGAAGTGTCATACTTTTATATGTTTTTTATCTTGGAATTGTCTATATAAGAGGCGTAATTCCAAGTCAAATATTTTGTTAGCTGTAATAGAAGGTTAAGGAGTCCCTTAAAGTAATCAAAGGAAAAAACTCAATAAAACCAAGATAAGAATAAATTGAACTATTTAAAATTTTAAATAAACTCATATTAACTTAAAAGTCTTGTATGAAGACAATGATCTCCTCAATAGAATGAAATTACTGAGTTAAAAAGAAGAGGAAATTTAGTCTCTGATATAAAAAATCATTGAGTTTGTGTTAGATGAAGAAAGATGCTTCAGATAAATCTAACTTTATAATCTATATCTATATATTTATAAAACAAAGCTGATTACATGTCCACAATAATTAAGTATTTTTAAACATAAAGGTTCTATATCAAAAATAGTTATTTCTCATAGGTTCGCGAATTCAACATCCAGTTTTTTTTAGATACCACACCACACACCTGTTGTGGTATTAAGCTTACTGGGAATGATACTGAATTATCTTTATTGAAAACTCAAGATGCTCCCTTTTTCCATAAAATCCTTTTCAGCTTCATGTCTAACATATGAAGCTGTAATATTTTTCTATAAATTTATTTATATTATTACTGTTCTCATTTAAATATAATCACAAAAATATTATAACCACAAATACACAATTTATCATTAACTATTTTTCTACCTTATATATAATATAACTAGTATAAAAAGAATAAGTAATTATCTCCCAGAATAAATTTCATGAAGTATTGATAATAAAATTTCTTACTCAAATGAAATGAATTTGATTTAATGAATAATTATATTTTACAAGAGTAATTGTCTTTAATTCTTGAAGAAAATTATGAAATTTAGAGAAATTAACCTTAATAATTGAGCAAAAAACTTACTCATACTACAAAAATGACCTTGGAGTAATTTTTAAGAGTGATATGATGAATTATTTGACTATTAAAACGATCAATAGTATATAAAACTCAGTAATACAGAAAATGTAGCTACAATAATTATTGTAATAGCGATATTATCTGATTTCATTGTTTCTAGCTCATTTGAAATATTTAAAATACTTAATAATTATATTAAAGCTGATATGGAATATTGTATCCATTAACACTTCTTTTACTGAATTGGAATAAGATATTTTGGTTATTCACATGTCGCATTGGTTTTGGATAAACCTAAACTTACTTCTACATTATGTTTGTCCTATATAGTTGTGTAAAATATACCCCAAGGCTCACAGCAAAACTATACTAAGGATTCAATAGCACAAGGTATCCTCTTAACAGAATTACTTCAATAAAATTGCAAAATAATAAATACAATATTTGCTTTTAGATCTAAAAAAATCCATATATTCAAGTGCATATTCAAAAATATCTTTATCCCATAAAGTTTATTGAAGCATGTATATACAATTGAGAAAGATACTGTTTGGGAAGTTTAAAATGGTATCTATCTATAAAAACCTATTATGAGAAGCAAAGGAGAAATCCATCACCACACATGTATGGTAGCCTCAGGTCATTGGGTGAGATTATCCAGTGAAAAATTCAAAATACTTTGCCACACGACCCATATCTTGATTTGAAATTTCTCTTCATTTATAAAGACAAAAAATCTGCTTCAGAATTTACTAAGAAATAAGTAAAGGGATCTGGTATTCCAGTTGAAACAGGTGTTATTTCGATTTTTTTGTTTAATGCTATTTGAGAATAAAGGGGGAAAATTGGTATTCCATTTAGAGTTAGCTACGAGGGAACTCGAATAGAAAGATGATGTGTGATCAATGTTTTAATAGATTATGAAAATTATGATAAAGTTTTTTTTCACAATTTTCAAAATCATTTGTTTCACTATATATTTCTAAAATTGAAGTTATTTAATTTTTGTGTTAAATTTAAAATTGGGAGCTTTTTACGTCTGTCTAAAAGGCCTTCAAAAGATGAAAAGGTCTATTATCATCGAAAGAAACGTTTTTTAATAAACTGAACCTTTCTTCATAAAAGCGCAATTTGATATTTACAAAAAATAAGTATGGAATTTTTATTGAATTTTTTCATGATGTATAAAATAGCTCTATTCTACTTTATTAATGATGTGAAATTTCACTAAATGACCCCAACATCTATCTAAATATTCCAATCACAATTAGAAAAGCGGCTAAACCTGAAAACAGGTTCTTCATTTGGAAGTTGAAAAGGTAGATAAGCTGCATACAGATTAGAAGACAGGTGACAAATGAAATTTTAAAATAGAAGGCTTTGAAGTAGCTCAAGCCACATATGCAAGCCACTTATTTTCAGTTCAGCTTCTCGCCATGAGTGTTTTGGAACAAGTATCAAAGCCCAAAGGCTCAAATATATATACTAAAAAAATGTTTACATTGGAAAAAATTTATTTTTACTTTGATTTGAATTCAAATCTATCAAGAAATAAAACTTAATCTTTTCGCATCCTTTTATGGCTCTCCACACAAATGGTAAGATTTTAACATATACTTTTTCTCCATTTCACAAATGTTAAAAAAATGAATAAATAAGCTTATTATATTTTTTTTCTGAAAGAAGCTTTGATCAGATAAGTTAGCTTATTAATTATTTATTAATTAATTTGAATATCCATTGAGATGTTATGAAACATATAGATTTTTATCAAGTTTTTGATCCAGAAAAACATTTATTAACTTATAAGCCATATTTGTCCTTTTTTTTCTCTAATTTGAGAAACAGGATTCCAGAAGACAGAATAAATTCCTACAATACAAATCAAAAGATATAGGTTGAATATAAAATCATACTAAAATATATCTCTTATCAAATAAGTATAACTATTATTCCAGGCTGTCAAACTCTCAAGTGAAGCTGAAGTCACTTACATAAATGAGTAATAAGAGCTTCAAGAGAAATATGTGGCATTGCTTTCATAATTAAAGGCTTTTCCTTGAAATAAAATTCCATATTTTGAGGAATATTCTTATATAATAAAAGTGAAACTTTTTGTATAATATAATGCATTTATCATGAAAAGTCAAACTATTTGGCTCTTTTTGAGCTTACACAGCTAAATTGTTTAATAATAAGGAGAAAAACTTATATATAAATTCAATTATTGAATCCAAAGAAGAAAGATTATCTCAAAAAGTTTGTTTCCAATTTTGAGAATTTTAGTGGGGAATATTTTGTCAAAAATTTCTTAGAGCCCCTTCAGTAAGTTTTTCATATCCTCTATTTAACCAGTGACATTATCTTCTGGTCAGGTTTAAAAATTATATTGATCTTACTTTAACTCAATAAATTTCTTATCCCAATATTGTTCTTTAAAACATATTTAATTCAATTTGTTTTTGAACTGTATATTTTAAGTGCTATAGACTTTGTTCTTCTGTCAGGATGAAACTATGATAAAGGTGTAAATAGGCTAGTTACAACTTTAACTATGTTTGTGACATGGTAAAAATGGTTAAAAAAAGATTCATAAGGGTTGAAAATGATTTGATTTAAGATTAAAAGGGCTTTACTATATATAATATAGTGGTGGTGGGCACTGTTGAAAGCCCTGGGTGCAGCTTTATCTGTTGGGTTACAATAATGAAAGACTACAATAAGTAATATTTATAATTATACCTGATTATTAACCAAGATTAAAACTGTTTTTGACAGTTTACTACGTAGGTTATTCAAGAGCAGGATGAGGAGAAAATTCTGGCTGTGAAAAGCCTCCTTTTTATCCTGAAATGGGGTGGAAAGGGTGCCAGACCTTTCCACGTAGAGGAAGTGAAGATTTTTTCACTCTCTAGTACCGGCTTGTGGTTTGCAAACATCCTGTTTAACCTGTATTGGGCTCAGATGTGGTTTTGAAACCACATCTGGGCACTTTTCACCAATACAGGGTGGAAATTTTCATCTGGGGACCTCACAGCCTGATTCTGACGTGTATGATGTGTAGAATGCTGTACAGAAGCTGTATGGGACCCCAGTATTGACTGAAATATGAGGTATTGAAGTAAAAACAAGCTTCTTTGTCTATTTGACACCTCATATTCATAGTTATGGGATATTATCCCATGGTAAGGCTGTATTGGTCAGAATGTGGGATTTTGACCTTAAAACAGCTATAGCTTTGTCAGTTCTTGAGATATCAACCTCAAAACTGACCCAGTGTGTAGCCCTTTATGTGTTCTACACAATGGTACCTTATTTGATATGGTTATCATTAAATATGGCAAAGTTATGCCATGTACAAGATTTTTGTACATATGCGTGTTTTAGGCAAAAAGCTGTATTGAGCTTGTTTGCCCCATAACCTCTGCTGTAATTGAGATATAGGGAAGTGGATGACACCATCAGATAGCCCTGATTGTGCTCTTTCCAAAAAGACCCCACTTCAAGTATCTCATACTAAAACTGTAGAAGTTAGATGAGAGGTGAATGTTTTGTTCACCCTTATTTGGCCTGAAATTGACCATAACTCCAGTAATATTGGTGCTAGCTCAGTTTGGCTGGTATCATTGGATAGCCCTGGCTTAGATCTTCATTTTTAGTACCCATTTGATGGGGTTAAGCCTCTCCTTCTAGATTTTAGATGAGAGGTGAAAATTCAGGTTTATGCTCAGCAATAACTTTGAGTAGGAATAACTTTGTTATTCTTTGTCCTATGGTGATGGGACTTATATTCTCAGAAAGGGGTGAGTTTCCTCTTTCTTTTGATACCTTTCTAGTTGATTTGGCTCAGATCTATGTTTTGGTGGTATCTTGGCTATACCATTGGTTTATGGTATTTTGGCTGTCATGCTTGTGCTCTGGTTTTGAGTCACAGGCTGATATCTTCATTATATTGAGGTGAATCATTCTGAAATAATTCATGCAGCTTATTTATATTTTGAAATCCACAGCTTGTATAATTTTTTGTGGGTTTAGAGCTATGATTAATTACAAATGATCTTACTGATTCATAGATACTTCATAATCATAAATATAAATAGGTTAAATAAATGAGGAGAAATTATTGAAGCTTTTTCCACTATTAAGATTATTTGAGAACATGGCTAAATTTATGGAAATCTCCATTGTGAATATTAATACACAGCTTGAAAAATTTAATGATTGAGTAGCTCTAAGAAAAGGATACCAGCATGAAGAATATCATTCACCTTGTTTTCTTTATAATTATTTTTCAAAAATAGAACATCAAAAAATATGTAATATTAGAAAACTCTATAAATTAGTTGAAATCTATAAAACTATTTTGTAGCTTTCTGAAGTTGAAATATACTATCAGAGAGAAATAAAATCTGAAACTGAACAAAAAGGAGCTCATCTTCTATAAATCAATTGTTACTTATGATGATCTCTATGTATATCCATGAGACCTTTACACAATAAAATATTAACAAGAAGAACTATCATATATTTGGTATTCCCCTTGAAGAAGCAGATGAAAGTCTTAATTTTGACTGGGTTGTTTTGAGATATTCAATGGAAATTCTTTGCAAAGAGTTTGTAAGTAAGATTTAAATGATACACATATTACTTCATAGAAATTTCAAATTGAATTTTCATAATAATATAAAGTTTTCTTCAATATTTTGGCAATATTTTGGCTCTTCTTAATAAACCTCACACTTAATATTTATTCAAATTTGCATGAAAAAATATATCAATCTATTAATACATTTCTTTTAAGGATTTTTTTACCCCACAATTAATATTTTGTTTGATAAAATTTATCTTTCATTAATTAAGTTGAAGAAATCTATTCTTTTGTGGATGAATAAATAGCCAAGCTTTGAGTATATTTTTATGAAAAGAACAATACCAATTGAAAGCATTAAATAACAAAAAATCAGTTTTCAAGCTGTACCTTACCTTTATTTCACCAGAATCAATGAAAATAAAAACAATTTCTTATTTGGAGTGTGATCCAAAGAGTAATTGGGAAAAAAACCACAGTTTTTGATGCAATCTTCCAGGATCCTTTGAATGAAACTTCATATTAGCATTCAAACTTCTAGGAATAATACTCATATTAAGCTTTTCACCTTTAATGATGTCAAAAATATTACTTTCATTACTTATATGTTTCAGTTAATTTTGTTCAAAGGTGTTCCATAAGAAATAGTTGGAAACTCTTTGAAAAAATGTCTTCTAAAAAGCTCAAAGGAAATGAAAAAGAAATGAATTAAAAAAATACAAATTGCTAATTTGAGGAACAAGATATGTAACTCTTTTTGTGGATTTTATTGATTTTCTCTTGATAATCATTATTTTTTCCTTTTTTTGACTTTTTGTGATTTCCTTTTAAAATTTAGGAGATAATAATGGAAGTTTCCTCAATTTGAATCATTATCTTCTATTGAATCTATCATTTTCTGATTATTTTCTTTTTATTTTATTAGCATGAATTCTTGGTATCATTTTTATTTTTTTTCAAAGATTTACAGTACAAGGCTCTGTACAGTCTTGCTCTTCAAAAAAGTCTACAATTGTCGACTTTCTTACATAATCAGTCTTTTAAACCCTTTTTACAGTACAAGGGTCTACTGTGTAGATATTTTCCCAGCAATACCGTAAGAAGTCTTTTATATTGAAAGGATAACAAAGAAAATCTATAAAAAACACAAAAATAAATAATTCAAAGTCATAAAATATACAAAGATTAAAAATAGAAGATATAATAAAACTATATTAGTTAATAATTGAAAAAGAGTATTTCTCTACATTGGGAGACTTCAATTGAGTACTACCCTTTTTTTACTAAAAAATAATTAAAATGAAAATGAATGAATTTATGAAAAATAAAAGGGTAGAGTTTTCTGATGATGTATTTTTTGAATAAAAGTTTTGGAAAAATCAAGTTTTTTTTAAGTTTGAAAAAAAATATTTTAAGAGGAAAAAGCCAAATCATATATTATCAAAGAAAAGGGTTTTACCCAGAATACCAATATGTTCCTTATTTCAAGTGAGATAATCTGAAAATAAAATTTAATTTTCAAGTACAGAATGAAGAAGTCAATCATAAATTTTATTTTTTTGGAGATATTTTTTTCGGATCAGGGACTTGAAAAAAGGAAAATAACTGTTCAAGCTCAAATATAGCTGTGTAAGACAAAAATTATATAGAACACGAAGCTTTGATGCAGTAATAATTTCAATGGGAATTATTTTCCAATTTCAATAATTCAATACAATACAAATAAAATAGCTTATACTCTATAAGTCCAAATAAAAAAGAACAAAAGCTTGAAATTCTGCAATCTTTCAGGGGCTTGAAAGATATTGGAATAGAAAAAAAATGTTTAAATTATGGGCTCAGCCTAGTTCCAATTGGAGCAAAATAAACACTGTTCTGGCTCCAAGCCACTTTGTGAATCCAAAATCTTCTGTCAGGTTGAGCCATTTTTCTCATGGTGAATATCCAAGATATATATAATATTATTTGAGATAGCATAATTTTCTGGATGAACCAGAATCTTCAAGATCCCCATTGATTCTTCTAGAATACAAATTTAGATATTCAAATGGGATCCAAAATGAAAATTTATTTTTTTCATGGAATATCTTTAGTAATAATATACAATGCCATTGATCTTTTTGAAGGGTTCCTGTTATTATTTGATACATATAAGGAATCAAACTTGCAGAAAAAGGAAATTATATCTTTTTATGGCGGGTGGCACCTTGTTTGATGCTATATAGCTTATTGGACATAGTTGATAATCAGTTTATTTCCTCATATTTGGAGAATGTGCCCCAAATACTACAAAGTCTATATGTCCTGATGGAATAAATAAAAGTTATATAATGTGAAAAATATTCAGCTGAAGAAATTTATATTTAATCAATGAATCATAACCCTTTGAGCTTTATAATGATATTATTCATAAAATAATCATATCGGATACATATATAATGAGGAATATTGGTTAAAAATACATAAGATTCAAACCATTAATAACTTTATTTTTTGAAGCTTTTTTCTCATCTCATTTATCTTTGGCCTCCATCCAAAGGGCTTGAGTTATATATAATCAGGTTTTTCTACTTAATTATTTTATCCAACTGAATAAATTCTGTCTTATTTGCCAGTGAAATATGAGCTAGTTAATATGTTGATCTTTAATCAGTTTTTTTATGGGCTTGGAATTTAATTAATTATTAAAGATATATGTTACTAATAGCTTTTTTTCAATCCTATAGCTTCAGGTTCAGGAAAAGAAATATCTAAAATGATTTCTTACAAAAAATCAAATCCTTATGTATCAATTGAAACAGTCTATTTTAATGGTAAAAACTTGCTGTCATGACCGATCTGTATTGGGGTGCTTATATATAGGCTGAACTTAGTATAAGTAATTTATCTAAGAAGTGGAACATTTTTTTAGGAAAACTGTTCAAATTAAATCAGTAATCACCTTGGAGAAATGAGAATCAAAGGACAGCCCTTGAGTTAAAATCTAGTGCACATCACAATGAAATCAGGGGCACATCAAGTGCCAACGTAAGAAAATCATTTGAAAGTAAGATACATGTAGATCTACTGTCAGAGAAATATTACTATGAGTAATAACTATAATAATATAAGATATATGCTAAAAAATAGTTAAAAAACTACTTTGTTTGAAAAAGTTTCAATAAAGTCTCAATTATTAATACCTCAAGAGCTGTGACAAGGAGTAGAGGTTTCAAACATCAATATCAGTTGTTGCTAATGGTATAATTCCTAGTGAAGGAGTGAATTAAATTTCAAAAACTATCCTCAATAATAGGAAATCTGAGCTGATATGAAGAAGGAATATCTGGAAATGATAAAGTAACGAAATATATAATGCTTCAATATTATAATAATGAATCTTTATCCTATGTGATATTTAGTATGTATTGTACGTTCATTTGAAGTATAATCAGGATTCAAATCAGATTTAGGACGCATTATTGAAAATTTAACGAACACTCAGATTCTGCGTTTGAGGCCTTCACCTTCAAAAAAAGGAAAAATTTGTTCATATATTACTTATGGAAAGTTTTTTGGCCATCTATATCCTTGTATTCACAGAAATCAAGGGCTTATAAGAATTAACCAATTCAAGATTAAAAAAAATGGAGGGAATATATTCACTTTCTTGAGACTTTAAAATACTATGTAATATTATCAATTTTAGGAGAATATTATAAAGGCTTTGAGCCGTTAAACAGTTGATGATTCTTGGATGAATTGACATTAAGGATGTTTGAACCCACTTCCTAGTATATTATTCTATCAATGCACATAAAGAAACCACAGAAACGTTATTGAAAACTGGAAATACCATTTATTGGTATATGATTCATCCAGTAAGACTCTCATATAACAATATAACTCAAAATGGATAAATAATCTATCCTATTTGGAATTCACAAAATAGGAATTTCAATCCCGAAATTTTCAAACAGTTTTAATTTTTCTTTTGAAATGAGACAATTGGAAGATACATAAATTTGGTTTCCAAATCCTTAAGGTGATATTTTATTGATTAATATACAATTTAAAAATCACAATCAATAATTTTTTTCCCAGTATTTATGAGAATAAATGGGTCTCTCAGTCAAGAAGCTCTTTGGGTGACAATCCCAGGTTGGTAAGGTTTAAACAATTCATTCCTCAGTCTGTTTGCAAGAGAGGTAAGATGGAAAAATCTGTAAATAGTTAATTCAAAGGCTGTAAAGCTCAGGATTAACTGAATAAATTTTCAAGAGGGAAACCTGTAGTTGGTTAATCACACATTATGTATGACCCAGCTCGTGATAAAGGAGAATGATGTAGGGAAATCCATAGTCGGTCAAGTGCAGAGGCTGTATGACTTAAACTTTACTCAAGGAACTTTTCAGAGAAAACTCTGTAGTTTCTGAAGTGTAAAAGTGTATTGCTCAGGCTTCACTCAGGAAATTTTGTGGAGGGAAATCCATAGTTGATGAAGTGGAAAGGGTGTATGACTTAAGCTACACTAAAGGGACTAAACGGAGGGAAATCCATATTTGGTTACATGTAAAAGTCTATGGATAAGTATTTACTCAAAGAGCTTTGTTGAGGTAAATCTGTAGCTTCTGAAGTGGCAAAGTGTGTTACTCAGGTGGAACTAATAGATCTTCAATGAAGAAAATATTTAGTTAGTCAAGCTGAAGCAGTTTGTGCTGGGCTTCAAAACAAAGTCAATCATATTTAGTACCTCTAAAAAGATTTAGGTTAGCTCACACCAGATACAGTTTTCCATCCTACTTTAATTTTTTCATCTGGTTTTTTCTGTTCCCAGAGCCACCATGAGGGATACCTCATATATAGTAATCTTGTTACATACAACACTGGTTGAAATCTGAAATCCCAAGATTACTGTTACATTAGAAAGTATCTTGCAAGAAAGAATTGCTCCCACCACTCTAGCTTAAGAAATACTGGATGACATCTGGCAGCCTCAGATTACTCTAAATTTATGAAATCTTTCACAAGCAAGAATTTATTCCAGAATTTCATACAGAATTAATTTGATTATCTCAACTGTGGCTGGAATGGGGTTTGTGCCTTCTAAATTACTCCAAGTGTGAGCCTTGAAGGTATTTTAATATACCCAAAAGACCACAAAGAATAAAAATAAGTTATAATTAAAAATAATAAATTTATTTTTAATATAAAAACAAAATTGAAATATAAATATAAAGTTCAAATACATAAATAAAACCTATATTCATAATTTCACATTAAAATTTAAAAATGTGAGAATATATTTTTATATGGAAAACTAAAGTAAAAATACATTTTCATCAAAGAGATTAAAATTAAAATAGTTTTTGGAAATTTTTCAATAATATTATTATTAGTTTTTTCCAATAGTGAAACTTATTAGAATTAGTTCACCATTGGATTCCTCATAAAAATCATGTGGGGTCACCTCTGAGTGAAAATTCTGTAACTCAACTTTAAATAAGCTTAAATTAAGTTTTTAGTATTTTACATATGAAAAGATGAAAGTTTTAAAACATTCAACTTAATTCACACCATATGTAGTGTTAACCATCAATTTTTGTGCTAAAATTGAGGTGTGGTGTGCAGCTTAGAAGCTATGAGGAATTGAAGTATTTTCAATTGAAATGTCAAAATTTGCATGTGTATCAAATAAGTAAACTTAAGCTTTTATATGAGGAATCAATAATTAAAGTTGTGTACTGTAATTTTTCAATTGAATTACATGTGTAAAATTCAATCAGAGTAATTGATGAGGAATTAAAGAAATAATAAATTGGAAAGATTAACTTGGGGGGAAGGAATCTTGGCTCCAAGGGTGCCAGACTCCCCCAAATTCCTTTCTGACAGGTGTGAGATGTCGAAATTCACTCAAAAGCTCATCAATTTTGGCCTGGAATTGAGTCACAGGGTCTTTGACTCAATTGATGATGAGGTTTTGATACCAGAAAGGGCAACTTTGACTATTGCAAAGGCGGTAAACCTACCCTTAAGCTCAAAGAAACTGATTAAAACAGTTTTGACTGGCTCTAAGGTCTCCTAAGAACATTTTGAAGTGGCTTGAAGTATTTCAGCCAAGTATTACTATAGCAATGGCTGATTTAAGGGACTAAAATGGCTAAAGCCAGGGTTCAACAATTCCATAATTGGATTTTCTGTTGTCAGTGTGTTTCTCACTACTGATTAGACTAAATTTTACTTTTAGAGGGAGAGAATTGGTGGCTATTGAAGAATTTCTTCTTTTCCCCACTTCTCTTGTCATGTTAGAATCTTTTCCTTTTATATTTAATTTAAAAAATGCTAAGCCAATCAGTAAAAGATTCCAACCACCATTTTTAATGAATTTAGAACCTTTCAGCCATGTGAAAAAATAATTGTAATAATTTTTCTGTAACGCTTATGATCATTTTTAAACTTGAAACACTCTAAAGGTGAATTAAAGCATCTTTCATCACTGTTGGCTTTGTCACTTTGTTTCCAAATTCACTCTGGTCACTTTTGGACCCAATTTTTCTTTGATAAATCTTTTAGAGACTCCTTTCCCATATTAATTTCCTGCAGTTCTATGCTCAATTAATTCCAAACAAAATTTCTCTTGGATCAATTTCTTTTGTAGCCATGAAATATCTCTTGTAGAGTACTTTTGGTAAAACAATAAATATTTGAAATATTATTTTTTTATGCTAGAAAAGTTAAAAACATTAAATCTGATGTTTTTTCTCTCAAAAATCTTAAAATTTAGTATTTTTAATTAAATTTTGCCTTATAAAAATTTTGAGGACAGGAAAAGTACTTGATTTTTAATCAGAGTTTCATATCCAAACCTTAACAAAAGCATTCCCCTTACTAGCTTACACCTGTGGAATCTTCCTGACATAGGCCTGCAGAAGTCATACTGACATATGCAGGGGCCTATGCATGTTCTGAATTGGGTCTTAGGGTTGATCTGGCTCAGCTTGCTGCTCTGAAGCTAATGTTGTATCTGTTTTTCTTTTATCCAACCTTCTTATAAAATCTTCACTTTTTATAAACTTATTTTTTTCTAATTTTGAAAATTTTAAAAATTTAATTTTTTTATCTAACTTTAACATTTTGGCAAATAAAATTTCCTATCAAACTTAAGTCTCATATTTCAACTTCCTCTCATTAAGTTTAAATATGTTAATTAAATCTTGTCTTATCTTATTGTTTTCTCTTTACTATATTATTTTCTCAGATCTCTTATTTTCATAGGTTAATTTATAGCCTTTGAAAATAACCAAACAGATTATCATTTTTTTCATTCTGTCTTTATCATGGGAAATTCATTACATCATTGAGTGTTTCAAGCTTCTTTCTAAAGATAAAACCATTTGAAGTCATAAATTGTTGGCTTTTAAACCCAATTCCTCAAGGTTCTTAAAAAAACAGTCTGTATTTTTCTGTTTCCTTTCCAACATCTTTTGTTGTTTTTTATTTTTCAACTACTCATTTACTTGAATTTTATTTTTTAATAAGATTATAATGGACTTTTGATCATGTCAAAGCTGCAGGGAACATTCTGTTACTAATTCTGGTGGTCAAACCTTCTACAGACCTTCTGTTTACCCCAGCACACATAGAGGAAATTGGGCCATGGAATCAGCAAAACAGGACCAATCTTTCACAAATGAGTTTGCCCCTCAGAATTTTATAAAGGAAATTGAAGAAATTTCCGTACCACACTCACAAGAGCATGAATAATAAAATGGAAATGGTGAAGATCACAAACCAAAAACCCATAGTACTATTAGCTTGAACATCATTTTTAAGCTTTCATTGTTTTATTTTGAGACTATATTGGAAGATTACTGATTTTAAACGTATCTTAGTTCTCATTTTTAATTTGATTATGTGGTTGTATCTTTCTTGTGGACTTAGCCAAGAAAAATCTCACAAAGAAAGAGGAATTCTTATTTTTATCATTTATTGTTTCACTAATGAAGAACTCCGCAGTCACACTCTTCTATACAAAGTTCCATGCAATATCTGTACCATTTCCAAACAATTAGAACTTGAATTTATATTTGAGAAGTATGTGTATTGTCCACATTTTTACTCACTTCATGAAATTGAAGTTTAACCAGAATATTTTAACTATGAAAGAAGCTTCTCCAGAAAGCCTTGTGAGGCAGAATGTTTCCATTCATTTAAAGTATATCCCCTTACACATCTAAGATTGATCAAATTTTATTGAAATGCCAGAAAGATAGTCATATTACTCAAGAAAAATCATTTTCTCAATCATTACTTCAATGGTTCCAATGGTTCCTCAATATTCCAGGAATCAAACAAGAAATTGAAGATTGGGAATATGAATCATCCACCCATCAAAGAATGTCTGTTTGCAATGTAGCACAAGGTAGTTTCTGGAAAGACCTTTTTTTCCCACCATCAACCAATAATCCTCCTGTATTAGGACTCAGTCCTCTTTTAGACTGGTTCAACCCAAAGGGAAACAAGATTTTGGCTAAGAAGACATAAATGGGAATTTTAGTCGCCCATTGTGTTAACCTTTGACCATGAGGACAATTTCAGAAGCAACATTCTTGTCTAGCTGGGTTGATAACTTCACCAAACCAGCCAGACCTGGTCACCATAAAAAACATCTTTAAACTACTGATTTTTGAGCTAATTGAACTAAATCATGGTGTTGAGATTATCTGACCAAACCATCCACATGGACAATTCATAATTGTAAAGTTGGTAGGCCTTATTGGCAATATTGTGGAAACTCATAAAGATGGGGGATTTATGTCCTATTTAGCTAAATACTTTTTCTCTTGGTGTGAGCTGAAAGACATTAAGAGAACTGACTTTAATCTTGGAAAGGCATGCAAATTGTGAGCCTTAGAGGTAATTTCATATACCCAAAAGACCACAAATATAAAAAATAACATATTAATATAAATAAAATAAATTTATTTATATTATTAAAATAAAAATCAAAATATAAATATAAAATTATATTAAAAATAAAAAATTAATTACAATTTAAAAATAAAAATATATTAAATTTTGTAAGTATAAAATTACATTTATACTTGAAAAAATTAAGTAAAAATGAAATTTTAACAAAACTGTGAAAAAATAAATAAATTTGAAAAAAAGTTAAATAAAAATTATTATAACTTTTTATCCAATAAATGTATACATAAAAATTATTTCACCATTGGATTCCTCATAAAAAATCAGGTGGGGTCACCTCTGAGTGAAATTCTTGTAACTCAACTCTAAACAAGCTTAAATTAAGTTTTTAGTATTTTCAATACAGAAGTTGAAAATCCTCAAAACCTTAATTTAATTCACACCACATGTGGTGTTAACCATCAATTTTTGTGTTAAAATTGAGGTGTTGTGTTTAGTTTAGGAGTTATGAGGAATTGAAGTATTTTCAATTGAATTCAATTGAAATGTCAAAATGTGCGCGTGTATTACATAAGTGAACTTTTATTTACATATGAGGTGTCAATTATTACTGTATTGTACTGTACAATTGAATTGAATTACATATGTAAATTATAAGTATAATACATGATGAGGAATTAAAGGAAAAATAAATTGGAAAGATTAAATTTGGGGGGGAAAAGGAACTCCAGCTCTAAGGGGGAGCTAGACCCCCAAAATCCTTGCTGACAGGCGTGGGATGTCAAAATTCACGCAAAAGTTCATCATTTTTGGCCTGGAATTGAGTTACAGGGTCTGTGGACTCAATTGATGATGAGGTTTTGATACCAACTGGGGTAGTTTTAGCTGTTTCCAAGAGGGTAAAACTACCCTTAAGATAAAACAACCATAGTAAAAACAGTTTAAACTGGCTTCTACGCCTCTTAGACACATTCTGACGTGTTTTGAAGGCTCTAGGCCTGGTATTGCTATAGTAATGGCTGATTTAAGGGTCTAAAATGGCTAAAAATGGCTTAAACCAGCCCTTTTTGGTCTAAACCAGGGTTCAATGATGCCATAATTGGATTTTCTGTTGTCAGACTGTTTTTCACGACTGACAAGAGTAAAATTTACTTTTGGAGTAAGAGAATTGATGGCTATAAAAGAATGTCTTCTTTGCCCCACTTTTCTCTTCATGTTAGAATCTTTTCCTTTTATTAATTAGTTTAAACACTGTTAAACCAATCAATTAAAGATTCCAACTACCATTTTTAAATCATTTTAATCCTTTTAACCACGTGAAAAAATCATTATAATCATTGTTTGTAACTCTTATAATCATTTTTACCCCTGAACCACCCCAAAAGTGAATTAAAGCATCTTTCATCACTGTAAACTTTGTCACTTTGTTTCCAAATTCACTCTGGTCACTTTTGGGCGTGTTTTCTCTTTAATATTCTTTTTAAAGACTTTGTTTTTTAATTAATTGCTTGCAGTTCTTTGCTCAATTAATTCCAATTGAAATTGCTCTTGAAGAAATTTCTTTTGTAGCCTTAAAATATCTCTTGTAGAGTATTTTTTGGATAAATTTTTATTGTTGGTAAAACAATAAATTTTTATAATATTATTTTTTTATACTAATAAAGTTATAAACAATAAAATTGGCGTGTTTTCTCTTAAAAATAAATATTTCATACTATTTTTTAACTGAATTTTACCTTATACAAATTTTGAGGACAGGAAAAGTACTTGATTTTTAATCAAAGTTTCATATCCACACCTTACACAAATGGAGTGCAGTTTTGAGTGCATCTAGGATACGGCAAGAATCAAGAGCCAAAAAAACACAAAAATGCCTTGCGCAATACTGTGGAATTCAATTTTTGGAACCCAATCTCTCACCATATTGGAACCCTGTACAAATGATTTTTTAGGTGTTCTTCATAACTGGTATCAAGTATTTTTACTTAATCATTTTCATTGTTGATGGGGCTTTGATTCAGAAATAATAGAACAAGATAAAAATCAATAAATTATATCAAAATATTAATGATATGCACTGATGGAGAAAATCTTTCACTCAGAAAATGAAGATAACTTGACAGTAAGAGGTGATCAATAAACTCAAAATAAATTCAGCAAAGTTGTTATTCCAAAAAGAGTCTGTCATATACCAGGTGGAATAGGTACAGCTCAAAATGGAAAACTGAAAGAAAGAAAATGGTCCCTCTTATTCAATATTTACCTACCATTGACAGCTCTGGATATCTTTTGGGATCTTGGCCCAAAGAATCACTTGGTTATTATTGAAATTGGAGCACTTATTCAGTTCAACAAGATTGTGGGAGCCCAATTTCTCACTAAAGAAGATGGAATTTTTTTTGTAAGGCTTACAACACATATCAGAACACCTCCAAGGTACTTTTCCCAAATTTTCCAACAAAGCCTAATCACAATTATGCCATGCAAATTCCCAAGAAGGTATTAAGATGGTGCCCTCTCAATGGTATGTCAGATTATTGTGGTAAAAGCCTGGTTGGAATACTCCAAAAGATCAAAACAAATTAATTTTGGGGTATGCATTCAAAAAAGCTATTATGTTTTGCAATAGATTATGATATTGTTTTGTTTTTTCAGGGGCTACTTAAAATACTATGATAAAAAAATTCAGTCAGTTTTAAAATATTCAGAAAGTCAAGCCAAAATTACAGCTAGTCCCATCCAAATCACCAAGTGTGAATTTTAATGCACTAGATAACACATTGTACTTAAAAATCTTGCAACAACTTCAAAAGGAACAGACTCCCTTGTGTGATTATTGCAAAATACCAAATCCACCTCCTTCAGTTGTGGTAAGAATCTATGCAACTGAACAGCTGTATCTATAATGGAAGTTTGAAATTATTTTTCACAGAGATCCCCAAATAGCCTCATTTATACTAAGGAAGGTGAGAAAGGTATTCAATTTGAAAGGATTTCTCATATTCTTGATTTAGGAAACAAAAATATTCATGAAGGGCCAATAGTAATGGTCCATTGGCTTCATTCTGTCAAAAATCAAGAAGAAGGGTTTGAAGGAGCGGAGTAATTTTTTGATCAATAGAGTCTTAAAAATCTCAAAACAACATATTTGAATTTTTTCAAGTCAGTGGCAGAAATTTGTGGTCTGGAGCATACATAGAAATCCCTGAATGTTCTTTTGGATGAAAGGATATGACACCTTTAGCTTGTCCAATTGACAAATTTGTTGGACTTGAACATATTTAATAGGTTTATTCTTATGTTCTTACACCATAAATATCACCAAGCCATTTTAACACCAACCAAAATTTCTTTTTTTACATTGATACTCCCGTTCAATATCTCTTACCTTTTACCTTGTCATATTTTCATTTTAAAAAGGAAGTATTCATGATCTCACCAACACTCTAAATGAAATCAAAATAACCTTTATCAAGGGCACGAAATATTACCAAAAATGTAATCGGCTATTCACAAAACATCAATTCATTGTTCAATAAACTTATAAAGCCCATAATCCCTTGAAAAAAGCCATCTTTCTTGAAGGAACCTTTTTTTTGCAAATCTTCTCAAGCACACAATCAAAAAAATTATACTCAGGTACAGTAAACTCATACTGAAAGTAATCATAGCCAATTTTTTCAATTTTTTGTATCATTTTCTCACATTCAATCAAAAAGTGATTAAATATAGAAGTGCATAAATGAATCTCTATAACTCCCCCAATACCTATCTCATCCACTTCAGGTCTTTAAATCCTTGTTAAAATTTATTGATTTAAGGATGACCAATGTTTACCAGGAGCTTGATTAATTTTCATTCTGAAGAAGCTTTGTTGAGATTTCTGGTCCATATTTTCATATTCACAATATTCCATTCCTATATATTTTTCAAAGGAGTAATTGTATGGTTCCTGGTGATTGTTGATTAATTGGTTTTCTTTATCTTCAAACTCCTCAGATGAAATCTGTTCAAACTCATTACTTTTTCTGTTTGTATTTGAATCAAAATTCAACTTTTGATCATTTTCCATTGGATTTGAAATATTTTAGGTTTCAATTATTTGATTTAAGTATTTCTGTGTGAATTGGGTATTGCTCAGCCTCTCATCAGGGTGTCAATTTACCAAGAGACATTTTGAGGATTCTGTAAATAATGCAACCTGATTTACATCAGAAATCTTTCTCTTTTGACCTGAAGTGCAATTATTCAACCAATCTAGATCATAGAAGTATATTGGAAGCTGACTAGATACTGATTTTATGATAGCTGTTTCTCCATGTGCTAGGAGATGGCATTCACATCTTTGGCTGCACTTACCACTAGCCTCTTCAGCTTTGGAGATTTCTTTATCAAACCTGCAAAAGAAACAAATTCCCTTCTTGGAACAAAATTCCATTCTTTCTATAATATTTATATTCTTTATTTGGTTGTATTCATCCTTGCTATAAGCATCAGGATTTGCTAAAATTTTTAAATATTGGTTTGGAAATTTCTCAGAAATACAAAATTGGTAGCAAAGAGTTTTGAGCTTAATCAATAAAGATCAGCTGTGTAAGCTAATATTGTATTTTTAAAGTAAAACTCTTACTAACCCTTAGTCCAAATTTCAAAACAGATTTCTGTCCTTCATCCTTCAGATTCTTTCCAGACTCTTTGGGCTATTTACCAGTGAATATAGTGTCTTTAAACCAGGCAAGTAGCTGAAAATTACATTAAGGTATTCATCTTATCCACTGACAGAAATTTGAAAAAAGTTTTGTATTGCACTGATTCTACAGGCTTCATTTTAAAGGGTATCACTTTCATTGTTGAGATCTGGTTCCCATTGACAAATTCCAAGTCTAGCAAGAAGGGTAATCATTTACTTCAGGGAAAATTAACTGGTATCAGCAATAGAATTTCCATTTTATTTCCTGGCTTTGTCACCTGTAATTGAATTATTTCTTCTAATGGAACCAAGGGTTGTGTTTTTGGGTTTTCTTATTTGGCCTCTATAGCACTCAAGAAGGAAAAACAACAATTTAATTCCTTCAACATGGCATAATCTGGAAATATAGGTATGTAATCTTGATAGATAAGTGCCTCAAAAGATCTTGATGTTCTCATAGAAAGATTTCTGGAATTATAAAAAAAGTGCTTGATTAAATAATTGTAACTCATTATTAGCTAATGCAAACTCCTTACCATTGTAAGCTGAAATCCTTCAGTTATTTCACTATCTAAAAGATGGTGGGGGCTCCTCTTGAAAGGTGGAGTAGAATGTTTATTCTTGAATATTTTGCTATGCATATGTGGTGCTTTGTTTTTCATAATATTATTGTTGACTGATGTATGGGAAGAGTTATTTTTCTGTTTTTCAGCTTGATTCAAATTTTTTGAAGAAAATCATTTAGGTTCTTTACCTTTATCTTTGGATTTGATTGATAATATTATTTTTGGTGTATATTGATCTTGGATATTGAAGTTTGTAAGTAAGGCTTCAAATTATTGATCAAGGCTGTCTATTTTTGCTTAAAGCTTTATGATATTTTCTCTCTGGTAATTTACCATTTGGAGTAACTTTTAATCACTTGATGGTTGAAGATTATTTGAGAAATTTATATTATAGTATTCAAAATTGAAAGGTTATATTAATGAGAAGATGTATTGAGTGTGGAGGTGGAGAAGTTTGAAAAACAATCAAATATGTTGTTGTCTGGACTGAAAATAAGTGATATACTAATCAAAAAAGGTAATAAATGTAGAAGCCAATATAATAGATTTGTCTTAGAGGAGTGAAAGTAACCTGTGCAATTGAAAAAGCTAAAGTAATAAAGAAACAAAATAAGGGTAATCAAATTAGTTAAGGCATGTAATGAAAGAAATCTGGAGATGAGAGACTAAGGTTAAAGAGAGAAAGTGGATGAGATGAAGAAACATTTCAGATTTTCTCAAGAAAATTCAAACACAGAATTGAAACCAAACATGAGGGATACTTATAAGCTCAACAAAGGGGTAGGAAATAATTCAATTTCTTAAGGGCAAAGTTTTTCACTATCCCTCATATTTTTTATATGATTACTTTTGTATATACTTTTGTAAAATTTAAGTTTCCATTGTTTGACATATGAGGCTTATGCATTACTGGTATTATTGTCCTTTCATGCATGTTTGAGCCATCGGGGCAGTGGTTGCATTGATAATAATGTGAAATGGCTTTTATTATCATTAAAATTTAGTTTCTTGTGGAATTGATAAACAAGGGGAACTTTTACTTTAATTCATGTTATGTGAGAAAAACGAAACCACAGGGTATAATAATTTTGCGTATGTTAGAGTGACACGTGACTGTGCACATCAACTAAATCCTGGTGGTTTGAAAAATTCAAATATTGAACCAACCTCCCACTTTAACAATCAATATGTCTCAAACAACATCAACCTAGCTTTAAATTCTCTCGACCATACTTCAAGATAGAAACCTCAACTTATTATTCCATTTAAGTCTTAAAGAACATTTGGATATGAACTTATCTCTGCCACTTAGCCAGGTAGTGACATTTTTATGATAAACTTTTGATCCTACAAGAAAAGGGCCTCAACCAATTACAGCTTTGACCTCACTGAGATCCATATTTTGTGAAGTGAAACGTCTTCATGACTCATTCTTCACTCAAGTAAAGCTTTTGGAGGGAAATCCATACCTTGTGAAGTGCTTAAGCTATATTAATTTGGCTTAACTCAAGGAACTTCATGAGGGGAATTCCATAGTTGGTGAAGTGAAACTGCTATATGAGTCAGACTATTATCAGAGAGATTTATGGAGGGAAATTTGTATTTAGTAAAATTTAAAACTTTATTCCTTGGGCTACAATAAAGGAGCTCTGTGAAGGGCAATCCATAGTTGGTTAAGTGATTTGGCTGTATGACTCAGTCTAAACTCAATTAGATTTGTGGAAGGAAAACCATAGTTGGCAAAGCCTCAAATTTATTATTAAGGATAAACTCAAGGAGCTTCAAAAAGTGCAATACATAGTTGGTGAAGTGCAAAGGATATGTGACTCAGGCTAGACTAAAGGAAACTGATGGGAGGCAATTCATAGTTTCTTAATTGTAGGAGTTTATTATTCAGGCTACACTCATGAAGCTCAATAGAGGGAAATATGTATTTTGTGAAGTGTAAAAGCGTATTCTGTGGGTTACACTCAAGGAACTCCATAACTGGTGAAGTGTGAAAGTGTATAGGTGTCACAGGGGCTCTTTGGAAAAACAAGAGTGGCCTGGCACTCAGGAATTGGAGAGATCAGGTGGAATACTCCAAAGAATAAAATGAATAAAAGAAGAATATATTTCTTCAATTGATAATAAGTGAAAGTACAAGATATTTATAAAATAATAGTAAAGAAGCCAAATTCCCAAGAGCCAACCATTTAGGTGCTTAATTCACCATTTCAACCTGTCAGAAAGAACAATGGAGTTATTAAAGGATATTACCACCAATATTCACTGACAGGAAAAGAAAAGGGTTCAAATTACTGACTTAATAATATGAGTATTTACTTCCAGAAAATGAAAATAAAAATAAATCCAATAGATTGATTAACTGAGGAAAAAGTCCCCAGGGAGTGAAAGGGTGGCCAGTAGAATTGTAAGGATGAAAGACTAATCCTGGAGGGTTGAAAACCTAGCTGTATGAATGGTGCACAGCTGTATTTCCTGTTTTGGAAAATATAGCTTGGCTGCATTGCAAAATGAACTGGCTGTATTGACAATCACAGTATTTTAAATTGAAGTGATGCAAAGGGGCCAATACCATACAGGTGTCTTGGAACAGCCTGTATGGGTGAAGTGAGTTTTACACAGAGTTTTGGAGCTTTGACACCTTGAAAACTGATTTGAATTACTACCTCTTGATAATTCTTGGAAAGTCTTGACCAGTATTCCCTTGGGGTGAAGACTTCTTGAATTAAATGACCATCCACTGTAATGGCCCAGATGGTTGGTGTCCTCAAATGGTCCTTTCCTTACCACCCATGGGTTTTAAGCTTGTGTCCTGTAATACTTTCCTTCAAAATTGGGTTTGTGGCCTGGTAACTTTTCTTCAGATAGTAGAATGGGGCCTTGAGATTTCCACCATTGGTTTTCTGAGGGAAAATGCTTCATAATGGTAAATAATACCATATATGACCTTGGTAATTGTCCTGCAGGGACTTTGTCCATGTATTGGGGATCTTTCCTCTGTTCTTGAGGGGAACTGGCCAATATTGATTCCTGGTGCCCTCTGGTCACTGCTAGAGATTGAGGGCACCAAGTTGTCTTATGGCCAAAAGGCATGGCCCATTGGCCCCCTTTGGCCTCATTGGCTTTATACAAAAATAAGCCAGGAGTAGCCTACAGTCTGAAGGCTGTAGAGGCCATAGGGGGCCTAAATGGCCCAAAACCCTCTAATTAAATATGGCAAGCAAGAAGGTCTGCAGGTGGATAAATGGGCCATGGAAGATGGTTAGGGCCCAGAAAAGGCCAAAGACAGGATATGTCCTTGTGGGCCATATATGTATTTTGGGGCAAAAATTGGCAATAGGAAGTGAATGTAGCCCAGGTTACACAGAGCACTGATATGGATCAATTGACCATAAAAGGTATAATATGGCCAATTGGCCATGGAATGGCTATGGCAGGAACTGCCTTAAGCCACCCATTGGGGGTAATTCCCATGGTTGTCACAATAGGTCAGGCTAAGCTCAAGGAAATGTGTGGAGGGAAATCTTTAGTTGGTGAAGCTCAAAGGCTGGATTACTCAGGCTAACCTCAAGGACACCTTTGGAGGGAAAAAAATATTTTACAAAGTGTAAAATGATATTACTCAGGCTACACTCAAGGAATTTTGTGGAGGAAAATCTGTAGTTAGTGAAGTGCAAAGAAATTTACATTTACTTCATTACTAACATTGTTACAGACTTTAAATGTAACATATTGCACAGCATTGCTGTTAAATAACCGTCAAATTTACTGTATTACAAGATAATCATACCAATTAATTAACTTGAACCTTAACTATATTGATAGTCAACTTAAAACATAATTTGTCCCTTGATATGCCACTGATGTATACCTGTGTTTTTTGGCCCCTGATTTTCACCTGATTCAAAGTCAAGGGCCATCCATAGATTCTCATTTCCTCCTGGTGAATGATAATTATACTCTAAGATTATCTTATAACTAATATACATACTTTTATATAGTGCTTTTGGTCCCAAAAAATTAAAAACAGATTATATCCTAAATTTAAGATGTGTTGTTCATCATATTTTAAATAAGGCATAGGAATTTACTTAATCATTATTATCATTACTTAAATTGTGTGGTATTTCAGAAAATGCTCTTACAGTTGAAAAGGGCCTGGAACTCAGGGTATTAGACTCACTTGCAGAAGGCTCACAAGAAATGGGAATAACACTTAAGCAGAATGAGCAAAAAATAATACATGCAGTTTAAATAACATTAATCAAAAGGCAATAAAAAAAGAGAGCCCACTAAAAACAATTCTAAGAAAACTGTTTTGAATTTTCAGAAAAAATACAAGGGTTAATAAGGATATGGCCACCCAAGTGCAACTGAACAGGTGAGGAAAGGCTAAGAATAACTTCAGAATTAAGAGTAGGATATTTAAATAAATTAACTGGAGAAAAGTCCCTAAAGGGAGGAAGAGGTGCTGAGATATGTCAGAATCCACTATCCCTGGTCCAAAGAGAGAATTTCTTCTGAATATTGATTTATTTGAATAGTACAGGGTCTGTATGGGAGGTGTGGTGAGGTTGGGATCTTACAGTTTCAGATTGGTAAATCCAAACTTTATGTGTTTTAAAAGAATATTTCTGAAGCAAAATGCTCATATACAGAATTGATTTTCTTTTTTCATGAGTTTTAGTATCAAATATGATTTAATACCCCTTACCCCTAGTAGTGGCTGTGACAGATAATGTATATTAAGGAATACCAAACCTTAAAATACCATTTCAAAAGCCTTTTTTTAGCTAAAATTAATAATTACTTCCTCATTTCTTTTTCACATGGGAGAAAAACCCTCAAGAATTTAATTTCAAAAAAAATACAAGAAAAATATCCAGGGTTTTGGGAGGATCATGAGGATTTGAAATACAGGATTTTGAGGTATGGGACTCCCTATTATGACTCTTATAGTATAGAAAATGAAAATAATATCTTTATGAACATATATTATTCTAAAAATCATTATAAAATTCATTTTAGAGCTCAAAAGAGTCCAATACAATGCTTAAAGTTGTATTAATAACTAGAAACTCTCAGTATGTAATTATCAATTGAAGTAAGTTTGAATAGATAATAAATTCCTAATAAATAAAATATTATATATGAGGACCCTTTAGAAAAAGAAAGTTTGAAATTTCATGAATCATAATAGGTATCTTGAGATAAATAATCCTTTCTCCTTACAAAAAGACTTTTTGATTAAAAGGGATAATATATTTTTTCTCATATTTATTCCATAATTTCTTAAGGGGTAAGATATTAGATGAATATTTTCTTCAATAAGATTATATATATATATAAAGAGAGAGAGAGTTACTGACAAGGTCTTTTTAAGAGGAATACTTATCATTTTTGGGTTGAGAATAAGTAAATCTCTGAGTAACAAAATGGTATAGAAAATTATGGAAAATTTGGATTTTTTTGATGGTTTTGAAAGAATGGGAGTCAAAGATTATCTATTTACCTTTTTCTATAATATGTTTACATAATCATGGCTTTGAATTGAAACATGGCTCAATAATATATACTTTTTTTGAATATTAATTATTTAAGCTCATTCAGATTGTAAGATGTGTCTATGCAATTCTTTATAATATTACTATTAATCAAAATTACTATGACTGTTCTGATGAGATATAATATGTAAATTTATTAAAACCACAATTTAATAATTAATTACTTAATTATTGCTTTTTCTTGCTATACACTATGAGTGATTATAACAGTAAGCAGTAAGTGTCTACATAAATCAATTACAAGTATTTAATAATAAAACTGCTTTCCCTTTTGCAAAAAGAATTATAGAGAAAATTCTTTAAGAAA
Source organism: Austropuccinia psidii (assembly GCA_023105745.1). NCBI lineage: Eukaryota > Fungi > Basidiomycota > Pucciniomycetes > Pucciniales > Sphaerophragmiaceae > Austropuccinia > Austropuccinia psidii. The sequence continues at coordinate 29,789,330 of JALGQZ010000004.1, read as the reverse complement.
GCTATTACTAGACAAGAACTTTAATAATTGAAATAAATCACTCACTAATACTCCAATCATACCTTGAAAAGAAATGGTAGAGAGATTTGACATATAAATTGTGGATTTTAAGGATCAAAATTGCTTTATAACAATAATAAAGCAATATAATAGCTAAGATACTATTGGTAAAAGTATATTTCTATTGCTTAAAATTGTTCTGATTGATTCGGAAATATTTAAAAAACTTAAGAAAATATTTAACTAATACTTACTTGTTGGTACTAAAGATATGGTTGAATAATAAGATGATTTGTAAAAAAACAGAAAGAGGAGGCCTCTTTTAAGTCAATAACAGCTCACAGAGGCATGCCACAGAGAAAAGTAAAAAACAATTTAGTGAGAAACAAATTATCCTTTTTTAGATTATTGATTTAATCATCTGTTGTCACCTCAGATTATCTTAATTACTTAATTAAGTCCTTTTATGTGACTACTGACCCATTTATGGTTAAGAATAAAAGGGGTAACAACTGTAAATCTGCTTTTATTTCAAAAGAAAATTTATTCATCAAATTCATTGATTTTATTGTAAATTTCCTAACAGGTTGTATTTTCTGTGATTTTTTGAAGATTGAGTGTTTCACATGCAATCATCAAAAAATGGACTGTGAGTGAAGCTTTTAATTTTAATTATGGAGTAATAATTTTTTTTTGGTATATTTATGGATAATACCATTCTACATTTGTCCTGAAAGGTTAATAAATATCCATTAATAATTTTATTTTTAATGAATTTTTGAAGTTTTTACCTTATTTCTATGTAGAATTGCAAGTAGCACAGTATAGCTGGTTTCCATGAGGTAAATGAATGGATACTAGTCCAAAGGAGGGTTTTGATTACCCTTTTAAGTTTTATCCATGGAAATTGATGAATAATTTACATGGTTACAGGAGTCAAAGTTGCTCTTTACCTCCTTGTCACATCAAAACAGAAGCTTATTTGCAATTTTTTTATGATTTAATGGGACTTTAACTTGGTGACCAATTTACCAAAAGGTTTTTGTATACTAATTGGGCCATTATCAGCCATGGAACTAAGCTTTAGAGCTGTTCACACCTCAGAGGCCTCAAAAGTAGGGTACCCTGGCTCTCTTTGATGTCTTTTGCCCCCCTTAGCTATTATCATGTCAAAGATAGTAATTCAGGCTTAAAAGACTGATATCCACTATGGGTGTACCAAAACTGTATGTAAGAATACTGAATTTGTATTGCAACAAACATGCATAACACTAATCTTAGTCTATAGGTATGTAAAATATACCTCAAGGCTCACACAGATAGAGTAAAACTCAATTAATGTCAAATGATCTTTATATTCCAATTTTATACAGGGCTTCCCAATTAAATACTATCTTTTCCTTTATCTTAAGTTGATATTCAGCTTATATTACTATTTATATGGATGCTTAAATATTTTCTGGTGCCTCTAAGTATGCAATTAGTTCTATTGGAAAATACTCATGCATTATGAAACTTTAGTTTATCATATAAAATAAATTTTATCAAGCTGTGATTATTTCTTTTATTAAGGATTGACAAGCACAGAGCTACAAATTTCTTAACATCAGAAGTAAACCAGTTTTATTAAAAAACAATATAGCTGTCAAAAACAGAAATAATTAAAGAATTAGAACAAGATGATTCTCTAGAAATTAACTATAGTGGCACAACATTCATCCGCAGTGGTTTTTTCAAGTTTCAAACTCTTGGATAAAAAATAATTTGAAATTCTAGATTGAAGCAGAGCTCTAGCTTTAAAAAAGCTGGATTAGTAAGCTTTCATGAATTCCATTTATGGGAAGTTTTTCATAGCCTTCTAGAAAGAATTCATTTATCAAAAGCCTCTCATTTCGTACACAGATCTACTTTCTTTACTGAAAACTAGGAAAATAAGGTTTAATAAATGCTATCATGTATACATATATATAAATGCGATTTGTAATTCAAGTCAAATTTTGGCTAGATATTCAATATAAATAAAGCTGAATTATGGGTGAAGAATTTTTCTGTCTGCTTAATTTCACTTCTGAGAAATTTTATTTGTATATTTTAAGATTTTACTGTGAAATTTAATTTCTTTATATTTTATTTCTCTATCAATTTGTTCGGGATGTTATAACTCAATGAATATTTCTTATAAAAAAGATCTCCACTTTTATCGATTAGAATCACATGCTTAATTTGATATCTTTTGGTTTAAAAAGGAATAAGTTTTAAAAATTCAGGAATTGATTAAAAATGAAAGAAATTTAAATAAAGGTAAAAATTAGTGCACTAGATGAAATATTAATTTAAATCGTCATAAAACCGTAGTTTTCACCTGTATTGTCCTTAATCAAAATGGTATATAGTTAATTAATGGGAGACTTCAAGTTGATTTTAATATTTTATTAGATTCCCAAATATTCTCATAAAAGGCTAAAAAATACTCAAAATTATTTCATTTTATGAAATTGGATTTACTCCAAAAAATTATAATTATATAGATGATCTTGGTACTTTAATTGGAATATTTTGTTCCATGATAGCTAAATGAACAAGGAAAGTAGGAAAAGACAAAGTAAGGTCTGTGTATTCTTTTTTTTTAAAAAATTCTGACTTGCAAATTTTTTTGAATAGCTATATTCAATAATTTAATTCAAAATCCTCTTGAGTCCATAAGTCATTTTGTAAAAGCCACCACTAAGCAGTAAATGTGGGAATACTCATAACACCACAACATGCATCACAGTAAATGTACCTCTAGAGCAACTACCATGTATGATATGTGTCACTGAAGCTAAAACTACTGCCAAAGATGTTATGAACACACTCACACTCCACCATCACAAGAATGCCCCACTCTGAAATCCTCCTAGGAGGTAAAAAAACTCCATGGAAGGCATGAGACTCGTTATGCATCTTTATTTGTTTGATTTTAGTCTACTGATTAGTTTTACAATTACAAAATTACTTGTCACTACAAAATCTGGAAATTTTTTTGGTATTACAGTAATTGAAACCTAATTTTTTGTAATTACGTCTGATATACACAACTAGTGCGGGATTTGAAATACAGTGCACTTGAAAAGAAAACCAACTCGCCAATGGGACGCGAGGAAAACTGAATCAGGTGAAAACTTCAAGTTCAAGGTTCAACTTCCCATAGCACAATGGAAGATTTTGAGCATATCACCAATATATTGGATGAGTACCAATCCAATAAATTATTTTCACTCGAACTCCGGAGAGACTTAATTGGACAAGAACCCTCCTCGTTTGATGCCTCCCAAGAACTTGATGATGACGATGACCGACCCGAGAATGTTAAGCAGATGGAAGTGGACGGCAGGCTCCTCAGGACTTTGGAATTTGACCTAGATAGTTACGAGGTGTGTTGATGGCTGAAAACTCATCTCATATAATTAGAAAAACAGTTCGATTAGCCTTTTGACACTTACGCGTTATTTTCGACTCTGCAACTTTTGCAAGACCTACCTTTCTGCTGTAGAATTCAACTGGGTAGAGGCAGCTGCGAAGGACAAGTTTATTACTAGTGCCATTTTAGAGCAAGACGGTTTAAAATGCACAGATCAACAGATTCAAGCAATCAGTAAATTTCCCTTTTTTTCTCCTAATTCAATTTGTCTATTCTAATAAAAAAATATACATCGATTGGCTCAGATGAAGAAAATATTGAACTTGAAAGCATTTTGAAGGATTTACATGCAGCGATTGAAAAAGACGAAGCCCATGTTCTCGAGATAGCCCAAGAGCTTCAAGAACGATATACTTCTAGCCAGGCTACTTATAAGTTAAGCCGGGCCTTGACAGACGATATTGCAGATTTGGAGTTAGAATTGAACGAATTGAAGCTGAATCAAAAAGAAGACGACTCAGAACTGATGACCATTGCCGAAGCTACTGAAATAGCAGGTGAATTAGATAACCAATTAATGGAAATCATCGGTCGAACGTCTGCTAACAATGAAGAAATCCCAAAATTGAAGGCTCAATATGCGAAAGAATCTAAAGCAGTGGACCAATTGAGGATAGAGAGAAATGCTATTGAAAAAGCTGAAGGTGATCGGAGGAGAACTTTGGGTGGCCGTATTAGAGGAAGTTCGATTGCTAAATTGGAGTCAAGCCGTACATGGTCAGCCAAAAGTTTTTGCTTTGTTTTAAACCTCTAAACATTGCTGATAATGTCGTAACTGATAAAAACCTGTTTTCAGGCTGACAAGCGTTACACAGTCTTATAAAGCTGCCATGGGCATTCTTTCAATCAATGCTTCCGGATCTGATCCACTTAAGCCTACTAAACTTCAAATTAAGTTTGGACTGCGACATCCCTTGACAGGAACACTGGTCATTGAATTTGCAGATTCGCCTTCACTTGGAACTCGCATGATTTCAGCATCTTATGTGAGAGTTTTCAAGTTCGACTTGCTTACTTCCTTCCACAAGGTTGGTTAGATTAACGTTCTTTGCCCTCCCCTTAGCTCGATCAATCTTCTCAGGATATAAGTGCTATCGTTGAACCCTTTCTTGGTGGAAACGATGTTACGTCATTGATTCATGCAGTCCTGCACTTCTTGGTTCGATTGTAATAGATCACTTTAAAGGCGTTCTTTTGACAAATTCTTAATTTTTCTTGCCCCTCCGGACTGATCCTTGCTTGTTTTGTTTACTCGTCTCCTCAAGAGTTCGAGCTTTACATACCTTTTCTGTCAAGTGCCAAGGTACTTCTGTTGGCATGTCCATTTGATGCACCTGTTCAAATAACTTGTTCCTTGTAAAAATACTTTCATGTTGTATCTTATGGCTTTTAGATTGAGAATCTATTAGTTTATTTTTGAGAATGTTGTAAAAAACTCTGAATTATCGAGAAAATTCAAGTATAAGGTCAGTTTGTTGGAGACAAGTAACCGAGCATACTTGGAAGATAACTTAACGATCAGCCGATAAATTTGACTCACTAGGTTGGCTGCAGATGGTGCCCGCTAGTTGAATAAATTTATCCTTCCAAAATATATTTGCAAACCATGACTTCTTTATTTAGTTTGAAAGGTTGGTGGAAGCTAGATGTAACAAAAACCGTCACAATCCATTGAATTGAGCCCCACGATGGTGGTGTGGATCAAGGATAGCACAGGTCTTTGTAAGTCTGAATGCCCATGTGCATGTATTTTTGAAGCTTAGGGTCTTCTCCCTAGATATCTGTAAAAATTGTCTACGTAGCTTTTAATGATATTACTATTATTGAGAGTAATATGACTGTTCTCATGAACAAATATAATTTAAAAGATTATAATCACAAATTCATTTTTTAATATTATACTGAGGAGTGTCAACCCTAGCAAATACCAAATTGAAATAATAGATTATTGAGTTCAAAGAACCCTATTTTTACAATTTGAAATCCTATAATATTTTAGCTGAGTCTCCTGGTATTTGGAGAAACTTCCACCTTATTTTTTACTCATCATACAATAGGTTACAAAAAATCAGTAATACAAATTCATCCCACAAATCAGCATGTCCGAATTCTAAAGGTTCTGAATACTTGTTCAAAAGGTGGATTATTTATGTATCATCAACTTGTTCAAGATTAACAAAAATTTCATTTTTTGCTTTGTTACAGGGGATTCAGTTTCAGTAGGATATCTACCATCAAGAAAACAAAATGGATTTCAACTCTTGGCTATTGAAGTCAAGAGAAATCACAAGGGTGCTTGAATCTTATTTCCCCCAGTATACAAGACCAATGACATACATCATTTCAAAGCATTAAAAAAACTCAACAGCTGCAGGAGTAACTAATGATGACAAGAAAAGGGATATCCTAACAAGGGCTGACAAACTTGACAGCATGTACCCTTGTTATAAAGAACTGGATATTTTTTTTGGTCATAAATCATGTATCACCCTTTTAGAAACATATGATGCTAAGGATATAGAAGGAGAGGATGGTAAAGAGGTTTTATTATTAAGAAAACTAAGCTTGATAGCTTGTTTATTGAATTGATAACTTACAATAATAAGATCTTTGGTTTAATAGAATAATATATTACTCTTGGTAAATATTGAATAATTATATTTCAATGGTAATAATGAAAAAAATATAGATGAAGAAGAAGCAGATGACATAGATAAAAATATTACTGAGATACAAATGAGATAAACAGATAATATTATATATTCTTTTTTATAAAGCTAAATTTTTAATTTTTGTAGCAAAAAACAAACAACATGGTAAGTTTGCACACAGGAAAATAAGATGCAGGTATGAATTTGAGTAATAATACTGGCTCCTGGAAAATGATTCTGAATTTTTTTCTCATTATCATATAAAAAATTAACTCAGAAATGACATACAAGTAAGTCTATATGACTTCAAAAATACTTATTCAAATATTGATATATGCATCTTCAAGTGAAAGAACTAAATGAGACCTTGTGCTTAGAATGGGATAAAAAAATAGGCTGGGATAAAGAATGATAGATTTTGAAAAATTAATGAAACAAGGGAACTCAAGGGGATGAATTTTGAATTCGTGATGGAATTAAAGAAGGAAGATAAAAATCTTGAAGAAAGCAAATTTCACTTAAAATTGGATTTTGAGAATAAATAACAAACAAAACATAATTTTTAAAATTAAATATTGTTGAAAGAATTGGAGTTTAGGTAGAAACAATGTCATATGGAGCTGAAAATTTTAGATTTGAATTTAAGAAACCCCCTCTCAGAAGTGGGACAAATATTTACCTTAATTAGAAACACATATGGATGATCACAGTGGCTTTTTTAATGTTATGTGAATTGAAATTGAATATATTCATGAGCTCAGATAATTATGATATTCTTAATATGGATCAGAAATTGATTTTTAAAATTTATCATTATGTTAGCACAACTAAGCATTTTATCAAGAATTCTTCGAGATGGGAAATGAAAAATTTGTTGATAATTGAATTATTAATATTCAATCAGTTGATGATGAGCTATGGTGATATAATCTTTTTTAGTGATGAGATTTATTTAAAGTTAACCTCTAAGGAAACCATTTTCTCAAGAAAAAAAGTCAGAATAACACCTCAAACTTTTTGATTCAAATTAGAATATAATTTTTAAAGTCATTTTTCTTCATCAACAAAAACCCGATGGCTTATGTTTTCAAAATAAATCCAGTCTAACATTTTTGAAAGCTCCTTCTTCAATTAATAGATATCTCAAATATTCTTTTTTATTTAAAAAATATTACCTTTTTTTGTCAAATTTTCCACATTAGAAAACCAATTATCAACACTTTATTCAATAAAATTCTTGTAAAAATTTCTATCAATTTTATTAATCATCCATCTTCAAACAAAAGTTTTATCTTAATAAATCTACAAAAATCACCTCACTAACAAAACTATATATTTTGAGCCTATGTTTCAAGAAGGTTTTTTCATTCATTTTGATCACTTTAAAATCATTTTATATCCTAGTAAGAACTTTTTAATGAATTCTTTCCATCATATTTCAGGTGGGTACTTGTTTATGTTTTCATTCATCTTGTTGTTCTCCTCCTGCTCATCTTCATTCTTATTTCTGGTTGAATATTATTATTTCTTATTTATTTCATTCATTTGAATATTTTACTTGATGAATACATTAAGATACTCACTTAGCTATATCTAGTCTTTACTATTATTTTACTATTATTTTACTATTATTTTACTATTATTTTACTATTATTTTACTATTATTTTACTATTATTTTACTATTATTTTACTATTATTTTACTATTATTTTACTATTATTTTACTATTGTTTTACTATTTCTTTTCACTCTTCTTTTGACTATTTTGTACTATTTTATTGTCATTTTTATTAATTCTTTTTTGAAACAATGACACTCCAATTACAAATCATGCTAATTAATGAATCAACTGAATATTTTTTCTTACTTGAAATTTTCCATTTATAATTGTTAAATGACTCTAAATTTTGATGTAATAATTTTGAAAAAATTCAGAAAAATAATTCTACATAATTTTGGAATGCTCTTTTAATTCTATGCTGATTTAATATTAAAACTATTATATGCGTTCAATGTTTTTGTTGCTCTATATTTTCTTATAAAATTTTTTTTACTTCCAATAATCTTATATTTCTGAAGCTTTTGTCTTTTCATTGAGAATTATTGGGTTTTTTTTAATTATTACTATTTTTGAAATTAATAAAAATATATCCCTTTTCAAGGGACTAAATTTACAAAATATCAAAATCTATAATTTAATCAGAAATTATTCTAATTTGATTTCATCTTATAACATGGATACAACCGGTCCAGCCATAGTGCATTATGATAAATTAAAGAATGAATATCCTATTTTCTCAGAAACTAGCCTATCTTTCTGCATTTCATATGTCCTCAAAAAGACCAATTATTTAATCAGCCATGCTAAAACAAGATTGCATTAGTCAGGAGAAGGCACTTCCACTATTCTTAAATATTAAAGTGATATTTTGTCTTACTTATTTCAATTAAATAATAGAAGGATGATGACAATTCATGGTTCACTCTTCACCCTACCATTAGCCATCAGAATCTTGAAAGTATTTTAGAACAAATGAATAAAACAACCTCATAAATATTAGCTTACAGCGCTCAGCCTTTTATCAATAAATATCCAAATTTTTAGAAAACTGATAATATCATTCAATTATTATTGCGCTTAGTTAGTATATAGCAACAAGTCAAGTAAAAAACATATTATTATCATTAAAACTGACTGGAATTGGATTTTTTTAAAGGATAAGATGAAATTAAATCTGCTTGTGTCTATGTTAGAATAAGTATATTCACTATGAGTCAAATAAATAAGCATAATAAAATTTTCATTAAATTATTATCTTGAAAGCTTTTTACTAACTCAAAAATAATTCATCTTTACAATGGAGCTTCAAGAGAAAGTTATTAACTAATTCAAAAAGATCAACTTCCAAATCTCAGTCAATTATAATGGTACAAAAAAGCTAAGAGTAACCAAAATCACAAGAAATCTTCCAAAAAGAGTGGTCACCATGAATTCATTCCACATTAAGCTTAATATTGATTTTTATGATGCGAGTTGGTTTATTGATAGTCTTTTTACTTTTTTATTTTTGATAAATCCACTAAAACCACAATTTCCGCTCCTTTTTTCGAAAACTTTCCATGGTATTCAATTTCCTGAGCTCAAGTTTGAAATTTATTTCACAAAAGTTAATGGAATAATAGAGCTCCTTCAAGAGAAATCAGAGATTATTCAACATAATTTTAAACTACCAGAGCAGCTTGAAAACAACCCAAAAATTACCCATTATGAATCATAATTTTAACTAAAAAGGTATTTCAAAATTCATTTCCTCATTAAATAAATGAGGAAATATATGGAAATAAGAAGTAAAATTATCAAAATTCTCAAAGAGAAAAGTCTATCCATCATAATTTAATTACTATAATATTATTAATATTTTGTTATTTTCCTGTTCTTTCCTGGTTATGTCTCTTTACTATTTATTTGAATGGTATATGAAATTAGGACCAATAATTCTATGATAATAATAACTTCATTTATCAATTTATTTTGATCCATATACATGATGAATATATGAAAAAAAACCATTAAAAAGTTTTCATAACATGTCAATTTGAAAGGCTTTACCTTTTAATGAAAATTCAAATTTAAATCTATGTTGTTAATAATTTCAAGATTTTTGTGATTTCAGTAGTTACTACTCCTGATGCAAATAGACGACTTGAAAAAAATTTTAAATATTATTTTGTGTAAGAAAAAAAAGCTTACTACCCAATTCACAAAGCTTTCACCTCAATAATCCCACAAATTCAAATTCTCATTTACCTTGATGCATAAAAGTGAGAGTTTGAAATTTAAATTCAATTTTAAATAAAAAACCTTTCCCTAAAACACAATTATTTTGAATTTGATTGCAACCACGTTTCCCTACATCTCTCAATGTTGGTAGAATAAAAATTAAACTTTTATAATATTAACCCAATGGAAAATCCTCGCCTTTTGAAAGAAACCTATGAGGGGAGTTTGAAATTTTCATGTGCTGATAAGAACTTCAATAATCAAATGAGCCTGTACAGCTCAAATTGAGGATTTATAAATTCTTTTTTATTTCACATACAAATTCAATTGATATTGAGTATTTATAAATGAAATAATGATTGAAGATCTTAAAGAAAGATAGCTCAAAATATTTCAAACAAAATCTTACAATATTTTATGTATAAAATAGGCCTTTGCAAATATGGGCTCTATTCTAAATAAAGGAATAAAAACATGCTTTAAAAATCAAACCCGAAATTCAAACCCTTCAGCTTGAATTACTTTGTGAAATTCTAGTCTTTGTTCTTTATCTGGCCAATTAAAGCAGGTTGTCTTAAGAAGAAATAATTCTGACATCAAATTTTATTGTATATAGAAAATTCTCTCGATGGCTGATCCAAAATATCATTAATATCATTCCTAATTAAGAACCATTATAGTTAGATACAATTATTTCGAAAGATAATACCAATAGGATAGCTAGATTTCATTTCTTGAGTCTAGGGGTATCTTGAGAAAATTTTCCTCTTTTTTTAATAAGAATAATTATTTGAACAAGTACTGCATTTTTGACATAATTAATTTAATTTTCCTGAGAACATACTACTGAGATCATAAATATTATATATATATATATGGCAATGGATTGAATTTCTTAGGCTTGAAGTATTCTTTTTGACACTTTGAATTTAAAGCTAATATATTATCTTTCAATTATAAATAAGTATAAATTTTGAGAAAGATGGTTAGCTTAAATAAATTGAGCTCATTTATGAGTTTACTTTTTTCTCACAGCTCTCAAATTTCCAAGGTGCTTTTATATTTTTGTTATGGAGATAGAGAATAATTTACTAAGGTTATGATTATACAAATTTTGAGCTTTTGTTATCAAAAGTTGTGGTTTGAAAATTCTGAATTTTTTAATTATGGAATTAGGGCCTATTAAATAAAAGATTTGTTCCTCAATTAGGGATTTTTGTACCTTAAAATGCCACATATTTTGAGGTTAAAAAACCAAGATTCCAACTTGAAAATGTGGGAAATTTCCGACCCCCTACTATCAATGATCAAAGGAATACAAAAGTTCATGAAAACTTCATATTATTGATATCAATTGTACAAGTAAAAGAGTGAAATAGCTATACCAGAATCAACATCAAGTGAAAAAAGTATATAAAACTACTAATAAAAATTCTCCTCATGAAATAATTATAAACAGAAAAAATATTAATTTAAAATACATCGGAAAAGGCTTGATTGTGTTTTATAGTCTAATAAATAGAAAAATATCAAAATATCCTCCAAAAACAAGCTTTGTGGATAATCGAATTATTCCCAGTCTTCCCAAAATACCAGTTCTAAGAGAAATTGTAGATTTTAAAGAGCCTTCTATATATCAAAGATTATAGTAAATGACAAAAAGTTTTCAGTAAAAATATCTCAGTTCTTATATTATCTTTCCTTGCCCCCAATTTTTGATTTTTTTTTTTCAAATTATTTGAGGAATAATGAATCTCTTTCTAAAAAAACTTATGTTTCAAAGTAAACTATAATAAATTTTCCACTTATGAAATTACATCTTTTTTAAAGAAAATTTTTTGATCTTTAATAAGAGAAAATAAAAATCTTATCAATTCATTCCAAGTGCAAGAAATATTATTTATGGTTCTTTGACACAATCAGAAAAAATCCTTGGTCAAAATTTTTATTTTGAGAATTCCTTACTACAGGTTCAAATTTATTTTAGTAATAAAAATTGAATTTTTTTCTTTTAGATTCTATTATTCAAATTATTCATTATAATATTTTGAGGGTTGTATCAGATCCAAAAAAATTTGTAAATGAAAAATGAAAACAGGGAAAGATCTTACATTTTTTTTTCAAAATTATAAAGGGTTCTTAAAACCTCCCTATATTAGTTTCTGTTATAAAGAAATAAGAAGATGTATTTTTTTTCTCTTATCACATAGGTCTATTGGTTAAAAATTTGGAAATTAATGGGCAATTATTTTTATAAATAGAGAAATAAATATAATAGTTAAAATTTACTCAAGAAAATTAATTTGGAAAAGAAGTAATTAGAGTTTTCTGTTTATGCATCTAAGAAGACTACCAGGAATCCATAAATATGATAGAGAGAATGGAATAAATTAAACTGATGGAAAACAAGGTCGAAAATAGTTTCTTAAAATTTTAATGATTCCATATGAAGGCCTAAAAATAACTTGATTTTACTCAGGTACAATTATTTTGAATATAATAAGCTCCTTTTATAGCCTGTAATTCAGTGTGCATTATATGAGCTCTGAATATATGAGGTCCACTATATCTCTTTGATATTTTCACTTTTCAAGGGAATATTACTTCGTTTAAATTTTTAACCTCACTAGACGCTATGATTGAATATGTTAATGATAAATACCACATAGTGGAGCTCATTCATAATTCCTGAAAGAAATCGATGAAGCTTTCTCTATTTATAAAGTTCAAACTATGCTCAATAGCTACAGAAAATTAATAAAGCTTTGTGCATTAATTTTTAACCAAATATTATCTATATTGAAATCATCTTATTTTAATTTAGGTTATTTTAATACTATTTTCAAGATATGATTCATAACCAAAATTTATGGTTACAAATTTAGGGATCATATCAGCAATGCATCGTGATATTTGGGTTTTTAATTAAACTCTTCTATTATTTTCGTGGGATTACCTCTACATATAGGAGATGGAAAAATATCAATTGTAAATATTAAATAAAATTCAAATATATGATCAATTCAGGAAAGGTATATAAGGAATAATTCAGTTTCTCAGTGTTTTTTGATTATTTTGAGGAAATTTTCAAGAATATCCCTGATTCATTAAAATGTATTAATAACCTTAAGCCATTATACGTTGAGTGTATATTGGTTGAGGCAAAATTAAGCTCAATATGATGGTAAGATCTACTTCATCAGCTATTTATGATAATATTCCCAAGTAATCAAAATTTTCGATATTTGGTTCCTTTTATCTCTCTAAATACTTGGATAACATCTTTGGAGTTAGCCATTATATAATTATATAAAAATTAACCTTCATCTTAAGATCTTAAGTAACTTAAAATATATTATTAATTTCTTTTGACCTTAAGACCCTTTTATGAGTTGGAAAATTCATTTTCCTTGAATATGCTCAATATAAATAACTAAAAGGGCATTTTGGCCTCTAAATGAAAGACATTTTCATCCACTTTTGAAAGCTTCTTATGGATAACTAATTAATATGAAGATTAAATTTCAATTCCACCTTTCCAGTCCATTTATTTTTAATTATGAATAATGTGCTATTCCATACCTAAATTTAGTCTCTTAAGGACCACCTAATCACCATGAGAAAAGTGGCTAAACCTGACAGCAGGTGTTGCATTTGGAATTTGAAATTGCAGATAGATTGGATTCAGGTTGAAGACAGGAAAGAAACTTAATTTATAAATAGAAGCTTTGGAACAAATTTAAGCCACATATGCAGGCCACAAAGTTTTAATTGACTTGGCTCAATATCAGTGTTTGGTCATGGTTGTCAAAGCTCAATAATTCAACAATACATGATGAACAGGCTCATTTTAATTTTCCCTTTGTTAAAATATTATTTATTACTTTCTATCACTTAATTTTGAAAAATTCAACCTCTGGGTATTTGCCTATAGCATTTTTACATATAAATCACACTTCCAACTTTCTGTAAATCTCATTCATGGGAGAGATAAATAATATTGAAATAGGAACCTTTAATTCTAGAAAAGCTTATAATAAATCTCAAAATTTCTTGGGGACTTTGAAACTGTCAGAATATGTAAGTATTATGAAAAAGATACCAGAACATTCAGTTGTTTTCTCCTTTAAAAAGCTTTATTTTGTGAGGCATTCTATGCCTTATTTTCTCTCACCTTTAAGATAAAGGATCTAATAAAAATTGAAACAAGCTTTCACACTTTATGGTACAGAGTCATTTGAAGGAGAGGCCAATCAAAATTTAGTTTATATTTAAATACTACCACTGCTATTTTAGCCCATAAACTTCTTTAAAAAAAAATTCCTACACCTATAGATAGATTAAATAAATATTTAAATTGCAATATTGTGTTTTAGCTTCATGATTGAGGGGTTATTCATTATACTATTTCATGGTGTAAGCTAAATACTATTTTTATCTTCATATAAAAAGCATGGCTTAATAATATAGTTTTAAATCTGAATAAAAATCAAAAACATCAGATTCTTGAGTTCTGTGGAGCAATCATTTTTCATTTTATGGTTACACATTTTACTCAGGTTGGCATATTTATGTGGAGGAATTATGAGTTCTAAAATCACTATCTTTATTTAATGCTTTACTAAAATGGGTTAAAACCAAGATCATTTTAATTTCCAATCTGAGGAGATTAGGGTAATATATTTATAGAAAGGTGAAATGAAGCTTAGAGAATGAAACTTTCTTATAAAATTTGAGGAAATATAATCTTTATGTATCAAAAAGACAGCCATTATTGTAATCAATTATTTGATGATGTAAAAGAATGTTATTAAGAAAAACATTTAAATCATTATTTCTGTAATTTTCACTTTATTATAAAGCCTTTTTGTATTTTAAACTGAATAAAATTAATTTTCAAGAAAATCTTAATGATTAGGATATATAGAGAGATCTCCATGGAATCAATAATTCAACATCTCATATGAAATTGAGGGGTTTATAGCTTTAATTCTCTTGAAATATATCTTTTACTTTATAAATAATAAATAATTAAAACTTGGATCATCAGAAGTACCTCAGAAATGAGTTTTTCAATTTTTCCAAACTGAAATTTCCTCAAAATTATGCAGGAAACCTTTCTATGATATTATTTATCACTAATTCATACTGATATATAGACTAAATATATATTGGAAATAATTAAAAACTACATATTTATGAATACCTGAGACAGCTCATTTAGCTTTTCAAACAATAGGACCCCTATACATTATTAAGGAAAACCAACTTGCATAAATAGGGTCTTTCAAAAATTCATTTCCAAAAATATATCTATAAAGCTCCTGCCAGTTTTTTTAATTAATAATTATTTCAATAAGCTCATAGAATATAAAGGAATGATAAATTCAGAAAAATCAGGTATTTATAAGTTGGAGGTAAAAAGATCATATACACATCTCTCTTGAGTGCTTTTAGAAAAGAATATGACAACATTTAGTGTTTTTAGTATGTATTAATCCTATCCAAAAGGTTTAAAGTATTGATTAAATTCAAATCTTAAAAATGGAGGCCACAAAAATAAGTTGAAGCCTTTGGTTAATTGAGCTTTTAGGGGCACAACTATCATTTAAGAGCCATGCCAAATAATAATCAAAAAATGCTCTGAATCATGTCTCAAGTATTGAATTTTCATTATCAAGAATTTCTCGAGGAATTTAACCATTCAATCTTATCTTGTGATGTAATTTATGAACAGCATCTTTTAAAAAATTTTCAATCCATATTTAAATTTATTTTAAAAACAATGGATTGATTATTCAAGATAATAATTAATCATTTGCTTTTATCAATGCAAATGTGATAAAATTTTTAAGATATATGTTTTTTAAAATCAAGGAAAATCCTTCTGAGCCTTCAAAAAGAAAAAATATGATCAATCTAAGTTTTGACAATATTTGAAAAGGCTTACAGGTAAATGCAGCTTTTTTATATTTTTTTGACATAATCCTATTCTATATTGGCAGATATCTAACAGATATTGAGTGAAATTACCACTTATAATTTAAAAAATGAAAAGTCTTTGAATTTCTTATTAGTTTGATCAGCATGCTAATGAGCTCAAAAGCTTCAACTGGTCTTTCCAACATTAGTTTATTCTTTTCAATTTCATTTTTGAAAGAGAAAACAGAAACAAAAAAACCTCAAAAAATATTTTAAAAAGATATTTTTAGCATTTTGAATAAAATGACAGAAATACCCCAAAAGAAGAAGGATAAAGAATTGGAAAATGTGCAATGAATTTGTTATTATTATTGAAGAAAAGATTCTTTTTCATAGTCTTTGAATAAAAGAAATAGAAAAAACTGTTTTTCTTTTAGGTTAAATCAATTTTGTCCATTTTTTCACTTTTTTGAGTTTTTTTATCAATTTTTTATAGTTATGTGTTATTTTGATCATTTTATCACTTTTTGTTTATTTTTCTTCATTTTTCTTGAGTTACTTTTCACTAATTTTAATTTTTTTGGTTTTCAATTGAAATTACAGTAGCAGGCCTTGAAAGGCATGTTACTGTAATTTTTTTATAACTGTCAATTTTGTTACAGTAAAGGGCCTGTAAAAGCTTGTACCAGAAAATTGTTGATGATAGTTGACAAATTTACAGTAGCCAGGCCCTGTACTGTAATTGCCTTTGAAATTTCAAAGTTTTTCCACTTTCAAAGCCCGTAATGTATAAATACCACCAATGCTCTTGTGAATTGAGAAATAATACTCTCAAAAAAGAAATAGTAAGGATTTTTCTCTTTTAAAAGAGAAATTTTTGTTTTTGTAATGAAAATTGATTCAAAGTTTCGAGAATAAAAAGAAATCAGAAAATGAAAAATCAAGAAAAGGTCAGTTCCAGAGATTCAAATCAATGAAGAAGAAAATATATACACATTTTTTCTATTTTTTTCTAAAATAGTTTTATTAAAAGGTCTTTCAAAGCCTTCATATTTTGCTTCTGAGGTTCCATAAGCTCAGCCATTTTAAAAAGAAATATGTTAAAAAATCCAGGTTTTTTGAGAAGAGGAGTCAGTTGAAAACAGCTGATATAAACATTTGAAAGCCATATTTTGAGATGGAAATAAGAATTGAAATTTGAATAAAGTGAAAATAGGTCATAGGTCAAAAAACATATTGAAAATGTATTAATTTTGTAAACTGGCTTTGAATTCTCTTGGCCTTGAAAAATGGAGTTATTTATATTGAAAATATATTTTGATATTCAATTTTTTACCATGGAGAGTATTCAATTGAGGATGAAAATATAAATGGAAACAATTTTCATATAATATAATATATACTTGGTCCATTCCATTCAGAAAGGAATCAAATCCTTGAGCTTCTGTAATATTCCAGTGGATTGGAATAACTTGGAATACTAACAAAGACTTAAATCCTGGGTTCAACCTAGTTCACAGGAAGGGTCCAAGCTAATTTCCAAAGGCAACACCTGCTCTCAGGTGTAGCCATTTTTCTCATGGTGAATGAGAATACAACTAACCTCATAATGGTAAGAAAAGGAAATTAAAAAGGAAAAATTCCACAAAAATAGATAAATATACTCTCTTTGTTGGTGTAAGGTTTGACTATGAAACAATAAGTAAAAATTACTAATATTTTACTTATTGTACTCTGAATGTCGTTATAAATGAAATAAATAAGATAAAAATAATGATAAAAATATAGATTTATTATAATTATGGCATAAAAATAATTATATTATTACATAAATATAATAATATGATCAATAGATTAATTAATATTTGATAATTAATATATCTGAAATCACTTTATTATTGTTACCCACAAATAATAAAGGCGTAAAAAATTGGTTTTTATTGATAAAAAACAATTCATAACAATAATATTACCAATATTAAAGCTATATATTAATATAAATACTATTTATATTAATTAAAGAATTATTAACAGTAATAATAGAGAGAAATTATTAAAATAAGAGAAAATAACCTACTTTGAACACTTAATATAATACTTTTGAAAGATTTTAAGCCAAATAATGTAAAGAAAACTTATTCAAATTGTGTTTACAAATAAAAATAAAAGAAATTACAAATATTCTTGATTTTACGTGGAAATAAGATTTTTAAGAGAATTATAACAAAACAAATGAACAATTGGAGTAATAAAGTCAAGATTGATGATTTTAATAAAGGTTACCTTTGGTCTTTGATAATATAAAAGCTTTATATATAAAGAATAAAGATCTTACCTTTTGATTTAATCGTATTATTGTTTTGATGCATCTGAGGGGGAAATAGAGTGAAAAGAGCTCTATTTATAGTAAATTGCTCCCTTATAGAGTCCAGTAGCCTTTTAGTAGACGTGTACTGATGGTGTCCACTGGAAATGATCAGTATTTTAAGGTTTAGTGATGATTACATCATGATCAAACCATCTTATCTCATTATTACGCCATTATTTAGAGTTATCACTATAACTTTAAGTTTGATGACATCATAGGCTTGGAAGAAGCCTAAGCTTTGTGGATTCTATTAATATTAATCATAATCTAATAGTATTCACCAGCTATATCACTTATATGACTGTTGAGCTTAAAATAAGATCAAAGTGAATGATCATAAATGATCAATTTTGAGCTTAAACTTTGATCATTTGTGACTTCGGATCTATACACCCTAAAGCTATTCAGAGAGTTAATTCTGATAGCCTGGCATGTCCTCATTAAATTTCCAAGAGAATTTCATTACATCATCAAAACTTCATTTTTGATGATTGTTCTTGTATACCATCTTTTCTGTTGAGATTCAATATTTTAAACTTCAAACCTTGATTTAAGGGGGTTTTACCTTGAATATTATGATAAAAAATACGTACTTCTTCATTTATGAGCTAGTAAAACCTGAATATCCACTTTGTTATAAGCTTGGATCACTTTCACAACAAAGTGGTCAACAGCTCTAGCAATTTTGTTCAATAAACCCTTACAACTTATAGCCTTATTTATAACATGTCAAATAAAGTTCATATATGTGTTATTACAGTAATTATGTGTTAACTGCATTTTTGGTTTAGCTCTCTATCATGTATATTTCAAGTGTTATTAACTAAAAACCATGAATGTATGCACTGACCAAAAAAGTGCATATATTCAGCTTAATTCCTTAAGTATTGACTTTAGAGAAATGACATAAAACTGTTTTATGTGTAGTTTTTCATGGTGAATCAAATGGTGAAATTTATTTAACAGGTTTTTCATTGGTTTCCAAGTTAAATAAGATCTTATGTCTTTTTCAGGGTATTCTTACTTATTATTCAGTAATTATTAGCTTAACTGATATTCCATAAAAATGATATATGGGTATTTTACCATGAGAATATGATGGTGTAATTTATTGCACATGTTTACTAATTACTTTCTGGGTTAATTGAAAGTTTATGCCTATTTATGGAATTTTCACTGGTTTTAAGATAATTATTAAGAGTATAATTATTATAAAGTTTTCTTGTAACCTTTTGGGATATGTGGTCATATCTCAAAGGCTCACATTCCCTACTACCAAAAAATATTTTACCACAATCTGATATAGCTAATTAGGGTATCATCCACTGTCCTACCACTTCTATAGACTTTGTTAGTCTTGAAGCTCAATAATGCTTAATTTTCTATTCTTTAGGTCTTTTTTCATGTCTGAACCTTATTAATAGTTTATCAGAATTTGTTATATCTTTCTCAAGTAGCCATTCATCTTCTTGAGTTGGGTTTCTATACATTACAATGTATTCCCTTTCTTTTTTGTTTCTAGTCCTTCTTTCTTTAAGGAATTTTACAATTTTCTTCTCTTCTCCCTCCTCTAAAGGGGGGATCTCAAGTGGGGGTTTATTTCTTAATGGAAATAATTCCTTGTAACTTGAGCTGTAACTTTTTATCAAAATTACAGGGAATGTTGGGTGTTTGATCATTAATTCACCTGTGAGCTCTAGTTGCACAGCATTAGGTCCATGTCATGCTTTTGTTATAAATGGTCCTGCAAAGGAATCTTTCAATTTCTTTGGGCCTTTTATATTATTGAGATTTAGAGTTGACACTAAGACCAAGTCTCCTATTTTTAAGTCAGGTGGTTTATGGCTTTTATAAAATCTTTCTTTTGCATATTTGAAAGAATCTTGCATAAATCTGTTTGCACGGTGTCTTGCTTTGTCAAGAATTATTTTAGAACTACTTGCTGTTGGGTGTATATCCACTAAGTCATTTTTGAGGGTACCATAAGGAAGTCTTGGATTCCAGCCTTTTTCTAGCATTGCTGGTGTTTTTCCAGTTGAAGAATGTATTTATTTTTTGTATTCCAGTTCAAGAGCTGGTATTAATGTACACCAATCATGGGTAAAACCATCAGAATCTTTGAATTCTACTCCATAAGCAGATAATCTCCTGATCATGTCTTATAAGGTCTGTATCATTCTTTCTGCTAGACCATCAGTTTGGGGTGGTAAGCTATTGAGAATGATAATTCTGTTCCAAAAAGGTTATGGAGGTTTGTCCATAATGCTGAAGTGAATTTTGGGTCTCTATCACTTATGATATTTTGAAATAAGCCTGTGTGGCTAATATCTTTATTCCATATCATTATGGCTGTTTCCATAGCTATATCATCCTTGTGACATGGTAAGAGCATTGGAGGTTTTCTGTATCTGTCAACTAATACTAGGAATGCATTGTAAATTCTGTCTCCTCCTGGAGGTAAGGCTGTTACCCAATCCATTTGAGCTATTTCCCAAGGGGATTTTGGTTGTTGGATTTGGATCATCATTCCAAATTTCTTTCCTGTGGCTCTATTTGCTTTGTGGAATCTGTCACAGGTTTGGCAGTATTCTGCAACATCTTTCTTTCAATTTGGCCACCAAGAGCAGGTTTTTTACCCTCTCTAGTGTTCTGTCTTCTGAGAGATGTCCAGCTGCAACACTATCATGACATTAATTTATTATAATGTTTATCAGAGTTCAATCTGCTAAATCCATAACACATTTATGTTTAGTTCTATGATAGAGGATTCCATCAAGGAGGTTGAATCTTCCTTCATCATATGCTTTTTTCCATATTTCATCTAGTTTTGTTGAAAGTGATGGGTTTTTATAGTATTTCATTAGAAGTTGGCATAAGATATGGCAGTTTTTGTCCATATTATAGCTTTCTTTAGCTTGGTGAAAGAATTCTGTGCCAATATCTGTGACACATATGCCTTCTATATAGTGCTCTTCCTGTGGTACCCATGCTGGATTTTCAGGTGTATTTGCCAGAGCCCATCTGCTAAGACCATCTGCATTTTTATTAATACTACCAGATTTATGAGCTATAGTCATATTTCCTCCATATTCTTGGATGGTAATTTGCCATCTTAGCATATGTCTATTTGGAGTTTTCATGCTTAATAAAGATTTTACAGCATTGAAATCTGTAATTACATCAAACACTATTCCATCCAAATAATAGTGTAATTTTTCCAAAGCCCACACTAAGAAAAGGAATTCCATTAGGCTTGCTCCATACCTTTCTTCTGTTGGCTTTATATGTCCTGAAATGAAGAAAATTGGTCCTTCAACAGGTTTGTCATTGATGATTTGTGTCTGGTGTAGTGCAGCACCTAGCTCTTCTCCACAAGCATCAATGGATAGTTTGAAGGGTAGTTTACAATCTGGAATTAGAAGAAATGGGGCATTTGTTAAGGAATTTTTCAGTTCTTCATATGCCTTTACTCTTTCTTCAGTCATTTCATATACTGTTTGTTGGTCACAGAGCTTATACCCAGATTTAGAAATTCTTGCAAAGTCTTTTATATGCTGTCTGTAATAGCCAGCAAGCCCTAGAAGTGATTGAATTTATTTTTTGGTTTGGGGAATTAGCTTCAATAGTACTGCTGCTACTTTGTTTTTATCTATGCCCAAACGTAGTCCAGATACAACATGTCCTAGTGCTTTCAGTTCACTTTATGCAAAATGACGCTTTTTCATGTTTACTTGTACTATTTTTGCAAGAATCTTTCTAGTCTTGTTAAGTGACTATCCAAATTTTCTGAGCAAACTATGATATCATAAATAGAGATAATCAACAATCCTTTTGCCAATTCTTCAGGAAATATGGTATTCATCATCCTTTGGTAATGGGATGGTGCTTTTTTTATACCAAATGGCATTCTCAGATATTCAAGAATTCCACAGTGGACTATTATCCTCAGTAGTCTTTTGGGATTGTCTGTTAAGATCTTTTGATGAAAACCCTTTAGAGAATCCATGGCTGCGATGAACTTAGCCTGTGAAAATTGGGTTAATGTCTCATGGATTCTGGGTATTGGATGTCTGTCAGGGATAGTATATGTGTTTAGAGCTCTAAAGTCACCTACCATCCTTGATTTTCCTTTATGCCAGGTTATAATGACAGGTGTAGTGACCTCTAACTGTTAATTATGTCCTAGTTTCCTTGATACTCCAAGGTCCATTGATTCTTTAATGTGTACCTCTAAAGCTTCTCTGGCTCTTGGGCTAGCTGGGTAAGCTTTTATTCTTAATAAAGGTGGATAAGGTTTTTCCACATTAAGGATTATGTCTACCTCATGTCAAATTATGGCACCTAGTGTCTCTTTGTCAGTTGCAAAGGCATTTTTATATTTAAATATAAGGTCAATCAATTTTTATATCATTTTTTCTGTTAATTATTGATTTAATTTTGCCTCTTTAAGTTGTTCAGCTATGAAAAAATCCTTTTCTGTGCTTTTTCTTCATTATTAATAGCTGTGATTTGGGTTTTGCTATTAAAGAAGCCAAATTTTTGCCTTTTATTGTCTCCTATGGTAAAATATCTATCTTTTTGGTTAGAGATATCTATGCCATAAAGTGACAAGTGATCATTTCCAAGTATAAAATGGTTACTAGTGCAGTTGTCCATTACCACAAACTCTACTTTTAATCTGATACATTGTGAAGGATGAGGAAAAATCAGTG
The DNA here is from genome assembly GCA_023105745.1 of Austropuccinia psidii. Classification (NCBI taxonomy): domain Eukaryota; kingdom Fungi; phylum Basidiomycota; class Pucciniomycetes; order Pucciniales; family Sphaerophragmiaceae; genus Austropuccinia; species Austropuccinia psidii. The sequence goes on along the minus strand of JALGQZ010000004.1, from coordinate 29,766,436 downwards.
TTAAGTCAATTATTCCAAGGGGCTTCATGCTTTCACTTGCACTACTAAATTTGACTCCTTGAATTAGTATAAGTTTTCTTTCCAAATCTGGTACAATTTTTTTCAAATAACTCTTGCCAACACAGGTAAAATATGCTCCTGTATCTAAGTGCACTTTTGCCTCTTGGCTTTTCAACATGACAATACTTATACTTTATTTTCCAGCTGTATATCCCATTCCTTTTGCTGGTTTGGTTCTATACAATTTATCATCTTGTATGTTTGTCAGGATTGTGTCAGATGTTCCAACTTGTGGGAAGTTTTAATTGACATCCAGTACTTCATATATCAAATCAATATTATTAATTTGTGCATTAATTATATTAATTTCATCAATTTCAGAAGTTTCTGATTCTTCAGTGTCCTTTTCAGAGTCATATTCTTCTTCTTTGTCATTGTGGTCTTCTGTTTACACAGTTTCATTGATTTTTGCTTTTTTAAGGAAATTATTGGCTAAGTGTCCAATACCTCCACATTTGTGGCACTTTCTTTTCTCATTACTTTAGGATGTATTGGGCTTGAAAAGGCTCTCTTGGTTCATCTTTCTTGATAAATGGTTTGTTTGAACCTTCAATGTACACTTTCTTCCAATTTCTTCCAATTTTTGTCCTTGTCACTATGTATTCTACTGCATTGATATACTCTTCTGTGGAGCATGGTTCTATACACCTTCTTCTCAGAGCATGTTCCAGTTCTCCTCCACATTTCTTAAGTATTTTAATGTGCACCATTTTTTGTGACATTTCTGGGTACAGTGCATCTAATATTTCAACTTGTCTTGAGAAAAAAGTCAAAGGTTTATCCTTGTCTGGGTCAAAGAAGGAATTTTCAAATGTATTATATATTTTTTTACCTCCAGTCATCATTAGCCCACTTGGTGATTATTTCTTGTTTCCACCAAGACCAGGTATTTTTGCCATTTGTTTGCCTTATGCCATAATACCATCTTTTCACAGATTTCTCAAATAGTGAGTGTAATCTGGCAGTGATTAATTCATCTGGTATGGCATAATCTTCTTATAGCATGTCAATTGTTTTGATAAATGACATATGTTCATATTCACCTTCTCCTGTGAATGTTGGCCATTATTTTAGTTGAGGTGCTTCCTTCATTAAAACTCAGTTATTGTCTCTATGACTCAAGTATGTTATGAATGGATTTGTTATTTCCTCTTTTGGTTTAACAGGACTTCTTATGTGAGAAAATGGGGTTGATAACTTTGGAATGTTTAAATTAGCCTCACTTATTTTATCCATTTTTTCAGTAATAAGTCTTATTTCACTTTGAATGTCATCTTTAATATTAATTCTTGCTTCACCACTTTTTTCTACATGGTCTAGAAGCAATTTTTGGTGTGATGAAGTCTTTTCTTCAAATATTTCCACATAATACTTAATTTGTTTAATTTTTCTGTAATATTATCAATACTTACATCATAATTTATTGTAAAATGTTTTTCTTTGATATCTTTTATGTATTTATACAATTCCTGTTGTCCTTGTATTAATTTCTGATTATTGTCAATTGAAACTTTTGGTTTATTATTTTCAACCATAAATTTTATGTTATCAATTTCTTTGTAATTTTGTACTACAACTTTTTTTAAAAATGATGAGCTATCATTTATTTCCTGTAAAGATAATAAACTGTTTTTAATGTCTTCAAGAGGTAAAATACTATTTTTAATTTCTGTTAAATTATTTACAACATCTGGAGAAAACATTATTTCTTTGCAAAATGAGTTTGTCTCATTCTTTTTTCCTCCTTTTCCTTGAATTCTATCAAGGTTCTGGCCATGTTGAAGACATTTTCCATGGCATCTTTTTGGATTTTTAGAATCCTGTAACTTGAGGAATATGGTTTTCTCCAATTCTTTTTCTTGTTCTTCTTCCCTTCTTGGGGAAGTGGGTTGGCTTGGGGCTTCCTCCTTGGTTTCCTCCCTCCTTTTGGCACGGTAGTCCTTGATCTTCTGGATTTGAGGTTTGTATGATGGTGGATTCCATCCTCTTTGGGGAATTTTTTGAGGATTTTCCAGGAGTTAATAACTCCTTGGTGGATTTATGGAAACATTTCCCAATCCTTGTCCTTGTACACTGTGTAGTACTTCTTGTAATGGCTCATGTAAATGTCTATTTGAGCCCTCTGAATGTTATTTATATTTGTTGGAGTCACTAATACTTAGTTATAACTCTAGTTCAGATATTATGGGCATTTCTGGGACTTGCCTTTGGGATATTGCACTTCCTTGTGTGAATTCTGTTCCACTGGGGATTTTTCCCTTTCTTTTCCCTTTTGAGGGATGAATTCCACTTCTGAGTCCAGCTCCATCTGATTGGAGGGAGTATTGGGAACCTCTTCTAGGAGTCATAATTTGAGAAATAAGAAATAAAAAGATTTCAGGACAAGAATTTCTTTTTATGGCAAATTCAAAAAGGAGGTACTCACCTTCAGAGTCCTGAATAGTGGGTCCTGGAAAGACTAATTTATTAGCTTTCTTTTCCTTACTGACAACAGGTGTTGGAAAACTTTGAAAAGTTTCTTTCACCAATCTTTCAAAAGTGGTTTGGTTTGCCTCTGCTGAGTTGTCTGAAAACACAAAGAGGACAAATAAATATAAGTCTTTTCTATAAAAAGTGTTATTTTTCACAAGGTATGCAAATTTTACATGAAAAATTGCTTTTATATCTTGGAATGAATGAAATTAATAAAGAAATGAATAAAAATGAATAAAAAATAGTTTTCTTATTGGTTTTTAATATTTTTAATATTTTTATTTTTAAGGAATAAAATAAAAATGAAGATGATTCTTTTATGAAATTAATTTATAATATAAACTTATTTTCCATTTCTAAATATCTTTTTTAATCACTAGAGTCACTCAAAGAAAGTTCTTGAAAGTCTAAGGATGTGAAAAACCATGTGCAAGACAGTACAATTGCTTTCCACATGCCTCAATAGCTTTCAAAATCAATAAATATAAAATTATTATATAATTTTATGAATATAATTATAATTTATTATTGGATAAACCCAATTAGAATCTTACTAAAGGTCTTTTTAACTAAACATCCTGGCCAGGCTCCCAAATATAAGGTTTTACTATGAAAAAATAAGTAAAAATTACTAATATTTTAATTATTGTACTCTGAATGTCCTTATAAATGAAATAAATGAGATAAAGATAATTATAATAATAAAGATTTATTATAATTATGGCATAAAAGTAACTATATTATTAAATAAATATAATAATATAATTTATATTATAAAAGAATACTATAATAAATAAATATATTAATATTTAATAATTAATATATTTAAAAGCAATTTATTATTGTTACCAACAAATAATAAAGGCGTAAAAAATTGTTTTTTATTAGTAAAAAAAATTAATAACAATAATATTACTAATATTAAAGCTATATATTAATATAAATACTATTTATATGAATTAAAGAATTATTAAGAGTAATTATAGAGAGAAAATAACCTACTTTGAGCACTTAATATAATAATTTTGAAAGATTTTACACCAAATAATGTAAATACTACTTATTTAAATTTTATTCACAAATAAAAATAAAAGAAATTACAAATATTCTTGATTTTACATGAAAATAAGATTTTTAAGAGAATTATAACAAAACAAATGAAAAATTGGAGTAATCACGTCATGATTACATTTGGTCTTTGATAATATAAAAGATTTATATATAAATAATAAAGATTTGATCTTTTGATTTAATTATTTTATTGTTTTTATGCCTCTGTGGGGGAAATAGAGTAAAAAGAGCTCTATTTGTAGTAAATTCCTCCCTTCTAGAGTCCAGTAGGCTTCTAGTAGACATTTAATTATGGTATCCACTGGAAATGATGAGTATTTCAAGGTTTAGTGATGATTACATCCTGATCAAACCATCTTATTTCATTATTATGCCATTATTTAGAGTTATCACTATAACTTTAAGCTTGATGAGATCATAGGCTTAACAAAAGACTAAAATTTGTGGATTCTATTAGTATTAATCATAATCTAATAGTATTCACCAGCTATATCAATTATATAACTGTTAAACTTAAAATAAGATTATAGTGAGTGATCATAAATGATCAATTTTAAGCTTGAACGTTGATAATTAATAACTTTTCAGTTATATACGCTACAGCCATTTAGAGAGTGAATTCTGATAGCATGAAATGTCCTTATGAAACTTCCAAGAGAATTTCATTAGATTATCAAAACTCTATTTATGATGATTTTTCTTGTATCTCATCTTTTCTGTCAAAATTCAATATTTTAAACTTCAAACCTTGATTTCAGGGGGTTTTACCTTGTATATTATGATGAAATAATCTTCACTTATGAACACATAGTTCCTGAATATCCAATTTGGTTCAATTTTGGACCACTTTCACAACAAAGTGGTCAACAGCTCTAGCAATTTTGTTCAATAAACCTTACAAGTTATAACCTTGTTCATAACTTGTTAAATACAGTTCATATTTGTGTTATTACAGTAATTACATGTTAACCTTCTTTTTGGCTTAACTCTCTATCATGTATATTTCAAGAGATATTACCTAAAAACCATGAATGTATGCACTGACCAAAAAAGTGCATATATTCAGCTTAATTCCTTAAGTATTGAGTTTAGAGAAATGAAATGAAATTGTTTTATGTGTAGCCTTTCATGTTGAATCCAATAGTGCAATTTATTTCACATGTTGCTTCACTGGTTTCTGAGTTAAATAAGATTTTATGTCCTTTTTAGGGTATTCTTACTTATTATTCAGTAACTATTGACTTTACAGATATTCCATAAAAATGATATATGTGTATTTTACCATGAGGAATCTAATAGAATAATCTATTTCACATATTTACTCATTAGATTATGATTTAATTCAAAGTTTATGCCTATTTATGGCATTTTCACTGGCTTTAAGATAGTTATTAAGAATATAACTATTATAAAGTTTTCTTGTAACCTTTTTGGATATGTGTTCATATCTCAAAGGCTCACAGTTGGAGTATTCCACCATGGAATTGTGCTTTTCATTCCAAATCACATTACTTATTGCTATTATTTTGACTTTTTTATTCACATTAATTTTCTTTATACTTAATCAAAGTAAATTACTTTTGTATATTATTTACTAAAAAGAACCTTAAGCTTTAGTATTTAAGGAGGCAGTAATTATTTGTAACTTAAAAATGAAAATATATATACTAAAAGTAAAAAAAATATTCTAAACATTGTGGTGACCACTAACTTAACACTCTTAAACCTGCTATTTTCTAGTTCTTACACATAAATCAGAATAAAATGATAAATGATGCAATGAAAGGACCCATTCTACACAAGAGGCCCTCAGAGAATCAAATATACAGGAAAAGACCAGCTTAAATGAAAAAGAAATCTTGAAAAGGAATTTTGTCCTCACCATGAGCCCTTAAACCTCCAATATCTCCCAATATTAAAGTACTTAATTAGAAAGGAAGGGAAATATGAATCTTCACTAAACAATGAAATTAAAAGCTCCTTTCCAACAAATAATTGTACAGTATCATATACACATAGCTAAACCTATCACATGAATGATATGCACAGCCCAGTACCTTCATGGAATTACATCAATGAAATAATTCCTGCAGGATATGCCTCACCTAATCAATCATAGAATTAACCAGCTCTAAAATAAATTTATATCCTGGTAATGAAGTTAAAGACCTTTTAATAAACTAAAAATTTAATCATAGATCATATTAAAGAAAAAAATTCATTCATGCTGCTTCAGATCACCTGCATGACAATGAAGGGCCTTGGTATGAACATCTTGACCTCTGTACAAATGAAGAATTCAAAAAATTAATCAAATTAACTTATTTCAAATCTTGATGAAATACAACTCATATAATATGAATAGGTAGAAATCCACAATTCACAGAATAAATTACACAGCCACTAGAAATTCTTCATTTAACCAGGGTCACCTAAAAGAAACAAATAAAACTCCCACAAGTAATAAGATTTAAAATATGTGAAAACTTAACAATGCACTACAGAAAATCCTTAAAACAATCAATTTAATGAAAAATTCCACTATCTGGAATTAATGAAAGAGGAATGTTCAGATATAACAGGGAGAAAATAAGGTTCTCATAAAGAAAATATGGTACCAAAGATAACATAAATAATGGACTTCTTACTTTATTTTTACACTTAATAATGGTAGAAGATACTATTAAATTATAAACTGAAGACAAATAGATTAGATAATAACTTCTCTGAGACTAGCAGGTAGGCTACTCAATATTAGATTATTACCCTCTCAGTAACCAAGATTAGTATCTAAAAGCAATACAAGATCTTATTATTTTAACTATTATTATTACAAGGACTTGCTGATAGTACTATTAGTAACCATAAATTACTTCATATTAAATATATATAGATAAGAGATATAACATTTATAAAGAATATAAGTAGTATTTAGTTAGTTGTAATTACTATAATTAGCTCTTAGTAATATCAAAACTAGTACCACACATCCATTTAAAATTAATTCAAACACAGAAATGACCCAGATAAAACTCTTAAGAGCTAAATAATCTGAAACAACTATAATATTATCATATTTAATCTTATATTTTTACAATTAGTATGTATAGATTATCCAGAAGAGTTTTATTTGATTACTTCATTATTATAGTCCACATAAGAGGGTTTTCAAATCAATTTTATTTTGTATTATCTTACCTTATTATTATTTAATTCATATTGGTATAACCTTTCTCTTTATGAGCTGTTATAGAGACAGCTAAGTCAGTATTCTCTTGTAAATAATCCACAATATTCCTTTTTCCATTGATGAGATCATTGGAAGAGATGCTTTTTTTATTCAGGGGGAATCTAGAACACCATTAGCATACTTTCTTACAGGTTCTTTCGGCCATTTAAGGGTGGATTACTTGTAATTTAACCTCCAAGAGCCCCCTTATTCAAATTCACATTAAAATCGGTCTCAGAAAAAGAAGAATTAATAGAGAAAAACTTGAAAAAGCGGACAATTATAGCTTATCTATTTACTCTGTTTTAAGAAATTTCATGGCTAAAAATGGAGCTTATTTTATTTAATCATTATTTTTTTTCAAATCCTTTCATCTATGCAAATACTTCTTATCAGTTTTCTCAAAATTCGCCCTGCGAGTTGAAGAATGGACTTAAATATAAAAAGTGATAAGAAAAGAAATTGAGGAATTTTTCTTCAAAATATTTCTAGGTCATATCTGGCCTCATCTGCTTTTTGGTGTAGAGAAGAATTACTTAACTATCTACTAGTGGGTGAATAGCCTATAAGTCAACTGAACTACAGGTATCAAATTGCAACATATTTTTTCTTATAGATTGATTGTAATAATCAATTAATATTCCATAATTGAGGGAAGTTTAATCATTTAATCTAAAGGTATTAGTAATAATCTCTTTTCAAAAAATATAATGTCTGTAATTCTCAAAGAAGAAATTCTTCTTTCAAAGAAATATATCAGTATTACCCAATAGAGCTTGAAATAATCCATTATTTTTGTCATGAGAACAATCTTACTACATAATAGAAATCTATCAAATATGAAAAACAAATATTGTATTCCTAGATTTAATATATATAAGATAAAATGAGAGAGATTTTGTGTTTTTGTATCTACATACTGTCACTGAAAATATTTTCTCCATTCTCATTACCTGTATCTGAGAATTTTATCTACTTTATTTGAACAACTCACCGAGCCTATTTTGCTCTATGATAGAGAATATCAACAAGGAATAAAGATTTTACTTGATTATAATGAATATTCAATATAAAAACAAAAGAATCTAATGAGACCAAAAGGTGCAATAACTATCGAGGGGTATTGATAGGATAGGAAGACTCTCGCCCGAATTCATTATTGACACATATACGTAAAAACTTTCGCCTTTATGTGAGGTATCTTTTCTCAATAAATTAGGTGTATCTGGAGTAAAAAAGATAAAAATTAGGGGGTTTTGTGTATTGAGAGCTCTATAATCTAATAAGAATACGGGCTTAGATAGGATTATTTGTGAGCTATAGTTCCATTTCAACTATAATTTTCTATGTCAATTTTCCGCCTGATTGTGCGGAAGTTTAGTTTCTTCATTTTGAAGATAGATTTGACTGAAGAAAATCTATCAAGTTTATAATCTAAATATTCTTATTTAAATATTGGAGAGCTAAATTTCATAGGAACTCTATAAACTCAAGAGATGTTCATATATACTTATATTTTACTTGTGCTGATTCACTTATGATAATTATCAATTAAGTATAAGCTCCTCATGGGAGTTCTGGATTAATTATTAGTCCAATATACCCCTTTTTTATGGACTTACTACCTTGTTTGAGTTAGTAAGTTCATTGATTTAAGACCAGATCTGAATCTTCCACTAAAATCTACCTAAGACACAGCCATTAGTTTTCTATGCTTGAATATGATTCCATAGGTTTTGAATTGAAGATTGAGCTTCTATTCAAAAGAAAATGATTAAAAAATTATAATTTTTCTTGAATATTCATAAAAAGATGAATAAAATACATACAGTAAAGAAAATGATATTATGGAAATTCAAAGCTTATATAAAGAGGTTTAACTTTATATCAAATATTAAATATGTTTATGTTATTTATACTTTAATTTAGATTGATAGCTTACTATTATTTAAAAAAACGGATTGCTATCAGAATTCTTAAGTAACAGAGGGGGACAAGAGAAAAAATGAATAGTGATAGAGTACCCCAGACTTCCAGCCCCAGTGTCTTTCACGACAACAAGAAATTAGTACAAATAAATAATTCAACTGATTGACATAAGTTTTGAAATATCATTAAGCTATGGAATCTTCAAATTCATGAATCCAAGGAATAATAGTACAAGGTGACAGATTACTGAGTGATAAGATGTTAATTATTCAACGAAGCTTCTATGAAAGTGCCAAATATAAATTAACTCAAGCCAAGAGTTTGTGAATTGAACCACTTTTGAATTAATTAAGGAAACAAACCTCTTGAGATAAGGTCAGAATTCGAAAATTATTAATATCGAAGTGGAAAATGATTAAAGGCTCAAAAAATAACTCAAAAATACTTCCAAAATTGGTATGAAATCTTGATGGTAAATTGATAATACATAAAATTGAATTTATATTAGAAATAACTATTATTTCTCATTCCCAATGAAACTTTCTGTGAATTGAGTATATTTTGAATATTTCCTGTAGTTTAATCTCACTGTAAAATAATGAAGAAAAGAGATTTAATTAAATATAGTTTTATAAAATGGATAATTGTAAAATATCAGTATCTGATTCAAATAAAGCTCAAATGAAAATAATATTAATCTTAGATATTTAGTTTTACATTGATCATAAATGGCTTTGTGTTCCCACATATCCACCTTGATATATGATCACAGTAAGTTGAATTCGCAAGAAACAATGAAATAAATTTTGGAAGTGGAGGATGTTTTGCTACATTATGGATTTTTAGCTGGAAATATTTCTATATCTCATATGATACTTGTACTAACTGGCGGGTCCAAAAAGGGATCCTTTGCAATTTTTCCTTTCAGATTAATTCAGCTTATAGTCAAGGTCTAATAATTATAGTTACATGAAGGTAATCAAGATTAATCTTGAATATTTCAAATATGTCTATATCTTTAAAGAAATCAAATTTATTGACTGTTAATATGGTCATAGCTTCAATGTATCAACTTTTTATCTTATGAAAAGTTTTGATAATTATTTCTCAAATCCACAAGAATTTCCCAAATACTACCCAGAGCCTCCAAAGCCTTGATTTGAAGCTTAAAAGGGGTTGAAATCAATATATTCATGTTTTTTTGAATGGATACTAATAAGGGGCCAATAAACAGGTTTCATAATTAGTAAAATTCATTTAACTTATGATTAATTTAATCAAATCATTCATTAGACTATACCTTAAGTATGAGGACGATTACCCATTTATACCTTTCTGGGAGCGTGAGTTTTAGAGAAAACAAGTTTTTGAGTGAGTGATGATTTATATTTTGAATTCTCAGAATATACCGTGTTTCAGGAATGTCACATTCCATATCTGAATTCCTACCAACATGGTGATTACTTACAAATCTGTAACTATAAATTCAAATCTTGGTTCATTTTACTGTTATTTTAATATCAATAGTGATGATTAGAAGTTCAATATGGTTTTTATTGGTAAATATTGGTATTGGATTTTGTTTTTAAATAATAATGTGATTTATTTTTATGGGCTTTGAATTGAAATGATGAAAAGAAATTTATTTATGTATTTATCACCTATTTTATTAATTATCTCATCAAAGTTTCTATAAATGTTCTGAAAACCTTTTCCTAATATCGAATTTATATACCTTCAAAATTTATTCCAAAATAATATTCTGCTACAATGAGTACTGTATCATAGAAAAATGTTCTCAAAAAAGCTTTCCACTCATATAAACAAGACTATTGATATCATAGAAGTGAATATACTCCTAATATGTAGCTTAATCAAGCTATTTAATAATGTCCTGAACATCAGGGTTGACCTCAATTTCTCAAAATATAACAATATTTTCTAGAATTCCTGAAATATGAATGAAAACTAATATTTCCAGAAATTAGCATGGATCCATTTTTAAATGTTTGTTTAAGTCAATAAGGGAGGAAGGCTGGTGTAAACTAATTAAAAATTCTGGCAGAGGTGAATATAGGCAAAAAGGAATTGAAATACATCACAGGTACCTTCAATATAATAAAATCACGTACTTTTAACTTGAATGGAAGAACTTGAGAGATAAATATCCAAATAAATCTCGTTGTGAAAAAGTATACTGTCAGAATTCATTTCACAACCATGGGAATAACACCCCATGGATGTAATTACGGAAATATTTAGGCATAACAATTCTAAGGTCAATTGTCCATCATTATCACCTGTGACCCAAAGAGCCAACTCAAACCAAATTTGGTCATTCTAGCCTCAACCATAAAGAATGGAATCATAGGCCATTTCATAATCCCTGGAACCCAGGACAGTCACCTCCCTTTCCCCCTATGGGGCCTCACCATAAATCAAGGGCACTTTGGCCTAACTCTCTTTACGATAGGTTTTTTGATCCCCTAGGGCCTCCAAGGACCACGGGCTGCATACCACAGTCTGTAGGCTATTCAGACGACTTAGGATCCTTTTGGCCTAAATCCAATGAGGCAAAGGGCAGTCGCAGGCCTATTTACATGGTCCAACAATCCTATTTTGCCAGAAAAACTCAAATTAGCTAAGAAACCCAATGGACTTCATAATCAAGAAGTGGCCCCTGGAAGTTACCAAATTTGACCCAGTTTCTTCACTGGCCATATAACCCCTCGGGGCCTTTCCAATATCAATGCTTCCCAAATTCAACATATTTCATATATGGATTTATACAGCACTATGCATGTTTTTTTCCTCAGAGATTCAATAGTGATGTTTACAAGACCTAATGCCTTTATCTATAATATTTCACAATTCCTCAAGGAAGCTTTGAGGGGAAGATTTTTGAGGTCAAGTTATCTTCAATGGGGCAGTGAGTAAGAAATCATGAGGGCTACTCCAGGAAAAAAGACATCTTTTACCATATAGTATTTAAAGCTTCATTCATAAATTATTTACCCAGGGGGATACTTTTCAGGGCTTTTGAGAATTATATTAAATAGGAAGCTACCCAATCAGTTTTCAAGGTTCAAAGATTCATAAATTCACCTTAGCAACCACACTAATTCAATAAAGTCTTCTTTGGTAGAAGCCTATATTTCAACCACATATCCTTAGAAGATTATTCAACCCAGCTTATTTCCCAATTCGGCAAGCTGTATTTTTGTCAATGAGTCAATGCAGCTTCAAGTTTTATAAAGTTCAGTTTTTAGAAGGAAAGATTCAAGCTCTCAGCTCTCACATATACCAGCCTCTAGTTCCACCCTGAGGTTTTTTCCACCAGTTAATTCATCCACTCAATTTTATTCTTATCTTTATTTTATCTTATCCTGATAGTAAATACTGATACTATTAATTCAACAATTTTCACAACTTATTTTCCTGTTCAGTGGATTTTGATAGTTATATCCTTTACTAATTTATTTTCTCCTTCTGAAAGGTTGAAACAGTGATTAAGAACTTACATGGTTGGATATTTTCCATTTAATTTCTTTTTATACTAAATATAATTGTACTTGCATTATTCCTGTTAAAGAGATATATTCATTTAATTTATTTATTTAATTATCTGAAGTCTTCCAAGTGAGTTCTATTATTACTGAGTGCCAGACCCCTATTACTTCCCCCAAGAGCCCCTGTGACAATTCAATATGAGTAATACCTGGACTGGAAACAATTATTAGAATAATTTTGTAGACTCTAACAATGAAACTGGCTAAATGGTTGGAGGAAACCGCACTTTATGAAGGTATATCAAGGTAAAGATTTAATATCTCAAGTAATTATTATTGAAAATTAAAGATATTATAGTGATTTCCTCTAACTTCAAATTATTTTTCAAGAATCTTTCTTCCAAATGAATTTTGAGTTATTTATGTTTCCTTTATCATTATAAAGATGTTTATTTATTCATAGCATCAGTCTTATTTATGATGTTTTAAATTTCTACATGTCTGAAAGAAAACAACACTTCTTACCAATGTGGATGGTTGAAATTCTGAAAGATTTAAATGCCTTTAAAGATAAATTTTGTATTTTGGTTTATTTTTTTCCCCACTTACAAAAATGATTTAATATATCTATAAATATTATACTTAATATAAGAGTGAAACTGAGAATAACAGACTTTATCTCTCTGGGAAATCAATATTTTTCAAAAAAAAGTCTTCAAAAAGTGTGGAATGAATATTCTCAATTAAATTTGCAACTAATCCTGAAAATTCTTTTTACCACCAAATAAGGAAGCCTCACATAAATTTGATTTCAGTTTGAGTTTCCATTTTGGATATCTTCTTTCGTTCAAAGCTATAATACTATGGACTTGACTTTTTTCTACTGGGTCACATTGAAAATTGTGGTAATATTTGCAAGAAAGATATCATTTAAAGTCAAGGAATGAAATAAAGATTCATCCTGATTCTAAAATTTTGAAGTTCTTTTGATGGGTTATCCCTCAGTTAGAGCCCAAGGTTTGAGGGTCATATGGTGAGTAAACGTTTCATTTCCTTCATCAATCAAGAATTTATAGTTACTCTGAGGATTAAATATGTGTCTTTTTTGGGTATCCATTTGAGTTTTATTTGGATTTTTAATGGATCCTCTGGGGGGTTCATTTAGGAGACCTTATATAAGTAAATCCCTCTGGTAATGGTTAAGAATAATATCTGGTAAGAGTATTAGGATTCCCTTCATATTAATCATACTTTAATTCAGAGGATTTGAGTGGAATGGCTTATTTCAATTTTCCTTTTTTTTTCTTGGAAAAGGCAGTTTTCCTTTCAGAAACCCATGATTTAGACAAATATTTCCCTAAATCAACAAAAGTTCAAGCCTGAAACTTCCTTTTAAAAATGACCTCATAGAAATCTGGGGAAGGGCTATGAGCTTGCCCTTGGATTTTAGTTGAGGGAGTTCTGGGGCTGAGCTTTCTAAATTAATGTGAGATTCACTTATTTTGATGACATCTTGGGGATAAATTGAGTCTTCTAAAAAGTATCAAGGGGAAATTAATGCTGTAAATTTCTGATTTTTAGGCCATATTTTTCTCTTCTTCCCCTCGATTGAAATATATTCCTTGTATTTTCTTTAATTTTTTCCTCCTCAGTTGATTATAGTTTTTTTTTTTGAAATTGAAAAAAAGTCTTGAGAGATTAAACAAAATCCTAGGTGGCTTTACATCATTTAAAAAAATTAATCCTGCTAACTTTGAAAAAAAAAAAAAAAACAAGAGCCTATATAGCAAGATAGATTGAAAGTATAGCTTATCATCAGGAAAGGAACCTTTCGGATATATTACTTGATACAGCTTCGAAATCTCTCACATTTATAAAAAATGAAGAGTAATAATGTGGTGAACGGGCATTTTGACGTGATAGGGAAGAATTCAGGCTGAGAATTGGTTTCTAGAAGAAAACAATATTAATTGAAAGTGAGCTTTTCCATGAGAATTAATTCTAAGGCCTGCAATCCATTCAGTTTATTGAGCTGGCTTACTGCACAGATTATTTAAATTCAAGATGGTTTTTCCTACATATAAAGTAAAATTTCTTCTTTTTTTAAAGAATTTCGGGACCAGAAAATGGTTCCATCATTTCAAAAATGTTAAGCTTTTCATTATAGTGCATAATTGATTTCTGGAATGAATATTTTGAATATCGATAATATCTTAAGCTATCAGAGATTGTATAAGTGGAGCTTTCTAAATTGAAAAATCATGAAATTTTGAAAACACAATTTGGAAGTAAATTAAAATCAGTTCCAAAAAAAGCTCTTTTATTGGGAGCTATATATTTTTCAATTTTAATATTCATAAATACAAACTTATAGGTTTAAAAAAGTTCAAAAATTCCAGAAATGAAAATTAGAGAATGATTGATATAAGAATTTAATGAAATAAATGTTTGTTTTATTTAAAATTCAAAGAAAAATTGATCAATCTCAAAATAATTTCTTTTGAACAAGATAGAAATTAAGATAAATTGAAAATTTTTTCTAAGAATAATAAAATGCATGTCAAGAAATAAACCCCAAAATAAATCTTCAATAACTCAAGAGATATCTAAAATTTAAATTAAAAATAAACATGTATTATATTTTATTTTTGAGAAAAACCTCTTAGTCGCTCATTTGTTGAAAGTGGGGATGGGCTCAGGAATATGTAGGCCTAAGAGCTTACATATGTGTTTTAGAGTAATTTTAACAACGGATGATCTAACAAGCCTCTGAACTTTCTGTTTGAGCTCATAAGAGAAAAGAATAAGTCATACAGACAAATTCTATATTGTATGATTTTTTATAGTTAAATAAAGATCTTTGAAGCCAAAAATAATAATGGTCACTGTGAGGGAAAAAACAGAGGATTTCCCTACGGTAAAGGCCCGGGAGGATTTTATTTACAGATTTTGAAGGTTTCAGACAACCACTTACATATGGTGTGGATGATTGTAGATTACTTTCCTGATAAATTTTGGGATTTTGTATGGATGACTATTTGATCTGGATTTAAATGGTTGTAAATGGATGTATGATGCTATTATAGATGGTCAGTTCCAAAAAAAAGTCAATTAAAAAAGTATCAATAAAAGACAAAAGTCTAAGTGCCCCTGTGATAGCCTAAAACCATTTTAGGAAAGTTCAGATAAAATTTAATCACTTCCACACATGTGATAGTTAGGAAACTTCAATATTATTGGTTTTATTGTACTTGAGCGTGTAAATTCCACTTATCTGTCAAAAAATTGTGAAATTCTGTCTTTTACGCTGAAAGGATCCTAGGGGCTTGATGAAGGCCTCAAGCCGTCTAAAATACCCGAAATGCGTTGAAAGTGGAAATACAGGCCAAGAAATTCCTGGATGACCATTTACTTCGTTTAAACATTAACAAATTTGAAAATTGAAAAAAATGGAATATCCATTAAAAGTACAAAAAGATAAAAAAATAAAAAATAAAAAACTCAAGGAATAAAATCTTAACATGCATTTCACCCAGCCATTCAAAATATGATTTTGGCAACAATAAAACAGAAAACTACTTCGAAATTTCTTCTATTCCTAGTGTGTGATTTTTAGAACCTCATAGTCCCAATAGTTTTTTCCAAAAGCTCCTTTTGAGAGAGCTATAAAAGGATATCAAGGCCAGTAGTGGCATGAAGCTATTCATAGACTCATTTAGTTAAATTTTCCTTAAACAGATACCATGAAGGGCCATTCAAGCCTTTCATGGCTCATTATTTTGAGGGTTTTTTTCATTTTAATCTAGTTGTTTCACATTTGAATTTCATCTTATGCATGATTTTCCTTCAATATTCAATAGGGGCCCTGGTCTAGTCCTTTGTGAGTATTTGTTGCATAAAAATTTGACAAATTTAATTTGCAATTTAAAACAGTTTTGTTTAATTGTGACCATTTTACTTTTTATTTTTGCTCAATTATTTAATTTTTATGTTGAAATGTGCATAATTTATATATTTAGAATTTATATAATCTCAACGTTTTCCTTCTTTCAGTCTATTTGCGCCACTTATTATCAGAATATGGGTGAGTAATTTTAATTTTTAGGTGAAATTAGATTCTGAAAATAAATTTTCACTGCCCAGAATGTTGTATTTTCAGTATGTTTTTGGGATCTGAAATATTAATGTGCCAACAAGAATTGATTAATAGGGATATTAAGGTCCAAATTTATTGAGAAGCTCTAAGCACCCGAAGTTGGTAAGATTCAAAATTTTCAAAATTTTGACCTTTATGGTTTTACTACTCCATAAAAAAGGCCCATTTCTTCGTCCATTTAATATTACATATCTTCAAAAAAGAGAATAAATAATCACAAATAATTCTCAGAATATATGTTATGTTACAAGAAAAGTTGTTGATTTATGCTATTCATTATTAATATATCGAGAATCCAAACCAAAATTCGTAATGAAAAATTAAAAGAATGTTTTTCTTTTTCAAAAACATAATTATTATTTCGCAGTTTTAATATTTTGAAACTGAAGAATTCTTCATTCCTTATTTCGAGGTGCAATTAATCAATTGAAATGATACTTCACTTTTATTAATATCCTCAAATTTAGCTTTTGAATGATATGAAATGCGTGAAGCTACATTTCAACGAATTGATTGGTTGAAAGCCTGTTTTTTAATAAGCTGTTGAAATTTCCTTGAAGGATTCTTTCCACTAGTCTCTTTCTCAGAATTACATCTCAAAAAAAATAGTATCAATTTTGTGCATATGAGCTTGAATCATTTAGGAATTTCGGATCCAAATTTCGTTCAAATAACTTTCAGCCTTTCCCAAATTGAATATTGTATTCAACTGAGTGAAAATAAAAATAATATTATAACTGTGTACTATAAGCTTTTTCTCTACCTAGAAGAAATAACAAACTTCAAACCTCCAGAAAATAATTCCTATCAACTACCTAATTTTAATTCCTTTCCTTTGTCATTCGACCTTCTTAAAAGGAATTAATTTGAATCTTGATATCTGAAATAGTGGATATTACTTAATTATGTTCCACAAATAAATTAATGTGGAGAAACTATCATTTTAATGCATGCTAAAGAATGAGAAAATGTTAGAATATGAATCATTTCTTTTTTTTGAAATACCTACCATTGATTCCAAAGGATTGAAAAATTTCTTTTTTTGTGATTTATTCGGGACTTAACTCTCCATATATTTGAAAATATATTGAAATAAATCAATTTAAGATTGTACATTTCATGGAATTTGCTGTTCATCTGCCTCTAATCTTAGGCAAGCTAAAATTTCCTTCCCAGAAAAATCTCTGTGACCCATATATCCATGAGAATCTCACTAATTTACACTAATCCTAAAATCTTTAAGAATATATAAGTATTTATTTTTCCAGCCTTTCTAAGAAATGTTTATCTTTAATTAAGAAGCTGTATCATCTTTGCCTCATAGTGGTTCTTTCTTGAGCCAGGAGCCCACAGATAATAAAAACAACTTATTTTCTAAACCATCTGAGTTTTTTCCCAATTAGATTAATATCCTAATATTGATTTCTGTTTTGATTTGTTCTATGAGGTATGGATAATTTTAACCATATTCATGATTCCAAATACCACCAATTCAATTAATTAATGAATGCTATATACTAATTAAGAGGTTTAAAGCCCTAATTAATAAGGAATGATAGCTTAAATCCTCAAATTTGAGCTCAGATATAGTAAGAGCCTATTATCAAGCTCCAAAAATTCCGTAAAATTCAATTTGATATCCTCAAAGATGTTCTACACATGAGTTATTTGCAAACTCTGAGATAAAACTACAGTATATGTTATCAACAACATTATGATTTTTGAAGAGTTAAGAAGCTGTTATGCTCCCAGAGAGCCCCAAAAAAACAGTAAATTATGATTGATTTGACTATAAATATTAGCAAGAATTTCTTCTCAATGAAGTCATAAATAAAATAGAAATATGTGTATATATTTTTTAGTAATTTTGAGTCATAACTTCACAATTGTTTTCTCAAGTCAGGAAATGAAAACCCCAAATAACTTTAAGAAAAAAGACATATTTAATAGTGATCATTTTAATGATTTTATGAGCTTAAGAAGATATAAAGTAGTAAAATAATTAGTATAAAAAAATACTTCTTTTTAATTAACCAAGGATTAAAATCATTTTTCAAAAATAATCTTATTATAATCCCTTTGATTCAAAATTAACTTTTGGAATTACTGAGAGAGTATTCAGTTTAGTTGATAAAGTTTCTACTCCTATCATGAGTATCTTTTTTTAATCCAGAAAAGAACTTTATCTATCAGTTATCATAGCAGTGAATTGCATTAACATACTTTCAAATTAGAAATAAGGAACAATATTTTTCTAAAGAAATGAGATATGCATTGGGGAAACTGGGATAATAATGTAAGCTTGGCTCTCCCTTCTTATATCTAAAGTGAAGTAAGATTTTGAGTAAGCTATTCCTTTTCAAATGCATTTCCTTAATACAAGTAATTATGGGCCATAATCATTAACTGTCCACTTTCTCTTTCTGGCTGAGGAAGTAATTGTAAGAAAATATTAAATTATGGGAAAAAAGAGCAAAAAGGATAAAGATTATAGTAATAAAATAGATCATGAGAAGTTTTCCGGTATTCTAGATAAGATCTCTACTTAGAATGTCATTACAGGGCTGTATTAAGATTATGTTTCAAATTTATCCCTTCAAAATAGATATTGTTGAGATTCCATAAACAAATCCTGATAAAGCAGAGATACCAAGAAGAAATTATCAAGTTTAGAAAATAAAAGGATAATCCTGCATGTAATGATAGGGTTTCATGTTAAGAATCCTCCCCAAAAAGATTTAAGCCTTGAGGTATGATTTACCTACCCAAATAGACCACAATCAATATTAAAAACACTTCTGGAATTTACATAGCCCATAAATCATTTATATATCCAAAATGTATCATTTTTCATATAGAAGAATATTAAAAATGGTTTTGTGGGTAAGTATACACATGGATTCAAGGCCACATTTGGATTCTACACAAACTTTCACCTAGGGGTAACTTCATGGGGTGAATAATCTTACATTATATCTATAAGGTGTTAATATGGAAACCATTTCAACAACTCATCAATAGCACATAAAGGAACTGGAAAATATTTTTCTTTTGCATTTTTACACCAAGATAATGGTATTGTGAGAAATCCCATGTTATATATACACTAAGAATAGCTGTATTCATTTTTATGGAACTCAAAATTACATTATTCGTAAATAAAGCTTTGGTGCACCCATACTGGATATTATTATTGAGACCTGAATTAATATTTTTGACATGAAAATAGCTCAGGGGGAAAAAAGAAATCAAATAGAGCCAGGGTACCCAACATCTGTGGCCTCTGTGGGATTAAAAACTGAAATTTTTTAAAACATTTCTGATCCTGGCCCAGTTGGTCTATTAAGACCTTTTGGGAACCTTTTTACCAAGTTAATATCCAAATATATCATCAGAAAATAGTAAATAAGATGCTATTTTGACCTTACAAGGAGGCAATGAGAAACTCTTACTCATGTAACAATGTCCATTCTTGATTATTTTCCATTTATAAGCCCAAAAGGTAGAATTAAAACCCTTTCTTGACTTTTATCCCTGAAACTACCTCTTGGCAACCAGCTTTCTCTATTCTATTTGGCTATACCATGTAGAAAATGAGGTAAAACTTCAAAACTTCATTAAAAATACAATTATTGATGAATCCTTCTAAGACTTTCAAGAAAAATTTAGAAAAGCATAATAAACCCTCAATAAAAAAATAATAATGAGTTAATATCTAAAATTGAAAGTTTTACTTACATTCCATTTTTGATGACCTTATGTAAAACACTGGATCTTCAAAAATTTACAGAAAATACATTTTGTGATAAAATCCAAAATAAAATTGATAACTTGAAGAAAAGAATATTTATAGTAGTAAATCCTTTATTTCTTAACCATAAATGGGTTGGTAGCCATGTAAAATGACTTAATAAATTATGACAATCTTATGTGACTACAAGTGATATAAACAATAAAAAATTAAGGTAACCGGTTTCTCACTCATTTTCTTCTTAGGTTTATCCATCTAATTCCTATTTGAGCTGTTTTATACTTAAAATAATCCTACTATTTGTATTTTTTCCAGATATCATCTTATCATTCATCTTAATAATTAATACTATTAGTAAGTATGTGTTGAAAATTTCTTTTAAGGAATATTTATATTTCCAAATAAATTAGAAAGAAATGAAATAAAGGAATAATACTTTCAAGAATAGTTTTTAACTATAAATTTCTTTTCTACTGCTTTGAATCAATTTTTTATCCCTTAAATCCACAATTAATCCATAAAATCACTCAATCACATATCCTCAAGGTATTATTGGAGTAATAGTGAGTGACTTATTCAATTCTTGAATTTTTTCTCTAAGTTTTGAAGTTTTCTTCAAGAATTTGAAACTATTATTGTTGTCAAATATAATTATTGATTAAAATGATTTTCTATTATTTTAATAACAAGCTTTATTATTAATTCTTGTAATTGATTCTAGTAGAGAATTACTTTTTACTTAAATAGTCACTAGTAGTGTATAAAAAGTGAAAAAATATTTAAGAAATTGATTATTCATTTGTGGCTATAGTAGATATATTTATCATATTTCATAAGAAAAGACATAGTACTTTTGAGCAATAGTAATATTATCAAGAGTTTCATAGACACATCTTACAAAAGAGTTTTTTGAGCCCTAGATCCTTCCAATCAAAATTGAAGTGAGGATTACAAGAAATGTGTCCATATTTCAAATCTGGAGATTTTTTTAGAATGGACATGCAAGTTTACAGAAATATAGACTTTGTTAGTGAAATATCAATCCAGACAGGCTTAATCAATGAAAGTTTTACTCCTAGAAAATGGGGCTGTTTCTCAAAAGAATAGAAAAAAAATCACATAAGTAGCTGAATAATTTTCAATACAGATAATTAAATTTATCAACATAGATCAAATCAACAAAACAAACTTTTTATTTTAAAGAAAAATATGGAAATAAGCCTATCAAGAAACTATATTCATCAATATACAGGCTACCAAAAGGTGATAATTTGAGCTTTGAAGGTATTTAAGTATAAAGAAAAGACCAAAAAGCTAATTGTGATTAATAATTGAATATATTTTTGAATATTCAAAGAAACTTGCAAAGGAACTAAAAAGTCTCAAGTCCAATATTTTAAAAAATTTATGATGATTATCCAAATTGTCAAATTACTATTTTACTTGTAAAGCATAAGTAAAAATAAAAATTCAACAAAGGATTTGAAAAAAATTTGGATAAAGCTTATAATAATTGTTCTTATGATGAGAGAATGTTTAATAATATCTTATAATTATATTTCTCATAAAATTTCAGGTTGGGCCACCTCTGAGTAAATATTCTGTATCTCAACTGTAAATAAGTTTAAATTAAGTCTTAAGTATCTTCAGGACGAAAATCTAAATATCATGAATATTTATTTGTCCCATTTTGAATGTATTTTCAACAAGTTTTCCTTCAGAAAATGATTTTTATCATGTAGCTTAAATGTTATGATCAATGGAATCATTTTCAATTGAAATATCAATATCTGCACTTGTATTACATAAGTGAGCTTAGAGTTAAATCTGTATACTTTAACCTCTCAGTTCAATTACATACATAAAGTTTGAATTATATTACATGTGGGGAATTAAAGAAAATAAATTGGACAGATAAAAACCTCAGGGGAAAAGGAATAATCCATCTGAGGGTGCCAAAATCCTCAATCTCATTTTCTTACAGGCTTGGGATTTCAGAATAAATTCAAAAACTCATCATTTTTGGACTGGAACTGGGTCACAGGGTCTGAATCTCAGTTGATTATTAGTGTTTGATATCAACCAAGCCAGCCTTGACTGTTTCCAAGTGGGTAAAAGTAAGTTAAAAAACTTTACCAAAGGAGTATTAGCTGTTGTAAGGGGCTCTTACATACACTGTTATGTGCTTTTAAGACTCACAAAAGACTATTTATGCAGTAATGGCTGTTTTAAATGAAAGGTTTCAATGAATTCATAATTGTATTTTATGTTTCTAATGTGTCTCACACAGCTGGTGAGAGAAAATTATACTTTTGGAAGAAGAAAATTAGTGGCTCTTTGTTATATAATTGTTTCCCTTCATGTTAGAATATTTTCCTTTTCTAATTAGCTTGGAAATTTTTTAAACATTCAATAAAATATTCCAAACATCATTTCTAAATGATTTTTAAGCTTTTAATTACATGACATAATCCTCATTATCATTGTTTATAACTAAAATTATTTTTCCTCTTGAACCACCCCAAAATTGAAAGAAATAATCTTTTATCACTGTAAATTGTGTCACTTCATTTCCAAATTTTCTCTGATCAGTCTTTTTTGTTATTTATCTTTAATATTCATTTGGAAAATTATTTCCTCTATCAATTTCTTACAGTACTTTTATTGATGAATTCCAATTGAAATTTCTTTTGAGGAAATTTCCTTTGTAGCCATGAATGTCCCTTGTGGGGAATTTTTGCATATATTTTTGTTGTTTTATCCTAATAGAGCTAAAGCAAAAAAATTGATATTTTCTTTGTCTTAAAATATTGAAATTAATATCAATTTTAAACTTTAATTTATGAAAATTTTAAGTAAATTAAAATTACTTGATTTTTATGAAGTTTTCATATCCCCACCTTATATTTAGCAGCCTAGCCATGGAATTTTCCTGCTAAGTAATATTTTTCTTATGCTCAAAAAGACAAAAAACCCATAAAAATACTCATAATTGAAGAGATTCATGAAAAATATCCTTTTTTCACATTATAAGTGAGACTATATTTTCATTTTTCTTTGAAAAAACTGTTTTATTGTGTTATCTTGGTGTCTGACACCATTATAAGGCAAGAAAGTATTAAAACAGAATAAAAATCCAGAAGCATTTTTCTGCTAGTAATTCTCACTATCATCATAATAGTCCAATTATCATAGTTCAAAATAAGAAAACAAGGCCAATTCATTGAGAATTAATCAATTTTTACATCAGTAATACACTCCAAAAGGCTAAGAATCTGTCAAATAGTAAGTCTTTGATTTAATATAACCATCTTCAAGCTTTTTGACTCTTAATAATACCCTACACTGGATCAAAATCCAGATATAGACTCTCAAGCTGCACAAGAAAAGGTTATGCTTGTGATTATGGTGGAAGCCCATCAGTTACATATGGACAAGGGTCAGTAAATAAACCAAAAATTGACATATTATGAAATTATAAATCCAATGATACTATTTTGCCTTGAAGAAGAGCTGAAAATGCCATGAGAAGCATAATTGAAAATTTACAAAGAATTTAATAAGGAATAAAACAATTTACTTAAACACAAAGAGTACTGAATCTTAGGGGACCTTTGTAATAATTGCATGAATTATTACCTGACTGTGAGAAAGCTTCTGTGTCATCCCAAAAACTTTCAGTGTGGTTAATGGGTGGAATTCATTGATGGAAAAGAACAATAAGATGAATATGACATCAGAATGGAGAAAAAATAACTCAGGGCCACCCAAACCAGCCCCAGTGGCCAGAAGCAATTCCGACATGACAGAAAAGGCACAATTTTAGAACAAAGGAAGAAGCAAGGCAGCAGCCACCATGTCATACATCCAGGGTCATAGAATTTCAAGCACTCAAAATATTCCATGAAGAATGTGTTTCTGATAGCAGGAACAATTATTAAGATTCAGAAAAGGGAAGAAGCCAGGCTACAATACGAGAAACACATTCTGAGTTTCTGGAGGGTCTTCCATCTTTTTTATATAGCCATAAATGACATTAAAGATCAGATTTCTGAGTAAAGCTAAAATATTTGCACCAACCTTAAAACCAACAATCTATATTTGAGCCAAATGAACCAAACATTAGTTTTTTGAGAACATTTTGAGAGAAACTAAAGCAAGAAACACTGAAAATGTAATTTCAAACAAAATTAATGAAAAAATTGTTATTTTAAAATACCTCAAGGATAAATAATTAAAATTAGATATTAATGGCACAATTGAAATAAGAATAGATAAATCCATAACACATATTAAGTAAGATAACAGAAATATCCTTGATGAAATCACCAACTTATTTTCTGAAGTAAAGAGAAATACAATTTCCTTAAGAGCTTCTTTTGATACTTTGAAAGAAGAACTATCAAAGCTTACAATGAAATTGGATAGGGCAATATCTGATAATAACATAAAAACAGATTTGTAGTAAGAAATGACACTTGAGAAATACATATACAAAATTGAGTTAATCAATTTGATGAAATGTCTTCAACATAAAGCCAAAACCTCTCAAAGTTGCAACAAGATTAAACTATGTGAGATTGAAATATTTCTGCACACCTATAACTCTTAATAAGAATGAAGAGAGAGTAAATTCCAATAAATAGATTCTTGATGTTGAAAATTCACAATTGAAAAATTATTTTTGAATCTCTTTCCATGATTTGGAGCTATTGAAGGGTCAAGAGCTACTGAAAGAAGTACCAAATTTTATGGAATATACTCACTTAAGTGGCAAGGAGAATGTGTAAATATGCAATGAATTTGAGGTATTGAAATAATCAAAGAGGGCTTTGGATTACAAGGAAAATTGGTAAAATAAATATTTACCACCTTTTTCTACCAAATCATCCCATAGATCGTATATCAAAGCAAGAAAAGCATATGGACAGCAAATCTGGACTTGGTGGTAAATCCAAAGCATCAAAAAATTACCAATGATTCTTGAATGCTCAAAAGTTTAACATAATTTTAATTTGCAAACTATATTCTGACAGAGACAGAGCCTTCCCAAGGGGCTCCCTACAGAACTATACTGTCAAATTTCAGAATTTATGATCCATAGAAAATTTATGAAGAAATGTGGAGGGAACTTAGAGCAGTATTTTAGAATTAGGAATACTCAAAACCTCCCAGAGTAATATATTATAAAGATATAAGAAGCGAACAGAAGGAAAAGAATTTATTATAGCAGGATGAATACTTCAAAAAAATTTACAACATCTTGGAAAGACTTTGGGGACAATAATTTCAAATAAAACTCTAATAATATTACAAGTAAATATGCAGAGACAATTATGAAGTGCCATATTTTACAAAGTACCACACATTTGGCCAGTAAATTTCCGAAAGGTGGGGAAATAAATGAAATCAACATTGATAAAGAACAAGATGAAGATCAGTGTTATTACAATGGATAAAAAGCAGATGACAAATAATCAACATTTTATTATTCTTTGAAATAAATATAGAATATTAATTCTACCTTTTATATAATGGAATATTACTCCAATATACCACATTTTAACAATATTTAGTTTGATATATAAAAAAGATGCACAATTCATTAAGATCAAAAAACATGGGGAGATACTATATTTCTTTAGATTCCTCCATAAAGGAAGTTATTGCTAAAATAACTGCCACTAAGCTCCTACTGGACCCAGGACCCTTCTGCTCTTGTTTTAGTAGTTCCTTCCTCAAGAGTTGTGTGCCCAATTTTTGTAATTAATTGTTACTAATTGATGGAATTGAATTCAATAATGCAAGTAATAATATGTAGCCATTGGGTATATTTGAGATACATATCATATTCCCCCATCTAAATTGTACTTCAAGAATAACTGTTTTTTTAAGAAAATTTATCTAGTACTGCCAGCCTGTGACTCACAACCAGAGCATAAGCATGACAGCCAAGTACCATAAACCAATGGTAGAGCTAAATACCACCAAAATATGGAGCTGAGCCAAACCAGCTCAAAAGGTATCAAAAGAAAGAGGAAACTTACCTGTTTCTAAATATGCAAGTCCCATCATCATAGGAAAAAGAATAACCAAGTCATTCAAGCTCAAAGCAAGTGCTGAGTATAAACCTTAGTTTTCACCTCTCATCTAAAATCCAGAGGAAGACGTTGAACCACATCAAATGGGTATTTAAATTAAAGCTCTCCATTAGGGCTATTAAATGGTAGTAGACAAATTGAGCTAGCACCAAAACTACAGAAGGTACGGTCAAAATAAGGTCAAATAGGGGTGAATAAACTATTCACCTCTCATCTAGCTTCTACAGTTTTGGTGAGTGATACCTAGAGTGGGGTCTTTTTTGGAGAGAGTACAATCAGGGCTATCCTATGGTTCCATTCATTTCCCTGCATCCCATCTATAACAAAAGTTATGGGGAAAACAAACTCCATACAGGTTTTGAGAAAATCATATATATGAATAACAGAAATTGAACATGGCATAACTTTGCCATATCTAATGTTACCCATATCAGAAAAGGTATCATTGTAGAGATCGCATCCAGGGCTACACAATGAAGCAACTTTCAGGTCAAAATTCCAAAAACTGACAAAGTTATATCAGTTTTAAGGTTAAGATCCCACAGTTTGGCCAATACACCTTTACTGTGGGATAATATCCCATAGGCCTGATTATGAGGTGTCAAATAGACAAAGAAGCTTGTTTATAATTCAATACCTCATAGTTCAGTAAATACTGGGGTACCATACATGTTCTGTACAGAATTCTATGCATCATACATGTCAGAAGAGGGCTGTGTGGTCCTCAGGACAAATTCTTAAACCTGTATTGGGGAAAACTGCCCAGGTGTGGTTTCAAAACCACATCTGAGCCCAATACATAGTATACAGGCCTTGTGAAAACCACAATCCAGTACGTTTAAAAGAAAGATCTTCAATTCCTCCATATGAAGTGGTCTAGAGGACCTTTCCACCCAATTTCAGGATAAAAAGGGCCCTTTCTCTTCCCAAAAGAGGAATCCCCATCCTTCTCTTGAATTACTACTTAGTACAGCTGTCCACATTAGTTATACTCTTGGGAAATAACCAGGTATAATTATCATCTCAATTATTGTAAGCCAGCAGATAAATAATGCACCCAGGGCTTTCAGCAGTGCTCACCACCACTATTCCTTATATCAAATCCCTTTAATTATCATTTATAAATCTTCTTTAACTTAAAATATCTGTGTAACAGTCAGATTTGAAGCTTTACATACATATATTACTACTTCATCATAGACTCAACCTGACATTTTGGGGGCCTGGCCTTGTTTTTGAGCTTTTTTAACTAAATTTGGCATAAAAGTGAGTTTTTTTCCCTTATTTTATTTACTTAATATCACTGTTTCTTTCTTTTAGGTGTAAAATATCAAAAAAATAATATGTCAAGTTTCATATATATTTTTTTGAGTGGTATATAACAATATACCACTGTGTCTTTCTTTTTTATTGCTTTTTTACATGGTTTGATTATAATTTAATCACCACAAAACTATTTTGGGCATGTTTTTGATATAAAAACACTAAAACACCCTTAATAAGTTCTTTTTTAATTGAAAGAACCCTGTAAATAATAGCTCAGAGGCATGGTTGGACATATTGATAATTTCAATTGTCCATTACAGAGCCACTAATAAGATTATGCTTGCTAATTACAAGTTAATCTGTGAGATATTTGGGTACAAACAGTACCTCATAAATCCACAAAGTAGTATTTTTTATTTGCAATTGGTAATTTCAAATTAAATACATAATACAGAGGCATAATATAGTATTATATTGCCCAGAGGCCATTCTTAGAAACGCAAATAGCATTTAAAGAAGTCTTAACTGACATAAGTCCTCATTGTTCCTTTTATTCAGTGGAAGAGAACTTAATTTCACTTGAAGTCAAGTCACAAGGCAGTAAACCAGTGGCACCTTTAGAAACAGAAGTCAAAGGTAAAGGGAAGAGACACAGTGAAAGCCTCACCACCACCAAGAATTGTACACCAATTGCCACTCAGAGGAGTAGAAAACCACAAAACTCTGCTTCCATACAAGGTAAACCAACCTTGATAACTTGTACAGGGAAGATTATAGTAATCAATCCAGTTGTAACTTGTCAAGGCAAATTTCCCAAGGCAGTATAAAACAAATTTGTAAAAGGAACAGTCAAAGGTAAATACCATGAAAAAAGAAAGTTTTAAACTTCTTGAAAACACTGATATGTCACCTGTACACTTCTAACGTTGGAATTCCAAGGAACCAGCCAGAGGACAGAGAAGGCCTCTTCAGAACTACAAGACCTGGAAGAGGACACCTTGGACACAGTGGTGGATGGCAAGACACTGAGGGAAATAATACCCACTCTGCCATTCACCTTCCAATTAAACAGAAACCTCAAACAAGAGGACTGGAAGGTTATGGTTCAAGTTCTTCAGCTCCATCAACTCCTAAAAGGTCTATTCCAATGGAGCATGGACAACAAAAGGTTCAAACTAGCATTGCACTGGGAAGAGCTTGGAGAAAGTTGCCAGAAGATATTTCTCAAAGAGTTACCCTTCAAAGAACTTATGGTAATAGCCAAAGGATGGAATCCCAACAGGTAGTTCAAACTCCTGGAGGAGAGGGAAACCAGGATAAGGTAAAATCAAGCCACTATCCAAGCTATGGAAGAACAGCTGAACCGGACAGAGCCTAATTGTATTCCTTCAGGCTCACAAGGAATAGGCCAACCCAACTCTCCATTGGCTTCACACCATTCAGGCACCAGCAGATCAGTGACCAAGAGTCACTATTCTTCACAATCCCAGGTAGTTTCCAGGAGAAGACAAGGATACAAAGGGAAAACAACATCCCTTTCAATCACATGCAGAAAGAGTCAGATCCAATTGTCCAGAAGATGTTGGACTTGGCGAAAGAA
Organism: Austropuccinia psidii; assembly: GCA_023105745.1. Lineage (NCBI taxonomy): Eukaryota > Fungi > Basidiomycota > Pucciniomycetes > Pucciniales > Sphaerophragmiaceae > Austropuccinia > Austropuccinia psidii. The sequence continues at coordinate 29,737,292 of JALGQZ010000004.1, read as the reverse complement.
GTACACAAGAGCTGGGAATAGTTGTAAATACTTCTAGAAACAGTAGCCCTACTAATAGAAATATGACCCCCACTCAGAATGAACACAATGTTGTTAGACCTTGGAGTAACTTAAAAAGTGATCAACTGTGGTTACAAATGTCCCAATTTTAAGTGCAAACTCAAGAGAAGCTTGATGAAATCCATAGGAGAAATGAAAGGGTTAAAGAATTGAAAACCCTACAAGAGGCTACAATAAAAGCCATCCAAGAGAGCTGTTATAAGTTATGCAAAGCCTCTGAAGAAACCACTAAGATAATAAATAAAGTCTTTTAAGAGAAATATCACTGCCAAAGGGACAGGGATTATCTGGATTGGGATATAAACAAATTGTTTAATTTCTGCCAAAACATGAAGCCTAAACCACAAGGCAATGCTTTGGAAAATCCATATTAAGAGGAAATCAAACCAGATTTCTTGTTGGATAATAAGCCAAGATCTCCATCACAATACCAAGATTAAAATAACATGATCTATTCAGAGAAGGAAGCACTGAAACAGGTTCCAGAGGCCTCAAGCTGGCCAACATTCTCTGGTGTGGGAGAATATGATCATATGGAGCTCATTAATTATATTGATGAATTATTCATTGATGTACCAAGTGTAACAGATTACTGTATTACTACTAGATTAAATACAGCATTCAAAGGACATGCTAGTATTTGGTACACAGAAATGAAGGCAGTACATGGCAGAAGAAACTGGCCAGGGTGGAAGAGCCATATAATCCAAAAGTACAGCAATGGTACTTGAATATGTAAAAATAACATTTCATTTTAAAATGACAAGTACTCTGTGGACAAAGATCCATATGAGTGGTGTCTTAGATAGTCCAAAAGGCTTAAAGCCATTGATCCTCAAATGAAGACTCAGATGAGGAATCACAAACTCTTGACACAGATTCCAGGAGAACTAGAGCATGCAATAAAATGAAGATGCAACCAGAGTTTCACTCTAGATGAAATTTTCAACACCTTGCAAGACATAAGCAAAAGGACAAATATAGGGAAATATTCCCCATATAAAAGCAGCAGTTTCAAAGAGAAACAACCTTTCAGGGTGGAAATCAAAGATAAACCCAAAGAAATATTTTCAGAAGTGACCAAGAAGAAAAACTCTTGTCACAATTGTGTTTCAATCAACCACTATAAAAACAACTGTCCAAAGGAGAAGAAAAAAGTCTATGCCATTGAGCAAGTCTCAGAGGAAGAATCTCCAACACAGGATTCTGAATCAGAATCTATGGGTGATTCCATCAGAGAACACTCTGATGATGAACAAGACCCAAAAGAGGAATTTTCAGTGGAGTACCAAGAGGAAAAAAAACTAGAAATTCAGGATGTACAGTTGGAAGAAGGAATGCCACAAGACACTTCCAACAAAAGCTTCTGTAAACACACACAAGATGCACAAACCTTCCTATTCATACCAACTAGAGGAATGGAATATATACATGGGACAGCCACAAAGATGACTGTTTTTATTGACAATTCTCAACACCCACTGATCATTGATAGTGGTGCACACTGCTCCATAGTCACCAGAGAATACCTGGATAGCCACTTCCAAAATTGGGAGAAGCAACTCTTGCCAACCAAGGAAAAGAAATTTAAGAATGTGTCAGGGAAGATGACATGTATTTGTACCATTATCAAAGAAAGAATTATACCCCATAGGAAAGGTAATCTCAGACTCAACCCAGAGTTTTTAGTGCTTGAAGAGGCAAAAATCCAGGGATTTTTACTGGGGACAGACTACCAAAGGATGTATAGAATCAACATTTACAATAGTAAAAAGAGCCACATTACCATAGGTAAAAACAAGGAAAAGAAATTTCCACTTGATATATACCACATTTCTACCCATGACCCACTGGAATAATTTCTGAATGAATTCAAAGAGGGCCAATTCAGTACTAACCTCAACAGCAAACAGAAACTTAGTTTACTGAAATTTCTGAGGAAAAATAGACAAGCATTTGCAATTGGTGAAGAGCCCTTAGGCGAAATCAGAGGCCATGATTTAGATTCATATCTAGATGTGGAAAGACCTTATCCACCAATACTCAGAAGACCTCCATATCCAGAAAGCCTGGAAACTAGGAAAGAAATTGAAGAACACATCATTGAACTGCTAGATATAGATGTTATCAGGAAAATAGGACACAATGAAATAGTGGAAATCACCACTCCTGTACTTATCACTTGGCATTATGGCAAATCCAGGTTTTGTGAGGATTTCAGAGCCCTGAATAACTACACAAAAGCTTATAGGTGCCCTATACCAAGGATACCTCATGCCCTGGACAAGCTGGAAAAAGCCAAATACATAACCAAAATTGATTGTATGAAAGGTTTTCACCAAATTGGAGTTAAACCAAACTCCATGAAATTACTCGGAATCATATGCCATGTGGGCATAAATGAGTATACCAAAATTCCTTTTGGCATTAAAAATGCACCAGCTCACTTCCAAAGGATGATGGACACAATATTTGAACAAGAGATATTGGAAGGCTGGATGGTGGTATATATTAATGATATTATTATATACTCAGAGACATTGGAAGACCATTTGCAATACATAGACAGAGTACTAAGTAAATGCACACCCATCAATCTGAAAACTTCACTTAAGAAGTGTAATTTTACCAAAAAGAACTGTTGGAACTAGGACATAAAGTCTTGGGCCTTATCCTGGCCACAGATCAAAACAAAGTAGCAGAAGTACTGCAAAATCCAGTACCAAAGAATATCAAAGAGATTTAATATTTCCTTGGGTTTTCTAGTTACTACAGAAACCACATAAAAACAATTTCCCACATAACTAGTAGCCTATAAAAGTTATTCTCAAAAGATGTAGTTTTTGAAATAACCAAGGAAAGGAGGGATGAATACAAGAGGATCAAACATGAGCTCACTAATGCACCTGTCCTCATTTTCTCTAACTTTGAACTACCACTTAAGCTATATATAGATGCAGCTTGTAATCAAGGCCTAGTAGCAGCCCTTCACCAAAGGAAAATTGTGGATGGTGAACCAAGAGAGGGAGTAATATTTTACACCTCTAGGCAACTGAAAGATTCAGAGGCCAGGTATGGGGCTACTCAGACTGAATGCTCATGTTTAGTATGGTCTCCAGAAAAACTCCATTATTATTTTGAGGGTTCAGTCTTTGAAGTCTACACAGACTGTACAGCCTTGAAGTCTTTACTTAACATGAAGACTACAAATAGACACATTTTGAGGTATAAAATAGCCATCCAAGAGTATAGAGTTAACATTACCATCATATAAAAAGAAGGAAAAATCTTCACCAATGCAGATGGCCACAGTACAATGTCAAAAAGCAGCCCAGCTTATGACCCTGAAGTATCAGCCAAGATTTCTATTCATTTCATGGAAATAGATAGAAGGAAGAACGTCAGATTCTCCAAATGGGCACCAGAAAGTGGTACCCCAGGCAGTAAGTACACTGAACCAGAGGGAACAGAAACTCCCATATTGTGGATAATTTCATCAGAACTGCACAATGAATTCTTCAGTTCAGTAATGAAAAATTATGTCAAACACAAACAGTGTTGCATATTGCTACAACTCCTTCAACATAATTACAGTAGCCCAGAACTGGAATCCCAGTTAGAGGAACCCTGGTTGAGGGACTATAAGGATAATACATTTTTCCTTATATATGGACTACTCTATCATAGAGAGAAGAATACTAGTGCTCTCACAGTGATAGAAAGGGACCACATATCCCTGATCCTGAAAGAATGTCATGACTGCCACTATAGGGTACATATGAGTGAAGACAGGGCCGAGGAGAGGGTAAAAAGCACATCTTGATGGCCCCAATGGGAACAAGAGCTGAGTGAATACATCAACACTTGTGAAAGATTCCAGAAGGAAAAGAGGAAACACAGGAAGAGATACTGGCTACTTAAACATATAGAAGAGCCCAAACACCCATTGTGGGAACTCCTCTTGTGTGGGATTAAAATGAGGCAGTACCTGGAGGGGGAAATCACAGGTAACTAGTTTTGAATTGCTAATAACTCCTGTAACCAAGGGTGGCAAGGGTGTATTGCCTGCCCCTCCTAAAATACTGAACAAAATCTTCCTTGGAGCTCACAAACCAAAATAAAATTAGTAAGTGGCTTTACAACTGCAGAAGACAAAATTCAGCAGTCTCAGATCAGACCTATTCAATAAATAATATGAAAAATAATGTCAGTAATTTGGTAATTTGAGATTTTAATGAAATACTTGTCTGTTTAATTTTAATATTTTTTTTAGTGAAATTGGGGTGAGTGGTTTCTTCTTGGTGATATAAATTTGGTAAGATGGGTTTTTTTTAAGGTGTTCTGGAAAGTTGGATGAGTGTTGATAAAGGTAATTTTGTTAAGTTAAAGTTATAATAGAGTAAAATAATTTTTTTAAAGGTTTGTTATTTTTTTTTTAAGATTTGTTGATAATGAGATAAAATAGTATTTGTTATATTTAAAAGGTAAGATTCTTTGATATTGGATTTTTAAAAGGGGTAAGTTATTTTTAAGTCTTGATAAATGGTGTTAATTTTACTGGATAAAATATTTTAATAGAGTAGTAACCCTAATATTGGGTACTGGATAATTTTTATTTTTATTTTGATAATAATAAGATTCCACTGAGCTTAGCTACTGGGCAATCTTTAACACTATACTTCCACTGAGCTTAGCTACTGGGTAAGTAAATTCACTATAATTTGCTGGACTACCTCCCAGATGAGGGATGACTTATTCCTGTGCTTGTAATGTGCAGAGGATATATTGTGCATGGGATATATTTGCATGGGGGGATTTTGAAATTTGGGTGGAAAGAGCCCCTCTATTTATACCTTTTGGGAGCCCAGGGGGCCCTCCATGGGAGCTGTCTTTTTCCACTTTAATTCCTCTTGATTTCATCATGTGACTCTATTTTTGGTGAGGACCTTTCTTGCATGGGTCAGGTGATTTAAGGTTTGGTGATAATTTTCTCTCTGCACAGCCTCCATTCATCACATGATTGTCTTTTGGTGAACTGATTATGATGTGATATTCTTGGATTTTCCTTGCATGCATGAGGTGATTTCATTTTTGGCTGAGGATTTTTCTTGTGCACAGCCTCTTTTCTGTCACATGATATTCTATTGGTGGATGCAGTATCACATGATGACCTTGTAATTACTTTGCATATGTCCTATTTTAGGTTTGGTAGAAGTGGCTGTGTAATTTATGCAGGTGTCATGGTTGTTTTTCTTCTTTTTGAACTTTAAAATGGAGTCAGGTGATAATTCCTTGCACTGGTGAATTTACTGTTATGTATGAGATGGTGTGATTTTTTAAGTTTGACACATGCTGTGCATAGTCATGTGGTTGAGATTTAATAAGAATTGTGTACTGCATGCAGCCTGTTGTAACTAGCTTTGGTTTGCATGAGGTGATTAGTGGTGTATGTAATTATGATTCTGTTTTAAGGTTTTAAGTGGTGTTACTGTGGATATAAGATAAGGTACTCCTGTGGCTGTGTTGTAAATGAGCTGCAGGAATTCCATGGAGTTGAGCTTTGCATCATGTGACTTTTCTATGTGGAGTTTTAGGTTGCTGTGTAATTTATGCAGGTGTCCTTTTCTTGCTGCATGAGTCCTGTGGGTATAAGGGGGTGTAAAGCTGGGTGGGGTGTGTAATTTAAAGGGTGGTACCTCATTTGTTGTAGCTAGTTTGCTATATGTAAATTGATTTTTTACATATGCATAGTGAAATTGAATAAGTTATTTAAACACATACACTTCCCTTTGGTGCCTGTGCCATGGTTTTATGAGTTAAATCCAGCTTCTTGCTGTAAAATTGACCTTTTGGTGTAAATTTTGAGTGTAAGTCTGCCTGTAGGCTGGATTTCCTGCTGTTATAGGGTACTATGAGCTTGAGCCTGGTGAAAAAAATGGTATGGAATACCACATCCCCCTCTCCATTTAATGCTGTCCCCAGCATTCCAGGTGAGAGCTCTCTATTCTTCATCTGATTCTGTGGTCTCCTCAAATACCTCTTCCTCATTTATTGATTCATCTTCTTCACTTTGTTCTTCTTCTGTTTCTTCTTTTGTGTTTATCAACTTTCCTCTTGGGTAGAACCTCTTGACTTGAGATGCTGCAAATCTTCTTGCTAATTCTGTTCCATCAAGTTCTTCAAGTTCATATGGTCCATTGTTTATTTGTTTGATTACTCTGTAGGGTCCATTCCATTTGTTTTTGAAAAGTAGTCCCCAATTAGTTTCTATTGCTTTGTTGTAAACCAGGACCAAATCTCCTGGATTGAGTGGTGATCTTAGTTGATGTGCCATTCTTCTATCCCAATATTTCATTGAGTCCTCCCTTGATTTTTTGAGTTTTTCTGCTGCTTTTCTTCTCATTTCTTCTTTTCCTTCTAATTGTTTAGCTCTGGCTTCCAATAATTCATCAGTTGTGGATATCTTGTGCCATTCTACTGCTAAAAAGGTTTTTGTGTCAATGTCAATTGGTAATACTGGTAGTTGCCCAAATTGGAGTTCATATGGTGAGAAACCAGTTGTCCTTTTAGTGGAGATTCTGTCAGCCAAGGTAACCAAAGGTAGATATTTTCTCCATTTTCCTCCATTTTCTCCACACATCTTGACTAATGCATCTTTGAGTTGCTTATGGCCCCTTTCAACCATTCCTTGAGACTCTGGGTAATAAGGTGTGGTGACTCTGATCCTTGATCCTGCTTTCTTTACTGCATCTTGCAATTCTTTTCCAAACTCTGGCCCCCCATCAACAGTTACTTCTTTTGGTGAGCCATACCTACATATCCATTCTGAGGTGAACCATTCTGCAACTGCTTTTGCTGTTAATTTGACTAGTCCAACTGTTTCTGGCCATCCTGAAAAGTCATCTCTGGCCACAACCATATATTTCCATCTTCCAGATTTAATATGTACTGCATCCATGCTTACCCTTTCAAAGATTGTTGATGTTGCTGTAGGCCTTCCTTGTTCCCTTTGTAAGCTTTGACTTCTCTTTTGGCAGGCCAGGCAAGATTGAACCCATTTCTTGACTGATTTCTTCATTCCTTCCCACCAAAATCTTGCTTTAATTCTTCTATAAGTTTCATTTTCCCCTCTGTGGCCCATGTCTTCATGAAGTGATTTTAAAATGTAGCTTTGAACTTCTTGACTTGATATCACCAGTTGAGGGTTTGGGTTATTTCTTCTTTTAAGCTGGCCATCTTCCAAGAAAAAGTTGGGTGACCTTCTTTTTATCCTTCTCAATTCTTCATCTTTACTTGATTGTGGTTTTTTCATTGTACTTAAGTATTCTTGCATTCTTTTCCAAAATCCTTCTTGTTTTGTTGGTACTTGTATTCCTGAAAAATTGAGTGAATTTACATTTTTGGCCCCAAGTCCAGGGTGTGGCTTGATCCAATCTTCTTCTTCATCAAATTCTGGTGCATCTTCATCTTCTTCTTCTGAGTTTTTTGGTCTTCTGGATAGCCCATCTGGCATAGTGAAAGTCTTCCCTGGTTTGTGTACCAAATCAAAGGAAAATAGTTGAATGAAAGCCACCCATCTTGTCATGGGGGCATTGGGTAAGCAAGGGGTGTTTATCATTTCAATTAAGGCCTTGGCATCAACCTGTAATTCAAAATGTTGTCCCCAAAGTATTGTTTGAAGTTTCTTGAGAATTCTTGCAACTCCACAGAGTTCCAATTTGGGTTGTGAGTATTTTGATTCTAATTTTGAAAAAGTTATTGATTCATATAATACTGGTCTGTCTTTTCCTTCTTTATCTTCTTGAGTGAGTACTGCTCCTGCAGCAATGTAGCTTGAATCTACTGCTAGCTTAATTTTTCCTGCTCCTTTGTCATAATCCAATTTCTTGAGAGTTATTTCTTCTCCAACTATTCTTCTGAGCTTATGGAAAGCTTCTTCACATTTTTGATCCCAATCCCAGTCAACATCTTCTCTGGTGAGCCTTCTGAGTGGTGATGCAACTTGTGAGAAGTTTTCAATAAACATCCTTACATAAGCACAAAGACCAAGAAATCCTCTTATTTCCTTTTTTTTGAGAGGTGTTGGCCAATTTTGAATCTTGTTGATCTTTTGTTTTGAGATTGTTCTTCCTTTGAATGATACAACATGCCCTACTATGTCCAAAGCTGGAACACAGCATGCAAACTTTGAGCCTGAGATAGTAAGGCCTGCTTCTTCAATTCTGAATAAAATTCTTTCTAATGTTATGGCATATTCCCATATAAATCTTCTTATTGAGGGGTTTTCTGGTAGTGTTTATTGGTTGTAAAGTGATCTTGGCCCTTTTATTCCTCCATCATCAATAAAAATTACTACACTTTCTGGTATTTCTTCTTGAAGTATCCAGGTCATTTGGGCTTGGTATACTGCTACTGAGTTGGTGGCTCCTTGGGGTAGTCTTGTGAGTTGCATCCTTCCAAGGGGTGTTTCAAAAGTAGTGAGGGGTCTTGTAGTGACATCTAATTCTCTTTCATCATATCCTCCCATGATATCTCCTAGTCCATAGCATGCTCTTCCTGCAAATGCATCTACAAATTCTTCAATATGAGGTGGTAAGCCAGCATCCTTGATGGTGACTTTGTTGAGTTCTTGAAGGTCATGGACAATTCTGAGTTTTCCATTTGATTTGGCCACACAAAAGATTGGGCTGGTGTAGCTTGAAGTGGATTGCTCATAGAGTCCAGTCCTGATTCTTTCTCTTATTAGTTCAGTAAACTGAGGTAAAATTGATTTGGGAATGGGAATTGGTTTCTTCTGCCAAGGTTCATGAGGTATTACTGGTATCTTGTAAGGTTTTCCATATGAGTGCTTGAGTAATCCTCTTTCTTCTTCACAGAAAGCTATTGCTTTTTCCCTTAAGGTAATAACATTTTTGAGTAAATTGATTTCTTCATTTGATAACCATCCTGGTGGGCCAAAATTGACTGCTTGGAGTCTTTCATGGGTGACCTTGAAAGTTTCTTGAAATATAGGTGGGTTTGGTGATAAGGGTGTTTCATAAGGATCTCTTGACAAAGGTGGTCTTTCCAAAGGTGGGTTAAGGTCTTGAGGCATTGGCTCATTGACTGGTCTCACCTTCTTCAGGACTGATTTGTATTTGGCTGCTAAAATTTGTTGATCCATCTTCAATTAGTTATTTTGTTTCTTCTTCTCTTTTTTTTTTTTTTTTTTTTTTTTTTTTTTTTCTAAGAATTTGCTAGTGTCCTGAAATCTTGAGGTCTTCACAATTCTTCTTTCTTCTTTCTTCCATAAAAAATGTAGCTTAAGGTCATACAGGACCTACAACTAGGTGTGTAACCCCTGTATATTAGGTATACAAGTCCTGCAGTTTAAGTCATGCAAGGACCTCCTGGCCTAATCCAAGGGCTTATCTTGATTCTTGAGCTCCTTTGGGCTTGATTTTGGATTCCACTTGACTCTTGTTTTATTCTTCAATCTTCATGATTCCCACTTGATGCAAGATTCTTCTGGTTGTTTTATTTCTTGATAAGGAATTTTCCTGTCTTAATTGATGGCTTGAGACTTCACTTTGTTCATTTTGGCCAATTTGATAATGCTAAACACCTGTGAAACCCCTTGTTCCTGTTACACAAAGGGAGCAGTTTATTGTCATGCTAAGGACAAAAATGGTCCTTCAGCACTTCTCCTGACTAGGACAATCCCCTCCAGCTTCTTGGCTGTTTTTTTTATAAGTTTCCCTGCCCAAGTCTACAGGGGAAGCAGTTTAGTGTCATGCTGAGGACCTCTTGAGTCTTCAATCTTCTTTAAAATCCCAAGGGCAATTTGAGTTGAGTGTTTTACATCATCTTGTTGGTCCTTCATGTTGAGTGAGTCCTGAGTCAATAATTAATCAAGTGAGTCAACCTTCAGTCCATAAATCCTGACCACTTATTCTTGAATTCCAAATGAGTTTCAATCCAGAATCAAAGAAGTTTCCAAGGTCTTGTGTTGTCCAGAGGTCAATCCATAAGGAACTCCTGTTTTTCTTCATAAATAATCTTCTTCATTTTCAGTATTGTGAATAATTGCCCTATGATAAATTGTTTCCAAATTCTCTTGCTATTTCTTAAAAAATAATTTATGTCCTTTTTTTTTTTTTTTTTTTTTTTTTTTTTTTTTTTTTTTTTGTATTCCTGAATTATACCTGTTATAAAGAAATGAAGAATAAAAAATTGTAATAATAAGGTGATTTAAAATTTATTTTAAAATTAATTTATTGATATTTTTTTTTTTTTTTTTTTTTTTTTTTAATAATATTTGTTTGGATGAGGGCCCCCCTCTCCATTTAAAAATCTTGAGTTGGTTTTCAAATTTTGAAGAGGATATGTTCTCATTCCCCCAAAACTTCCACTATAAGGGATAGTGTAAGAAATAAGTTTACCCACCCCTTATTTTTTATAGTGATTTTGATGAGGATAAATAATGATACAGTAAATATACATAATTTTATTTTAATGATGATTCAATAAATAAGTTTTTTTTTTTGTTTTTGTTTTTTTTTAATGTAAGTATAAAATACCCATTAAGTGAGATATCTGAGTAAAAATCAAATTTTAAAAGAAATAAACCTGAATCACAATGAAGATCATGGAACTGTTTGGTTGAAGGTGGTAATTTGTGCCAATCAGTAAAAATTGGTGCTCTTGAGAGTATTTATGATTAATATTACATAGTTGAATGATCATAATTTGAGTCCTTTATTCATATAATGACCCTTATGATGCCACAACTCTTCCTTTTTGGAATCATCATTGTGACTCAGACTTTATTTCAAGTCCATCCCCTTTATGGTTCAGATTTTCTGTTACCCATAAATGAATTTGAGTTGTTAAAAATATAAACAGTGAAAAATAAAAATTTGTACAGTTTTGAAAAACTCTTGATTACTTTTGGGGGGCTTTTTAAATTCCTTTTGGAATAAACAGCACATTGAGGTGTTATTAATATGTAAATTCCCCAAATTATGTCATCAATTTATGAGGTTTTTAATATAAATAACTCCTTCAGAGTTCAATTAATGCCTTCATGGCAAAAATACTTCTTCTTTTCAAACAAGTTCCAATCACTCTCTTGTAATTGAAGAAATATTTCCAATAAATTAATCTTTTTTTTTTTTTTTTTTTTTTTTTTTTTTGAGAAATTAAGCCAATTTAATGGCTTTTGTTGAAAAAGTGGGAAAAGTATAATAAAGGTAATGTATAAATAGAATATTCTTGAGATCATGAATGGGATATGCCCCTTAATTCTTAGTGAAAATAAATAAAATTAAAAAAAAGAAATAAAAAAAATATGTTCAAAAGGTTTAAGTCAGTAATTCTCTCTAATTCTTGTTTATACTCAAATAAATTAGAGAAAATAAAAAAAATAAAACCTTAGGTAGTTTATAGTCTTGCCTAGGACTTATCCTGTTTCTTATATTCCTTGTCAAATATTTTTGAATACTTTAAATAAGCATTTTATGGTCTTTCCAAGGACCATAACTTGTTTTTATTTTCATTCTTCTCTGGTCCTTGTTGATGATTTGATTAGTGGACAGTTTATGGTCTTTCCAAGGACCTATGCTTGATTGTGTTGTAACTTTGAGTCCTTGTTGATAATTCTAATGGTGGGCAGTTTATGGTCTTGCCAAGGACCATTGGTTATTTCTTTTTGTTGATATTCTTGATGATATCCTGAGGAATTTCTTGATCCTTGAAGGGGCAGTTTATGGTCTTGCCAAGGACCATTGGTTGATTTTTTTTTTTTTTGTATTTTGAATCCATGTTAAGAATTTTTGATGGGCAGTTTATGGTCTTGCCAAGGACCATATTTTGTCTTTGTGTTGGTCCTTGTTTTTAATTTTAGTGATTTATTTTGGATATTGGAAGGGGCAGTTTATGGTCTTGCCAAGGACCATATCTTGTGTCCAGGCACCTGATTGTTGCACTTGGGGTTTCCTGGCATGTAATTTATCTTCAAAGCCAAGTTGTATAGTTATATTAAACAGTTTATAGTCTTATTGAGGACTCATCTGTGGAAGCCAAATCAAATATGTTAGTATAGCTATCATTCAAAATAAGAAAGCATAAGAGATAAAAAAACAGTTTAAAGCCTTGCTCAGGGCATTTATTTTTTTTAGAGCCCTTTGTTATTTCTTGTATCCTGAGGACTTTTTCCTTTTAATCCCCCATTCTGTTATATACATTGATATTTCTCTTGTTATTATATATATATTGGTTGATAAAAACTGTGAAAAATTGTCAGTAAAATAATTAAGTCATTAAAATGATAAAATAATATAAAATTGAGCAGTTCAAAGCCTTTCCCAAGGCTTTTATTTTGTCCTTCATAGCCCTGTAGCACATAAAAGTAAATAAGTCAGCTTCATTTAATATTAATGAGAAAATGAACAAATTCCAGAAGTTTAATGTCTTGCTGAGGACATTTGGTTTGTTGTTTTTTATTGAGTCCTAGTTGAGAATTCTTAGTGGTGGGCAGTTTATGGTCTTGCCAAGGACCATATGCTTTATTTTTTAGTTGATAATTACTTGATTCCTTGTTGATACTTTTGGTTTTGATTTATCTTCAAAGCCAAGTTGAAAATTGAATTAAACAGTTTATAGTCTTATTTAGGACTAATCTTCACTTTTAAAAGCCTTTTAATGTTATAAAATCAGAGAAATATCTTTATGATGAACACCTGTAGCATTCAAAATAAAATATGTCAATATAATATATTATAAAATATAAGAAAAAGCATAGAAAATAAAAACTAAAAAAAGCAGTTTAAAGCCTTGCTCAGGGCATTTATTTTTTTTATAGCCCTGTAGCACATAAAAAAAGAAATAAGTCAGCTTCAATTAATATTAATGAGAAAATGAAAAAAATTCCAGCAGTTTAATGTCTTGCTGAGGACATCTTTGTTATTTTATAGTCCTTTTGTAATCTTGTTGTTTTTCTTTATCAGACATGTAGCAATCCAAGATATGAAATGTCAGATAAAGTCATAATTTTATAAAAAAGAGTAAAGACAAAACATCAGTTTTAAGCCTTGATGAGGGCATTTGTTGTTATTTTTAGAGCCCTGTGAAAAATTGTTATTTCTTGTATCCTAAGGGCTTTTCCCTTTTTAGTTCCTCATTCTGTATATGTATTGATTAATATAAAAAACTGTAAAAAAATAATAATAATAAAAAAATGTCAGTAAAAATAAGAATGTTAATAAAATTATGGAAAAAATAAAAGTGAGCAGTTTAAAGCCTTGCCCAGGGCTTTTGGTATTTGTTATTGGTGGCCCTAAAAATAATAGAGTAAGCACAAAATTCAAGATATAAAAATTGAAAACAAGCAGTTTATAGCCATACTGAGGGCTTTTTATTTTTTGTAGCCCTGCAGAATGAAAAAAATAATCATTAATAAGCTAAATTAAGTAAGATAAATAAGAAAACCAGCAGTTTAAAGCCATGCTGAGGGCTTTTTTTTTTTTATATTGTTTATTTTTAACTTAGAAGAGAAATCAATCAAAAAGAAAACATCAGTAATATTCAGCTTTAATAAATAAAAAAAATAGAAAATAAACAGTTTTAAGTCTTGTTCAGGACTCTTATTTTTATTATTTTTTATTTTTTTTAAACAAAAGAACTTCTTTTTGTTAGCTCCAGTAATTCAATTTATTATTATCTTTAATATTTTTAGAAAATAGTTTCTCAAAAGAAAAAAAATCATTAGTAAAACTCAAATTTAATTAATAGAATAAGAAATAAACAGTTTAAAGTCATGTCTAGGACTTATTTGTTATTTAAACCCTCATTCCAGGGCCTTTTTATTTGTTCAAAATTTTAGCCCTTGCAGGATATCAAAAATAAAAAAATCAATTAGCCACTTAAATCATCAAAATTAGAATTCATAAATGAATTAAGCAGTTTTAAGCCATGCTGAGGGCTTATTGTTTTGTATGCCCTGTAGCACACCAAAATAAGATATGTCAGTTTAAATATAATTATAACACAAAATAAAAAATAAAAAAAAACCATCAGTTTAAAGCCTTGATGAGGGCTATTATTTATTTGTATTTGTTTTATTTTAATTTTAATTTTATTTTTTATATTTTTTATAGTAAGAAGGTAAGGTAGTCTCTAGAGGGTGTTACAACCCTCCAGGAACTTCGGGTGGGGTGTTTCTATTTCCAATTATGTTGAAAAGCACTTAATTGTGCTTTATACCACTTCGGGTGGGTTATTTTTTAATATGTGGGTGCTCTCAGCCCCTTACATTGTTAAATAGTTGAATCGGTTGGGGTAGTATGGTGCTCGTAAGGGTTTAATAAGCCCTTTCTAGCGCGCCGAACAGCTCTTTGGTGGCCTGCTTGATATAAATAGGTGCTCAAATACCTCTTAGGATGCTGAAATTTAGTCCAAGCGCAGTAGGTCTAGCTTTTTTCATTTTCCTTGGGCTTATGATTGCTTCGGATGGTTGTCCTTTGGGCTAGTAAGTGCTATAACCCCCCTTTTTTATCTTTTGAGTACATCGGGTGGATTATTTTTAGTCGTAGTTTTTTTTTTTTTTGTTTTTAGTAAGTCAGGGTTGTCTTCCAGGTGTCAGGAGGTAATGAGGGGTCTCGGAACCTCTTGAAACATAATTTTGTGTTGTTTAACCACCTCTTGAACTTGAAAGAGGCTACCAGTGTGATCTTAACTTGATCGATTGGTAGTGGTAGGAAGCAAAAGCTTTCGCCGAGCTAAATCCACCGTTGGAATGAGGCCTGTCACTTGATGTTTGGCTCTACTGGTATTGCTGGGTCTTGTTATGACTGCATGCAGGTGCAGTAGTTTTGTTCTTCTATCATGGTATTAAGTTGGCGCACTGATTTTAAAAGGTTGACAGGTTCTTGATGAGGTGCTGATGCAAGATCCAATTTGTGATTTGTCCCATTTTATTTGCTTATTGATTTGTTTTAGGAGTGATGATTCAGATTTAGTCCTGTATTAAGCGAATTTCCTCCAATAAACAGGGAAGAGAGGTCCCGTCTAAACTGTTGATTTTATCATGTGTTGCTGGTGTATTTTCTTGTAGCCGCAGCTGTCAGAAATCCGTTTTCGGAGGAGTTGTCGGAGTTAAAGAGACTGTTAAGCAGGCATTACTAAATCCTCTATAGCTGGAACAGCTTAACCGCTGCTTTGTTGGGTGTTCAGAATTCTGAATTTTGGTTCTTCTTGATGCAGTGAAAAATTATGATAGCGTGATTTCCAAATTTCTTGAAAAGCTGCCCGCTTATCTGCCACTAGGTAAAAGTATCTTCAAGGAATTTAGTGTTGTTTTACTGTCCATTCGCTTCATGTATTTTTTTGCCTGTCATTTGTTTTGTTGGAAGCGCTCGGTAGGCTATTTTCTTCGGTTTGTTGTTGCGATTTCACATACAGCATTACTGATGGTTTGTATTTAATTTTTGCAGAAGCTGTAACAAAGTTTGTGTTGGAGGAGATTATCCAGCTCTTCTGCTGTCATTTCCGAGCCCTCCTGAGTTCTGTCACAGTGTTAGGGTGGATTTATGAATTTTGTTGGAGCCCAGGCTAGGGAAGCATAGAATAGCATGCGAAGCTACTGTATACAGAGATCTTGACTATATGAGGGCCAGCTGCATCAAATCTTGAATGGATGCAAGATCTAGGATGATATTCCTATACTTTGCACTGAAGTCAGTTGACGGATTTAAAGTGCTGATAGTCTATTCCTGCTGAGTCAGAAACCACAAGTCAGCCTCCATATAGCTTTCCTATATATAGCCCCCTCATCTCTGCTGTCTTTTCTTTCCCCCAATTCTATCTAAAAAAATTATAGTCAAAGATAAATGAGTTATTAAGGCACTTAAAAGTACTTTTTCTATCTGTTCCTGCTTTTTCTTTAAAAAAAAACATATATTTTGAATGTAATGTATGTTTTTTATTTTTTAGTTATAATTTATACTGAATATGAATTAAGTGGAGACTAATGTTTTCTTTTTTTAGATATATTTATTTATTGATTTTTTATGAATGAAACAAAAAGAAGTAAAATAAGATGAATAGTGAAAAAAGAAAAAAGCAAATAAATAAATGAAGTATTTTTTTTTTTTTTTTTTTTTTAATATCATGTAGGTTTTTTTTTATTTTTATTTTTTTTTCTCTTTTTTTTTTTTAATTCTTTTTGTTTATTTTTTTTTTTTTTTGAGAAAAGAAAAAAGATATAACTATAAGATAAAATATTTGATATCAGGTAAGCTTTTTTTTTTTTTTCTTTATTTCTTTTAAGCTTATATGAACTGAAGCTGATTGTTTTTTTTAAGGTGATCATGAAAGGAAAATTAAAGAATAATGGTAATAAAGACAAAAATAAAAGTAAAAAAAATCAAATAAAAGTAATAAATAATAATAATATTAATGGAAATAGGATTGATTATTAAGCAAATAATTGAGGACTTAGCAGGTGAAATTTATTTTAAATTCATTCATTTGAGCAAGTATTCTCTTCATCAATTCTTGTTTGATAATTATTTATTCATCCAGAATCCTTCCTCATACCAGCTAATGTATGTAGCCATTAATCAGGTATTTTCTTCAAGTAATGGCCATGATTCTATTTTGAAGGATTTGGTGGGTTTTTTTTGGTGTGAAAGGTAAGATGAATTGGGAATTGTATCAAGTTTATTTAGATTGGATGATAATTTTGGGTAAGAATAGGATATTCCTCTTTGATAAGGCAGGAGGTTACTGCCTAATGATGCTTGATTTTGTGTGAGTGAAATTGGTGATTTTGGTTGCTAAGAAATGATTTTCCTCTTTGATAAGGCAGGAGGTCACTGCCTAGTGATGATATGATTTAGGTGGGTGAAATTGATGATTATTATTGATAAAAATGAATTTTCCTCTTTGATAAGGCAGGAGGTCACTGCCTAATGATTATTGATTTTTCTTTGGGGTGAGTGAAATTGGTTATTTTGGTTTGATAAGAAATTATTTTCCTCTTTGATAAGGCAGGAGGTTACTGCCTAATGATGCTTGATTTTGTGTGAGTGAAATTGGTGATTTTGGTTGCTAAGAAATGATTTTCCTCTTTGATAAGGCAGGAGGTCACTGCCTAGTGATGATATGATTTAGGTGGGTGAAATTGATGATTATTATTGATAAAAATGAATTTTCCTCTTTGATAAGGCAGGAGGTCACTGCCTAATGATTATTGATTTTTCTTTGGGGTGAGTGAAATTGGTTATTTTGGTTTGATAAGAAATTATTTTCCTCTTTGATAAGGCAGGAGGTCACTGCCTAATGATTTTTAATTTTGGGTGAATGAAAATGGTGATTTTGGTTGATAAAATTGAATTTCCTCTTTGATAAGGCAGGAGGTCACTGCCTAATGATTAATGGAGTTGAAATCTGATTATTTTATTTGATTTTTGATTATTAGAGCTTTCATGTGTCTTCAAGATGGGCCTTGCTGGTTTGAAATTTAATTGGTTCATTAATTCATGAGTAATTTGATCATTGGTTTTGTCAGAAATCTCCAAGATTTTCAGCAATTCCTTGATTTCTTCAATTTCTTGGTTTCTTGATATTGATGAAGTATCCTTTAAGTGACAAAGGTTCTCTTTATTGAAATCTTCATTTTCAGGTGACCAATGAAGTTATTCATTGATAATTTGGTCTTCTTTCATTAACTCTTCCCCAAAAGATCCAATAATTGGTGAATTGGCCATGGTGGAGGTGATTGATATATTTTTTTTGTAAGTCTTTTTTATTTATTTTTTTTTATTTTTTTTTTTTAATTTTTTTTTTTTTCAATTTTTTTAATTTTTAAGGGATATTTTGTTGATTAATTTCTTCTTTGTTAAGGCAGGAGGTCACTGCCATTTGAGAGAAAGAAAAATGAAATAAATAAAAAAAGAAACTAATGATACATTTTATGGGTGATACTGATACATTTTAGAAAAAGAAATCTTGATTTTGTTGATTTATTTAAAGTTGAGCTCCCCCAAGTGGGAAAGGTGAGTGTCTGTTGAGCAATCTGGTCAAAATAAGGTCTTTGAGGGCTTCCAAAAAGGCATTTCTTTCCTCAACTTCTTGTTCTGATGGAAATTCTGACCACCATAAGTTTTCATCAATGAATATATATCCATCTCCAACCCATTTCAGTCCTCCAGTTTGGTATGTTGATCCATTTAATCCAAGGTACCACTGGGCCCAAATTTGATTGAAGTAGAGACCTCTTCTTGGTAAAATTCCCATTGAAAATGTTTTATCCCAGAATTGATTTGAGAGGTTTCCTTTAATTCCTTCTTTAGTTAATATCTCTAAGAATTGGATTTTGTTCAAGTTTGCTCCTGGAAGTTGACATAAATATTTATCTTCACATAAAATTTCTTGAGCTTCATCCCCATAAAGGTCTTCAAAGGTAATATATGGCAGATAAAGGTAGTTGTATTCATTTTCTAGGATGGATTCTGTTTCATCATCTTCATTGGGAGGTTGCTGGATGAATTCAGGGTTCTCCAGTTGCCATTCATAAGGTTCTTCTTGGTTGTTCAATGGTCTGTCCAAGAAGTTTATATGGTATGTGTCTTTTAAATTTTTGTCTCTTTCTTCCATAATTTTGAGGTCTTTTTCAATTTCATTTATAATTTCTTCATCTGAGAGCTCATGATGTTCACTAAGTCTGACTTTCTTCTTTTTGGGTTTAGGTTTGAAAGGATTTCCATTTATTTTTTCATTTCCATCCACTAAAATCTGGAAGATTTCTTTATTATTGTAAATTGGCTTGTAACTTATGTTGGGTAATTCATCTTCAGAGGTTGAGTCTTCAAGTTGTCTTTTGAGGTTGTTTGGCCATTGGTTATTTGGTAAATCTTGGCCAAATTTATCACTTTTTGGAGATATGGATAAATCTTGGGTCTTCTGGGTCAAATTTGTCATGGTATTGTCACCTTTTTCATTTTGAAACTTCTTTCCTGGTGTATTTCTGACCAATTTTGCCATATTGCATAGATCCATTCCTCTAGGTGGTCCAGTTTGCCATCCAAGTGCTTGGGGTTTGCATATTGGCATGCATAATCTTCTCCCATCAGGTTCTTGATAGCTCAGTATTTCACCTTGTTTAGGGGAGAATTCTAGTCTAATGTTGTTGTCTGCCAAAAAGGGTCTTCCAAGTACTGTATGGACAGATCCTTTGGCAATAAAAAAGTGGATTAGAGTTTCTTCACCTGAAGCCAATATGATTGGAGTAAATTCTGATAGGGCAACCAATGAAGTGGTATGTCCTCCAATACCTCTGAGGTTCATGTTAAGATTTCTTGTTGTGAGTGAGGCTTTGATTGCTATTTCTTCTGGTATGATGTTGAGTTCTGCCCCAGTGTCCACTAATGCTCTGATAGGATATTCTTCCTTTCCAATGAAGATTTCCATAAATCCCAAAGGACAAGCATAATGAATCTTGGGCTTCGGTATTTCTTTGAATCCAAATGTTAATAGTCTTTCTTGAATATCCATTGAGTTGAGTGATTTAATTTTTTCCTTGTCTTTTTCTGATAATTCTTGTAATTTATGGACAAAATTTGGTGACATCCTCAAACTTTCTTCAATGGTGAGGTTGATCTTTTGTTGCATGATTTTCTTAATAATTTTGTCAATTTCCAATTTAGTTTCAACTTGTTTCTTTTGAGGTTTGATGACTTTCTTTTCTTTTGGAATGTTTTCATCTTCATTCTTATTGGCAATATCTTCAATTTCCTCCTCAGGTTGGTCTGGTTTTGGAATATTTGAATTTTGGAATTTGGTGGGAATGATGACTCTTTCCTCTTCTTTTTCTTCTTCAATGTAAGCTCCTGGAAGAGCTGTTTTCTTCTTTGGCTCTTGATTTTGGGATTGTTTCTCCAACCTTTGTTTGGTCTGCCTTAGTCCAATGTGTGATTCAAAAGGGTCATTGGCTGAGGAAATGGTAGGTGGTTTCCAATTTGACCAATCTTCAACATGTGCTATAGAGGTTGTTTTATCTTCTGATTTCTTTTCACTGGGCTTAACCTCTTCTTCTTGTTTTTGTTTTACCACAGGTTCATCCATAAATTTCTTGTTGAGTTCTGCTTGTTCTTTTGCAAAGGCCCTGACTATGTCTTTGGCACTTTCATTTCCTTCCATAGGTACTCTCTGATAGTTGGGGAAGAGGTAAGATGCTCCTTGGGTTCTGACAATTCTTCTGTCCAAGTCTTCAGCAAGGTGAGTGCATCTAGTTGCTGTATGGCCTTCTTCCTTGCAGTAAGGACATTTTAATGGTGGTCTTGGGGCCATTTGAGCTGGTATGTATGGTTGATAACTGGATGATAATGGTGGTAAAGGATTCTTTGGCCTGTATGGTTGGTTATTTTGGGGGAATCTTTGATCCTGATTATTGTTCCAGTTCCTTCTTGGTGGATTAACTGCTTCTGAAAGGGTTTTGAGTTGATTTAAAACTTCTTTAACTGATTCTTTTCCCTCATTTCTTGGTTGAGGCTCTGGTTGAGGAGGATTTTTGATCTTTTGGGTGAGTTCTTTTACTTGTTTTAAAACTTCATCCCAGCTTTCATCCTCAAATCTTGTTTTCTTTTCTGGAGGTTTTGGTTTAGAAAATTCTTTTTGTTGAATAAGTACCTTGGCCTCCAAGTCTTGTTCAATGTATAATTTCAAAATATCCAATCTTGGAATGATGTAACCTCCATCCAAGGCTTGGACCATAGCTCTGTCTTTAATCATTTCTTTGTAAATTGATTCTTGAACACTAGTGGAAAGGCTGGCCAATATTTCCTGGTTATGAATGATATCACCTTGGATATATTGGTATCTTTTGAGGTAAGTGATGATTGCTTCATATTCCCCAATGAATTTTCTGTATTGAGTCATGTTTCTTATTCCACCTTCTTGTTGAGTTTTTGTGAATAAATCAGTGATTGAGGATAATCTGTATCTTCTTTCAGGTGAGACTGTTCCCCATCTTTTTTTCATATCCATTTTTAATTGATCCCAATCAGCTGTTTCATACCCTGGCATTCCTTCAATATGATAACTGATTTCTTCATCTTTTGTCCAAAATGCTATTTGTTTTGCAATGTCTCTTCCACTTGCTCCTTCAATTTCTGCAATATTTTCAACTTTCTTGATGAATCTTTCAACATCCTTTCCATCAAACCACAAGTTGTAGTCCTTGGCTCTGATTTTTACTATTGGAGTAGTGTTTCTTGGGATTTCTTGATGTAATGGAGTTGGCATTTGGGAAGAAATGTTGACTCTTCTTGGTAAGGTACTTTGTCTTGGTTCTGTATAAGGTGTTGATGTGGCCATGGGTCTAGGATAAGGTGAAGGTGATCCATGTGGCCTGAATGATCTTGGAAGGGTGGTTTGTTCTTCAAGTGGACTATTTTGTGGAGTATAACTTGATGATTTATTTTTGCCCTCCTTTTTGATGAGTGCTAGTAATTCTGCTTGCATTTCTAGCATCTTCTGCTGAAGTTTCTCTGTTGAAGACATTTCTTCCTGTCCTTCAACAGTTTCTTCATTAAAGTTTTCTTCCTGGATTTCTTCAATACTGGCTGGTAATTTTGATGATGATGGTTTATCCATTTTTGATTTATTAATTTCCTCCTTTGAGTTTGATGTTGAGTTATTGACTTTATTTCTTTCAAGGAGATCAAGGAAAAATTTCTCCACAACCTTCAAGTCCCTTTTATTGGTTCTTGGTGTTGTAATTGGGAAATTTGAATATTTCTCTGATTCCTCTCCTAGTTCTGTTTCTTGCTTTGGTGGATAATAGTAATGATCAGAGTGAGTTGATGATTCAGATTTTGGAGATGATGATTTTGGCTGATTTTGATTGTTTGAACCCAGTTTTTTTTTTTTGTTATAAACATAGTATTCTTGGAGTTTTAAGAATTTTTTAATTGATTGGAATTTAATTGATTTTTTTAATCTGAAGTTGAGGTTATCTGGCCACTGTTGGGACACCAGATGTGGGAACTCCTCTTGTGTGGGATTAAAATGAGGCAGTACCTGGAGGGGGAAATCACAGGTAACTAGTTTTGAATTGCTAATAACTCCTGTAACCAAGGGTGGCAAGGGTGTATTGCCTGCCCCTCCTAAAATACTGAACAAAATCTTCCTTGGAGCTCACAAACCAAAATAAAATTAGTAAGTGGCTTTACAACTGCAGAAGACAAAATTCAGCAGTCTCAGATCAGACCTATTCAATAAGTAATATGAAAAATAATGTCAGTAATTTGGTAATTTGAGATTTTAATGAAATACTTGTCTGTTTAATTATAATATTTTTTTTAGTGAAATTGGGGTGAGTGGTTTCTTCTTGGTGATATAAATTTGGTAAGATGGGTTTTTTTTAAGGTGTTCTGGAAAGTTGGATGAGTGTTGATAAAGGTAATTTTGTTAAGTTAAAGTTATAATAGAGTAAAATAATTTTTTTAAAGGTTTGTTATTTTTTTTTTAAGATTTGTTGATAATGAGATAAAATAGTATTTGTTATATTTAAAAGGTAAGATTCTTTGATATTGGATTTTTAAAAGGGGTAAGTTATTTTTAAGTCTTGATAAATGGTGTTAATTTTACTGGATAAAATATTTTAATAAAGTAGTAACCCTAATATTGGGTACTGGATAATTTTTATTTTTATTTTGATAATAATAAGATTCCACTGAGCTTAGCTACTGGGCAATCTTTAACACTATACTTCCACTGAGCTTAGCTACTGGGTAAGTAAATTCACTATAATTTGCTGGACTACCTCCCAGATGAGGGATGACTTATTCCTGTGCTTGTAATGTGCAGAGGATATATTGTGCATGGGATATATTTGCATGGGGGGATTTTGAAATTTGGGTGGAAAGAGCCCCTCTATTTATACCTTTTGGGAGCCCAGGGGGCCCTCCATGGGAGCTGTCTTTTTCCACTTTAATTCCTCTTGATTTCATCATGTGACTCTATTTTTGGTGAGGACCTTTCTTGCATGGGTCAGGTGATTTAAGGTTTGGTGATAATTTTCTCTCTGCACAGCCTCCATTCATCACATGATTGTCTTTTGGTGAACTGATTATGATGTGATATTCTTGGATTTTCCTTGCATGCATGAGGTGATTTCATTTTTGGCTGAGGATTTTTCTTGTGCACAGCCTCTTTTCTGTCACATGATATTCTATTGGTGGATGCAGTATCACATGATGACCTTGTAATTACTTTGCATATGTCCTATTTTAGGTTTGGTAGAAGTGGCTGTGTAATTTATGCAGGTGTCATGGTTGTTTTTCTTCTTTTTGAACTTTAAAATGGAGTCAGGTGATAATTCCTTGCACTGGTGAATTTACTGTTATGTATGAGATGGTGTGATTTTTTAAGTTTGACACATGCTGGGCATAGTCATGTGGTTGAGATTTAATAAGAATTGTGTACTGCATGCAGCCTGTTGTAACTAGCTTTGGTTTGCATGAGGTGATTAGTGGTGTATGTAATTATGATTCTGTTTTAAGGTTTTAAGTGGTGTTACTGTGGATATAAGATAAGGTACTCCTGTGGCTGTGTTGTAAATGAGCTGCAGGAATTCCATGGAGTTGAGCTTTGCATCATGTGACTTTTCTATGTGGAGTTTTAGGTTGCTGTGTAATTTATGCAGGTGTCCTTTTCTTGCTGCATGAGTCCTGTGGGTATAAGGGGGTGTAAAGCTGGGTGGGGTGTGTAATTTAAAGGGTGGTACCTCATTTGTTGTAGCTAGTTTGCTATATGTAAATTGATTTTTTACATATGCATAGTGAAATTGAATAAGTTATTTAAACACATACACTTCCCTTTGGTGCCTGTGCCATGGTTTTATGAGTTAAATCCAGCTTCTTGCTGTAAAATTGACCTTTTGGTGTAAATTTTGAGTGTAAGTCTGCCTGTAGGCTGGATTTCCTGCTGTTATAGGGTACTATGAGCTTGAGCCTGGTGAAAAAAATGGTATGGAATACCACACCATGGGAAACCATTGACATGGATTGGGTCACAGGACTAGTCCCAGGAGGCAAGGAAAACTTCTATGACCTCCTAGTCATAGTTGATGGCTACAGGAAATGTGTAAGGTGCCTACCATTTCACAAGGAAGACATAGCTATGGTTACATCCCTGTTATTCTGGAATAACATCATATCCACATGTGAAGTCCCTAAAATCATCATTAGTGATAGGGACCCAGAATTCACATCAGAATTTTGGACTAACCTTTAGGACATTCTTGGGACAAAAATTGCATTTTCTACAGCTTATCATCCACAGAAAGATGGTTTAGCTTAAAGGATGATCCAGACAATGAAGGCCATCATCAGAAGATTCTGTGCATATGGCATGGAATATAAGGACCATGAAGGATACACCCATTACTGGGTCACACTTATACCAGAAGTCCAACCGGCTTGCAACACAAGCCACCACTCTACCACAGGGAAATCACCCTCATTGGTAGAAAAAGGGTGGATCACTGGAAGAAGAATCTTCTAGCTATCCACCCCACAGCCAAAGACTTCCATGATATCTGAAAGAGGGAATGTGATACAGCTGGTAGGTGCATAGCTGAAGGTAAAGATTACAATAAGCAGAGTTATGACAAGACACATATGGAACCAAACTTCAAAGAAGGGGAGCAAGTGTTGGTGTCTGCACTTAACTTTAATAACCTTAAGGGACCAAAGAAAATCAGAGACTCATTTTTGGGGCCCTTAACTATCATCAAACTGATAGGGGAAAATGCAGTGGAGGTTAGACTTACAGAGAAATTCTCTAGGAAACACCTTGTATTCCCAGTGAGTCTGGTAAAACCCTACTTCTAGACAGGAGAGGATAAGTTACCCCCATGAACAAGACCTACACCCCACAAGACATAGTGGAGGTGGAGGATTCCCCTGGCCCTGTAAAGAAGATCATCAAGGCCAGGAAGATCAGACTGAATGGTAAATACCAGAGACAATATTTTGTCAGGTTCAAGAAGCAGAAATCAAATAAGGACAAATGGTTGGCAGAAGATGCCATACCAGATGGCAACCTTCACCTGAGAATATTCAGAGCCTTTAGGAGGGCTGAAAATTCTCATCAATTATGAGCCTTTTTTTGGAGTGAGGGTATGTCAGTGTAAAGTGTGAATGTGTGTCAGCCTGTGACTCAAAGCCAGAGGACAAGCATGACAGCCAAATACCATAAACCAATGGTAAAGCCAAGATACCACCAAAACATGGAGCTGAGCCAAATTATCTCAAAAGGTATCAAACAAAAGAGGAAACTTTCCTATTTCCAAATATACAAGTCCTATCATCATAGGACAAAGAATAATAAAGTTATTCCTGCTCAAAGATGTTGCTGAGCATAAACCTTAATTTTCACCTCTCAACTGAAATACAGAGTAAGAAGCTTAACCCCATGAAATGGGTATTAAAAATGAAGCTTTACTGTCAAGGCTATCCAATTGTACCAGCAAAACTGAGCTAGCACTGGTATTACAAAAGGTATGGCCAAATAAGGGTGAATAAAATATTCACCTCCCATCTAACTTCTACAGTTTTAGTGTGAGATACCTAAAGTGGGGTCTTTTTGGAAGGAGCACAATCAGGGCTATCTTATGGTGCCATCCATTTCCCCATATCTCATCTAGAACAAAAGCTATAGGGCAAACAAGCTCAATACAGCTTTTTTGCCTAAAACATGCATATGTACAAAAATCTTGTACATAGCATAACTTTGCCATATTTAATGATAACCATATAAAATGAGGTACCATTGTGTAGACACATAAAGGGATACACACTGAACCAATTTTGAGGTTTATTTCCCAAAAACTGAGACAGTTATGGATGTTTTAAGGTCAGAATCCCACAGTTTGGCCAATACAGCCTTAACATGGGATAATATCCCATAACCATGATTATGAGGTGTCAAACAGAAGAATAATGTTGTCTTTAATTCAATACTGGGGTCCCATACAGGTTCTGTACAGCATTCTACATGTCATACACATCAGAATAAGGCTGTGTGGTCCCCAGATGGACGTTTTCACCCTGTATTGGTGAAAACTGCCCAGGTGTTGTTTCAAAAGCACATATGAGGCCTATGAAGGCTATACAGGCCTTTTTCAAACCACAAGCCTGTTCTTTAGCATGAAAAATATTCACTTCCTCTACATTAAAAGGTCTATCAGCCTTTTCACCCCATTTTAGGATAAAAGGAGGCCTTTTCACTGCCAGAAAAGGAATCCCCATCCTTCTCTTGAATTCCTACGTAGTACAACTGTCAAAAACAGTTATACTCTTGGAAAATAAACAGTTTATACTTTAAACTTAGGTATGGTAGTTCTTATTATAGTAATCCAACTGGCAAGACTGCACCCAGGGCTTTCAGCAGCACTCACCACCACTATAATATTATAGTAAAGCCCTTAATATGTTAATTTAATCATTTATTATTAGAAATCAACTCTTTTTAAACTATTTTCACCATGTCACAGTGATAGGTAAAGTTTGTAAATACTATTATACACCTTTATCATAGACTCAGCCTGACAATATGAATGTTTGATTTAAAATCAAGTACTTTTCCTGTCCTCAAAATTTGTTTAAGTTGAAAATCAATTATAAATAGTATTAAAGAATATTTTTAGGAGAAAAAACACCAATTTTATTTTTTTTAACTTTATAAGTATAAAACAATAATATTATAAAGATTTATTGTTTTACCAACAATAAGGATTTATCCAGAAATACTCTACAAGAGATATTTAAGGCTACAAAAGAAATTTCTTCAAGAGCAATTTCAATTGTAATTAATTGAGAAAAAGACTGCAGGAAATTAATATAAGACCAAATTCTTTAAAGAGATTATTAAAGAGAAAGAATTCCCAAAAATTACCAGAGTGAATTTGGAAACAAAGTGACAAAGCTAACAGTAATGAAAAATGCTTTAATTCACTTATGGGGTGGTTCAAGGGTAAAAATCATGATAAGAGTTACAAACAATGATGATAATGATTTTTTCAAATGGTCAAAAGGTTTGAAATAATAAGAAAGGGTGGTTGGAATCTTTTATTGATTGGTTTAACAGTGTTTAAACTCATTATAAAAGGAAAAGATTCTAACATGAAGAGAAAAGTGGGGCAAAGAAGACATTGTTTTATAGCCACCAATTTTCTTAATTAAAAAGTAAACTTTACTCTTGTCAGTTGTGGAAAAAAATCTGACAACATAAAAGCCAATTATGGCATTATTTAACCCTGGTTTAGACCAAAAAAGGGCTTGTTTTAGGCATTTTTTGGTGTTTTCAGCCATTTTAGACCCTTAAATCAGCCATTGCTGTAGTAATACCTGGTTTTAAGCCTTCAAAACACGTCATAATGTGTACAAGAGAGGTAAAAACCAGTTAAAATTGTTTTTAAAATGATTTTTTTATCTTAAGGGTATTTTTACCCTCTTGGCAACAGTTAAAGCTGCCCTGTTTGGTATCAAAACCTCATCATTGATTGAGACACAGACCCTGTGACTCAATTCTAAGCCAAAAGTAATAAGTGTTTGCATGTATTTTGACATATCATGCCTGTCAGCAAGGAATTTGGGGGTCTGGCTCCCCCTTAGAGCCAAGATTCTGTTTCCCCCGGAATCAATCTTTCCAATTTATTTTTTCTTTAATTCCTCATCATGTATTATACTTATAATTTACATATGTAATTAAGTTGAGTTTTTACAGTACACCACTGTAATAATTGATACCTCATATGTAAATTAAAGCTCACTTATGTAATACACGGGCAAATTTTAACAATTTAATTGAAAATACTTCAATTCCTCATAACTTCTAAGCTACACACAACACCTCAATTCTAACACAAAAATTTATGGTTAACACTACCTGTGATGTGAATTAAATCAAGTTTTTGAGTATTTTCAATTTTTATACAGAAAATGCTAACAACTTAATTGAAGCTTATTTAGAGTTGAGCTACAGAAATTTCACCCAGAGGTGACCCCACCTTATTTTTTATGAGTAATCCAATGGTAAACCAATTTTCTCAAGTTTATTTTTTTAATAAAAAGATATAATAATTTTGATTCAACTTTCTTTCAAAAATATTTTGATTTGAGTAATTTTGTTAAAAATTCATTTTTACTTAATTTTTTCAATTAAAAATATGTTTTCACAATTTTAAACTTTAATATAATGTTATTTTTAAATTTTAATTAAGCTTACAATTTTGTGTCCAAATTTATATTTATATATATATGTTTGTTTTGTTTTGATAATACAACTAAATTTTTTTAGAATTGTATCTTGTTTCATTATTTGTGGTCTTTGGGGAATATGAAAATACCTCTAAGGCTCACAGTTGGCCTGTGACTCAAAACCAGAGCACAAGCATGACAGCCAAGTACCATAAACGAACGATAGAGCAAAATAACACCAAAATACATAGCTGAGCCAAACCAGTTCAAAAGGAATAAAAAGAAAGAGGAAACTTACCTGTTTCTAAATATACAAGTCCCATCATCATAGGAAAAATAATAACCAGTTTATTCAAGCTCAAAGCAAGTACTGAGCATAAACCTTAGTTATCACCTCTCATCTAAACTCAAGAGAAAGAGATTGAACCCCATCAAATGGGGATTCAAATTCAAGCTCGCAATTAGGGCTATCCAATGGTACTGGCCAAATTGAGCTAGCACCAAAACTACAGAAGTTATGGCCAAAATAAGGTCAAATAAGGGTCAATAAACTATTCACCTCTCATCTAGCTTCTACAGTTCTAGTGTGTGATACCTAAAGTGGGGTCTTCTTGAAAATAATGAAATCAGGGATATCTGATGTTTCCATCCATTTTCCCACATCTCATCTAGAACAAAATTTATGGGGCAAACAAACTCCATACATATTTTGAGAAAATCATACATATGGATAACAAAAATTGAACATGGAATAACTTTGCCATATTTAATGTTACCCATATCAAATAAGGTACCATTGTGGGGATCACATCCAGGGCTACACAATGAGCCAAGTGTGAGGTCAGTATCTCAAAAACTGACAATTATATAGCAGTTTTAAGGTTAAAATCACACAGTTTGGCCAATACACCTTTACTGTGGGATACTAGCCCATAACCCTGATTATGAGGTGTCAAATAAATGAAGAAGCTTGTTTATATTTCAATACCTCATAGTTCAGTAAATACTGGGGTCTCACATGGGTTCTGTACAGCATTCTACATCTCATAAATGTCAGAAGAGGACTGTGTTGTCCCCAGATGAAATTCTTCACCCTGTATTAGGGGCAACTGCCCAGATGTGGTTTCAAAACCACATCTGAGCCCAATACATAGTATACAGGCCTTTTGAAAACCACAAGCCAGTACTCTGAAGTGAAAAATCTTCACTTCCTCCATTTGAAGTGGTCTAGAGGACCTTTCTGCCCAATTTTGGGATAAAAAGGGCCCTTTCTCTGCCCAAAAGAGGAATCCCCATCCTTCTCTTTAATTCCTACCTAGTAAAGCTGTTTAAAGCAGCTATACTCTTGGAAAATAACCAGGTATAATTATAATTTTAATTATTGTAGTCTTTATTATTGTAACCCAACAGATAAACACTGCACCCAGGGCTTTCAGCAGCACTCACCACCACTATTCCTTATAGTAAAGCCCTTTAATTGTAATTTATAAACCTTTCTAACTAAAATATCTGTGTCACAGTCAGATTTAAAGTATGACATACATATATAACTACTTCATCATAGACCTAACTTGACAACTACACATTTTATGGTAGGTCATCATTATTTAATCATGTATATAATAGACTTTCATAAAAAACAAGATAATATACTATTCAAGATAATAATAATCAGAAATTTTCATTCATCCCTTCAAAAGACAAATTAAATTAAATAAAGTGACACAAGTCATCTTGTAGCTAGAAAAATTCAAATAAAGGCATCTGAATGAGCCTCAATTCAGCCTTCATCTTATTTACACACAGGAAAAGTAACTCTCAGATTTTTATATAACTATAGAGAGGCCTTTGCCTCAGATAATGAACCACTAGGTGCAATTATTAATCAAAAAGCTTCCATTATTTGAAATATTGAGAGACCTTCCCACAAATCTTAAGGTGGTCTAAATACCCAGAAAGACCCAAATGAAGGTAAGTACTTTATTAAAAAGCTGAATATTATTTGGAGATCAATTTAATAAGAAATCTTTTCACAATGAGGAAGAATAAATAACAAAACCAGTCATAGCTACATGAAATAATAGAAAAATCCAGAGTATCTGGGATTGAAAGAATTGAATAGTTGTCCTGTTTCAGAGAGTTACCCAATACCAAAAATCCAAATTATCCCAACCTAAATATCTCAAGAATTCCACATCATAATTATAAGGAAACATGGAAAATAAAAAAAAGCTGCATATTCAATATAGCTGGAGAATTTCTATCAAGCCAAATGCAAATTTTTTTTCTAATGTGGAGTTTATAATACATCTATAATATTGAAAATTAAATTATTTTCAATATTATTATAAATATTCTGCATTATAAGAATTCCTCTCATCAAAAACCAATGTACCAGGGGAATTTTTCAGAAGTATTAATAAGCTTCAGATATGTTGTAATCATAGTATAATGCTTAACAGTATGGTATATCCAGATTTGGATGACCTGTCAAATCACTCTACAAATTATTTTCAAGGTATTATTGGAGTATAAGTGAGACATTTCACTCAGTTACAAACATTTTTCTCTAGTTATATCTTTCTTCAAGGATGAAATATTCTCAAGAAAGGTTTATTTTTCAATGAAACAGGAATAGTGGGATATTCTTTATTCAAAGTTAATGCAAAAGTATTGAGCTCTCCTCAAAATATCTGCAGTAATTGATTCCAAATACAAAATAAAATGCTGAAAAATATAGAGCTTTACCATGGTTTTGAAAACAAAAATACAGACTAATAGCATTATATCCATACATGTCATAATTCAATGGATTTGTCCCATTTATTCCTCAATAATATCTTTTCAAGCATGGCCTTCCATCAAGAACTCTCTTATTGTGAGGCTTATTAATATGTTGGAATGCATTTTTGTATCAAAACTTCAGCTTCACATTTTCAAAGGATTCTAAATAAAACTTTCCCTTAATAAAAATTTGAAGAATAGCCCATCATTTAGAATGATAACATTATTGTTTGCCGTAAGACTTGGAAAGACCCCATGACAAGCATTTCCAGAGGTATTCATAAAATCCAATAAGTGAACATTAAAATTTCATTAAAGAAAATTTTCTTTGGTTTCAAATAAATTGAGGCCTTGGAAAATACAGTTCCTGTTCTGTTCCTTGGAATACACAACAAATTCTCATCAGTATTTTTGAATCCTATGCCTCATAAAAAAAGAAAATTAAGTGATCTCTAGGAATTTCTGAGTATTTCAGAAATCATATTAAATATTTTTAATCCATTGAAAGACCTACTCATAAGCCTTTTGAAAAGGATACAGTATTTGAAGTGACTTTCACAAGAGTTAAAGGTTTTGAATCTCTGAGACAATCCTTGACCACTGATCCACAACTACTAATTCTAGACGTTAAGCTATTCTTTGGGATTTATATGAATGCATTGGTAGATTAACTAGGAGCTTCAATTAATCAAGTCCAAATCATTAATAACAAAAACCTTTGGAAGGAACCATTTTATATATATATAGACAGATCACACCTTCTGAATCTAGATATGGAAAAAGTCAACTGGAATTTATATACCTTGCTTGGGCCATAGAAAAGCTGAATTATTTCTTTTAATTATGTGTTTTGGAGCTGATAACATAATTTACAGCTTTCAAGTTACTTCTGGACATGAAGAAATAAAACAGACATATCCTCAGGGGTTAAAGAGCCATAAAAGAATACATAGTCAATATGACCATGATACACAAAGATGGAAATATACACAAACTGTCTGATGGATTGAGAAGATGGAAATTACCATATCAAATTGAGAACTTTCAATATTCCTCAGAGGAAGCTTCACCAAAAATACAAATAGAAGTAATACATGTCAAATATATGAATACTACCTTCATTAAGGAAGTAAGGAACAGCTATACTTAAAATACAAATTACAGAATTTCATTCCAATTACTTGCTAAAGATTCTGGATATAGCTCTTTGACAATAATCTCATATGAATTATGGAAATTAAACTATGATGAGGGAATATTTCACCTAAATGATGGTCTACCATAGAACTAAGAAAAACTATGTTATGAAATTTTTGGACAGATCCTAAATTACCCTTTTACTAAGATAACAAATTTATATCCCCATCTCAGAACACTTCCCTAATGACATGAAAGGATAAAGCACTGAGACCTGTATAAGGTGGTCTATTTTGTGGAAATATGTTTCAGAATACTGTGATACCTCTGAGAAAGGTCAGAAATCCAATAAATCCACTGGTGAAAGGCTTGGAGGCATGATCAAATCCCAAGAGTCATGTAGATGTTGAAAGATTGTCCATATGAGCTGGGTCACTGGTCTATTAAAAGGAGGGAAAAGGAGTTGTGATTCCTGCCTAGTCTTTTTGACAGATTCAGTAAAGCTTAAATGTTTTCACCATGTCACAAAAATGATCTTGCCATGAAAGAAGCTCCTTCAATATAAAATAGAGTATGATAATGGACTTTTATATTTACAAATAACATTAGTTAAAGAGACCCAAAATTCACTTCAGCACTGTGGAAAAATCTTCACCAATTCCTTGGAAAAAAATTATCCTTTTCCACAGCTTACAGCTCACAGACTGATGGCTTAGCTAAAAGGATGATACAAGCCTTAGAGGACATTATCAGAAGATTCTGTGATTATCTATTGAAATTTAAAGATTGTTATTTATTTACTCATGATTAGTGAACTCTTGTTTCTGAATTAGATCTGGCATAGAAAACATCTGTTCATTCCAGTACTACCCAGGCTCCTTCTATTCTTGAAGGAGGAATGAATGACAAATCAGCCCACAACTCTTAAAGTAAAGATTTTGTTGAACTAAACCCCATAGCTACTAGCTTTAAGTTGATTCTAAAGAAAAAGCTAGGAAACACAAATTAAGATACATGAAAGATTCATTCACATATGCAAAGTATAAGTGCAATAGGTCACATTATACTCCATACTTCAAGCTAGGGTACTTAGTAATTTTGTCTGCAGCCAGCTTCAATAAAATTCAAGGATGAAGAAAAATATATACTTAAGTCTAAAACAATTCTCAGAAGGCTTAGACACACTAGAAAAAGGAATTTTACAAAGTGATATTTAGTTTTTTACAGGGAGAAAATGTGAGCCTTTGGGGTCTTTTCATATACCAAAATACCATAAATTAAGATAAAATTGATATGGAAAAATGGAAGTATCTTGTGAGATGAATTTTCAATAAAAGGGAAATTCAAGAAAATAATTTTAGAAAAAATCATATAAATTAACAAAACTGTGAAAATTCTATTTTACTCAAAAATAATTGAAGTGAAAATTTATTTTAACCAAAAATGTTGTATATAAAATGATTTTTGCAAAACACTCAAAAAATCTCATTATAAAGAGCATTCAAATGAGTATAATTATGAGTTTTATTTCATCATTTGATTCTCCATTGAAGTGTAGCTTGTCGCACCTCTGGATGGAATTTTCAAAATTCAACTCTAAAAAAGCTTAAGTTAAGTTTTTAGGATTTTCTGTATAAAAATATCAGAATACTCAAACGTTTAACCTTACTCACATCAACTTTGGTGGTAAATATCAATTTTTATGGTAAATTTGAGGGACTTTTTCAGTTTAAAGGCTATTAGAAACAAAATTATTTTCAATTTATATGTCAAAATTTATGCATCTATTACATATTTCAGCTTAAATTTATGGATTAGGTGTTGAGAGTTGCAGTTTTTTTCCTGTAATTTGTCAATTTAATCAAATATGGAAAAATATAAGTATAACACATGTGGAGGAATTAAAAAAACAAATTGTAAAGATAAAATTTTGCTGAAGAGAGGAGTCTTGGCTTCAAGTGTTCAGAAATTCCCTACTTCCTTTCTGAAAAGAATGTAACA
Source organism: Austropuccinia psidii (assembly GCA_023105745.1). Taxonomy (NCBI): domain Eukaryota; kingdom Fungi; phylum Basidiomycota; class Pucciniomycetes; order Pucciniales; family Sphaerophragmiaceae; genus Austropuccinia; species Austropuccinia psidii. Next base: position 29,703,066 of record JALGQZ010000004.1, on the reverse strand, counting down.
TCAAAATACACACCAAACATCACTACTCTTTCTCTTTTAATCAATGGATGATGAGTTTTTGATGCCAACCAGGGAAGTTTTTTCTGTTTACAAGTGTCAAATACTACCTGTAAGATAAAAAGAACTTCACCAAGATGGATTTAACTGTTTTTGAGTGCTCTTACACCCATTCTTACAGCCCTTTTTTGGCTCAAACCAGGGCTAAATGATTCCATAATTTGACTTTCTATTTCCAATATGTTTCTCTCTAGTTGTGAGAACAATATTACTCTTTTGGGATGAGAATTGGAAGCTATGAAATTTTAAGGTGTGGATATGAAGCTTTGAGTAAAACTCAAGTACTTTTCCTCTCCTCAAAATGTTTATAACATAAAATTTAATTAAAAGTAGTAAATGTTAAGAGTTTCTATGAGGAAACACACCAAATTTATTTCTTTTAACTTTGATAGTATATATAAATAATATTATTAAAATTTATCATTTTACCAACAATAAAAATTTATCCAAAAATACTCTACAAGAAATATTTATGGCTAAAAAAGAAGTTTCTTCAAGAGAAATTTCAATTGGAATTAATTGAGCAAAGGACTGCAGGAAATTAATATGGGAAAAAGGGTCTCTAAAAGATTATTAAAGAGAAAATACAACCAAAAGTGACCAGAGTGAAGTTGGAAACAAAGTGACAAAGCTAACAGTGATGAAAGATTCTTTCATTCACTTTTGGGGTGGTTCAAGGATAAAAATGATTATAAGTCTTACAAAAAATTATTATAATGACTTTTCACGTGGCTAAAAGTTTTGAGAGTTTCATGAAGGTGTTTTGAATCTTGTATTGATTTGTTGAAAAGTTTTTAAGCTAATTATAAGAGGAAAATATTCTAACATGAAGAGAAAAGTGGGGCAACAAAGAAATTCTTTTATAGCCACCAATTTTCTTACTCCAAAAGAAAAATTTACTCCTTTCAATTGTTAAAAACACTTTGAAAACATAAAGTCCAATTATGGCATCATTGAACCCTGGTTTGGACCAAAAAAGGGCTGGTTTTAGCCATTTTAGTCCCCTAGCTCAGTCATTGCTATAGTAATACCTGGTTTCAAGCCTTAAAAACACATCAGAATGTGTTTGAGAGACATAAAAACTAGCTGAAAATGTTTTATTAAGATATTTTTAACTTAAGGGTAGGTTTACCCTCTTGGCAACAGTTAAAACTGCCCTTGCTGGTATCAAAACCTCATCAATAATTGAGTCACAGACCGTGTGACTCAATTACAGGCCAAATGTGATAGAATTTTGCAGAAATTTCCCATCCCATGCCTGTCAGCAAGGGATTTGGGGGAGTCTGGCACCCTTGAAGCCAAGATTCCTTTTTCCTCAAAAAATTAATCTTTCCAATGTATTTTTTCTTTAATTCCTTATCCTGTATTATACTAGAGCTTTAAATATGTAATTCAATTCAAAATTTACAGTAAACAACTTTAATTATCCATTCCAAATTTGTAAAACCAAGTTCACTCATGTAATACACACACACATTTTGACATTCCATCTGAAAATACTTCAATTCCTCATAAGCTCTAAAATACCCACCACACCTCAATTTTAACACAAAAATCGATCGTTAACACCCCATGTGGTGTGAATTAAATCAATATTTGGATGAGTTTTAGATTTTCATACAGAAAATACTAGAAACTTCATTTAAGATTATTTAGAGTTGATCTACAGAATTCTCACTCAGAGGTGATCCCACCTAATTTTATATGAGTAATCCAATTTTTAAATAATTTTCATAAGTTTTTTTTATTGGAAAAACATTTATAATAATTTTTATTAACTTTTTTTTCCAAAAAATTATTTCAATTTTAATATTTTTGGTGAAAATTTAATTTTTATTTAATTTTTTCAAATCAAAGTATATTTTCATATTTTTAAATTTCAATTTAATTTTTTATAAAAATTTCATATTTATATTTTAATTTTTTTTTGTTTTTATAATAAAAAATTAATTAATTTATTTTATATTTATAACTTAATTTTGTAATTTGTGGCCTTTTGGGTATATGAAAATACTTTTAAGGTTCACAAAAACAATTTCTTTGCTGTGCTATATTTTCTTTACTTTTTATTATTAGTTTAAAAATTTTATTTAAACAATAAATAAAATATCAAAAAAATTTGTTGATTTTTTTAAACCTCATAACCAGGTGAAAAAAATATTATAATAATTTTGTTTAACTCCTATAATAGGTTTTACCATTGAACCACCCCAAAAGTGAATTAAATAATATTCTATAGCTCTATAATATTCAGTTAGATATTATTTTCCTACATTCATTCATGTTCTAAATTAGTTCCAATTGGATTATCCCTCAAACAATTCTGTTTTGTAGCCAAAAATATCTCTTTTAGAAGATTTTTGGATAAAGTTTTTTTTTTGTAAATCAACCAATTCTTATAATATGATTTTTTTACAATAGGAAAATTGGTTTGTTTTCTTCACACCCTTTTAAGTTACTATTTATTTTCAAATTTTAGCTTAAAGAAATTCCATGGACAGTAATTTTACTTGATGTTTTTCATCAATTTTCATATCCAAAACTTTAATTAAATGCCAAAAGCTAATTTTACTTTTTTGGAATAGTGTTTTTGTTTTTTTTACAAGGAAACCTTGGATTAGATTTTACCTGTTTGGAATATGGAGATTCTGTGTGTATAAATAGATATTCCTTCTCCATAACTTTTAGAAAATATATTATTTTATCAATATTTCATAGGGACAATCAAAGCTAGACAAGAGTAATAAATAACATGTTTTTCTGTTTGTTACTTTCAGTGGGTTCAGCATTGGTTTTTCCCTCCAATTCTTTGGGAACAAAATATTTTTTACTAAATGATGGGGTCCTGTTCAAAACAAGATATCAGATATTAGAGCTAAACATCAAGGCTAATATTAAAAAAGAGCCTCACATACTTATATATATTAACCTTCTTATCTCATTAGGATAAAAGTGATTTTTTCTTCAATTTTTTTTTCTTTTTGAGATGTTTTCCTTTATTTGCCATACTAGCTCTGTTCTGTTCTTGATGGTTATGACCTTATGAAAATATTGATTTACTTAATAAATGTAAGAATTTTTCACTCTTTTGAATTAAATAACATAATCTATGGTATTTTGGGGTTATTCCTGTGCTATGGAATTTTATCCTGCAGATATTCATAGAATTTTTATTTAAACCAAGTTCCCAGGAAAACTAGGCCAAGGGGGACAAATATTTATGAGCTTGAGGGGCCACTTCAATATCCATTAAATCTTCACAAAATCATGATTCTCATGAAATTTGTTTTGAAAATGTGACCTTTTCCAGTGAATAGTATCTCAGAGGATTTTGAAAGTGAAAAAAGTCAAAAGATTTTAAGCATTGATATGGATATTCATTAGCTTTAAAAACTTGAGAAATTTCAATCTCAGGCCCCAAAACTTTATTTTTCATTTGAAATGTAATTATTGATGTTTTCCATATGATATTTCATTCAAAGATATAGCTTATTTTATTCATATTACTCCATCATAAGATATTTGTATTTAAAAAATGAAATGTTTAACATTTGAATCAGATAATAAAATATATCAATACACTTCAATCTTTACAATTTGACCTATTTTTTGGCCTATTTCAATTAGTAAAGAAAATTTACTTTGATAATTTGAATTTTAAAATCTTATTTATCATTATATAAAGCTTACCAAATTTCAATTGTTCTTTATTGGGTAATTATTTCTGAATAATTTGATTAAATGTATCTTTAAATGTAAAATCTTCAATTACTATAATATAAGCAATTTTACACTCCTATAACTTAAAAGAAGAATATCACTCAGCTTGTCTTTGAGAATTAATTTTAAATCTCATCAAATTTCTTCAAAAGCTAATTATTTCTTTTGGCAAGTTTGGTGTATATCCTATACTTTTAAACAAATATACCTATCTTTGTTCATGTTATCAAAGTTAAAGCTATATATCAATTAAAAAAATAAGAGTTTCTGACTAGGGAATTGATCAATTATTCATTAAATGAGAATATTATATTTGATCAGTATTTCTCAATAGATATTTTAAATTAGAATTCTTTAAGGAGTTTTTCTATTTTAACAAACTTTATTTAATAAGTTTCAGTTAAATATTCATATATCAAAATGATGATTTGTATCAAAAATATACAAGAATTATTTTATAAATAAAGGTATGACACTTATCCCAAGTTTGGGTTTGTTATTAATTGAAAAAAATTTATAGTGATATCTTTTTAATAAATCATTTCAGGTCTAATATGAATATAATTCTCTCGGGATCTGAAGAGTTCCCCAAAGTTTACTTCTTCCCCTTAAGAAAATAGAGAATTTAAAAGCATCTTACAGTAAAAGCCACTATCTTTCTATTATTTAGTATTCAAAAGTATGTAATATCTATCTGAACGTCAAAAACTTCCTTCAATTAAATGAAAAACCTCTCTGACCAGATCCAAAATATGCGAATACATCAAATTGAAATATTATCCCTCAGATTCTCAATACAATAAGCTCAGAAATCAAAAATAATCAAGGGTGACTTTATAAATGTGTTTCTATCGAAGTAAAAATATTTCATAGATTTCCAAAAATTTCATTTTCATATTAAAACTTATGAAATTAAGTAGAAATATGAGCTAAATAATTGGAATTTTTGTGTCATTAATTTTGAATAAAATTTGAAAAGGTGAAACACCTTTTATATAAACAAAAATTTTAGTTCTTAGTGATTAAAGGGAATCACTAGAGAAAGGAAAATTAGTTCCTTTTAAAATGTGAAAAATATTTCGTTTTTTTTTGTTATAGGTTTCTGCTTCAAGCTTAATAATTAAGGTCCTATGAAATTTTGTTTCAGGAAAAGTTAATCTTAGTTTGAGGGTCCCTTCATAGCTATATTTGAGCTGGTAAACGTAATATTCTGTAAGTAAGTATAATTCATGGTTCAAAAACCAAACCTCTTACAGTGAGGAGAATTCTATGTTACAGAAAGGAATGGATCTTTAGGAGGCAGGACTATATTCGTCTTGGCCAACAAATGGGGAACAGGAGAGACAACAGCAACCCTGGAACAATTAGCGATGAGATAAGTAACAAACGGGATGATTTTAGGAGAACATGGGGTAAGGTGGGATATAAATAGACAAGGACCATAATCATCGTCGTAAGGACTTCTACAACTAATAAAGGATATCCATGTAAGACAGGGGTCTGATGCTCAGACGAAAGAAAAGTAGTCTAGGAAGAGAGTAGAAAAATAAACTAATTTGGGAGTAATATAACAACTTATCAATTAGAGATGTACTAATATAATAATAACTCATAGATTAGGGATATACGAGCATATAGAATCTAATACTATCATTTCAAAATATCCTCATTATATGCTACCCTGGTAGTTTTACCAAAACCAACATAGATGTAATTTAAAAATAATATTGAGCAAAATTATTATATTAGGTAACGGAATTCGAGAATATATCCAAACAAAATTTTTATCCCACTCTCGTTAAATGCGGGTATAGCCGGCAGTTCCAGTCAGAATGTAACCAAGTTAGAAGCCAGGTTGGACGGACACACCCTGTCCCAAGGTGTTGCCTCTTTTTGCATTGTGAAGGTTTTTGGTTCTAGTGCTGGTACTAGTATGACCAACCATTCAGATATTGTCCATTATGTTATCATAATCCCTATAATGGCCGCACCTTTGCTTTCCAGTCTCAAAGCTTTGAATTTCGTTATAATATTGCTATTTCTTTGATTTTTTTATTCATCAATTCTTAGCAGCGCTTTGAGGTTGCACTGAAACATTATTTTGCTCTATCATTATCTGTTTTGGGTACTGATCTGTTACAGTTACTTTTGTATCAGATGCTGCAACTGGATGGCACTGGAAGAGAAAACTTATGGTCAATCTTACTTAAAACCTCCTTGAGCAATCAACTTCCCTTGTTTTGTGAGCTGACATGTAGATAATGTGAATTCAATGAGGCCTAGGTATCATCTGGATGAGGTAGAAAGAATAAGGGTACGTCAGTGTTAAACACATCAAAAGCACGAAATGCTAGAACGGTTTGCGTTCTCGCCGCATGCTCGTCCTTCCGGTAGATGGATATGGTGATGCATGTTTCGGTATTATGTCCTACATTTCAAACACGGTTTCAGGTTTCCCTCCACCCTGCAATCCAGTCACTTCTGATTCAAATTGAACTCTTTCTTGCTTTTAACTGTAACACTGCTGATGTAGAGTGGCATACTCATGAAGTCTTCTGTCTCGCTCAGAAGCTTCGTCCACGCGTTTTTCATATGTAAATCAGAAGGTTGTTAGCTCTATGATGGCGGGGGAAACAGAGTTAAGTATTCAATGGACAAGTTTTATGATAAATCTTCGCTTCTGGTGCAACATGTAGAGCAATGGAGTTGATGTTATTACACCGCTTATACCAGACTTCCACAAAATTTCTATTCGAATCTACTTCGGTCACACCTATCCCGTGTAATCTAACTTCCCTCCAAATTATTACTGTTTCTATTCGTTTCCAAGATTAGCGTCGAACAATTTGGTCCATATCTTTGTTTCCAAGTTTTCTGCTATGCTCTTACGGGTCATCAGCATTAGGTCCGTGTCAATCTTGGCAGCCTTCATTCTAGCAACCTCACTTGAAGCAACTCACCACCTGGGAAAGAGAGACGTCGGAGGTGACCTCTACGTATCTTGTGACCAGGGCTTTTCAATGAGCGCCTGTCGGCAATGGTTTGATACAGCTTGGGCTGGGGGTGAAATCCAACGGTTCACCACCAAGCATCAATTTACCCACTGGGGCGGGTGCAAATTCTCCTGGTGGACGTGAGCAACAAATCTCTTGGATGCACATCTGAAAAACTACCCAGTCTGAGAACTTTTAGTCATTCTCAGGGATGACACTAATGGATTTACCAAAACATCAAAGCAGGACTGGAATTATGTGCTCTCGGTTTGCCTATCTCCATTGGATTATATGGACAGATGTTAAATAGAATTTATTAACTCTCATGCGCCAATCTGCACATTTTTACAAAATCAGCGAATTGATAAAGTTTGTGCAACTAGTCCGGCATCTGGAGGCAACAATACTGCAGTCTGGGTTGGAGAAATCGTAGGCCAACTTTTTCTACCCGAGGGAACAGACCTAGACAAGTGACTTGGTTCTTTGGTGCTTATACATGCAGGACAATTCACACCTAACATTGCAAGTGGACTTACTTGAACGGCCGCGTAGCAAGCTCTTGTGAGCGTATGCCTGGGAGAAAGGTCCTACTTCCACGTTCAATTCCAAACACAAAATAAGCAAATCACTATGCCCACTCTGAAGGACAAACCATGGCAAAGCCAATGTAAAAATACCTCCACTTGGTCTTTCCAAACAAATTAATTCAAAGAATACGTAAATCGGTGTTATGTTCTGTGAGATTATGAAATGCAAACGTTCTGTATATAAACAAACGCCTTCGGCCAAAAACCTCAACATATATATATTCCCATAACTGACGTTGAGCTATCAGATGACTAAAAAAAAATGCAAGATTAGCTACTCGAAAGAATCGGCATGTGTGGTATTTTTTCTTGAACGCTAACCCGAAAATAAGCTATAAGAGCCCCATTTCAAGATAGCATGATATACTTAGATTGAAAACCAGGTGAATGAAAAAATGAATATGAAAATTTCTCAACATTGGTTCCACCTTGTGAAGTACAATATTTGGAGCTTTCATATTTAAAATACCAAAGAAGTTCTAGATATAAATGATGATGAAATAATCCATTGGAACTGTTCATACTTGAACAAGAATAAGACCAAAATTCCCAAATTTCTTGCATAAAAAATATCACATTAAATTTTGAGTGGTTTTTAAATCACATGAAAGAACAACAGTAGCTGTAAAACTCAACCAATGCATACACTATGAAATAATGATTGCTGTAACTAGTTGAATATCACTAAAAATCTCCTTTGACCATATTATTTTCTATAAAACCCATAACCTCATGTAGCTACTGCCTCCATTTTTGTGTTTTATTTCTGTTTATTTCTTCTTTAAGCTTGTTATGCTTTCCTCACCCTTAAACCTATCTAGCCTGGCTAAAACTATATGTCTTTCCATTCCAAGTTACTTGAATTTAAAAAGTCTTTCATCTAGCTTATTATTTTTTACCAATTAATTTAACCCACAACTATTGTTGTGTTTCATCACTGTTTATTTCTTCTTTAAAGATTGTGGTGCCTTCCTCACTCCTCACACTATTTAATCTGTCTAAGACTGGCTATCTTTCCATTCCAAGATTTTTTTCACATATTATGAGACCATATATCTAAACACCTAAGCAAAGACCATCATATCTGCTCACTATGGGGGGTCTCACTCTTAATCTAGACAAAGATGAAGAGCTAAAAACACAAACTATCTAGGCTGGGTATCAAGGATGGGAAGAATCCTGACCCTTGAAAATTATCTAGGAACTGTAACTAAGTCCAAAACTGCATCAGAAATTATAAAAAAGGATATAATTGAGCCCTAAAAAAATAAGTGGCTTTACTTAAATTCAACTTTATGTTCCATATAGGGAATAAATTTTACACCAAATTCAAAAGGGATCTCATAAAGCTCTGTATACTTTTGCAAGAGTATTATTAACCTTAACTATAAAATTACAAACATCTTACCTAGACAAAATATTTTCTATTCAACTTTATGAAATCTAAATCAGACAAATAAGTTAATTTATACTAGAAAAACCCCAACTCTTACCAGACCTATCCTATGGAATTAAGATATCCCCAGAAGAGCTAATTGACGGTTATTTCAATGCGAGTAATAAGAAACTTACTATTAAGGTTCATAAATTTCAAACTAAAGTACAAACTTTAGTAGGGAGTATGGATAGGGCTAATTACAAGAAAACAGAATATGTCTACCTAAAGTACAAACAATCAATACTAAGGAAAACAGCAGATGCGGAGGTGACGAGCTTAGGATGTCAATGGGCTAACAGAGAACAGAAAACAAGTAGTTCAGGTCACAAAGTAAGAAACAACTAAGGTTATATGGACTTTACCTCACGAGACTATAGTGCATAAAAAGGCTCGTGATTAGAGATGGATGGGGTAAAGAGAGAGAGAGAGATAGTGGTGTGGACTGGAGCGAGCTGGCTTTTATGAGGGGAAGAAAAAAAAGATGCAGGAGTTATGGAAGTGTGAGCGGTGGAGATAACCTGATCTATAACCAGGTTAGGTTTCAGTGAGGGGAAGAGCTGCGGGAATCTAACACTTACCTGAAAGATTTAAAACCAAGACTCAATCGTGACTCAGAAAGTGAAGAGCTTAAAATAATTCACATTCTTTTATGGAAAATTGGGAAGCAATTGGTTAATTTTTACATTTCCGAGGGAATCAAAATGACTATTACACCCAAGCCCTTTGTAATTCTAAAAAAACCCTGAAACAATTGAAAAAGAAATAATAGTTACTACTATAGATTCTCCTGAGGATGGAAGAATTTCCTCACTAAAAATGACAGGTGAATGCAGCTTCCTAAATATTGATAAAATCTCAAAATCAACCGAAAAAATTCAATCCTGAGTCTTATCATTAGGAAGTAAACATTCCAATCAGATTATCCAGGATTTGGGGAAAGAAACTCCTTTCCTCTATTAACCCAATTAAAATACATAAAAAATTTGAGCTTTCAGATGTTTGAATTAATTTAGAGACAGATTTTTGGAAACCTTAATTAACTTACTGCTATCTAACTTTGAAATACTATCTCCTAATTGATGTCTTAGTGTAGGATATAAGTATTCTAGGCTCCATCATGAAAAAACATTATTATATGACCATCAAATTCAATATTTTAATAATGTTGTACCATAAGCATGAGCTAATTTTGAATGTCAACTAAAATCCTGGGTATTTTAAATTAATAAATGAAAATTGCAAGGCCCTAGAAAATACAACTAGCACCAAGAGAATTCCCCTCAGCTTACATCAAGCTTCTGGCCATCCATATATAGAATAAATTCCAGAAATTCTCCCTAATGATGACTTGAAAAACCTTCGATTCTCAGTCTGCACCCTGTGGAAAATAACCAAATCCCCCTTTAAATGTGTTTTACCAAAACCTCAAAGAAATTTTCACTTTGTACACATCAAAGAAGTACTTTCAAGAAAACATCTTTTACTCTCTGGCTATATATACTTACTCAGTTTATTAGATGGCTTTATCCAGAATTTATGGATAAACTTCTTAAAGGAAAAGGCGTATCTAGTTTGTTTATTACCAAAATTATTCCAAAAAATAGAAAATAAAGCCAACCTAAAAATGGCCAAATTTATATCCGACAATGGTGCCTAATTAAAAAAAACACATGATCATCTAGTTATATGAAGAAAAGAAAATCACTCACCTCACCACAGCCCCTCACACTTCAGAGCCAAACACTCTGGCTGTGTAAGAAAATACAACTACCATAACCAAGGAAAGGTGTCTATTAAAATATTCTTGCCTTAATTAATCTTAATTCCCCAAAGAAGTCAGAAATTTCAAATATCTAGAAAACCTAACCCCAAGAAAATATCTCCAAATTTCTACTACTTTTCATCTCTTTTTGGAAAATAACCGTCATATAATCACAGGTAGAAATTTGGATGTTGATTTTTTTTATCCGAACATTCAAAGAGGGAAACTTTATATTTTAGGATCAGATGTAATATTTATAGAGTACAAGGAGGCTCATCAAGAATACTGAATCTTTTAAAGGAAGAAGGTTAACTCTGTATGAACCCAACATGCCAAGCTCCTTTCTAATATCTTCTTTTTTAATCAAAACTTTGAGAAAATATTAATCTGAAACTATACCAGATCCTCCCCGATTTAGTAGATCTCTAAATACAATACAGCTTCCAAAAACACTCAATAATCCAAAATGAAAAAAATGAGGAAAAAGCTGTCGCCTTCTAATTATTAAATTAATTTAAATCAATAATAATTGCTATCTGAAAATCAAACCCCTGCTAAAAAAATCAACAGGGAAGTGGGAGGCCCACAAAATATCATTTAAAACAGTAGGAGAATTTATTGCTTAAAAAATCAAATAAAATTACTAAAAGTAAGTTACCCTACAAAATTTTCTCAGATGATGAAAAGTTGTCACAAGAATTAATCGTCTTATTCCATTAATAAGAATGTAGAAAACAGTGAAGAACACAATTTTTGATCCCCAGCACCTATTTCCGAAATCATCAAGCCTCTATCTGGGTCGTCAAGAAGACACGAAATAATGGTAGCTTTACCAAGCTCAAAGAAAGCCTTTTAATACATCCATTCCACAAAAAAAATAGAGTTCACCATGGGGATTACTTCTCACCTACTGACCACATTACCTCTCTCTGACTACTTTTCAACCTATTCGAAATTCACAAGATCAAATTAAAACTAATAGACCTAAAATGTGAATTCTTTAATGAGCAACTAGAAATGGAGATTTGCATTTTAATAGCAAAGATATACAATTAAAAACATCTGTATGGAATATTTATGATAAAATTACCACTATATGGATTGAAAAAAGTCCACAATGTTGACATAAGGAAGTAAAAAATTAAATGTTTGAAATAGGACTCAATCCCCACCAGATGGGATAATTTATTCATTAACTTCAAAAATAAAACAAAAAATTTGGATTTCTTTACAGGTAGATGATCTCATATTTGCGGAATTCTTGGGAAAAGAATTCAAGAATCAAAGTAAAATGCACTTTGGCACACAGGACCTAGGACATTTCAAACATCTTCTAGGCCTTGGAGTATCCCAAAAAATTAAATTAAATCAGTCTCATTCCATCACAGTTCATAGAAAAAGTAATTGAATAATTTGGATTTCAAAACACAGTATTGACAGGAAACCCACTTCCAGGTAATATAAAATCATTTCAAACCCTACCAGGTAATTAAATTGATCCAGTGACATTAAACCATTTAATATTAACTAAATTACTTCAATAAATGATGCAGTACATCCGACCAGATATAGCTTTTTCTCCCCCATTTATATCCCAATTATTAGCTAAACAAACTATATAAACTAAAATTCAGAAAAATCATGTACTCACTTACATAAGAATCCCCAAAGACTTCAAACCAAACATATGAAGGAACTTAATCTGTAAAAGAGCCAAAAATCCACTAGGATTTTCAAACAGAAAGTGGGGAGGAGCCACTGAATACAAGTAATTTTCAAAATCTATTTTTTATTTCTATGTAACTATTGGATTTAGAAGCCACAAACAAGAACTTTTTTCTCTGTTATCAGTTGAAGGAGAGTAAAATTATTCTTTAAAAGGAGATAAAGAAATTTAATCAATCAAGAACATAATTTTTGAAACTACAAGAAAAATTGTAAGGCAACTAATTTTTATGGAAACCCAAAGTGAAATATGAATGTCCTTGAATCAAATTTACCATCACATGAGCCGGTAAGTCATATTTCATTTATATTCCATATGAATTTGAATCAAAAATAACTATCTTATGATAGAATATTTAGACAAAAAGCAAGATTAGAGAAAACCCATTGACCAATATCAATCTGTATAATAAAAATATCAAATACTTAGGAATAATTTTTGCTGATGAAGACTCATAAAGTAAGGGGGTTTGGAAGAATAAAATCATCTTGGAAGCTAAAAAAATGCATACAATACGGAATAATTTATTATTTAACTCATTTCATATAGCTGAAACTCTCCGTTATCCATATTATCGTCTATAAATACCCTAACTTCATATAGATAGTACCTCTATCATTTCTGTTTTATTTCAGCTTATTTTATTTTCAGCTTTTTGGTTAGTTCCTCATTACTAACCCTATCTAACCTGGCCAAACCCAACTCTTTTTCCATTCCAAGCTACCTTGCTTGAGAAAGTCTTTCATCTAACTTGTTATTTTTAAGCAAGTAATCTAACCCACAAAGATTTTTCTGTTTTATTCCTGTTTATGTCTTTTCTAGGCTCATTGCTCCTGTTTCACCCCTTTAATCCTCCAATATATCCAATAGTGGCCGTCTTTCAATTCCAAGAACTTGGATTGCAAACAGAACATCTAAAAAAATGTGGTATTTTTACAACAAAACAGCTGACCTTTTGGCTAGAAAATCTCATTTTCTAGTTGATAATTACTAAACACAGCTCATTGAGGTCACCAAAAAACATCAGTTCAACTCTCAACCCCTTCAATAGAGCCTATAACATGGACATAGTTTGTTTTAATTTCAGCTCTATATGGCTGTTGGAATACAATGACCTGTAACTTAACTAAAGATTTTTCAAATGAGAAATAGCCTTGATCAGTATTGAGTCTCAATAAAGCTTAATTATGTATGGGTAAAGATGTCTCTGCTTCTATTAGATAATCAGTACTTTGAATACATAAATATAAAGTTAATATTGTATATTCTCCAGGAAATCATTGCCATTTCAAAAACATTATTCCTCAATTTTACTCCTACACTAATAAATATGAATCTCTGCATATTTGTGCGCTCCTTAACTTAAAATTAGCTCCCTTTTTAATTTTCATGAAGATACCATGTATTTGATACTGATTTGAATGATAATTTGCACTGGACTCAAGGAAATTCAGTACAATTGACGAAAATAGCTCAAAATGAGTTCAGGCGCATATTATTCATGATTACCTGAATCCTATACTTAAAAAAATTGTATTCTCTGGAATTTATTAACTCATTTTATGTATAGTAAGGGGGAAATAAGTAAACCTCTGACAATTTCAATTATCAATGAGGAATTTGAGTTAACTAAAAGATACATTCAAATCAATGTATCATTAAAATTGATAATAAACAAAAATTGGAAAATAAAATCTCAATACTGAATTAATTTTCCTTAAGATTATATATTAATATATTTAAGCTTCATTATAAACCTTATATTTATGAAAAGAGTTATTTAAAAAACCCTTAAAATATTTAGACTCTTTTCAATTATTTCAGAGATGATATTCAAGCTTTGAATATATGATTTATATTAAATAAAGGAATTAGATATTCACTAAATACTAAGAAATATCTAGAATATGTAGTAGTGAAACTAATCTTTCTCGGAGAAATGGTTTTATGAGTTTTTTTCAGCTCAGGTAGACGAGCTGGCTTCTTTTCAGGTTTTATTATTAGAAAATTAACAAAATCACCAATCTCAATTTCATGTAAGTAATTTTGGAGTTTTAATTGAATTTAAATCATGAAATTAATTATAAATGAGATAAAAACACTTACCATTTTAGCTTCTAGTTTCAAAATTATCACAGATAATAAATTATAATAAAAATTATAAAACATATATAGATATTAAAATAACGAGAAAAATATCAGCATTCCTACTTCTACTAACCAATATTCTTAATTAAAGTTCACCATCTCCTCAATAAATACCAATAAAATTAATAGTACTATTGTAATTCTTAGATAAAATACAATAGACGTTATATTATAAAATTAAAGCCCTATTTAAAATAAGATATAATCTAATCATAATATATAGAAGAACTTGGAAGCATTAAAGAACTTTTATTTATAATATCTGTGCTGGAAATAGACGATGATAATATGAAAAAACTTAAATAATATATAACAGCTTCATATTTCATTATTAGAGAGGTTATTTTCCATATAAAAGAGGGTTTTGAGTTAGATCAAAAGTCTGATATGATTCTATCAAGAAGACTATAAAACATATTATTCATGTCAATTTTATATTTATATCTTGAAAATAATCGACTAATATTATATAAATTACTTATGAATATCTCTTGATTTTTACAATTATTCATATTATTATTTGTACGGGGTAAAAACAATGAAAGAAAATATTTCCATATTAAAAAAACTCTGTTTATTCAATATAAAACGATAAAGTACCATAATCAGTCATAAATTAAAAGCTCAAGAATAATTGAATTTTTTTTTCAATTATGTAACAATTTAAATCAAGTTATTGCTGTAAATCATAAATGATAACCTCCTAACCTTTGAAAATTTGTAATTTCAATACTTGTAGGAATTTGAAAAATCAATATGTAAAAATGAATGAATCTTTTGAATTCTGGTTCTTCAGTTTTGCTTTTATGGTCACTAATATGACTTATTATGAGATAAATAATATAACTACGTTACTAGATTGGTGAGAACTTTATCTAATGATATTTCTGATAATAGATTTATATAACTTATTCTTTTCTACTTAGTCCTTAAGTAATTTAGAATTAAATAATTTAAACTCTTTTTTTAATGAACTTTCTTCTATGAGTTTCTTTCCAACAAAGCATACTATTATCAACTGTAGATTCAGATCTCGCAAGGTTACCCATAAAAATTCTTGTAAATAAAGAAATAAATATTCAGAAAGTTATCTTATAGCTATTATAATTTTCAATATTCTAAACCCCTTCTGATAAAGGATTGTAAGAAGAAATTGTAAAAATATTACAATTTTCATAATTTTGGAGTTAAATATCAGAACATGTTGTAGAAAATGTTTAATCAAGGCCTATAAAATTACATCAACAGATTTTATTGATTATATGAAGCTTTATCTGTGTGTATAATATTCTCAAAAAAAATTAATATAAGCTAAAAATAATAATATTTTCTAACACTTTTCCCAAAATGACAGATATATGAGTATCATAGTAATTTTGATTTTTTCATCTCTAGACATTTTTCCATATATTAAAATCTAGAGCCTATTTGAGATTAATTATTAAATAAACTTTAAATCATACCAAAGCCTATCCTAAATGAGAAGATAGAAATGAAAAAGTGTAGCGATCCCAGGAAATGAAATCTGAGGGCTTTTAAGTTTATATTTTTCGATCTTGAAATATTATTTATTAAAATAATTTTGAAGCTATTGAGAAGCCCATAGAGCTACTTTCAAATTAAATTTAGGTTTTTTAAATATTCAGCTCTACATTAATACATTAGCTACTGATAATAATCTGGTTGATAGCTAATAATAATCCATTAAGAATCCACGTGATTGAAAAAAATTCATATATTATATCTCTTGAATTTTTCATCAAACATTGAGTAAATTTTAGGTACTCAAAAACATTATACAGTTAAAATAATAAGATTAAATAACATTCTCATCAAATTGAAGAGTAAATCAAAGAAATTCTTTTCTCTAGAATTTATAAGTATAAAAAATCATTATGAGGTAATATGAAACCCACAGAATTCCATATCATTTCAATTCAGGAATTTCAAGAAGAAACACACTTCAAAAGATCACCTTATTCCAAATAAAAACTAAAGTTGTATTGACTGTGTCCCCTGATGTTTGAATTAAACTCAAACTTACTATAATTTCTATCATTTATTAATTTGAAACCCATTGAAATAGAAAAGTATCAAATTTCAATCCCTGAAATGACCTTAACTACACCACTTCTTGACAAAAAAAATATTCACAAACACACAATTTCAATTTCAAATTACATATTTTAATTTTCTTTCCAGTTCGAATTTTCCCTCTATTTCAACAATTAATTCTCCAGTCTTTTATTGCAAATAATACATTATATACCTCACCCTATGGCCCATTATGTGAAATAATAATAAAATTTTTGAAGTTGGATGCAAATACAAATTAATTATTTTGAGCTGACAGATTCACTCTAGTGTACTTGAGACCTATAGTAAATCTCAAATGATTTTGAGTATAATTAATAATTATTATATTTATTTACTTTCACTGTGACAATTATTTAATATTGTTGGTTCAAATAAAAAAATATTCTGAAGAAAATTCAAAAATTGGAATATTATGGTAGAAATTATTAAAAAACAAAATCAAATATATGGAATAGAAAATCAAGAGAGTATTCAAATTCTATCAAAATATCTATTTCTTATTGTTTTAAAGCTAAATATAGCTCAAGTGACCGATTATAGTTCACACAACTTGGAAGATATTACCAATAATTATGATGAAGCTTAAAAACGGGTTATTTAAGTGACAAATTCTTATCCTCTTCAGTTCATTCCCGTAACTATAGTTCTTTTCAATTAATTTATCAGGTTTGTGGCTTATTTGGTCACATTAATAAGCTTCATATTGATATTAATGATGCTCCTGGATTATGGTATAGTGGAGCTTTGGATAATTAAATTTTCAGTTTGTTTTGTTCATATTTGAAGGAAGCTTACTTAAAAGTAGTTTTTAGGTGGATACATCTAATTCTTACCCGTTTGAGAGTGATTTAAGGCTTTGAAATTTGAATATTAATAAAATAGTGGGCCACAAAAAAAACCATGAATTTATTTTTGTCTTCTCATAGTAAGACATTGAAGGTTTTTCTATGGAACAAATAGTTAAATTAGACTAGTGTACTATGACTTTCATAAAAAATAAATATAACAAAAAATATTTGCTATTTAGAAAGCTTTGAATTCTCAATCACTTGAAAATTTAAATTATAGTAAGCTATCAAGAAACAATTTTTCTTAATAACTCTCTTAGAAAGATTATTCCATTACCAAATATATGTTACCAACAGAATTAAGGCAAGGGTATTATTTCTCTAGCAGAGTCAATAATTTTTAAAACATATCTTTCAGCTCAAAAGAAGGCTTTATGTACCAAAAATATTGAAAGATATTGTTCCAGAAGAATAATATACATAAGAAATTCTTTCATAGAGAAAATTTAAAATAAATTGAGCATCAAGTATTTTATAGACTTGCTAACTATAAAATTGATGAAAAATAATCAATATAAGTCCAAAGGTTATAAAATATGCTAGAAACTGATCAAGAGGTAAAAGCCTTTTAACAACTTATCATTAAGTAATTGAGGGTGTTTGAGTGAGCTTAAAAACAGTACTTTTGGAGTTACAACAATGAATTAGAAATTAAATTAATATAAACTCTATTGATCAGGTTACTATCAGAATGAAAATTACTATTCCTGACTTTAAGTCTTTTAAATATTTGAAAATACTTTAATAATACCTTGAATAGTATAGATCTGTAAGGTTAAAGTATTGATAGGATTATTCTTGGAAGAACAGAAATAGCAGGCTTATTTTAAGTCTAGAACAGCTCACAGAAGATTATAAAGTAGCTTAATGAAAAAGAAATACATTATAGTCCAATTTCCCCATTTGTATTGATAGCCAAATCACTTGTTTCAATGTGAAATTATCATAATTAGCTAATTATGTGATTTTACATGGATTCCAACCCATTCATGGTGAAGAATTAATGAATTTACCACAGTGAATCTTCTTTTATTTAATAATATACTTTTCTTTCTCAAATTAATAAACTTTATTGGAAATTGAATCACAGTTTTCAAATTCTGTGAATTCTCAGAGATTAAGTGTTTCACATGAAATCATCAAAAAGGGACTGTAGGTAAAGCTTTTAATTGAGATTAACTATTCACATCTATTTTTATTTTCAAGTCTTTATTTTCACCTTCTCTATTATTCCTGTAATTATCAGAAATATTAATAAAGAATTGTATTTTTAATTAATTTTTGAATTTTTACTACATTTTTTGTGTGGTTCAGGTAAATAGTATAGAACAGCTGGTTTACATGAGACCATTCTATGGATACTAGTACAGAGAAGGCTCTATGAAATCATTTTTGTTTATCCATGGTAAAAGGTTATTAATTGACATGTCTCCAAAAGTAAAAGGTGCTCATCAACTTCTTGGAACATAAAAATAACAGCTTATTTGCTTATTTTCTTATTATTCAATGGAACTCAGCTATAGTAAAAAAGCTACCTCAAAGTTTAAAAATCCCAATTTAGACAGTATCAGAAATGGATCTAATCTTTGGAGCTGAATATTCCTGAGAAGCCTCAGAATTTGAGTACTGTGGCTCTCTTTGATGTCTTTTGTCCCCTTTCGCCATTTTGATGTCAAAATAGTAAGCCAGCCTTTGAGACTGATATACACTATTTGTTTAGAAATATGGTTTGTGATAATCAATTAATTTTAATTTATACATAAATTAATGATTCTAATCTGATTTTATATTAGGTATTGGCTTTGTTAGAACCTCATTATTTTGTAATGAACATTCAAAAAACAAAAATTTACACAAATATTTTATGTGGTATTGATGATGAGCTGTTGAGTTATTTTCCATATTACTGCATTATTAAGCTACCCTAGGCGGATGTATCTTTTGAATCCAAATATGGCATTAAATACATGGACTTACTCACTCACAAAATATCTATACATATTTTCCTTCATAAAAATTGATGAATTTTGGATAGGAGAATTACTTACGGGTTTTTCAGATTCTAAAACTTACTTTACATTTATTTTTGTCCTATTTGGGTATATATGAGATTCCTCAGGGATCACAGATACTAGAGCCACTTAAAACATAGTGGCTATAATTAGCTGGCTCAATAATTTTCAGAGGTTCTGAAATTCGCCATAATCTGTTTTGAGGATGCTTGAGCTTTTCATATATAATGGGAAAATAGAAAATAGTATCATGATGAAGTGTATCATGAAATTCATTCAGATTTCTTTTGAGATAGTGGAGAGGTTTAAGATAGATTTCTACAAGAAAACAAACAAGAAAACAAACTGTACTATATCATATCTGTATTAGAGTAAACAACAAATACAATATTTATTTTAAAAAGTGAAATTGAATAGATAGTTGATGTTCAAGTCAAATCAACAGAAGATGGATCTCATTATTTCAAAATATGATTCTGAAAGGTAACTTTCAGAGTTAAAAGACTCCTTGAACGTGATAAAAAAACAAAACATATACTTCTTGTTTTTTCAAATTGTTTCTGCATTGAGCCAGCTCCAATGTTTTACTTATAATACAAGAAATATTGATTGCTTATTGAGACTCATTTTTAGTTTTTATTGGAGTTTAATGTGAGAAAATGAAGCTCTAAATTTGATTTTGTAGCTTTCAGATTACTAGATTTTCGTCTTCGCAATTAATACATGAATGTTGTGAGGAATTATATATCAGTTATTTATAGCTCACATACCATGAGGGGCTCTATTACCTTTTATTCAACATATGAAAATTAAATGAGACTGAGGGCTTAATCAAAGATTAAATAATCTTAGGACTCTCAAAACTTCAAGAAAACTTTTATTTTTCGAGCCTTAATTTTATTGAAGAGAAGTCTAACTTTCTGCTCCTTTTTGATATCCAACTCACTCTTGTTTTTTTTAAAAAAAAAATATTTTTGAAAATGCACAATCAATTTTTTCTTTAAAATTTGTTTTATTTTCTTATTTTAAAATATCCTGCAATCCTTTTTATTTAATTCAACCTCTGATATCAATTATAATCAATAATTAATCTTAAGCCTCAATCACAGAAAAAAAGATTTAGGGGGTGTTCTGATTGCCTCAAAAGTAACTTGAATTTCCCAAAAAGGTTTTAATTTAAGGTTACTTTTTTTCAAAAATACGTGTTTTTTCTAAGCAACAAGTGAGCAAGAAGTAACGCTTTGAATTTTTTAGCTGGAAAGCAGAAAAAATAAAAAGCCACTTTTATCTACTTTTTTCTCCCAGATTTACTATTGTATGGCCTTTCTCTAATTGCACACCTCTCAG
Organism: Austropuccinia psidii; assembly: GCA_023105745.1. Classification (NCBI taxonomy): domain Eukaryota; kingdom Fungi; phylum Basidiomycota; class Pucciniomycetes; order Pucciniales; family Sphaerophragmiaceae; genus Austropuccinia; species Austropuccinia psidii. The sequence goes on along the minus strand of JALGQZ010000004.1, from coordinate 29,682,331 downwards.
AATCAATTTTTTATTTTATTATGAACCCATTACTTCTACCGTACAATAATGATGATGATTCTACCCCACCTTTTAATACACCCAAGCAACTGCATGGTACTCCTAATAATAAATGTTCATCCCAAAGGAGAGGAACTTCTCATAAATGGACGAAAGAACATACTACATTCTTCCTTGAAAAATATGCAACCTTTTGTGATATTGGTAGAAACACAGATGATGAAAATCTAAAAAAGGAAGCTTGGTCCCTTCTGGTGAGGTATTTGAATGTGAGATTTGGATTAAATTTGGGAAACCCCCAAGTGAAAAATAAAAAGAACACAGTAAGTTCTCTTTGCAAAAAATAATACATGATATCAAGCCACTTAACCTGTTTTTAAATACTTTTTATTAAGCAACTGTATACAAACTATGAGTTTTTGCGCTCTTTAAGTGGTTCAGGATGGGATTACTGTCAAAAAATAACTGTGGCAGACAATGATTTTTGGATAAAACTCAAGGAGAACCATCCAAATTCTGGTTATGAAAAATCATGAGTTCCATGCCCAAAATATCAGCCATTTGTGAAAGTTTTTGGTGGCACTTATGCAACAGGAGAGTTTTCTGAAACTCAGCCACAGGATCCTATAATAGATCCCATAGTTGTCCCTACAAATACCAGCTATTCTAAAGGATCAATATTTTCAGAACCTGATCATCAAGAACCCAAACAGATTATAAAAAGGAATTTAGCAGAAAGCAATAATTTTAAAACATCATCAAACCCCTTGCAAAATTCACCAAGACCCTCCAAAAAGGATACAAAAATTGGAACTTTGATTCACAGCTTGATCACAGAGCCGGTTGAATCCCCACATTCACCTTCTAGAAAATATTATCCTCAAATCTCATTAAGGCAAGCAGTTTCAATCTTAACTGAAAGATACAAAGGGCACTTGACAACCTCTGAGATGATTGAATGCATAATTATTCTAGAGAATGAGCGCAAAACCACTATATTTTTAGCTATATGTGCTGATGTTGAGTTTACAGTTGATTAGATTTTAAAAGCAATTTGAGCACTGTTAGCCACGTCTGTATATAAATGCAACTAATTTTATCTCACTACAAATCTTTTAATGTAAATAATTATATTAATTACTGAACTATGACCTTTGTGAAAACTTTGTTAAAATGATCATAAATATCCAAAAAGGTCCTTAAATCCTATTTAAAAGCTTGAGAAAATTGGTATTTATTCCAAATTGAAGTTTCCAAAAATGTTTGAGTAGCACCCATCTGCTTATTTTCAAACCATTCATTCATTTTCAAGTCAATTGATGGTGCTTAATGGGGTAAATCATCTTCTATCTCAAAATCTGACTCTAATCCATCAGGAAAATGCTTTATAATATAGTTTTGAATGAATTCTATCTCAAAAAGTATAATATTCTGAACTGGAACTTGATAATCAGAAGGGTGTCAAAGAATTGGAAGCTTCATTTTGAGGCCACCAATCACACGTTCAACAACATTGCGCAAGGAAGAATGTCGTAAATCTAAAAATTCCTCATTTTTTTGAGGTCTAAGCTTTATCATATATCAACACAATGTCAAATGGTGAAATATTCAGGTAGGAAAATGAGATACCTTAATTGGGCCCTTGCCTGCTCATGAAGCTGGTATCTTTTGGTATGATATGATGTTAAAAATTCTTTTCTGAGAGTATAGCCCGCATCAGCTAAATAGTACCTATTTCATGGTACATGGAAATGTTTGGACAATGCATGTGCCGAAATCTTTTAATAATGTGTACTTCCCTCCCAGCCTACACACATGTATGAAACTGTCATATCAAAATTTACTTCTATAAGAACATTCTGAGCTATTCCCCCTTTGTGGCTTGGTGATTCACATTTACTTTTTCTGGTATAAAAGTGCCGTCAATAGCGCCTATGCAATGCGAAAATTCTTTATATTTAGTATTTTGGCTCATTTCTCTCTGGATTTCAGTGTCATTTTGTTTTCTCGCATATTCTGGATAAAGCTGAAATAGAGAATTCATGGTATTGTACAAGGAAATATGAATGGTTTCTTGAACAGATTCAAAATTCTCACCAGCTTGACTAGCAGACTTACCATTGCTAAAAATGTCCACAAAACGCATGTCTTGTTCTTGAGCAGATATAAATTTCTTATTTTTCATAGGACCACGGCTGGTAGAATCATTTACAAGGCATAGAAATTTTTATTTTGGAATGCACAAGGCTTGTTTAAATATTTCTGGTGGACCTTCAAAAAGATCCTGCACATATTGATGACCTCTAAGAAACCCTGTATGAAATGGTGATCTTTCATCCACCTCTATTAATGTCATATAGGTGAAAACAAAATTAGTATTTTTTTTCTTTTCAGTAGAATTTTTTGCCATTGGTTTATTTGGATTGAAATAAAATTGGAAGGAAACTGAGAGCTGTGGAGGATGATGCGTTCAAAAGTGAAAAATTCAAAATTGTATTTTCAATTGGACCAAAATTAAATTGATTACTTTTTGGTCAAAATTTATTTTAATACAGAAAAAAAAACTTTTCATGTAAACTAAAATAAGTCATTTTGGCACGGTCTCACAGAATAGGCCCTTATTCTTTTCCAAATTTCATTTTTTTTATTTTGTGTTTTCAAATAAATTCTTACTCAATTTTTTGGATTTTATTCATTTTCTTAAGTCAAATGTTTTCAAATGATAAAATTTATATTTTATCACAGTTATTTCAATATATAAGTCCTATTTATAACATTATCATCACCTAAAACATGTCTTACCACCTAATTCAGCCACCAAAATACCACCAAATCAATCATAAGACGCTTCATGTCTCTTTCCTTATCAATTTGTACTTGATTCAACTAATGAGTCAAAATCAATTATATTATTTTTTCAAAAAATAATGAGAATTTGTTTCTAAGGCCTTCCCTCACCTTTTCCAACAATTCCCAGATATCCTCATGCACCAACTCCAAAATTAGTTTTCCTTAATTTATTGATTGGATTATTACTTCATTTCTTTGAGAGATTAGATGTTCTATACTCATTCCATTGCTCCTTCTTTTTTTAACTATTGGGAATTATTTTTTACTTCAGTTTTTCTGCTTGTAATATTGAATTTTCCTTTAATAATTCCACTCTATCTCAAAGATTTATATTCAAAAGCCCAACCCCAACCCAACCAAATCAAAATCTTCCTTGAAAGCTATATATCATGGCCTTTTAAGAAAAAAAGATTACTTCATCATTAAAGCTTTGAAGATTAATTAATTAATATCTTTTGTCCCTGAAAACAATGTAGTTGAAAGGATATATCTCATAGAGAAACTATTAAGCCTTAAATAGAAATCTCAAATACTCCTCAATTGGATTATGAAGGATAATATAATTATTGAATTTAATTTATAAAATACAAAAACAATCACTAATATTTCTTAAAAGTAATTTTAATTAATTCTTATAGGTATCCAAAATATTTCAATTGATTAAGCCAAAATTCCAAGCCTACAAGTCCTACCCTATCAAGTCTACTTAGTACATAATATGAACCTGATAATATTAAATATCAAAAAGCTGAGAAGCTTTTGTAAATTAACTAAAATATAATATGAAAAAATACAATGAATGAAATATTACTTGGAAGAACAATGAAAGGTATTTTATCTAGAAAATGTGTTCAATGTGTAAAATTAGCTTTTTTCTATGAATAAATATAAGGATCAGAAATTGAGGAAATATATGATTATTATAATGAATAAAATTAGTAAGAAAAAAAGGGATAAATTCATATATTCCCAAATGAAGTAATTGGAAAAATAAGCATCTAATAAAATCTAATATATCATCAATGAGCCTGATTTTCCCCACTTCATTCAATCTGAATTAATATTAAATAATCCACCCAATTAAAACATTTTTGAAATACAATCATTAAGAAACATTCATTTCAAAACAAGATTCATGTGGATAAACCTGATGAGATTCCTGGGAGTATTTCATTTTCTCTTTAATTAAAAAAGATAAATTTGAGTCTATTGCGACATATTTTCATCACATTGGTCATAGGATTGACTTCCACAGAGTTAAATTTTATAATAATATCTCAAAAAAGTTGGTAATAGTTCACTTCCCATAGAAATTTCACATACTTAAGCATGAAATGAGCACATTTAAAACCAGCTCATTACAAATCTTGAATATTTTATTAATGTTATTTTTCTTCAAAACTATCCTGTCAAAAATTAAATGATCAAAATTTGGAAATAAACTGGCTGAGAAATTACTCTTTAATATAAAAAAATTATTTGATAAAATTTGAATAAGGCTTCCATAATTATCAGAAATAAAACACTTATCATAGATAAAAATTAGTTTCATAGAAAATTTTCAAGTCTTATCTTATACAGTTTCCTTATATAGAGGATATATTTTTGATTTTTATTTAAACCACGACACAATTTATAAATAGAAAAAAACCTTCAATCAGATTTTGAGTCATATTTTTTAAATTGTATTGATATAGAGCCAGTTTTTTCTATTAAGATCAAAATTTACTATATCCGAATTTATTTTTAATGACCCATTTTACAACTACAATATAAAATTTTTGATTCTTTCCCTAAATATTAGTTTTTTCATAATAATTAAAATTATCATAAATACTTTCAATTAATCACAGTGTAGCACCATTATGAAAACATAGTTATATTAATACTCAAACTTGTTAGATAATTTCCCTATTATTAGAAAGCCAAACATCTGATTGAAACAGCCCTTCAGCTTTTAAAAACTTAAGAATTATTCAAAAACCTCCATCAATAAATACAAATTCTCTTTTAAATCTACAACTTTGTTCTAAATTTATACTTTTTATCTTTCTTGAGAAATCTTGAAGGTACTGTTATGATATATTATTTTTCATATTCATTTAAGTTATGAGAAAAATAAAAATAGAGCTGAAATATGCTGAATATTCCATTAAATTCTTTATCTTTTTAATAAAAATTTATTTCAACAATTTAGATATTCAGTTAATGGAATATATTGAAATCATGTAGTGATTATTTGAAGCTAATATTTGAATCAATCAAATTCTTTTTTCCATGGAAAAAATAAGGATAAAGCTTAATCACCTTCATATGTTTAAGTCTGACAAAATGACTCTTTTCTGGCCTTTCTAAGAGATATGTCAAAATGAAATCTCTAAAGCCAATTCAATTTGAAAATAACTCTTACTAAATAGCCTCAAAGGTCTATATCATCCTTTTTCAAATCGGAAGAAATAAAAGCTTACTCTTCTAACCCAATGATAATTGAATAATTCAAGGATTATATAAAACAATGGCTCATTGGGTTACTCAACTAGTAATTCCAATCTTAACTTATGGTGAACCATTTCCATTCTTTCCTTATCATGATATATCTTCAGATCTAGTATTTGAAGTATATCATTGTTTGAATCTTAAAGAATACTTTGATATTGGTTCATCTTTTGTCATTAGAATTAGTTTTTATAATTTAATCATGTAGTATGAAATAATCTCTTTTAAATATCCCTCTAAATTTCTTTTCAATGCTTTTCTTCATGTATATAGAGCTCAATATTTATTTATTTGTCTTTCAATATCATCTTATACATATTGTAAGGTGTGGATATGAAACTTTGATTAAAAATCAAGTACTTTTCCTGTCCTCAAAATTTTTATAAGGCAAAAATTGATTCAAGATAGTATTAAATAGTATTTTTAGGAAAAAAACATGCCAATTTTATTATTTTTAACTTTATAAGTATAAAACAACAATATTATAAAGTTTTATTGGTCTACCAACAATAAATGTTTATGCAAAAATACTTTACAAGAGATATTTAAGACTACAAAAGAAATTTCTTCAAGAGCGATTTCAATTGGAATTTATTGAGAAAAGAACTTCAGGAAATTAATATAAGAAAAAAATTAAAAAGAATTTTGAAGAGAAAACACACCCAAAAGTGACCAGAGTGAATTTGGAAACAAAGTGACAAAGTTCACAGTGATGAAAGATGCTTTAATTCACTTTTGGAGTGGTTCAGGGGTAAAATTGATTATAAGAGTTACAAACAATGATATAATGATTTTTTCACGTGTTTAAAAGGTTTAAAATGATTTAAAAAAGGTGGTTGGAATCTTTTATTGATTGGTTTAACAATGTTTAAACTAATTATAAAAGGAAAAGATTCTAGCATGAAGAGAAAAGTGGGGCAAAGAAGACATTCTGTTATAGCCATTAATTTTCTTACTCCAAAAGTATAATTTACTCTTGTCAGTTGTGAAAAACATTCTGAAAAACATAAAAGCCAATTATGGCATCATTGAACCCTGGTTTAGACCAAAAAGGGCTGGTTTAAGCCATTTTTAGCCATTTTAGACCCTTAAATCAGCCATTACTATAGCAATACCTGGTCTAGAGCCTTCAAAACACGTCAGAATGTGTGTCAGAGGCGTAGAAACCAGTTAAAACTGTTTTTACTATGATTGTTTTATCTTAAGGGTAGTTTTACCCTCTTGGCAACAGCTAAAACTACCCCAGTTGGTATCAAAACCTCATCATCAATTGAGTCCACAGACCCTGTAACTCAATTCCAGGCCAAAAGTGATGAACTTTTGCGTGAATTTTGACATCCCACGCCTGTCAGCAAGGATTTTGGGGGTCTAGCTCCCCCTTAGAGCTGGAGTTCCTTTTCCCCCCCAATTTTAATCTTTCCAATTTATTTTTCCTTTAATTCCTCATCATGTATTATACTTATAATTTACAAATGTAATTCAATTGAGTTGTACAGTACAATACAGTAATAATTGATACCTCATATGTAAATCAAAGTTCACTTATGTAATACACGCACACATTTTGACATGTCAATTGAATTCAATTGAAAATACTTCAATTCCTCATAACTTCTAAACTAAACACAACACCTCAATTTTAACACAAAAATTGATGGTTAACACCACATGTGGTGTGAATTAAATTAAAGTTTTGAGGATTTTCAACTTTTGTATTTAAAATACTAAAAACTCAATTTAAGCTTATTTAGAGTTGAGTTACAAGAATTTCACTCAGAGGTGACCCCACCTGATTTTTTATGAGGAATCCAATGGTAAAATAATTTTTATATGTTTATTTAATGGATAAAAAGTTATAATAATTTTTATTTAATTTTTTTCCAAATTTATTTATTTTTTCACAATTTTGTTAAAATTTCATTTTTACTTAATTATTTCAAGTATAAATGTAATTTTATACTTACAAAATTTAATGTATTTTTATTTTTAAATTGTAATTAATTTTTTATTTTTAATATAATTTTATATTTATATTTTGATTTTTATTTTAATAATATAAATTTTATTTATATTAATATGTTATTTTTGTATTTGTGGTCTTTTGGGTATATGAAATTACCTCTAAGGCTCACAATTATTTTATTTCTTAAAGTATTTTTCTTAATTCTAGTGATAGGATTTCAAATTTCTTATTGTTGATTTTGAATATTTATTATTTTGATTCAAATCCATAATTATTAAATAATCTTTCACTACCACTCCCCTTTCACTTTTTCTAAATCAAATTTTTGATAAATATTCAATAAATTGAAAATTCAAAGTAAAAATAAACGAATAGTTTAATTTGAAATTTATTATAAAAATTGTTTCAAATCAACTTAAAAAAATATAAATTGAAAATTTCAGAATTTGGTACCAAGTTGATTTTGGATCAACATTTAAAATTAATACACAGTTTTCTTCACAAACAAAATATTCACACATATCCTTTTATAATATTTAGAAGAATGGTATAAGGCCAAAATATATTAATAAAATGTATCCAGAAAATATCCTCTTAATTTAATCGCATAATGAACTTACTTTTGTCTTTAATTAGTAATGAAAAGAAAATGAGTATATGACATATACAAACCTTTTATGACCCCGAAATACATTTCAATCCTACCTAATGATACACTATTTTCATACAAGACTAATTCACATAAATCCTGTTCTAATTAGATTGATGGATATCCATTCTTGAAGTATGATTCATTGTGTAATATATGACTGTCTTCAAAAATCTGAGATTATTTATTGAATTATACATATGTAGTAGGAAATAATTTCCTCAATTTATCTTTAGACATAATATTCAAGTCTTTGAAGATGTATAAGTATATATAGAGTTCAGTATTCAAAATGAATAGACTTCAGGTATTTAATCTTGAAAATCACATTTAATACAAGGACATCAATATGTTATTTTGGAATTTGAGTCAACTTCAAAATAATTTTCATAATTAAACAAAGTTAATTGATGAATTGATTGTTTATGAGTATATTTCCTGAGAGCTGTTGGAGTTTAGTATAATTAAAGAAGTAAAATTGAAGGGAAGGCTATTGAAAATGAGATTGGTGAATATGTTTATGTATAAGCCTAATTATCTCAAATTATAATGATTTGATTTCTTCAGAAGTGGTTTAGAATCAATGTGAGGTTTGAAATGAGAAAAATGAAAGATTTGGTACTAAATAAGAGATATTTTTTTTGTTAGTATATGAAATACAATATCTAATGAGGTGTGTAAATCTCAAAATTCCTAAAATTAAAGTCTGGGTTCAATTCAAAAAATCAAGATTTGTAATTTTTGATTTGGAAGACATGACACCGCCAAGTATTCTCATTTTTATTATTATTTTAATAACATCTTCAAAATAGCTTGATTGAGATTGTCTACATTTGATTAAATTGTTGACAACAGAAGTCTTATTTTTTTGAGGTATAAAACATTTTATTTAGTATTCCAATATAAACAAATACATTCTGAAGGAGAAATACAATTTTGGTATTTTATTTTAATTGTCTTATAAACAAATCTCACAACTCTTTTGTATCCTAAATGTTTTATAAGATTAAAAATAATCTTTGGGAATAAATTCATGTTCTCTTATCAATTTAAGTTGTGAATAAAAAATAGAAATACTTTTTTGTATATAAAATGGATATGAATCTTAGTCCAAAAGGTGAAATTAATGATACATTGATTGAAAAAAAGTATCCATGTACTGTAGATAGTACCAAATATGGCCGCCAAAAGTACTAAAAAAGTGACAAAGAGCAAGGCGCTGCGCTGTGTGTTGGAAAAATGCCGTGTGAATTATCTCATAGCCCTAAAAATGCTTCTAGTCATCAAGAAAGAAATGAAGCCTGCTTGTTGTGTTTTTCATAAATTCGTTTAATAGGATCTCATGAGCTTATGGAAGATAACCTCTCATCAAAAATTATGAAGCAGGCTTGAGATCTCGGCTGATTATTCTTGCGATCAGTAGCTCTGTTAATGAGCCCTGGGTGATGCTGAGAGCAACCAGGTTGGACGAAAGGCATAAATTGTCTTTGATGTCATCCAAATCAACTCCAAGACCATACTTAACATCGCTCCGAGACGTTGGTCTGCTCTGGGGATTGATGGATCTTATGTTACTTGACGATAAGGATTCTCGCTTGGAAATGAACAGTACTTTGCTCGATTTTTAGATTAAGCATCGAGGGTGACTGATGATGGATTCGGTAAGCTCTCTTTTGTCCTTTATGAAGATGAAACGATGATATTGATGATTGATTTTGTAGCAGAAGATGATGAATAGATGAGATTGTCAAAGATTCTTTGGATGTCCAATGATTTTCTAGAAGATTCTTGCAAGTTTCCTGGCAGAACTTTCTCGATAAATCCATCACCACTCCTTCAGTCTTTTCTTACAATCGATTTCTCCGGGGTCGTAGTTCACTTAAATCTTTTGGCATCAAGCTCTTTTATAAATCAAGACATCAAACTTTCTTGGGCCACCCCGTAAAACTAAAATATTATATTTTAAAATGTTCCCGTACACCCTGAACAATCCTTATTACCAACCTAGCTCTTATCATCCTCATCATTATAACTTGGTCGATCAATCACCTTTCGACCAACGTTACTCTCTTCAACCTAATCAGTACAACTCTTCTTTCATCAATCCTTATTCCGATAATTGGGATCATCAAGCTCGAAGGGCTGATCAGCTTCATCAACATCGTCAACAGCGTCAGCGTGAGCTCGAAAAACAAGCTCAATATGAGAGGGAACTGGCTCGATTAAGAAATCAACCCACTGCTTATCAAGTCAGTTTTGTCTTCATCACATTTTTTTTGTTTTATTCAATAAAAACTTACAAAATCAAATGCATTTCATCAACTTGAATTTAAGGATGCCATACGAGCTGAAAGGGCTCGAAGATTGGCTGAAGCAAAGGCAAGGCAAAGGAATCACCAAGACCTTCAAGACAATATCATGGTTGATGTCACCCTACCGGATGGCCGTCAATCTACCGTACCATTATCTTGGGCAAGAAGAATGCAAGCCAAATACCCCGACATTTTGTCAGATTCAATGATCAGACCTCATCCTCCACCTTCGTCCTCTCAAATCAATACCACCTTTAACAATGAGCCAGATATAGGAAGCGACTTTTATGTTCTCGATCCTTCTCAAGATCCTTCAGCAACTGTCATTGCAGATTCATCTTCTTCACCTCTCCCTCAATCAAAGCTTGCTCCTCAGCCCACCAAGCCTTCAAGCCCCAAATTTCCAAATCGTTCTTCTGAAGAGCTTGATACTGCCGCTCGATTGATACAGCAACAGTTTCGTGCCCACCAAAAGCTTAAGGATCTGTCCAAACTTGAATTCAAGTTTAATGAACTCAAGTCCGGATTTACATGCCCCTCTCCCACCGATCTCACGTTCTTGAATCCGCCAAATCAATCAAACTTCAACTCCTCACCATCTACAAAGTTGGCTTTCAACATTCCTGCCAATCGATCAGTTCAAGCGTATGAAGAAAGTCTCACTCAACTACAAATTCAATTGGACGCCATCATCTCTGGAGGAAATGAAAAAATTAAAAACTTGAGAAAACAACTTGTCAAGCAAGTCGAATTGGAACTTGAGCGCCTCGATCAGTTCAAGACAAAAGCTTGGGTCACCCAACGTGACGCTTTAGTGACTCAGTCCAACCACAAATCCTCCGAGCTCCGCACAACAGAGCCAGGTAAGCTAACCATACATTATAAATTCCAATTTTTTTGCCCGCGTGGACTGAAAACAACTAATTTACGACGATGCAGAAGTGCACGCTATGGAAGGTGTTGAATTGACGAAACCGATAGATGCGTCTCCTCAAAGTGCTGAAATTAATCATGTCGAAGATTTTAATGAAATCATGAATACAGACACTGAAAGTGTAGCCTCCGTCAACCGCCGATAGCATGTTTTAGCAGTTATCCGTTGGTTTTGAAATACACAACCTTTAACCTTTGGCCGATTGCTGGAAGAAAAAAAAATGACAACTAGTAATTGTGGCTTGACTTCATCGAGATGATCCGACGCTGCTGGGACTCCCTCTTGGATGATAAAGGCTTGGTTGGCTTGCTTCTTCAATACAATGTCTTTAGACCTGTTTAATGCTTCAAAAAACCTTACGTCTCGTCTGAAATGATATCAAAAAATGTATTTATACAACATCCGTTTCTAATGACATAACAGAATTGATATATCTCTTATGTAATTAAAACTTTCCTTTTGTCTTGACTAAAAATAAATTGGCTCCAAAGAAAGCCAAAGGGCATCTTCATACTGGGAAATGAACGCGCTCACTGAAAATTATTAGTTGGGTCTCGAGTTTTGAAATGAGGGCGGAAGAGACGGAGAAATTTCTAAAGAAATGAGTTTCCTTGATCAAACTTGAGTCCAAATCATAAACCCATCTTGAGTAATAAAAATTTCAAACATTATTTATTACTACTGAAAGTCATGATTAATTTATCTATGGTTAAAGAAAAGAGAAATAATTTCCGAACTCAAATAAAAAATCAATTTGAAATTAAGATTTTAGGTCTTATGTTTATATATGATGAGAGTTTTAGATTTAGTTAACAAAACCCTTATGTAATTTTTATTACCAAACAATTCAAATTGATGGTCATCTTATTATTTTTGGACAAAATTCACCTTCAAAAAACCCAGTGTTTTCAAACCAAATACCACATTTTTTCAGCTGAGTATCCCATGATTAATAAAAGCCACAGGTTTTTGCATTTGTAACCTAAACCCATTTGTTTCCAGACCTTTCAGTCATCTTCATTTTATGATTATCACAATCATTGCTCCAAATTATGTCCAATTTCATTTTCAACCCATATCATTGTCAATCACCATTCATTTTTCTTTATCTATTATACTCCAATCATCTATTTTTCCTTCAAACCACTGTGGTTTGAAATGCCCTGTGCAAAATTTCACCAGCTTAATCAATTTCACAAACCCACCACATCTTAGTCATATTCTTTTGGGCATCTGGCTCATGCTGATTGTCTCTGCATAATTAATTGACAAAAGATAAAATCAATTTACACTGCATGCTTTGGGTCAAGTGGGACCACTACTGTTGGACATCCTCTTTCAAGAAAGAAGAATGGGTTCCAAATTATGGCTTGTGAGATTAATAATAAGCCACAAAACCAGTTAAATCTTACAGAAGAAAGCATTTGAGACCACTGTAGAACTTATAATAATAACTACACATTGGCCAGGAAAGTTGAAAATTCTAATGGAGCTTGCATTACCAAAGATGATGAGAAAAGGGGTATCAAAACAATAGTTGACAAGGTAGAAAGCATGTTCCCATGTTATAATGAGATGGATTAATTCTTTGGTAATAAGAACAAGATTATCCCAATCACCAATTTTTATTTGAAACAAGATGAATGATTTAATAACAATGATGATAAACAAATAGATCCAAACCTGGAGGTAAGTCCAAATCTGTATAATTATGTATTAAATCAAGTTTTTCATGCATCTATTCCAATTGAAATTAAGAATTCAAACCCAATTGAAACTAATGAGGGCCCCAATGATTTTTACGATAAAGTGGAAATTTCAAATCTGGCTGAGCAGAATGTGAGTTTTTTTCATTCTATATCACTCATATATCATTATTAATGTACTTATTTGAGATGTGAGAGCTCAAATAGTCTAATACTGACCCAATTTAAATTCATAAGAGGCCTTCCAATAATAACCTCAATGAGCATAGTGGTGGAAAGATAAAGTTTTTAAGTATATTTTCACCTTCCTACACACACATTTATTAGAAACATGGAAAAATAGTAGGAAAACTTAAATTCTTTATTTAACACAAAATTAAAATTACTTTTTTTAAAGCACATGATTTAAATGAAAAATAGAAATTTACAATTAATGGGATAGGGAGAAATTGAATAGGAAAAGTAATTGAAGGAAATTCAATTAGATTTTGAAAGGGAGAAAATAAGAGATAATCAGTTTTTTCTGGAGAAGAAATTACAATTCCAACTGAATTTCTAAGAGAAGAACAAACAAATAAAGTATCAGTTTGAGAAAGAAAACTCAAAAATTAAAATAGAGCTTAAAGGTAACCATAGAAAAAGTGACCTTATAATAGTCATGTTAAGCTCAACCATACAGTTGTTGGAAATGGAAAGTATTTCTGTTTTGATTGATAAGTGAAAATTTTCATCAAAAGTACTGTTGTAGGTATTTAAAACTACTGTATTTGAAATCGACATGAATTCAATTTCTGAATTTTTCAAAAGATATTCATTTTGTGGGGAAAAATGGGAGATTAAAGTATACCCTATTCAAAATAAAATTCAACATATGAAATATTCCTTTTTTTTTACTAAAAAAAGGGTTTTTGTTTTTGATTTCTACTGTTAAATTGGTTGAAAAATTGATTTGGAAAATGGAATTTTTCTTGGAGCTCTTTTATATGAAAATGTGGACTATTTCTTTCTTATTACAGCCAATATCGAATGTGATTTTTCTTATTTTTTTTATTCAAAAATAAAAATGATATTGAAAATGTTCTTTTTTCAAAAAATGAAAATAAATTATTTTTTTCAAATGAGTAAATTTCAACAGATAATTACAACACAAGTTTATTTTTGTTTTTTTTTATATTCAACATTAAACTGTGTGAGTGATTATAGTCAAAAAAAAAAACCATTTCATTTGTTTGTCTTATTTTTTTTTTTTTAAAAAAAAATAAAATTCTAAATGAATTTTTTTTGGGTTTTTTAAATGAAAAATTTGAAGGAAAATTTTTTGATTGTTTTTTATTAAACTTTTTTGAATAAGCAAAATAACTAATTCTTTTTCTTCAATTGTAAATTTGGAATTAATATTGTTATTGAAAAAAAAAACCTGAGATTTTGTTTTGAATTTGATTTTTTTTTTTTCAAATATTTAATTCTAATTTAATTTTCTTATTTAAAAAGTTTTTTGAAGATGCAAAAAATTCAATCAAGTTGTCTAATTCAATTTTTATTTGTAATTTTTCAATCATAAATCAAACTTCAATTTTTTTTTAAAACCATAATTTCTCTTATTTTTTCATCAAAATTTCTGGTAATTTCTTCAAAGTCATTCTTTACTCCTTCCAATAACAACCCAAGGTTCATTTTTTTTATCCTTATTTTTGTATTTAGGTCACCTAATTTATCTACAATTTTTATTAAGGTTTTTTTTTACCATGTCTTTCTTAAAACCAACATGGCTTTTTATTAAGAAATTTTTTCAGCTTCAACCAATTATCATGATACCCATCTTCCATTATCTTTCAGCCCTTCATCCAGCCACCCATGAGACATCTCTCAATTACATATATATATTATCATTGTCCTTCACCCATCAGGCCATCAATTCTTTTAATTTAACTTTACCCTCCACCAGAAAGCCCCTCTCCTCTGGCTTTTATTATAGAAAGATTTTTGAATTTATTGAAATTTGTTTTCAAAACAATTAAAACTTTTTGTTGAAGAATTTTTAAAATATTTATTCAATAAAAATAAAATTAGGACCATAATATGTCTTAATATTTTCATTTCCTAATTAATTTGATTATTTTTTGAATAAAAATTGTTTTTTGTTTTATTAAAATGAAAATACTGACCAAGGTTTTTTTTTGTTTTGTAGTGGTGAATATTATTTTAGGTTTTTGTAATCAAATAAATCATGTTTCAATACCTACCATCTTCCTTCAAATACAAAAAAATTGTTCAACATCAATAAGTTCCTCCCTCAAGATTCTTATCAAATCTCTTCATTTTTTTGATGATGGCATGGTTCTGACTAAACCAATTTTAGTCAATAATAAGACAATTAAATATTATGCTATTTAAAATTAATTCATTCTCTTGAATGTTTATGAGAAAACCAATGTTAATTCATAATCAGACACTTCAAGGTTATTTTTTTTCAAATTAATCTTCTAAATCAACCTCTTCCTCAGTCACTAGACAAAAAAGAATATTTATCAAAAAAAGAGAATGAATCAAAGAGATTGATTCTAAATATAATAGAAAAAACTATTCATAAGCCCATTGTTGCCTTGAAGCCAAAAAGTGATCACCAATATTGGCTAAGAATCCCACAATGGAATCCTCATAAACAGGAATATGTGTTAATTGATTAAAACACTCCCTAAAGCTTAAATATTTCTATTTATAAAGTTGATTCCTTTAATAATTATTCTTCTTCCTGCTTGAACCTCCAAAATCCTATCATATGACTCAAAAAATTAGTCAATGATAGACAAGATATTACTAACATAAAAATCTTATTGGTTGAATCATGAGGGTCACTGGTTTTAGGCAATTATCGGACTTGAGAAATTAGAAGGTGCTTATTAAAGAAGGACAGGATTAAATTTGGATGGAATTGAACAAGATAGCAAAGAATGGAATTAACTCTCAAGATATGATGAGTTTATTATGTCAAGAATTCAATTTCTCCCCAAAGAATCCTGAAAAAGAAACTCTGTTATAATGAATGAAGCAAAATTTCCAAGATTTAGTCAAACAAAATGGAATGAGAACAAAAAACTCAAAGCTTTTTTGTTATAATTACCATAAATGAATTTCATAATAAGGTTTATGTTGAGGAAAATGATACAAATGATTGGAAATATGAATTCTTTTCATGTATTGAAAGAGAGGATTATGTACCATTCCAAATCCATTTCAAAAATATGGAAATGACCTTCAATTTCCTGGATTCAATATTTAATTGAACTTCCCAAAACCTGGAATCATGGAAGTGATCTATAAAACCTCCTCAATATTAAATAAAACCACAAATCCAAAATATAAAATCATTAATAAAATCCCCATTAACCATTTTGGATTTCCATTTCAAGTTAATGAGAAACTTTTTAATTTTGGAAAATGATTTCTTGATTTATCACGTAAAGAAATTCAAAAAAAAAACATTTGATAAAGAAAGTAAATCTGAACAAGATTGACAAGAAAAATAAAATTCTTGAATATTTTTTTATTAATATAACTTTTCATATGTTAAATCATTAACTTTAATAAAAGAATACCTTTTCAAAAGAAACCAAAATTTCCTCAAATCCCCTTATTGTATCCTATTGGTTATAAATATTCTTTTTTTATTAAAAATTTCAAAAATATAAAACTTTCCAAAAAAAAATAACTTGAAGAAAGTTCATAAAATTAATTTTTGAATTCTCAAATATATTTGATCAAATGAATCCAGAATAAATATAAAATATGCTTAAATTTTTTTGTTTGAATTAATTATTACACCTAGTGTGAGCTAAAAACTTGTAATTTAAAAGGCTTAACCCTTTCCCTCATATTCAAAATTTTCCCCAAATTGCCATATTTTTTAATATTCTGTATTCTGGGTGGATGTTACTCATAAAACACATCTTCTCACTGATCATCACTCCGGAAAAATAATTCTTTTGAAATCAAACACGAAACTAAATAACTGAAAAGCTTTTTCATCTCTTTATCATTATGCATTTCCCTAAGAGAAGACCATCACTCCTTCAATATTCCAATTTCATGCTCAACTAAAAATCTTGATTGTGAAAGAAAAATTTAAAAATCTTGGTTGTAATATTAATGAGAAATATCTAATTTATATTATGGTACAATATATGTAGATCTGGCATAAAAAAATAAGCAAGCCAGTATTGATTGGGTGAATATAAATTATGGGTGATATTTATACTTGCTTATTTTATCACATATTTGAGTCCATAAAAGAGCCTGTGAATCCAGAATTTAATTTCAAAAACAAGCTTGAGTTAAATTGAGTATCATTTCTAATTCTTAAATACATATATAAAATTACTTTTTAACTGCGCTCATGAATGTTTTGTAAGAAACACCTTTTTTCAATAAAGATATGACTCACTATCTTTGGCTGATCTCTGTGACAAGGCTATGAAGCTCCCATATAAAACTCCAATGAATCAAGGGAACCCATATTCTTTCATAAAATGTGAGGATTAAGCTCTTTAATTGGAATAGCTCCACTTGTTCAATGTTTGTTTGAGATTTATTAAGATTTAAATGATACAATGAGTATATATTACAATAACACCTTTAATAACCACAAAAAGAATTCCAATCTTTCCCAATTATTCAAAATTACCATTGGAACTAAATTATAATTGATTTATGTCAAACTGAATGAAGATATAAAATTCATTAAAGCTGGAGGCATTGTCAAATATTGGATTATACTTAGCTACTTGAGCTAATTCAAATTGCTAAATTTGGTATAATTACATTAGTTCCTCAAAGAGCTCTTGAAAAAATTGTGGAGCTTTTTTTAGTGTGAGATTGGATAATACAGTTCTTGAGAGGGAAATAAAAGGTAAAAGGTTTTTAATTGCCATTCCAATACTGTTGCCAAGGGTGCTAAGGTGTATTGGCTTCCATTATCAATAAAATGAAAAATCTCCCTATACAGCTCACAAATCAATTTTTAATAATGTTGTTACAACTAGAGGGGAATTTACAGCAGTCTCTATCAGACATAATCAATAATCAGATAAGTAACTTATAAATTAAAACAGTATAAAATATAAAGTGATATAAGGGTCAGCCTTAATAGTACAAGAGCTTTATTAAATATGATAATAATATTATAGTATAAGGGTAAGGTTTATTCAATGTTATAACTTTTTCATAATACTTAATGGTTTAAGAGGGTAATTGTTAATACAGTATAAAAATAAGAATTTTAATAATTGAATGGTAAGGTATCCCTTAATATTAAAGGAATGTTTTGTTAGATATATGGGTAATATAATATAATATAAGTGTAATATCCTATATAATAATACATATTTGTAAGGAATTTTTTAATTTAAAGATATAATGTGAATATTTTTCCTTCATAATATAAATTTTATGGGGATAAGCTCAATAGTATGAGTATTATCAATATTATTAAAGCTATAAGACTAATGATTTAAAAATATAGTGGATTAATAATACAATTTAGACTCTATTTTAATTACTCTTAATTAGGGATCACTTTGAATTATACTTATAGGTCTATAATACTTCAATATAAATAACTATATTATCCTACTAGTAAGGCATAGATCAATTCTTCACATTTTTGATATATAATTACAATTTAATAATAATACTATATTGACCTACTAGTGAGGGATGAATAATTATTCTCCTTCTTGTTATATAGTTAATTGCATAGGGAAGGGGAAAAAATGATGGATAGTGGACCTCTATTTATATCCTTTGGGCTCTTCCTAGAGGCATTCAAAAACAAGGGACCTATAATTTTTCATTTATTTTGGCTGAGATAATATTTTAATAGTTGCAACTTTCAAATGATACAACTTATTTGGTTGATTGCACCATTTTTATATATGATTATGTAATCCAAGATGTTTTTTCTGTGAGGAATTTTGAAATGGTGTCATTTCTCAGAGGTATTGCACAATATCTTCACTTGATTTAAGCATTTTCATGCATGATTATGTAATCTAAATAAAAGTTCTTTGATGAGGTATTTTTAATGGTGTCATTTCTTGGAGGTATTGCACCATTTTTGGTGGGATGAGGTGATTTTGTACAGTTCTTGAATCATAGGTCTGTGCACTGTTTGAACTGAAGGTTGAGAGTTCTGTGTATTGTTGGTATTATATTTTTTCTGAATGAGATTTAATTTTTCTTAATATAACTTAAGTGTTTTTAATTTATTTTTACCGGCTTATTAGGTGTCTTTGCTTGTATTTCCACAAATATGCTGTGTAATTTAAGGTTTTAATGGATTTTTCTTGAATTAATTGATTAATTTTTCTTGTTGTCTTTTTACTGTTGATTAATACAGTTGAAATTTTTCTCTTATCAAAATGGCCCTATGTTACTTCCTGTATTTCTGAGTAATACCAAAGCTGAGAAGAGCTAGGGTAGCTTGAGTGTTACACTATCTCTTCCTTTAGTAAATTTAAGATTTTTCTATCTCCTCCTTTTTATTTTTCTTGGTAATTGTTATTCTTATAAGAGAATAGACTATTCTTGTAGGATTTTATTATAACATTATACATATTGATTAATTTCAATCCATTTTACTTCTGAATTCCCCTATTATAATTGATTAATTATTATTCTTGATCTCTTGAGTCTTCAATTGATCTCCTTAGAAATAAAAAAAATTCTTGAAGCTGGGCCAATAAGGTATTTAATACCACAACACTCTTTTCCTTTATATTACTTGAAAAAAGAGGGGGAAAGGTCCTGAAAACTGATTTTTGAATTTCATGAGAAATGGATGTGTGAGATGATGAATTTGAGAATTTATCAAATGAAGGTCATTCTATTTAAGAAAATTTTATAGAGAAAGTCAAAAAAGAAAGGTATTTGGAAGTAAAAGAATGGAATTTTGCATTCAAAAAGCTAGGTTTTTTGTACCTTAAATCCTATTGTTGATGAGGTGTGGGATCTACAAAATCGCAAAAAATTAAATGTGGGATTTGGGAAAACAATAATATTACATTTTTAATGTAGGTTTGGTAGTTTTTGGATGCAATATTATCATTATTATTGATATAAGGAGAATCAATTCTAGAAAGTCTCACATTGAGAAATATAGGATTTGACACACAGATGCCACAGTTAATAAGACAATGATTTCAAAATATAAATTATAAAATTCTTACTACGTCCTCTGGTAGATTATCGAAGGAACATATTTGGTTTTTTTAATTTAATCAATTCAAATATTTAAGCCTAATCTAGGTTAAGAAGATAATTAATTCCCCAGTTTAAATTTCAATATAAAACTCCACCTCTGCTCAGCTAATCTCCAATACTCTCCTTCTATCAACAGATTCATAAAATTATTATTAAATTAATTACTTATTTTTCCTGATATTCCAATTCCACATATCCATTACTTGATAAAATCAAATTATCCTCCAGTCTTTCCCATCTTTAATGGAACTTTGCCACCTATTCATGTATTATAAATTGGTTTAGAAATGAAGTAATTTTTAGAATTAGTAGATCAAAATCTGTTTTAAGGAAGCCATAAATTCAAAAAAAATAAACTTATAGCTATGGAGGTCAATATAAAATCTTGAATTTAGTTAAATATTAGTGCAAGTAGAGTTTGTGACAGGTGGTGTACATATAAGAAAAGTGCACAAAAACCAAGAGATTTAAGTAATCAACTTTAGTGGTTGTCTCTGAAGAATATTATAAAAAAGGGGTGCATACTATTTCATAAAAGATACAGATAATGTGTGTGTGTGTGTGTTTTTCGTAAATGGATTCACTACTTTGTCACAAACCAATTTTACCTCCCCTAGCTATTTATGATTGAAAAAATTGGGTTGGATTTGAATTCTTATGAAGGGGCAGAAAAGTAAGCATATAATTAAGTAAGATCTCTGATTTTAACTCAATGTGAATTTCTAACATGATTTGATAATTGAATTCCAGAATGTGACAATTACTGAAGAAAAAGATATCACTATAACATCTAATATTGATTTCAATGAGTTTAATGTCAATGAAGATGAAGAAGATTAAAAAGTGAGTTTTTTTTTCAATTTCTGAGTAATTTAAATTATAAATTGTTATAATATTTATCTAAAGCAATTACAGCCCAGGCCATCCCAAAAATAGAAAAAAGGGGTCAAGCTTCAATCTTGGTAAGGAAGGCAGGTTATGAAACAAGTCTTACTATGTTTTTTCTCCTAAATATAAAAGTATTTTACAAAATTGTAAATAATGTAAGTCTATTGTATCTATTTCTTTATTTATGAAAAAATGCTATGATACTGTGAGTTAGGCCTCAAGGCACATGTCCATTTCTCCTTAGATCTGGATAAACAGATGTGTAAGAAAAGAAGAATAAATTAATTATGAGATCAGCAAAAGTTTTTTTTTGAAGGAGATAGAGATTGCACTTGAAAGGGAATGTATATGGAAGCCGGAATTCTTGAAGTGGAAAAATTACAATCACGACTGGAATTCAATAAGGAAAAACAGAGTTTGTTGAGAAAAATAATGAATAAAGAGATAAAGATACATAAAAAATAATAGAAAACGTATTTGAAAATTGCCGCTTTGAATTCATCACATCATATTTTATATTTGTAAAATATTATCTTTTTGATCGAAAACTTGACAGAAGGTAAGGCTTTAGTGTGCTTTATTTCTACAAGATTGGTATCATATATCAGCTTAAAATTGATTTTGTTTCCCTCACAAAGGTATTTGACTTTATTTAGACAATTTTTCCTTTAAATTAATGCTGTTATTTGATAAATTTGTGAATAAAAAATTTGAAGAAAAAGTCATTTTTGAGCTACAGTGCATGAGCTTTTTCATTAAAATGAAATTATTATTCTGACTAATTTTATTTTAATCAGAACAGAATTACAAATTGCCAAAATACACAGCTTGATGTCGATACAAATTAGTAAGACTTTATGGGTTGGGAATTTCTCTTATTTGATATGAAATCTAAATGAAAAATTTAATGGCTGCAAAGTTCTTGAGATTTTTCAGATTACTATTTGGGAGGTTTTTTGTTCACAAAGAGATTTGAGATTGAATTTATGCTAAAATAATTGTGAGGTGTAAAAACTTTCAACTCAGAAAATAGCATATTTACTTATTTTTTCTTTGGAATTGATTTCCGAAATCTCTATCTTCAAGTAAAATTCAAAAAAGCTCCCTAATAAAGACCTTTTTTTTGCAATTTAAATTTAGTTCTTTTATTTCAATTATTTTTTTTGAGAAGAATTGTTGAAACCTTTCTTTGAAAACTAAAAATAAAAATAAACAAAAACTACAAAAAATATATAAAAAAAGAGCTCAATATTTCGTTTTGTCCTCTTCATTATTAAAACTAATTTTATCTTCTCACACGTTTTCATTCAAACACCATCAATTTAACCACTACAATTAAACCCATTTTCCATAATCCATCTCACCACTGAAACCACTATTATCTCCAAAAAAACTTTTTAATATATTTTAAATTCACCAGAAAACCATGGGATATTTTATTTTAATTCTTTTCTGAATAAATCGCTAATTATGCTGTGAAGCAATACAAAATTAACCTGTAGGGACTTTTGATATTTTTCAAGATTTTAACATCATATTTATGAGTAAAAGAGCATCAATTTCTTATTGTAACATTATGATTGATTTCCAATGACTGATATTTTTATTTTTTTTAAAAAAATTATGCACTTCTAACTCCTTATTGAAAGCTTGTTTTTTCTTTAATTTTTTATTTCTAACCATTTTTTATTGGGTTTTATTCTTCCTTTTATTCTTCTAGGGGTTAAATGAAATATTTTGGATTTAGTTTCTAGCTATAATAATTTTCCTTTTCTTCAAATTCATACTATAATAGCTTTCTTTTAAAAGACCACTATTAATTACCCTGGAAGTTTAGAATACTCTGGTTATTTTAATTTTGGAACCTCCTAAAGTGTTGTCAGTGAATACAATGACTTTTTATAACACTTAATCTCCTTTGAGTAACACTATATCAAGAATTTTGGGACTTGAACTTATCATCAAGCTTATTTTAAAGAATATCTATACAATCAAACTCAATCATCTTCAAGCCATAGATCACATCATGACAAAGATAATCAATCCAGCACTAGGGGAAGAAGGAGATAGTTTTTCATAGTTATGACGCTTCCCATAATAGTTTTCTTGATTATAATGAAATCATGATATGTGAAACGGATTATTTCACTGAAACCACTCAAATATTGAATAAAATTGAGGAGCTAATAGCCATATTGAATCAAATTTCTAAATATAGACAAAAAATAATAACCGATGATGATATTCTTGGAGGAGCTATGTGGATTATTGAAGTCGTTGAGGGTTCAGATTTTGAAAATTAGGCTAGTGTTTATGTGACTCAATCTTGTTCAACTGAAATTGATTTTGAAAGTGAAGGGTTTCCCAAACTTCAATATTCTATATTAACTCATACACTCAAGAATCAAGAACTTCTCCAATCATTGAGTTAAAGACAATTAAGGAAAAATGAAAGAAGAAAAATTACCAAATTTTAGTCAAGTGAAAGAGAAGTCAAAAGCTGCAAAGGATCTCACATATTTTTCCAACATAACTATCACCTTTGAAGGTTTCTGTAACAAGCCCAATACTAATAAAAAAGATCTTGAACCTTGAACCTCTGGAATTTTTCTTTTACAAGAATGGATACTTATTAATAAATTAAAAAAGCTCACAAGATCTCTGGTCATGGATTAAGATCCCCTCAACGCATATTCAATTTCGATTTTGCATCAAATGAGGTATTTATTGAAATACTTTGGAAAAACTTAACAATTCTTGATCAACAAATCCTCCTGAATACTTTATTAATCAAAAATGGAAGATTAATTTTTTATTCTCTTTCACAAAAAAAGAAATAATTGAATATTAGTAAAAAACAAAAAATCAGCCACAAGAAATTGAGCTTGAAATATTTCAAAAGAAGAAGAGAAATGAGAAAAATCATAAAAGAGTTTTGACAAATTGAAAGTTTCATATTTATATAATATCATTCATTGAAGAATGAAGTACTTATTATAAATAAAATTGATAATAAACAGTATGAAATGAGTTCAAACGTGAATCATTGAATGGAAATGAACGTTTAATCTATCAGGAAATTACTTAAATTATATTGGAGTAAAGATTTATTGCATTTTTGGATGGAAATTCTGATACTTCCATTGGAAGATCTTTTGTAACTCAGGAAGATGACTCCCTTTTTATAAAGAAATCCATTTTCAACCAAATTATGAAAAGAGAATGGATAATTTAGCTCATTTTACAAACTTTTTGATTAAAATTTGGAATTATCATTTCCTTAAATGATAAACACAAACTTTGAAAAAGTCAATTTTAATTCCAATTAATACTCATGATCTAGCTGAAAATAGATTGAAATTTTGACTTCATCCCAACAGGGAATTTTATTTTTTTTTATTTTGGTGAAATTCATTCCAAGATTGCATATTATGAATAATCCAGAGGATATTGAGATATTGCATGAAGATCTTAGGGTTCTTGGATATATTCATATGCTGATATAGATTTGAGTCATAAATTGAGCCATCACTTAAACATAAATTTGAATATAAAGTTATAATTGATGTCACAGACCTATTGAACCTACATAAGTTATCTATTCTCCATCTATATCATATTCAAAGAGAATTATTATAAAATCCATAAATTTTCTTGTGTTAAAAAGAAGGCTCCTACTCTTTTGGATGTCTCTTATACAAGAATATAAGAATTACATTGATGAAGCCTGTAAAGCCTATCAATAACTCTGCTTACATGACCTTTAATGTTTCCATCATTTTAAAGTCTGACCAAGTGATAAAATAGCTATAATGTATTAAAGCCTTTACCATACAATATGTGTATGGTAAAATTGCCACATGGCTAAATCCAAACAATCTTCCCCGCTAACCCAATTTTGGATAATTCCAATTTGATTGAAATAAGAATAACTTCACTGTATGTTGTATTAATAGATATTTTTATATCCTAAAGAGAGTTTGAAGACTTCATTATATTAGATATTGATGAAACAATTTGGCATGATTAATATGTAGTAGAGCCAAAAGCTTTCAGTTTGTTATTGAAGTAGGGGACAAAAATATCCAAGATATATATATAAGCAATGTTATTTTTTTATTGGTCCCAAATTACCTTTGGATACCTAGGTGATGTAGCTGTAATTTAGGTATTTCTAATTTGGAATGAAAATTTATTTTCAAATTGATAAGGTCTATTAAATAGGTGAGAAATATAAGACTAACTTATGGTTCAATCCATCTTTGAAAGGATTTAAGGATAAATTGTGACTTTAACTTTGTAAATTTATATTTCATTTATGTATCAGGAAATTGAGCAATTTTTCATGCAAAGATAAATGCACTCAATGAAGTTTTACTAAAAGTAATTGATGATCTAGGAAGGTTTGGGTGAAATTTCAAGTATTTAAGCTCAGTATTTTACCCAATGATATGGTATTTTGGACCTTTGAAGTACCAAAAATATGGAGGTGTGGTATCTAAAAATTCTCAAAACTGAATGTGGTTTCTGCTGGAAAAATAATAATGTTTACCATGGAGTTCAGTATACTTTTCATCCCCCATTATTATTATCATTTTTATTGTTTGAGCTTATTGAATATCGAAATGTTAAAAATAAATAGTAATCTATAAAAATACAAATAATTATACTTTTTTTGTAACTTCCTCTAATATATCATATATGGTATTGAAAAAATGAGGAATTATTAGTATCTCTAACTAGATATTATAATCAAAGGGAATTATTCATAATGTGATAATAAGTATTTATAACATAAGTATTTGATTAAGCTCCTTATGGTTTTATTTTCTATAACTGAATAGTAAAAGATAGAAAATTTATTAACGCACAAAAATGTTCATAATATCATGTGAGTAGTCCTATCACATGCTTTTTTGGGAAAATTCTTATTTTTTGAAATTTTTATTTCTTTTTTGTAATTTTTTTGATTTGTAGCTTTAATTCAGTAAGATTTCTGATATTTTTTGATTGGTAAAATATAATAACCTTCTTTCCTCCTTTTTTGGCCAAATTTGAAAGTTGAAACATGAAAATCTATAGGATGATATCTCACTTATATAATCCATCAATAAAGGAATTTATGTGAGTAATAAGGAAAGGAAATATCAAAACTTAAACTCAATTATTTTAAAAACAAGATCAATGGGGAAAAGTAATGATAAATTCTTAATGAAGAATCTCAGGAATACAGATTTTCCCCAAATATTGAGGTCACAAAATCTCACTAAAAGGTAAGCTATTTCTTCTCACTTGATGCACACATACATTACCCAAATATGAAAAAAGATGATATTTAATAAGTGGTCTCTGATTTAATATATTCCTATCTCAAAACCAACCAATTTTACCCAAGTAAAATCTCTCTTCCAAACTGACAGGTCTGAAAGTCATATTTTTGAGCATGAAAGTGACCTACAGAGAATTACAAATAATAATGGAAAAAATCTAAGAAATTAATTAAAAAAGATTTTTTTAATTTAGAAAGAACCTACATCTATCTCAGATTAGAAAGGATTGAAAAATAAAAAAGATCTTACCTTTGTTATTTTTTGAAAAAAACAAAACAATTTTTTTTCATTATATTGATTGATTAAATATTTCTTTAATGTTAATAATAAAACACATGTAAGTTTTCAATTATTCTTTACATGTAATCATTTATTTTGATTCTTAAATATCTTTCATTATTTAAAAAAGGAAGAAGAAAAACAGTTAAGAATGGGTAGGTATGAATAATGAAGACTAATCAAGATTTAAATATTAAAATATTCAAATATGTTTTCAGAATATCTTGATATACATATATCCAATTATTTGAAGAGTTATTTTTTGATTTTATTAAAGAAACCTATTTAATAAATTTGATCTCAAGGAAAGAAAGAAAAAATTAATTATTTAAAAATTCCCTTAATCTTCTCATTGATTTATTCTGAAATAGGAGTTATAGATTTTATCAGCCTGTGCCTCAAACCCAGAGTGCAAGCATGACAGCCAAATACCCTAGATCAAAGGTATAGCCAAGATACCACCAAAGCATGGAGCTGAGCCAATAAGCTCAAAAGGTATCAAAGGAAAGAGGAAACTCACCCCTTTCCAAATATACAAGTCCCATCATCATAGGACAAAGACTAACAAAGTTATTCCTTCTCAAAGTTGTTGCTGAGCATAAACCTTAATTTTCACCTCTCATCTGAGCTACAGAGAAAGAGGCTTAACCCATCAAATTGGTATTCAAAATGGAGCTCTAAGTCAGGGATATTCAATGGTACTAGCCAAACTGAGCTAGCACCAGAATTACAGAAGTTATTACCAAAATAAGGTCAAATAAGGGTGATTAAAATATTCCCCTCTCATCTAACTTCTACAGTTTTAGTGGGAGATACCTAAAGTGGGTGTTTTTGGAAAGAGAAAAATCAGGGCTACTGATTGTGCCATCTATTTACCCATATCTCATCAACAACAAAAGGTATGGGGCAAACAAGCTTTATACATTTTTAAGCAAAACATATATATGTTCAAAAAATCATGTACATGGCATAACTTTGCCATACTTAATGGTAGCCATATAAAATGAGGTACCATTGTGTAGATCACATTCAGGGCTACACAATGAACCAACTTTGAGCTTTATATCTAAAAAACTGACAATGGTATGGCAGTTTCAAGCTCAAAATCCCACAATTAGACCCCTACAGTCTTACTGTGGGATATTCTCCCATAAGTATGATTATGAGGTGTAAAATGAACAAAGAAGAATGTTTATACTTCAATAACTCATAATTAATTCAATAATGGGGTTCCATAGAGGTTCTGTACAGCATTCTACACGTCATACATGTCAGTAGAGGGCTATGTGGTCCCCAGATGAAAATCTTCACCCTGTATTGGTGAAAACTGCCCAGATGTGGTTTCAAAACCACATGTTAGCCCAATACAGAGAATACAGGAACTATGAAAGCCACAAGCCAGTACTCTTAAGTGAAAAACTCTTCACTTCCTCTACGTAGATGGTCTAGAGGGCCATTCCACCCCATTTTAGGATAAAAGGAGGCGTTTTCTCCACCAGAAAATGTTTCCTCATCCTGCTCTTGAGTTCCTACATAGTAAAACTGTCAAAAACAGTTATACTATTGGAAAATAATCAGGTTATACTTTCAATTTTTAAGTATTGTACTTATTATAATAGTAATCCAACTGGTAAGACTGCACCCAGGGCTTTCAACAGCACTCACCACAACTATTTCACAATAGTAAAGCCCTTATTACTCAATTTTGAAACTTTATTATCCATTATAAACTCCTTTCAAATTAATTCTACCATGTCACAGTCATAGTTAAAGTTGTAAATAGTCTTATTATACCTTCATCATATACTCAGCCTGACATTTTGGGGGCCTGGCTGTGTTTTTAAACCTTTTTGGACCTTACAACTAAGTTTTTTCTCTTATTTTCTTCATTCTGACACTTTTGGTTCTCTTTTTTAGGTGTAAATTTTATTAAAAAATAAATATCTTTTATTTATTTTTTGAGTGGTATATGCTGTATACAACTGTGTTTTTGTCTATTTTTTGCCTTGTTGCATGGTTGATTATAATTTAATCACCACAAAACCCTTACTTTTGGCATGTTTTACATATTTAAAAACTTTAAGCTATTAATATAGTCCCTTTTTCTAATTAAATAAGGACACTTATTACTGTAAAACCAACAGTTTAGGTGTGGTTGGGTACATTGTTAACTTCAATTACCCTCTTATATAACCACTTTTTCAGATTATCCTTGCTAAATAAAAGTTAATCTGTGAGATACTGGTATACAAACAGTGTGCCAGATATTTGTAAGCTGTATTTCTGACATCGAATTGTTAATTCAATTACACTGTCACAATACAAGGGCATAATATAGAAATATATTGCCCAGAGGCCATTCTTAGACGTGCAAACAGCATTTTAAGAAGTCTTAACTGAAAATATGCCCTCTTTTTCCTGTCTGATTCAGTGGAAGAAAACTACATCCCACTAGAGACCCAGTCACAGGCCAACACACCAGTGACACCCTCAGAACCAGAGGGCAGCAAGGGCAAAGGAAAGAGGCACAGTGAAGGCCTTATAACAGCTAAAAAGTGGAAGCCCATTGCCACTCAGGGGAATAGAAAACCACAAAACCCTGCATAAATACAAGGTAAAACAACCTTGACAACTTGTTCAGGGAAGATTACAGTCATTAACCAAGTTGTAACCTCTAAAGGTAAATTTCCAAAAGCAGCAGACAACAAATGTGTACAAGGCACAGTCAAAGGTAAATACCCTAAGAACATAAAGTTTCTGACTGATTTCAAAAACTGATATGTCACCTGTACACCTCAGAGACCTTGGTTTCCAAAGGCACCATCCAGAGGACAGAGAAGGCTTGTCCAGAACCAGAAGACCTGGAAGAGAACACCTTGGACACAGTGGTGCATGGAAAGACATTGAGGGAAATCATACCCACTCTGCCATTCACATTCCAATTCAACAGAAACCTCAAACCAGAGGACTGGAAGGATATGGATCAAGTTCTTCAGCTCCACCAACTCCTCAAAGACATTTTTCAATGGAGCATGGACAACAAGAGGTTCAACCTGGAATCCCACTGGGAAGAACTTGGAGCAAGTTTCCAGAAGATCTGTCTCAAAGAGATAGACTTCAGAGACCTTATGGTAATCACCAAAGGTTGGAATTCCACCAGGCAGTTCAGACTCCTGGAGGTGAGGGCAAACAGGATAAGGGAGAATCAAGCCACTATCCAAGCTATAGAAGAGCAACTAACCCAGACAGGGCATACTCATATTCCTTCAGGCTCACAAGGAGTAGATTAAACCAGCTCTCCAGTGGCTTCACACCATTAAGAAACCAATAGATCAGTGGCCAAGAGTCACCATTCTTCACAATCCCAGGAATTTTCCAGGAGAAGACAAGGATACAAGGGCAAAAACAAGACAACCTTCAACCAAAGTAGGGGAGAGTCAGACCCAATGATCCAGAAGCTGTTAGATTTGGTGAAAGAAGTGCACAAGAACCAGAAGTAGCTGTACATAACTCTAGAATCAGTAGTCCTATTAATAGAAATATTACCCCCACTCAGATTGAACATAATGTTCTCACACCTGAGAGTAACTTAAACAGTGATTCACTGTGGTTAAAAATTTCCCAATATGCTGAGAAAACTCAAAAGAAGGTTTCAGAACTTGAAGAAAACCATGAGAGGATGAAAAAATTGACAGCCTTCATGGACAAAATTGCTAAAACCCTTCAAGAAGGACATGCTCAATTGAGCAAAGCCTCTGAAGAAACCAACAAAAGACTTAATCTAGTATTTGAAGAACAACACCACAGCAAAAGGGACAGGTATTGTCTGGATCAAGACATAAACAAACTGTTTAATGTCTACCATAACTTGGAGCCCCAACCACAAGGCCAAGTTATGAATAATCCATATCAACCAGATGCCATGTTGATGAATAAGGCAAGATCTCCATCACAATACCAGGATGGAGATAATATGTCTTATTCAGAGAAGGAATCCTTGAGACAGCTTCCTGAGGCCTTCAGCTGGCCCAAATTCTCTGGAACGGGAGAATATGATCATATGGAAGGACTCTTCATTGATGTAACAAGAATACCAGAATACTGGATTACTGCTAGACTTAATAGAGCATTCAAAGGACATGCTAGTATTTGGTACACAGAAATGAAAGAAATACTTGGAAGGAGAAACTGGCCATGGTGGGAGAGTCAAATCATCCAAAAGTACAGCAATGGTACTTGTATATGGCAAAAGACCATGTCATTTGAAAATGACAAGTATTCAGTGGACAAAGATCCATATGAATGGTGTCTGAGACAGTGTAAAATACTTAAAGCCATTGATCCTCAAGTGAACGTTCAGATGAGGAATCACAAACTCCTGAAACAAATGCCAGGAGAACTAGATCATGCAGTAAAATGCTGATTCAACCAAAATTGCACTCTAGATGACATTGAATAGACCTTGCGAGGCATAAGGCAAAGAACAAATATAGGGAAATATTCCCCATAAAAAAGCAGTGGTTCCAAAGAGAAACAAACATTCAGGCTGGAGTTTGAAGACAAACCCAAAGAAAGAGTGGCAGAGGTGACTAAGAAGAAAAATTCTTGTCACAATCGTGGCTCAACAGACCACTATTCGAACAACTGTCCAAAGGCAAAGAAAAAAAGTCTATTCTATTGAGAAAGTCCCAGAGGAGGAATCCCCCACAGAGGATTCTGAATCAGACTCTATGGGAGATCCCATCAGAGAACAATCTGATGAGGAGCAAGACCCAAGAGAGGAGTTTATAGTGGAATACAAAGAGGAAATACCACTAGAAATCAAGGACATACAGTTGGAAGCAGGCATCCCACAAGAGACTGCCAATATAAACTTGTGCAAAAATACACAGGATGCACAGACATTCCTGGTCAAACCAGCCAAAGGAATGGCATAAATACATGGGACAGCCACAAAAATGACTGTTTGCATTGACAATGCTCAACACCCATTGATCATTGACAGTGGGACAAACTGCTCCATAGTGGCCAGAAATTATCTGGACAACCACTTCCCAAATTGGGAAAAACAACTCTTGCCAACCAAGGAAAAGAACTTCAAAAGTGCTTCATGGAAGATTACTTACATTGGGAAAATTATCAAAGAGATAATAATACTCCACAGGAAGGGTAAGATCAGACTCAACCCAGAGTTTGTAGTGCTTGATGATACCCACATCCAAGGGTTCTTACTGGGGACAGATTACCAGAGGATTTATAGTATTTATATTTACAATAGTAAAAACAGGAACATTAAAATTGGTACCAACAAGGAAAACAAATTTTCACTTGATATATACCAAATATCTGCCCAGGATCCACTAGAAGAGCTACTGAATGAATTCAGAGAGGGCCAGTTCAGCACTACCCTCATCAGTAAACAGAAACTAAGTTTTCTGGAGATGCTGCGGAGGAAGAGACCAGCATTTGCCATTGGTGAAGAACCATTAGGAAAAATTCAAGGCCATGATATAGAACTATATCTGGATGTGGAAAGATCTTATCTACCCATGCTTAGAAGACCTCCATACCCAGAAAATCTGGAGACTAGGAAGGGAATTGAAAAAAAAAACAATAAACTCCTAGAAATGGATTTCATCAGGAAGATTGGACACAATGAAATAGCGGAAATAACCACTCCTGTCCTGATCACCTGGAATGATGAAAATATAGACTGTGTGGAGATTTCAGAGCTCTGAACAACTATACAAAAGCTGAAAGGTACCCTGTACCTAGGATACCTCATGCCTTAGACAAACTGGAAAAAGCCAAATAAATAACCAAAATGGATTGTATGAAAGGTTTTCACCAGAATTGAGTTAAACCAAACTCCATGAAATTACTCAGAATCATATGCCATATGTGTGAGCCTTAGAGGTATTTTCATATGCCCAAAAGACCACAAATAACAAGATAAGATATAAATATAAATAAAATAAATTTATTTTCATTAGCAAAATAAAAATAAAAATATAAATACAAATTTATATACAAAGATGAAATTTAATTATAATTTAAAATAAAAATTACATTAAGTTCTAAAAAATTGTGAAATTGCATTTTTACTTGAAAAAATTAAGTAAAAATGAATTTTTAATAAAATTAATGAAATTGAAATATTTTTGGTAAAAAGTTACATAAAATATATTATAACTCGTTATCCAATAAATAAACTTAAGAAAATTATTTCACCATTGGATCCCTCATAAAAAATAAGGTGGGGTCACCTCTGGGTAAAATTTCTGTAACTCAACTCTAAATAAGCTTGAATTAAATTTTTAGTATTTTCTGTACAAAAGTTAAAAATACTCCAAAACTTAAATTCATTCACACCACATGTGGTGTAAACCATCAATTTTTGTGTTAAAATTGAGGTGTTGTGTGTAGTTTGAAAGTTATGAGGAATTGAAGTATTTTCAATTGAAATGTCAAAATGTGTGTGTGTATTACGTAAGTGAACTGTAATTTACATATGAGGAATCAATTATTACAGTTGTGTACTGTAAAAATCAATTGAATTGTAGGTGTAAATTACAAGTGTATTACATTATAAGGAATTAAAGAAAAAATAAATTTGAAAGATTAATTCTGGGGGGGAAAAGGTACTCTAGCTCCAAGGGGGAGCCAGACCCCCAAAATACTTTCTGACAGGCATGGGATGTCAAACTCCACGCAAACGTTCATCACTTTTGGCCTGGAATTGAGTCACAGGGTCTGTGACTCAATTGATGATGAGGTTTTGATACCAACCAGGGAAGTTTTAACTGTTGCCAAAAGGGTAAAACTACCCTTAAGTTAAAACAATCTTAGTAAAAATGGTTTGGCCTGGTTAATACATCTCTTACACACATTATGACGTGTTTTGAAGGCTCCAGACCAGGTATTACTATAGTACTGGCTGATTTAAGGGTCTAAAATGGCTAAAACCAGCCTTTTTTTGGTCTAAACCAGGGTGTACTGATGGCATAATTGGCTTTTCTGTTGTCAGAGTGTTTTCCACAACTGACAAGAGTAAATTCCACTTTTGAAACAAGAGATTGATGGCTATAAAAGAATGTCTTCTTTGCCCCACTTTTCTCTTCATGTTAGAATCTTTTCCTCTTATAGTCAGTTTAAACACTGTTAAAACAATCAATAAAAGATGCCAGCCACCCTGTTTAAATCATTTTAAACCTTTAACCACGTGAAAAATCATTATAATCATTGTTTGTAACTCTTATAATCATTTTTACCCCTTGAACCACCCCAAAAGTGAATTAAAGCATCTTTCATCACTGTTAGCTTTGTCACTTTGTTTCCAAATTCACTCTGGTCACTTTTGGGCATGTTTTTTCTTTAAATATCCTTTTGAATACTTTGCTCTTTAGTTAACTTCTTGCAGCTCTTTGCCCAATTAATTCCAATTGAAATTGCTCTTGGAGAAATTCCTTTTGTAGCCTTAAATATCTCTTGTAGAGTATTTTTGGATAAAGGATTAGTGTTGGTAAAACAATAAATCTTTATAATATCATTGTTTTATACTTATAAAGTTAAAAACAATAAAATTGGAATGTTTTCCCCTAAAAATGGTATTCTCATACTATTTTTAATTACATTTTACCTTATACAAATATTGAGGACAGGAAAAGTACTTGATTTTTAATCAAAGTTTCATATCCACACCTTACATTTGGGGGCCCAGCCATGATATTTTACCTGTGAAATGATTCTTTACTCTTTTTAAATCTTTTTTTTATATTGCAAAATCTCAAAACATATAAAAAATGCTTGCGATTTAAAAAAATCCATAAAAAATAATCTTTTTTTCATATTATAAGTGAGGATTTATTTTTTCATTTCTCTCTTGAAAAACTCTTTTTTACTTAATCAATGGGCTTTTCCATTAATTTTAGTGTCTGACAACGTGGTAAGACAAGAAAATATTGAAACAGCCCCAACAGTAACAAGCATTATTCCTGCAAGTACTGTGAATTCTGACCATAATAGTACAGCTATTATAACTCAGAATAATCAACCAGAACAAATTTCTTTTTAATTAATTAAATTTAATATAAGTAATACCCTTCAGAAGGCTAAGAATTTGGAAAATAGTAAGTTTTTTTTTGAAGTAAAATTACTATTTCAAGCTTTTAATCATAGAATATGCCTTCAACCAGATCAGGAGCCAGCTATAACCCCTCAAGCAGCTCCCAAAAAGGTCATAGACATGATTATGGCAGAAGCCAATCAGTTACAGAAGGACAGGGGTCAGTTGATGACCTCCAAGTTATTAAATTATGTCATTCTGAAGCTGATGATACTGTTTTATTTTCAAAAAGGGCTGAAACCTCCACAAGAAGCCTCAGTGGAGATATAAAAAGCCATCCAGAAGGCTTACAACAATGCTTTGCAGCACAAAGAGTAACAGATCCTTGCATATCTGTGGAAAAATGGCATGAATTCTTACCTGACTGTGAGAAAATTTCTGGGCCATCCCAAAACTTTCAAGTTACTCAATGGATGGAATCCATTGATGGAAAAGAAGAACATGATTCTTTTAACAGCAGAATGGAGGAAATACAACCCTCCACCACCCAAGCAAGTGCCAAAAACAGCCCCAGTAGCCAGCAGCAGCAATTCCAACGTGAAAAAGCAGCCACAAGCTCAAAAAAAGGGCAAAGGCAAGGCACCAGCCACAAAACCTTACAGCCAGGGCTACAGGATCCCAAAGATTCAGCAGGATGCCATGGAAAATTTATTTCAGATGGCCATAACAATGATGGAATTACAGAAAAGAGGGGAAGTCAGATTAAAATATCAGAAATGATTTCTGATATCTTTGATTCTATTACAGAGCTGTATGAAGCTATAAATGACATGAAAACTCATGTTTCTGATAAAAATTCATCCATTTGTAACAATGTTAAAACAAACAACTTAAGTCTGAGCCAAATAAATGAAACAATTATGTGTTTTGAGAAAGTTCTAAGAACAATTAAAACTTCTAATAATGAAAATTATTTTGGCAATAAGATAAATGAACAAGCTGAAATTATTAAAGAATTAACAGACAAATATTCTAAATTCAATATTGATGACATAATTGAAACAATAATAAAACAAGACATAAGCAATATCAAAGAGGATCAAAGAAGTGTTCTTGAGAATATTTCAAAATCATTTACTGAAGTAAAGACATATACAATTGCCTTGAAATATTATTTTGACAAATCACAAGAGGAAATATCAAAATTAACAATGAAGTTGAATCAGATCACCTCTGATAATACTAGACAAACAGAACTATGGAAAGAATTAACACAAACAGAAGATAATCATAAAACTAATGTAATAATTTCAATACAAAGTTTACAACATGAATTAAGAAATTCCCAAAGGTGTAACAATAGTAAAATGAATGATATTGAACAATTACTTCACACCTTACCAAGAATGCTTACACCTTTGAATCAGAATGAGGGCACAAGAATTCCAAATCCACATGTATTGGAGGTTGAAAACTCACAGTTAAAAAATGAACTTTCCACTTCTTTTCATAACTTGGAATCATCAATGGGCCAAGCACTCCTGAAAGAAGTACCAAAAATTAAAGAATAGCCTCACTTCAGTGGTGAAGGAGAATATGACCATATGGAATTCATCAGAGGTATTGAAATTATTGAAGAAGATTTTTTATTACCAGAAAGATTGGTAACAGCAAGATTTAACACCTTGTTTACCATATCAGCTCACAGATGGTATATCAAATTAATACAAGCACATGGACACCAAAGTGAGACTTGGTGGAAAACCCAAATTATCAACAAATGGGCCAATGATGCTTGGAGGTTTAAAGTAGAAACAGCCCTTGAATATGACAAATTCAATGCTGATAAAGACATAGCTTTACCATGGCTTTGCCAACAAAAAGACAGATTAACAGAATTGTATCCTGACATGTCAGAATTTATGATCCACAGAAAGATTCTGAGACAATGTGGAGGTGACTTAGAGCATGCTGTCAAAAGAAGGACTACTGAACAATATTCAGAAGAAGATATTATTCATATATTAGAAGAAATAGCCACCAAAACCAGAATTGGTTCTAGTAGGGTGAATCTCAAAACAAGGTTTAATACACCTTGGGAAGAGTCTACGGACAGAAATTCCAAAGAAAATTCTAATAATGTTAAGTATAAATCTGCAGCTATAATCAGAGAGTGCCATATTTGCCAAAGCACCACCCACTTAGCCAATAAATTTCCAAAGAGGGGGAAAATAAATGAAATTGACATTGAAAAAGAACCTGATGTTGAAAAAGAGGATAATATAATTGAAGAAAATTCAAATGATAAGTCATCAATATTTTCTGAATCCTTAAAAGATATAGAAAATATCAATTCCACTTTTGACATCATGGAATCTTATTCCCACTTGCCACAATTAAGGAATGGTCAACTTGATTTGTCAAAAATTCAAGATGCAGAACTTATGAAAACTAAACCAAACAGGGGAAAAGGTTATACAGCTGGTAACTCCTGTATAACAGAAGTGGTAGTTGACAACAAACCCACTAAGCTTTTACTTGACCCAAAGCCTTCTGCTCTTGTGTTGGCAAATCTTTTCTTAAGACTTGTGTACCAAATTTTGAAGATCAACTGTTACAAATTGATGGCATAAAATTCAATAGTGCAAGTAATCCAATGAAAGCATTGGGAATCCTTGAGACAAATTTTATATTTCCACATATCAATGTAAATTTAAGAATCACTGTTGAATTTGTTGTTATGGAAAATTGCTCTAGTAACCATTTTATATTAGGGAATGGCTATTTGATCATTTATGGAATAGACTTACATAACAGCAAAGACAGATACTTTACTATTGGACACAATAAGAGTCAAAAATTTGCCTTTTTACCATTTGAAAGACAAATTACAGTAAGTAAAGTAGCACCAGTCAACTTAGAGTTGGAAAGATTCAAATCTGAACAGTTAAAGGAAGCTGAAATAAGCCTTCATCTTACTGATAATCAGGAAAATGAACTTTTTGCCCTTTTATATGACCACAGAGAAGCATTTGCATTAGACAAAGAACCTTTGGGGCCAATTATTGGTCATGAAGTTGACATCATCCTTAATATTGAGAGAACGTATCCACCACTCTTAAGAAGACCTGCATATCCAGCAAGCCCTAAATCAAGAGAAGCTCTGGAAATTCATATTAAAGAGCTGCTAGACCTTGGTGTAATAACAAAGGTTGGCCATAATGAGGAAGTAGAAATAACTACACCAGTAATAGTGGAATGGCATAATGGAAAATCTAGAATGGTTGGGGAGTTTAGAGCTCTGAACACTTACACTGTTCCAGACAGGTACCCAATACCAAAAATCCAAATTGCCCTTACCCAGATATCTCAAGCAGTGTATATAGCCACTATGGATGCCCTTAAGGCATTTCACCAGAATGTAGTGACACCAAGGGCAAGAAAATACTTGAGAATTATTGTTCATTGTGGAGTATATGAATATTTGAGGATGACTTTTGGTATCAAGAATGTACCTTCACACTTCCAAAGAATGATGAATGGAATCTTCCCTGAAGAACTTTCAGAAGGATGGTTAAAAATTTATATTGATAGTATTATTGTCTGTTCCAAAACTTGGGAAGAACATATGTACAGATTATCCAGAGTTTTGAAAAAAATCCAATCTTACAACAGGAAAGTTTCTTTAAAGAAATGCCATTTTGTATTTAAAGAACTTAAAGCACTGGGACATGTAGTATCTGGTTTATCCCTTGGAATTAACAAAAACAAGGTTGCAGCAGTATTGCTGAAACCCATTCCACAGAACAAGAAATAAATTAAGTCATTTTTGGGGTTTGTAGGATATTACAGGCAACATATTAAAGATTTTGCATCCATAGCAAGACCTCTTTATAAATTATGTGACAAAAACACAGTATTTGAAATGACTGTTGACAGAGTCAAAGCCTTTGAATCTTTGAGACAAGCCTTGATCACTGCTCCACTCTTACTGATGCCAGACTTTAAGCTGCCTTTTAAGATTTATATCAATGCATCAGGGGATGGGCTTGGTGCTGCACTTCACCAAGTTCAGATTATCAATGATAAACCTGTGGAAGGACCCATATGCTTCATATCCAGGCAAATCAAACTAACTGAAGCCAGATATGGAGCCAGTAAAATGGAGTGCTTATGCCTTGTCTGGGCTTTGGAAAAGCTAAATTACTTTTTGGAAAGATGTGTTTTTGAAGTAATATCAGATTGTACTGCTGTTAACTCACTTTTGAAAATAAAGACTACTAACAGGCATATGCTCAGATGGCAAATAGCCATACAAGACTATAGGCGCAATATGACCATTGTTCATAAAGATGGGAGTATTCATAAAAATGCAGATGGACTGAGAATATTGCCATTACCAAACAATATTGATAATCATGCTTACGTTCCAGAGGAAGCTTCCCCACAAAACCCCATAGAAGGAATCAGTGTTACAGAACTCAACACCACTTTCTTTGAGGAGGTAAGAAACAGTTATACTGAGGATAAATATTTTAGCATTACATGCCAATTACTTACTAAGAACTGTAAAGACAAGTCTTTGATACATGCCTTAGATGGGATATGGAGAAAATCATATGATTAAGGAATATTCCACTTACTGGATGGTATAACTTACCACAGAACTAAGCATACATGTGTTGTGACAGTGGTGGAAAGGTCCTTAATCAATATTTTACTTAAAGAATGGAATGACAGCCCTTTCTCAGGACATCTGTCTGAGGAAAGAACAAGAGGAAAAATGAAAACCTGAATATGGTGGCCAATGTGGCAGAAAGATGTTGCAGAGTATTGCAAAACCTGTGACAGATTTAAAAAAGCAAACAAATCCACTAGCAAAAGACTTAGAAATATGATCAAGATCCAAGAACCCAGAATACCTTGGGAAATTGTCCATATGGATTGGGTAACTGGCCTGCCACCAGGGGGTGACAGAAGTTATAATGCTTGCCTAGTGATTGTTGACAGATTTAGTAAGACTCAGATCTTTCTACCATGTCACAAGGATGATAAAGCCATGGATACAGCTCTTCTGATATGAAATAGAGTAATATCATGGACTGGCATATTCACAAAAATAATTAGTGACAGAGATAATAAATTCACTTCAGCATTATGGAAAAATCTTCACAAACTATTTGGGACAAAATTATCCTTCTCTACAGCCTACCACCCAAAAACTGATGGTCTGGCTGAAAGGATGATCCAAACCTTGGAAGATATGGTCAGAAGACTTTGTGCATATGGCCTTGAATTCAAAGACTGTGATGGATTTACCCACAATTGGTGTACTATTTTACCAGCACTAGAATTGGCATATAAGACATAAATTAATGCCAGTATCAATCAAACTCCTGCTATTCTAGAAAAAGGATCGAATCCCAAATTACCTCAAGATTCCTTGAGGAATGATTTAGCTGAGATACATCCTACAGCTGCTAGCTTTAAAGGAGTTCTAGAAAAAACTAGAAAGCATGCAATAAGGCACAAGGAAGATTCTTTTGCATATGCCAAAGACAAATGGGACAAGTCACATGCCACTCCAGATTTCAAAGTGGGAGATTTAGTACTTGTATCCACAACTAACTTCAATAAAATCAAAGGATGTAAAAACCTCAAAGACTACTTTGTAGGACCTTTTTTTATTAAGGCACTCCATGGAGAAAATCCTGTTTAAGTAGAATTATCTGAAGAACTCAGCAATAAGCACCCTAAATTTCCAGTGAGCTTAATAAAGCCATATAAATCTAGTGATGCTGAAAAATTTCCCTTGAGTAATAAAGTTCACCAAGTTATACCTCCTATTGAATCATCTGGTATTAAAAAATTAACCAAAGTTCTCAAAGAAAGAAATTTAAGGGCCAAAAAAGAAAGGGAATACCTTGTTAGGTACAGTGACCCAACCTGTGAAGATGAATGGGTAACAGAAAAAGACATACCTGAAGCTACTAAACTTCTCAGAAGATTCAAACACACTAGAAATAACAATATTACAAAGTAATATTCTTTTTTTAGGGGGAGGGAATGTGAGCCTTAGAGGTATTTTCATATACCCAAAAGACCACAAACAGCAAAAAAAGATATAAATATAAATAAAACAAATTTATTTTCCTTATCAAAATGAAAATATAAATATAAATACAAATTTATATACAAAAATAGAAATTTAATTAGAATTTAAAATAAAAATTACATTAGATTTTAAAAAATTGTGAAATTGCATTTTTACTTGAATGAATTAAGTAAAAATGAATTTTTAATAA
This sequence comes from Austropuccinia psidii, assembly GCA_023105745.1. Classification (NCBI taxonomy): domain Eukaryota; kingdom Fungi; phylum Basidiomycota; class Pucciniomycetes; order Pucciniales; family Sphaerophragmiaceae; genus Austropuccinia; species Austropuccinia psidii. Next base: position 29,641,297 of record JALGQZ010000004.1, on the reverse strand, counting down.
AATTAATGAAATTAAAATATTTTTGCTAAAACGTTACATAAAATATATCATCAATTTTTATCCAATAAAGAAACTTAAGAAAATTATTTCACAATTGGATTCCTCATACAAAATAAGGTGGGGTCACCTCTGGGTAAAATTTCTATAACTCAACTCTAGATAAGCTTAAATTAAGTTTTTAGTTTTTCTGTACAAAAGTTGAAAATACTCAAAACCTCAAATTAACTCACACCACATGTGGTGTTAACCATCAATTTTTGTGTAAACATTGAGGTGTTGTGTGTAGTTTAGAAGTTATGAGGAATTGAAGTATTTTCAATTGAAATGTCAAAATGTGCGCGTGTATTACATAAGTGAACTATAATTTACATATGAGATATAAATTATTACAGTTGTGTAATGTAAAACCCAATTGAATTGTATGTGTAAATTACAAGTGTATTACAGGATAAGGAATTAAAGAAAAAATAAATTGGAAAGATTAATTCTGGGGGGAAAAAATACTCTAGCTCCAAGGGGGAGCCAGACCCCCAAAATCCTTGCTGACAGGCATGGGATGTCAAACTCCACGCAAACGTTCATCACTTTTGGACTGGAATCGAGTCACAGGGTCTGTGACTCAATTGATGATGAGGTTTTGATACCAACCAGGGCAGTTTTAACTGTTGCCAAGAGGGTAAAACTACCCTTAAGCTAAAACAATCTTGGTAAAAACAGTTTTAACTGGTTTCTATCTCTCTTACACACATTCTGACGTGTTTTGAAGGCTCTAGACCAGGTTCTACTATAGTAATGGCTGATTTAAGGGTCTAAAATGGCTAAAACCAGCCCTTTTTTGGTCTAAACCAGGGTTCAATGATGCCATAATTGGCTTATCTGGTCTCAGAGTTTTTTCCACAACTGAAAAGAGTAAATTTTACTTTTGGAGTAAGAAAATTGATGGCTATAAAAGAATGTCTTCTTTGCCCCACTTTTCTCTTCATGTTAGAATCTTTTCCTTTTATGATTAGCTTAAACACTGTTAAAAAAAATCAATAAAAGATTCCAAACAACCTTTTTAAATCATTTTAAACATTTTAAACACGTGAAAAAATCATTATAATAATTGTTTGTAACTCTTATAATCATTTTTACCCCTTGAACCACCCCAAAAGTGAATTAAAGCATATTTCATCACTGTTAGCTTTGTCACTTTGTTTCCAAATTCACTCTGGGCACTTTTGGGCGTGTTTTATCTTTAAATATCTCCTTAAAGACTTTGCTCTTTAATCAATTTCTTGAATTTCTTTTCTTAATTAATTTCAATTAAAATTGCTCTTGATGAAATTTCTTTTGTAGCCTTAAATATCTCTTGTAGAGTATTTTTGGATAACGTTTTATTGTTGGTAAAACAATAAATCTTTATAATATTATTTCTTTATACTTATAGAGTTAAGAACAATAAAACTGGCGTGTTTTATCTTAAAAATACTATTTTAATACTCTTTTTAATTATATTTCACCTTATATAAATTTTGAGGACAGAAAAAGTACTTGATTTTTAATTAAAGTTTCATATCCACACCCTACAATATGGGTATATATGAGCACACCAGGATGCCATTTGGCATCAAACATTTACCAGCCCACTTCCAAAGGATTATGGACACAATAATTCAAGAAGAGATATTGGAAGGCTGGATGGCAGTATATATTGATGACATCATTATATACTCAGAAACATGGGAAGACCATGTGCAGTACATAGACAGAGTGCTAAGTAAATGCACACCCATTAATCTGAAAATTCCACTTAAAAAGTGCAATTTCGGCCAACAAGAGTTACTAGCTATAGAATATAAAGTCTCAGGTCTTAGTCTGGCCATAGCCCAGAACAGAGTATCAGCAGTACTTCTAAAATCAGTACCAAAGAACATCAAAGAGATGCAATCTTTCCTTGGGTTTGCTAGCTACTACAGAAACCACATCAGAAATTTTTCCCACATAACTAGTAGTCTGTACAGGTTATGTTCAAGATTTAGTTTTTGAAATTACCAAGGAAAGGAGTGATGAATATCAGAGGATCAAACATGACCTAACAAATACACCTGTACTCATCTTACCTGACTTTGAACTACCATTCAAGCTATACATAGATTCACCATGTAGCCAAGGCTTAGGAGCAGCCCTTCACCAGAGACAAATTGTGGATGGTTAACCAAGAGAGGGATTAATAAGTTACATCTATAGGCAACTGAGAAATTTAGAAGCCAGGTTTGGGGAAACCCAGACTGAATGTCTATGCTTAGTCTGGGCTCTAGAGAAACTCCACTATTACTTAGAGGGTGCAGTCTTTGAATTCTACACAGACTGCACAGCCTTGAAGTCTTTACTGAACATGAAGACTACCAATAGACACATGTTGAGGTGGCAAATAGCCATACAAGAGTATAGGGGCAATATGACCATAATATACAAATAGGGTAAAAGTCATTCCAATGCGGATGGCCACCGGATAATGTCAAAAGCAACCCAGCTTATGACCCTGAAGAAGCATCCAAGATCCCTATCCATTTCATGGAAATAGATAGGAGGAAAAACTTCAGACTTTCTGAATGAGCACCAGAAAGTGGTACCCCAAACAGTGGAGACACTGATTCAGAAGGAACAGAAACTCCCATACTTGTAATAAGCTCCTCAGAACTGCATAATGCATTCTTCAATGCAGTGATGAAGACATATTTCCAACACAAACATTTTGGAATATTGTTGCAACTCCTTCAACAAAAATACAGGAGCCCAGAACTGGAATCCCAGTTAGAGGAACCCTGGTTGAGGGACTATAAGGATAACAAGTTTTTCCTTATAGATGGCCTGCTCTACCATAGAGAAAAGCACACTAGTGCACTCACCATAGTAGACAGGGACCATTCATCCTTGATCCTACAAAAATGCCCTGACTTCTCCTATATGGAACACATGAGTGAGGACAGAACCAAGGAGAGGGTAGCAAGCACAGCTTGGTGGCCCAAATGGGAGCAAGAGTTGAGTGAATACATCAATACTTGTGAAAGATTTCAAAAGGCAAATATAAAACATGGGAAGAAGTGTGGGGTACTTCAACACATAGAAGAGCCCAACCACCCATGGGAAACCATCAACAGGGATTGGGTTACAGGACTTGTACCAGGAGGCAAGGAGATCTTCAATTCTTGCTTGATAATAGCTGATAGGTTCAGAAAGAGTGTGAGGTGCCTACCATGTCACAAAGCGGATACAGCCATGGATACTGCACTGTTATTATTGAATAACATAATATCTACCTGTGGTATCCCTAAGATTATCATTAGTGATAGGGACCCAAAATTCACATCAGAATTTTGGACCAACCTCTATGACATGCTGGGTACTGAAATTGCTTTTTCTACAGCGTATCATTCACAAAGAAATGGATTAGCTGAAAGGATGATCCAAACCATGGAGGATATCCTTAGAAGGTTCTGTGCATATGGCATGGAATACAACGACCATGAAGGATACACCCATGACTGGGTTACCCTTCTACCAGCAGTACAACTGCCTTATAATACTAGCCAGCATTCTACCACAGGGAAATCACCTTCACTGGTAGAAAAAGGGTGGAACCCCCTATTTCCTGTGAATCGCTTGAAGAAGAATCTTCTAACTATCCACCCCACAGCCAAGGACTTCCATGATATGTGGAAGAAGGCTTGTGGAATAGCTGAGGCAAAGGAATATAATAAGCAGAGGTGAGACAAATCACACATAGTGTAAGATGTTTCTATGAAACTGTTGATAATATTACTATTAATCAACAATACTATGACTGTTATTATGAAATATAATAATAAAAATTATTATAGCAACAATTAAATAATTTAAGACTTAATTATTCCTTTTACTTGTTATACACTACTAGTGATTATAACAGTAAGCTGTAATTGTCTACTAGAATCAATTAAAAGAAGTATTTAATAATAAAACCTCTTTATTCAAATAATAAAATTATTTTAATGTATAATTATCTTTTGCAAGAATAATTATATATATAATTCTTGAAGAAAACAATTACTAGAGAAAAACTTTAAGAATTAAGATGAATCACTCACTAATACTCCAAAGAACTTATTAAAGATAAAAGTGGAGAGATTTAATGGATAATTGTGTATTTAAAAGATCAAAAATGGATATATAGCAGTATTACAACAATATATAGTTGATTTATATGATTTCAGGTCTTTCTGATTGATTACAAAAGATTGGAAACACTTGAGAAAATATTTCACTAATACTTACTTTTTGGTAATAAAGGTATAATTGAGTAATGTGATTATTTGGAAAAAAATAGCAAGAGGAGGCCTCTTTTAAGTCAACAACGGCTCACAGAGGTGTGAAATAGAGCAAACTGAAAAACCAGTGGGTGAGAAAACAATAAACCTTTTTTGAATTATTGATTGTATCATCTGTTGTCACATAAGATTATCATAATTACTTAATTGAAGCTTTTATGTAACTACCAACCCATTTATGCTTAAGAATAAAAGGAGTAACAACTGTAAATATTATTTTATTCCAAAATAATCATCTATTTCTAAAATTTATCAATGTTATTGGAAATTTTATCACAGAGTGTATTTTCTGTGAATTTTTAAAAATTCCTTATTTCACATGGAATCATCAAAAATGGACTGTAGGTAAAACTTTTAATTTTACTTACAAAAGTATAATTATTTTTTATTTAATATTTTTTATACAGCTTTCAATTGGTCCTGAAAGATTCAGAAAGATTCATTAAGAATTGTATTTTTAATGAATTTTAAAGTTTTTACCTCATTTCTACATAGAATTGCAAATAGCACTATATGGCTGGTTGCTATGAGGTAAATCAATGACTACTAGTCCAAAAAAGGTTTGAATTACTCTTTTGGGGTTTATCCATGGAAAGTCATTAAAAATTGACATGGTTACAGCAGTCTAAGTTGCTCTTTACCTCCTTGGCACAACAAAATAGCATCTTATTTGCTATTTTCTTATGATATAATGAAGTTTTGACTTGGCAACCAAGTTCCCAAAAGGTTTTAGTTTACTAATTGGGCCAAGATCAGCCATGGATCCAAGATTTGGAGCCTTACACGCCTCAGAGGCCTCAGAATTTGGGTACCCTGGCTCTCTTTGATGTCTTTTTCCCCCCTTAACTATTTTTTACGTCAAAAATAGAAATTCAGGCTTCAAGTGAGATATCCACTATGGGTGTACCAAAGGTGTATGTAAGAATACCATAATATTAAGTGCCAAAAACATGAATAACACTATTCTTAGTGTATATGTAATATGGGATTTATCACATTCCCATTATTTTGGCATGAAATTGAGAAAAACACAGATTTTCATGGATCTTTTATATGGTATTGAAGTATTTTCCATATTACCACCTCAAATAGTTGATTTGAGCTTATTCACTCTATGGAGCTACCCTAGGTGAAATTTTGTGTAGAATCCAAATCTGGCTTTAAATCCATGAATTTACCTACTCAATAGAAAGTTATTCATCTTTTCTGGAATCACAAAATGATGAATTTTGAATATATGCATGATGTATAAGTTATGCATAGTTTAGAATTTATTTTTAAGATAATTGTGGACTATTTGGGTATGTAAAATGCACCCCAAGTCTCACATTCCCTCCCACCAAGAAATAAAATTGTACTACAATTTTATTAATGGTATAAAGAAGAAAAAGGCCCCATAGGGGGTTAATGTCCACTGTCCAACCTCTTTACATTACTCAGATCAAGTAACTTAAAGCACATTTACAGATATATTCAGGCTTGTGGCCTTCTCTCATGTATAAATCTTCCTAAGAGTTTATCTGAGTCAGGTATTTCTGATTCTGCCAGCCATTCATCTTCATGTACTGGATTTCCATATCTGACAAGATATTCTCTTTGATTTTTACCCCTAAGTCTCCTTTCTTTATCTTTTTGTCTTCACTCTGTTCCACTGGTGGTACAGTCAAAGGAGTTGGGTTCCTTGAAGGAAGAAATTTTGTGTCAGCTGGTTGATAAGGTTTTATCAAGCCAACTGGAAAGGTGGGGTGTTTATTTTCCAATTCACCACTCAATTCTACTTGAACTGCATTGGTTCCATGTAAGGAAACAATAACAAAAGGTCCTACATAAGAATCTTTAAGTTTCTTTGGTCCTTTGATATTATTAAAATTCAAGGTTGAAACTAGAACTAAGTCCCCTACTTTGAAGTCTGGTACTTTGTGACTCTTGTCCCACTTTTGTTTTGCATAGTCAAAAGCATCATTCATACTCTGTTTTGCATGATGTTTCACTTTATCAAGCATTATCTTGAAGCTGGAAGCTGTAGGATGAACTTCAATCAGGTCTTTCCTCAGTGTGTCTGCTGGGAGTCTTTAATTCCATCCTTTTTCTAACATAGCAGGAGTTTGGCCTGTAGAAGAATGGACTGATGTCTTATATTCCAGTTCCAATGCAGGTATTAGAGTGCACTAGTCATGGGTAAAGCCATCTGAGTCTTTGAATTCTAACCCATAAGCACAGAATCTTCTGATCATGTCTCCTAAAGCTTGAATCATTCTCTCTGCTAGTCCATCTGTTTGAGGGTGATATGCTGTTGATAATGATAACTTAGTCTCAAACAATCTGTGAAGATTGGTCCAAAGTGCAGATGTGAATTTGGGATCTCTGTCACTTATGATCTTTTTAAATAATCCTGTATGGGAAATGACTCTACTCCATAGGAGAAGAGCTGTATCCATGGCAGTGTCATCTTTATGAAATGGTAAGAAGATGGGAGTTTTGCTATATCTGTCTACAATGACTAAACAAGCATTATAGCTTTTGTCACCACTTGGAGGGAGTGCTGTGACCCAATACATGTGAGCAACTTCCCAAGGGGACTTTGGTTCTTGAATATGAATCATCAGTCCAAATTTCTTGCCTGTAATCCTGTTTGCTTTTTGGAATCTATCACAGGTATGGCAATATTCAATGGTTTCTTTTCTCCAAGATGGCCACCATGCACATTTCCTTACTTTTACAAGTGTTCTGTCTTCTGACAGGTGTCCAGAGTAGATGCTATCATGGAATTTATGCAGAATGGTATTGATAATCAATCTGCTACACAATGTCATTACAGAATAATGTTTGTTTCTGTGGTAAATTATCCCATCAAACAAGTGAAATCTTCCTTCAGAATAGGAATTCTTCCAAACTTCATCCAGTGCATTGACTAAAGATGTATCTTTGCAGTCTTTATCTAACAAGGAAGTCAAGATATGGCAATCCTTTTCCTGCTTATAAGATTCTCTGACTTCTTCAAAGAATTCAGTCCCAATATCAGTTATGTTAATTCCTTCAATTGGAATCTGTGGTTCTGCTTCCAAAGGTACATAAGCTGGGTTATCAGGAGTATTGGCTAATGCACACCTGCTAATTCCATCAGCATTCTTGTGAATGTTTCCTGATTTATGAACTATGGTCATGTTACCTCTATATTCTCAAATGGCTATTTGCCATCTAAACATATGTCTGTTGGGAGTTTTTATGTTAAGAAGTGATTTTACGGCATTACAGTCAGTAATCACTTCAAGCCCACTTCCATCAAGATAATAGTGTAATTTCTCAAGTGCCCATACCAAACATAAGAACTCCATCTGGCTTCTGCTGGTTTGATTTGTCTTGAGATGTAACAAACTGCTCCTTCTGTATGTTTGTCATCAATAATTTGGACTTGGGGTAGGGCTTCCCCTAATCCATCTCCACATGCATCAATGTAAAACTTGAAAGGTATATTCCAGTCAGGCATAAGTAGTAAAGGTGCTTCTGTAAGAGCTTCCTTATCTTCTCATAAGCTTCAATTCTTCCCTGTGTCATCTAAAATACTGTCTGTTGATAACATATGTTATAAAGTGACTTGGCTAGAATTGCAAAGTCTTTCAGGTGTTGCCTGTAATAGCTGGCAAAGCCAAGAAAAGACCTCATTTCTTTCTTATTCTGGAGTATTGGCTTGAGTAACATTGCTTCCACTTTTGTTTTGTCAATACCCAAGCTTAAACCAGAAACAATATGTCCTAAAGCTTTAAGTTCTTCAAAGCCAAAATTACATTTTTTGAGTGAAATCTTCATATTCACTCCTTTAGCTTTGTCAATTACTCTTGAAAGTCTTTAAAGGTGCAAAGACCATGAGTCAGAGCCTATGATAATATCATCAATAGAAATGATAAGCCATCCTTCAGATAATTCTGTGGGGAAGATGGTATTCATCATTCTTTGATAATGAGATGGTGCATTTTCAATACCAAATGGCATTCTAAGATACTCATAAATACGACAGTGAGTGATAACTCTAAGTAATTCCCTAGTTTTAGGCATCAAAATATTTTGATGAAAGCCTTTTAATTCATCCATTGATGTTATATATTTGGCTTTAGATAATTGGGTCAAGGTTTCTTGAATTCTAGGAATTGGATATCTAGCTGGAACTGTGTAGGTATTTAATGCTCTAAAATCTCCAACCATCCTTGATTTATCATTATGCCAAGCAATAATAACAGGTGTTGTCACTTCAACCTCTTCATTATGGCCTACCTTCCTTAGTACACCAAGTTGGATTAACTCTTGGATATGTTTTTCCAAGGCTTCTCTAGCTCTGGGACTGGCTGGATAATCTGGTCTTCTCAGTACTGGAGGGTATGGTCTGTCAATATTAAGAGTAATATCAACTTCATGCCCTTTAATAGCGCCTAATGGTTCATTATCAGAAGAAAAGGCATTCTTATATGTGTATAATACATCAATAAGATCATGCCTCATTTTGGGTGATAATGATGGATTAATTTGTACTTCAACAAGATGATCAGCCACAACTTCTTCATTATAAGTATCTTTAACAGAAGATATCACAGATATTTGCTTTGGCATATTGGAAAAAGCAAATTTTTGTCTCTCATTTTCTCCAATTGTGAAATATCTGTCTTTATGGTTATTGATGTCAATATCATAAATATCCAAGTACTCATTTTCAAGAATGATATTCTGAGATGTGCAATTGTCCATTAATACTATCTCAGTCTTCATTTTTAAATTTCCTTCTGGATGTGTAAATACAAGATTAGTGTCCAATATGCCCAAAGGGTACATATTATTACTGGCACTACTAAATTTTACACCCTCTATTGGCAATAGATGGCTTTTCTATCCAGGGAGTATGGCTTGAAGATAATCTCTGCCTACAAAAGTACAAAATTCCCCTGTATCCAAATTTACTTGGACTTCAATATCATTCATCAGGATTGATATGATACAAGATGCTCCAGCAGTGTATCCTTTACCTCTAGCAGGTTTGGTTTTACAAATTCTGGCATCCTGGATGTTGATCAGGTTATGAAAATCCTCACTGTACTGTGGCAAGTGAGTATGGACTTCTGGGACCTCAAAGAAAGCTGTAATGTTTTCAATGTGATAGTCCTCTACTGGTGTATCCTCAGAGACTGCAGAATCTGGGTCAGATTCTTCTTTCTCTTCAGTATACTGAACTTCTTCAATCACTTGAGCTTCATTAATCTTTGTCTTTTTGGTGTAATTATTGGCCAAATTTGAAGTGCTTCCACATTTATGACACTTCCAGACAGGTCTTTCAGGCCTCTTATCTTCTCTGAAAGTTTTAGAGAACATTTTGGGTCCCATAGGGACTCTAGTCCATGTTTTACCAGTTCTTGTTCTAGTAATGATATCTTCCATGGAATTGATGTAGTCTTCTGTTGAAAAGGGTTCTACACATCTTCACTTGATAGCATTTTCTAGTTCTCCTTCACATTTCCTTAATATTTTCATATTAATCATAGAATCAGACATATCTGGGTGTAAGGCAGATAATCTGTCTTTCTGTTTGAGGAACCAAGTAAGTGCTTTATTTTTTTCTGAGTTAAAAATGGCAGTTTCAAAAGCATTTTTCATTTTAAATCTCCAAGAATTTTTAGCCCATTTGGTGATTATCTCACATTTCCACCAAGGCCAATCATGTTTACCATGATCTAGTCTCATTTTGTAATACCATTTCTTTGCAGTTCTAGTAAACAAAGAGTGTAGCTTGCCTACTATGATTTCATCAGGGATGTCAAAACCTTCTTGAAACATATCAATTGTTCTGATGAACTCAATATGATTGTATTCTCCTTCACCAGAGAATTTTGGCCATTCTTCCAGTTTGGGAATATCTTTTGCACAGATAGGATTTTCTCCTAAAAATGGATTCAAACTTCCTTTTACAGGAATTCTTCCTTCAGTCAAAGGTGTAGAATTTCTTGGCATATGTAGTTCATAACTCTTATGAATTTGCTCCACATTTGCAATGATCTCATTATTTAACTTCTGCCTTTCACTGTCACTTTTTGCCAAATGTGTTGCAAACTGATTGGTATTATTAATTATTTCCAAAACATGATCTTTTAGAATTCTAAGTTGATCATTGATGTTCAAAATAGAAAAATCCTCCATTTCATCATTTTGGGCTTGAAATTTACTTTCAATTTTGTAACATGTATTGGTAATTGAATCAAGTCTGACATCTGTCAACTTATACTACTCAGTATATTTTTTGTCATTTCTTTTCAATTCACTTATATCTGATGTTATTTTATTTAACTTTGCATCAAATTTTCCAAGTTCTACATCAATACTAGATTTAACAAATTGTATTTCATCTATTATTTGTGTGGAAAGGTCCTGTTCATCATTTCCTGCTCTTTGGCTGTGAATTCGATAAGAGGCCTGGCCATATTGAAGACACTGTCCACGGCTGAAGGCTTCAATTTGGGGATCCTGTACCCTTCTGGGTAAGATCTGTTTCAATTTACTTTGCCTTTTCCCTTTCCCTGATGGTTCTTGGGACCTTTCTTCTTCTTCTGAGGTCCTTTGGGCTTCTTTTTGGATGCTTCTGGAGTTGGTTTGGAGCTGGTAGACGCCACTGGGCCTTCTTCCAAAGCTGGGGTCATTTCCAATTCCTCATTCTGGTCTACAGATAAAAGACTTTGGTTCTTCAACCAATTCTTTATCTTTTTGACATTTTCTTTTCAAGAAAATGGGCTCCACCCTCCTAAGAGTTCTATGGTATTCTCCTGACCCAGAGAGCTCTTGATGTGTAAGTAGGAGTTCATGGCCCCCTGCCAAAGTCTTGGGAATATTTCCCATTCCTCTTCTTTTGCTTCTCTGAACCAATTTTTGTATTGGGACTGATATATCTCTATGGCTGCCACTTGAAAGTGGTTCAGCCCTTAAAATAGTACCTTCAATTAGTTCAGGCTCAGAGCTCACATCAAAGTTTGTTGGTACTGACCTTGGGGAATGGGGGCAGCTCTGGAATCCTCCAGATGTGTCTTTCTTGAGGAAGACTTGGAAGACCTTGTTCTTTTCTTGCCTCTTCCATGTCCAGGTCCATCTGGTTTGACTGAATAGCTGCTTCCATTTCTGGTATGCACCATTTTTCACATCAATTCAAGAGGAAATAAGAATTGAAAACAGAAAACACACACCTTTTGGTGGTTATTTGGCTTGTTCTGTCTTAAATAAAGTGCCTCTTTTAGAAATTTACACTTCAATACTGTCTTCAGATTCTTCTTCTGAAGATTCTGGACTGGTAATGTATCCTTTACTGGGTCTGTTGCCAGCTGCACAGCATTTGATTAAGGACACTAGAGAAAAATTGATAAAAGAAAAATTATTTTGTATACTTTTAAAATATTTTTAAGATTTTTTATAAGTTTTTTATTTTTTAATATTAAAAAAATTATTCTTTTTAAAGAAAAAGAATTAAAATTTAAGATTTTGAATCAAAATTAATTCAGAGTAACTCAAAGAATAATCTTATAAGTTTTTTGGATGTGAAAAAGCCACATGTAAAAACAGTATAAAATCAAACCAAATTCCTCAATGAAAAAGATTTTTAAGACAATTTCAAAAATGAAGATAGTTTTTACCTTAAATTGAAAGAAAGATAATTAAATTAATATATTTTAAAGCTTAAAAATATACTAATTAAGGGTACAAGGTTCAAAAAACTCCGCCAGGCCCCAAATGTAAGATGTTTCTATGAAACTGTTGATAATATTACTATTAATCAATAGTACTATGACTGTTCTGATGAAATATAATAATAAAAATTATTATAACCACAATTAAATGATTAAAGAACCAATTATTTCTTTTACTTGTTATACACTACTAGTGATTATAACAGTAAGCAGTAATTGTCTACTAGAATCAATTACATGAAGTATTTAATAGAAAAACATCTTTATTAAAATAATAAAATTATTTTAATTTATAATTATCTTTTGCAAGAATAATCATAAATATAATTCTTTGAAGAAAAAAATTTCTAGAGAAAAACTTTAAGAATTAAGATGAATCACTCACTAATACTCCAAAGAACTTATTAAAGATAAAAGTGGAGAGATTTGACAGATAATTGTGGATTTAAAAGATCAAAAATGGATATATAACAGTATTACAAAAAGATATAGTTGATTTATATGATTCCAGGTCTTTCTGATTGATTCCAAAAGATTTAAAACACTTGAGAAAAGATTTAACTAATACTTACTTGTTGGTAATAAGGGTATAATTGAATGATGCAATTATTTCAAAAAAACAGCAAGAGGAGGCCTCTTTCAAGTCAAAAACAGCTCACAGAGGTGTTCCATAGAGAAAATTGATAAAACAATAAACCTTTTTGGATTATTGATTGCATCATCTGTTGTCACATAAGCTTGTAATAATTACTTAATTGAAGCTTTTACATGACTACCAACCCATTTATGGTTAAGAATAAAAGGTGTAACAACTTTAAATCTTCTTTTATTCCAAACTAATCATTGATTTCTAAAAGCTATAAAAGTTATTAGAAATTTTATCACAGAGTGTATCTTCTGTGAATTTTTAAAGATCTAGTATTTCACATGGAATCATGAAAAATGGACTGTAAGTAAAACCTATAATTTTATTTATAAAATTATTATTATTTTTGGTTTTTATATGAATTATACATTTTGTAATTGGTCCTGAACATTTCAGAAATATTCATCAATAATTGTATTTTTAATGAATTTTTGAAGTTTCTACCTCATTTCTACGTAGAATTGCAAATAGCACTATATGGCTGGTTGCTATGAGGTATATCAATGGATAATAGTCCAAAAAGTGTTTTAATTACTCTTTTGGGGTTTACCCATGGAAATAAATTAGTAAATGACATAGTTACAGGAGTCTAAGCTGCTCTTTACCTCCTTGGCATGTCAAAATAGCAGCTTATTTGCTATTTTCTTATGATATAATGAAGGTTTGACTTGGCAACCAAGTTTCCAAAAGGTTTTAGTTTACTAAGTGGGCCAAGATCAGCCATGGATCCAATATTTGGAGCTGTCCATGCCTCAGAGGCCTCAGAAGCTGGGTAACCTGGCTCACTTTGATATCTTTTGTCCCCCTTAACTATGTTTTACATCAAAAATAGAAATTCAGGCTCCAAGTGAGATATCCATTGTGGGTGTACCAAAGTTGTATGTAAGAATACCATAATATTAAGTTCCACAAACATGCATAACACTATTCTTACTGTATATGTAACATGGGATTTCTCACATTCCCATTATTTTGGCGTGAAATTGAGAAAAACAAACATTTTCATCAATCTTTTATGTGGTATTGAAGTATTTTCCATATTACCACCTCAAAGAGTTGATTTGAGCTTATTCACTCTATGGAGCTACCCTAGGTGAAGGTTTGTGTATAATCCAAATCTGGCCTTAAATTCATGGATCTACTTACTCAATAAAAAGTTGTTCATCTTTTCTGAAATCAAGAAATGATGAATTTTGAATATATGAATGACTTATGGGTTATGCATAGTTCAGAATTTATTTTTAAGATAATTGTGGCCTATTTGGGTATGTAAAATATACCTCAAGGCTCACACATAGAGCCTGACTTGAAAGAAGGGGATCAAGTGTTAGTGTCTACACTGAACTTTAATAATCTCAAAGGACCTAAGAAAATGAGAGACTCATTTTTAGGGCCCTTTACTATCATTAAATTGATAGTAAAACATGCAGTGGAGCTCAAAATCACAGAAGGGCTTTCTAGGAAACACCCAGTCTTTCCAGTGAGTTTGGTCAAGCCATACTTCCAAACAGAGGAGGATAAATTCCCCTCCAGGAAGAAAAACACAACCCCACCAGAGATAGTGGGAGTGGAAGACTCCCCTGGGCCTGTGAAGAAAATTATCAAGGCCAAGAAGATTAGACTGAATGGTAAAGACCAGAGGCAGTACTTGGTCAGATTTAAAAATCAGACAGCAGATACAGACAAATGGTTTCCTGAAGATGCCATACCAGATGGGAACCTTCATCTAAGGAGATTCAGGGCCTCTAGGAGGACTGAACAGTCTCATCAATGATGAGCCTTTTTTTAGATGGAGGGTATGTTAGCCTGTGCCTCAAAACCAGAGCACAAGCATGACAGCCAAATACCATAAATCAAAGGTATAGCCAAGATACCACCAGAACATGGAACTTAGCCAAATCAGCTCAAAAAGTATCAAAAGAAAGGGGAAACTCAGCCCTTTCCAAATATAAAAGTCTCATAATCATAGGACAAAGAATAACAAAGTTATTCCTGCTCAAAGTTGTTGCTGAGCATAAACCTTAATTTTCACCTCTCATCTGAAATAAAGAGGAAGAGGATTAACCCCATAAAATGGGTATTTAAAATGGAGCTCTACGTCAGGGCTATCCAATGATACTAGTCAAACTGAGCTAGCACCAGAATTACTAAAGTTATGACCAAAATAAGGTCAAAAAAGGGTGATTAAAATATTCAGCTCTCATCTAACTTCTACAGCTTTAGTGTGACATACCTAAAGTGGGGTCTTTTTGAAAAGAGCACAATGAGGGATATATGATGGTTCCATCCATTTCCCAATATCTCATCTAGAACAAAATTTATGGGGAAAACAAGCTCTATACAGTTTTTAAGCAAAACATATATATGTACAAAAACTCTTGTACACGGAATACCTTTGCCATACTTAATGATAGCCATATCAAATGAGGTACCATTTTGTAGAACACATCCGGGGCTACAAAATGAACAAACTCTGAGCTTGATATCTCAAAAACTGACAAAGGTATGGCAGTTTGAAGCTCAAAATACCACAATTAGACCAATACAGTATTACTGTGGGATTTTCTCCCATAAGTATGATTATGAGGTGTCAAATAGATAGAGAAGCATGTTTATACTTCAATACCTCATAATTCATTCAATACTGGGGTCACATACAGGTTCTGTACAGCATTCTACACGTCATACATGTCAGAAGAGGGCTATGTGGTCCCCAGATGAAAATTTTCACCCTGTATTGGTGAAAACTGCACAGATGTGGTTTCAAAACCACATCTGAGCCCAATACAGAGCATACAGGCACTATGAAAGCTACAAGCCATTAATATGAAGTGAAAACTCTTCACTTCCTCTATGTGGATGGTCTAGAGGGCCATTCCACCCCATTTTAGGATAAAAGGATGCCTTTTCTCCACCAGAAAAGGTTTCCTCATCCTGCTCTTGAATTCCTATGTAGTACAACTCTAAAAAACAGTCATACTCTTGGAAAATAATCTGCTTATACTTATAATTTTTAAGTATTGTAGTTTGTATTATAGTAATTGATCTGGTAAGACTGCACCCAGGGCTTTCAACAGCACTCACCACCACTATTACACAATATTAAAGCCCTTATTACTCAATTTTGAACCTTTATTATCCATTATAAACTCCTCTTAAATTGATCTTACTGTGTCACAGTCATAGTTAAAGCTGTAAATAGTCTTATTACACCTTCATCATAGACTCAGCCTGACAGATTTTTTCTCTTTTTGTGCATTTTGTATATTAAGAGACTTGAAGATTTAGCTATAAACTCAGTAAGCTTAATCAGAAGTTGTCAGATACCCTCATATTAAAGAGTTTCAAGCTATTTTCTATTCTGAAGAAAGTTCTGATCTAATTCAAAAAATTTATTTTGAATATAACAGGTGATTTAAGCCAAATAAATAGCATATCCACAGATCAATTAGCATATCAAATATCTCTCATCTTCATGTCCTCAATATGTATCAAAATTGTACTTTATTTTGAATTAAATTTTTCTGATTTCATTTCATATCTTTTTTCATGGGAATTCTCACTTGTGAATTTGATGCATTAAGTTGAATTTTTATTGAATTAATATTGTTATTTCTATTAAAAGATGAAAAATAATTATTTCTCATAATTGAACCTATATATTTTGGTATTTGGTTGTAGAAATATTGTCTTTATATAGTATTTTATTTTACTTTAGCTTATCTTTTCAAAAAAAAATTAATTTGTCTAGAATAAACTTTCAATAAATACTATCAGCCTTAATATATATATTAACAAATTGATTCAAAATAGAGTATAGAGAAAATTACAGCTTCGGATTTCTTTCAATTGACTTAATTATCTTTAATGGAAGAATTTATTGAAATATCCAACTCCAGAGTCTTTGTAAATTACTAAATCCAAGAAATTTTATTTTGAAAGTTTGAGAAATTCAAAGAATTTCTTTAGTATTGAGATGTTTATACAAGCTATTTTTATTTCTTGTCCAAAAAAATGACCTAATCTTTTCCAATTTTTTTGTTATAAAGCCTATTTCATATTGTTTGGTAAGCTCACTTAAAGACCCTAAACCTTCTCCGGGTATTTAATTTATTAAATAAAGGATTAAAAATTGTGAATACAACAAAATAAAACACCATTTTAATCCCTCAAAATAGAGAAAAAGGGAAATAAAAAATAAAATAAGAGCGATTCCAATAATTAAAATCCCCTTCTTTTTGAGTAAAAGGATTTTTCTCAAAACAATTTCAAAATAAAAGGTTGTTTTTTCTCTTTGAGCTGAATTATTGAATGAAAAATGAATATTATTTTGTGAAAAAATTCTCTAATAAACTTTTATTATCTCGAATTTTTATAATCCTGAATATTCTATTCTTTCCTCTTCTGTTACATAAGAAGCTAAAGATTCTCACAAAAGTAGCTTCAGTGCTGAAATTTTAAGAAAGGATGGATATAGGAACCAGAATCAAACATCTTTATAATGAGAAAAGCTCAAGGGACTTGGGGAGGATATGAGCCCAATCAAGGAAAAAGAAAGGGGAAGAGGTTTTAAAAAAATATAAAATAAGGTAAGTATAAATCTACAGGTATTGATAGTGTTTGTATCTATTCTGTGAGCCTTAGAGGTATTTTCATATACACAAAAGACCACAAAAATTAGAATAAATTACAGTCAAAAAGGAATACATTTATTCATGAATAGAAAAATAAAGTTTATTATAAAATTTTTGATCACAAAATTATATAAAATTTAAATTTGAAAAAAGATGTAAAGATATATTTTTACTTCAAAGAATGAAGTAAAGATAAGTTTTTAATAAAAATATCAAAAATAAAATATGTTTTTAAAAAATGTTTATAAGATTTATTATAGCTTTTTTCCAAAAAAAAAGCAGATGAACATCATTTCACCATTGAATTCCTCATAAAAATTTATGTGGGGTCACCTCTGAGTGAAATTTCCATAACTCAACTCTAAATCAGCTAATATTAAGTGGTTTATATTTTCTGCATGAGAATCTGAAGTTCCTCAAAGCCATGAGTCAATTTATACCACATGTGGTGCTAACCAATATTTGTGTTAAAATTGAGGTGCTGTGTGTAGCTTAGAAGCTATGAGGCATTGAAGTATTTAAAATTACCATGACTCAACTCTAAATCAGCTAAAATTAAGTGTTTTATATTTTATGCATGAGAATCTGAAATTCCTCAAAGCCATGATTCAATTCTCACTAGATGTGGTGTTAACCAATATTTGTGTTAAAGTTGAGGTGCTGTATGTAGCTCAGAAGTTATGAGGAATTGAAGTATTTTAAATCAAAATGTTGAAATGTGCACATGTATTACATAAGTGAACTTAAATTTACATATCAGGAATTGATAAATACAGTTGGGGACTGTAATTTTCTAAATATAGTACATGATGAGGAATCAAATAAAAATAAATATGAAAGATAAAATTTTGGGGGGAAAACAAATTTTGGCTCCAAGGCTTCCAGACTCCCTCAAATTCCTTACTGACTGGTGTGGGATGTCAAAATTCATGCAAAAACTCATTACTTTTGGCCTGGAATTGAATCACAGGGTCTGTGACTCAATTGATTATGACACTTTGATACAAATCAGAGCAGTCTTAACTGTTTCCAAGAGGGTAAAAATACACTCAAGTTAAAAAAATTCATAAAATCAGTTATGATTTTTTTAAGGTCTCCTACACACAGTCTGATGTGTCTTGGAGGCTTAAAATCAGCTATTAATATGAAAATGGCTTTTATATAGCACCAGAATGGCTAAAAACACAGTTAAATAATGCCATAATTGGAACTTATGATTTCAATGTTTTTCTCAAAACTGATGATAGTAAGTTTAACCTTTAGAGGAAGAAAATTGTTAACTATAAAATAATGTCTTCTTTGCCTCTTTTTTCTCTTCATGTTAGAATCTTTTCCTTTTATAATTGGCTTAAACACTGATAAGCCAATCCATAAAAGATTAGAACCAAAATTTTCCAATAATTTAAAGCCTTCTAGCTACAATAAGAAATCATTAAAATAATTTTCGTAGCTTTTTAAAATCACTTTTACCCTTGAACCACCCCAAAAGTGAACTAAGCCATTTTTTATCACTTTAATATTTGTCACTTTGTTTTCAAATTCAATATGGTCACTTTTTGGCCTTTTTTATAGTTAATATTCTTCTTAAAGATTCTGTTATCATATCAATTTTCTGAAGTTCTTTTCTCAACTAATTCAAATTTAAATTTCTTAAAGAGATTTCTTTTTTAGCCATAAATATCTCTTTTTGAGTACTTTTGGATAAATCTTTGTGATATTATTTCTTTATAATTTAAGGTTAAAAAGAAGAAATTTGGTATGTTGTTCTCTTTAAAAACCTTAAACTTACTTTTTTACATAATTTCACCTTATAAATATTTTGAGAACATGAAAATTACTTGATTTTGAATCAAAGTCTCATGTCCACACCTTACATATTAATTGTAAAAAATGATCATTGAGAGCTGTAGAATAATGGATAAATGAGTTGAGCTTTAGTGATAAAAATTGCAATTGTGGTTTAGATGGTATTTGAGAGATTATAAAATGGGAGAAAGGCGGAAATACTTGAAGGCACATCTCTTACACAAGCTTTATTAATGTAGTTCAGTTGGTGTGAGAGACTTGCATGCAAGTCCCAAATGATTCCTCCCAGTTTCTTTGGCAGTTATTATTGTTTAACTATTTTTACTCCACAAAGTGAGTATTTTAATTACTTCTTATACAAAAAAATACAAAGAAGTTCTGTGTTTTAAGAGATAAGCTTCAAGTGTGGATGGGTATTGCTATTTGGGCCTGTCTTACTCAAGAGATGAGCTAGAATTTCATTGGTTGAAAAGTATTCCGAAAATAAATATTCTTTCTTTAATTTTTTTCAATAAAATGAGCTCAGATCTTGATTAATCAGGTTCAGCAATAGTAAATTGTGATTTTAGAACACGTCATTGCACTTTTGCTGCTAGTGTACAAACCTTGGTTACAAATCTCCACTTTCCCTTTAAGAATCAGATTTTTGGTCCATTCAATACATAGTGTTGTGGGACCATTGAAGAAGTATATGGAGGAGTAAATTTGGAAGAAACAAGATTTAATTAATTTTACAGACTTCAAACCCTTTCTCTTCTTGTGTTTTGAAATACCCTGAGCTTCCCTTACTAATAATTCTGAGCTATCTTCACTTGAGTTGCCAAAAACAATTAAATTTATTTGATTATTTCCAGATTAGAGAAATCTATTTAACAAAAGCTAAATGAACCTCAATGATCCTTAAAAGTGATTATTAATGGCCTTAAAACAGTCAAAACTAGCTACAGTAATAATTTTGCGAAATGATCCAATGATCAGATAAGATGGTGGAATATTAATTTAATCAATATCAAGTATTGAAAAATTTATTCCAGTTTAAATAATGAAAAGAATGTACTATCATCCTTCTGGTAATTTGTAAAGTTGGTATTTACTATAAAAAGACCCATTATTCCTCATTTTCCCCTCATCTGCTACAAAATCAAATAAATCTCAATACTAAAGCTAATAATCTTATCCTTGAAATTTGAAACCTTAACTCAAAGAATTATAAAGAGGAAAGACATTAAGCTCACCATTCTTATAGTTAATAGATCAATATTAATAGAAAATCTTGCAAACCTCCTACAAATCACAATTTCATGTAAACATAGTAAGTATTTCATTTTTGATATTAATCATTATTGAAAAAATAGTCAAGAAATGCTGTGATTGATACTTTGGAATAAAATAATCCAAATATATAATCCCAAGTGTTCAAAGTAGGTTTTTTCTCCTATAATTATCATTATTTGTCTTGAAAATATCATGAATATCTTTTTTAAAATATAATTATTATTTGTATTATCAATAACATCAATATTAAATATATTGATTATTACTTTATTATTAAAAAACCAGTTCACTTGCTATTAGTTTGGTAACATAAATAGTTTAACTTTGATATATTGATTTAATTTATGTCAATATAGTTTTATATCATAACTAGTTTGAAATTACATTATTTGTTACTTATTTTAAATAGATAATATTATTTCTTTTACAACATAATTATAATGGATTTCATTATTGTAGTCATTTATATCTTATTTTTCTTTATTAATAAGAGAATCAAGATTTAAATAAGTAACAAATTAGTAATTTTTACTTTTTTTGATAGTCAAATCTTACAACTAACTACATTAATCCACACCTAAACATTAGTCTATATGGGTGGAAGAGGAACTTTTATCTAAAATGAAATACCTATGATCCTATTTCTATTTGATGAAAGATTAATTAATAAATCATTATCATTCCTCTGACCTGTTGTGCTGTGTTAATATCTTACTACCCAGCTGAGATTATTTTTCTAAGAAAATTAAAGCTAATACAAATAAATTAAAAAACTGGTTATCATTTAAACAGAACCAATCCTTTAAAATTTATAGTTCTGGATAATATATAAGGTGATAAAGTCATAATTCTCTATTCTAAATCCATGTAAAAGTCTTCATCTGACAGTTTTCTATTAATATTACATCAATCCCTAAGCCATCAGGTTGGAGAGAAATGGTAACTTACCTCAAATAAAATATTACTCTAGGCTTACAAAGTAAAACGTTTACTCTAAATTAAGCCAATATGGCTGAAAAATACCAAATAAGCTCTCCATTTATCACTGTACAAAGAAGTATTCATTGGGGTTAAACACCATTTACTAAGCATGTTCCTTGATAAAGAAATTGTCTCCTATATACTGGTTGCAATTTTTTGTACTGATTTGGAATGGGTTTGGAATTATTATGAGTCCTTAGGTGTTCATTTTCTTCCTTTTTTTTATAAAATTATTGATAAAAGATCATTTATTCATTAAATAAAGGATTTTAACTTTTATATATAGGTATTTTTGGGGAGAACTGGAAAGTAAAATAATAGGTGAATCTTCCTAAATTCCCATTATTTCCCCAAAACCAAAAAGAATGAAGAGTTATATAGAGAAATTAATTATCATACATTGCTTTCAACAGTTGAAAGCTTAAGGCTACTCAGTAGCTCTTGAGAAATAAAAAACTAAAAATAGGAGAAAGAAAATTACTTTTGTTTTTTTCAAACTAATTTTTTTATTACTGATGATTCTTTCCCCCTCCATTTATAAATTTAATCTCTCATTACTGATTAAAACCATCACTAATAGGTGATGAAGAATAAAGAAGATCTCTTTAGTGGAATTTATGAATATTTTTTATGTCTGAGGACAATTCTCTAAATCAATAATTTAAATCAAATCCTGTTATAGAAAAAAAGATATAGAATTCATTATTGTATAATCTGAATTCCTACCCCAGGACCTTCTAATCTGTAGCAACAACTAGTCAGGGATAAGGGTATTCAATCTTACACCCACTCAAACACCTCAAATCAGAAATCCACTGTGTGTATCAGCAATCAGTTTCAACAATCTTCCTTGCTGAAACATGCATACAGTCTGGTGAATCAATACAGCCTGTCAATACTTCTACAGGTTGGAATTACCCAATACAGTTTGGATACACCATCCTGAAACTGTATTATCACTCAACACTACCACTCCTCCTGTACAGATCCTTTACAGATTGTACAGGACCTGTATTGGAAAGATTCAATTCAATCATCAATCCCTCTCATGAAAACTCTCTGTCTGGATCAGGGCTGGTGATTCTCACATATACCAGCCCCTCTTTCTCTCCCCTGGGGACCTTTCCCCAGTTAATTAATTTAGTTGATTTATTATTTTATAAATATTCTTACTCTTATTTTTGGGCATTATATTTATTTGGTCTTAAGTTAGTCTTTGCATTTCTCTTGCCTGTTCAGTATGAGGTGTGGTGGCCATATCCTTGTTAACCCTCCTTTTTCTTTCTGACAGGTTGAAACAGTGGACTTGGACTTGTTTGTGGTTGGATCTTTTATTTTCTTACTCTTATTATTTTTTGCTGCTTTTCTTATGTTAGTATTTCTTAGCAATCTTACTCTCATTACACTCTTAAGTGTTTTGCCTTATCTTATCCTTTGAGCCCTCTGCAGTGAGTCCCAGTTTACTGAGTGCCAGTCCCTCTTCACTTAGAAGAGCCCCTGTGACATAATCTCCCCATCAGAAAGCCAAGTAAATGATTTAGAAGAAATTTGTGAGCCTTGAACCTTTTTTGAATACCCAAAAGGGCCACAAATAATATAAATTTGTCTTGGAATATAACAATATGATAGTTTATGTATATATAAAAAATCCATCATTTCTATTAATGAAATCATAAATGAACTTTCTTATGAGTAAGTAAATCCATGGATTTAAGGCTAGATTTTGTTTATACACAAAGGATTTTCCTGGGGTAACTAAATAGGGTTAATTAAGCTCAGCTAACTCCATGAGGTGGTAATATGGAAAATACTTCAACACCTCATCCTAAATACCACATATAAGAACCTAAAGAATTTTTTTTTGTTGTTTTACAGAAAAATACTGAGATTCTGACAAATCCAATATTATGTATGCACTAAAGTTAGGGTTGATAATGTTTTTATTGCTTGAACCACCTTATTTTTGAATAAATTATTGTATAGCCCATAGTGGATATCAGTTTGGGAAGCTAAATTACTATTTTGATGTGGAAAATAGCCAGAAGGGACAAAAGACATTGAAGACAGAAAATTTACCCAGCTTCTGATACCTCAGAGGTGTATCCAGCTCAAAAGATTGGATTAATGTTTTATCCTGTAAAAATAATTTAATTAAAAAGGTTTGGGAGCTTTTTTTATGAATTCTAAGTCCCAGTAATCATTAGAAAGTAGTATATAGGCTGGTATTCTGATGTGACAAGGCAATTAGCTCCTTTGACTATTGTAAAAAATTAAATTATTCATTATTTACCATGACTAAGCACAAGAAGAATTAATTAAAACCTTTTTTGGACTGGTAGTCATAGAATTAATTCATAGTAAACAACTTCTACTATACCTTTTGACTGTACCAAGTAAAAATAAATTGAAACTTCAAAAATCCATTAAAATTACAATTACTGATGGATTACTATGGATGTCAGTATTAGTCAATGAAGAATGTTTTATATGACTATTTAAAACTTAAACTATGAATGTGACACAGCATATTATAATAAAAAAGATTATAAAAAATAATATTAAGGGTTTTACTATAGAAAAATAGTGGTGGTGAGCGCTTTTGAATACCCTGGGTTCAGCTTTACCAATTGGGTTATTCAAATAAAGACTACAATACTTTGAGCTATAAGTATACCTGATTATTTTCCAAGAGTATATCTTTTTTTGACAGTTGTACTACATAGGAATTCAGGAGCAAGATGGGGATTTTTCTTTTGGGAAGAGAAAGGTCCCTTTTTATCTTGAAATTGGGTGAAAAGGTCCTCTAGACCGTTTCATGTAGAGGAAGTGAAGAACTTTCACTTCCAATGGCAGGCTTGTGGCTTTCTCACAGCCTGTATAATTTTTATTGGGCTCAGATGTGGTTTCAAAACCACATTTGGGCAGTTTTCACCAATACAGGGTGAAAGTTTTCATCTGGGGACCACATAGCCCTCTTCTGATGCATATAATGCTGTACAGAGCCTGTATGGGACCCCAGTATTGAATTAACTATGAGTATTTGAAGTATAAACAAGCTACTTTGTTCATTTGACACCTCTTAATCAAAGATATGGGAACATATCCCACAGTAAAGGTGTGTTGGCCAAGCTATGGGATTTTAACCTTAAAACTGCCATAGCTTTGTCAGTTTTTGAGATATTGAGCTCAAATTTGGTTCATTTAGTAGCCCTGAATTTGATCTACACAATTGTACTTCATTTGTTATGGGTATCATTAGATATGGCAAAGCTATACCATGTTCAATTTTTATTATCCAGATATGTATTTTTCTCCAG
Organism: Austropuccinia psidii; assembly: GCA_023105745.1. Lineage (NCBI taxonomy): Eukaryota > Fungi > Basidiomycota > Pucciniomycetes > Pucciniales > Sphaerophragmiaceae > Austropuccinia > Austropuccinia psidii. The sequence continues at coordinate 29,616,580 of JALGQZ010000004.1, read as the reverse complement.
ACCTGTATGAAACTAGTTTGCTCCATAACTTCTGTTCTAGTTGAGTCAAAGCAAAATGGATGGCACCATCAGATAGCCCTGATTTATTGCTTTTCAAAAAACCCCCACTTTAGGTATCTCACACTAAAACTGTAGACTCTAGATGAGAGGTGAATATTTTATTCACCCTTATTTGACCTTATTTTGGACAAAGCTTCTGTAGTTTTGGTGCTAGCTCAATTTGACTAGTACCATTGGATAGTCCTGATTGAGATCTTTAATTTTATCATCCATTCTATGTGGCTCAGCCTCTGTCCCTGGAATTTAGATGAGAGGTAAAAATTAAGGTTTATGCTCAGCAACTGCTTTGAGCTTGAATAACTTTGTTATTATTTGTCCTATGATTATGGGACTTGTATATTTGGGAAGAGTTGAGTTTCCTCTTTCCTTTGATACCTTTTGAGTTTTTTTAGTTCAGCTCCATCTTTTGGTGGTATTTTGTTCTACCATTGGTTTATGGTATTTTGGCTATCATGCTTGTGCTCTGGTTTTGAGTCACAGGCTGAAAATGAAAGTTTCAGGACTAATAGAGAAATTAAAAAAAAAACACCAAATCCAAAGAGTATTATGGTATTGTTTTCCATTTAATTTTATCCTTACATTCTAATTTTGATCATTCTAAGTGAGAAACTAAATCTTCAAAATTTCACATAAATTGAAGTCTATGATAAAATTTCCCATACCATTGATACCTTTGAAAGAACAGAATTATTTCTTATAAATGAGAAATTTCTGTTGTAACTTCATTATTCATTAAAAATAAATTTGTTCTTATCCATGCAAAATTAATTAATTAAGTAATTTTGCTTATCTTACATGACAAAATGTGATCTATCCATCATTCCAAACAATTTAAATAGCTTCTTGTATATTTGTATTTTCTTTTAACTCTTTGCACACCTCTTTGCACTTTTTTAGAATCAAAAGATGGCTAATATTTCTGTTTTTTTTTTCAATAATCATCCAATAATCACTCGAAAGCTTAGAAGTCTATACTGTAATACTACTTCAAGGTATTATAAATTTATTTTATTGCAGTAGAGAAAAAAAAATTAATTTAATTTAATTTTTCATTTTATTTAAAAAATACAAAAAATAAAAACAAAGAAATAAATCATCTTAAACCAAAATTTTAATCAATTAGAACAAGGTCCCATTAGTCTTACTTAGATCCATTTCTCAAACCAAAAATGAAATAATTTTTCTTTTGAAAAGCTTCTAGCTACTACATCCAAAATCTGAAATACCTTTCAATGTTGGCTATGACCCTCTACAGGATTTGTGTCAATCAGACAGCATTTGAGACAACACAAGAGAGAATTGCATCTTATTGAGAGCTCAAGTATTCCGTGACATATTCTCCCCTCATCCTTATGAAAGATTGGAAAATCCCTTTCAGACTCCATATTTATTAAAATGGAGAAGGATTAGGTTCTTCTCTTCATCAGCTTCAAGCTTTCTACGAAAAACCTTATTAAAGATCATTTTGCTTTATTTCTAGACAAATGAAACCTTCAGAAGCAAGAAATTGTGCAAGTAAGGTAGAATGTTGAGGGTTTTCTTGGAATTTAGAAATAATCCATCACTGGCTTTATGGAAGTTTTTTAAATTAATAATTTATAGTAATTCAGACAGATAACTTCTGAACATGAAAACTTCCAGTAGGCACATTTTGCAATGACAAAGAGCAATAAAATGATATAGAGGCAATATTCATATTTCCCATAAGGCAGGGAGAAATTACTATAATTAAGATAGTCTTAGTAGATGAATTTTGGAAAATAAACCAAATCATACAGCTTATGTAGCCTTAAAATCTTAACTCCAATTTTCAATTGAGGGTATAAATATCACTTATTTTGGTACAGAATCTTTTGAATAAGTCAGTATATCACATGAACAGGATGAGATACCATTCTTAAAAAAGATTTTAAAGACACTTTCTATAGTCATGCCTTGGATTAATTATGGAAATGTGATTTTGATGATGGTACATTCCACCTGTTTCATGGATTTCTCTACCAAAGAACTAAAAAATTTCTGTGTATTTGTTCTTTGTGACAGATCACTGATAAATATCATACTACAGGAGTTTCATTACAGTATCTACTCTGGACAACCATCTGAAAATAGAAAAAATTATAAAGTGAAATCTTGTGCATGGTGACCACATTGCAGGAAAGAGAGCATTGAGTACTTTAACACTTCTTTTTAAAGCTAACAAAAAATCTGGATAGAGGCTTAATAACATTATCAAGATTCAAGAGCCTAACTGCCATTGTGAAATTTCTCACATGAACTAGATAACAGCCTTGCAAGCTTGTGGGGACAAAGTTTTCAGTGATTCTCTACTGATAGTAGACACATACATAAAAACTCCAATATTTTTTCCATGTAATAAAGATGACACACCAATAGATACTAGATACTGCTCTATTTATTTTGAAAAGAGTCATATCACATATCTGTCTCTCTTACACTATTGTCAGTGATAAATATCCAAAATTCACATATTCTGTGTGGACTAATCTTCACAAATTGTTTGGCAAAAAACCTTTATTCTCCCCAGCCTATCACTATCAGACTGATGGATTATCTGAAAGAATTATTCAGACACTCAAAGACAAAATCAGAAATCTCTGTGCCTATGGCTTAGAGCTCAAAGACTTGGATGTAATTACCCATTACTGGTGCACCATTTTACCAGAAAATGAAGTAGCTTTAAAAATCCCTCTTCATGCATAAACAGGTACAACACCTGCCATTCTAGAGAAAGTTTGGAATCCAAAACTTCCAATAGACATACTTAGTTGTAATTAATCCAAGTTCTTCCAGTTTCAAACTTATGCTTGAAAAAGTAAGAAATAACAACTTAAAAAACATGAATAGCTATTTTTAGTATTCTAAAAAAAGGAAAAAGGTCATAATACCTCAGATTACAGAATAGAAGATGTGGCTCTAGCTTAAAAATTAAACTTCTATAAGATGAAAGGACCCAAAAGGCTCAAAAAAACCCTTTTTAAACTTTTTATTGTTAAATCACTGCATGGATTTAATGAAGTAAAAGTAGAACTTACAGTAGTTTGAATCAACTGATAAATAGTTGTTTCCCCTAAGGAACCAAACTCCTCTTACAGCTTGCCCATTATAACACTCTAGGACTAAAAAGATAATTAAAGTGTTAAATTAGATGTAGTTTAGAGGTAGATATCTTAGCAAATACTCAGTTAGCTATAGGAACCCATTGTGTGAAGTTTAATTGTTAACTAAGAAGATCATACCTGACTCAGATAAGCTTCTACAGAAGTTTAGGAATGTAAAAGGCCCAGAGCCTGAGTTTGTCTATAATTGTGCTTCAATAACTTGATATAAGTAAAATGAGGTAGTGAAAAAGTGGACTTTTTCCCCCCTATGAGGCTTCATTTTGATTTCTTTTGTATGAGATTTTTGTACAATTTTATTTTTTAGTTAGAGGGGATTTTAGCCTTGTGGTTTGTTTTTCATACCCAAATAAGCCACAAAAAACTTGAAAATAACTTTTGGAATATGAAAATCTCATAGGTTATCTATGTATCCTAAACGCATCATTTTTAATCAAGAAAAACACAAAGGAATGCTTTTGATCAAGTAAATCCATGTATTTCAGGCCATATTTGGATTCTACACAAATATTTACCTAGGGTATCTCCATAGTGTTAGTAAGCTTAAGCTAACTCTATGAGGTGGTAATATGGAAAATACTTAAACACCTCATCATTGATACCACATAGAATAATTTCAAAAAAAAGTATTTTAATTCCAAAGTAATGGGATTCTGACAAATTACATATTTCATATACACTAAAGTTAGTGTTAAGCATTTTTATATCACTAAAAGACTTAATTACTATTTTGATGTGGACAATAGTCAGGGGGACAAAAGAAATGAAAGAGAGCCAGGGTACCCAGCTTTTGAGACCTCTGAGGAATAGAAAGATTTAGAGACTGGATGTTATCCTGGGGCCTCTAGCATGGATTCCAGTCTGATTATTAGTAATTTTCATAAACTAAAGAGTAGTGGAATACTATTGAGCTGAATTAATAGAGACGCCACTATATGAAAAGAGGTATTTAATTGGTGGAATGAGCTTCACCAATATGAAAAATACTGAAAGGAATTCTTATTACTTATATTTTAGAGATCTAATAGAAAAAAATAGTTATGGATTTATTTGTAAAAAATATATTGTAACAGCTCTGAGGAATCATTCTCAAGAATAATGTTCCTCTTTAAATGCTGTAGGTACAAAATCAAAATAAAACACAAAAAGGCTAATATAGTTTTTAAGAAGAAAGGGAATTGTTATATTAATAAGATATATAACAAAAAGAGATCTACTCTTGTTATAGAAGTAAAGCTACTATATCAAAAAAATTGGTGTTATAGAAATAAAGTTTCTATAACTACAAGTCCTAAAGATGTGACTTGCAAAACCATTACTATAGCAACCAATCTCAAATGAGTGACTTGGAAACAAAAATAGAAGAAAAAAAGTAATATTTAAATTTCAACAAAGAAATTGATATAATTCAAAGACAATTTAGGGGAAGTGATTGGAGTTTGTGTAGCAGGTAAGACTTTTCACTCTTGCAGGCTCACACTGTATCCATGATTGATCCTTTCCAAATCAGTTTATCAGAGCAATTTTGAAGTGTTCTACTCAGCCTAAGCCCCATTAGTCATGATGAAATATCATATAAGCTGCTACTTCAATGTGACAAGAAGGTTCTCAGCCTGTTATTCAAATCCAGAGAATGAGAATGACACCAAATTACAATAAAAAATGATAAAGAAAGATGCCCACAAAAAATTTAACTGACCCAAAATAGAACATATTGGCATCCAAAAGGAAGAGGAAAGCTACTTCATTACTAACACACAGATCTCACAGCCATAGGATAAATAACAACAATGTTATTACATTTCAAAACCAGAACTGATCATAAAACTTGATTTTCACCTCTCATCTAAATTCCAGAAAAAGACACAGAAAATCATCAAATGGGGGGTTTAAATTGAAGCCCCCAATTATTTATATCCAATCTTACAAGCCAAACTGAGCTATAATCAATATTACAGAAGTTGGAGCCAATTACAGGCCAAATAAGGTTGAATGAAATATTCATCCCTCATACAGCTTACACAGTTTCAGTGTGTGATACCCAAAAACAGTTTTTAGAAATAGAAGCATCTGAGCTTTCTAATGGTACCCTCCATAACTCTGAATTACTCTAAGAACCAATGCTATTAGGGATGATAATTCAATAAAAGATTTAGAAACAGCCAAATTTTGATAATAGAAATTAAAACCTGTATATATTTTCCATATTTAATTCTAGAAATCCTAAATGCATGACCCTTATGTAGAGCTTATAAAAATCCACAAAATAAGCCACTTTTTTAACGTTCTATCTTCAAAATTACTAAGTTATAGTATTTTTAAGCTTAAGATCCTACCATATTAGTCAAAACCCAATACGGTAGGATAATTTCCTATAATATTCAATTTAATGTGTCAAAGCTATGAAAAAGATTTTTTCATTAAATAACTCATATTATGACTAATATGGGCTCCTCAGAAATGTGCTGTACAGAACTCTACATGTCTGACATTCCAGAGCACATCTGTGAGGTCCTCTTATGAATATTTTCACCCTTTATTGAGGAAACATGACCATATGTGGTTTCAAAACCACATCGGAGCCCTATAAAGGCTATAATGAGCTGTGGAAACCACAAGCCCACCCTCTGTAGTCAAAGATTTTCACTCCTTCTATTTGCCAAGAAAAAGATTCCCCTCCACACTTTCTTCAGGATAAAGAGGTATCTTTCTCTTCCTAAAAAGAGAATCCACATCCTCCTCTCACATTTATATTTATTACAATTGTTTCTAAAAAAATTATACTCTTTGAAGATAACCGGTATAATTATAATCTTAAATATTGTAGTACTTGTTCTATTTTGTTAATTGATAATTATTGCACCAAGGGCTTTTAGTAGTGCTCACCACATATATTCCAAAAATAGTAACTCCCTTTATTCTCATTTCTGATCATTATAAACCTGTTTCTACATGTCATACTCAGAGTTATAACCTTATGAAAACTATATAATAGAGTCTTCCTGACAAAGCTAATTAGTTCCTTTTACTTCTGTAACCAAGTCAATTGTCCATTATTTACTATTGATAAAGACAAAAAGGACAAATTAAAGAGCTTTCTGACTATTATTGATAGAATTACTTTATATTAAACAAATTTTTCTATACTGTTTGACCATACCAAGTAAAAATAGAGTAACAATTCAAAACCCATGAAAAATACAATTTTTAACAGATTTCTCTTAAACTTTGAAATCTGATAGAGAAAATGAAAATGAACACTAAAGCCAAAAATTATCATGGTATGATTATTTTGATTTAATGTTTTACTTATATTCTAATTCTGATCATTCTAAGTGAAACACTTAATCTTCAAGAACTCACAGATATCACAGTCTATGATAGCATTTCCAAAAACCTGATAGCTTTGAAAAAACAACATACTTTTGGAATAAATTAAGAATTACTGTGGTAGATTCATTACCTATTAACCATAATTGGATTGGTATCCATGTAAGATCACTTAATTAAGTAATTCTTATAATCTTACAAGACAACAAGTGATGTAACCATGAATCCAGATGAGATAGATATTTTATCCTCTTTTTTTTCAGTTGACTCCTTATTGAACCTCTGTAAGCTGGTTTAGACTGAAAATAATTCTATAGTTTCTTGTTCCAATGAAAATTGAATCATCACTTTTAGACTTATAAGCTCATATTAGTATACTCTTACAAGATATTAGGGATGTATTCTTAATATTTTAAATATTTGAAATTATTAAAAGGCTCTGAAACAAGGACATGATTGTTAAATTAAATAGAAAATCGATTTTTAAATCTTATAATTTAAAAATATCCAAATTTAATTTCTTCAAGGTCCAAAGTATTCCTCTAATGCTTCCTCAAATACCCCCACTCTCTAAAGCTTATGTGGGTATAATTTTTTGACCTGTTATTTTGTGGTTTGATTTCTTTTCAGAATTTTTTAATATTTTTTGGACTTATAAATCTTTGTTTCAATAAGTTTTATAAATAGTGAGTTTTCAAATTTTTCTATATCTAATTTTCTTTCAAAATTTCTATAAAAGAATTCTCTTTTGAAATTTCATTCTTCTAGAATAATATTGTCCAATATACTTTATTAAATAAAGTTTTATTGTGACATAAAAGCCTTTTTTTGGTATTATTTACTCTAGTAGGGCAATATCACCCTTATTTCAATCAGAAGAATAACTTTTTAATTTTTAAGTAATTAAAAATCTTAAGCCTTGTGGCTATAAGAAATATTCTTTATTATAGTAACTAATTAGGACAGCTATAGTACACCATCCATATTTGACTAGTTGTTTTATAAGAAAACCTTCCGAAATGAACACATAATGATCAAATAAAATCAAAATAATAAGCTTTTATCATTAATTAACAATAGTCAAAGTTGTGTCCAAGGGGTTGATACCCTTCTTATGTAGTTAAAATACGTTTTAAAAGTGATCTTTGGTCTTACATTTTTGTCTATATATATATATTAAAAACTGAGCTTTTTTGGGATTTTTTCTTGGTACTAACAAGAAGAATTTGATTGGATATTTTTTGAATTTTTTGAAAAAAAACCTTAATATTCTATCTATTTTTTTGTAAAAATCAAATGAACATTCTTATTAATATATATATATTATTGTGACTCTTTTCAAAATTATTAGGTCAAGTTATATAAATATAAGTTAATATATTGAGTTAATTTATCTGAACTTTAATTTCAATTTATTTGTATTCTGTATATTTATCTATTAATTTCTTTCAAACATTTGTTTCAAGCACATCAAGTGTTATTTTTGAAAACGCTTTCAAATTTACATTGTTATTTTATTTTATTTTTCAAAAAACTATTCAGCTTGAAAATTTATATTTTATTAGGTTTATTGTCTTAACTTGTTGAAATAATTTATTTTTTCTTTCTCTTTTTATTTCTTTCATTGAAATTCCAAAATTTGAAGACATTGTTTTTCATTTTATCATAAATTTGGTTTTTAATCGACAACAGCCATTAGAAATGTGGCCGTATCTTCCTCTTCATGCTTTTAAATTGGTTCTAAGCTTCAATATATTCTGTTTATTTCAATTAAATAACAAGTTAATCATTATTTCAAATATTTTTTGACTCATTTTATAGATAGTTAAACAAGTTGAATTCTGATGGCTGTAAGTTTTTTGTATTTTTTGATGGTATGTGTCTGCTCTTTAATTTCCCCTTTTTAATTGGTTTTTTCGCGTAGGATAACTTACTTGGACTTTGCTTGTATGTAGTCTAGCTCAAATCACTGAATTAGTAGCTCTAGGCTACCAGTAATGGCCAGTAGTAATGGTTTGGTTATTTTTCAATTCTAATTGATGTTATTGATATACATTTGGTGATGTTCTTACAGCTTTAATAATTTTCAAAGCTCTATTACATGTGTCATTTAAGCTAAATTTTTCATCATAGTCTAAATTGATTCATGAATAATTAGCTTCATAATCTCTTAGGAATGTATTTCACACTGGAAATATTATATTTATGAAGAATCCAATGCAGTGGCTTATTTTTTTCTCAAATTCTCCAGTTTGATATTCCACTTTCTAGGACAGGGGCTTGAGTATTATTTTTGTTTGTCTTTAAATAATTAATTGCTGATCTAAAATTTATGATTGCATTGAAATATAAAATATTTCTTCCATTTCTATATTCTTGGGTATTCTCTTGACAATTAGTATCTATTTGCTCAAGGATTTCTAAGATTAATAGTTAATTGAAGAAGATTAGTAATCCAGCATTTTGTCTAAAAATAAACACCAGAAAAAAAATCTCAAATTTAAGTTTTACCAAACTTATGGTGCAATATTATGAATTAAATGACACTATCCACAAAATGAAAGCCAGTGGGCTTATCTCAAAAGAAGAAAATTCTTTACATTTACAGCCCATGGGTACTTTTCAAAAAATTAAAGTAGGCCTATCTATGCAAGTCTATTTTCCCTATGCACATAATTATACATTAGTAAGGAAAATAACTAGCTATCCCTGGCCCAGAAGGTGAAATATTTCTCACTCCATTATTTTAAGAAGAGTATATGATTCCTAGTAGCTATAGCAGCTAACAGAATATCTTCTTGAATTATAATACACACATTTCACATTCTACAATTTTTGACTGATAGTAGCAAACAGAAGCTCTATATAAAATCATAAGTCTATCCCACATTTAAGAATAACCTTCTGATATTATTATTATAATTGTCTGATTATTGCATCATCCGAATTCAGTAGAACACAATTACGCTTAATATATTATCCATCATTTAAGGTTACCATTAAAAATATTTTTACTGCATATTATGGCTATAAAAATACTCAATATCATATTTAATTATTCTTATTATCATTACAAATCACTTCACTAGTAATAATTCATATTTATCATCAACAAAAACCAAAACCTAACATAAACACAATTACTATATCCCATACAGTTTATTATTAAAACATCACAAAATCAATACAGATGTTTGACATTAAATACTTGAATATTAACTAAACCTCATTTCTATTATCTTTTGATTACATATTATTTGACATTTCTCTATTTAAACATTTATTGAAGAATAGAATTTTATCATTCTTTAAGCACCCTCAAATAATATTTATCAATCATCTGAGTGGATCTATTTATTAGTTTTTTTTTACCAAATTTCTCTTGACTTATTATTTATGAGATCTCTTAGAGACTTCTAAAGTATTGTTATATAGCTTTCAGTCAATTATCTGTCTTTAGTATTGATCAATCAGCTCAAGGGAAGCAGTTGTCTTATTATATGTTGAGGGAAAGCTAAACCACCATTAGGAACCTTGTTTACAGGATGATTCCAGGAATAAAAAATCTATTACCTTTGCTTTTAACTGCAAGGCCTTCCTTGAAAAATCCTAAAAATAAAAAATCTATGCAGTGGCGTTGGAAAGCCTATGATATTATTGATATTATTATTTTATATTTCTCTTCCTTTGAATGATAGAACATTCCCTCATATTTAAAAAGCTATAACACAGCCTAAAACTTTTGATATTGAGGTAAGAATTTCTTCTGCTTAAGTCCTTAATGATATATTTTTCATATGAAATTCATATTTACATATGAGCCTGCTTATTAATGGGGGTTATTGTAGTGATTAATGACTGTAAGGTGATCTTGAACCTTTTATTCATCCACCATGAATAAATATTTATAATATTTATGATATTTATTTTTGAATTATTAATGTAATTTGGTCTTTATATACTTCTAATGACCTGGATTCTTCTTGGGGAAATATTTTTAGTTTCCTCCTTTCAAGATTTTTTGAAGGTTTTTGGTTGAATTGTGATTATACCAAATTATATTACACAATATTATCTCATTTTTTTCTTTTATGAGATTACAGGCTCTTCTTGAAAAGTACCAGAATGGTCATGAAAATAAGGTGGTAATCCAGAATCCTTGATGGTGCCTTTTTAACATCTCAAGGTTTATGGATAACTCTTAGTTTTCAGTTTGTTTTAACACAGAAAAGATGGGACATGTATAGCTTGAGGTTTATTTTTCATAGAGTAATCTTCCAATTCTTTCCTTATTACTTTGTTAGATTGTGGTGAGATTGGGTTCTTATTCAGTTTTAATGAGCTATAGAGAGTATCTTTTAAATCTCTCTGTATGAGCTCTTGATTAATTATCTTTCTTCCTCACAGAGAAATATGTCCTTTTTAATATTGATTAAGGAATCCAAAATTCTCATTCCTTCACTTTTAAAAAATCTTGGGATTACAAGGTTGACTTCTTTTGGTCTTTCCTTGGTTACATTGAGGAATAACTGAGGTTTGGGTTGATTTGGTAATAGATATTTTCTCTCAAGGCTCTCTTTAAAATTTAGATTAATTCTTGAGTAGATGGTCCATCAACTGATTTTGTAAGCCCATGACTCAAAACCAGAGCACAAGCATGACAGCCAAAATAACATAAGCCAATTATAGAGCAAAATACCATCAAAAACTAGACAAAGCCAAAGTAGCTCATGAATTTTATTGAAAAAAGAGGAAAGTTTTATCTTGCCAAATATATAACTCCCATAACCATATGAAAAAGAATAAAAATTTTATTAAGGCTCAAAGCATTTGGTGAGCATAAACCTTAATTTTCACCTCTAATTTAAAATCCATAGAAAGAGGCAAAACCCCATCAAATGGGTTTTCAAACTCAATTTCAAAGGGAGGGCTATCTAATGGTACTATACAAGTCAAGGTAGAACTAAAAATACAGAGTTTGTGGCCAAATTTAAGCCAAACAAGGGTGAATAAGTTATTCACCTCTCATCTACCCTCTACAGTTTTAGTGTGAGATACCTAAAGTGGGGTATCTTGGGAAGAGCACAATCATGTATTTCTGATTATGTCTTCCATTTCCTCATAGCCCATCCAGAACAAAAGCTATGGAGAAAATAAATCTACACAGGATTTAAGAAAAATCCATATATGAATAATGGGATTTGAAATTGGTATAGCTTTGCCATATTTAATGATACCCAGACCAAATGAGATACTATTGTGTAGGCCTAGTTCAGGGATACACAATGAACAAACTTTGAGCTCATTATCTTGAAAATGTATAGGTTATTTCAGCTTTAAGGTTCAAATCCCACAGTTAGGTCAATATACCTTTACTGTGGGATAATATCCCATATCCTTGAGTATAATGTGCCTATTCTACAAAGGATCTTTTTCATCCTTTAATACCTCATATTTTGGACAGAATGGGGTCCCCATTGTGAGATTTTTCTATTAAACTCTTGATAATAGTAACAAATACCAAGAGTACTATGACTTTCCTTAGTGGAAAATGTAATATAATGAGATATTATAACCACAAATTAATATTATTAGTAAAAATAATTAGATAAAAAAAGAGAAATTCATTATTATTAAATAATTTTTTAATAAAAACTCTTAATAATCATAATAAATTATACTTATTCTATAATTATTATAATCACTGACAGCTATAATAATAAGAATGTATAGAGCTCTTAATGAGACAATTATATGTGGAAAATATTAATATTTAACCACTTATAAATAAGATGATTATTGTTTATAGAAAAAATATCACACACACTGTGCAGAGATAATTCCTATATAAAAATTCCATATAAAAAAACTAATACTATATAAAAAAAGATATGAAATTTTGGAGAAAACTTATTTATAATATTTGATTAATACAATAAGTCAACCAAAAAAATTTACAGTAGTAAATCATTTTCATAAGTTGAAAACAGGCCAAAAATTAATATTTTAAAAGATGAAAACAACCTTTGTATAGTAAGATAACATTTAATAGTTTTAAGAGGAAACTGTGGATTCTAAAATATATTCAAGACAAGGATTTTAGAGAATAAAATTTATTATTGGTGATTACAAAAATAATATGAATTCTATGATTTCAACTCTTTAATTATAAATTTATGAATAATGAATTACTTAAGAAGTACTTTTAATGATAAGATCTTATATTCAATAAAGCTTTACCTTTTTAAAATGTCTAATATGATTTATTGAATGATTATTATGGACAAAAACAGTGATCTAAAGGCTCTTTTCATTCCTGTAGAGCAGATCTCATTATTCATAATGGATATAGAGGGCGTGCTAAGGTCACACCTGAAAAACCATGCTTAAACATAAGGTTCTTAGCTTAAGGTAACTTTATTCTTAATTCCAATTTAAAGTTACCAGTGTTACTCTTAACTCCAAGTAACTTTAATCCTCTTTTGGATTGATTATTTTAAGCTTAAATATAGAATAAGCTTATTTATATTAAATTTCATCAAATGAACAACTTGAAAAGAAATTTCAAAGTAAAAATCTCTTAAACTGGAGTTTAAATTACTTTTTAAAGAAATCTTTTTTTTCTTTAAGAATAATTAAAAAGGTTAATTTCAAGGCTAATTACCAATTAATCCTGTTTTCAAGGTATACTTAAAATCAATCTATATACAGAGAATATTGAATTGTAAGCTGTGTGAAATCTTCAAGCAAATCCATTAAGAATTGGATTATTAATGAATTTTTGAATTTAGTGCTATTTTTCCACATAAAATAGCAATACATACCAAGACTTAGCTTTTGATAAGGTGTTAACACTTATAGCTTTAAAGCTCAAGCTTGAACAGTTCATAAGACCTTTATCACAAGCTTTCATATTGGGATTTACCCTTTGGCAGCTTGTAATTCCTGTCCAAATTGGGATGTAACCAGCTTAAGCTTTAATGTTTGATCAAAGTCTAACCTTAAAGCACAAATAAGGTTGAAAATCCTCCAATAAAGGTGGACAACCTTAATAGAGTCCTTGCAGATCCCAAAAGCTGGGTACCTTGGCTCTATTTAGATTTTCTCCTTTGTCCACCCTTTCTGCTTGGATTTTTCTCTTTTAGTTATTTAAAGCCATACTTTGGCCTTAAATTAGTATAAATTGAGCTCACACAGGACTTACATCCTGTATATAAAATCTTTAGCCAATTCAGTAAAAATACACAACACCTCAATTTTAACTATAATTTTGGTAAGCTCGCATAAATCTTATGCAACTTTGAATTTATGTGTATTTAAGTTTAAACTTAACAATTTTCAAAAAATTTAAAAAAAATTCAATTGTACTGTGATATTCTTCAATCTTCTAATAACATAAATAATATCAATTCTTGGGTATAACACCCTATGGGTCTACCCTAGGTTATTTTTGTTGTAGAATCCAAAAACGGCATGATAACTATAAATTTGTTTATCCCAAATGAATTTATACTTATTTTTGGTTGTTTTTTATTTCAAATCCACTTGATAAGTCTGTTTAAGACTGAATCAACTGTATAAAGATCTATTTGTGGCCTTATGGGTATCTCATACATATCTCACAGGCCCATACCCATACATTTTCTGTACAGAACTCTATGTGTCATACACATCAGAAGAAGGCTGTGGTCCCCAAAAGCAAAGTTTCACCCTGTATTGATCAAAACTGCCCATATGTGGCTTTAAAACCACATCTGAGCCCAATACAGGTTGGACAGGAAGTTAAAGAGCCACAAGCCAGTCCTTGGAAGTGGAATTGCTTCACTCTTCCTATTTGAACAGGTCCAGAGGCCATTTCCACCCAATTTCAGGATAAAAAGAGGCCTTTTTGCTGCCAAAAAGAGAATCCTTATCCTGCTCTTGAATTCCTATGTAGTAAAAGTGTGCAAAACAGTTATAATCTTGGAAAATAACCAGGTAACACTTTAGTCTTGGTATTTTACTGCTTATTATAGTTATTAAATTGATAATAAGTGCACCCAGGGCTTTTAGAAGCACCCTCCCCCACTATCCCTTCATAGTGAAGCCACAAATACTATTATTATCTATATCATTGTAAGGTTTGACTATGAAACAATAAGTAAAAATTACTAATATTTTACTTATTGTACTATGAATGTCCTTATAAATTAAATAAATAAGATAAAAAAAAAATTATAATAATAAAGAATTATTATAATTATGGCGTAAAAATAATTATATTATTAATAAAATATAATAATATAATTTATATTATAAAATATAATAAAATAAAATAAATATATTAATATAAAATGATTAATATATTTAAAAGCACTTTATTATTGTTACAAACAAATAATAAAGGCATAAAAAATTGTTTCTTATTAATAAAAAACAATTAATAACAATAATATTACCAATATTAAAGTTATAAATTAATATAAATACTATTTATATTAATTAAGGAATTATTAAAATAATAATAAAGAGAAAATTATTGTAATAAGAGAAAATAACCTACTTTTAACACTTAATATAATAATTTTGTAATATTTTACGCCAAAAAATATAAATACAACCTTTTCAAATTGTATTTACAATAAAAATAAAGAAATTTACTAATATTCTTGATTTTTACGTGGAAATGAGTTTCTAGAGAGATGTTTAGCAAAAACAATTAAATAAATGATTTAATCACGTCAAAATAGATGATTACAATAAGGTGGTCTTTGGTCTTTAATAATATAATAGTTTTATATATAAAGAATAAAGAAATTACCTTTGATTTAATTGATTTAATGTTTTTGATGCGTCTGAGGGGAAAACAGAGTAAAAGGAGCTCTATTTATAGTAAATACCTCCCTCCTAGAGTCCAACAGGCTTCTAGTAGACGTGTACTGATCATATCCACTGGAAATGATCAATATTTTAAGGTTTGAGGATGATTACATCATGATCAAACCATATTACATCATTATTACACCATTATTTAGAGTTATCACTATAACTCTAAGTTTGATGACATCAGAGGCTTGGCAGAACCCCAAATTTCGTGGATTTTATTAGTTTTAATCCTAAACTAATAGTATTGACCAATTTTATCACTCATATGACTGTTAAGCTTAATTTAAGGTTACAGTAGGTGATCATAACTGCTCAATTTAAGCTCAAACTTTGATCTTTAATAACTTTCAAGTTTTACACGCTACGGCAATTCAGAGAGTGAATTCTGATAGCCTGACATAACCTTATTATGATGCCAAGAGCTTTTCATTACATCATCAAAACTCTAATTTTGATGATTTTTTTTGTAACTCATCTTTTCTGTCGAAATTCAATATTTTAAACTTCAAACCATGATTTCAGGGGGTTGTACCCTGAACTTAATAATAAAAATCACATCATTCTTCACTAATGAGCTATTAGAATCCAACTGTGTACTTTTTTTAAGTTTGGACCACTTTCACAACAAAGTGGTCAACAGCTCTGTTTATTTTTATCAATAGTTCATCATAGGTTTTAACCTTGATTATAATTTGTAAAATAAAGTTTATATCTGTGTTTTTACAGTAATTACGTGGTAACTTTATTTTTGGTTCATCACTCTATCTTGTATAGTTTAAGAGATATTAGCTATGATCCTTGAATATATGCATTGACCAAAAAAGTGCATATATTCAGGTTAATTCCTTAAGTATTAACTTTGGAAATTAGCTCATTAATTGTTTTATGTGTGAATTTTCATGGGGAATCCAATGGTACAATTTATTTTACATGTTGTTTCATTGGTTCTTGAAATAAATAAGGATTTATGGTTTTTATAAGGTATTATTCCTTATAACTCATTGAATATTGACTTTACAGATATGCCATAAAAATGGTATATGTGTATTTTACCATGGGGAATCCAATGGTATAATTTATTTCACATGTTGATTCATTGGTTTTTAAGTTAAACCAATTTTTGTACCAATTTATGGTATTTTTGTGTTTTTAAAGTAATTATTTCCAATGTATAATTATTCTAAGTAATTTTAGTATAATTATCTTAAAGGTATAATTATTCTGAGTATTTCTTGTGACCTTATTGGGTATGTGGTCATATCTCAAAGTCTCACAATCATGGTCAAATTTATAGTTGTAAATACTTTCATTATCACTATATCATAGACCCAGCCTGCCATATTTACCCTTATTGAGGATCTATTCACATTTTTTCTCTAAAGCTAGATGAAGTAGGCCCAATTTCATATCTTTAAGTTTTTGGTTTCAAAATTATAATTCTAGTGTCCTGAGATTGATTTGAGATTTTTAAAATCCGTCTTTTTATCATAATTATAAAAAAAAAGGTCACCTCAAATCATAAAGGACTCAAAAATGGGTATTTAACCACTGTATATCAGGTATTCAAATACTTCTGTATAGCCCATGAATTTTTCTTATTTCTGAACCCAAGTTCTTTTCTTAATAATAAGATTATTGCTGTTCATTTTTGATTTTGATGATTTTCCCTATCTCTTTAAGGTTCTTGTGGTTAGTATACATTGTGATAAGTAATTTTCTTTTTCAAAATTCAATATTGTGAGCCTCAAATTCTTTTCTTTTGGATCAGATGTGATAGTAAGGTTAATTGTGAATTCTTTTTTCTTCATCTTCTCAAAGATATACCCTTTAAAGCGAAATCCCTTCTCAATATGTATTTTTGACCAGTATCTTACAAAGAAGAATACTCTAGAGTCATTTGGAAGAGATTTTGAGCTTCAGAGTCAGAGGTTTGGTTAAAATAAGCTTTCTTATCCTTTTGGTACATTTTGTCAGAGTAATTCCAAATTAAAGGAACACTCTAATTTAAATTTCATCCATTGGATAAAATGTGTTGATTTCAATGTTTAATTAAATAGGTTTTCCTAATATCAGAACTCAAGAAATGCAATAAAGTCTTGATTCTTACCAAATTCCATCCAAAATGTAACCTTTCTTGGCCTTTATAAGAAATCTTCAGTATTTAGTATCTAGTAGTATGTATATGTTTATGTAACAAACCCTTCTTTCCAATAGATGTCTCAGTCTGTTGATAAATCCTAATTGCTCTTGGGATCTCTCCACGGTCCATTTGTGATTTTGTATTCCTAAAAGAATTGATATATTGATCAGGGATTTATAAAAAATGAAAAATACTTCTGAAAAGACCTTTTGATGTCTTTTAGCTCTAAGGAAAGCTGTTTGTTTTGGTCTAGGCTTTTACTGGTCTGGTTTCTGAAATTTTCAAGGAAAAATACCCTCATTTCCCCAAATATTCAACCAGAAGGAAACATTTAAGAAAAAAGCATACATACCATTATTAATTGATATTTTTGATAAAATTAAATAATACAAGGAATAATGCAGCTCTGTCATGAATAAAAAGTAATTTTTTTCAGCTTTATAGATTAATAAGAAATTTCTTAATTTCAATATTTGATCAAATAAATTCAAAATTCTGAGGCTATTTTGGTAAAAATGTTCTTTATATTCCTAAGTCACAAATTCTTACTTTGAGATAATTAAAATAAATATGGAATGGTCAAAGGTTAATTTTTTGATTACTTGGTTTATATAATGAATATTATGGTTATAAATATCCTAATTTTTATAATTAATATTTTGAATAATAATATATTAGAAGTCCATCACATATATGGTCTAGAAGCTCTTCCACCCATAGCTTGATTTTATATCTTAGAAAAATATAAACAGTCAAACTTTAACATTGGTACAAAAAATATTTTTTGTATTGGAGGCTTGTTTATCTCAATTATCGAATAAATAGATTATTGAGGTGTTTTGAGTCTTAAGCCCTCCCATATTGCGAAATCAGCTAGAACATTCAATGTAAATTACTCTTTTAGAGTTCACCTTATGCCTTTTTGGCATGAATATGTATCAATTTTTCACAAGTTCTAATCAATCATTGTAGTTGAAGAAATTCTTTACTTGATTTAATTGTCTGTTGGTGAGATTCTTTCTTAGAATAATAAATTTTTATTTAGAACTGAAACAAAAATCAGAATACTTTCGGCCTAAGATTTTTGTAGCCTTCGGATATTCCCATAATGGATTGAGGGGAGGAGGATTAGAAAAGAATGAAAGAGTCATGGAAATAAAAAGGAAAATTAAATAAAGATCCTTCAGTGAATAAAAAGGAATATCAGTAATGATAATTAGATTGATTCTTATATTTGCGGAAGCTTTCAGTTTATTACTCAAAAAATAAATTTCAATAATTAAACACAAACTAGCAAAAAATTTAGTATCAAATCATAAGAGTGGTAAACACATCTTTTCCTTTTATTAAAAAAATACAGGTACCATAATATCACAAACACCAAAGCTAGTACTAAAGAAATTAAGCCTGAAAATGTGGAAATCTGAAAGATTAATGATTTCCATTCCATGAGAAATTATTCTTATTACCGACAAATAAGTACTAGCTCAGCTATTAAGGCTGTAAACCCTTTCTGAGAGTAAGACTTAATTTTAACATTTCATTTAAAATCTTTTCTTTGTATTTAAGACCCATCATTTGTGGCCTTTTGTTGCATCACTCAAAGAGGGAAGTCTAATGGTACTAGATCAAAGACATTAGAATCACTATATCAAAATCCACCATACTAATACCCCTTAAAATAGTAAAAAAAACATGCTACTTTTTATATCTAGTCTGACATCTATAGTCTTGATGATAGACACACCAGCTATAAATTCCTCTGTATTTTCTTCAGTAGGGCTACAAAGAATACCACCCCTAGTTCTATATAATATAAATGCCAAAATGTACTCACATTTTTATATTAAAACAAGGGAGGTACTATTTTAAAGTAAGTAAATATCCTGTAGAGATGAATTGTGGCCAAAGTTTTACGTACTCTTTGAGCCCTTTATCTTGACGAATGACAAATATAATCAGGCATTTAGGACACAATCTCACAATGTTCCTGTACAAAAGTGGCATTGTGGGATAATTTCAAGAATATTTATTGAATCATGAGGTTTTAAAGCCATTAAAAGGCTGTTTAGACATCTGTTATTCACTATTTTTAAGCTTCACTCCGACACCTGCTTTTAGAGGGCGTTATTGTGAAATATTCCACTCATAGGCTTGAATTATGAGTTATCAAAGCAATTCAAATGTTTTTATACTGTTATTACTAATAGCCTGACTAATCAGGGTCCTCCAGAGCTTTCCCGCACATATTAAGATGAATCCTGGTTGTTGAGACACACTCAAACCTTTAATTGGTGAGGGTATTTCAATCTTTATGGGTGAAAATGTAGATATGTGTTTTCAAAACCACATCTGAGCACCAATCCTGGTGGTATTAATATTTTTGTACCAAATTCAGCCAACAAGATTGAAATAATCACGTTAACAATGTTGAAGAGGTTTTTCAAATTCTTTCCACCCTTATTTGACATAAAGTAAGGCCTTCCCCCATCATCATAATAGATCTACTCTTACCTGGCTACACTTCCTTAATATTACATAGAATTTTGACCCATTCTCAAGGTTTTTTTATTTATGAACTAATTAATCGAAGAGCTAGGGTAATAGAAGTTCAAAACTCAGAATTCATAATTCATAATGGGTTAATTAAGATGCAAATGTATTGATATTCAATAATGTGAAATATTTCATAAGAAACCCAAGAATAATGATCCATTCAGCTACAACATAGAGCGAAGATGAACCACAAGAGAAAAAAAGGATGATTTCAAAGTTATCAAAGGAAGAGGTAGTATCACACTTAATTTGCTCTAAATTTTCTCAATTTTGGAATTACACAGAAATATAGTCACTAAAGTGCGGCTCTTTTCATAAGGAATACATTAAATCTAAATTAATTAAGAGCTAAAAGACATGAAATGAAATTGCTAAAAATTAACTCTATCAGAACCTCATATTACACAGGATCTCTGAGATGATAGTACAAAAGCCAAATTATCAAATAAAGAATATAATCTAAATAAAATTAAGGCAATGAATATCCAATACAGGAACCATAAACTCCCCAAAATTCACATTATTCTCAACCCACAGCTCAGCATTTCACAGACTTATGGTGCATTAGATATACCAAACTGCTTCATCCCACCAAACATGATGAAATATAACAAAGGGATGGTGCAATAAATTCATCAATTAAAACCATCACAGGCTCCTCAGTAAAGAAGACTTAGTCATACTGCATAATCATAAATGGAATTTCCAAAGTAAACTGAGCATATGGTGCAGTATTTGACACTATTTCAAAATTCTACACCAGAAGAAAATTATCAGATTACATAGTCATATGTAAAATTGGTGGAATTTACAAAAGAAATGGTGTCATAACTTGGAGAAATGGTATTATTTGACAGTTTCCACTATTAAAAATTATCTTGGCTGAAATAATTGAGAAATACTGATTCCTTTTTTTGGGTGCCTCTATTTAGAGCCCACATTATATGAATAGAAGACCGGTCCCTTATTTTACCCATCCTCATGCAAACTATATATCAAGAAGTATAACCTATCTATTATTCAAGTATTATGTACTTATTCATTTAATTTCTAGTTATTTCTAATTAACGGTAGATAGAAGAGAGTCTAAATTATACTTTCAATCCATCCTATGCTCAGATTACTATCCTTATCTTTGTAATATTATTAAGAATACTCATACTACTTAGTTTAACACCATACCCTATATATTGAAGGAGAAAGTACCAAGATTATTGTATTCACAATCACAAAACTTCAAATTTCTATAGTATTATAAAATAAATTACCCTTATACTATATTATATCACTCATATATTACACACAGAACACCTTTGTATTATATTATAGCCTACAAGTTAATTTTCAAATATTGTTTTTGCTATATTTTATTAATAGTTTCCCTTTAAATTATCATTCATCATAATTCAAAAATAATCATATTATAAATGATACCCATATAATATGTATTAGTACCATTATAGTAAATCAACCTCTCATATTATAAATATCTCACCTTTAAATTATTTCATATCTTTATTGAACAATATTATTTTATATTCTTTTATGTTATTAATTAGGTATTATGTATACTTCTTCAAGGTCTTCTCTATCTTCAAAAAACACAGTTTAAACAAGTTGATTTTTTATCTATGTAGGGAGATTTTTTCAATATAATCAGAGGGGCATCTAATAAGCTTTTGAAACCTTTTTTACAGTATTATTTCCAAAATTAAACTTTTTTGACCTGTGAGTTCCCCCTTGAGGAATTCCTTATGCAATACTGTACCAAATGGAAAACCACACTGTCTTACACAAGAATTAGCTCTTAGAATTTCTAATATATCTCTACTCATATTTATTTTGCTCATCATTATAGGTAGGCAAGTGATAATTAGTACAACTAGGTATTTCAGCATATTTGTCACCACTATTTTCTCAATATTAGAGCCCTTTTTACTCTTTCTTATTCAAATTTGACATTTCACACTTAAAATCTAGTTATAAATTATCCTAATCCATCTTAAATATAAATTCATCCTGAAAAAAGGAAAAAAAACATCCCAAGGAACCTGGTTGCCTCATATAAATAGGAGCTATAATATAATGAGAAAAACAGGTGACATTAAATATAACTTGATGTGAGGAAAATTTAAAATAAAAACATTCACTTGACTCTCTTGCTGAGGATACAACCCATATTTTCATTTATTCTTAAAAATAATAAGAATATATAAGCTCCCTATTTTTATGAAGACATAAGACTCTCTATACCATAAAATAAATAATAGAAATTTTACCAATTAATATTTTTTTGGTTAGGTTTAGGATTACTGGTCAAACATTTTCACATGTGAATTAAGCTGACTCTAGAGGCTGCTTCATGGGTTAAATTTGGTTTCTACACCTATTTTATGGGTATTCCTTTTATATAGAACTTATTTTTGCTCTTGAACAATTTGGGGTTAGTATCCTTCCTTTGTGAATATGTCAGCTTTGAAAGGCTGAATTTTCAAATGAAAACCCTGTTTATTTTCTTCCCTCAAGGCTGATTCTTACTAATAAAGATTAAATTGAAATTTTGGTGGTGTATTTTTAAGCACAATTTCCTCTCTCCCCAAATTGGAAGCTTTATTAGATGTTTCTTTTTAGTGTATAATCTGTTTGGCTACTTCAGCTTTCCCAATTTCATGCTCCTCTATCACATCCAAATTAGGAAGTCTCAAACCTACTAGATGATGAATTACTATAAATTGGTTTTTCTGAAAAAAAAACACTTTTGAAACCCCAATTTTTCAAACCCAAGAGCTATTTTTGAAACTGAGCTACCCTGTATTTTGAGTTTCATCAAGAAAGTTCAATATTTGGAACTTGAAACCTAATTTTATATTCAGGAAGTCCATCCATTTTGGATTATCCTCACTTTTTCTATTCTAAAAACTCTTCTTTGTAATTCCTTTTTACTGAATTGATTATCACAATCAATCCTCCTTTTCCCTATTTTCATTGATATTTTTGACAAACCCATCTTCCACTTATCCATAATTTTTAATTACATATTTTCCCTTAAAATATCTCATAAAACCTTTTAAGGTATGGACATCAAACTTTGATTAAAAAGAAAGTACTTTTCCTGTCCTCAGAATTTGTATAAGGTAAAGTTCTTTGAAAATATTGATTTTAGGATTTTTTACAGAAAAAATACCAAATTCATTTTTGACTTTCTCAGTATAAAGAACTAATATTATAAAGTTTTTTTACCAACAATAAAAATTTATCCAAACATACTCTACAAGAGATATTTATGGCTACAAAGGAAATTTCTCCAAGAAAAACTTCATTTGGAATTAATTGAGAAAATAGCTGTAGGTAATAAATATTAAACAATATTCTATAGAAGGAAGATCAAAAGTAAAACACACTCAAAATTGACCAGAGTGGATTTGGAAACAAAGTGACAAAGCTAGCAACAATGAAGGATGCTTTAATTCAATTTTGGATGGTTCAGGGGGGAAATGATTATATAGAGTCATGAAATATTATTAAAATAATTTTTGAAGTTTTTAAAAGGCTTAAATTGATATAATTTTGGTGTTTGGACTCTTTTATTTATTGGCTAAACATAGTTTAAGCCAATTATAAAAGGAAAATATACCAACGTGAAGAGAAAATATGGGGAAAAGAAGACATTCTTTCATAGCTTCCAAAATTCTTCCTCCAAAAGTAAAATTTACTCTAATAAGCCATGAGACAAACACTGACAACATAAAAACCAATAATGGAATCAGTGAAGCCTATTTTGGACCAAAAAAGGGCTGGTTTTAGCCCTTTAAGTCCTGTAAACCAGCCATTACTATAGTATTAGTTTGTTTTAAGCCTCCAAAACACCTCACAATGTGAGTAAGGACCCTTTAAAAAATTTTGAGCTTCTTTGGTGAGTTTTTTTTCCAACTTAAGGGTTGATTTACCCCCTTTGAAACAGTTAAAAATTTCCATATTAGTATTAAAACCTCATTATAAATTGAGTCACAGACCCTTTCCTGCAATACCTGGCCAAAATTAATGAAAACTTGTGGCATCAAATACCAATTATACCAGTCTCAATCTTACCAAGAAATAATATACTTAATAATAAAGAATAAGGAATAAAGAAGGATAGAGAAGAAAAGAGATGAAATAATATTTTGGAATAACACTGGAGATGGAAATAATATTGCAGAATTCTTGGAAAAGCTGTTAGAAAGCTTTAGATATTTAAAGGTAATTTCAAAATAACTCCAGAGATGAGAATAGGATTGTGGAATAACTCTGGAGATGGAAAAAAGATTTCAGAGCTATGAAGGAGGTACAGAATAACTTTGGAGATGGAAATAGAATTTTAGAATAGCTCCAGAGATAGAAATTAAATAATCAAATAAAGCTGGAGATTAAAATCATATTTCAAAATTTCAGAGCTAGTTAAATCAAGTTGTGGAGAAGTTCCAGGGAATGAATGAAGAAATTCCAAAATATGGAAGATACAAGTTTCAAACAGAAGAATTTCAATTGAAAATAATAAGAAATAAATAATAATACCAATTTCTCCCCATTATCACAACATCAACCACATGAGTATAAAGCAGGCTTCGAGCACAGAATTCATGCATAAAACTTTACACAAATATACTGTACAATTATATGGCTCAGATATGAGAAACACACCCAAAAATCAAAAAATGGGACAATCGCTCTACCTTATTTCATCATCCATAACAAAGTCACACAATTCAATGGAGATAAACTTGATGAATTTAGTTATATTCATATTTAGAACAGCATTAAAGCTGTATTTTTTCCACCTCCATTCAATTGAAATAAGTACCTCAAGGATATGCAAGAAAATTACAATGGATCTTCCAAAGAAAAATTTTCTTAGTAATAATAACACACATAAAATTTGATACAAATGAGAAAATATATGCATTTAATTACAGAATAATAAAATTAAACCACAAAGAAAATTCTCTCAATATTTCATATCAAAGCTTAAACCAGTAGTAAATGAAAATACAGGAGAGTTGAAAGCAATACTTTCCCTACCTTTGTCCAGCTCTAATGGAAGTGCACCCAATAGCAACTTCTTTATTTTCTCCACTTTTTCCACTTCCAATAAAAATATCACCAGCTAAATTCTCTGAAATATATCATATGACTAGAAGGAATTTCAATTGTCAGAAGCTGTATTTTCTCCACTTTCTTGGAAACAAAAAACACTCACCAGGCAAATAATCTCAATGAAATTATATTATCCTAAAATGCAAACCACCACTAGCAAAATTCTCTCAGGAAACATGTTGCTACACCAAAACCTAATAATCACCAACTACCACCATGAGTAAATTGGCTTCAGCTTAGAGAAGGTGTTTCAATTAATAAGCTAAAGGGGAGATAGATTGGATACAGGTTGATAGATAAAAAATAAATTCAATTATAAAACAGAAGTCTTTAGAAGAAATTCAAGCCACATATGCAAGCCAAACAGTTTCAATTTAATTCCCCCAATATCAATGTGTAGTGAAGATTCTGAATCCTTCCTCTTTAATAAGGAAAAGGAATTTTAAATTACTAATGAAAATTATTTTTGTATCTTGCTTCATATCATTGACTAAAATGATTGACAATCTCACATATTTGCTAGATCTTAGCATGTAGACTTTCCATATATTCCTCTCAAATGGGTATCATGAGTGAATAATATAGCTATCTAAAGCCTTTTTTTGGAATATTAATCAAAATTAGGAAATATCATTAAATATTCACTTGTTAATTATACTTATATCTCTAAAAATCTGTATTATGTGTGGAATTTCATATCTCCCCTTTAGACTATCATGAGAGGAATTAGCTCCACTAAAAAATAGAACATAAATTAATTAAAGTATAATCAAGAAGTATCAACTTATGTAAATATTTTATGAAAAACTATATATGCTGTCTATATATCACCAGGGAGCTTGGTTGAGAGCCTCTTCAGAGTAGTTTTGGTGACTAATGCCAATTAAATAGCAAAAGCGAAAACAAATTTTGTCTATTTATTTCTCAATTCAAATGTTGGTTCTGTTATCATTTAGAGATATATGTTAATTATTATCCTTATCTTGAGGAATCAAATATTTCTTTATATTAGCATAAATATAATTCAAGACCATACTACATAGGCTTATCTTCCCTTTATAAGTATGGGGGGTTTCATTTCAATGAATGTTTTCTATGCCTTTTTTTGTGGTCTTTCCTGTAATTAATTCCTAGCAAATTGTTCTTTTTATTTATGTAGCAGTACCATCATCTTTGTGATTTAATATTTCAAAAAGGCTCAGGGGAGATAATTCTTTACCAAAAATGATTTAGCTCTGGTAGCTAAAATA
Organism: Austropuccinia psidii; assembly: GCA_023105745.1. Classification (NCBI taxonomy): domain Eukaryota; kingdom Fungi; phylum Basidiomycota; class Pucciniomycetes; order Pucciniales; family Sphaerophragmiaceae; genus Austropuccinia; species Austropuccinia psidii. Next base: position 29,590,106 of record JALGQZ010000004.1, on the reverse strand, counting down.
TTTACCTTATCTATCAAACCAGCTAAATCAAAAATTTAAAACTTGAATTAAACTTACTTTTACTTCTTTCTGTGCTAAATAGAATCTTTTGGAGCTGTCTTCATATATCTATATTACTTATTGAAGCTTTTTTCTATATGATTTCTTCTTTGATTGCCTTTTTTGTCCTAGATAAGTCTTTTTTGTAATTCTATCATTATGAATTTTATTATTTGGGAGATTTAAATTTTTATATTAAGTAAATGTCAAATATTTCTATGTTCTTTAAGCTATAATAATGATTTTTATGATTATTTTACAATTATAATTGAAAAATTAAGCATCTTACCTCAGAGATATGACAAAATGAGGAATCTCAAACAATCAAAAACATTAAGAAATATAATATGAGGACGTTTCTTACTTTAATATTCCCCAAAGGAGTTGGGAACTTCATTTACATAAGTATGTATATGAAAGGACCCTTAATATTAAATATATTCTAGTAAGAGATAATGAATATGTCATTCCGAGAAGAAATATACTTCACTCTTTTCCCTTTCAATTTATTGAAGATCTTAGTGGCCTTCAAAAAGAGAGGTGGGACATGTATCTGTTCATATGTAATTTGATTTAGAATATGTATTTGAAGCTTACTTAACCTTCAACTGAATATTAGCTATCTATCATTCAAAATTATAACCTTGGCTAGATTGATACACTCTTTATTTACTCTTTTTGCTCAAATTATCTCTCTGGCTTATTTATATAGCTCTAGAATATAATATGCTTAAGGTCTTTTGAGTAATTTTTGATATTCATTATTTAATAATTGAAATTTTTCTCAGATTTATCTCAAGTAATAAGAGAAAGTGAGTTTTAAATAAGCTCAAATTAAGGTTGGAGTAATAGACATATACATTCACAGACATTTCCAAATAGCTTGAAAATACAAGCAACATTATTTTCCAAATATTACACTATGAATACTTAAGATGACCCAAAATCTTCAGAAATTGGTATCCTACTAACAATGATATTTCTAGAGAGCCTTTCCGGAAACAGTGAAAAAAATCACATTGCACTTAATTCTTTTATAATTTATTCTCATTATATTTTTGAAGAAATTTTTGTGATCTCTCATTAGTAAAAAACACTCAGATTTTGTGAGGATACCTTTTTTAAAGGTTGTAATTTTTTTTAGAAGTTAAAGGAGTTATTTGAAATTTTAGAAACTCTCTTCATATTTCCTTTCCATGATTAAAGCCAATTTCTTTAGCTTAACTTTTGTTTCAACCCATTCACAATTTGTCAAAAAAGTTCTAAAATGTGAGTTATTTACTCTTCAACTCTTTATTCTAAGTACAAAATCGAAACCTAAATTTCAAAAAAAAGTAAAATATCAAACTTTACTCTTAAATATCCCTCCCAATCGCTTTGATTTTTTGGAGATCTATATTTATGATTTTTTTTTGCTTAAGAAAATAGAATTCAAAAAGTTCGGAAAACAAATAGAATAAACTGAAAGATTTTTTTCAATCAAGGGAATCAAAAAATTCTCACTAAATTGTAAAAAAACAAATTACATAAAGTTGACTCGAAAATTAGAAGGGTAGTAGAAGTATATTTCCTTTATTGCATTCATTTTCTTTAAATGTATTAATTTAAAATAATTCTTTCTGTATTTAATTTTTTATGGTGTCTTCAACACAGCCATAGAAGATGATAGCCTTCTTCTGAACACAATAAACATTTTACAATTATTATTATTATTTTATATAACTGGGTTTTTTGTGATTCATTTTACTTTTCCTTATTTTCATTATGAGGGTTTGTTTTATTCATTTTATTTTTATTTTATTAATTGAGCTAAAATTAATTCAATTGGACTTAATTTTACTTATCTCATTTTATTTTTTGATTTTTTTTGGAAAGCTACAGTAGCAGTGCCGTACAGTCTGCAACTGTATGATTGCTGAGTATTTTTGACAAAATTACTTAAGAAGGCTATACAAATCTTCTACTGTCATTATAAAAAAGATAACATATGCAAAGTAAAATAAAATGACTTATTGAGCTACATTAGTCACAATAATAATAAAAGTGAATAAAAGTAAAAATAAAAATTCTTAATCAGAAGTCATAAATACAGAATAAAAGCTAAGAAAGAAAACTCATCAGAATAGTTCTTCTACAGCCAAAAGCTTCAGATAATGATGATAAAATAATAGTTGAAGTCATACTTATTCCAAAAAATCTGAATTATTAAATAAGTAGAAAAAATAATATCTTCTTCATGGGATTCAAGGAACTGTTTTAGAAAAAAAGAATGTGCATTTTTTATTTGGATTTTTGAATACTGAGAAACCTTCTATAAAAGATATAAGAAAAATAAAATAATATGTGACTCCACATGAGAGGTTCACTCAAAATGGTCTTCCTTCTAGAGGCTTCTTTGTGACTTATAAGGTTTTCAAAATGCTTTTCTTAATTATATAAAAGCAAAACATGATAAGAAGTCTTCCTTAGTATAAAAAAAGGGTTTCCATCTACAAAAGTCTTAAAAATATATCATTTGTTTTTGAAGAAATGATATAGCTCCAAGCTTGAAGATTCAAAACAAATGAAGTTTGAGTTAACCTCAAATCACATAAAACAGAAGAAATAAGATTAAGTTTCTGTAATATTCCAATGGCTTAGAATTTTTTGTAATATCACAAAAAATTAAGATTTTGTGTTCAGCTCAGTTCAAAATACAGGTCCAAGCTCAGATCAAGCTGGTTCCAAGCTATTCTCCAAATGCAATACCTGCTTTCAAGTGTTGCCATTTTTCTCATGGTGTACAAGGTATCACCACTAAATCTTATAAGTCCCTTGTTTTGGAAAAATCTTTGGAGACCAAAAAGGTGTAGATAGAGGTCCTCTCTCCCTCATTTTTCAAAATTTCATGGAAAAGGTTCCCACTTTTTAGGATCACAACCATCCCTGAACTATCAGGATATTTATAGTAGTATTAGTGTTTTAGTCATGAAAATCTCAGTAGCCTTGATTGGTAGCATATTATTATTAAAAATACTGACAGTATAATGGTAGCTAAGGCTTAGTAGCCTTGTTCAAAAGCTTAGAAATTATTCTTAGTATTAAATCCAGTAGTCTTACTATTAGTATCAATATTGAAAAAATGAATATAATAAACATAAAGAAAAGTTATTATTATTTTTCAATAACTTTAGTCCTGTTCTTAATCTCTTATTAAGCTAAGTAAACTTAACTCTTTCAATAAGAATATTGTAAGATTTACTTTAATTCAAGAGGTTATTCTTACATAAAGAAAAATTATTACCCTTCATTTTATCAAAAAGTATAGTATTACATCAGATTTTTGGCTATATTTTTATTGATAGATCTGATTTTAAGGCTACTGATAGGTCTTCTCTATCTTTTAAAGCCAAAAGTTCTTATATCTTTTGTGATTCTCTGCAGGACAACTATTCAGTATTATTTAGAGGGGAAGCTAATACACCTTAGCACCCACGGATATTGGAAAATTCTGAAACGCAAAACAGAATTACCAATAATTCCTCCCTCAAGGTACTTACTTATTTCATCCAACAAAAAAGTAGTTCCAAAAAAGTTATCATGGATTTTGACATCTCTTGCCTTTCAGAAAGGAATTTGGGAGGGGTATGGAACCTTTGGGGCCAAATTTTTTTTCCTCCTAAAATTTAATCTTTCCAATTAATTTTCTTCTTTAATTACTCATTTTTTATTATACTTGAAATCTTAAACATCTAATTAAATTGATGAATTACGGTACACAACTGTAATTATTCATTACTCATATGTAAATCTAACTTCACTTATGTAATACACACACACATTTTGAGCTTTCAATTGAGAATAATTCAATTCCTAATAACTTCTAAAATACACACCACACCTCAATTTTAACAAAACAAATGCTGGTTAACACCAAACTTGGTGTTAATTAACTTAACATTTTGAATATTTTTAGATTTTCATACAAAAAATTTTTAAAACTTAATTTGAACAGAGATGTCACTCAGTGATTTCCCCACCTAGAATTTTGTGAGGAATACAATAGTTAAATAATTTTTGTTGAATTTTTTCCATAAATTATTTTATTTTTGATATTTTTTTTTGAAAACTTATTTTTACTTGATTTTTCTTAAGTATAAATATTTCTTAAATTTTTTGATAGTTTTATCATTCAATTTTTATTATTAATTTTGTTTTTTTAAAGTTAAAAATAACTTATTTCATGCTCAATTATAGCTTATTTTTGGATTTTTGGTCTTTTTGGGTATATGTGAATATCCCTAAGGCTCACAAAATTCCTTCTCAAAAAAATCATTGGCATCAAAATTCCCACAAATATATCACATATATCTCCCATTCTCCTGGAAATATAAATCAGAATGGTTATCCATGTTCAATAAATTTGTTTAAGATCAAAATAAATTATTATTCATTCTTTATTACAGGTGTACCAACCTCTTTTGGAAGGTTTCTATTAAGAAAACAAAATTTAATCCAGCTAATGGCCCTTTGAGTAAATAATAAATTATTAAACCAATGTGATATTTCAGCCACACATATTTGTGATTTCTGGAGATCTTATCAGAATAAGTACTCATTAGCTGAAATATTTGAAGCTGTCACTGGAGTGGTAATGACTGGGGATTATTAGAAAAGGGGTCTCAAAGAAATGGCCAAAAATCTTTCAAAGAGATTTTTTTTCAAAACCTTTCTAATTAAATTCTTAAGAACATGAAACATAATTCTTTGAAAAAAATGGGTCTAAATGGTTTTTAATTATTATTTTTTCTTATTTGAAAAACTTTTGTCTACTTCAATATTTATAGAAGTCTTTTGTTTTTCTTTAGGTTTTTTTGAATTGATAATTTTGAAATAACCATTTTGTTTTTTTTTCCCCTGTGGAATTCCTTGAATTTTATTACTAAATGTGAAGAATTTTTTTTCAAAAAAATCATCTGATTTATTCTTAAAGCCTTTTTTTTCCATTAAAACCAATCGCAAGATTAATCAAATTAATATTTTTCTCTTTAAAAAAGGAGAAAAAAATTAATTATTACTCTGGATCAATAGCTTATTATAAAATCTATAATATGGCTGGAAAAAAATATACATTTAAATTAATTTCAATAATTAATGATTAAAATTTTCTTTTCAATAAAAAATTATAAAAGGTATGAAAATCAATCTTGTTAGTTTATATATATCAAAATAAGCTATAAGATTCATAATTATTATTTTAGTTAAGCTTCAATACATATTTTTCAAATCAATAAAAATTCTAGAATAAGTATATCCCATTTTCCTCTGTTTACTTTTTTTTGAAATTAAAATATCATTCAAAAAAAAAAAAAATTTTTTCTTTGATTTGGGGGAAGGTGTTTTTTTCTTGAAAAAAATTAAGTTAAAAGTTATTTTATTAAATTATTTATTTTCTCAAAATTGAAAGACTTTTTCTACAAAATACATGAAGTATAAAATATGATCTTGAGTGAGAGTATATTAAAGTGATGATAGAAGTATCATATGTTTCATCAATATAAAATCACTTAATAAAGTGGTCCGTATATGATTTATTTTTTCCCTAAATATTGAACAAACTATCCGGATTTTTTGTTCCTTTTAAGCTTCATGAAAATTTGGTAATATATAAAAAAGCTGAAATATTGAAGTTTTGAATTAACCACAAATAAAATTATTCTTTTATTTTTCAAAAATTACATTAAAAGAATTAATTGATCCCTTTCTCTGAATAATTTCAAATATTTTATAAATTCAAAAAATTTGAAGTAATTTTATTGTAAATATTTTAACACATAGTTCCCATTGTGGTGAAGAAATTAGGAATTTAAAACTCATTTCAATTAATTTATCATATTTTTTCCTCTTATTCTTTGGAATTGATGAATTTTAATTTAATATTGGTATTATTTGATCAATTTCCTATCTAATAAGCACTATATACGTTGGTGTGATGTACCCATTCTTCACAAAGAAATTTTAATCTTCAAATTAGTGTAAAAACATGGTTATCATATGAAATTACGCCTTTCATTGGCTTTATTTTTCTAATTCATATTGCATTACATTTACTATAACTAGAGCTCTGATAGGTTCTTTAAATAAAAACAGCTGGACATTCTATTATGATAATAAAGCTCAAGAAAGGAATCTGTCATACTGAGAAAATTATGATAGCTTATCAAATAAACCTAATATTTATATAAAATTTCTATATATTTGGGCTTAATAATTGAGGCTAATAAGGTGGATTATCGGGATTGAAACGGGTTGATGATTTTTTCAACAAGATATATGAGATAATCTCAAGAAAAGCTCTTCAGAATTAGAGTTCTGAATTTATGTCTTTCTCAATGAGATTTTTGAATATTTTTTTCAAGATACCTAAGCAGTTTGGCTAATGTAAAGCAAACACAGAATTTGAACAGAAAGGATAATTATCTGTAGATTTTAATATATAATCCAAGAGAAGGATCCCAAAGGTCACTATGACAGTAATTGAGATTTCGCGCTTGATTCCTCAGTAATTCACATCCTATTTGAATAGCTTTCTTGAATATTAGTCTCAAAATAATTAATAAACAGCTAAATACTAATAAAAATCGGGAAATTCTAAGATATAATCCTAATTGAAGATGGAATTTGTATTTTATAAATATGCAGAAGTAAATTTATTCCCATTTCCTCTTAATTCCAAAAAAATGATTTTATGTAAGAATCTTTAGAATATTCATAATAATTTTATAGCTGCATTACATAAATCATATCAATAAACATTCCAAAAAGTGAGAAATACAATAATTTCCTTATTTCACTTCCAAGAAAAATTCTGAAGATATTTACTCTTTTTCTCCAAACTTAAATATATTCCCTGTGATATCCTGGATTCAATTTCCAATTAATTTTAAATAATATGGAGTAATAGGAGCTTTTATAATCTTTAGAAATGACTTATATAGCTAATTAAAAGAGGAAAAAGAACGGAAAGGTAATAAAATAGAGCCATTTCAATTGAAATTTTCTGTTTGGTATGTAATTCTGGTAGGAATAATTACATTAAAACAATTAATACTTAATTACTTGTGTTTTGGTGTCCTAAATATTCATTTTCAAAATTTCTTCAAGTAAATTATGGCTTAAATAATATATCCTGAGGTGAATAATCAAAATTAGAAATAAGTTTTTTTAATAAAATACGCAGAAAAAACGAAGAAAGCAAGCTTTAATATATAGCGTTGTATTATTTCAATTGATATTTTTATTTAGTAATGTATCTTCATATATCTATTTTAGAGAATTTTTTTTTTAAAGATATCAATAAAGCTTTGAGTTTTTTTTAGGTGATAAGAAATAAAAATTTCATTCCAGAAAATTTATTCTTTTGAGATTTTTGATTTCAAAAATAAGTTATTACTTTTTTTATATGTTTTTTAATAAAATTATTTTTTGCTTCCTTAAAATCGAGAATAATAACCTTCAATTTCTTCTTATATCAAATGAAAAATCAATCAAAAATTATAAAAAAAAATGTATATAGTTTGATTTAATTAAAATTAATTTAGACATATCTCTTTTATTTAGTTTCTTTAAATTATTCTTCAGTTCTTCAAGATTAATTTCCTATATATTTTTTTTGGAATTAAAGGTTTTATTAATGAAACATTTAATTCTGAGAGGATTTAAAATCTCATTTGGCAAATATAAAGAGTTTTCCAATCTTTTATTCTGTACAAAATATTATGTACTCTCTTCCAAATTATATTTTTATAAAGATATTATTTTTAGTTCAGCTTAAATATACCAGAGAATTAGTCTTATTTATGTATTTGGTAATCAGAAAGGAAAAAAATTAAGCTCATATCTTTTTAGTGTGATATATTGTTAAGCAGGCCCTTATTGCTTTAGTAAATGTTACTTAAATAATTCACAAATCTAAAAGTGTCAAATTATCATAGAGACCACACAGATTATTTTGATGATTATTATTAAATGTAATCTCAAAATATGTAATTCTATTAGCAAAAAGCTCTGTCCACATATGTAAAAAAATTCATATATCAAAGTGTATTTTTATAAAGACTCCTCTATTAACCAAGAAGCTCTTATTATGCTATAAAGCTAATTTCAATGTATTTGATACATTTGATGAGAATATTTGTTCCTCACTTTTTCTGACGATTTTTTTAAGTGCGCATGATTGAGAACTTGTACTTATCGGGTTTTCTTCAATTTAAGCCTAATAAAAATACATTTTCATCGTATTTCCAATATTTTTATAATACTATTTAACAAAAATGAAATGATTTGACATTTATTCATAACAAATTAAAATTTTATTTTTGCCTACCTATATGATATCACTTGATTCCAAAATACCAGTGATGGTACTCTTTTGATTTTTCCACATACTCGTAGATTTGATTAACAGAAGGAGGTTTCAGATAGAAATCAGTTTTTAGAGATGATGAGGGGAAAAAAATTAATTTTTGGTTTTAATGTGTTTATGAAAAGTTAAAAAAAAAATTAATTCAAGTATCTTTGTGTTAAGCTAAATTTTATCTAGAAATAAATTAATTAAAGGACTCCATTTTTCAAAAGAATTCCATATTTGAGGCTGATGACAATTTTTTATTTATAAATAAACAAAATATCATTTTGAATTTCTCTAGTTTAAAGATAGTTTCAAAGCCCTGAATTTATTGTAATAAAACTTAATTTTCTTAATGAATTATGAAATTTTATTGCTTTTCAAAAAAAAAAAGAAATTAATCAGAATATTCTATAAGTAAACCTCAAGAGTTATATTTTGATGAAAACTAAATGTAAAGGACTTTTTTTTAATTTCTCATTATTTATCATAGAATAATGCCCAGATATTAATGAATACTTTTTTCACAAAAACAAAAAATATAGATCATCAAATACTTGATTATCTTTTAAATTAATGAAGGACATTTTGTGTTGACTAATAGGTTGACAGTGTGGCTTAAGAAGTATTTACCACCTTAAAAATTTCCTAAACTCAATTAAATTAGTTTTTCATGAAGATATTAGAATAGTAGTGATCTTCAGACAAGCTTTTAATTGAAATTAAATCAATTTGAGCCTTAAAATGTAAATCAACCCACCAAAAATAATTCAATTTTGTAAATTTACGGATTTTTATTTTGAATTTAACCCAAAAATCTTGTGCTTGGTTGTGCTTGGTTGTGCCTGTGTGTGGTTGGTTGTGTGTGGTTGTAGTTTGGCTTTGTGGTCTGCCTCAGTAATACTGCTGCTGTATTGTGTACTGTACTCAAAGACAAGAGCTATTGACAATTTTTACTGGGAATCGACTGAGAACTTCATCGCTCCTTCCTTTGAGGTCAACTTTCGTTCAACCGTTACGCAAGAACAAAGAAAAAATTAAAATATAATATAAAAACCCAGTCATCATCAAATATCAAGATGCGTTATTATCGAGAAAAGTATGAAAAATCGTTAAACTTGAATCACATATCCAACTTGTCAAACTTTCTCCTCAAAATACAACTTTTTCCGTTTTGTAGGTTCCCCGAACCAGATCAGCTGGTGATGGTTCAAGTCAAACAGATTCAAGAGATGGGGGCCTATGTTAAATTGGTACGAGCTTCATCATCTTAATTTGAATCAAGTTTTCAATCCGTTGACTTGTTTTAGTGGTAGTGGCGCTCAATAAACATCAAAACTCTCATTGCCTTGTTCACTGCAGCTCGAGTATGATAACATTGAGGGAATGATACTCCTTTCAGAACTCTCACGTAGACGTATTCGTTCGATCCAAAAACTTATTCGAGTTGGACGAAACGAGGTCGTAGTGGTCATGAGAGTCGATAAAGAAAAAGGTAGCTTTGGCCTTAAAATCACTATGCACTCAACTTTGATCTTGATGCTTGGTTTTATTTGGATTCATTTAGGTTACATTGACTTATCCAAACGACGTGTATCTGCTGAGGACGTTGTAAAATGCGAGGAACGGTATAACAAATCCAAAACGTGGGCTCATGTCTCTTTCAACTTCATGGCAACTGGAACTTGGCCAATCGGGCTTCTTTTTTAGTGTCTCTTCGATCGTCCGGCATGTCTCCGAAAAATCTGACTTGAGTATGGAAGCAATTAATGAGATGATTGCATGGCCCTTGTTTGAAAAATATGGACATGCGCTTGATGCATTCAAACTTAGTATCTCGTTAGCACTTTCTCTCAATTCCTCAAATTTCCTGGTTGCTTGACAACGGTCTTCAGGCTAATACTGACCAGATCTTTTGGCATATAAAGTGAACCAGAAACTGTCTTTGGTGATTTGAATATACCCGAAAGTGTGATGACCCACCTTAAAGCTAACATTGCTCGGCGATTGACACCCCAACCCGTTAAAGTCCGTGCTGATATCGAGGCAACTTGCTTCAGTTACTCCGGTATTGATGCAATCCGGACAGCTCTAAAACTTGGTGAATCAATCGGGACTGAGTCTATACCAATCAAAATAAGATTGGTTGCTCCACCCTTATATGTAATGGTGAGCAATGCGACCGACAAACAAGGTGCGATTGAATTGCTCCAAACAGCTATTGATAGCATCGGTGAGAGCTTACAAAAGGATGGTGGTGAACTCGTGGTAAAAATGAAGGTTTGTACATGTTATTTCGGACCTTAATGACTTGCCAATAAACTCAAATTTTGGGCATGTAACTTACAAATAAATCATGTTTGTGTTTTAGCCCAAAGCTGTATCTGAGTCAGATGATCTTGAATTGGCAGCTTTGATGGAGCGTGTTGCAAGGGAAAACAAAGAGGTGTCAGGCGATGAGGATAGTGATGCAGATTAATTGAAAGAACCATGCAAATAAATTGCTCTCTTCAAATGATAAATCCGACTCCCTTAGAGATTTATTTGCTTTCTTTCACTAATAACTCCGTTTGTTTTTCACAAATCAGAGCTTTAATTAGATCATTGCTATTTGCTTCATTCTCCTTTTGGCTAAATGCTCACGCAACATTCTTAGATGTTCATAGAAAATTCTCACCAACTTTGTAACAAAAGTTCTTGTGGTAAGATGCGTTACTAATTGGATCATTACTTTTTAAGTTTATTTTGGCCATTGGAATAATGCATACATACCGATCTTGAGGACCATCTAACAGGGCGTTGTTTACCAATGCGAGGATTTGTTTATCAACGTGTTCATTAACTTGAAGGAGCATTGTATAAAGTGTAGGTTTTGGATGTTTCAAATTGTGGCGTTTGGCTTCCATTGCAAGGCCTCAAGTTTTGCAACTTAGGAGCAGTGTGCACCTATTACATTCTTTTACTTGTTCAACTGTTTTTGAAATTGAAATTGGACCATAGCGATTTTGGGGGATGTCAGTTCATGATATGTCTACATCTGGCACACTGTTGCAAAATTCAAAAAAAGACATCAGATTCCCAACCTTGGTGAAACTTTGAAAACTTGAAAAAAAGGTGAGTTAAGCAGCCCTCAGGCGCAGATTTCACATATATGAAAAGATGAGGCTTTTGAAACTGAAAGTTGAAGCAAAAGCAACACCCAAATAACTTCATTAGGGCCACTCAAATTTGACTCATAACCCCACACTTTTGGGGAGAATTTCTGCCAAAAGACATTGAAAAACCCAAAGTTTTTGAAGCAAAATAACAAACTGCATCAACTTTGAACACTCATTTTTTCAAAGAAAATCAACTTAGGGGTTTCCCAGAATCACAAGATTGGGGTTTGAGTATAACAGGTTCTTGCTTTTGCATATTGAAAATTGACTTAATCATAACCAAAAACTACCCCCTGTTTTTCATTAAGGCCCAGTTTGTGATTGGGTTTTGAAATTAATTTTGAAAAGATTTCCAAACCAATTTTGATGCCAAAATTAAATAATTTCAAAACAAATTTTAATTCATATTCTTCTTCAGATCAAGTTTAAAACACATCTATCAAGGTTTGATTTTTTTTCTTCATTTTATATTTATTATTCTTTTAATTTGAATTGTTAATATTAATAATTTTAGTATCCTCATTTCACAAATATGGCCAATACCACCCCTGATTTGAAACTCTCAGCCCATGAAATATTTAATAAAAGGTTTACAGCTGATCAAGAAAGATAAGATGAAGATGAGTAACTTCCCATGAGCTCCAATCCAAAAAATGCAAATAACGGTCAAAAGATGATTTGTGGAAATACAAATCAACCAATGGTTGATGTTACACCCAGTCAAAAATCCACTCAAAGCCAAAAAAAGGATTTGTGCGAAATCTTGACTGTATCTGCAACAATTGAAGCATTATCCTTTTCTTAAAAGACAAAAACAGGATCATGACCCTTTTAAGGTAGAAGTGCAACAATGAATGCAAGCCAAACAACATCTGGTACAACAAGATAACAAAAGAAATGGGAAAAAGTATATTTTCGTGGAATGAAGAAAGCAATTTTCAGATCTTAAAGATGATGAAGGAATTGCACATAGAATATTTCAACATGGATGGGACTACCACTGGCTTGATTCCTTGGGAAAGTTTTTTCAAAACTCATGATAATTAAAAGAATGATTACTCATTGTTGAAAACATTGTCATTTGGCATCCTTGAGAGGAGGTATAAATCGTTAATGACAATTTTTAAATTGAGTTTATTTCCTTCATTCACATTTAATACAGCCAATTAATTGATTTGAATATATTATTAAGAGGCCATGTGTGACACAACAGGGGGAGAAGGGATATACATGAAGCTTCCACCTCATCATATTGAAATGGAGTTGAGTCTTAATTATCAAGTATATTTTTAAGCTTCTGACTGTTGGATAAATTTAGGTGTATAGTTTAATTCAAGAACTCAATTCTAATAATTATGGGGAAAATGAGGCAGGAATGAAATGAGTAAGTTTTCCTCAATGCTTAAGGCTTGGGGAAAACAATAAATCTGCTAAGGATTAACTTACTTCCAGAAAAAATTAAAACAGGGATGATGATGATGGTCATTTGCGAAGTGAGCAAGAAGGCTCTTCAAAAAGGGGATTTAATGAGGATTTTCTTGAAGAAAGTCAAGAAAATCAACCAATATAAAAAGCTTCTGGAGATAATGGCCACTTGGCCAATAAAGTAAGAATGAAAAAACACAATCCTTACAGTAAAATGTTAAGAATGACTATGGGGTGAAATTGATGTGATTTCAATTTCATGAATAACATGAATAGAAATATGAAAAGCATTTTGGCTTTGTTAATGATCATGCTAAAGCAAGGGAAAGATAGAATGAAAAAATAAAGGGGTGGAAAAAGACAAATGACCATTAGGGAGCTCAAAGAAGAAAATTGTGTAGGCAAAGCACAAATTTGAGCTGAAGAACAACAATTTATTGATAAAATTAATATGTAAATGACAGAAATGTTTTCCAATATGACAAGTATTCATTTGAATGTGTCCCCTTCAAATTTACAGATGGGACAATTTTTAGGTGAAAAGACTTTCTTTATCAAGGGGGTTAATGAATGTAAATTAAAATTCATTGACTATTATTTAAGTTTAAGTTAAGACTAACATACAAAATTTGAAAAAATTGTAATTCTTTGTGAAAGTATGTCTGATTGAAAAAGATTGACTTTCAGATTGTATTTCTTGTTGGGTGCTCGTATATCTATTGTAATTTGTATAAACTGTTCAAAAATTAATTATTGCTTTGTATTTTTGATGGGTAAAATTCTGTATACCTCAATATCCAATTAGGAAATTTATGGAAATAAATTTAATATTCTCATCTGTTTTCATTTATATACATTCTATCTCTATTTTAATAATCTTATTTTAATATTCTAAAGCTTTTGGGGGAAATAAATATTGCTATCATTTATGCTTTGGATTGAAATCTGGAAATTTAAATCCAAAAGCATTTCACCTCCACAAAGTTTTATTAATTACCACTCATCTATCAATACCAAAAATGAAGCTATTATATCATAAACTCAAATTTATCATCCAAAAATTTCTATTAAACAAGATGATCAAGATGAGTCTCAAATAACAAGAAAAATTGGGTAAACAATGATTTGTAGCATTTCCAAGATATCACCCAAAATGGCCATTCTAATGGCACAACTCAAATAAGCACAAGCAAAATATCACATGAAATCATAAGAAATTTATTTCAGAACAAGATGAATCAATAATCCAATTACACAAGAAATAAATAGACAAATTGAATGAAATTGAGAAGAATCTTCAAAAATTTATTGAATTACTTTCAATTTTATTGAGTGTGAGTTTTTATTTTTTTATATTTCTTTGCATTCACACTCATTTAAATTTATCTTGCAATGGATTTGGTTATAGATTGATTATTTATAATGATAAATTTATTTTAAAAGTATTCATAGATATTTCACAGATTTCACTTCAACCTCAACTACAAAAAAAATATTCAAACTGACTGAACATATACAGTTTAACTAACAATAATTTTTGGAAATAATATTTTACTAGTTTTTATTCTTAAAATAAAAATCTGTATCTTATTTATTAAGTTATCCATTATCATACTCTTTCTTCTTCCAAAGAACACATATTCCATACATAGCAAAATTATAATTATTACTATTCAATTTATTATGTAAAATCATACATGCTACAACCACTTTAACTGCATTCAATGGAAAAACTTCTTGAGGTGATAATAGACAAAATAATCTATTATTAAAGTTCAAAAATGCTTGTTCTATTACAATTCTAATATTTTTCTAAATTTAGTTAATATATCACTTACCTCAATATTAATAATACTTACCTTGTAGATTAATGGAAATTATTAAAAATCAATTCATCATAATTCTCACCAGTTCTTTAAGGGATGATAATATCCCATCTTTACAAGGAGTAAGAAATCAGGAGGAAATCTTGGTACTCCATTGATTATGTCTTGCCCGGTGTCCAATTTCCTGAATACCCTGCTATAATCAATTGATCCTGGAATACTTCAAGAGAACCTTTTAGAATTATGAGATTAATAATATGTTTGATACCTCAATAGAATAATCCCCTTAAATTCCAAAAATTACCATTTCCATCAACAATAAAATGGAACAAAATTGTATTCCAAACTGTTCAATTAACATAAGCATTCCATGGATTGTTTTGGGGAGGTATTATTTGAATAATTTTTCCCATTGATGGCACAAATTATATTGTAAAGTCCTTTTTTCTTCCTGAATGTTTCCTTCATTTCTTCCCACTTCTCTAAATTATCTACTTCAGGAAAACTTGAAATTCTATGTTAAATCAGTAAAGGTAAGATAAACGGAGAAATTAAAAACTTACACTATCATGGAATAATGAAATGATTCCAGAATTTTTTTCACCATTCTTTGTGTGACTTGATAAGCTGTTGAGTTTCCAAAATTGAAAGCATTGGAAACAATCTCATAGGAAACTCCATGGCCTAACATATAAAACATGATCCTCATTTTTTCTTTGATAGTGAATCCATAGATATATTGTTGATATGAATTTTTTATGTGATTTATTAAAGATTGTACAAAAAAAAAAAAAAACAAGTCCCATCTCACAAAATAGAGACCAATAAATCTACCCTCATTTTATAAATCTTCCTCATACGATGGATTGAAACGCTGGCCTCATTGGATTGGATTAAATCGACAAGGCCAACTTTCTCCATATCACAAAAGATCAAATGAAAGCATAAATGTTAAACTAGTAATGGAATAATCCATGGTTTTATTTTTCATGATTTTTGCAAAAAAATCTATATTATTAAACAAATAAATAGAATTTTACAAAATAAATTGGATAAAACACAAATAAAAAACATATTGGGCTGGTGTTCCGAAAAGAATAGAGATTAATTTAAAAAATGAAATTAATTTTCCAAATATATCATAAATGCAAAATTAGATTTTAACATTTATCAAAATAATTTTGAGAGATACTTTAGTTTCAATTGAAATAATTTTAAAATTTGAATTAATTTCAAAATAATTCTGAAATTTAGTTCAAAACAAAATCACAAACTGGGCCTAATATCATCATATAACTTTATTTCCAATTTCAAAAATGACACCAAAACATTCATCAGTTGTTTCAAATAAAGAAACCAATTGCAATGAAAAAAAACAGACCCTCTTACTGCTTCTTATTATGTTTCAATAATAAATAGGATCAAATGCAAGAGCTTTGAGGATTTTTTTAGTTAATCTTGGAAGACTTAATTTTAATGTCCTCATTATCCAAGAAAATGGGTTTTAAATTGATGGTCAATGAAGTAAACAAAAGATCCAAATATTGTTTCAAATTGACACGTAAAGGTATGCAGAACCAGTAGAAAAATTATAAAAAGAAGTATATAAATTTAAATAATTATTAAAATCCAAAATAGGCTGGTATTAAATATGCAGATATGAAAAGAAGTAATACATAAAATTATTCAAAAATAGGGTATTTTTCCCATACTATTCAAGAGTGGATGAGAGATCAATATTAAACAAAAGGAAAGTTTTAATTTTCCTCATTTAAAAACAACCTGAAATTTTGATCAAGAAGAATTTTTCTTAAATAGTAAGTTCTTTGAAAGCTATATGATCAATATAATTTAGCCTGAGCTCATAAAGTAAATTATGGGGTTTTTTAAACAATTAAATTACCAAGAAATTACTGATATAGTCAAGATTTATAATCATATCATTGAAGCTTCTAATGAATTCTCAGACTAAATCAAAGAAGAAGGGAAACATAATGTACACTTTAATATTCTCATGAATTGTTTATTTGATACTACCTTTCTTGACACGATTAAAAAAAGGAAGAAAAAATTCACTCTTGATAAAATTGAAAAATTATTCAAATAATATGAGTGATATCAATTATGAAATAATTATATATTAAAGGAATTTATCCAGGCTTTTAAAGAGTATCTCTTTGACACCATAAGAAAGTATCTTTAGAAAAGAGATAGTAGAAAATTCAAGTACAAGAATTGGGTCAAATCAAAAACTGGGTTTAGATCTAGTAATTTCATATTAATCTTCATTTAAGGCACATAAAGAGCTTCAGTCAGTTTAATTAAAATTAATTTAAAAATATTTTATCTTATATCTTGTTAATATCGAGATGTAATACAAGTGAAAGTACAAAATTAGAATGGGAAGACTTAAAGGAAGAAGAGGATCAATTTCTTAAGAAAGGTAAAATATTAAATTAAATAGAAATGGATTTTGAATTGGAGAAGGAAAACAAATTAATAATTAGATTTTCAAGAAAAGAAACTCAAAAACAAAAAAAAATATTCAGGAAAAGGAATTAAAAATTCAAATGGACTTACAGAATGATCAAAATAAAATGCATTTAACCATTGTAATTTTAAATTAAAATCCTTTGGAAACATAGTTGTAAGTTATTATGAACTTAATTAATAACCAAAAAATATTTTTTTAACTTATTTGATTACATCTTAAGGAAATTTGGCTTTAATATTCTTAATCATTTATCCTTGGGACTTTCTTACAATTCTGTAGTTCTTTCTAATTTCATAAATCTCAAAAGTTATATTGGTAAGTAATTAGATTATTTCCTTTTTGGGGCTTCAATTTTAGGGTGTAAATGTATTCTGATCTATTTGAGGTGTGATTTCAATTATATTTTATTATAAAGCCAATTAGATAACCAAATATAAATGTTAATTTAAAATGGAAAAGAATTGATAACAAGTAAGATTCTTTTTGGTTGAAGAATTTTTAATAGAATCTTAATCGTAATTTTTGAATTATGTAAAAAGATGGATAATTACTAGCACACTTGTCCTTTTATATGAGAAAAAAATCAATAATTTCTATATGAGTGGTAATATTAAGTATAATAGTGAATAACAGGAAAAAAACAGTTGTTAGAGGAATTTAAAATATAATTGCATTCATGGAAAAAACATTGGTTAATCTATTAGAGTATTTGGGAGAGAAATATATATAGTGTCTTTATCTGTATCAATTGATATCTTTTTAATAATGAGTGACATTCTTGACCCTCCAAATTATTCAAAATACAGAATTTCATTCACTGAAGTCAATAGAAAATCCATCATCTAAAAAAAATAATTTACCATTCTGAAAATTAGATTTTGGAGAAAAATGAATTTCAAAACTATCTTTTATTTACTTGTATCCACCAAAAAAAATCTTGGGCTTTCATTTTCTAAAAAAATCCCTTTTTTGAAATTTTCCTCAAACATTTTGACCAATTCATTCAAGGTTAGGTACCTTTTGGATACAATAATCATGATATTTCTAAGTTTTGAAACTATTTTAATATATCCAAATCACCTCATTTTTTTCCCATAGAGTTTCTACCACAAAATTTCCAAATTATTCCATAAATAGTTTTACTATCTATTTTTTACTTATGAAAGGTATTTCATTTTATAGAATAAAAAAATTCAACATATTTTTCCACTTTTCAAAATTAAATGTTAAAAATCCACTATAGAAATTAATACTTATTGTTGTGAGAACATCAAATTTTCTTTTTCATATATAATCAAGAAATTTGATGGATTAAAGTTAATTATCTTCTGTGGTTTTCTTTCTGGTGAAATATTTTGAAGTGGTTTCTTTCTCTTTTTAAAATTTCTTTTGGCTGATTCCCTTAATGGAAGTAAGATTAAATTCATTTTCATATATTAGATTTATTAGATAGGAATTAGAAATTAGCTATATTTAAGAATGTGGAAAAGTAAAATAAGATAATTTCCTGCCATTTTTTGAGGAACCTGTAAAGCTTATTTCACCAAGGATTAGCTTAGGATTAATTTTTTTTATTTTAATTTTTTTTTTAAGAGGATAAAATTTCCAAAATTAGTAAATTTTTTCATGAAGAAACTCTTAAGAGATGAAGAAAATGATTTCTCTTTTTAAGGTTTTTTTTGTCTAATTTTTCTTTAAAAAATAATAACAACTTATTCATTATTTAAGATAGGATTATTTTTTGGCCATAATAATTTTTCCTAAATAAAACTTGATTTGAATTCATAAACTAGGAACATATAATAAATAAATATAAAATGAGTATATCATTAGTATATAAACTTTCAATCTGGTCTTTGATGGTCTAAATTGATTCTGATAGATTCATATCAAGTTTGACGTTATTCAAATGATTATCCTATAGTACAAAGATAATATTTTCATAAAAATTGATAGATGATCAAGATTAATTTCTGAATATTTTCTTTACTTCCTCACATACAGCTCTAGTATTTAGAATAATTTGTCCTTTTATTATGAATTTGAATACAGATCATTCAAAACTATTTTGAATTAAAGATAGATAAATTAGGTTCTTTGAATAATTAGTATACTTTTAATTATTCTTCCTTGTCCATAAACAGTTTCATCCATGTTTGGCTCAGTTTTTGAGACTAGGTATTGAGGCTTGATGAATCAAGGAAGAGTCTGGGCCTCATACAGCAAAGAATAATTGATAAAGATTGAAGAATTTAAGCATTTTTATTGACACAGTAAACAGGATCATTGAATTTTTTTGTGAGGAATAGATGAAGATGGGATATTATTAAAAAAAAAACAGATCAAGTAAAATATTATTCAGAATCAATTAAACAATTATTAAGAGGGTTCTTGTAAAATAATGTAAGCTTTAAATAAAAACACTTAGCTTACCCTTTTTTTTATAGGGAATTTCTCAGAAATTTTTTTGAGGAATTTTTCATTTGTTTTTCACCATATTTTTTTATTTGTGGGATTTTAAGATCCCCAAATTTTTTTATAATTTTTTTTTCCAAATTTGTCCTAATTGGTCAATTTGGCAAAATTTCCAAATCATATTCAAAAATTACTCAAAAAACTTTCAGATTATAAGCTTCCCTCATTTTTTTATTAAAATTAATGGGTTCAATCTTGAAAATAAATAACCAGAAGCCCAAAATTTTGAGAAATTTTATGGGTGGGAAAAATGTAGGCCAAAAAAGATGGTTTTTTATATATTTTTTATGTATGTGATATGACTATTTGTGAATAAAAAAGTGGCATATATTTAATAAAAAAACGGACTGAAGGGGGATTCAAGCAATAAATAACACTGAGAAGGTGGATAATTAGGATAAATATATATACAAAAAAATCAATCTGAATCAACCTCTAAAATAATGGTTTTCTTAAAATTTTATTAACAAAGCCATAAATCTCATTCAAAATGCCATAAGTGTCATTAAAAATTCCATAAATTTCATTTATAATTCCACAAATAAAATTGAAAATTTCAAAATTCCATAAATGTTATTAAGAATTCCATAATGACATAAAGGTAATTTACAATTCCATACATTTCATTTACAATGGAAAAAAATCTTTTTTGGGGAGTTTTGGAAGTTTTTGTTTTGTTTTTTAATTGAAAGGGGCCCCAAGGCATCCCTTAGGTTTTTTGACTACAATCTTACATATTTTTACTAATTTATGGCAAAATCACATAATTTCTTACATGTTTTTACCAGTTTTCTTACATGCTTTTACCCTCACCCTATTTAAATAGGTGAAATTCTTAAAAATCAAGAAATGATAATAGAAATTTATTGTCTTATAAAAATGAAAAAAAAAAAGAATAAACAAGATGAAAAAGATCTCCACTAAGGGACTTGGTTAGTAATAATAGTTTATTCTATTTATTTTCTAATTGAACTCTCATGAATCTGTGACTATCATAAAATTAGGTTTTTTATTCCACAAGTATAACTGAATTCTTATATTTCATGATATAAAACAAACAAAACATACTTGTCCCTGATTCTCTAAAATTGATGCATAATGCATGAAATTTAAGTAAGAATATTCAAATATGGAGATGCTTACAGAATTTTTCAAGGGCTAAAAGTTGAGCTATCAAAAACATGTTACAAAAAAAACTAAATAGAAGTTTCAAAGAACATATTCTTTCAAGATCCTCAATAATATTTTAGGTTTATTAAAACTCAAAAAATCTTACCACTTTTGAGAAAAATTCACTCATTAATTTCTAATGCTTTTAAAAATGTTGAATTTCCTCCTTAAAGTCTTATGACCTACCAATGGGGGGGGAAATGATCATATCCTTACTATGATAACATTCTTTGTTTTCATAGTTTAACACAGTGAAATTCAATTATATTTTTGTTTTTATTTTGTTTTATAAGGATTTTTTAGTTGATCGTTTATTTTTTTTCTGTTTTCCTTTTTTGGAAAAAGAAATTTTTTATAAAATTTTTGAGGATGTTTTATATCCCCTACAAAGATTATAATTTTGAATTATTATCAACTTCAAAAAAATTCAAATTAATTTCTATTTACTTCGTTTTAAGAATTTTTAATTTACAACAACTATTTTGAAATTAATAAGGTTTTTCAAATTAATATTAATCAACCTCATTATAGTTCTTCATAAATTAAATTTATTGAATTATTTTATAAATGAATTAATTGAAAAATTACAATTTATAAAATATCTTTAAAGATTAATTTTAAAATAAGTCAATATTTATTAACATTTTGATTTTTTTTTTCTTTATTTCTTTTTTGATTTCTTGAGTTTTTTTACTTTGATCTTTAAAATTTAAAATCAAAACAAGAAACAATTAAATTTCAAATTAATTTAAAGATATCATTTGTTATCATTTTTCAAATTTAGTCTTTTTTTTTTCCTTTAAAAAAAAGATACCTTTGAATCAGATTTCATTTAAATATGATTGATTTGGAAATTCTTTATTTTATTTTATTTTAAAAAAACATTATGATAAAATAGAAAAATAAAATTAACTCCCCTCCCCCCTCAAAAGCAACAAAACAGCTTGATGAATTTACTTATGAATATTATATTAAAGCTTATCAATTTGAATCTTAAAAGGATTTCTTTTAATTCATTCTGCAATTTTGTTAACAGAGAAAAAGTGAAATAAAAGATGCCAATTAATATATTTTTTATCATTTTTTTGATAAATTTTATAATAAATTTTAATCAAATACTCCTGGAAAGGTGAACTGTATGATAAGCTGAATAAATTGAACAAATTTTTGATAATTTATTGTAACTCTTTGATCTAAATTGATGTTCTTATTCAAAGTATTTACTTTAGAATTTGATTTTGAATGCTTTAAATCAATGTTACATTAATTTTGATTGAGTTAATTTAGTAGATTTGATAATAAATTCAATTCTAACAAGATCTTGATTATTAATGAATTGGTCAGATCCAATTGAGTTTCATCTTTTAAAGATTTCAAATTAAATCCAAAGATTCCAATCCTTGAATGATTTCTCGAGAAATCTATCATCATCAACTTACTCAATCTATTTAAGATGACCTTGAAGAAAAAATTCAAATCATTATCAAAATTTGAATTTATTTCTCATAAGCCTTCCTTGATAATCTTCCTCGTTCTCGTCGTACTCGTCAATCCTTCCATTGGTTTTGGCGCTGGTAATATCCCCTCTTATGCCTACTTGGAAGTTAGTATTCACTTCTCATTTCATTGGATCAGCCGTCGTCTTTGAAATTTAGTCATTTTAAACCATCCAAAGATAGTAAAGATGTCATTTTTTACTTTGTTCAATGTACACAGTACTGTACACAATCAATTTAAAAATTTTAATCATTACAATTGATTCGGTTGAATTATTATAATCAATCAACCTACAGTATCTTATACCCTGTCCTTTTAGGATACATATCCTGAATTGACAGCTACCAAGAAAAGTCGAGCACGCCATTGGAGAGCTAATCGCATCATTTATCCTCCTTTCTTCCTTATCAAATCCTCCCCAGCACAAGGCTTTTCGGCATGGTGATATTGAGTCAGTAGGAATCTTGCACCTTTCAGCTTGGCTATCCAATCAAACTAATCTAACTAAGTTTATTTATTAGAGATGTCCTCTCAGAATTAGCCAAAAAGGCAGCCGGCGGAATTTTAGGAAGTTTGGCCATAAAAAAGTTTAACGGGCTTGACATTAAAAGGGTAAGAATTCTTCATAATACTTACCGTTTTAACTTATTTTCCTTAAAAAATACTTACTCAGAGTCTCAAAATCTCTAGGTATACTTTGGTAATTGGCTCAGAGATTACTCGTCAGTTTTATGGCCTATCAAAAATTAAAATTATAATACTATTAAAAAGTTTTATAAACTTTTGAACATTTTAGTCAAGCCATGGATGTTGCAGGACTCTCTAAACTAGCCAAACAAACTATCATCAATCTAGTCATGGCTCTTGGCTTTCTTGCTCATGGTTATGCTACTGATGAATTCGAGGTCACCGAAGAAAGGCTTGGGGTTTATTTACCTGTCGAACATATTGACAATCCCAAAGGTTATAATGATGGCCATGACGCTCGAATGGTCCATCCTGGATTGAGAGGTCCAATCGATCCCCAGGAATTACAGGTTAAGTCCTTAGACTGCTTGATCTTAATCAACTTCAAACATCTTAAAGTTAATTTCATCTTTTAAAGATCGATCCTCGTACCGGAATGAAGAATTATATTGCTAACGAATTTGGAACATGGGATACCAGCGCCGCTTGCGTTCGTAGAACGTTATTAAAATGCATTCAACTGGGAAGAAGAGCCAAGAATGGCCGTCAGGAGGATTATCATGAATCCTATCGACTCCTTGGGTCGGCCGTAAGCGTCTTGGCCTTTTTTTTTTGCTAAATCAGTCAAACCGATATCTATTTTTTCATGGCTTAGCTTCATACTTTGGAAGACATGACAGGTCCGCCAGTAAAAGAGTAAAACTTTTCACTACATCACGTAAACTTACCATTCAATATCTTACTCAGCGCACTCCAACTGGTGTGAGCTTTCATTGAAAAGATTAGGTTACAGTCAAGTCTTTTGTCATGTCGGCGACGCCTGTCTGATTGACACGCCATCTGGGCGTGCTCCACCATTAGTTACAGGTAGGTTTTGGCTTCTGGATGCTCAATTTACAAGCAGCTTACTGATCCTTTCGCTATCGTCACCATCTGTTAGGCGTTTTTGGCGCGGCAGACTTTCTTCATTCTTTACTCGGAGAGGCTACCGACCATATTAGTGAGGCTAGCGTCAGCGATCTCACTAAAGCAATCGATACGGTAAGTAGAATTCCACTATATCTTACTTTCCAATACCTTTAAGCTCCTGGAAAGCTTAAAAAGTTCGTTTAATTCTTTATCATAGGCTCGCAACACCTCAGGCACTGATCCAAGCAGTGATGCACTGCGCTCTCTATTATTTGAGATGCCTAGCGGGGGCGGGGACAGTCTGTCGCGTGAGCTAGACGGGTTATCAGATATTCGTCGACGCTCTTCGTCAGGTTCAGGTTTTGATCCAGCTCAGTTGACTCCACAAGAATTACATAGTACCCTTTGGAAGGTACTCAAATTCAGAGATAATGTTTGTGAGTCTGTCCCCTTTATGGCTGACCAACAGTTGATTGGCGGTAAATCTCAGTCGAAATTCTCCAAAATTTGGATTTGAAGGTAAGTCAATTGAAAAGACAATTGAAAAGATTCCTGGTCTCAGTACTCTCACCGAAAAAATTGGAAATACCGTCAACAAGGTACGCTCTCATCCTGGCATCATTTTCTGGCTTATTATCGCGTTCTCTACACCTTTAACTCTTCCTTTGATATTTGCTCTTTTAGTTTGTATTTACAACCCTCGAACCGTTTTGAGTCGCATTTTTTTCTCTTCAATTTCAAATTCCGGCTTATTCCCATTGATTTGTATTTTCCTTATTTTTAGTTACTTGAAGCCTCTCATGCAATCTGCGACGGGAGTACTGCAAACTGGTTCCTCTGCGGTCATTAACAAACAAGAACAATATGAGGTGTTTGAAAACCCTTACGCAGATGACCCAACACATTCTTTGTTAAGTAAAGATCATTTTGGTTTGGTAAGCTGCTTACATTAGAAGCTAGCAAAAAATTGTTTTTAATAAAACCTTTCCGACTTTTTACTGCTAGATCCTAAATGAGCCAGCCGGGAATCTGGCAAAGATTGTTGTCAAACACACAGTGAAAAGTGTGGTACAAGCTTGGGGGTCGACTGATGTCGATCCCCAACAAAGTATCAACAAAATCTTGGAAGCCTTTCGTAAATATGTCTTTGGCTTGATTTGTACCTGATATTTACCTAAACATTTGGCTAAAAAACACTCTGAATGCTCACGTAGATCATCCTTACTTTGTCGATGGCAGCTCCGATGTTCAAAAGGAAATGGGCGAATGTAAGTTTTTCATTTGCTGTTAACTGAATCAGATTTACAAATTGATGGCGCGTACTTCAAGACATGAGAGACTGGATCGGAAAAATGCCTTCCGCAGACAGGGATTATGTGCTTAATGCCCTCACAAAAGATAGTGTCCGCAGAGGCGCAAACAAAAGACGTGGATTTGCTGATACTAACCAACAAGGATGTTGCGGTAGTCACGGCTCATCTACATTTGGTCAGCACATGCAAGGAATGGTTAGTCTATCAGTAAAACTTGAGTGTCTTTCCTAATATGCTTAAGATGTTAATGTCAATTTGGATTTATAGCCAAGTTCATCGCAGCTTATGGGTAATTTGACTAGTCACATACCGGGTATGTAGATGCTTTAGTGAGTAAGAAAGT
Organism: Austropuccinia psidii; assembly: GCA_023105745.1. NCBI lineage: Eukaryota > Fungi > Basidiomycota > Pucciniomycetes > Pucciniales > Sphaerophragmiaceae > Austropuccinia > Austropuccinia psidii. The sequence goes on along the minus strand of JALGQZ010000004.1, from coordinate 29,564,384 downwards.
TATAATACAATGAACTAACCCATTTAATCAGGATCTTGTTCAATTTTGGAATCAATGGCCGAAAACAACCGGAATTACGAGACTACCCAGATATCCGGTTTCAATTTTGATGGTGTCATCAACACATATGAAGATAATAATCATGAAAATCATTCGATGCCTTCAATTGAAACCAGTGGCTTTTCAATGCCTGAAGTTGAACATACAATCTCGCCGGCAGGTTATGGACCAGGTCCTGGCGGATTCGCCATTCCTCAGCCTGAGACCAATGACTCTTATTCTTCCCGCTCTGATTCCTTGGCGTTTTCACCCCATAGGTATACCCCAGGGCAGGGTTTTGGGGTAAACAATCATAACAATCATCCAGCAAATTTTTCTTTGGAACCACCACAACCTGCCGGTTGGCCTCAGCAGGGAATGCGGAGTGATTTCACCCATACTAACCAATATGGTGAACATCGTCCACCGCCCCCCTTATCATGGAGCAATTCAAGTGAACAAGTTCATCCATCTCAAGCATGGCAACCATCGCCGGAACATAGTACGCATTCATATGGTAACAAAGGTAACAATGGCTTTTATAGGCAATAAACCCGGATGCATTCACGTTAAATAAACAGTCTCCCTTCACTATTTGAAAATAACAGCAAAAACCCAGTATGTAACGGTAAGGATCAAACATATTTCCTTTAAGATAGCCAGTAAAAGATTTTGTCTTGCATTTGTTTATATTCGCCGGCAATTTATATAAAGTTTGATCGCTTGAATGGATTAACAAATGAATTCTTTTGACTACAAGCTCATTTGGAGCAAAATAGTGAGGGTACTAAGCAAATAACTTGGGTGAGGTGCAGTACTGCTTTAGAGCACCCTTCAACTATGTCAAACATTTCTTGTGAGTTTTACTCAAGGATGATATTTACATAAAAGTTCGTTCGTAATTGACATCTGCATCATACAGTTTTGATGAAATGTCATTGCTCAACTGATTCGGCGGTTATCATAACCTTGACAAAATCATGAATTACCTCATTCAACATGTTAAGCCATGTCTTTATTAATTCCTCATTGCCAGAAGCTCAAGAGTTTTGGGGCTAGTTTTTCCTCAATTTTGTATTATTATTTTTCAAAAATACGTATCTAAAAATATTTATTAGCTCTCCCAAAACGTGTTACTTCTTTTTTGTTTTTCCTTTTCTTCGTTTTCAAGTGTCATTGATTTAACACATCGCACTGATTATATATATCCTTGTAAGTACAAAAAAAAAGGGTTGTACCCAAAACAATTGCTAAGTAATATGTAGTATCAAGTTATATGTAGATGTAAATTATTAATGTAATTGGTAGAATAGGAAAAAGAAAACTCAAAAATAAAACAATGTTATCATGCATTCCATTAGCTTCTCTTGCCAGATTGGAAAGCAGCTTTAAAAAGGGCATTGGCAAACCCATGTAAGCCCTTACATATTTTTACCAAATTATAGCCAAAACATGTAAGGGGCCCCAAATATTTAAAAAAAATCCCTAGGGAGGAAATTTGGGCATTTGGCCAATTTTTTTTTGCTTATTTGGTGCTTTCACAAAGGCACCAAATATTTTCAACATTTTTTTATGAATTCTTTTGGCCAAATGACCATTTTTTTTGAGAAAATTAATTAAAAAACTTCCAGATTATGGATTTCTCTGATTCTTTTTTTAAAAGAAAGGTAATAATCATCTGAGGAAAACATGGCAAAAGGACTTAATTTTGGAATTTTTTTTGGGGGTTCAAATGGGGTGTCCAAGTAAGGGTCTTCATATGAAGATCCCGAAAAATGTGGGTTACTAATTTGTCTAAAGTATGAAATTTTTATATCTTTAAGGACAAAATTCTTGTTTTTTAATTATAAAGAATAAATCAAAGAGCTGACCAAGTGGGAATTTTATGGAAAAAAAAAAAAACTAGGAGTTGGGATGACATTGTATGGAGTTTAGTATGAATCAACAACTAATAAATTGGGTTTGTTTTTATGAGATGGAAGGTTGGAAAATTAGAGAATTCTGTGATTTTTAGAATTTTTCTTCCCACCCCATGTCTTGGAGTTTATCATGAAACTCTAAATTGAAATTAATGGGTGAGACAAGAAAATTTTTAGAAATAATAATGTAAAAGGGTACAAAATTACAAAATCTTTTCAAGAAGCAGATAAAGATTTTTAGGTTATCATTTTAAGAAAATAAATGAAAGGAAAAGGAAATAGATTAGACTGTGGAATAGAAAAAAAAAACAGTTCTTTAATACTTATTGGAAATTGAATCCCCTATGTTAGGCATGAACATTGTGATATTCCATACCAATTATACCATTCTAAAGCTTTCCAAATAATTTTTTTTTTTAAAAAAGAATTGCAGAATTATGGAAAAATCCCAGGAGAACTGTGAAATTTTAGAGAAGAAATTGAAATAAAATTGTAGAATTTCAGACAAGAAAATTAAAATGTGGAATAATTTTAGAGATGGAAATAAATTTAAGGAATAACTCCAGAGATGGAATTATGTAATTAATTTTCAGAATAATTTCATAGATAGGAATAAAATTGTGAAATTTTAGAGAAGAAATGGGAATAAAATTGGGAAACTTGAAGGGAATTATGGAAAATATTTCAGAATAACCCCAGGTATTAAAATAAAAATGTGGAATAATTCCAGAAAATAAATATAGGATTGCAGAATTATAAACAAATCCTAGAATAAATCTGAGAAGAAGAAAATCAAAACACAGAATAATTTCAGCTATGGACATAGAATTGAAGAATTACAAAATATGTGTGGAAAACCTCTGGAGAAGAAAATCAAATTTCAGAACTCTGGGACTAGTTAAATCATACTGTAAACAAGTCCTAGGGAATAATCAAGAAGATTAAAGTTTCAACCAAAAATCATTTCAATTGAAATAAGAAATACTGATTTCTCCACCTTATTGCATCATCCATAGAAAAATTACAAGATTCAATGGAGATAAACTAAATACATCTTTTTAAATCTATATTGAGCACAGAATTAGAATTGTGTTTCATCCACCTCAAGAAAATTGAAATAAATAAATAAAGGCTATGCAAGAAATCAAAATAGATTTAACAAGAGAAATTTTTCTCTTAGTAATATCAACACACATCAAACTTAATACAAATGATGGAATGATAGAATTAAACCACCAGAAATATTTTCACAAAATTGAATATCAATGTTGAAAACAATACTTTCCCCAACTTTGTTCAAATATAATGGCAGTGCACTCATTAGCAAATCCTGGATTTTCCCCACTTCCAAGAATAATTTCACCAACTAAATTCTCTCAAAGATATCATATGAATAGAAGAAATTTCAATTTTCAGAAGATCTATTTTCTCCACTTTATTGGAAAAAATAAACTCTCACAAGCCAAATTATCCCAATGACATCACATTATTTTGATAGGAAAAATACCACAAGCCAAATTCTCTCAGAAAACACATAACAAATTCACCAAAAAAAACATGTTACCAGCTAAATTTTCTCAAATATATCATATCACTAGAATAAATTTCAATTTTCAGAAGTGGTTTTTTTTTCACTTTCTTTGCTAAAGAAGAATCTCACCAGCCAAATTACCTCAGTTAAATCACATGATTTCTATAGGAAAAACATCACCAGCCAAAGATTTGCAACAAAAATATAACAAAGTCACCAAAAAGAAAAATGTCATGCACTGAATTTGTTCAAAAATACCATATGAATAGAAGAAATTTCAATTGTCAGAATATGTATTTTCTCCACTTTTTTGGCAAAAAGAAAATCTCACCAGCCCAATTATCTCAATAAAGTCACATGATTTTGATAAGAAAAAGGCCACCAGAAAAATTCTCTCAGAAAACACATTGGTACACCAAAACTACACATCTCACCAGATCAGACATTTCAACTATGATTTTTATGAGTTCCCTGTTTTGAGAAACTCTATGGAAGCCCAAAAGGTATAAATAGAGGTCTTTTCTCCCTTATTTTCCAACACAATGAAACAATTTCCCACTATTGAGGATCACCCTCATCCTTGAACTAGCAGTATATCTAGAGTAGTAGTAGTGTTTTAGCCATGAAAAGCTCTGTAACCTTATATTTTTGAAGAATATTAGTATAGCCAGAGTGAAAAGCTCAGTAGCTTAGTATTAGTGAAGAATAGTAGTATAACTGTAGCTCAAATCTCAGTAGCCTTTCTCAGAAGCTTAGTATTATTAAAAAAAAGTATTAGTGATAAAAAAACCATAGTATTAAAGCTTATTGAAGAATTACTCTTAGTATTAAATCTAGTAGTCTTATTATTAGTATTGAAAAAATAATTATAATAAACATTAAAAAAAAATTATTAGTCTTATAACATAAAATATTAGTCTTTATTTTTATCAAAAATTATAGTTTTAAATCAGATTTTTGATTGTAGTGTTATTGATAGGTCTGATTTAGAGACTACTGATAAGTATTATCTATCTGTCAAAGCCACAAATCTCATTTTATTTTGTGATTCTCTGTAGGATGACTATTCAGTATTATTTAGAGGGGAAGCTAATACACCTTAGGATCCATGGTTATTGAAAAATTCTGAAATTCAAAAAAGACTTACAAATAATTTCCCCTCAAGGTGCTTCCTTATTTCATTCCACACCAAAAGGAGTCCCCACATCTGATGTCCCAACAGTTGAATACAGCTTCAACCATCAATAATACATAAAGTTTAAAAAAAACCTGCAAATTCAATCTGTAAAAATTCCTTTACCAATCAGGAAATCTCACAAGCCTATCAATTCAATCTGGAATCAGAGAACCCAAGAAATTCTAAATTATTATCACCATCAAGATCTTCAGAAAAATAATTTCATTATTATTATCCAAACAGAGGAGAAACACCACCTGGAGAAGAATCACCTATAGATTATAGTATACCAGTTGGTACACCCAGAACCAAAAAGAAAGGTCAGAAGATAGCTATAATTTCTTTTCAAAAATTACTTAAGGAAATATTTGAGATTAAAAGTAAAAGTTAAAAAAAGAAAAACAACAAAGAAGATATAAATATGGATTTAGCATCATTGTCAAATATACAACATGATTAAAATGAATCCAAAGAATTAATTATTAATGAAGAAACCATACAAGGACAAGAAAATAGGTCTAATTTAGAAAGACTTCATCAAGAAATTTTGAAAATAAAACAATAATTAGTTGAACTCCTTAAGAAATAAGGAAAAGGAAAAGAGTCAAATTTCACTGCATAAAACAGCCCAATGTAAGAAACTACAACCATTTCAAGAATTTTTAGAAAACAAGGATCATCATCACCATTTTCAAGGAACATGGCCTCATCAACTACATTCACTTCACAAAGACCAAATAATCTACCAAAAAGGGTTAATATTCATGCATACGCTTAAATCCCATTACAAGAAGAAATTCCTAGAAACAGCACACCCATTGTTAAGATTAGACCAAAGTATTATAGCTTATGGATTCATGGAAAGGAAGAAGAAAGATTTATTAGAAGAGTGGAAAATATAAGAAAAATTGAAGGAGAAAGTGGAAGGTATATAGAAAGAAAAATATAATTTTGGACTAAAGATCAAGAAATTGGTTACCATATTGAAGGAATGCCAAGATATGAAAATGAAGATTGGGAGAAATTAAAATTGGTTATGAAGAGAAGATGGGGAACAGTATCACCAGAAAGAAGATACAAGCGGTCCTTAATAACTAAATTATTTACAAACAATCAAAAAGAAGGAGGAATTATAAATATGACTCAATATAAAAATATCATTGGGGAATATGAATCTATCATTAATTATCTTAAAAGGTATAAATATATAAAAGGAGATATTGATCAAAAAAAAAATTTGGCTAGTCTTTCCTCAAGTGTTCAAGAATCCATTTATAAAGGAATGATAAAAGATAAGGCCATGGTGCAAGCTTTGGATGGTGGTTATATAACTCCAAAATTGAAACTCTTAAAGCTATACATTGAACAGGACTTAGAGTCCAAGGTCTCAATTAAACAGAAGGAATTTTGGAAAGCAAAGTTAAAAGAAAAGAAAGCTGGGAAGAAGTCTTAATGCAAATAAAAGATCTTACCCAAAAATCAAAAAGCTTCAGCCACAAGAACATCAATCAAATGATACAGGAAAGGAATAAGTTAAGGAAGTAATAGTTTAGCTCAAACATATTTCAGAAGTATTTTAATCTCAAAAGAAAACCTAAGAAAGCAATAATCAACATAAGAAAATTATGCAAAACTCACAGCCATTCAGGCCACAATATCCTTTACCCCCCATATATTCAAGCTATCTGTCATATGTACCAGCTCAAATGGCTTCAAGAAAACCACTAAAGTGTTATTAATCCTTAGAAGAACAAAATTTCATAATAAGATTTAATAATATCACAGAAGAGTGGGAGAAAAGAATTGTATTGAAGTGTGGAGGAACATATCTTATTCCAGATTTTTAGAGAGTAACCACAGAAGGCCCTATGTCTGCAAAGAATTGGTTGGAAATTCTTCCATAGAACAGGAGAAATTCACTAAAAAGATGATAAAAAAATCAGATTCACCCCCAAAGCAGAAAGAACCAACAGTAAGTGAGGATCACAAAGATGAGAAGGAATCTTCCATAGATCAAATAGAAGAATGGGGAAACTGGAAACCTCCTTAAATGAGAATATTTAAATAAATGTTGGACTTAGGCAAAAAATAAAGGCAAGTAAAAGCCAAACTCAGAAAGAAGATAAGAATGAAATACAAAAATTCACTAATGAAAAGATACCAGGTTCCTACCATGAGGAATATGATACAGAAGAGGAAATTAGGGTTTTGATTCCAACAAAATACAAGAAAACCCAAGAAGAAAAGGAAAGATGTAATGACAATATTGAAATAATTTCTAAGGATGGGAATAAGGAGATACCAAAACAGGATTCATAGAAAATGGTATTAAAGAGAAAAGTAAAATACACATTCAATAATTTAACATGTGATAAAGAAAATACTTGAGCAAAAGTGTGAGCCTTAGAGGTATTTTCATATACCCAAAAGAACACAAATAATAAAACAAGATAAAAATTATAAATAAAATCAATTTATTTAAATTATCAAAACAAAAATTAAAATATAAATACAAATTTGTACACAAAATAAAAATTTAATTGTAATTTAAAAATTAAAATACATTTAATCTTAAAATTGTGAAAAATACATTTTACTTGAAAAAATTAAGTGAAAATGAATTTTTGACAAAATTACTGAAATTAAAATATTTTTGAAAAAAGTTAGAATGAAAATTATTATAAGTTCTTATCCAATAAATAAACATAAGAAAGTTGTTTCACCATTGAATTCCTCATAAAAAATAAGGTGGGGTCACCTCAGTGTGAAATTTCTGTAACTCAACTCTAAATAAGCTTAAATTAAATTCTTAGTATTTTCTGTATAAAAATTGAAAATCCTCAAAACCTTAATTAAATTAATACCACATGCGGTGTTAACCATCAATTTTTGTGCTGAAATTGAGGTGTGGTGTGTAGTTTAAAAGTTATGAGGAATTGAAGTATTTTCAATTGAAATGTCAAAATGTGCACATGTATTACATAGGTGAACTGTAATTTACATAAGAGGTATCAATTATTACAGTTGTGCAACTGTAAAACTCAATTGAATTGCATGTGTAAATTACAAGTATATTACATGATAAGGAATTAAAGAAAAAATAAATTGGAAATATTAATTTTGGAAGGGGAAAATTAATCTTGGCTTCATGGGAGCCAGACCTCCAAAATTCTTTCTGACAGGCATGAGATGTCAAAATACATGCAAACATTTATCACTTTTGGCCTGGAATTGAGTCACAGGGTCTGTGACTCAATTGATGATGAGGTTTTGATACCAACCAGAGCAGTTCTAACTGTTTCCAAGAGGGTAAAACTACCCTTAAGTTAAAAAAATCTTAGTACAAACAGATTTAACTGGTTTCTACATCTCTTACACACATTCTGATGTGTTTGGGAGGCTTTAAACCAGGTATTACTATGGTAATGGCTGATTTAAGGTTCCAAAATGGCTAAAACCAGCCCTTTTTTGGTCTAAATCAGGGTTCAATGATTCCATAATTGTCTTTTCTGTTTTCAGAGTTTTTTTAACAACTGAAAAGAGTTAAACCTTTTTTTTGGAGTAAGAAAATTGGTGTCTATAAAAGAATGTCTTCTTTGCCTAACTTTGTTCTTCATGTTAGAATCTTTTCCTTTTATAATTAGTTTAAACACTGTTAAAAAAATCAATAAAATATTCCAACCAACCTTTTCAATTATATAAAAACTTTTCACCACATGAAAAAATAATCATAATAATTGTTTGTAACTCTTATAATAATTTTAACCCTTGAACCACCCCATAAGTAAATTAAAGCATCTTTCATCACTGTTAACTTTGTCACTTTGTTTCCAAATTAACTCTGGTCACTTTTGGGCATGTTTTCTCTTTAATGATCTTTTTAATAACATTTCTGTTATATTAATTTCTTTCAGTCCCTTTCTCAATTAATTCCAATTGAGATTGCTCTTGAAGAAATATCTTTTGTAGCCTTAAATATCTCTTGTAGAGTATTTTTGGATGAATGTTTATTGTTGGTAAAACAAGAAATCTTTATAATATTATTGTTTTATCCTTATAAAGTTAAAAATAATGAATTTAGTGCATTTTCTCTTAAAAATCTTATTTCATACTATTTTATACAAATTTTGAGGACAGGAAAAGTACTTGATTTTTAATCAAAGTTTCATATCCACACCTTAAATCCGGGGGCCCAGCAGTGATATTTTACCTGTGACATAATTTTTTACCTTTTTTCCAGTTTTTTTCTCATATTGGAAAACTTAAAACTCCATAAAAAATACTTATAATTCAAAAAATTTCATAAAAAATAAAACTTTTTCATATTATAAGAGGCTTTGTTTTTCATTTTCTTTTTTTAAAAACCTTTTCTTTACTTAATTAATTGCTTTTTTCCAGTAATTTTAGTGTCTGAAAACATGGTAAGACAAGAAAAGATTGGAACTGAATCAACAGTAACTAGCATTATTCCTGCCAGTACTGCGAATTCTGACTATAATAGCACAGTTATTATAACTCAGAAAAACCAACCAGAGCCCATTTCTCCTGAATTAATTAACTTGGAAATAAGTAATACTCTTCAGAAAGCAAAGAATTTGGCCAATAGTGAGTTTTTTGATGTAAAAATAATATTTTAAAGCTTTTTAATCATAATTATTCCTTCAACCATATCAGGAGCCAGCTAAAATACCTCAAGCAGCTCCCAAAAAAGGTAATAGATGTGATTATGGCAGCAGCCAATCAGTTACAGAAGGACAATGGTCAGTTGATGATTCCAAAACTGATAAATTATGTCATTCTGAAGCTGATAATACTGTTTTACCTTCAAACAGAGCAGAAAACTCCACAAGAAGCCTCAGTGGATATTTACAAAGCCAGCCAGAAGGCATACAACAATGCATTGCAGCACAAAGAGTACCAGATCCTTGCAGATCTGTGGAAAAACTGCATGAATTCTTACCTGACTGTGAGAAAATTCCTGGGCCATCCCAAAACTTGCAAGTTACTCAATGGATGGCATCCATTGATTAAAAAGGAAAATATGATGCTCTTAACAGCAGAATGAAGGAAAACAACCCTAAACCACCCAAGCAAGTGCCAAGACCAGCCCTAGTGGCCAGAAGCAGAAATTCCAACATGAAAAAGCAGCCACAAGCTCAAAACAAGGGCAAGGAACCAACCACAAAACCTTACAGCCAGGGTTACAGAATCCTAAAGATTCAGCAGGATGCCATGGAAAATTTATTTCAGATGGACAGAAAAAAGGAGGAAGCCAGATTGAAATATCAGAAATGATTTCTGACATTCTGGATGCTATCCCAAACTTGTATATAGCTATATATGATGTAAAAGGTCATATTTCTGATAAAAAATCATCAATTTGTAACAGCCTTAAAACCAATAACTTAAGTCTGAGCCAGATAAATGAAACACTTATGTGTTTTTAGAAAGCTTCAAGACCAATTGAAACTTCAAACAATGATGATTCTTTTGGCAATAAGACAAATGAGCAATCTGCCATTATTAAAGAATTAACAGACAATTATTATAAATTCAATATTGATGACATAATTGAAACAAGAATAAAAAAAGCCATAAGTATTATCAAAGAGGATAATAAAAGAGTTCTTGATGATATTTTAAAATCATTTATTGAAGTAAAGACATACACAATTGCCTTGAAACAGTGCTTTGACACCTCAAAAGAGGAAGTATCAAAATTGACAATTAAGTTGAATCAAGTCACTTCTGATAATACTAGAAAAACAGAACTATGGCAATAATTGACACATAAAGAAGAAAATAATAAAATTGGGGTAATGAGTTCAATAAAAAGCTTAAAACATGAGCTCAGAAATTCCCAAAGGTGTGGCAACAGTCAGATGAATGATATTGAACAATTACTACACACCTTACCAAGAATGTCTACACCTATGAATTAAAATGAGGGTTCTGAAATTCCCAATCCACAAGTATTGGATGTTGAAAATTCACAGTTTAAAAATGAATTATCCACTTATTTTCATAACTTGGAACCATCAATGGGCCAAGAACTCTTGAAAGAAGTACCAAAACTTAAAGAATGGCCTCACTTCAGTGGTGAAGGAGAATATGACCATATGGAATTAATCAGAGGTATTGAAATGATTGAAGAAGATTTTTAATTAACTTACAAATGGGTAACAGCAATATTTAACACCTTGTTTACCAGATCAGCCTGCAGATGGTATATAAAATTCAGACAGACACGTGGACACCAAAGTTGGACTTGGTGGAAAACCCAAATTATCAACAAATGGGCCAATGATTCTAGGAGATTTGAGGTTGAAACAGCCTTTGAATATTCTAAATTTAATTCTGACAAAGACAAAGCTTTACCATGGTTTTTCCAACAAAAAGATAGATTAATAGCAATATATCTCAACATGTCAGAATTTATGATTCACAGAAAAATTCTAAGAAATTGTGGGGGTGACTTAGAGCATTCTGTCAAAAGCAGGAATACTGAACAATCTCCAGCAGACAATATTATTAATATATTGGAAGAAGTAACCACCAGAAACGGAATTGGTTCCAGTAGGGTGAATCTCAAAACAAGTTTTAATACACCTTGGAAAGATTTTGTGGAAAAAAATTCCAAAGAAAATTATAATAAAATGACGTATAAATCTGCAGATATGATAAGGAAGTGCCATATTTTCCAAAGCACCACACATTTAGCTAATTCATGTCCAAAAAAGGGGAAAATCAATGAAATTGACATTGAAAAGGAACCCAATGTTGACAAAGATGTTGAGGTAATCAAAAAGAATTTAGATGATAAATCATCAATATTTTCTGAATATTCAAAATATATAGAAGATATCAATGCCACTTTTGAAATAGTGGAATCTTATTCCCACTTTCCACAATTGAGCAATGGTCAACTTGATTCATCAAAATTTCAAGATGCACAACTAATGAAAACCAAACCAAACAGGGGAAAAGGTTATACAGCTGGTAGCTCCTGTATAGCAGAAGTGGGAATTGACAACAAACCCACTAAAAGCTTACTTGAGCCAGGAGCCTTCTGCTCTTGTATTGGAAAATATTTTCTTAAAGCTTGTGTACCAAATTTTGAAGATGAATTGTTGCCAATTGATGGCATAAGACTTAATAGTGAAAGTAATTCAATGAAAGCATTGGGCATATTTGGGACTACTGTCATATTTCCACATATAAATGGAAATTTAAGAATCACTGTTGAATTTGTTGTTATGGAAAATGGCTCTAGTACCCATTTTATATTGAGAAATGACTATTTAATCATGTATGGCATATACTTACATAACAACAAAGAAAGATACTTTACTATTAAGGACAAAAAGTGTCAAAAATTTTCCTTCTTACCTTTTAAGGGGCAAATTACAGTAAATAAAGTATCACCAGTCAGCTTAGATTTAGAAAAATTCAAGTCTGAACAGTTAAATGAAGCAGAAATAAGTCTTCATCTTACTGATAAACAGGAAAGTGAACTTTCTTCTCTTTTATGTGACCACAAAGGAGCCTTTGCATCAGATAAAGAGCAACTAAAAGCAATTGTTGGTCATGAAGTTGACATTATCCTTAATATTGAAAAAATTTACCCACCACTCTTGAGAAGACCTGAATCTCTAGAAATTCCTAAATAAAGAGAAGCTTCGGAAATCCATATTAAAGAACTTCTAGACATTGGTGTAATAAGAAAGGTTGGCCACAATGAGGAATTAGAAATAACTACACCAGTTATAGTGGCATGGTATAATGGAAAATCTAGAATGGTTGGGGTCCTTAGAGCTCTGAACACTTACACTGTCCCAGACAGGTACCCAATACCAAAAATCCAAATTGCCCTTACCAAAATATCTCAAGAAGTGTATATAAGCACTATGGATGCCCTTAAAGGATTTAATCAAAATGTGGTGACACCAAGGGCAAGAAAATACTTGAGAATCATTTTTCATTGTGGAGTTTATGAATATTTGAGGATGCCTTTTGGTATCAAGAATTCACTTTCACACTTCCAAAGAATGATTACTAAAAACTTCCCTGAAGAACTTTAAGAAGGATGGTTAATCATTTACATTGATGAAATTATTGTCTGTTCCAAGATTTGGGAAGAACATATATACAGATTATTCAGAGTCTTGAACAAAATATAATCTGTAAACACAAAAAGTTCTTTAGATAAATGTCAGTTTGGATTTAGGCAACTCAAAAAACTGGTACATGTAGTATCTGCTTCATCCCTTGGAATTGAAAAAAAAAAGTTGCAGCAGTGCTACTGAAACCTATGCCTCAGAAAAAGAAAGAAATCAAGTAATTTTGGGGGTTTGCAGGATATTACAGACAGCATATTAAAGATTTTGCATCCATAGAAAGAGCTCTTTATAGGTTATGTGACAAAGACACAGTATTTGAGATGATTGTTGACAGAGTCAAAGCCTTTGAATCTCTATGACAAGCCTTCACCACTGCTCCACTCTTACTGATTCCAGAATTTAATATGTCCTTTAGGCTTTATATTGATGCATCGGGGGTTGGGTTAGGTGCTGAACTTCCTCAAACCCAGAGTATGAATGATAAACCTGTGGAAGGACCCATATTTTTCATATCCAGGAAACTCAAACCAACGGAAGGTAGATATGGGGCAAGTCAGATGGAGTGTTTATGCCTTGTCTGGGCCTTGGAAAAACTAAATTACTTCCTGGAAGGAGGTGTTTTTGAAGTGATAACAGATTTTACTGCTGTTAAATCGCTGTTAAACATGAAAAAACCTAAAAGGCATATGCTCAGATGGCAAATAGCCATACAGGAGTATGGAGGTAATATGACTATTGTTCACAACAATGCAAATATTCATGAAAATGCAGATGGACTGAGCAGATGGCCATTACCAAATAATATTGATAATCTTGCTTATGTTCCAGAAGAACTTCCCCACAGATACCAATAGAAGGAATTAGTGTTAAAGATATAAAAAAACCATTCTTTGAAGAAGTAAGAGACAGCTATACTCAGGATAAGAATTGTAGCATCCTATGCCAATTACTTACCACAGACTGTAAAGATAACTCCTTCATACATGCCTTAGATGAAATATGGAAAGAATCATATGATGAAGGAAGATTTCACTTACTGGATGGTATAATCTACCACAGAACTAAGCATACATGTGTGATGACAGTTATGGATGGATCCTTAATCAATCTTGTGCTGAAGGAATTCCATGACAGCCCCTTCTCAGGACATCTGTTTGAGGACAGGACAAGAGAAAAAATAAAGACCTGTATATGGTGGAAAATGTGGCAAAAGATGTTTCAGAGTATTGAAAAACCTGTGACAGTTTTCAAAAGGCAAATAAATCCACTGGAAAAAGACTTGGAAATATGATCAAAATCCAAGAACCCAGCAGACCTTGGGAAATTGTCCATATGGATTGGGTAACTGGCCTACCACCAGGGGGTGATAGAAGCTATAATGCATTCCTAGTGATTGTTGACAGATTAAGTAAGACTCAAATATTTCTACCATGTCACAAGGATGATACAGCCATGCTACAGCTCTTCCAATATGGAATGGAGTAATATAATGGACTGCCATATTCCAAAATATAATTAGCGAAAGAGATCCCAAATTCACCTCATCACTATGGACAAATCTTCACCAATTATTTGGACCAAAGTTGTCCTTCTCTACAGCCTACCACCCACAAACTGATGGTCTGGCTGAAAGAATGATCCAAACCTTGGAAGATATGGTGAGAAGACTTTGTGCATATGGCCTTGAATCTAAAGATTGTGATGGGTTCACCCATGATTGGTGTACTCTCTTACCAGCACTGGAATCAGAATATAAAAAATAAATTCATGCTAGTACCAATCAAACTCCTGCTCTTCTAGAAAAATGATGGAATCCCAAATTACCCCAAGATTCATTGAGGAAGGAGTTAGTTGAAATACATCCCACAGCTAGTAGCTCCAAAGGCATGCTAGACAGAGCTAGAAAGAATGCAGTAAGGCTCATGGAAGACTCATTTGCATATGCCAAAGAAAAATGGGACAAATCACATGCCACTCCAGATTTGAAAGTGGGAGATTTAGTATTCGTATCTATCTACCACTAAATTCAATAAAATCAAAGGATGTAAAAAGCTTTAAGACTCCTTTTCAGGACCTTTTGTTATTAAGGCCCTCCATGGAGAAAATGCTGCTGAAGTAGAATTATCCAAGGAACTTAACAATAAGCATTCTGCATTTCCAGTAAGCTTGATACAGTCATATAAATCCAGTGATTATGAAAAGTTTCCTTTGAGAAATAAAGTTCCCCAGCATATATCTCCTATTGAATAATCTGGTACTAAGAAAGCTTTCTCAAAGAAAGGAATTTGAGAACCAAAAAGGTAAGAGAATACCTTATTAGATACAGTGACCCAGCTTGTGAAGATGAATGGTTAGCAGAAAAGGACCTACCTGAAGCTACCAAGCTTCTCAGAAGCTTCAGACACACTAGAAGTAACAATATTACAAAGTAATATTCCTTTTTTAGGGGGAGGGAATGGGAGCCTTAGAGGTATTTTCATATATCCAACAGACCACAAATAATAAAACAAGATGAAAATTATAAATAAAATCAATTCATTTATATTATCAAAAAAAATTGGAATATAAATATAGCTTTATACACAAGATAACAATTTAATTACAATTTAAAAACTAAAATAAATTGAATCCTAAAATTGTGAAAAATACATTTTACTTGAAAAAATTAAGTAAAAATGAATATTTGACAAAATTACTGAAATTAAAATATTTTTGGAAAAAGTTAAATGAGAATTATTATAAATTTTTATCCAATAAATAAACATAAGAAAATTTCTTCACCATTGAATTACTCATAAAAAATAAGGTGGGGTCACCTCTGTGTGAAACTTCTGTAACTCAACTCTAAATAAGCTTAAATTAAGTTTTTAGGATTTTCTGTATAAAATTGAAAATCCTCAAAACCTTAATTTAATTCACACCACATGGGGTGTTAATCATCAATTTTTGTGTTAAAATTGAGGTGTGGTTTGTAGTTTAGAAGCTATAAGGAATTGAATTATTTTCAATTGAAATGTCAAAATGTGCGCATGTATTACATAAATGAACTGTAATTTACATAGGAGTTATCAATTATTAAAGTTGTGTAGCTGTAAAACTCAATTGAATTGCATGTGTAAATTACAAGTATATTACATGATAAGGAATTAAAGAAAAAATGAATTGGAAAGATTAATTTTGGAGGGGGAAAATCAATCTTGGCTTCAAGGGAGCCAGACCTCCAAAATCCTTTCTGACTGGCATGGGATGTTGAAATTCATGCAAAAGCTCATTACTTTTGGCCTGGAATTGAGTCACAGGGTCTGTGACTCAATTGATGATGAGGTTTTGATACCAACCTGGGCAGTTTTAACTGTTGCCAAGAGGGTAAAACTATCTTTAAGTTAAAAAAAGCTTGGTAAAAACAGTTTTAACTGGTTCCTATGTCTTTTACACACATTATGATGTGTTTTGGAGGCTTCAAGCCAGGTATTACTATGGTCATGGCTAAAACCAGCCCTTCTTTGGTTTCAACAAGGGCTCAATGATGCCATAATTGGCTTTTGTGTTGTAAGAGTGTTTTTCATTACTGACAAGAGCAAAATTTACTTTTTGAGTAAGAAAATTAGTGGCTATAAAAGAATGTCTTCTTTGCCCCACTTTGTTCTTCATGTTAAACTCTTTTCCTTTTATAATTAATTTAAACACTGTTGAGCCAATAAATAAAATATTCCAAAAACCCTTTTATTATCATTTTAAAACTTTTAATCACGGGAAAAAATCATTATAGTTATTGTTTGTAACTCTTATACTCATTTTTACCCTTGAACCACCCCATAAGTGAATTAAAGCATCTTTCATCACTGTCAACTTTGTCACTTTGTTTCCAAATTCACTCTGGTAACTTTTTGGGCATGTTTTCTCTTTAATAATCCTTTCATAGACTTTTCTCTTATATTAATTTCTTACAGTCCTTTTCTCAATTAATCCCAATTGAAATTGCTCTTGAAGAAATTTCTTTTGTAGCCTTAAATATCTCTTGTAGAGTGTTTTTGCATAAATGTTTATTGTTGGTAAAACAATAAATCTTTATAATATTATTGTTTTATACTTATAAATTTTAAAAAAATAAATTTGGTGTGTTTTCTCTTAAAAATCTTATTTCATACTATTTTTAATCAACTTTTACCTTATACCAATTTTGAGGACAGGAAAAGTACTTGATTTTTAATCAAAGTTTCCTATCCACACCTCACAAAAAGATAAATCTTACTCTTGAAGAAATATTAGCAATGTCACCAACCTTTATTGAAAAATTACAAAGCTCAATTAACCAAGAAAAAGATGTGATAAAATAAGTTACTGCATCAAATATTCAAGAAAGAATACTTTCATTGAAGCAAAGGGACTATGATACACCAAGTTTACATTATGAATGCCCACTTGAATTTATGGAAGTATTTATTAGAGGAGAAGAATATCTAACAATGGCATGAGCTGATACTGGATCAGAAATTAAAGCCTCAATTACAAGTAGAAAGCTTAATATGAACCTCAGAGGAATTGGTGGACATATAAAATCATTTGTTGGACCCTCAGAATTTACACCAATTACTACGATAACAGGAGAAGAAAAATAAACCCATATATTCATAGAGAAAGGAGCCATACACACCATACTTGGCAGATAATAATGACAAATTGGAGTTTTCACACAAGAAAGGGGAAATATCTAGTTATCAAGAGGAATATGGACAACAATTATGCTTAACAATATGTAACCCTCAAGCTATGGGCCAGAAAATGTCTCCACGAAGAGGTATGAATCTTTGTGCATCTTAAGAGATTGGAAAATGGTAAATAAATTCAGTAGGATCATCCAAAAGAAAACAAAAAGAGGAAAAAGAAAGTAAATATTCAAAAAGAGTAAAAACAATATTCCTTGGACCAAACAAAATACCCTTCTCAGCTATTTTTGATGCAAAAAATGGATTGAATGGCATAGCTCAGGAAAGAGCCCTAAAAGAAGAATTGAACATCAGCCCTTATACAGAAAAATCAACAGATAACATTTTGAAACTAATTGGTCAAATTAAAAATATTTAATTCACTTTTGGTAATGGACAAAAAATGTACATGAATTTCTTAGTATTTGAAAATTTCAATCAGGTAATATTTGAAGAAAGGGCTAGCATATCATCTTCATCTAAAAGAAGTATTTTGCCTGCACCCAATAAAAAATCTAAAGGAAAGGATCCAGAAGTTAAACTGGAGGTATAAGGTAGTTGTAAGGTGTGGATATGAAACTTTGATAAAATAGCAAGTACTTTTCCTGTCCTCAAAATTTGTATAAGGTAAAATTATTTAAAAATAGTAAGAAATAGTATTTTTAAAGAGAAAAAACGCCAATTTTATTGGTTTTAACTTTGTAAGTATAAAAAAATAATATAATAAAGATTTATTGCTTTACCAACAATAAAGATTTATCCAAAAATACTCTACAAGAGATATTTAAGGCTACAAAAGAAATTTCTTCAAGAGCAACTTCAATTGGAATTAATTGAGAAAAGAACTGCAAGCAATTAATTGAAGAAAAAAGTTTTTTAAAAGATGTTTAAAGAGTAAACACACCCAAAAGTGACCAGAGTGAATTTGGAAACAAAGTCACAAAGCTAACAGTGATGAAAGATGCTTTAATTCACTCTTGGGGTGGTTCAGGGGTGAAAATGATTATAAGAGTTACAAACAATGATTATAATAATTTTTTTGCATGGTCAAAAGGTTCATAATTTTTAAAAAAGGGTGGTTGGAATCTTTTATTGATTGGTTTAACAGTGTTTAAACTAATTACAAAAGGAAAAGATTCCAACATGAAGAGAAAAGTGGGGCAAAGAAGACATTCTTTCATAGCCATCAATTTTTTTACTCCAAAAGTAAAATTCACTTTTGTCAGTCGTGAAAAACAGTCTGACAACAGAAAAGCCAATTATGGCATCATTGAACCTTGGTTTAGACCAAAAAGGGCTGGTTTAAGCCATTTTAGACCCTTAAATCAGCCATTACTATAGCAATACCTGGTCTAGAGCCTTCAAAGCATGTCAGAATTTGTGTAAGAGGCGTAGAAACCAGTTAAAACTGTTTTTACTAGCATTGTTTCAAATTAAGGGTAGTTTTACCCTCTTGGCAGCAGTTAAAACTACCCTGGTTGGTATCAAAACCTCATCATCAATTGAGTCACAGACCCTGTGACTCAATTCCAGGCCAAAAGTAATGAAATTTTGCATGGATTTTGACATCCCATGCCAGTCAGCAAGGATTTGGGGGGTCCAGCTCCCCCTTAGAGCTAGAGTGTCTTTTCCCCCCCAGAATTAATCTTTCCAATTTATTTTTCTTTTAATTCCTCATCATGTAATACAATTATAATTTAAACAAGTAATTCAATTGAGTTTTCAATTACACATCTGTAATAATTGATACCTAATATGTGAATTGAAGTTCACTTATGTAATACATGCACACATTTTGACATTTCAATTGAAAATACTTCAATTCCTCATAGCTTCTAAACTAAACACAACACCTCAATTTCAACACAAAAATTCATGGTTAACACCACATGTGGTGTGAATTGATTTAAGGTTTTGAGGATATTCATACTTTTGTACAAAAAATACTAAAAACTTAATTTAAGCTTATTTAGAGTTGAGTTACAGAAATTTCATCCAGAAGTGACCCCACTCTATTTTTTATGAGGAATCCAATGGTGTGATAATTTCTTTATGTTTATTTATTGGATAAACATTTATACTATAGTTTATATAACCTTTTACCAAAAATATCTTAATTTCATAATTTTTATGAAAAATTCATTTTTACTTAATTTTTACAAGTAAAAATGTATTTTCATAATTTTAAATTTTATTGTAATTTTATTTTTATATTATAATTAAATTTTGATTTTCAAATACAAATTTGTATTTATATTTCAATTTCTATTTCTATAATATAAATAAATTTATTTTACTTATATCTATATCTTAATTTATTATTTGTGGTCTTTTTGGTATATGAAAATACCTCTAAGGCACACATTCCTTCCCCCTAAAAAAGGAATATTACTTTGTAATATTGTTATTTCTAGTGTGTCTGAACCTTCTCAGAAGTTTAGTAGCTTCAGGTATGTCTTTTTCTGGCAACCATTTATCTTCACAAGTTGGGTCACTGTACCTAACAAGGTATTCCCTTACTTTGTTGGTTCTCAACTTTCTTTCTTTGAGAACTTTGGGATTTTTCTTACTAACAGATTACTCAATAGGAGGTATAACTTGGGGAACTTTATTCCTCAAGGGAAATATTTCAGCATCACTAGATTTATATGGCTTTGTAAAGCTCACTGGAAATGTAGGATGCTTATTGCTAAGTTCTTCAGATAACTCTACTTCAACAGAATTTTATCCATGAAGGGCCTTAATAACAAAAGGTCCTGCAAAGGATTCTTTCAGATTTTTACATCCTTTGATGTTATTGAAGTTAGTGGTGGATACAAGAACTAAATCCCCCACTTATAAATATGGAGTTGCATGTGATTTATCCCATTTGTCTTTAGCATATGCACAAGAGTCTTCCATGCACCTTACTGCATGCTTTCTAGATTTGTCTAGCATTCCCTTGAAGCTAGCAGCTGTGGGATGTATTTCAATCAAATCTTTCCTCAAGGAATCTTGAGGTAATTTGGGGTTCCATCCCTTTTCTAGGATAACAGGAGTTTGATTGGTACTGGCATGGATTTATGCTTTGTATGCTAATTCCAGTGCTGGCAACAGAGTACACCAATTATGGGTAAATCCATCACAATCTTTGAATTCAAGGACATATGCATAAAATCTTCTTACCCTGTCCTCTAAGGTCTGGATCATCCTTGCAGCCAGACCATCAGTTTGTGGGTGGTAGGCTGTAGAGAATGACAGCTTAGTGCCAAATAATTGGTGAATATTTGTCCATAGTTCTTAAGTGAATTTGGGATCCCTGTCACTAATGATATTTGTAAATATGCCCGTCCATGACACTACTCTATTCCATATCAGAAGAGCTGTATCCATGGCTGTATTATCTTTGTGACATGGTAAAAAGATTGGAGTTTTACTGAATCTGTCTACAATAGCTAGGCAAGCATTATAGCTTCTGTCACCTCCTGGTGGTAGGCTAGTTACCCAATCCATATGGACAATTTCCCAAGGTCTTCTGGGTTCTTGGATTTTGATCATATTTCCAAGTCTCTTGCCAGTGGATTTATTTGCCTTTTGCATCTGTCACAGGTTTTTCAATACTATGCAACATCTTTCTGCCACATTGGCCACCATATGCAGGTCTTTACTTTTTCTCTTGTTCTGTCTTCAGATAGATGTCCTGAAAAGGGGCTATCATGGCATTCTTTTAGTACAAGATTGATTAATGACCTGTCAACAGCCTTCATGACACATGTGTGCTTGGTCCTGTGGTAAATTATACCATCCAGTAGGTAACATCTTCCTTCATCATAAAATTATTTCCATACTTCATCCAAGGCATGTATCAGAGATTTGTCTTTACAGTCTTTGTTAAGTAATTGGAATAAGATGCTACACTTCTTATCTTGAGTGTAACTGTTTCTTACTTCTTCAAAGAAGGTGGTGTCCAAGTCTGTAACACTTATTCCTTCTATTGGGATCTGTGGTGAAGCTTCTTCTGGCACATAAGCATGATTATCAATATCATTTGGTAATGGCCATCTTCTTAGTCCATCTTCATTTTTATGAACATTCCCATCTTTATGAACAATAGTCATATTGCCCCTGTATTCTTTTATGGCTATTTTCCATCTGAGCATATGTCTGTTAGGTGTTTTCATGTTTAAAAGTGATTTGACAGCTGTACAATCTGTTATCACTTCAAAAACACATCCTTCTAAGAAGTAGTTCAATTTTTACAAGGCCCAGACAAGGCATAGACATTCCATTTGACTTGCTCCATATCTGGCTTCAGTTGATTTGATTTTCCTGGATATGAAACATATGGGTCCTTCCACAGTTTTATCATTTATGATCTGAACTTGGTGAAGTGCAGCACCCAGCCCATCCCCTGATGCATCAATATACAATTTAAAAGGCAACTTAAAGTCTGGAATCAGTGAGAGTGGAGCAGTGGTCAAGGCTTCTCTTAGAGACTCAAAATCTTTGACTCTGTCAACAGTAATTTCAAATACTGTGTCTTTGTCACACAATTTAAAATATGGTCTTGCTATGGATGCAAAATCTTTAATTCATTGCCTGTAATATCCTGCAAAACCTGAAAATGACTGAATTTCCTTTTTGTTCTGAGGCATGGGTTTTAGCAATACTGCTGCAACTTTGTTTTTGTCAATTCCAAGGGACAAACCAGATAAAACATGTCCTAGTGCTTTAAGTTCTTTAAATACAAAATGGCATTTCTTCAAAGAGATTTTCATGATCACTGATTGAACTTTTGTCAAAACTCTGGACAATCTGTACCTGTGCTCTTCCCAAGTCTTGAAACAGACAATAATGTCATCAATGTAAATGATTAACCATCCCTCTGAAAGTTCTTCAGGGAATATTTCATTCATCATTCTTTGGAAGTGTGAAGGTGCATTTTTGATACCAAAGGGCATTCTTAAATATGCATACACTCCACAATGAACAATAATTCTCAAACATTTTCTTGCTCTTGGTGTCACCACATTTTGATGGAATCCTTTAAGGGAATCCATAGTGGTTATATACACTGCTTGAGATATTTGAGTAAGAGAAATTTGGATTTTTGGTATTGGGTACCTATCTGGAACAGTGTAAGTGTTCAGAGCTCTAAAGTCTCCAACCATTCTGGACTTTCCATTATGCCATGCTACTATGACTGGTGTAATTATTTCTACTTCTTCATTATGGCCAACCCTTCTTATTACACCAAGGTCTATAAGTTCTTTGATATGAGTTTCCAGAGCTTCCCTTGACTTGGGACTTGCTGGGTATGCAGATTGTGTCAAGAGTGGTGGATAAGGTCTTTCAATATTAAGAATGATGTCAACTTCATGACCAATAATTGCTCCTAGAGGTTCTTTGTCTGAAGAAAATGCTCCTTTGTGGTCATACAAAAGGGAATATAGTTCATTTTCTTGTTTATCAGTCAGATGAAGGCTTATTTCAGCCTCTCTCAACTGTTTAGATTTGAATTTTTCCAATTCTAAGTTGACTGGTGATACTTTATTTACCGTAATTTGTCTTTTAAATGGTAAAAAGGCAAATTTCTGAGGCTTATTGTCTCCAATAGTAAATTATCTGTCTTTGTTTCTATTCAAATCTATCCCATACATGATTAAATAGTCATTAACCAATATAAAATGAGTACTAGAGCAGTTTTCCATAACAACAAATTAAACTGAGATTCTTAAGTTATTATTAATGTTTGGGAATATAAAATTGGTCTCAAAAATTCCTAATGCTTTCATTGAATTACTTGCACTATTGAATTTTATACCATCAATTGGTAACAATTGGTCTTCAAAATTTGGTACACAAGTTTTAAGAAAAGATTTGCCAACACAAGAGCAGGAGGCTCCTGGGTCAAGAGAAAGTTTAGTGGGCTTGTTGTCAATCACCACTTCTGTTATACAGGAGTTACCAGCTGTATAGCCTTTCCCCCTGTTTTGTTTTGTTTTAATAAGTCGTGCATCTTGAACTTTTGATAAATCAAGTTGACCATTCCTCAATTGTAGAAAGTGGGAATAAGATTCCATGATGTCAAAAGTGGCATTTATATTTTCTATATCTTTTGAAGATTCAGAAAATGTTGATGACTTATCATCTGAATTGTCTTCAATTATGTCATCTTTTTCAACATCAAGTTCCTTTTCAATATCAATTTCATTGCTTTTCCCCCTTTTTGGACATGTATTGGCTAGATGGGTGGTGCTTTGGCAAATATGGCACTTTCTGACTGTATCTGCAGATCTATACTTATTATGAGAATTTTGTTTGGGCTTTTGTCCACAGAATCTTTCCAAGGTGTATTAAACCTTGTTTTGAGATTCACCCTACTAGAACCAATTTTGGTTCTGGTGGTTACTTCTAATATATTGATAATATCCTCTGCTGAAGATTTTTCAGTGGTCCCGCTTTTGACAGAATGCTCTAAGTCACCTCCACATTGTCTCAGAATCTTTCTGTGGATCATAAATTCTGACATGTCAGGGTATAATGCTGTTAGTCTGTCTTTATGTTGGAAGAACCATGGTAAAGCGTTCTCTTTATAAGAATTAAATCTGGCAGATTCACAGGCTGTCTCCACTTTAAATCTCCAAGAATCATTGGCCCATTTGTTGATAATTTGGGTTTTCCACCAAGTCCAACTTTGGTGTCCATGTGCTTGTCTTAATTTGATATACCATCTTTGAGCTAATCTGGTAAACAAGGTGTTAAATCTTGCTGTTACCAATATTTCTGGTAATTCCAGATCTTCTTTAATCATGTCAATTCCTCTGATGAATTCCATATGGTCATATTCTCCTTCACCACTGAAGTGAGGACATTATTTGACTTTTGGTACTTCTTTCAAAAGTGCTTGGCCCATTGATGGTTCCAAGTTATGAAAAGAAGTGGAAAATTTATTTTTTAACTGTGAATTATCAGGATCCAATACTTGTGGATTTGGAATCCTTGTGCCCTCATTTTGATTCAGAGGTGTAGACATTCTTGGTAAGGTGTTCAGTATTTGTTCAATATCATTCATTTTACTGTTGCTACACCTTTGGGAATTCCTTTATTCATGTTGGAAGGCTTGTATTAAATTTATTACTTCAATTTTATACATTTCTTCTTTATGTGTCAGTTCTTTCCATAACTCTTTCTGTCTTGTATTGTCAGCAGTGACTTGATTCAATTTCATTGATAATTTTGATACTTCTTCTTGTGAAGCATAAAAACACCTTTTCAAGGCAATGGTATATGTCTTTACTTCAGTAAATGAATTTGAAATGTAATCAAGGACTTTCTTGTTATCTGTCTTGATAATATTTATGGCTTGTTTAATTCTTGTTTCAATTATGTCATCAATATTGAATTTAGAATATTTGTCTGTTAATGCTTTAATAATGGCAGATTGTTCATTTATTTTATTGCCAAAAGAATTATCATTATTGGAAGTTTTAGTGTATTTGGCACAGACTCAAGTTGTTTGTTTCAATGTTGTTACAAATGGTTTCATTTTTATCAGAAAGATGATTTTTCACATCATTTATAGCTTCATACAACTCTGGGATGGAATCAAATATGTCAGAAATCATTTCTGGAATCTTAATCTGGCTTCCTCCTTCTTTTGTAATTCCATCATGGTTCTGGCCATCTGAAATACATTTTCCATGGAATCCTGCTGAATCTTTGGAATCCCGTAGCCTTGGATGTAAGGCTTTGGGGCTGGTGCCTTCCCTTTGCCCTTGTTTTGAGCTTGTGGCTGTTTTTTCATGTTGGAATTGCTGCTGCTGGCCACTAGGGCTGGTCTTGGCACTTGCTTGGGTGGTGTATGGTTGTTTTCCTCCATTCTGCTGTTAAGAGCATCATTTTTTTCTCTTCAATAAATGGATGCCATCCATTGAGTAACTTGCAAGTGTTGGGATGGCCCAGGAATTTTCTCACAGTCAGGTAAGAATTCATGCAGTTCTTCCACAGATATGCAAGGATCTGGTACTCTCTGTGCTGCAGTGCATTGTTGTAGGCCTTCTGGATGGCTTTGTAAATGTCCACTGAGGCTTCTTGTGGCGGTTTCAGATCTTTTTTAAGGTAAAATAGTGTCATAAGCTTCAGAATTGGACAATTTATTGTTGTGGAAGTCTTTTTACTGACCCTTGTTCTTCTTTATCTGATTGGCTTCTTCCATAATCACACCTATGACCTTTTTGGGAGCTGCTGGAGGGTTTATAGCTTGCTCCTGATCTGGTTGAAGCATATTTTATGATTAAAAAGGTTTTAAACTAGTAATTTTATGTCAAAAACTTACTATTTGCCAAATCTTTTGCTTTCTGAAGAGTATTACTGATATCCAAGTCGATCAATTCAGAAGAAATTGGCTCTTGTTGGTTATTCTGAGTTATAATAACAGTGCTATTATGATCAGAAATCACAGTGCTCGCAGGAATAATGCTAGTAACTGTGGATGCTGTTTCAATATTTTCTTGTCTTACCATGTTGTCAGACACTAAAATTAATGAAAAAACCAATCAATTAAGTAAAAAAGAAGGTTTTTCAAAAGAGAAATAAAAAATAAAGCCTCACTTATCATTATAAGAAGAAATTATTTTTCAAGTATTTTTTATATATTTTTAAATTTTTCAATATAAGAAAAAATATTAGAAAAAAGTAAAAAATTATGTCACAGGTGAAATATCACCGCTGGGACCCCAAATGTAAGGTGTGGATATGAAACTTTGATAAAATACCAAGTACTTTTTCTGTCCTCAAAATTTGTATAAGGTAAAGTTATTTAAAAATAGTAAGAAATAGTATTTTTAAAGAGAAAACACGCCAATTTTATTGGTTTGAAATTTTTAAGTATAAAAAATAATATAATAAAAATTTATTGTCTTAGAAACAATAAAGATTTATCCAAAAATACTCTACAAGAGATATTTAAGGCTACAAAAGAAATTTCTTCAAGAGCAATTGCAATTGGAATTAATTGAGCAAAGAACTGCAAGAAATCAATTGAAGCAAAAAGTTTTTCAAAAGATATTTAAAGAGTAAACATGCCCAAAAGTGACCAGAGTGAATTTGGAAACAAAGTGACAAAGTTAACAGTGATGAAAGATGCTTTAATTCACTTATGGGGTGGTTCAGGGGTAAAAATGATTATAAGAGTTACAAACAATGATTATAATAATTTTTTAATGTGGTTAAAAGGTTCAAAATGTCTAAAGAATGGTGGTTGGAAGCTTTTACTGATTGGTTTAACATTGTTTAAACTAATTATAAAAGGAAAAGATTCTAACATGAAGAGAAAAGTGGGGCAAAGAAGACATTCTTTTATAGCCATCAATTTTCTTACTCCAAAGTAAAATTTACTTTTTTCAATCGTGAAAGACAGTCTTACAACAGAAAAGCCAATTATGGCATCATTGAACCTTGGTTTAGACCAAAAAAGGGCTGGTTTAAGCCATTTTTTGCTATTTTTAGCCATTTTAGACCCTTAAATCAGCTATTACTATAGAAATACCTGGTCTAGAGCCTTCAAAGCACGTAAGAATTTGTGTAAGAGGCGTAGAAACCAGTTTCAACTGTTTTTAATAACATTGTTTTAACTTAAGGGTAGTTTTACCCTCTTGGCAGCAGAAAAAACTACCCTGGTTGGTATCAAAACCTCATCATCAATTGAGTGTCAGACCCTGTGACTCAATTCCAGGCCAAAAGTAATGAAATTTTGCATGGATTTTGACATCCCATGCCAGTCAGCAAGGATTTGGGGGGTCTAGCTCCCCCTTAGAGCTAGAATGTCTTTTCCCCCCCAGAATTAATCTTTCCAATTTATTTTTTCTTTTAATTCCTCATCATGTAATACAATTATAATTTAAACAAGTAAATAAATTGAGTTTTCAATTACACATCTGTAATAATTGATACCTAATATGTGAATTGAAGTTCACTTATGTAATACATGCGCACATTTTGACATTTCAATTGAAAATACTTCAATTCCTCATAGCTTCTAAAATAAACACAACACCTCAATTTTAACACAAAAATTCATGGTTAACACCACATGTGGTGTGAATTGATTTAAGGTTTTGAGGATTTTCATACTTTTGTACAAAAAATACTAAAAACTTAATTTAAGCTTATTTAGAGTTGAGTTACAGAAATTTCATCCAGAAGTGACCCCACTCTATTTTTTATGAGGAATCCAATGGTGTGATAATTTCTTTATGTTTATTTATTGGATAAACATTTATACTATATTTTATATAACCTTTTACCAAAAATATTTTAATTTCATAATTTTTATGAAAAATTCATTTTTACTTAATTTTTACAAGTAAAAATGTATTTTCATAATTTTAAATTTTATTGTAATTTTATTTTTATAATATAACTAAATTTTGATTTTGAAATATAAATTTTTATTTTTATAATATAAATAAATTTATTTTACTTATGTTTATATCTTAATTTATTATTTGTTGTCTTTTGGGTATATAAAAATACCTCTAAGGCTCACAGTAGTGAAGCAATAGCAAAAATCAAAGAGGAACTGAAGAATATGAGAAGAAATTTGGACATGGCCATAGAAGACCCATAGGAATGGATAGCACTCAGGTTAAGTGGTATGAATAAAGAAGATGAAGGAGAAAGCCCACAGAATAAATTTAACATGGATCTGAAGCCACCTGAATTGAATTTCTCAGGAACTTCAGAAGAGTATTTCAATTTATTTGGGGAAGAAACTGGGTACATTAGTCATATTGAAAAAGATTTTAAATAAAGAACCAAAAGATGACATAATCAATAAATTGGAAAAAAGAAAAGTTAAAGAATTGGAAAATGAATGTTCCATAATTACTGAAGACAAAATGGATAAAGTTTGGGATAGAGATATTAAAAGGATCATTAAAAAAAGAATTGAGACAGTGCTAGAAGGAAAATTGGTAGAATAAGAAAATTACTTGATTTTATATCAAAAAAAGAATGGGAATTGGAAGAATAAATTTAAGAAAGGAAGAATATTTGAAGACCTAGAGGGAAGATAGTTGTCAGAAAATACACAAAGGCTAGCTGTAATTTCCATTCTAGAACCCAATCTGCAAAATGAAATTATAGATGAGCTTGATGATACCTATTAACAATTATGAAGTCTTGCCAATACCTCACTTTCAAACACAACCAATTTATCTGATCAAAATGAAGAAATAACATTGAGATGAACCAATGACACCCAGGATCAAAATAAGACACAACCAAAGATACAAGAAAATGAGGAAGAAAAAGATTATGTAAGGATTCCAATGATAAAATTCCAAGAGCTGTATTATTATGAGATAGATTAACCATCAATTCAAAGCCAAAATATTTTAGAGCTACCAGGATCAAATCTTACAAATTTTGACTTTGTGGAATTAATAACCACTACTGGAATCAAAGAAAATTTAAGAAATCCGTACTGGAAGAAGGCTTATGGATATTATCAAATGGCAATAGAAGGACTTTATTACAAATTTTTATGGGCTCAAGAGTATTTTAATATGGATAGTTTGGAAATTATAGGAGGAACTTTTTACTGATTTGATATTGGATTCATTTTTCTCAATGATTTCAAAGGTTTTTTTTCAGAATGGAAAGGCAATACACAAAGAGAAAAACACAACAATCTATTTGGATAGATATTGAAAGACATGTCTTTCAGTAATTCACAAAAGAAGATTGTGGAGTTCTCAATAATGAATCCAGAAATCTATTTTCAATCACCAATTGAAAAGAAAAACCAATAAAAAACAAGAGAAAACATCTTTTCAACATAAAAAAAAAGAAAACAATTTCAATATAGGAAAATAAATTTCAACATAAAGAGAAAAAAATATTCTTTTTCTCAATAAAAAAAATCCAACAACAAACCAAAAAAACCTTTCAACATAGAATAATAAGAAGAAAATTTTTTTCAAAATCAAAAAATTAGTCTTTGTATGACTTTAAACAACAGGGTAGCAATCTGAAGGCTAAAATTAGTCCTTCTATGACTTTAAATTACAGGGTAGCAACCTGAAGGCTAAAGTTAGTCTTTGTATGACTTTAAGCTACAGGGTAGCAACCTGAAGGCTGAAAGGTTTGTTCTTTTATGACTTTAAAATACAGGGTTGTTCCCAGAAGGCCAAGATTAGTCTTTGTATGACTTTAATCTATAGGGGTATAACACAAGAGGGCTGAACATGCAAATAAAATCAGGGAATAATGAAAATTGAAAAAGAAGAAGATGTCAATATTGGCAACAAAAGCAAAGAATAGAATAATGAACACTTCAAGGTGAAAATAATTAAGAATATTTAATCAGAATAAAACTATCAATGTTAATCTTCTTTGTCTTCAGTAAGAAATTAAACTTCCTCCTTGGGTAATTTTGGACCAGGGTTTTCAAATTTCCTTTTTTTACATTAAACTGCAGGATTTGGTATACCTTATATACTGGGCTTTATCCACCTAGAGGTAAAGTCCTTTCATGACTTGAAACTACAACTCAAACTTAATCATGAACAAAAGGAAAATTAAGATACTAAATGACTGTTTTATTTAACTAAAAAATTAAAAAATTCAAAAAAAAGAAGACAAATCATATTATTAATTGATAATTTCAACCAGGTTAAGAATAATGGAAACTCAAGCAAATGCAGAAAAATATAAAGCAGTACTCAGAAAGGCTATACTGGTCAATGAATCTATTCCTCAAGATATGAATTATCAAGAAATCCATATGAAACATCTTTATCAGATAACCCACCTCTATTTATTGCAACATTAAAATTTACAGAAGAATTTCAATGATAAATTTGGACCATCTGTATTTTTATCAGAAGAAATAAATTTATTAAGAAATGTTATATTACTAAGGGAAAAGGATATAGAATCTTGTGAAGAAGAAAAAGGCATAATTACACATTATTATGGAAAACCTTATAAAATACCAGTTATACCACATGAACCATGGAGGAAGAAACAAATACCAATACCAAAATCAATTTTACCTCAATTAATTGAACTATTCAGAGAAGGAATACATACAGGAATCTATGAGAAATCAACATAAAGCTATAACAGCCCTGTATTTTATGTGGAACAAACTAAATGGAAAACTTTGAATAGTTCATGCTCTTCAAGACCTCAATAAAATAAAAATGAAAGATGCAGAATTATCACCAAATGTGGATGCGTTTGTGGGATCATTTTCAGGAAGAACATGGTTTGGATTAGGAGATATTAAGGGAGGATATGATGAAAGAGAACTGGATCTTACTACAAGACCGCTTAAAATTTGAAACACCACTTGGAAGACTTCAGCTTTCCAGACTACCTCAAGGAGTCACAACCTCTGTGGCAGTTTATCAAGTACAAATGACTTGGATACTTCAGGAAGAAATACCAGCGCACCTTGGAATATTTATATATTATGGAGGGATTGAAAGACCCGGATTGACATACCAGCATGAAAAATAGAAGGAAAATCAACTCATAAGAAGATTTATTTGGAAATATGCAGTAACATTAGAAATAATACTTTTAAGGATAGAAGAGGCAGGACTCACAATTTTAGGATCAAAATTTTCATGTTGTGTTCCAGCACTTGATATTGTAGGGAATCTTGTATCTTTGGGAGGAAGAAATATTTCAAAACAGAATATAAACAAGATACAAAACTGGCCTAGACCCACAAAAAAGGGATTAGAGTATTTTTAGGACTATGTGCATATTTCAGAATGTTAATAAAGGAATTTTCACAAGATCCAGAACCATTGAGAAGATTGACAAGGGAGGACATATTGTGGACTTGAAATTAAAAATGTAAAGAAGCCTTTATGAAACTAAGGAGGAGAGTAGGATCAGAATTTACTTTGAAGACATTGAATGATTAAAAGGTTGCAGGGAATATAAAATTAGAAATAGATTAATGTTATATTCCAGCTGGTGCAGTTCTGATGAAACTGGATGAGGATGGAAAGGATAGACCAGTACTATAAGAGTAAGTAAGCCTTTCTCAACTAGAATCTGAATACTCTTAGCCTAAAAAAGAATTGTGTGGTGCTGCAAGAATACAAAAAAAAGACTTCAAAAAATATTATGGGGGAAACATTTTGAGCTTCAAGTAGATTATAAATATTTGATAGAAATGATCAACATACCATGTTTACCAAATTCACCAATGAAAATATGGGTAGCATTAATTCGGCCTTTTTCTTTTTATTTGGTACACAAATCAGGTAAGACATTTACTATTCCAGATGGGTTATCAAGAAGACCAAAG
The DNA here is from genome assembly GCA_023105745.1 of Austropuccinia psidii. Taxonomy (NCBI): domain Eukaryota; kingdom Fungi; phylum Basidiomycota; class Pucciniomycetes; order Pucciniales; family Sphaerophragmiaceae; genus Austropuccinia; species Austropuccinia psidii. The sequence continues at coordinate 29,532,578 of JALGQZ010000004.1, read as the reverse complement.
GGGGAAAGTGAATATGAAAGTGAAAGAGATTTTTTTGATGAGGAAGGAGAATGTATCAAACCTCATCCAGGAGTTAGCCTAGAAGAAGTAAATAAAGTCAAAGTGGGAAATTATCAAGAAATAAAACAAACAAAATTGGTATTCCACTAAAAAAAGGAAGACTTTGGAAAACATATTCAGGAATATTTTACTATTTTTCAAAAGCTGAAAAGTATTGGGGAAAGGAAGTTAAAGAGGATTAAAAGAAGATCAATAAATTTCTATCTAGAAGGAGGGAATCTGAAAAGAAGAAACTAAGAGAATCCACAAATAGTTGTATTTGATGAAAAACCTCAGAAACAGATTCTAAAGAAAATTAATAAAGAATTGGGTCATGAAGGGGAAAATTAAACATACAGAAGAATAAAGAAAAGATATCGGTGGGAAGGAATGAAAAAGATATTCAAGAAATGGGTCAAATGATGTAAAGAATGTCAGAAAAGGAGTCATTTGCAACAAAAAGAAGAAGGGAAGATATCTGTAACATCAACTTTATTTGAAAGAGTAAGTATGGATGCAGTTCATATTAAGACAGGAAGATGGAAATATTTATTGACGGCAAGAGATTACTTTTCAGGATGTCCAGAAGCTGTGGCATTAACTAGGCTAACTGGAAAATCAGTTTAAGAATGGTTCAATTCAGAATGGATTTATAGATATGGAGTACCCAAAGAAATAACAGTAGACAGAGGAGCAGAATTTGGAATAAAAACTACAAGAAGCAGTCAAAATAGCAGGATCAAGAATCAGAATAACCATACCTTACTCCCAAGAATCACAAGGAATGATTTTAAGAGGCAATAAGCAATCAAAGGATGAACTTGTAAAGATGTGTGGTGAAAATGTATCCAAATTGAAAGAATACTTACCCATTGTTCCCTTAGAAGATAGAATTTCTGCAGAAAAAACAACAGTATACTTACCATTTGAAATTCAATTTGGTCAGAAGGCTGTCTTACCAATTCACATTGAAACAAACACATACCTAGCCATAGAATTGAATAAAATATCAACAATGGAAGAGCTATTGGAAGCAAGATCCATACATATTCCAGCAAAAGAAGAAAATAAATTAAGAGATTCAAGAAAAAAATCAGTTAGATACTTGGGAAAAACAATGGAACATAAACTTAGAGATCCACTTCAACCAGGGAGTTTTGTATTAGTTCACAATAAAACACTTGAATCACAGTGAGTTTTACTCTTTAAAAGCCATTGGAATGAACCCTTTAGAGTTATATGTCAAGTTAACAATAGACCTTATGAATTTGAAGAATTGGATGACACTAAACTAACAAGGAAATTTGCAGCAAGTCACATCAACAGATTTTATCCAAGGGGGAATATAGTTCACCTAGCTTTGAAATCAGGAAATGAAAGCAGTGACAAAATTGAAGTTGGAGATTCAATCTTAGAGGAAGAAGAAATTGAAAACCATACAGATTCTGATTGAAAATAACAAGCTTTCAACTGTAATTCTGGGAAAATCATTAAATGGAGATGGGCATGTGGTATTCCATACCAATTATACCTGAATTAACCTTACCAAATAATTTTTCAAAAAAATCTGAATTATGGGAAAATCCCACAAAAGCTGTGCAATTTCAGAGAAGAAATGGGAATAAAATTGCAGAATTTTGGACAAGATGTGGGAATAAAATTGTGGAATTTTGGACAATAAAATCAAAATGAAGAATAATTTTACAGATGGGAATAAAATTAAGGAATAAATCCAGAGACAGGAATAAAATTCCAGAATTTCAAAGAAATGGGAATAAAATTGCGTAATTTACACCAAGAAAATTTAAAATGAAGAATAAATATAGAGATGGAAATTAAATTAGGGAATAACTCCAGAGAAATACCAATTGAATGAAGTTTCAGAATTACTCCGTAGGTAGGAATGAAATTTCAGAGAATAACTGGGAATAAAATTGCAGAATTATGGAATAAATTGGAATAAAATTGAGAAACTTGAGAGGAATTATGGAAGATATTGCATAATAACTTGGGGGATTGGAATAAAAATGTGTAAGAAATCAAGAAAAGAAAAATAAGATGTCAGAATTATAGACAAATACCAGAATAACTGGAGGAAGAGGAAAATCAAAATGTGGAAGAATTTCAGAGATTGACATAGAATTGCGGAATTACACAATAGGTGTGGAATAGCTCTAGAGAAGGAAATAAAATTTCAGAACTCTGAAACTAGATAAATCAAAATGTAAAGAAGTCTTAGGGAATAACCAAGGAGATTAAAGTTTCAACAAGAATAATTTCAATTAAAATTACAAATACCAATTTCTCCGCCTTATTGCATTATACATAGAAAAACTACAAGAGTCAATGGAAATAAACTAAATACAGATTTTTAAATTCATATTGAGCACAGCACCAGAATTTTATTTTCTCCACCTCAAGGAAATTAAAAAAATAAATCAAGGCTATGCAAGAAATTATAATTGATTTACCAAGAGTAAATTTTTGCTTAGTAATATTAGCACACATTAAATTTGATACAAATGACGGAATAATGGAATTAAAACACCAGAAAAGTTTTCTCAAAATTGCATATCAATGTTTAAACCAATTTTTTACCCACCTTTTCTCAAATATAATGGCAGTTCACTTAATAGAAAGTTCTGTATTTTTCCCACTTCCAAGAGGAATTTCACCAGCTAAATTCTTTCAAAGATATCATATGACTAGAAGAAATTTAAATTGTCAGAATCTGTAGTTTCTCCACTTTCTTTGAAGGAAGAAAATCTCATCATCCAAATTATCTCAATGAGATGACATGATTTTGATAGGAAAAACACCACCAGAAAAATTATCTCAGAAAACACGTTGCTACACCAAAACTACACCTCTCACTAGCTAAAACATCTCAGCTATGATTTTTCTGAGCCCCCTGTTTTGAGAAGCTCTATGGAGGCCAAAAATGTAAAAATAAAGGTCTTCTCTCCCTCATTTTCCAAAAAATGGAACAAGCGCCCACTATTGAGGATCAAAACCATCCCTGAACTAGCAGGATATTTAGAGTAGTAGTAGTGTTTTAGCCATGAAAAGCTCAGTATTGTTGAAGAATAGCAGTATAACCATTGTGAAAATCTCAGTGGCCTTTCTCAGTAGCTTAGTATTAGTGAAGAATAGTAGTATAGAAGTAGCTTAAAGATCAGTAGCCATTCTCAGAAGCTTAGTATTGTTAAAAAAATAGTAGCAATAAAAAAACATAGTATTAAATTTTTTTGAAGAATTATTCTTAGTAGTAAATCTAGTAGTCTTATTATTAGTATTAAGAAAATCATTTTAATCAACATCAAAAGGATTATTAATCTTCTAACATAAAATATCAGACTGTATCTTATCAAAAAGTATAGCTTTGGCTATAGAGTTATTGATAGGTCTTATTTAGGGACTACTGATAAGTCTTCTCTATCTGTTAAAGCCACAAAATCATATTTAATTTTGTGATTCTCTCTAGGCTGACTATTCAGTATTATTTAGAGGGGCAGCTAATACACCTTATCACCCATGGTTATTGGAAAACTTCAAAATTCAAAACAGACTTACCAATAATTTCTCCCTCAAGATCATTCCCCATTTCATCCCACACCAAAAAGAGTCCCCAAAACATCCACTTTCCCTTTTTTTCCTGATAAACATCTTAATACCATTCTAGTCTTTCCAAATAAGCTTCCAATAAGGTTACTAAGGTATTCATGGATTAATGAAGTTGATAATTTGTTTTGAATTTCATCAATGAGCCTCCCTCTGACATTAACCCATTGGCCTTGAGTCTTGTAAATTTACTACGAGACTATTATGTAACCACAATTTCCATTACCCTGCACATTGAGTTCCTTTAAGGTATTATTATCCAGGGACCTTTATTGAATAATTTAAGAATTAACTCAAGTGAAGAAATAATATTAATTTTTCATATATATTAAAAAAACAGAAATAATTTGGAGAAGCTATCCCTTTTGTGTTAATTGATTTTGAAATTCTCACAGATAAGATGAATTTAATTGTAAATTTCCAAATTTATTAAAGTTATATGTGATTTTATTTCTGAATTTTTGCTGCTCTTGGCCAATCTTCTCAACCTTCTCAGGGTATCATCAACCTTTTGGGGGCTATCAAATCAGCTACAAAGGGGAGGTATGATGATGAAGAGGATGAGGATGGTTATTAATCTTCATAATTTTCAGCTGAGTCAACTTCCATGGTCTGAAAGTGATTAGAATCAGGTGAAATTACCCTTGAGGTTGTTATTCTGCTTTTTTTGAGAGGGGTATTCCTCTTCTTTTGGTTTTGTTGGGGAATAATTTCAAATTTTCTGGATTCCTTTCCTTTTTATTCTTGGGACCTTGAGGTCTTAAAAATGTATTTTTTCATTGAAGAGGGTCTTAATAATAATTGGAGTCCTTTTAGGTGTTTGTAATTTGTTCAAATGCCACTTTTACAGTTAAAGAATATTGAAAATGCTAAAGGATTGGAGTAATCTCTACTATTGAAAATTTGAAAAATATCTTCGCCAATATCTTCAAATATTCTCTTGGCATAATTGTGTCTTTCATCTTCAACAATGTAATAATATTGATTATGTTAATCCTGTAAGTAAAATCATAAGGAAAATAAGAAAGAATTCTTTTATAAGTCTAAATTAAAAAATAAAATCATTCATAGGTAGCTTCAAATACCATTGTGGATGGAAGTCTGATAGCCCCAGTCTTTGGAAGCCAAATACTACAAATTTTTTCATGTTTTTCAATTTATTACTTTCTAATAATTGTAATTTTTGGAACATCTCTTTTTGGACAGGACTTTGTTTTGAAATTCTCAACAGCCACTTGAAGGGAATAATAAGAAAACTTTCCATTGATAAAACAGATTTGAGGTAAGGAGCTTTTCACATGGACTATAATTTATTTTGAAATCCTGTTGACAATTTCATTTTTTTGAAAATCATTTTGAGGGCCTTTACAGCGTTTAAAAGAGTACCAGTGGAATTTTGGAGCAAAATTTAAATAATTTCATCGGAACTTTCCACTCTTGAAGTTGAGCCAACACCCAAATGACAATGGTAATTTGTCCGGGCTGGAATGAAATATTATCTCAGAGGGATTAATATATTGGCCAAATAGTCCACTACTGAAGGATTCTTGACTTCCTTTTTCATTTTATTCCGGTTTTACTTGAATCATTCCTCACTAAAGGAGTAAATCACCTGAGAAACAAAACCAAAATAATTAAGGAAGAATTGAAAACAAAGGGCATAAAGGGGAGAAGATTTACTTGATTCCAAAGCCTCATGAAATTTTCAAAATCTTTCCCATGGAAAATCTCTTTCATTAAATGGGAAAATGGATCCTTATTTATGTATAAAGTATAGAGCATAATCTTTTAATATGGGAATAGTTTTTGAAGAGAGTTTTTTAAGCCCAAGTCTCTGTCAATAACAATAGCTGGGGATGGGACAATATCTGTTTTTGTTGAGGACCAGATTGATATATTTATGCAAGGCCATGTGTAAGATGCTTCTGTTTGATATTTCAATAAGAAGAAATCCTCAGGAAAGGTCTTGTTGGTGGAAGTGAAACCAACAATATGAAAGAGGGGCATTCTGTACTTATTTGGTTTATAGGTACAATGCATTAAAATTAGATATGGGAAGGCTTGGAAAATATTAATAGAAGGTGGTTTAGTGAAGAATAATGAAGTAATATTATTTACTTCGTCCTTTTGAGTATGTCACAAATAATGTTCTTCCTTGAGGGTGTCAATCAATTCATCAATTAGTATTCTTTCTTGAAGGTTTTTTTTTAATTTTCTGTCTTTTATTGTATATATCTTGAAATATGAAATCTCTATGAGATTCCCTTTGGCTGAATAGCTGAATTTCTATTTGCCTTGGCATAATAATTGATTAATACATTTGAGAAATCTGTTATGTCTCTTGCATATTGAACTTCCTAAAATCAGGGTGAGCCATGGTATTTTAAGTGGGAGCATGGTTCTGCTCTGAATTTTTGACAAAAAGTATCCAAGTGGTACTCTTATAGTACTTTCTGAATAAAGCCTAGAAGGGAGATCTAGGTTCCTGTATTCAATGGTTCTGGTATCATATCTGTGAGGATTTGGAAGACCATACCTGTCACAACCTATATAAATTTTATTGAGGTTCTTATTGGACCTCAAGGTGGTAACAGAATACCCTTCTGTTCTAGGAAAATGATGAGAGTTCTTCAAGAGGTACTCAAATTGCTGGTATTAAACATCTTGGGTTAAAATAAATGGGCTATAAGAAGAGGATGATGTGTTGTAAAAGTGAATTTCAGGGGGTAGAAAAGAATTATTGAATAAAAATTCAAAAATGAAAGATAATTTGGAATATAACAGAGTAATTTTTAAAAATAAATGGGATAGAAATATTTGGGAAGGAAAAATAACAAAAAATGAAATGATATATGGAGGAAAATTTTAAAAAAGTGATCATTTTAGGGAGGAAATGGTTAAAAAAGGGATACTTTATGGTAAAAGTAAAAAAAGAGGATTTGATGAAAGCTTAAGGGTGGTTGAAAAAATTTGTTTTTTATTTTTTTGGGTGGGGTAGAGGGGCACTATTATCAGGGTTCCTTTTTCAAAAAAGAACAAAAAAAACTTTTTTTATGGTTTTGTCTGGTTGTGTCTCAATACAAGTTTTTTTTATGTATTTTCAATTGAACAGTGGCCCAGGGAAATTTTTTTATGTTTTTATCAATTCCCTTTAAGAATTGTATGCTATTATGTTGATGGTAAATGAGTGAATTTTTTATCTAATGTACTTATCATCCCTTAAAGTTTTGGCTTGGGTTTTTGATGCACATCATAAAAGCTGGTTTTTCCATAGTAAGGCTGGAGAATAAATTTCAATAATCCAGTATAAATTATTTAATTAAAGCAGGAAAAATACCCATTTAAATTTGGACAGACTCACTCCAACATCTCTTGTCATAATCAACCAAAATTCTTGAATCTCACCTCCTATTATGAATTCTGTCAGCTTCTGAAAGAATTCATTTGATGAATTTTATTCTTTTGTAATATGAAAAATAGACATCTTATATTTTAGGACAATGTCACAAACTTCATCAGAATTTTCATCAATGGGTGCCACTAAATTTTAAGATGATGTAGAAATACATGGAATATAGGTATACTTTCCATTCCATGATTGATATGACTGGAAGGTAAGTGGTAAATAAGTTCTTTCTCAAAATTTAATTATTTAATGAATTTGATTCTTCTTGCATTATTTTTATTCAAAATTTTCAAGATATGATGAGATATTCTCCCTCATATATGATAAAGCAGATATAATTCCAGTTCTTACCACAAAGCTTTGATATTACTCCCACCTCCCTGATTGCCTAATCTACTCCACAGTACTTTGTCTCATTTTCCATCTCCTGATTTTTATACCACTAGTTATCCAGCCACATGTGCCTCAAACTGGGTGTGGTTTACTAATGAAACTCATTGACTTGTCCTCTTAGGTTCATAAACCATCATAAGAAGGTAATAAATCACACATGTGGCACCAAAAGGCATCAAATATACTGAATTCAGGTGTTTTGTTAAACAAGAAGAAACATTTACTATAAAAAGCCCAAGAAATATACAATAAAGGTCACCAAATGATAAATATAATTAATTAATTAATTACTAGTTTGGTTTAATAGAATTAATTATCGTTGAGAAATCATAATCCATCAATAAAAATTAGAGGTTAAGCTTAAAATTAGTTATATACTAAATATAATAAATTAATTAATTTCAAATTTAAAAATCTGCTCTAACTATACCACTAAAGATACTATTTAGTTGATGTATTTTAACTAAGCTTTTTTTGAGGAAAATTGTAATTAATTATATGAAAATGAATGAAAAAAAATATTATTTTTTTCAATATTTTTAGATAAGGATCAAACAAAAAAAGGAAAATCAAAATCAAAACTGAAAAAAATGATTCCACAACTTAATTAAGCCAAAAAAATGATCATATTTTCCTTTGGAAAAGGGTTGAAATAATCATTAGTTAATTAATATCTTTGATGTTTTTTTTATAAAAAAAAATCACAGATTTTTCAATTTGTCCAGTTAAGATATTGAAGATAATATACATTTTTTTTACATGAATTTTATTGAAGATGATAGCTTTAATGAAGAAGATTTTTGTATTTAACTGTATATATTGAGATAGGAAAATTTAGAATTTGTTTCGCAGATGAAAGTTAAATTGATATTTTATATAACATGAATATTTTTTTATTTCATTTCCCTCACTGGAAAGCTTCAAGTATTTCAAAAAAACTAAAATTATTATTAATTTAATTCAGGATTTTAGATAGCAGTCAAAATTTTGATACTTAGATATAAATGGGAAAGAAGAATAAGTGCAAAAATTGAGTATATTTTTGGTACTGGAAATTGGTAAATTTTGCTTTATATAGAATGTTTTTCCTTGTTCATAATGAAGCTTAAGGACACATTTATTTCAATATCCAATTACAAAAAAGGTTTTTAAATATGAAGTGTTATTAAAGCTGAAGGCTTCCAATGCTATGTGTACTTTATTGATGGTAGTATTATTCCATTATCTCAAAGACAAACCAATTCCTGTTTGCTATATTTGTACTGTAAGAAAGATGATATACTATTTTTAGCTTCCTGATTACTTTCATATAATTGTTTTTTTCCAGTCAAAATAAATGATTTCAGCTTAAAATTATTTCTCTTTTGTTTACTCCATTTCATTTCAGTGCGTATTTGAGAACTAGAAGTTTTTTTTAGAGAAACAATATCTTTCATCTTACTCAGCTGATGTAAGCTAAGAAAATATGGCTCTATAATACAAAGGGAATTAAGCACATCATCCAACTAAAACTTCATTAAACAATTCTTAATTTAAAATTTGATTGGAGTAGTGAGGGCTCGATGGTAATCTGTCATATAAATTCAAAATTTAAAACAAGCAAAATTATTTATTGATTTATTTTTAAGCCGTGTTGTTCTGAATACCTCTTGGATCAGATTTGAAATGAATGGGATACAATTTATGATCATAATAACCTACTAGGACTTCAGAATGTGCCCAGCTTGATAAATAATGGGAAGTTGATGAGAATATGGGAGAAAGCCAAGCCATTTAAATTGGAATAGATGGACAGGAATAATTGAAATATTTCTGGCTTCTAAGCTTAAATTTAAGAATCAAATATGATTAAATATTGGAGTTTAGTAAAATCTTAAAAACAAATGCTTGAATGGAAAAAAATTAGGAATAATATATTTTAAATATTGGATGAAAGCTCATCTTTACCTAAAAGAAACTATCTTTATAATGTAATTCTGATCATAAAAATTAGATAAATTCAGTATTTCTTACTTCATTTCTTTATTTGAAGATGTTAAATGCTTTCTAGGATATTTTCTTTTACCTTAAGAGCCTGAAATAGTTTCCATTTTCACCAAGATTAGGATATAAAGTAAGATGTTGTATATTTCCAAAATTACACATCATTTTAAATATAACAGAAATATATAAAGCTTTAGATATATTTAAGGAATTATCTAGAAAATAGAAATAATAGTTCTAAAAAGAAACTTTACTTGTTTCTTTATTAATAAGTATCCAAAGATATGCAAATTCTGATTAAGTTTGTTTAACAGTGAGGAAAATCATGAATTTTTTTAAAGGTATAAGGAAGGCAATTAGAAAAGGATTCATAATTAAAATAGCCAGAAAATTAAAAATTAAAAATAATGGAATTGGTATTCTTTCCATTTCTCTTTATTTGAATTTAAAACTTCAAGAGAAAATTTTATGGAATAATTATTGAGATTTTCTAATAGCATGTTTTTTGAGGGTAATAACCATTCAATATTCAATTGTATTATCCAAGATTTTTTTGAAGAAAAAATATTTCCCATTACTTAATTGATAATATCTTGGCTCAAACCATCTTATTGTATATATTGATATGGAACTTTTTTACAGTTTTTTTGTTTTTAACCAGTAATTATACATTTCAAGGATTAATTTTGAAAGAAATTGATTATAATTTATTTTACTGAAGCTATAAAATTTAATTTATTAAAAGAATTATCTGAGGTAGTTTTTGATGATTTATTATGGAGAAAATTTTATCCATTGTTGATTGTATGGGAATTGGTTTGAATGTATACTAAGAATTAAAATTGGTTATTAATACCAAAATTATTCATCTTTTTTCTGATTCTCCAATTGGTAGGAATGGGTAAAATTGATTCTTATATGAAAATAATAGCTTCAAGTCTTATGCTTATTTTACTTGGCTCTTGATCTATTCGTGTGACTTCTTGAGATTTTTTAAATGCCATTGGAGCGATTTGGTGGATTTATAACGGGAAATATTGATTTTTTTAAGATTTAACTCATGTTTTAAAAGAGGATAGGAGGTTCATAAATAAAAACATAAAAAGGAATAATTAAAATGGGATTATTTCTTCTATTTGGAATCTTCAGATATTAGCAATTATGGAGAAAGCTTTTAACAATTAAAATCTCATCAATTACCTATATCTCAGAATATTCTGTATTAGAATGTAGATTACAAGAAGCACTAGTAGGAATAAAATTCAACAAGATTGAGTCAAGTAGATTCTAATTACTAAGGGTATTCTGAATACCTGAGCTGAATAGAAACAAAATTTATTTTCATTTTATAATAATATTTCTTTAATTGAGATGGAGGGTTTGAGAAAAGGGAGTTTCATAAAAAATGTACCCCTGAATCTCATCTAAAATTGAAACTAAGATTAAAAAGAGGACTCAAAGATAAGAGCAAGGCTGAAAATTGGTTTGAAAAAAAAGGTAATTCTTCAGGAAAGTTCTAGCTTTCAAAAAAATAACTTTATATTATATTATTGATGAAGATTATTACGAAATCTTTGGATAGTGTAGATGTCTCTCAATTAAAATATTCTTCTTTGAGAGCTTTTCTTTACTTATCAAACCTATTAAGATGTGTAGTGTTTTGAATTTTACTCTCTTTAATTTTATCTTATAATTTTTTTTCTCAAGAAATATTTTAATGCACAATTATAATCTAAGAGCTATTGAATCTTTACTTAGTAATATTTCTGATAAAAAACCAAGAATATAAAATAATCTCAATTAAAAACTAACAAACATTTCTTGAAAATAAGTGATTAATGAGCCTCATGATTCCTTAGATCTCTGATGCAGCAAATCCAGAGTTTACCATAGCTACTATCAAGTAAAACTTTCTTTTTTTATTAAATCAACCACTTAAACCCTTTTTCATTTCTCTCTTCTTTTTTAATATTAAATCTTTATTCTTTAAAATATCTTTGTGAATTAATTTTCTATATTTTCCCTCAAAAACTTAATATCAACTCTTTTGTTATAATTTTTTAGCCTCTTTTTCCTCCTTGCATGTTCTTTTAAAGTTTCAGTAAGAAATTGTGGTCTTTATCCCATGGTAAAATATCATTTGAATAGAATTAAATTTATTCATGTTAAAATTAATTTTAATTGAAACCAGTCTTGTTTATGGTCATCCAATGAGTTACTATAATATTTTGATAATTAAATTAATCATGTGATTTTTTCCATGAGACGCTAAGAATATTGATGTTCTAAGATATCCTCTGATTAGTGGATTTAGGAGTGATTGAAGTCTTAACTTAGCTATATTATCATCATCAGTCTTAGTATCTTTGAATATGTGATCATGTTGTTTATATTAATTCAATTTAAGAAGCTTTCAGGCTTCATTTCTATTTGAATACTAAACTTTTAATGTTTTTTACCAGAGTGGTTATATTAAGATTGAACAGAATTTAAATTTTCTTGAAAAAAGCTATTTTGACCCATTATCCATAGCTCAGGATTTATATTTCTATTAGAAAAAGCTGCTTTGTTTATTTTCTGATGGAATTTTCAATTGAATTATTTTGAAAAATGTATTGATTAATTAATCTAAGTATACCAGCTTGTGATTAGATATATTTTCTTACCCCCGGAGAACCAGATAAATTTTGTTTGAATTCACATTTTGAGAATCAATCTTGTGACTCTCAATAGGCCAAATGATTCATATTTGGCTTTTAATCAAACAAGAAATCTATTTCCTCAAAACACAGGCAATTATACTAAAGCTTTTGAGCTATTCTTTTGATCCAATTTTAATTATCAGAAATATTCGTTCCAGACCAGTTGGTTGAAAATTTTTCTTCAATAATATATTTCTTTGATTTTTTAAATTTTTAACACCAGTTTGTTATCCTACGATTCAATTTAAGGAAATATTCATCATTAAAATGATTGACTAGCTGTTGGAATAAATTTTTGTCGGAGGAAGGTGGCAATCCAATAAAGGTTGTTCCTGAGGTTTCAAGGAAAAAATCAAAGTTTTAATTCACCAATAGCCAATTTATCATGCACAAGTAATCTCAATTCTTCAATAATTTTTTATATTCTTGCTAGTTTTTTTTTGATTGAATGGAAGATAATTTGTGCATCATTGTGAGGTTTAGTGATTTTTACTCTTGAGTAAAGTATTTCTACAGGTTTAGGATAGAACTTAAATAAGAGAGTAAATAGACAAATAAAATGGGATTAAACTGTTTCTTTTCTTGGAATACTAAGGGAAATAAGCTGAAAAATTGGGTATATTGGGCATAAAAAATCATGGCTTTAATATTCAATTTTTTGAGGAAAAAATTGAAAAAATGAATCAAGGTATTTCTCATACTTAGATTTTCCTAATTAATATATTCTTTAAGATGATTCAAGACTCTTTGACAAACCTTTTGTGAAATTTTTTAAGATTCAGATGTCCATTTTATGAATTCATCATTTTTGAAATAATAACAATTCTGAAATTCTTGTTAAAGTGTTGTCTCTTAATTTATTGGTCTAATTCAAATAAAAAGAAAAATCTAAGATTTTGACTTTGAATTTTAGTATTAATAAAACTCATAAATTCCAATTTTGACACTAAATAATATTTTTCAAGGCCAAAAAATGGCTTTCTTACAAATAATTCTAGAAAAAAATTGTTAAGAATTGGATAAAATAACATAAATAAAATATTCTGTATTTGACCTACTAGTTTTGTTCCAAAAAAAAATACTGATGGCCAAAAATTGGTATTTGTGGCCTTGATGAAATCTTCAACCCCTTCTAGACAGGATTGCGGCGTAAATTTGACTCCATCTCATGTCAAATTTTTCCCCTGTAAGGGTCTAAAAATGGTATTTTGGAAGATATTTTCCATAAGGGGACAATTTCAAAGGGTTTTTTTGGCACTAGCTCTTTTAGCCACCAAAAAAATATAATAGAGAAAATCTGATTATTTACATTTATGGAGAAAGTATTCTAAGGATATAATTGCTTTGTTTATTTATGTCTGATACCTTTCTCATTATCACAACCAAATTATAAAAGCTCATCTTTTGATAATAAGAAGAATTATCAATAGATTGGTTAATAAAGCTTTACTTTATACTATTAATTTGGCTCAATTATCTTTTATTTAAGATACAAACTCTCTATTGATTTTTTCAAATTCTAAATGGAATTTTTCTCTACATCACTTATTCTTGAATAGCATACAAAGATTCTTTAGCAAACATTTCTCCATTATACTTATATATCAAAAACTGATATATCACAATTATACTGTGTATCAAACTTAACCGGATAGTACTTTTATTAAGTTCTAGTTTTTCAGATAAATATGTCCCTTTATAAGAAATACTTTTTTGATTTGAAATAAGGCTTAGCTGAAATTTCTTTTATCAAAAATTATATAAAGGAAGTTCTATTTTGTTCTTCCCAAAGTGAAACACCTTTGTAATCATATTCCCATGAATTTTAAAAATAAAACAAACTTATATATTTATCTTAAAATATCTCACAAATATTTATGAATTTATATCTCAAACACAATCTGCCATATAGAAAAAATTCGTTGAGAAAAAGATTAAAATTATCATCTAAGACACACTTACTATTAAGAAGTTAACAGTTTTCTTTGAAGAAATGGAGAAATATGAATTATTGTTAATTATTTTGTGTGAAAGGCTCTACACATATTGGAGATTGGCCGAAAATTAAGCTTAATTTATTCCGAATCATTGAGAAGAAATTAAATGTAGAGTTTACTTCAAATTATCCGCTCATTGTAAAAAAATACATAGTTTTTTCATGGAATTAAATAAAAAATATATGATACAACATGGCTTATTCAATTCAACTATATCTATAACAAATAAAGCTAATTAGGAAAAATCAATCACATTATATTTAATCTCAAAACTGATTAATTCTCTTGATATAGATAAATGGATATCATACTTGGGTACAAGACAAGTACAAATCTATGAGATAAATTTTCTATGATAAAAAGATATATGATTTATTGAATTAAAAAATGAGTAGAATTTATCAAAACTAAATAATATTCAAAAGCAGAAGAAAGCTGAGATTTATTTAAAAGACAAAGATAAGTATATGGGATTTCTAAGCAAGAATATTTAAGCGGAGTTAAAATCTCAATTAGAGAAAAAATAAAAGAAGATCACTGGTTTTTAAAAAAGGATAATTGTGATATTATTATGCAATTGACCTCATGAAATATTCTAGTTTATAATTTTCTATGAAAAATAACCTGAAGTTGTTTAGAATATTAACAGATATAATATCTTGTTCAAAAAAATTATATACTGGTCACTATCATACCATCTATTTCTTTAGTCATAACTTTTATTCTGAAGAAATTGATAAAGGTTTTATCAAAAAACAAAGTTAGATATTATCTTCCCTTTTTAAAATTCATGCTCTTATATTCATTTTATTATAGAATAGATGGTATAATTTGAAGATTAAGTAGTAAATTGAGATATTCATAAATATCTTTGTGAAATTTCAGAAAAATCATTCTCTAATATTTTCATAAAAAAAACATTATATTACCTCGATGATTATGGTTATTACTTGGTTTTCTTGAAAAATATCTATTTTAAGAATATCTACAGTAAATTACAATCCTATTTGTGAATTATCTATATTTAAAACCAACTTTAAGCCTTATTTTCTCAATAACATGGTTTTTGTGCTTTACTCTTCCTATTTTTCTCTAATCCATCTTTCTTCCTGAAACCCAATTTTTCACATTTCTTACTTTCAGAAATTTCTCCTATCTATGATTCTTACCTTCCTTTCTTATCAAAATAGAAGAATCCCCTTTCTAAATTGAAATCTGAGAATAGGTCTTGGTAATAGAGAGAATCCCTCAAGGAATGAAATAAAATATAAACTTAAATCTAAGAAAAATCATGAATTAGCCTAGAATTTTTTTATCTACTCAACATAAAGTATTTTTTTGGTAACTCAAAATTATCCAGTAAAGTACTCATAATTATTCTCAGATTCCTTTATCAAGAAGAATTTATTAATCATAATATTGAAAATTCATTTTGAAATGATCAAGGATTTGCTTTTGAGTCCAACAAGAATAGAATAGTTACATAAGTAATACTAAATTAATTTTCTCTTATTTTCTCTTATTCAAAGAATTAGTTTCAATTTTTCTCTCAGAAAACATTCAAATATGTTAGTTCTATATCTATTATTGAAGAAATACTGCATGAAATTATTCATTTATTCTTTGGGCTAAAGAAATCTCCCAACATAAAACAAATTCATTGGTAAAGATGATATAAGCTTTTAAGATAAAGAAACATCAGATAGTGGTATGAATGGCAAGAGACACTTCCTTTTAGCTAAGAATTTCCCAGATAGAATTTGATTCTTATATCAGAATATCCTATCAATAGTATCAGAAATAAACTAAGAAATTTCAAAGAACTAGCTATGGGTTTTCTTTTGTCTATATACATTGAAAGTTATTCTACTTGAGGTTTTTAGAAAACATTGGTTAAATATATAAAAAATATCAGCTTCATAATATTGTTTTTAGTTTACATTAGAATATCAATTTTCAAAAAAGAATTTGAAAAATTGATTCTTTTTCTGATTTGTTTTATATTCTAAGCATCATAAATGAAGGTAATTTAGTGAGTTTTTTTCTAAAATGATATATTCAAGTACTAAAGCTTAAGATTCAATTATTTTTCATTTGATTTGACTCTCTTATATAAGTTATTTTAATTAAATTGATGATTGAAATATTATCTTTATATCTCTATTTTTCTTTTTTGGAAGATATTGTATTTTTGAATTTTTTTCTGTGAAACAGCTAGTAGAAAGCCTGTTTAATGTCCTTTTCTTTATGAGAAATATGTAAAGAGATTATTTTAATCACAAGCTATAAATTAACAAATTATTATCAGATTCTCATTAAATCATTCAATAATTATTTTTAAGTATAATTAATCTATTATAAAAATAGATTAATAAAAATATCAAGATAAGAGATTCTAATTTCCTCTACTATATTTAATAATAATGAAAATTCGTCTTTCATATCAAAATGACTTTTTTTGAAAGGAAAATTCATTGAAAAAAATATTATTTTAAAGATAATAATTACGTAAAATCTCAAATCAAAGATTCATATAGAAGTTATTTCAAATTAAATATCAAAACAATTGATAAATTTTTGTAAATTAGCTTTTCAAATCAAGAAATTTTTAAAAAAATATTAAAACATAATCTAATATTAAAATAATTTAAAGGACTTAAAAGTAATAATTGAAGTTTCTTTCGATTTAGAATTCAAGGATCTTGTTAATTGGAAAACTCATTGTTATGAAAGAAACATGATATGAAATATTTCTGATTTTATTCTAATATTATTCAATATTAACATTATTAAGTTCAAATTCTCTTAATTGATTGAAAATATTTCATAATATTCTCAATATAGCTGGAATAAATGATATTTATTTCATTCCATTAGTAATCTAAATTAATATATAACAAACAGTAGCAATATTATTATATTTATTCCTTCTAATGACCAATAATCTTATATGTGATTGAAGGATTTTCAAATTTTAATCTATAATAGCAAAGATTCCTTGAAGTTTTGAATTTCTTTTTTAATCCTCCCTCTATATTTGAATTTATCTTATTTACCAAATAAGTTGGTTTCTAATTACTACCAAGCACTCTTATTTATGGCTGATACCTAATTTATTATTTCAATTTAGCCCTTCATATATAAAATACATAAGATTTTACAGAGGTACTATTATTCTTTTCCATAATTTTATCCCCAGATTTATTTCATATGATCTTTTTAAATATATTTTCTCTAAAAAATTGACTACTTGAAAGAGAAAATAGGTAAAAGATTTTTATTTTACTTTTTCAATTTGCATTTTTTCTCTTGTTTATCAAAATATCACTAATAATTTTTTCTCAAGAAAAAAATCCTTTAAGAAATAAATTGATAATTTCATTTTTTCTTAACTCTTTTGAATTATCCAATCATTTTTATTAATTCATTACTATTTCTAATATTATTACTAGATCTTGATGTATCATATCTTAGATACTACTACCGATTAAAACTGTATTTGATATTTTTTAAGTTGCATAACCATGATAACTGTAAAGGTTTACGTTCAAGTTAGTGTCATTTCAAGATTAAAAGCTAATCATCACATTCTCTCATGATTTAATAACTTCAAACCGTCTCATGATTCATTAATTTACCCCAATAGGTTTTAACTGGTTAAAACACTCATATCAGATGTTTATTCAAAACTATCATTAATTACTTTGTTTTTGTGGCTTAGGAAGCTTTGTTAGCCTTTCACTTTTGATTTATTATTTTACCCAACTTTATTAAGTTATGAAGAATTTCAATTATAGAATTATTAGTGGGATTCATCATGGGTGTACCATAAGCTTTTTCATAGATGTATTGTCTTTTGAAATATATAATAATAAGTTGTACTAATATAAATCAGTAATGGATATTAAGTTTTTTTAATAATCCCATTAATTTCGAGTAAGAATTAAATAAAGGGATATTTTATTTATCTTCAATGAGATATTTATTCTAAAATGTTGAAGTGTTTTTCAACTTGAAATATTAATATATTTCACCTAAATTATAAATTTTGTAGAGCTACCCCAAGTCAGTTTTTCATTAGAAATTTAAATATTTATATACTCACTGGAAAGGAAATATAAAATTATTTCCTAATGAAAAAAATGATTATTTATAAAATTTATAATTTTTTAAATACTTCGATTCTTTTTTTGACTCTTTTTCTGATGGGGTTTATAAAACTTACCTGAAGTATAAAAATATTGAAATATAAATTAATTTCCATAAATTTTCAGTTTTTTTAACTAAAGTTAAATCCAATTTGAAATAGAAAAAAAAGTGTTTTTGAAAGAAATTTGAATTTTTAAAACCTCCATTTTTTTTGTAAAAAATGAATAAAAAGGATTTTTATTTCCTCATTTATTCCTAATTTTCTTCTCAAAATAAAATTATCAAAAAATAAAAATTTTCTTTTTATAATCCAATTTGATTTTATATTGAATAATTATTATTTCATTAATAAAAAAAACAAATACAATCAATTATTTTATACTAATTTAAAATTTATGAGAAAAACTCTTCATTAGAGTGTTTATAAACAAATCCTGAGGTTTTTCTAGGTATATTCCAGGACCCTGCATTCACCCATTGCCCAAAATCTGGTTGGAATATTTCCTCGAAAAGCACATTTTTTTATTTATTATCATAAAATTACATGATTTTGTCCATATATTGGTAAAAACACATGAGGTCTTACATGTTTTTACTGAAAGCTTATTTGTGCTTGCCAGAACCATAGTTTCTTTATTGGTTCACTTTTTTTATATGTAACATTTTTCCTTTGGAAAAATTCTAGAAAAAATATTACTATTTTAAGTTTTGACAAATTACTTGAAAAAAATATTATTTTTGTTTGCAATTTGTATCAAAATATAAATTTCAAATTTACTTTGATTAGTTATTCTTTTGTTTTTTGAAGTACTAAAAATATTTCTTTTTATCAATTTTGTTTATGAAAAAAATCACCAGAGTTTATTAATTTGGGAATTTGAAATCAAATCTTTTTGTTCTTTTTGAAGAATAAAACACAAAAAAAAGGAAAAAAAAGAAAAAAAAAAAAAACAAAAAAAAAAAAGAAAAAAAAAGAAAAAAAAGAAAAAAAAGAAAAAAAATAAAAAAAATAAAATAATATTTCTTTGACTAATCTTTCAAAACTTAAAATAGTAATATTTCTTTCAGAATTTTTTCAAAAGAAAAATTTTACATATACAAAAAGTGAATCAATAAATATCTATGGTTCTGGCAAGCACAAATAAGCTTTTAGTAAAAACATGTAAGACTTTATGTGTTTTTACCAATTTATGGACAAAATCGTGTAATTTTATGGTAATAAGTAAAAAAAGATGCTTTTTGAGAAATTCTTCCAACCAAATTTTGGGAAATGGGTGAATGTAGCTCCTGGATCATACCTAGAAAAAACCTCAGAATGTGTTTAGAAACACCCTAAAAAAGACTTTTTCTCATAGATTTTAAGATAGTATAAAATGATTGATTTGATTTAATTTTTTTTCAATAATGAAAAAATAGTTATTGAATATGATATTTAATTGGATTATAAAAAGAAAAATATTATTTTGAGAGGAAAATTAGGAATAAATAAGGAAATAAAAATCCTTTTTATTCAATTTTTACAAAAAAATTGAGGTTTTAAAAATTCAAATTTATTTTAAAAACACTTTTTTTTTCTATTTCAAATTGAATTTAACTTTAGTTCAAACAACTTGAGATTCATGGAAATTGATTTATATTTCAATATTTTAATACTTTAGGTAAGTTTTATAAACCCCATCAAAAAAATAGTCAAAAAAAGAATCAAGTTATTTCAAAAATCATAGATTTCATGAATAATCATTCTTTTTGAGTAGCAAATAACTTTATATTTCCTTTTTAGTGAGTATGTAAAGATATCTCAGAGTATATTCAAATTTTTAATGAAAAACTGACTTGGGATAGCTCTACAAAATCTATAATTTAGTTGAAATATATTAAGATTTCAAGTGAAAAAACACTTCAACATTTCAGAATGAACATCTCATTGAAGATTAATGAAATATCTCTTTATTTAATTATTACTTTAAATTAATGGGATTATTAAAAAAATTTAATGTCCATTACTGATTTATATTAGTACAATTTTCATTATATATTTTAAAAGACAATATATTTATGAACAAGCTTATGGTACACCCATCATGAATTCCACTAATAGTTCTATGATATTTCCTCCCATATATTTAGAAACTTGTTAAAAAAGAAATCTAATTTTCATAATTTATTTTTTTTTTCAGAAATGATGTGAAATTTTGAAAAAAAGAAAAATTTATTAGCATTGAATTTCATTTTTTCTCAATTTATTCTATTTTTTTTACTTAAACTGAATTTTATTGGTTAATAGTTATTGAAAGATATATTTTTTAAATTAAAAATAAATAAATGAATGCTAAATATTAGTATCAAATAAAGAATTTCATGAAGAAGTATTGAGTTTTTTTCTTTAAAGAAAAAAAAGAAAAAAAATATATACTTTACAATTATTCAAATTTTTGTTTTTTGTTGTTTATTTGATTTTTCATTTTTATTGAAATTAAAAAAAAAAGATTATTTTCAATAATTCTAATAATATAAGTTCTTCTAGGTGTATAAAATATTAAAAGAAAAGAATGCAATTTTAATTTTGATCAAAAAGGATAGCTTCATTTGAATCAAACTATGGGGTGGTATCCAGATTAATCAAATATTGCTATTGAAAGAAACCCCTGGATCTTTCGAAATACACAACTTTCTCAAAGGAATTTGCCTATCAAAAATAATTGGGTCATTACTAAGATCCATATAAAACCTATAGAAAAAACAATTAAATTTTCAGTAATCCCTTTTTTTTTAAAATAATTATTTTTCTTACAATTAATTCTAATTCCTAGTCAAATGATTTTCATTTCAAATAATTTATAAATTAATTGATTCTTACTAGAGTCTTAATGACAATCCTCTTCTCAAATAGTTTCTCTTTACATTAACTGGAATTTACTTTCATAAAACACCAGGGCAAATCTCGTGTCAATTGTCGGCGATTGACTTCACGTCAAGCAAACGTCAAGCAGGATAAAATTTGAGCTCACGTCAAGCAAAAATCAAGCGAACGTCGAGCACACTTCACACTCTTGTCTTACACCAAATCCTGTGACATCCACCAATATTGGTTCCCCTGTGCCTTCAAATCAGATTCCTCACCACCTGATCATCCCGCAACCGTCCAATGGTTGGTAAAAATTACACAAGACCCGCCTGTTTGCACAAACACACATCAAAGAGGTCCTGCAGCCAGTCTTGGTGTAGGCGGGGGGGTTGACTTCACCAGGTCATCCATAAAAGGACTCCGCCTGAGCGGGATTGTCGTTTCGCAGGTGACACTGGTAGAGCCCGCCGCACAATACCGCGTGTGCATTGGCGTGTGTGGGTGCGGGTGCGCTTGCGTGTGCATTGGCGTGTGCGGGTGCGCAAGGGCCGCTTCCCCTTCCAACATGATGATGGCGCAGTTAGAAATTTTGGATGCTGTGAAAGGTGAGTGTGTGGGTCATTTGATCATTGAACTTGGCTTATTAACACTGTACCCAATGTCAAAATAGTAAGTTCTTTGTGGCAATGTGAAATAATGGGCTTTGCTTGTCACAATGGCATGTCTCTGTCACTAAATTTTGAGGCAGTTATTTCACTAGCCAAATTGCTAATGAATCTGAGAGATTTGCATTTCTGTAGACTAAATTTCATGAAATAACGGCTTTATCATTACAAGCAGTCCACATGACAGAACTTTGTTATCATACAATCCACAGTTACCTTCAATTTCTTCTTCAGATATAATCAAGTGTCCATCATTGAAACCAACAGCTTTATAAATATTCAGATGCGGCCAATCTGGTAAGAAATTCACATCAATCTTCAAAGCTTTTAAGATCAGAAAGTTATTCTTCAGTATGCTAGATGGCTCAGAGACTTTAAAAATGCTATTAATAATACCAAATTGTCGTGAGTTGCCCCTCAGAAAAGATATAACACTGTTGCTGACATTTTTGGATTCAGTTGAAAATATATTGTTCCCAATATTAATGTTTGAAACTGGAAAATACCAAGGTGAGACAATCCTTGAAGTGGGAGGACTTGTGGGTTGCACGGTAGTGTCTAAGCTGATCCAATCAACTATTTCCCTTGTTGCATGAAAATTCTGTAAGTACTCAACCAGGAAATCATAATTTTCTTGGTCATGGCGGGATGGTTTGTTATATTTATGGTCATTGAACAGGGAAGGTGGCTGTGATTCCAAAAGCTGTTTTCTTTCACATGGCACGGATGGGGATTTCAGGAGAACGGAAAGGTTGGAACATCGACAGATATGTTGAAGTAAGGTTTTATCTATATCATCTATTCAGAGTTGCAAGAAGTTAATCTTATTCAGTTCAGGTGTTTAATCAATGTGAATATATTGATCTTATTAATTGACGTACATATTTTGTTATTTGTTGGCATTTTTGCAAATACTCCAATCAAGCGCTCATAACCCCATGTGGCTGAGGCTTGTGCTGGGCCCCAACGTTGGAAGAGTTCGGGAATATGATCAGCAAAATGATGATTTGGTTTACTTTTCTGTTTTGGGAACAGGAGTTGATTGGAAAGGCCGAATTTTTTCCAATTCTCAGCAAATGCAGTCGCATCTCCTATTGAAACAGTCCAACTTGTGGCAATGTTGATAGCACTAATCAAATGGAATGTATTCTTGGTTAGTTCATTTGCAAGTTCTTCTGACTGACCCATTTTTCTTTGAATGTTCGCGGATTGGTGTACATCTAATGACATCTGTTGACTGAGCATTAAAAATGGAATATAGACCTTATATAAGAGAGCCCATTCAGCGGCTTTTAAGCTACCATGAGAGGGGGAACCCATGTTGCGAGGTACTCTTGTCCATGATGAGGGAATTATCGTCTCAGAGATGATTTGACGGAGATGCTCCAGAGCCTCACCCTTGATCTGGTGATCACTCAGTGCAGTGATATCCAATTCAGAGGGGATGTAATCCGCATCAAATGAAGGAATCTCCGCAGAACCACTAGATGGATGTTCCGTGTGAGAGGTGCGCATTGGGAAGTAGTTTTTTTGGGTGGAAGTAGTGGGGTGGGGCTCATTTATTATTTTTGCTGCGTCTCTTCTCAGGGAGCAGGCCTCTCTCAATGTGATTTTTTCAAGAGAGCTGTTGGAGGTCATGGAATCTGAGTCTGAACTGTTGGTGTCATTGGATTTCCTGCGGGACCTGAGGTAAATTTTTGATTTGGACTCTGGAATGCACAATTTGAAAGTTGCATGATCCTTCAAAATTCCAAGTATTAAATTATGCATTATGTCGAAATTAACCATTCTGGTTGCATCCCAATACGGAAGGTCTTCTAAAATTGAATATTGCACTCCATACTCAGAGAAAATTGCTTGTCTTTGTTGTGGGGTTGCCCGAAGCCATTTGGCAATGGTTGATTTATGATTTTGATATGAGCGTGTGTAGTGAAATTGAGGACCAATTTCTTCAATTTGAGCTTTGTGAATGGTGCAAAAATTACAAAAGTGGTTGCCTGAATGGGAAATAAATCCAGTAAGCTTGCGCATGGCAACCACATCCGCAATGGCTGTGAGAATGGCAACACGGATAAAGGATCCTGAAGCACCTGTTGAGGTGGGTGAAAAATGGTAACCTTGCCATAGCTCTTTGAGCTCCTTGATGAGTGGCATTAATAAATAATTCAATTGAAGGGAAGTTGGCTCCTTCGGACCAGGGATGATTCCTGCAACATAGACATTCTCTGGCTTCAATCTTTCACTTGGGGGGAGATTAAGACAAATAAGCATGATAGGTCCAATGCTGGCCAACCGGGTTGACTTTCCATGTGAATTAAACCAGTCCACATAAATGGACATGAATGGGGTGTCATGGATATTTCTAGTGCCAGTGAAGCGTCTCCAGACCAATCCATCCCAGACGTCACATTTTGGGGAATCTTTGGGAGTTTGGGATTGTTGATGTTGATGCAGAATGTCCATAATTCCAGCCCGCTGGAGAAATCTGGCAAGCCAATTTTTGAATGGGTGATAAATGAAATGTTTTGTTGGTATAAATTTTTGCTTCATGTTGGTTGTGTTTTGGGTGTGGGGTTCAAATGAATAGATGAATTTGCCTAATTATTGTGTGCAAGGGGGATCATGATCATTTGGGTCATTATGGCGTTGACAGTGGGGTTGGTCAGTTGTGACTGATTCAGTAAGGCCATTAAGAGAGAAACATTGAGGACAACATATATAGTTTTGAATCACTGGCTCCAATTGGAGATGTTCAAATATGGTACTCAGATCTTGAGGTATATGGAATGCAGGAATGGGGGACCACCGGAGCTTGAGATGCTGGACTTGATGAGCAGGTTTAGGGCGGGGTTGAGAATGCGTGAAGCCCGGCGGGGTATATTATACCTTAATGATAGAATGGCAGATATTATCATGCCAAGGTCTTGTGGAGGAAGGGTTTGACTGCTGCTGTATGGTTTCTGTGCAATTGAATTGAGCCCTGGTGCTGTGGAGAAGGTGCTTTGGGTCAATGGTGAATAATCAGCTGGGAATATTTGATCCAAAAGAAGTTGTGGGCACTCAGATCCTGATGCAGAAGTAGGGATGTTTGGAAGAGATTTGGGTGCAATGGTTGATTTGAGCTTTTTAATGTGCTGTTTATATTGGAAAGGTGTGAAGGCAACTCCAGGCCTATCACCCTCAGGTGAAGAGTGTGTTTGAGTTGAGCAGTGTTGACACATGCATATACGCATTGAGGAATAGCGGCGGGTTGTCATTGTTGCAGGAATTGGGAGTACGGTTGGTTTGTGTATAAATATCTATGGCTGATGTGAAAGTGTTTAGGAGTGTTATTAATTGGAAAAAAATTGAGTGATTATTTATGAAGGGGGAGATGATTTGAGCCATCTGAGATTTTTATCCCATTTGTAATGGTGCGTGAGCTGCAGCTGATGGAGTGTAACATGTCTCATCTGGATGGCGGAATTGGTTAGGAGTTTAATTGGGTAAAATGCCATGCTGCTCAATGCTCATACATATTCTATTTTATTTACACATGGCAATACTGCGGTTTTGACCCTTGAGGGGTGTTCCAATAGGGATGTGTCAACATTGATTTGAGGGGATTGACATTCAAACCATGTACGCTGGCACGCCATCGTACATGGCTTAAACCTTATTACAGACATAACGATATAACTCTATTACATAAGGGGTTGGAGTGCAGCTAAAGTCTTGGTATTTGGTTTGAGTGCAGCAGGCTTTTAATCGGTTGGAATGTGATTTGGATTGTCTCGCCTTTCTTGAAAAGGTGATGTCTCTTTTGTGGGTAAATCCTTCATGAATATACCCCTTTACAGATGTACAATGCTGTGGAATTTCAATGCATATATTGGCAGTTTGGATAATTCACAAAATGTGACAATGGGGAGGCGGAAATGTTACCAAAGATGATTACTTATGGATGATGGGTCCCCTTTGAGATCAAGGAAATATTACATTATATGGTGGTAGGCCGTGCTGGGTGGTTTCCGATAAAAGCGGAGGAGCTCAAGAGGAGGCAGGGAGGATTCTCCTAAAAAGAGGCTTATTGGACTTTCACGCAACACTTAGTTCCAACTATTCATAGAATTTCTCTATTCTAAATTTGAAAAGATTTCATCTCATATCACTCTATTTTATCATAATATTGAGGTGTTTTATCTAGTTAAAAATATTACTGTACTTTTTTGGCCCTTATGTCATCTTCCAAGTCACATAAATCCCATTCAGGTTCTGTTCATGACTCAGATAGTGAATATAGCATAGAATATGTTCAAACACAGTCACCATTGAGTCCCAACATTCCTCTCACAACCCCTATTGCATCCTCAATGAATGTATCAGGTCTTAACATTGATGTGGGAAATCCAAAGGCTCCAACTTCAAGCACTTGGTCGATCCCAAATATTTCCGTCACTCCAATTCCCCCAAATCCCACTAATACACAAATGCATGTGTCTCAGGGGCCAGAAGGCACACGCTAATCCCCAATCAAAATTTCCACGTGAGTTTCTCCTTAATCCCGGCTGGAATCCAGTCCCATCCCAGGATCCCTTTGGCCAAAGTAAACAGCCAACCCTCAATATTCCATCAGGATCTCAGGTTCATGTGGGCGATGAAAGGCGCATGGATGGGGGGCGACAAAAAAGACCATTGGAGAATGTAACTTGGAGTGGTCTGTCGGAGGGAAATCCAGGATTGACGCTTCATCAAAGTAAGTCATTTTAATTTTGGAGTATAACCTTTTTCACCATTTGATATGTTTGTTTCATGGGTTAGATATGGCACCTAAAGGCAAGTCAGTCCGATCTCAGGAGCCAATTGAAGATTGTGAGTGACCAGTCTTCATTAATTTTTTGATGTGCTAACTAATGATGTGCATGGCAGGTGATGAACTTTATGCATCTTCACCTCTGGTCCATAAAGAGAAAGTCACTTGACATTATCATCCATATGCCTCCAAACCAAGAACATCTCATGCCAGTTCATCAAGAGAAAAAATGGTGTATGATGAGGATGAGAACATGTCTCCAACTCAAATGGAAACAAATGAGGAACCAAGGAGTGACAATTTCACGGCGCATGAGCATGGCACTCAGTCAAATAATGAGTTCACCCATCCTCAAATGCCCCTTGCCCAGAGTATGCTTGAACAATCCGAGGGCAGACAGCAAAGGAACCAGGCTCGTAAAGCTCACAATGTGGCAAAACGTGCAAGCCAGAAGGAGCAACAAAAATGGCTGAAAGCAGAACTTCCAGAGAATGTCCATGGAATGAGATCAGCAGTACATGCACATTGCCTGTTCCTACTCAAAGTTAGGGATAAGGATTTTCCCTCACTACCAGCACCACCAAGCACAGAAGAGCGTGAAATTGCAATTCAAGTGGCTGGTCATCTCAGATATGTCCCCAAGGATGTTTTCAATGAGCCATCAACACAGGTTCAGTCTCAGGGTTTCCAAAGCTACTGCGAAAATGAGCTCCACAAGTTAGGACTAAAGCGATTCACTTGGGACTGGGAGAGCTCATGGCAACATCCGTTCAATGAGCTGATGTCTATGGTGTTTTACCGTACATTCCGTCTCGCACTGGTCAGCACCGAGTATCATCATTACTGTTGGAACAAGGATCATAATAACTATGGGGTCGTGGCGGCTTTAATGGAGCAATATTTCACTTATTTGAAAAGAGAATGGAAGTCTATTCAAAAGGATGCCGAGTATTTGGTTAAAAAGAAGGAGAATCAAAAGCTCGCGAAGATTCATCAAAGGGTTAGTTAATGTATCTCTTCTTCATTGTGAGCAAAGACTGATGATGATCTACTTCATTATGTGCAGACCTGTGAGCGCCGTCGTGAATGGTGTGATACAGCTAAATTTCCCATCCTAGCATCACAATTCAATGACCCTCGAGTATGTTCAGATACTGAGGAGGTACTGGAAAATGGCCGTCAAGTTTACCGGAAAGTGGGATTACACTGGCGCTCCCAGTTATTTAATGAATTGGTATTAAAAATGGATTGAGACATAGAGTTTTGTAATTGCATTAAAAAAAAGGGTAAAAAAACTATTGATAGATTGCCAGAATTACGATCGACAGATGATGGTGATATTCCGGAAGGCTTATCATTTCAGGTATTTGATCAAGATTGGCTCAAAGGCTGTAGTAATATGCAGACTAGCGCCCTCAAGATACTTGACATGCCAGTTATTAGGCCGAATGGTGATGCTCTGCAATAACTTAGTAATATAAATGTATAGCACCGTTACAAATTAACATTTTGTGAATTATTTGTGCAGGTGTAATACAATCTGAGTATGATTTCCTAAAGATGCAACAACTTGCTAAATATGTCAGAATATAGACAATATGAATTGGAATGTATCACCGTCTTCCTTAGAAATAAGACTCTATTGCTCATTTTCATTGAGGAAATATTGAAGGAGTTCAATCCAACTCATGGTGTTCATAATTGTGGACCTATGCCAGGGTGAACAAGAGTTATCAACTTGGTCAAACACAAATTATATAATATCAGTAAGGCTCACGCAGTTAATGATTTTTTCTTTTCTTGGACCTATTGGTGTTTGGAAAATGGCATTTCCATAAGGCAGGATTTTAGAATAGCAATACAATTAGGGTCAAAGATGATCTTGAAAGGTACCTTCTGCATGTTGACCTCAACTGAATGAGGAGTGATATAGTGGATGACCTTTACAGGTTGCTGTTGGCCAATACGATGGAGTCGATCAACAGCCTGAGCCTCAATGGCTGGGTTCCAATTGGGCTCCTGGAAATGTGGATGTCAGGGGCCGCAAATCAGGGCAGAATTTTGGGGGTCCCCTCACCATTAAATAGACCGTATTAGCACAAGTTATATTGAGGCCAGTTCCAGCTGCGGCAATGGATGCAATCAGGACTTCACATTCAGGATTATTGAAGAAATTCTCCAGTGCCTTCTCCTGTGCTCGTGCTGTAATTGTTCCATCAATTTGTGCTGAAAGGATAGAGTGATGGGCAAGTGCAATACCAATTCTACAATATGAAAAAGTCAGATGGATTCAATTGGTAATGGATGCATATTAGAATTAACGCACAAATCTAGAAATTGGGTCCATTGGGTATAAACCACTGATTTGGTTGGACCACACCTTGTTTGTTTGTTCTTCATTAAGCTTTGTAGGAGGTGTGCAATTTTACTACTCATCATGCATGTTTCCACATCCACAATAGTTCGTGTGACTCTTGGGGAGTTATCCTGAGTGCTCCTGCCCTCGTGGTCTTCCAAGTCTGCCTCTGCAATTGTGTTAAGCATGATGTGATGGTTACAACATATTTGCAGCTTATTAATATTTCTGAAAAATTCTCCTGGTCCTTTCCTTTTGGATGATAGGAATTCTTCATATAATATGGAATATTCTTGCTGCATGGTCGGGTTGAGTGGGAGCAGCTCATAATGATGGCTAATAGTGGGGAGGGATTTGAGATGTGTGGTTTTGGTGCGGCGCAAACTTAAATGCCGCAATGCCAAATGCAAGATATCATTGCAACCTTTGGAAAGACTACTCAGGATGAATGGTGACCAGTTATCTTGATCGGCGCTCTGGGGTTGAGTGATGAATGATATTATGCCCAAAAGGTCATAAATGGTGTTGTGAATAGGTGTGCCCATTAAACATATTTGACAGGATGAAAGGAGGCTATTAATGGCACAGTGAGTGGCAGTGTATTGAGAGCTAATATAGCTATAAGATGGGGCAAGGGTTATTGGATATAAAAGGTAATATGAATCATTCAAGATCAGACACTCACTGTGCTTCATCCAAAATTATACAATGCCAATTGATTTGAAAAATGAATGATGTAGAGGTATTGGTTTGCTTAAATTCTTGGGTGATAGTATTGTAAGAAGTGATGATGATATCATATTTTAAGATGTCATCTTTGGATAATGAGTGACGAGTGGGACCATGGTAGATTTTGGAATGCAGCGCTCCAGCCTGAGCATGCTTGGATATTTCTCATTGCCAGTTGGTAATTAAGCGAGGGGGGCAGATGATCATGGTGGGCATGGAGAGATGGGGGTTTGCAATCATCCGCTCCTTGGAGGTACCAATTAGAGCAATGGCCTGAATGGTTTTACCTAATCCCATATCATCCGCGAGCAGTCCCCCAAGAGGGGTATTGGCCGAAAGGGATTCAAATGAGCTAACGACCCTGTTTGTAATGATGTGCCTGGCATTGAAAGTGGATCCTGGGGGTGAGGTGGCCCAAAGGTTACGGGCTGATTGGCCATTGGGGATTTCTTGATCCCAGAGAAAAGCTAGTCCGGTCTTTTGATGAGGGAGGAGGGGGGTTTGAATAATGGCATGGGGCGGGGTCATCATGGGGAGGTCTGATCCACTGGGTAATTGTATCAGTTTCTGCTTGGAAACCAATGATGAAACAGCAGGATATGAAACTGGCGTCAAGCTTGAAGCGGGAAATGTCGGAGTGAAGAGTTGACATTGACTATGAGTATTACAGTCATATTCTTTGGGCATTTTAAGCTTGAAATCTTGTGTTCGAAAGCTTTCCATTATGAATAAATTGTTTGGATACCATGTGAAGAACATCAATGCTAGATTGGGTTTCTGAGATGAAGAGGGATCATTTGCATCAGTCATAAATACTCCCTCAACAAATAATATTTGAGAAGGATTGGATTGCCAATTTTCAATCCATGCCCCACCAGGACCACAGTGCATGAACGTTTTTGGTGCCCCAAGGAATGGTATCAACATTTTGGAAAGGGTTCCAGGTAGAGAGCCAATGGCATGCTGGTGATTGGGGAGATAAACAAATATGTTGTGTTGATTGTGCCATATGATAATCCAAGAAGCTAAGTGGGAATTCTCAGGATTTAAGGCTATATCACTATTTATTTGAATACAAATATTAATCATCCCAATGCAAAGTGGTTGTGAAGGGGTTGACATGATGGCTATTTTAATATATTTGGGGACAGTTGGAAATTATATGATCGGGAGGGGTTAGCTAAACAGAATGAAGACAAATAGGCGCAGATGGGGAACTTATATGAGAGGCAGCAATGGGGTCAAGGGGGGATGGCCTGTGGTTACGTGCATGGTCTTGATGGGGATGGGCCTCTTGGGCTCATAATTTTCATATCCAATTTGGGGCATATATCAACGCAAGGTTGCCAAAATGTGGGTGCACCAATATGACTGCTGGATCTGCAGCAAGGTACAAAACCTTTGGTGGAACAAGGTTGACATTAGCATATCCGAAATTGGGTGGGTTGTAGCAACTTATTGTGGAGGGCATATCAGAGGCATGCAGTCATGTTCGCTGGGGTGACAGCGAACATGGATGCATATATATCTTCCCCAGGTTAATTGTTGCACAGGGACCTACTGGGCAATTTTGGCCATTTCAAAGGGCAATCTCACTGTGGGGATGTTTGTGTGTGGGCGGGTGAGATATGTTCGGTGGCGTGCCACCAAACATGACTTTGGTTTTGCGTGAAGTTTTTTGATGACTGATTCCAACTAGGCTTCAGGGGGGGAAGTGTGGCATGATCAAACGGGGCACCGACCGTGAGGCATGATCCACATCTACATTCACCCCTATTGCGTTTGAGGAGGCTACTAATCCCCCGAGATTGGGATCACGGTCTTTGCCTCACGCGTGTACAAAACTCCGGAGAAAGAGGCCACCCACCCAAGGGAATTTCTGGCTGCAAGCCAGGTGCCACAACTTGCGTGGGGCGTGTGAGAACGTGAAGAAAATTACCCGCGGTGGGAGATACCCACGTAAACATAACCAGCCTCAGCAATCATAGGCTGGGATTATTCTAATTTGGATGAGGCTGAAGCAAATCCACACTGATTGGCATCAGGTTTCCACGTGCGAGGAGGTGAGCGTCTGCAGTAAAGCTGACCACCCGACCAAGAAACTAGCCGGTCGGAACACTGGCAGTAAAATGTCTTCCAGGCGTGTGTATGACCCGTTGGGGGGTGCGTATGAAAGCGTGTGGCTGCCCGACAATGAGCACGCGCAATGAACAAGCAGGGCCAGTCATTGTTGGCCCCAACAATGGCACCGGAGTGAATCCACTGTTTGTGTATTACCCAAATAATAAGTCATCCCATTATGACCCACTTTCATTAACTCGGATTACACCCGCGTCTATGCCATTGTTAGGCAGAGCTCTCCAAAAAGGTGCACCAAAGGGATGCAGTTGAGATATATGACTTAATGGCTTGACGTGATTTTCATGTTACATTGCTGAACAGCTTTTGCTCTGCCCCGCAGCATACATTTACAAAGGTGTACTGCGTACTACAGTGTTGGCTGTACAGATTAGGAAGGTGTAATACTACTTGAGCCTGCATGCATATAGCGAATGTGCATGCACCTTCCGATTGTTTGCATATACGTAGCTCATGTGCCACATGCTCAGCATTGCATTTCACCCGATTTGCATACGCAAGCTGAGCATGTCATGGTCAAAAGCACCATGTGAAAGTGCTCAGTAAAGCCATGGAATGAACTTTTTTTGCAATAGTTCATTGGAAGGCTCAGTTTGGAGCACTTCACCAAAGCGTGTGAAATGCTGCACCTGGCTGAAATGTCACCTGATGCTGTGCCAAATGCTCAGATTGTGGGCATACAGAAACGACTGAGCAATGGCTCAGCATGGTGCATTTCATATTGCTATATCACTTGTTCAATTACTGTGCAATTAAAATGTTCAGCCACTGAGCATTTCAATTATGACCCGAAAGCAAACCTGAGCAATGGGTCGAGGCAAGCTCACGCTGTATTCACTTGCCTTACAGCCCCCCCCTTTGTTCAAAGACTATCACCAGGCCATACGGCCGGTGATCTTGCTGCGGTCACTTGTGACCCAATGCACCGGGTGCATTTCTGCATGGGTCACTTGTGCATTGCACCCACAATGAACATTCAACAAGGGCCTCACGACCACCCTCCCAGGTGATTGGGTGGCTATTTAAAGAAACAAAGGGGATTTGACTCAGCTTGACAATTCAATAAATTGCAATACTCAGCGGTGCATTTGATATTGTTATATCAATTGTTCAATTACTGTGCAATTAAAATGTTCAGCCACTGAGCATTTCAATCATGACCCGAAAGCAAACCTGAGCAATGGGTTGAAGCAAGCTCACGCTGTATTCACTTGTCTTACAGCCCCCCCCCTTTGTTCAAAGACTATCACCAGGCCATACGGCCGGTGATCTTGCCACGGTCACTTGTGACCAAATGCACCGGGTGCATTTCTGCATGGGTCACTTGTGCATTGCACGTTGAATGCACATTCAAAAAGGGCCTCATGACCACCCTCTTGGGTGATCAGGTGGCTATTTAAGGAAACAAAGGGGATTTGACTCAGCTTGACAATTCAATAAATTGCAATACTCAGCCAGACCCCCATTGTTCTTCTGCCTCACGTGAGCATTTCACTTCTCAGTTGCAGCATGCGCTGAGGCTCAGCCTCAATTTTGCCCACACGCCTTGAAGCTGAGCCTTTTGCGGGTGCTGCAACTGCTGAGATCGTCTCAGCTTCACCATGGTATAAAAGACCATCTTCACATGACACGCACTTCACTTTCTTTCTCACCCGCTCCACTTCGTTCAACCTCACACGCGTTTGTCCTTCTTGTGCGTATTCCCCTTCATCTTCCTGCCTTTCTATTTTTGTCTTTTGCACTCCACTAAACCCACTTCCCTTCCTTTTGCCTGTTTGTTTATTCTTCTGATCTGTTCAGAACCTCACTTCTATCCACCTCGTGCGTTACCTCTTTTTTAAGCTGTTGTCGACATTACATACCAATATTAATACTTATTTTTCTTCATGACTCTTTTCCAGACTTTTAAAAACTTCCGACTAGAGCGTTCTTATTTTGTTTTGGTTTTAAATTCATAATTCATTGTATGTCTTCATTTTTTCTCTTGATTGTTTACTTTGTATGCAGTTACTAACTTCAATTGTTTTGTTTTTAGATGTCGTGCACTTTATGCACCAAGCGGGGTATCCCCTGCATTCATTCCTCGACGCGCTTGTGATGCTTGCCGACAAGCACACAAGAAATATTCGTTCATTGTGCGCCCCTTCCGACCACGAGGCCAGAGGAGTTCCCGCCCAAGACGCCCTCGCGAGGACTCCTTTGTGGTCGACGATAATGAAACCATTTCCAAGCGTGAATGGACGCCGGGCCCCCAAACAGGCCAACGGGAATGATTCTGGACGATCAGCCCTGTCCCCTCCAGTATTGATTTGTCCACTCCCCCTCCTAGGCCACCATCCGATGGTCACTTCACTCCTCGACCGGAGCAAAGTGATTATCTGGCCAATGAAGGATGGCGATGGCGAGAGGACATTTGAGCTTGGGCTGATCGTCACCATGTCTTGTCACCAATGGGATTCAAACGCCGAAGTAAGTTTTCTTTCTCCTCCTTATCTCATTTCTCTTCACGCAATAATACTGACTTTTTTCCATCACTCATAGAACAAAACCCCCCAAATCCCCCCCGACATGACTCTCCCGTTCCTAGTTTGCCTCACGAGCAAACCCCCCGGCAACCCACTCCAGGCCCGAGTGGCACCCGATGGTCTGAGGAATTATTCCGCGGTAAGCAGCCAAAGTTTCATTTCATTTTCACTTTCACTTTCGAGTTGAGTGAACTGACTCTTACTCCTTTTTTAGAACCCTCCCGAACCAAAGAGCCACCTATTCCTGGCCCAAGTCCATCGTCCCAACCACCTGAGGACGATACAACTCGTGAGCCAGAACCTGAGGTGGCTCCTACGCAATCCACGGAGGAACCTTATGGTAAGTCACCCCTTCTTTCTCTTCGATCCATATCCACTTTTCCTCATTTTTTCTTTGACCATCTCCAGATCGTCCCGCCACTCCTCGCTCGATCATCATCATCCATGATACGCCTGTCGGATCCCCCCATCCCCCTCCCCCTCCTCTCCTACCCCGGTTCCTTCCCAGGATCTCCCTCCCATTGCCCCCGAGAACCCAACAACCTCCTCCCCCCTGGTGCCAAGCTCCTCTCATTCCCACGATGAAGCTCGCCAGGAATTCACCGACCTGCGACCGACCCTAATGATTCCTCGAGCCATCGTCCACGAATCGATCAACCAAATCTTGTTGGAGCATCGCTGCTTGCTCCACATGATTCCTTTCGTGGATGAAACTCATTGAAATGAGATGCACCGGGAATTCCGGGAGGAACTAAACTCCCTCCTTGCCCAGGCACTGGAGGCTTATCCAAAGGAGGAATACTTTCTTTGAAATGAATTATTTGTCTTCAATTATTGTTATGTTCAATTTCTATTACATTCTTTGCTCATGTGAAATTATATTTTCCTCAATGGTTCACATATCCTTTTGCGTGAGAAAACTTTTTATAAGTTCCCCACCAAGAGTTTGAGTGAGTGTTTGTTTTCGTGAACCTCTTTTTCTCAAAATGCGCCAATAGTTGCCGTTATCCTCTCTTATATTTTCTTCTTCCATGGTTTAGAGCCATATCCATTCTTAACTGTAAAAAAGCGGGAGCTTCCTGCATGTGAGCAATCCACTCCAGATTTGTGAAACATGGCCTTTCCTATGGTCACACGCTATTAATCTTACTCATGTATTGAATTATTTAAATCGTCTGGAACCTTCACAAGCGTAAGGATTGGCGTGTGACTTTTCGGGAGGCTGCACAGGCATAAGGATTGGCGTGTGAATTATTGGGAGCCTGCACAGGCGTAAGAATTTGTCAGCATTGTTGGCAACCTTCCCAAGCGTAAGGATTGGCGTGTGAATCGTCGCAAGCCTTTACTGGTGTAAGGAATTTTTGGCATTTTTGGGACCCTTCACAAGCATAAGGATTGGCGTGTGAAGTTTTGGGAGCCTGCACAGGCGTAAAAATTAGCGTGTGAATTCTTGGGATCCTGCACAGGCCAAGAAATTTTCAGCATTGTGGGGAACCTTCACAAGCGTAAGGATTGGCGTGTGAATCGCCGGAAGCCTGTACAAGCATAAGGAATTTTTAGCATTTTTGGGAACCTTCACAAGCGTCAGGATTGGCGTGTAAATTTTTGGGAGCCTGCACAGGAGTAAGGCTTGGCGTGTGTAGCGTCGGCACCCCGCATAGGCATAAGGAACTTTTAGCATTTGCGGAACCTGCACAAGCATAAGGATTTGCATGTGAAGCATAGGCATCGTGGACAATAGCAACAAACCAGGACAGATGTACGATGGCATGCCACCGTACATAATCCACTTCACCCCTTTTTCATGTGAGACACCCCATCTCCCGCACTCTAATCCATCCAATCCTGGTGTATATTGTCCTCTTCCTTACCCCACCATTACTTACCCAACCCACATGCAAATCTCCTCATTCTTTGAATCGGCATGAGATTGTATTACCATCCCTGATTTGATAGCCCGCTCTCTCGCCAATCTCATAATAGCCATGGTTCTTTTGCCGCATTGTTTTTGCTAACCTGCTTGAGCATTGTGCGGACATACCCACTAGTGTCGTGCTTTTGTTGTCCTGTGCTGGATCAGTATAATGAACAAATGTACTACTGGCCCACACTACCTGAATGAGCCCATGACATGCGGATAGATCAATCCAAAAATGCTCATTTGGGAAAATCAATTTTCCCCCTGTACACCGCTTTGACGCATCTCTTTGAATTTGCCCGGTCCGCTTATCAGCTTGAAACCACCATCCCGAAGCATACAGCGATGCATCCTTATCAACATGAGGTGCGTTTTTGAATCCATTCATGGAGAAAGTGAGTGCAGAAGCGAACTCGAATGCACCCTGATTTGCCGGAATATTGCCTTCATAGTTGACTTGATCAAAAGATCGAACCCCCAATGAATTGTAGAAATTTTGAATCTTCTCAAATAAATTATCCCCAACATATCGTAAGGATTGACCTAGAATGCAACCCACCGAGCTAAGATTGGGACCTCGGTTCTGCCATTCATCTTTTGTGTTTTCAATTTTCCCGACACTTCCATACAGACCAAATTGTTCATTCTTGGTGCTGCATTTGTGCCACCCAATCGCAAACATAAATCCCTCCAGTAATGCTCCATTG
The DNA here is from genome assembly GCA_023105745.1 of Austropuccinia psidii. Classification (NCBI taxonomy): domain Eukaryota; kingdom Fungi; phylum Basidiomycota; class Pucciniomycetes; order Pucciniales; family Sphaerophragmiaceae; genus Austropuccinia; species Austropuccinia psidii. Next base: position 29,495,612 of record JALGQZ010000004.1, on the reverse strand, counting down.
GTTGCAATCGGGTTGGTGAATCTCTTTTTGCGAAATAAGAATTGTGATAATTCATCCCATTGATTGACCTTGACTTCACTCATTGTTGTGAATGGTCGTAATTCGACATGGGCAATGAGTAATCCGGTTGAAGAGAAAATTGCCACACGGCCAAAGTGAATGCGTTTGATCTGATTGACATCCACAACCCTCCAAATTTCACTTGGGGTGATATTTGCTGATACTGGCATTGATATTTTTGCTGTTGGGAAAGAGGAGGAAAACAACCTATTCATTCGGCTCGTTTTGCGCTCATTTGTCTTTTGGGATCTGCTACTATTCCCGAGTGGTTGAGGGATCACTATGTGTTGAAGCACACAAGATATCAGATACTGCCAAAGAGCTTTCTTTGGCACACATCCTTGAACTTCCCTGTTGGAGCCCACATGACATTGGCACAATCTGAACCGACTAAAGCCAATGTTCTTCCGTGGGGCCCAATGAGGGTGCGACATAAATGTGGAAGCATATATACACTGAGATTAAGCGAGAAACTCACACTTTCCTTCCTCAGCCCAACGCTTTCTGGCGAGTTCCCTTTTACACTCTTTTCCTTTTTTCGTGAATGGCATGCTTTCAGCAGAAAATGAAATGAAACCGAATGATTACTGATTTATTAATATCACCTAAATTGAATTGCGGTTGATGAATCTTTTTTGATTGCGGCTAAAGAGAAAGATCACACCTGACCTTGGCAAATTTGCGATCTCAAATACCTGAACCTGAAAATTGCAGTGGATAGTGCATTATTCAATTTGACATATTGATTTTCCCATGCAGTCACTTTCCAATCCAACCATTTGGAATGCGGATCCCTAGCTATCCTAGTCCTCTTGAAAGACACAGGAACCTTTGGCCTATTATGGGCTGGCGGGAAGTGATCAACGCAACTTCCCGCAATGCCCCCGCGTGTGCTACTCGCGGGCACAACGCCTGACTCAGCTTGCGTCTTGTCGGAGTCTTTGCAATGATGTACGGAGGCATGCCGCCGTACAATTACTATTGGTACTCAGACTGTGGCATCCGGGGAGTAGTAGGATAGGAAGTCATGATTATTAAATTCATAAATCACTTTGCAAAATTAAATTACAATCTATCTAGTACAAAGCTAATCTAAAACGGGTCAATCCTGGTTGTGAGTTTTGCTGACCTGGGTACCGTCAAGATGACCTCATCACTTGAACCAAGACCGCGTTTCGCCACCCAGGCATCACCAAAGTCTAATACTAAGCATTGTGCAAATTCAAATCTAAGACGTACAGTGGGGTTAAAAGACTCTGATGAGAAGAAGCTTTTATTCAGTAAATTACATATATACTTATTAGTACGTAGCCACACTGGCTCCACTAGATTTTTACCCTCTGAAAGTTTTGCGGAAATGTCAATTAGTGATAAAGCCCCTTTAACTGAGCTTGTTCTCCAGTCATCTGAGCATACCATCAAACCACGAACCCCCGCCGCACAGAATGCCGCTAATATACCATAGCAAATTCAATTTATTCCGAGATTCTTGTGACACGCCAAAAGATCTTTGATGGCCTCATTTTTTTTTGAGTTCGTGAGTTTGCCTTTGATGCCATTAACTTCGACCTTTGTATGTGCACGTACCATGTTGTACGCAATCATCACATGGATAACTGTATCCATTAGATCCTCCAGGTTCTTGTGCGGCTTTGTGGATATCTCATTGTCAGCCCCGCCACCTTCAATGCTGAGTTGGGTTGCACGTTGCTTTGATTTACTCAAGCAGGAGGCAAGGTATTCAACTGCTCCCCGTTCGAGTCCAAGAGGATCGGTCGAATTTGATGTTGGTGCAACATATGGTTTGGGTGCAACCACATCGTATGAGACTAAACTAATGGATTCAAACATAACATTTGCCCAAAAATGTTTAACTGGATTGGCGGGGTAAAGAAGGCTCTGAACCATTTTGAAGAAGGAGTGTTCAGATTTTGGGAGATTCTCTGGAGGTTTAGCTGATTCCTTCATCAATTTGAGATTCCAAATGTTGTGATCAAAAAACGCTTCTGTTTCGGTTGGCTTAAAAAAATCTAACCCTGTATATTGCAATTTATATCACCAGTCAACAGCCAATAAACATGTATCATGCACAAAGATAAAACTCACCTGCCATCTCAAGGTCCTCCAGCCAGGCCGACATTTTAAGCTCTCGGTTACTGATCACCTTAATACCAACAGGCAGGAATGTATGAGCATCTTTTGTTGGTAAATTGTCCCATCGATTTTTGTAAATACTATTGATATTATCAAGCCCCCTTTTCCATGATTGTTGAGTAATATTGAAATGATAATTCAAAATGCCTGCAAACTCTTCCATGCGGGATAAAAATATCCCTTGGAAATTAGCAGAGGATGACACTTCGGGCTCAGGGTCAGGAACTATATCAGTCATATCTCGTCCCATTGTATCATGTTTAATTGTTTCCCTTTCTTGAAAGGCTTGAATATTCCAAGGAGAGGCGGGAGGGGTTGCATCATGCATTGTTCCATTGGGTATCGGGGGACTTTAAGTATGTGGAGCTTCATCATGGATTGTTTCATTGAGTATTGGGGGGGTTCAGTATGCGGAGGTTGATTATTAATATGGTCCCCTTCAACATTGTATAATTTCATGACCTTGATGGCGAGAATCGTTTGCGGCTTCAAAGGTACGGCGTTTTTTGTTTGTTTTTTTGGTCGCATGTATATTTGGTCTTTTTCCTAATCCTTTGCCTGGAAATCCAATGACGACTCAAGATCCTTCAGGTAGAGATTCTCCCACCTCCACACCTGCCCATATATTGTAAGCAGCTATTGATATCAATTTTGTTTTGAATTAGTAATGGACTTACGGTTCAAATCCATTTTGAGCAGGCTCATGGCTTCAGCAATCTTTTGACGCACATAATCAGGAATTTTACTATCATTTTGGATTTTTTAGAGCCTTGGGATTGTTTGAGCAATGTTAGAGACAAATTGTTCCTTGGATATAATTTCCACCTCCCCACTGAAAATTACATCATCTTGCCCATCATCTTCTGTCGGTGCACAAGGTTCAACAGTCTTTTCCTTCTCATAACTTTTAAAATTTGGTTTCTGAGAGCTTGGAGGCTGACCTGAAATAAAGGCTATGACACAATATCAGGTTTTGGGAGATTAGAAATATTCAAGATGGATGCATACTCACATTCTGGAAGAACTGGTGGATCTTGATTATCTTCATGTGACTGGCTCTCTACTTCAATGCCTAATTCACGACTACTGGCGATATCAGAGATTTCACTTCCACTCTCTGGGGCTGAAGTTGGTCGTTCATTGAATTCAGTTGAATTTCCCGGGGTTTGGGCCATAGCGGAGGTAGTTTATTAAGCAAATAAATGGTGACGAGGTGATTGATAACTTGTTTGAAAATTTTTGAATAAAAAGATCCAAATTCAAGAAAAAAGGTGCAAGTAAAATAATCGCATTTGCAAAATGCGATTTGTCGGGAAATTGAAGGAGGCGATGTTTTTCAAATTATTTCATATCATGCAAATGAAATCACTTCCCTGTGAGACATTGAATAAAGTTGACTAGTGAGAAACCTACTAAAGTCAACTTTTGAACTATTCAACGCTCATGAGGTAAGGACTAAGCAAAGTGTTCCATTTGAATGATATGAAATAAAATGGTTTTGTCGGCGAAACAGGAGACACAATTCTCTTGTCTTAAATAGTCCACTTATTAGGTTTTAATTTGTGAGTCTCATGATTTAAACCCTAACCACAACATTGTGAATATACTGACCAATTTCCCCTTAGGTCCTGTTGGCAGAGAAGGCCACTCAGCATATTTTGGTGATTGCCTTCATCGTGTACGCCAACAAGCCACTGTACACTATGGATGTAGTACGGAAGCGTAAGGATAAGTCGTGTCGGGAGCATGTTGAGAGGCACTCCGTGAGCGTAAGGATAGGTGGTTTCGGGAGCATGTCAGGAGGGCACCACACAAGCGTAAGGATAAGTGGTGTCGGGAGGGCACTACACAAGCGTAAGGATAAGTGGTGTCGGGAGTGCACTCCGCGAGCGTAAGGATGGTAAGCAGTGTCAGGAGGGCACTACACAAGCGTAAGGATAAGCAGTGTCGGGAGGGCACTACACAAGCGTAAGGACAAGCAGTGTCGGGAGCATGTTGGGAGGGCACTTGAGCGAGCATAAGGATAAGTGATGTCGGGAGCATGTCGGGAGTGCACCACGTGAGCATAAAGATGGTATGGGTGGGGGTGTGAAAGCGTAAGGAGTGGTGAGGACGGAGATGGGGGGGCAGTGTCGGAGTCTCATCTGGAGGGCGGTGTGGGCTCGTAAGCATGCGAAGCATCGGGGCGGATTAGGTGGGGATGCGGAAGCCAATGAGGTGAAATTACCCAAACATTGTGAATAGTGTTGAAATGGGTTTGGGCTTTGAGTGACATTTGCATGTGACACATGTGACGATTGACGTTGTCTTGACGCTGACATGACGTGACCCACTAAATCCAGTGACTATAAAGTGACACTAACGCGACTGAAGCAAGATTTTATACTGACAGCGGTGCAACGTGAAGTCAATCGCTGACGATTGACGCGAGATTTGCCCTGGTGAAAGCACAACAAAAAAGACTGCCATACCTCAGCTCAAACAATCTAATTACCATATCTTCACCACATTGCTAAATAATAGGGCATGTTTTAATTCTTTCTTTGGTGAATATAGTTAAATTCATATTTTAAGGCCTTCTTCAAGCAAAATTAATGTCTTATAAATAATTTAAAAACAACGGAAGATAGAATCCAAGTAAAAGGAACAACCAAGCTCCAAGAAAGTGTGTGAATAATTTAAGACTTATAAAAAGGCTTGTAGCTTAGCATACTCAACTGTATTTGGGGATCCATGGAGATTATGAAGCCAAAGGTATCAATTAAATTCAAGGAAATCTGAATCCTTAATTTCCCTTTTATCATTAAATGGATATTTTTTTTGAAAAAAACTCAAGTAATCAACCGCTTTCGGAATTTGATTCACAGCATATCTTGCAGGATCTCTTAAAGCATATGACAATTTCTTACAAATTTCCAAGACAAAGTCCTTGTATTATTGATTAAATTCATGATAAACAAGATTATTTTGACTCTTCTTAGGGAAATATTAATTTATTAAGGAATAAAAATACTTTTTGTGCTATTTAAATGTAATTTGAAAAAGATTTAAAAGCTATTAGAATAAGAATTTTGGAGAGGATTATGATGTTGAAACCAGAAAAATTGTATTCAACAACTCATTCAATACAGGAAGCCAGCAGACCTGAACAGAATGGATTTTTTTGTATAATTCTTCAAAAAGAAAGGCTTAAAATACATACAATCTAAATCAAAACATCTATTAAAATGAGAGAACCCCCACTTTTCTTTGGTCAATAGAAATCATTGTCCAATGCTTAAAAATTATGTATAAAATATCTTGAGTCCTTATAATTATTATAAAAAATAATCATATTTCCGCTTGGAAGCCGAGAATATACCCAAAATGGAACAGCTATTGTGGGAAAAGGAGAAGTTTCAGCTGAGATTAAAGAATGATATGAATTGGGAGGCAATTGCAAATTTAAAAAAAACACAGGAGGATATGGAGTTTCAAGAAAAAGAAAACAAAATATTAACTTTAATTTAAACATGAATAATAGGAAAAGTATCAAGCATTTCATTTGAAAAGTAACACCATGAGCTTAATATGGAACTTATATCCTTTAATTTTCCTGTTTCTGAGCTAGAAGAAATCAAAGGTGGAGTATTTCCAGAATTAATGATCATAGACATATAAATAATTTTCTCTTATTAGCCATGAAGGTCAAGCTTTCATTACCAATATCTCATAAGAAAATCTCTCATTATTATGATGTTGATGTATCTTATTTCTTGAAATAAATATTGGAAAATTATTTTACTCTTTTTATCAGAAAAAGAAAACTGAAAAATCATTTTTTCTAAGCTATATGATTTACTATTCTAATGGAGCTTATGTGATGAAAAATTTGATTTTACATTTTCAAAAAATCTGAATATATTAAATGTTTATCTCATTAAAATTTAATTTTAAAACAAAGATAGTACTCACTCAATTTTTTAAATATGTTACTCACTTATTTTATAAAATCCATAGAAAGAACTTCAAACTTTCCACTCAGCTTGTGGTATAAGAAAATTATAGACCAGTTTTCAGACCTTTTAATATTAAATCTCAGCTTCAAAGACACATCACTCATCATTTTTTTTGTTTTTCATCATATTCTCTACATTTTTTAAACAATTTATTCCCTCTTCCATTTCATTTAAGTCCAATTAATTCATTTTTCAGCCCTTCTTTCTCTACTTTGTATTTTAGAAACATGATTTTATACAATTTGGATAAATATTCCAATAATTTGATAAAAAAGTAGAATAAATAAAAACAAAATAACAGAAAGAATCTCACAAGATTCTTTTTAATAAATCAATTTTTCATCCTGTCAGAAAATTATTTGAATTGAATCATAATAGAGCAGAAAGAATTATATTTTTAACATTAAATTATTAGTATTAGACTATAATTTTATTTACCAATTTTTTTAAATTTCCTTTATATTTACAAAAATTCAATTCAAATTTTATTCAAATTGACTTTTTTTAGATCCAAAAGAAAAATGTTATAATTTATTTAAAATAACTCAATTATGAAGGATGAACTTATTTTTTTATTTAAATTAAGAAAATTCTTAACCAAAAAAAATATATGAGATTATTATCTTTTTTAGATATAATATAAATTCCAAAAAATTGAAAAAAGAAGTAAATCAATAAATATTAAATTTTATTAAAAAGATTTATATAAGAGAAAAACAATAATAATAATTTCAATTCATTTATTTCTGTTTTTTCCATAACTTTTTTTTAACTTTCTTTTCCTTTTTTGAGAAAAAAAATATTTTATTCATTTATTCTAAAAAACAGAAAAAAAATGAAATAAAATTTAAATTAAGTTAAAATTAATGTGGTGTTTTGGAAAACTCAAAATAAATTTAAATCCATTGAAATTAATTTTCCAAAAACGGTAATTTTAAATGGATGTCAATCTGAATTCTAAGAAATAAGCTTTGAATAATGATATTGTTCTTTTTTTCAGGGAGATCAATCAAAAAAATATAAATTTATTTGGATATTCTTTTTTAATAAAGTTTGAATTTTTAAATTTATTTTTACTAAATATCCTTCTTTACACCAACCCATTGGACCACCACAATTATGGATCCAGAACTTTTACACCTGGAAGTGAAAAATATACTCCAAGAACCTTATTCACTCCTTCACACACCACGAAAATGAAGACCTCAGCTCACTCTTGGTCATCCAAAGAAACAGCTTATTTTCTTGAGAAATAATCAGCCATGCTGAAGCTGGTAAAATAAACCAATGGCATAAGTCTCAGGAAGGAGGAATGAAAATATCTTGAATATGATTTAAATCAAAAATTTCAGTTGAAAAACAAAAAATATAGATAATTTTGATTCTTTTTCAATATTTAAATGAAATTTGAAGGCATAAATTAGAGAACTGTATAGATTATATGAAACAATTTTTCACAATATGAAAATTCTTAAGCTTACTGGGGTTGGATGGGATAATATTGAAATATTTACTGCTTTTGATAGTTTTTTTGGCGGAAATTCTCAAGAGAACCTATTTGAATCCAGTATATGAGAAATCTTAAGGCATTTAATTCCTTAATTATTGTCTCTGTCAAAGGGCGTTTAGTGGTACATATACCACAGGGGAGTTTTCAAAAACAGGTCCAAAAATAAACTTCATTAATTTTATTTATCCCGTTCAGTAAAGTGATTTTGAATGATCATAAAACCAATATAAACATCTCATTTTTTAGGACTTCTGCCACTCTATCTTCAGGCTCACCTTCAAATGTGAAGTATCTTTTTGGGAAGAAATCAATATCAAATTAAGGTCAAAGGCCCAGAAAAAAGGAAGAGATCTTGAATTGAATTTCTGATTCAGGATCATCATTTTGAAATATTCTTTCTTCCCCTTAAGAAAAAAGTTTGGAAATTAAAAAAATTTCTACTACACTTGGATCTCTCACTAAAGCTCTACACATTTTACAAGACCAATATTTTGAGAACTTGGAAAATCAAGATTTAATTGAAATTATCACTTTTCTAGAAAATTTAGAAAGCCAAAAGTCTTTTTGATTTTCAATAATTTTGAGTTCACTCGTGAATGGCTACACAAGACAATCTTATGTGAGTCACTAAGTATATGATCATGTTAAGTTTTTTTTTACTAAAATGAGAATTTTGATATTTTACATCTTTGAGTTTGTAGTTCATATATGATGTACCAGTAAAATTATGAATTCTTAAAATAATGTGTTTTGAATATTAATAAGGTCTATCTATAGCTTACAAATATTTTTCCCACATTCTATGAGCTAAGAAGTTTCACTGACCTGTCCCCACTTGGTCATCATGTGGGGAATTCTTGCCAACTCCTTTGTTGTTTTGTGAAATTAGGGTATCAAACATGTTGTACTCTTGATATATTTTAGTTTTTTTATGTTTTTGTATATAATTTTGGATGCATCTTATTGCAAATATTATTTTATTTTGCACCAGAATGCTGTATTTGAATGACCTTCTAGGGATTGGGAATTTCATTTTAGGAAGGCCTATTACTCTCTTGACAAACTTTTTAAGTGATGTATTACATAAACTAAACAAATCTGCCTTATTATTGGGTCTTACAATCTGACTTATTTTCATAATCAGATATCCTAAAATACAATATTTTTTATAACATTACCTTAGGCCAGCTATGGCTTGCTCATTAAGATGATACCTTTCAGAACGGTAGGGTTTGATAAATCCCCTTCTTAGATTTTACCCTGCATCATTTAAAGGATATAGATTAGAGGGAACATGGAAATTTCTGGTCAATCCATTTTTAAGGACTTTTGAATCATGATTTCTTCCCTTTTAGAAAACACAAAGTTATTAGAGGGTTAAGTCAAATTTAACTTCCATCAACACATTCTGGGAAATGAAACCTTTACGGATCCTCCAAGGACCTTGACAATTTACTGGAACCTTTCCTGGAATAAATTTACCATTTACAGAACCCATTCAGAGCCAAAACTTATTATGTTTTGAATTACTGGATATCTCTTTGGGTATAAAATCCCCATTGGGCTGCTTGAAAAAGGAATTTTACAGCCTTCACAGTTCCTTAAATTCTGTGTGGAATTAATTTTAAATTTTATTTTGACCATTTTGGAAGCATTCACCTGTTTGTTGTATTGATTTCCCAATTTTGATAATGTATAGAAATTGTATCACTGTAAGATGTGTCTATGAAACTTGTTGATAATATTACTATTAATCAACAGTACTATGACTGTTCTTATGAAATATAATGATAAAAATTATTATAACCACAATTTAAATAATTAATTAATCAATTATTTCTTTTACTTGTTATACGCTACTAGTGATTATAACAGTAAGTAGTAATTGTCTACTAGAATCAATTACAAGAATTATTTAATAATAAAGACTTCTTTATTAAAATAATAAAATTATTTTAATATATAATTATCTTATGTAAGAAGAATTATAAATATAATTCTTGGAGAAAACAATTACTAGAGAAAAATCTTTAATAATTAAGATAAATCACTCACTAATACTCCAAAGAACTTATCAAAGATAAAACTAGAGAAATTTGATGGATTATTGTGGATTTAAAGGATAAAAAATGGATATATAACAGTATTACAACAATATATAGTTGATTCCTATTATTTCATTTCTTTCTGATTGATTCTGAAAGAATAAAACACTTAAGAAAAGTTTTAACTGATACTTACTTGTTGGTAATAAAGGTATAATTGAATAGTGTGACGATTTAGAAAAAACAGCAAGAGGAGGCCTCTTTTAAGCCTAAGACAGCTCATGGAGGTGTGACATGGAGCAAAATGAAGAACCAGTGAGTGAGAAAACAATAAACCTTTTTGTATTATTGATTGCATCATCTGTTGTCATGTAAGATTATCATAATTACTTAATTGAGGCTTTTAGGTGACTACCAACCCGTTTATGGTTAAAAATAAAAGGAGTGAAAACTGTAAATCTTCTTTTATTCAAAAATGATCATTTATTTCTCAAATTAATCAATTTTATTGGAATTCAATCACATAATGTATTTTCTGTAAATTTTTAAAGATTCTGTATTTCACATGGAATCATCAAAAATGGACTGTAAGTAAGACTTTTAATTTTACTTATAAAATTATAATTATTTTTGGTTTTTATATGAAATATACAGCTCTCAATTGGTCCTGAAAGTTTCATAAATATTCATTAATAATTGTATTTTTAATGAATTTTTGAAGTTTTTACCTCATTTCTAGATATAATTTCAAATAGCAGTATATGGCTGGTTGCTATGAGGTAAATCAATGGATACTAGTCCAAAAATGGTTTTAATTAATCCTTTGGGATTTATCCATGGAAAGTCATTAAGAATTGACATGGTTACAGGAGTCTAAGTTTCTCTTTACCTCCTTGGCACGTCAAAATAGCAGCTTATTTGCAATTATCTTATGATTTACTGAAGTTGTGACATGGTAACCAAGTTCCCAAAGAGTTTTAGTTTACTAATTGGACCAAGATCAGCCATGGATCCAAGCTTTAGAGCTATCCATGCCTCAGAGGCCTCAGAATTTGGGTACCCTGGCTCTCTTTGATGTCTTTTGTCCCCCTTGACTATTTTTCATGTCAAAAATAGAAATTCATGCTTCAAGTGAGATATCCACTATGGGTGTACCAAAAGTGCATGTAAGAATACCATAATATTAAGTGCCCAAAACATGCATAACACTATTCTTAGTGTATATGTAACATGGGGTTTGTCACATTCCCATTATTTTGGTGTTAAATTGAGAAAAACAAAAATTTTCACAGATCTTTTATGTGGTATTGATGATGTGGCATTGAAGTATTTTCCATATTACCACCTCAAAGAGTTGATTTGAGCTTATTCACTCTATGAAGCTACCCTAGGTGAAATTCTGTGTAGAATCCAAATCTGGCTTTAAATCCATGGATTTACTTACTCAATAAAAAGTTATTCATCTTTTCTGAAATCAAAAAAGATGAATTTTAAATATATGCATGACTTATGGGTTATGCATAATTCACAATTTATTTTTAAGATAATTGTGGCCTATTTGGGTATGTAAGATATACCTCAATGCTCACAATCACCTTCTCCTGGGGATAGCTAATCTTCATTTCTTGAATGAAGCCCCTTTCTATCAATTCATGCACAAGTTTTAAGAAAACCTCTTCAGGTATTCTAATTATTTGCTTAAATTTCTTGGGTGGCTCTTTTGGTAGATATTGTTCATATTCATGTCCTTAAAGAAAGCCAATATTTAATGGTGCTCTGTCTTTTTCAATAAATTCAGAATAATCCAAGAGAATATAGAAGTACAGACCTAATATTTTTTTGTTTTTTTTTAGTGAGATGAATAGAAATCTGTTAATTTTGAACAGAAAAACAGTCCAAGTACTCATGTTCATGTTATATAATGGCAGAATTTTATGTTTGTAAAAATTACCTGATCAAATTACTTGGAATACACTTTCCAAACTAACTTTTGTGTCATAATTTATCTCATAAAGATAAAAAAGACTTATTATTTAAAGGAATAAAAATTTACTTAATCCTATGGAATTTTGGAAAAGAATTTAAATGAAAATTATTTAGATTTGAAAAATTCAATATTTAGAATTTTTCAATTCTTAAAAATCCTTTTTTTTTGAAAAAAAAAAATAATAGATTAAAAGATTTGAATAATTGCTTAAAAATAATTCTTCAATTTTTTTGAATTTTATTACTTAAAAAAATAATTAAATTTATCTTAAAAAGCAATTGAAAAGAAAAAGTTGAATTTTTCATTTTATTATTATTATGAAAGCTTTATATATCAATTTTTTCTTGAAAAAATTTTTTTTTTAATATTATAATATTAAAACTTACTCTCCATAAATTATTGAATTAATAATTTATTAGTACTTTTAGATTTTGATTACTTATCAATTAATCATTTTTATTTTTTTGGAAAAAATGGATTTCCTTTCTTATATTGTGGTATACCATGACAGTTCAGCTGAATAAATTTTTTATTGTTATGGTAATTATTTATATAAAAGAGGATATCAATAGTATGAAATCACCTTTGAGGAAAAGTAACAGTAAAATAAACATGGAATAACACAAATTATATATTCATTAAGGAAAATTGACCACAGATTTGCTCTGTCAGTGTCACCCCACTGCACTATCCAACACATAATTGTGATGGACAGTACCCAAATCAAAGACATTTTTCAATTTTCTCTGTAAATAATCTTTTTCAATATATATATATTTTTTTTAATATTATTAAATATAAGCAATTGGGTGATTAATATAATCAGATTCACAATGAGGATGCCAATTAATAAAGAGCAGAGTTGTAGGCATCATAGGGGACATAAAAGATTCAAGGTGTGGAACAAAACACTTTTGAAGTATCAATTTTGGGAAATTTCATGTGTTTTTGCTGTTATGAACCACCCAAAGAGGGGATAAGCATCATTGAGTTCCTTTAGATAATTGAATGATTAATTATTTAAGGCTGAAATAATTTATTGCTGAATTGGAAAGGCCATATTACATCAAATTTTCTGTTGATTTAACCCCCAAATTTCTCATTGAAGCTGCAGAAATGAATGGTGGGACTGAAGTTTGGAAGGAATATAAAAGATTTAGGAATTATCAGCAAGAATACAGGTAATGCAGGTAATATAGGTCAATGAGTAATACAGGAAGCCAGAAAACTATAATACAGGAAAATCACCTGACAGATTAGTAATCAATTGAGTAATACATGGAGATAAGGGTTCCAGGGCCAGAAATTAAGGTTTAACTGTATTACACAGCCACATGTCACATGTAAATGGGAGAGATAAGAATGAATGGATCTGATTGGTCAGAAACACGTTGCGTCATTAGGAAAAGTCAAGTGAAGCAATCTGATTGGTCAGAAATCCAGACTTGTGTCACGTCACAACACGTTGCCCTGAAAATCCAAAATTAAAGTTTGCACAGCTTTGCACAGCCACCAGAGGCTGAAAATTTCTAAGTCCCCTCTTTTTTGCACTCCTATGGAGGGCCCCATGGCTATAAATAGAGGCCCTCTCTCCCACTTTTTCTCTTTTCCCCATCTAGAAATTGTAAATTGAATTTATTTTTTCTGATCCCTCTTCTAGGAGGTATACTAGAAATTTTGATAAATTAAGCCTAGTAACTGAGGTTCGTTGTTGACATAGATCAAGAGAACCAATAGTGTGAAAAGACTTTAATTCATCCCTTACTAGCAGGTAGACTAGTGCCTTATTTAATTAGGATCTTAAAGCTTGAAGCTCATGAGCAAGGCGTCTCTGGAGTTTAGTGTTTAAATCCTTAAAAGTAATTTTTAGAGAGCTTTAAAATAAAACCATCAAACCAAAGTAATTTTGTAGGCTTTAAAATAAAACCTAACCATTATAATTAGTTTTGGGCTAGTTTTGTTGAAAACTTCCTCAAAGATAGTAATTTTGCTTGTTTTAAAACAAAACCTGCACAACCAAAGTAATTTTACTACTTTTAAAATAAAAGTGGATTTGTATTTATTGGGTAATCCCTAATAAATTATCCTCAAGGAACAAAATAAAATTAAATACATTAGTGTTTAGTTCAAATTAATATTGAAACTATACCAATTAGATATTATTATTATCAGCAAACCAGAAGAGATCATATAATCTATTATTAAATCAAAAACACAAAACATAACCTTAAACTACCCATATTATGCCATATTATTAACCATTATTAGAGTATTATCCCATCCATCACATCAAAAGGGTTTGAAATATTTTTTATCCCTTTCAAGTTTATTATTTCAGAGAATTGAAGATTGTTGTTATCCTAGCTATTAGTTTTTATATCTATTAAAGAATTATCAAGAAAAGAATATTTTGTGATTTTGTATTAGAAGATAGTGTTTCCTGTTTTTTTTCATTTATTTTAGTCATTATTTTATTTCATATATTATTGTACTATCATCTGGAGGAATCCACTCAGCCTGCTGAAAGTTTTTAAAAAGAATTTATTTGTTAAGGTTTTAAATAGCCATTGTTTTGAGTAGAGCAAAGTCTTATTAGAGATTGTTGAGTCTAATATTTTCTGATCAAGCCACTATCAATAATAAAATTGATTTGGTGAACTCAGTAAAGATAACTTAGCATATTAGGAAGGGCAGTCTAGATTATTCTATCACACGAGCAGAGCAAGGGTTACAAGTCTCAAACAGCAATTCAAAACTGTTTTCTTGTAATTTCCCCTTCCAGGTACTGCCTCATTTTATCCCACATCTGGTGTCCCAACAGTGGCATGTCAGATTGGAATACCCTTAGCATCTCTTCAGCTTGACCTCAAAACAATAAAATTAACACAATAAATATCTTTTAAAAACTGGAATCAACCAATCAAAAATCATTATATCATAGCTCACCATCATCTCATCAATCATCATCATCCTCATATCATTATTATTATCCACTTAAAAACTCAACACCATCAGCACAAGAATCTCAAGTAGAATATAGTGATCTTATCCCAACACCAAGAACAGAAGAAAAGGAAAAGGAGAAGATAAGGAAGTTCTTCTTTAATCTCATTCAAGAATCAAGAAAAGGAATAAATAAATCAAAGGAGTCAGGAGGGAGTATTTATAAAGTAGAGACCATGGATCAGTCCACATCAAAATTACCACCATTACCTGAGGATACTGTAGAAGGACAGTATGAGGAGGAAAGTGAAGAAGAAGATCAGAGTGAATATCTCATGAGGCTTTTCAAAGAGACACAAGAGCAAATGGCACAGAAGTTGCAGGATACTATCAATAATCTAAGTAAAAAGAAGGGAAAGAGAAGAGAATCAACATCATATACACCAGTGGCGAGCCCTAATGAATCCAGTTTACCTAGACATGCTAGACCAGAAGAATCACCAATATCACCAACGCCTGGACCTAGAGCAACATCTACTCCAGCAACAGAGTCAAGGCCATCAAATATTCCAAGGAGAGTTTCTGTTTCAACACCAACACATCCAAGTCCACTACAACAAGAGATCCCAAGGAAAGAAAGATCATTAGTAAAAATTAAAGCAAAGAATTACAACCTCAATTTCAATGGTGAAGAAGTTGAGAAATTTATCAAGAATATTGAAAGAATAGCCCAAATTGAAGGTGCAACAGAAGAAGATCTGGCAATGCAGATGGAATTTTGGACAACAGATTCCAAAATTAGTGATGCAATAGAAGCTATGCCAGGATATGAAGGAAATTGGACGCATCTTAAAAAGGACCTTATAGCAAAATGGGGGAGAGTTGAACCTGAAAGAAGATATAGAAAGGATTCCCTTGTACAGCTATTCAATGAAACACAGGATGAAGGTGGAATCAGTAATCTTGTACATTATAAGAGATTTATAGGAGAATATGAGACAATTATTACATACCTTTTAAGATATAAATATATTCCTCAAGAAAATATGTTTCATGAAGATCTGTTTGACTGTCTCTCTGATGACATAAAAGGAGCTATCAGTAAAGAAATGATAAAGGAAAATGTCATGGTTAGAGCAGAAGATGGAGGATACCTCATACCACCAATGAAGATCTTGAAGAAGTACATTGAACAGGAATTGGAAGCAAGAGTATTAGTCACCAAAAGACTTTCACCCTCAAGGATAGCTGAAAAGAAAGAATTTGTGAGCCTTAGAGGTAATTTCATATACCCAAAAGACCACAAATATAAAAAACAAAATATAAATATAAAATTATATTAAAAATAAAAAGTTAATTATAATTTAAAAATAAAAAATACATTAAATTTTGTAAATATAAAATCACATTTATACTTGAAAAAATTAAGTAAAAATGAAATTTTAACAAAATTGTGAAAAAATAAATAAATTTGGAAAAAAGTTAAATAAAATTTATTATAACTTTTTATCCAATAAATAAACATATAAAATTTATTTCACCATTGGATTCCTCATAAAAAATCAGGTGGGGTCACCTCTGAGTGAAATTCTTGTAACTCAACTCTAAATAAGCTTAAATTAAGTTTTTAGTATTTTCAATACAAAAGTTGAAAATCCTCAAAACCTTAATTTAATTCACACCACATGTGGTGTTAACCATCAATTTTTGTGTTAAAATTGAGGTGTTGTGTTTAGTTTAGAAGTTATGAGGAATTGAAGTATTTTCAATTGAATTCAATTGAAATGTCAAAATGTGCGCGTGTATTACATAAGTGAACTTTGATTTACATGTGAGGTGTCAATTATTACTGTATTGTACTGTACAATTAAATTGAATTACATATGTAAATTATAAGTATAATACATGATGAGGAATTAAAGGAAAAATAAATTGGAAAGATTAAATTTGGGGGGGAAAAGGAACTCCAGCTCTAAGGGGGAGCTAGACCCCCAAAATCCTTGCTGACAGGCGTGGGATGTCAAAATTCACGCAAAAGTTCATCACTTTTGGCCTGGAATTGAGTTACAGGGTCTGTGGACTCAATTGATGATGAGGTTTTGATACCAACTGGGGTAGTTTTAGCTGTTGCCAAGAGGGTAAAACTACCCTTAAGATAAAACCATCATAGTAAAAACAGTTTTAACTGGTTTCTACGTCTCTGAAACACATTCTGACGTGTTTTGAGGGCTCTAGGCCTGGTATTGCTATAGTAATGGCTGATTTAAGGGTCTAAAATGGCTAAAAATGGCTTAAACCAGCCCTTTTTGGTCTAAACCAGGGTTCAATGATGCCATAATTGGCTTTTCTGTTGTCAGACTGTTTTTCACGACTGACAAGAGTAAATTTTACTTTTGGAGTAAGAGAATTGATGGCTATAAAAGAATGTCTTCTTTGCCCCACTTTTCTCTTCATGTTAGAATCTTTTCCTTTTATTAATTAGTTTAAAACTGTTAAACCAATCAATGAAAGATTCCAACCACCACTTTTAAATCATTTTAATCCTTTTAACCACGTGAAAAAATCATTATAATCATTGTTTGTAACTCTTATAATCATTTTTACCCCTGAACCACCCCAAAAGTGAATTAAAGCATCTTTCATCACTGTAAACTTTGTCACTTTGTTTCCAAATTCACTCTGGTCACTTTTGGGCGTGTTTTCTCTTTAATATTCTTTTTAAAGACTTTGTTCTTTAATTAATTGCTTGCAGTTCTTTGCTCAATTAATTCCAATTGAAATTGCTCTTGAAGAAATTTCTTTTGTAGCCTTAAAATATCTCTTGTAGAGTATTTTTTGGATAAATTTTTATTGTTGGTAAAACAATAAATTTTTATAATATTATTGTTTTATACTAATAAAGTTATAAACAATAAAATTGGCGTGTTTTCTCTTAAAAATAATATTTCATACTATTTTTAATTGAATTTTACCTTATACAAATTTTGAGGACAGGAAAAGTACTTGATTTTTAATCAAAGTTTCATATCCACACCTTACATTTGGGGGCCCAGCCGTGATATTTTACCTGTGACATATTTTTTTACTCTTTTTAAATCTTTTTCTTATATTGAAAAATTTCAAAACATATAAAAAATACTTATAATTCAAAAAAAAAACCCATAAAAAAGAATTTTTTTTCATACTATAAGTGAGGCTTATATTTTTATTTCTTTTTTTGAAATAACCTTTTTTTACTTAATTAATTGGCTTTTTTTTCATTAATTTTAGTGTCTGACAACGTGGTAAGACAAGAAAACATTGAAACAGCCTCAACAGTAACTAGCATTATCCCTGCCAGTACTGTTAATTCTGATCATAATAGTACTGTTATTGTGACTCAAAATAACCAACCTGAACCAATATCTTCTGAATTAATTAACTTGGACATAAGTAATACCCTTCAGAAAGCTAAAAATTTGGCCAATAGTAAGTTTTTGACGTAAAATACTATTTTAAGCCTTTTTTAACCATAATTATGCCTTCAACCAGATCAGGAGCCAGCTACAACCCCTCAAGCAGCTCCCAAAAAGGTAATAGACGTGATTATGGCAGAGGCCAATCAGGTACAGAAGGAAAAGGGTCAGTTGATGACTTCCAAACAACTAAAATGGGTCATTCTGAAGCTGATAATACCATTTTACCTTCAAAAAGAGCTGACACCGCCACAACAAGCCTCTGTGGACATATACAAAGCCAGCCACAGTGCATACAACAATGCACTCCAATTCAAGGAGTACCAGATCCTTGCAGACCTGTGGAAGAATTGCATGAATTCTTACCTGACAGTAAGAAAATTCTTGGGCCATCCCAACACTTGCAAATTGCTCAATGGATGGCATCCATTGATGGAAAAGAAAAACATGATGCTTTTGACACTAGAATGGAGGAAAAACAACCCTCCACCACCCAAACCAGTGCCAAAAACAGCCCCAGTGGCCAGCAGCAGCAATTCCAACGTGAAAAAGCAGCCACAAACTCCAAACAAGGGCAAAGGGAAGGCACCAGCCCCAAAACCTTACAGCCAGGGCTACAGAATCCCAAAGATTCAGCAGGATGCCATGGAAAATGTATTTCAGATGGCCAGAACCATGATGGAATTACAGAAGAAGGAGGAAGCCAGATTAAGATTCCAAAAATGATTTCTGACATATTTGATTCCATCCCAGAGTTGTATAATGCTATAAATGACGTGAAAAAACATCTTTCTGATAAAAATGAAACCATTTGTAACAACATTAAAACAAAAAACCTGAGTCTGTGCCAAATTAATGAAACACTTATGTTTTTTGAAAAATTTTTAAGAACAATTAAAAATTCCAATAATGATAATTCTTCTAACAATAAAATAAATGAACAATCTGCCATTATTAAAGAATTAACAGATAAATATTCTAAATTCAATATTGATGATATAATTGAAACAAGAATTAAACAAGCCATAAATATTATCAAGACAGATAACAAGAAGGTCCTTGATGACATTTCAAATTCATTTACTGAAGTAAAGACATATACCATTGCCTTGAAAAAGTGTTTTGATGCTTCACAAGAAGAAGTATCAAAATTATCAATGAAATTGAATCAAGTCACTGCTGATAATACAAGACAGACAGAGTTATGGCAAGAACTGACACATAAGGAAGACATGTATAAAATTGAAGTAATAAATTTAATACAAAACTTCCAACATGAATACAGAAATTCCCAAAGGTGTAGCAACAGTAAAATGAATGACATTGAACAAATACTGAACACCTTACCAAGAATGTCTACACCTCTAAATCAAAATGAGGGCACAAGAATTCCAAATCCACAAGTATTGGATCCTGATAATTCACAATTAAAAAATGAATTATCCACTTCTTTTCATAACTTGGAACCATCAATGGGCCAAGCACTCTTGAAAGAAGTTCCAAAACTTAAAGAATGGCCTCACTTCAGTGGTTAAGGAGAGTATGACCATATGGAATTCATTAGAGGTATTGACATGATCAAAGAGGATTTTGAATTACCAGACAGATTGGTAACAGCCAGGTTTAACACCTTGTTTACCAGATCAGCTCACAGATGGTACATCAAAATAAGACAAGCACATGGACACCTGAGTTGGACTTGGTGGAAAACCCAAATCATCAACAAATGGGCAAATGATGCTTGGAGGTTTAAAGTTGAAACAGCCTTTGAATCTGCCAAATTTAATGCTGATAAAGACAAAGCTTTACCATGGTTTTGCCAACAAAAGGACAGATTAACAGCATTATATCCTGACATGTCAGAATTTATGATCCATAGAAAAATTCTGAGACAATGTGGAGGTGACTTAGAGCATGCTGTCAAAAGCAGGACTACTGAACAATCTTCAGCAGAGGATATTATCAATATATTAGAAGAAGTAACCACCAGAACAAAAATTGGTTCTAGTAGGGTGAATCTTGAATCAAGGTTTAATACACCTTGGAAAGATTCTGTGGACAAAAACCCCAAAGAAAATTCTAACAATGTTGGGTATAAATCTGCAGATACAGTCAAAAAGTGCCATATTTGCCAAAGCACCACCCATTTAGCTAATAAATGTCCAAAAAGGGGAAAAATCAATGAAATTAATATTGGAAAGGGACCTGATGTTGAAAAAGATGACATAATTGAAGACAATTCAGATGATAAATCATCCATATTTTCTGAATCTTCAAAAGATATAGAAAATATCAATGCCACTTTTGACATCATGGAATCTTATTCCCACTTGCCACAATTGAGAAATAGTCAACTTGATTTATCAAAAGCTCAAGGGGCACAACTTATGAAAACCAAATCCCAATAGAAGGAATAAGTGTCACAGACTTGAACACCACCTTCTTTGAAGAGGTCAGAAATAGTTACATTCAAGATAACAATTGTAGCATCATATAGCAATTAGTGAACAAATACTGTAAAGACAACTCTCTAATACATGCCTTGGATGAAGTATGGACAGGATCATATGATAAAGGAAGATTTCACCTACTTGATGGTATAAAATTCAACAGTACAAGTAACCCAATGAAAGCATTAGGAATCTTTGATACCAATATCATATTCCCACACATAAATGGGAATTTGAGAATCACAGTTGAATTGGTTGTTATGGAAAATTCCTCTAGTACCCATTTTTATTGGGAAATAACTATCTAATCATGTATGGGATAGATTTACATAATAAGAAAGACAGATACTTTCCTATTGAGACATCTGGTACTAAGAAAATTACCAAAGTTCTTAAAGGAAGAAAATTAAGAACCAAGAAAGTAAGGGAATACCTTGTTAAGTACAGTGACCCAACTTGTGAAGATGAATGGTTAGAAGAAAAGGATATACCAGAAGCTACCAAACTCCTCAGGAGATTCAGACACACTAGAAACACCAATATTACAAAGTAATATTCTTTTTTAGGGGGAGGGAATGTGAGCCTTAGAGGTAATTTCATATACCCAAAAGACCACAAATATAAAAAACAAAATATAAATATAAAATTATATTAAAAATAAAAAATTAATTATAATTTAAAAATAAAAAATACATTAAATTTTGTAAATATAAAATTACATTTATACTTGAAAAAATTAAGTAAAAATGAAATTTTAACAAAATTGTGAAAAAATAAATAAATTTGGAAAAAAGTTAAATAAAATTTATTATAACTTTTTATCCAATAAATAAACATATAAAATTTATTTCACCATTGGATTCCTCATAAAAAATCAGGTGGGGTCACCTCTGAGTGAAATTCTTGTAACTCAACTCTAAATAAGCTTAAATTAAGTTTTTAGTATTTTCAATACAAAAGTTGAAAATCCTCAAAACCTTAATTTAATTCACACCACATGTGGTGTTAACCATCAATTTTTGTGTTAAAATTGAGGTGTTGTGTTTAGTTTAGAAGTTATGAGGAATTGAAGTATTTTCAATTGAATTCAATTGAAATGTCAAAATGTGCGCGTGTATTACATAAGTGAACTTTGATTTACATATGAGGTGTCAATTATTACTGTATTGTACTGTACAATTAAATTGAATTACATATGTAAATTATAAGTATAATACATGATGAGGAATTAAAGGAAAAATAAATTGGAAAGATTAAATTTGGGGGGGAAAAGGAACTCCAGCTCTAAGGGGGAGCTAGACCCCCAAAATCCTTGCTGACAGGCGTGGGATGTCAAAATTTACGCAAAAGTTCATCACTTTTGGCCTGGAATTGAGTTACAGGGTCTGTGGACTCAATTGATGATGAGGTTTTGATACCAACTGGGGTAGTTTTAGCTGTTGCCAAGAGGGTAAAACTACCCTTAAGATAAAACCATCATAGTAAAAACAGTTTTAACTGGTTTCTACGTCTCTGAAACACATTCTGACGTGTTTTGAGGGCTCTAGGCCTGGTATTGCTATAGTAATGGCTGATTTAAGGGTCTAAAATGGCTAAAAATGGCTAAAAATGGCTTAAACCAGCCCTTTTTGGTCTAAACCAGGGTTCAATGATGCCATAATTGGCTTTTCTGTTGTCAGACTGTTTTTCACGACTGACAAGAGTAAATTTTACTTTTGGAGTAAGAGAATTGATGGCTATAAAAGAATGTCTTCTTTGCCCCACTTTTCTCTTCATGTTAGAATCTTTTCCTTTTATTAATTAGTTTAAAACTGTTAAACCAATCAATGAAAGATTCCAACCACCACTTTTAAATCATTTTAATCCTTTTAACCACGTGAAAAAATCATTATAATCATTGTTTGTAACTCTTATAATCATTTTTACCCCTGAACCACCCCAAAAGTGAATTAAAGCATCTTTCATCACTGTAAACTTTGTCACTTTGTTTCCAAATTCACTCTGGTCACTTTTGGGCGTGTTTTCTCTTTAATATTCTTTTTAAAGACTTTGTTCTTTAATTAATTGCTTGCAGTTCTTTGCTCAATTAATTCCAATTGAAATTGCTCTTGAAGAAATTTCTTTTGTAGCCTTAAAATATCTCTTGTAGAGTATTTTTTGGATAAATTTTTATTGCTGGTAAAACAATAAATTTTTATAATATTATTGTTTTATACTAATAAAGTTATAAACAATAAAATTGGCGTGTTTTCTCTTAAAAATAATATTTCATACTATTTTTAATTGAATTTTACCTTATACAAATTTTGAGGACAGGAAAAGTACTTGATTTTTAATCAAAGTTTCATATCCACACCTTACAGAATTAAAGAATAAGGAAAGGAGGGTTCAATTCAAGGAAGAGGTATTTCCAGGAATGCAAGAAGCCCTTAAGAAAATGAAAGAACTTACAAGAACCCTAAACGAACAAAAGGAAGTAGTCAAGGAGGAGGCACCTGCTGAAAATGAAGATGTCAAACAGTTCATGGATCAATTAAATGAATTAACTAATGTGGCTACACCCCAAAAGAAAATAATTAGTAACCCTCAGTCAAACAATCAAGGATTCATACCAAGAGATAATGTTGCTCCAACACCAAACAGAAGTGTACCCTATGTTCCAGCACATAATGTACCAAAGTTTTCTGTTAAATGTTACTATTGCATGGAAGAAGGTCATTCAGTTGGAAGATGTAGTGAACTAGTGGAGGATCAAAACAAGAAATGGGTTATCAGACAAGGTTTCAATTATTTATATCCCAATTGGGAAAGGGTCCCCAATGATGGAAAATTTCCACCAAAATATTTAGTCAGAGAATTTCAGAAGGAACAAGAGGAACTTAAAAGAAAGTTAGAGGAAAAGACCAAAGAGGAAGAACAAAAGAAAAAGGAAAAATCAACTGCCTTTATATCAATGGACAATTGGGGTGATTGGGAACCACCATGCATTTCAACAGGATTAGAAGAACCTTTTGGGTATGCTTATGGCTTGAGAAACACAAAGCAATGGATTGAAAATCAAGAGAAATCTAAAGCCCAACCCCTTCCCTCAAAAGAGACTATTCAACCCAAAGACACTATAAAGAAGAAGACAAGTATTCCTGGTGGATTCATTGAAGAAGAAGAAGCTGAAGAAGAAAAGGTCATAATACCTACAAAATATAAGTCATCAAAATCAGAAGAGGTTTTTAAGCCACCAGAACAAACCAAACCAAACCCTAATACATCAGCAAAAGAGAAGGATATTGATAAGAAAGCACTAATAAAACTACCAAAGATGGAAGTGAACAAAAAGCCTTTACTTGAAGAAGAAGGATCAATAATTGAAAAAGTCATGAAGAAGGTCATGGATCAGAAAATTAACCTCACTGTAGAAGAAATAATCTCAATCTCACCCAAGTTTATGCAAGAATTGAAATTTCTCTCAGATAAAGAAAGGAAATACTTAATGTCTCTTAAATCAATCAATAGTCAGGAGCAAACAACCACTCAAGAAATAATCAGTCAAGATAAAATGCATTACTCCTGTCCCCTTGGGATGATTGAGGTCTCAGTTGGACAAGAAGGACATATAGTCAAAGCATTAGCAGACACTGGAGCTGAACTCAGTATAATACCAGAAGTGGAATCCATCAAAGCAAGACTACCGATGAGGGTTCTGAACATGAGACTTAGAGGAATTGGAGGTCACAGAACAGCAATTGTGGGATTATCAGAAAATACTATCCTTGTCTTACCATCTGATGATGAAAGAAGAATTCACTTCTTTGTAGCCAGAGGTGCTGTTCACACAGTTATTGGGAGACCTTTTCTTGCTGACAATGGTATTAGACTTGAACACTCCCAACAACAAGGTGAAATTCTCAGTTACAAAGAATCAGATGGAAGAAGATTGTGTATACCTATATGTACACCAGAATCAAAAGGATGGCATACAGGACCACCAAGAGGAATGGAAATGTGTAATATGGCTAGAATAACAGAACTGAAAAATGAAGATCCAAAATCAAAATCACCCCCCAAGAAAGTTCAATTTGATATTGAAGAGAAGAAAAACTATAGTGGCAAGAAAACAAATGAGTCAATATATCATTTGAAAGAAGAGGAACCTAAAAAAATAGAACCATTATTAGTATCTTCACAGAGAATTAGCAACCTAGACAATAATGACCCTCTTCTCCATCCAAAATTTGAAAATACTTATAGCTCTAACATGGAAGCTTCCACTATTGAAGTGGAACCAGTACAAAAGAAAGGCTTAAAGCCAAAACAGCTAGTCAAAAGTGTTTCAAATAAATATGGGAAGAATGGTACTTATTGGAAAAAGAAAAAGGATGCAATCTCTAATGAAGAATACTGTAAAGATTCCAAAATGAAGGGGTCCTCTAAAATCAAAAGATATTTTTCAAAAATTATTTCTAAAATGAGAAATAATCATCAATCTGAAGTTCAATGGGACTTTCAATGCCCTGGAGCTCAACCAACCATTTTAGAAGAAATAAATCCAACTAAAATTGAAAATAGCATTACTGAACTTGAAGTGGAACCAACAAATCAAAAGTTAGAAACCAGCTTATCAGAGGAAGGATCAATTCAATCTCAAGAACCTTTGGGCTTAGACAAAGCAATTAAAAAGTTAAATTTTATGGAATTAGAAATAGCAAGCAGCACAGGATCTATTGGTAGTGACAACTCTCAAAAGAATTCCTTCGCTAATTTGTCACCCAATTGTGGATTAAACTCACCAATTTATGTTAGAGTGGGATGGGAGGAATATCCTGTTATGGCAATTATGAACCCAAGCCTAGAAGAAAATATTTTGCCATTAAAAATTGGATTAAGTATTGGAATGAAGCCCAAGAAGAAAAATAAAACAAAACATAAAATTTTAATGAAAAAAGTACAGATTGTTATGCCAACTGATGAAACCATTTACTTACCATTTACAGTTGAAGGATCAGCAAACCATTTAATTTTGGGGAAGGAATTTTGTCATTCCTTTTCTGTTATAAAGAGTATTCATAAGTCATCAATAGAAGATGAAGAAAGTGAAAATTCACAAGATATTGGGATAGAAGGAGAAGAAGAAATGAAGAAAAAGGGAGAATTTTACCACTCAAAAGAAGAAGAGGAGGGAGAAAAGAGTCTTAGTACCTTCAAAGTAAACACCTTCCATTCAGAGGGAATTTATGATATGGAACACACTCATAAAGTTAATGAAGACCTTTCAGAAGAAAATCAAGAATTATTCCACATTAGACAATCAAAAGCATTCAATCTGTTTGAGAGGGACAAGAAACCAATTCAGGAGACATTTTC
Organism: Austropuccinia psidii; assembly: GCA_023105745.1. Classification (NCBI taxonomy): domain Eukaryota; kingdom Fungi; phylum Basidiomycota; class Pucciniomycetes; order Pucciniales; family Sphaerophragmiaceae; genus Austropuccinia; species Austropuccinia psidii. The sequence continues at coordinate 29,469,652 of JALGQZ010000004.1, read as the reverse complement.
ATCTGAAAGTGACTTATTTATAGATGATATTCCACACATATCTTCTGTATCTTTCAACCAAGGGAATAACTTAAAGAATACACGCACCTTTTCTAAACCAGAAGAAGAAATCCAAGCTCTTCTGGAAGAAATATTCAAAGAAAATCCTCAGGATAATGAACTACTTCCTCAACCTCAAGCATCAAGCACACATCAGGAGATTTCTCCTCTCTTTATACAAGAATTCAAGAAAGATTTGAATATAAATCCTCGAGATCCCCATTTCCAAGTAAAAATTCATGAACCCTCAAATTATGAAGTCAAATTCTCAAAAGAAATGGACAGAAAGCCATTAAAAGGAATTTTGAAGAAAGAATATGATGAAAACAAACCTTTCAATCCCTCAGAGCAAGCAGGTCAAGACCAGTTAACCTCTGAAGAAAAAGAAATCTTAAAACTGTATGATGCATTCTTTAATATGAACAACCAACAAGTTGAAACAACAAATTTGGCCCAGAGATTAGAGTTGAATAACTCTCAACTTCCACAAGAAAATACCATTCCTCCAGGCCAGATGTCTGGAATTCTACATGATAACACTTCAAATCAACCAATCCATATTTCTAGAGAAAGAAAAGTCACTAGAAATGCAAAAATCAGAAAATTCTCCATCAGAAATCAAAATAACAAACATACCACAAGAAATAAAATTGAAGTTAATGTGAAACTTACTTATAATAATCCTCAAGAGAAAATTCCTCTTCCTCTGAGAGTGCTCAAGCATAAAATTAAAAAACAGTTATTTATCTTTTTTAATCATAAATTTAAAAGTGAAATGTCTTTTAAATTTGAAAGACATAAATCCAAAAGGGGATCAAAGTTTAAGCCCCAGAGGAGTATCATATGTTAACCCATTTACTCTATTATAATATACATATAAATGGATTTGTTTCTTATACTTATCATGTAGTTTATTGTCCTGTATTAATTGTTATGAATCATTTATTTAATTATGGATTCATTGTGTTTTTTTTATTTGGTTTTATTTTTTATTATTTTTTTTTCTTATCGACTTAGTTGGGACATTTGAGTTTATTTATATACAAAAAAAAAAATTATTTTATTATTATATCTTGTTTTATTGTTTTATTGTTTTACCTTAGTTTTTTATTTCTTTTATTCTGTGTTCAATTTTTTATTCTATTTATTTATTTATTTTATTTTTATTTTGCGTTCATTTGTTGGGGGCACAGTTTTCTCAGGGCAATTTTTTTTTTTAAATGTCTTTGCCATTTATTACCCAATCAGAACACTAAAAAAAAAAAGAAGACATATAACTAATTAAATTAAAAATCGTTCACATGAGCTTATATAAAAAAAAAAATATATAAGGCATCCAATCGATCAGTCAACTCTGAAAGCTCTGTTGAGCTTTAAAATCAAAATAAAAATTAATAATATTTTTTTAGATAACCCATCACTTGACTTAATAGTCAAGATCCGACACAACCCTCAATATCAAAAAAAAAAATATAATAAAATAATAAAAATAATAAAAAAAAGAAATAGTTTTCTTTTTTTTATTAATCAAACTCGGTATCGGAAACATTATCGCAAGGTTTGAATCGAATCAGCTCAATCGAAATACTAGAATAAAAAAAAAAAAAAAAAAAACATATAAATTAATTATTTTATTTTATTTTTTTTACAAAAAAAAAAAAAAAAAAAAAAAAAAAAGTAAAAACTTACCGCTCCATCTGGTTATACCAGTGGAGTATGGTGCAAATCGACAAGACGACCGCCTCGTGCGAGTGGTCGTCGGCAGCATTTTAGGCAACTCTTAAAAAAAAATAGTCGATTAATTGTTTTGTATTTGCCATCTCGTCGCGAAACAATTCGAAAAAAATAAAAGAATTCAGCTTGGAGGCTACGCTTGGTACGACGGGGGGAAGCTGGATCAAATTCGGAAATGGGACTTAGAGGAGGTGAATAGGCCGGAAGGGTAGCGACCGGAGAAGTAGGAGGCAACGGTTGGGGGGAAATAGTCGCGGGTGTAAATTCGTTGGCCAGGGGGTTTAAGTCGGAGGTTGATATAATCGGGGATCTACGACGGACCCTAGATCTTCAGGAGGTGAAAGACTAGGTTGGGTGATGATGCTAGCGTTATCGGAGAAAACCGAGGGTTCCAAGGGATGGTTAGTGGAGGAAGCTTTGAGCCAAGCTATAGAAACATCATCCAAATTGAGTTCGAAGGTGTAAAATCGGTCATTTAAAAAAATCGTAATGGAATACCCGTTATCGCCGGAAGGTTTGATCTCAACACAGAACAACATTAAAAAAAAAGAAAAATAACAAGAATAATAATATATTAAATTAATGTATCTAATAAAAAAAAAAGAAACGACTTACAAAAACAGCTCCTTAAATCGCGAAATCCCTCTATCCTTAGCATAAGAAGATCATTGAGAAACGAATTGGAAGCAATGACTCGCTTATTGATTTAAACTAAAATAAACAAATAAATAAATAAAAAACCACAAGTCAGCGAATCAAAATAGAAAATCCTTAAACTAAATAAAAAAAAAAAGAGAAAAGAAAACGAAACTCACCTCGGCGAACGAAGGAAATAGCTGACGACAATGACTTGAAGGAGGCGGTACGGACGTTCGACAAGATGGTGGTATCGGTGATCGGCGGTGGTGTATTATTAAAATTAAAATAATAATTATAATATATATATATAAATAATTTAAAAAAAAAAAAAAAGAGAAGTGGCAGAAGTGCCATTGCCAAGAAAGAAAAAAAAAAGAAGATAAGAAAAGAAGACAACGGCAGAAGTGCCATCACCGAAAGATAAGGAAAAGACACAACCGCAGCAGCGCAGTGTCCGGGCTGGGTAATAACTGAACTACAACGTGCATTAGTTCAGTTATTTTGAAAAAAAAAAAAAAAACTAATAAAAAAGATAATATATAAATATATTAAATTTAAATAATTAATATTAATTTTTTTTGTAAAAAAAAATAATATATATAATTAAATTAAAATAATAAGAGTTTAAATTAATTTTAAACTTAATTTAAACTCAATCGAAATAAAAAAAAAACACATATTAATAAAAATAATATTTATTTAAATTTTATGAATTAATTAATTAATATTAAAATAAAATGATTAATTTTTTTTTATTAAAATAAACTATTTAAGTCTAATTTAATTTCAATTAATACAAAAAATATAAAATCGAATAAAATTAAAAAAAAGAAAAAAATATCAAAAAAAATTAAATTAATAATAATAAATTATATATTAATTAAATTAATCTTTTAATTTAAAATTAATTCCAATTTAATTAAAAAAAAAAAAAAAAAAGTTTTTCTAATAAAAAATTAATTAAATTAAATTAAACAAATATATACAAAAATAAAATAAAAGAATAAAAAACATTATAAAATAAATATTTTACTTGTAGCTCTAAATAAAATAACAAAGATAATAATGAATAAATAAATAAATAAAAAAAAAAAAAAAAAAAAACCAACTAATTCACATCTTTTTTTATATATATAATTTTAATTTACAATAATATAAATTAATATACCATTTGTTTAAGTTATACTTTAATTTAGCTAAAATGAGTGGAATTTTTATCTATTTATTTCTTTATTTTTTTATTTTTTTTTTGAATTCCCTTGATATTCATTTTTTTTATTGTTTAGTTATATATATATCTTTTTAATGTTTTATTTTTTATCTTTTATTTCTATTTTATTTTTTATATATATATTCAATATAAAAAAAAGAGGATGATTAAGCCCAAATAATTCATTGGCAATGAGTTAGATAGTGGTTTTTCTGAAGTTGAGGCTTGGAGGGAAATTTCAGGTTACTGAATTTTGATTGGTCAGGATCTGTGTATGATTTCTGATTGGTCAGAATTCAATTATGGTATTTAATTGGTCAGGATTTGACATTTTTTGTGATTGGTCGGATTTTTTTCTGTATTTTGATAGAATGGAATTAAAGTGGACTTAGGATACAGAAAAATAATATAAATAGAAGGTGCTGTTTACCCTCATCTTAGTCCCAAACAAGACTCTAAACTGTTGTTTTAATTTTATTCCATTTGTTCCTCATGACTCATTTAATTTATCAGTTTTCTTTTTCATAATTATGTTGTATTTATATATATATATTTTATTTATCCCTGTATCTACAAAAGGGAACTTTTGAAGCTTCTATTACATAAAACATTTATTTTTTTTATTTTATTTAATCTTTAAAAGCACTCTACATACATTACTACAATAAGCTTTTCAAATCTTCTTCACAAGCTTTGATTCATTTATAACTTTGAGTTTGTAGACATTATTGATTCAGAAATTGATGATCTTTAATGGCCTCCCTGCATTAGGTGGTACTTGGACCGGCAGACTAGGTGTAAATTCACATTGATAAGCACATACTCTAAGCAGCCAAGTTCAGACATAGTCTGATGAGGGGAAATAACTTTGAGTTGATTAAAGTTATGTCCTTGGTGACGACCACTATATAGTGTCAGGGCGCTATTTAAAGTTAAAGATTCTCTTTAGTATGAACAATAACAATATAAAAAAGAAGTATTAAGTGATATCAAGGGTAATAAGAAAGATAAGAAAGACTTGGAGTATTGATTTTAGAGTGTTCAGCTGTTTTCTGTTTATTGGATATACATATGGTTTTTTTTATCAAATGGAAAGGGGTATGTTACCCTTTCCATAAATATAAAGGTCCTGAGCAAGACATAAAACTGCATCATTGTTTTTTTTATATAATTTCTCATTTTCTATGGCTATTTCATGAAGATTATCTTTTGTTTAGAGTAAAAGGGATATACCTTGTGTTTGTTTTTGGATTGAAGTCTGATGTAGTTTGTTTTGGAAGAGGCTATGATTATTTTTTTTAAATGGAGAGGGGTTTCAACCCCTCTATTCTCAAAAGAAAAGAGGATATGCTAATGAAGGGATATCTTTTATGTTTTGTGTTATAATTCGTTTTTTTTATGTATTAGCATCATTGTTATGGTTGACCTTTTATTTGCAATGAAAACATATAAAAAATAAGGGGTGTTGCTTGTTTCTTTACATCACACCTTATGATGTTAAGTTTTGGGGGATTAGTGGAAATTATTTAAGGGGATCATTTCTTTTTTTCATGCACTGGATATATTAAATGATGGATAGGAAGACAATACTAGTAGCATATCAAAGGACTATATTGCAGATGACATAGTATAATTCATTCAGCTTCACTTAGAATGCTGGGGACAGCATTAAATGGAGAGGGGGATGTGGTATACCATGACAGTTCAGCTGAATAAATTTTTTATTGTTATGGTAATTATTTATATAAAAGAGGATATCAATAGTATGAAATCACCTTTGAGGAAAAGTAACAGTAAAATAAACATGGAATAACACAAATTATATATTCATTAAGGAAAATTGACCACAGATTTGCTCTGTCAGTGTCACCCCACTGCACTATCCAACACATAATTGTGATGGACAGTACCCAAATCAAAGACATTTTTCAATTTTCTCTGTAAATAATCTTTTTCAATATATATATATATATTTTTTAATATTATTAAATATAAGCAATTGGGTGATTAATATAATCAGATTCACAATGAGGATGCCAATTAATAAAGAGCAGAGTTGTAGGCATCATAGGGGACATAGAAGATTCAAGGTGTGGAACAAAACACTTTTGAAGTATCAATTTTGGGAAATTTCATGTGTTTTTGCTGTTATGAACCACCCAAAGAGGGGATAAGCATCATTGAGTTCCTTTAGATAATTGAATGATTAATTATTTAAGGCTGAAATAATTTATTGCTGAATTGGAAAGGCCATATTACATCAAATTTTCTGTTGATTTAACCCCCAAATTTCTCATTGAAGCTGCAGAAATGAATGGTGGGACTGAAGTTTGGAAGGAATATAAAAGATTTAGGAATTATCAGCAAGAATACAGGTAATGCAGGTAATATAGGTCAATGAGTAATACAGGAAGCCAGAAAACTATAATACAGGAAAATCACCTGACAGATTAGTAATCAATTGAGTAATACATGGAGATAAGGGTTCCAGGGCCAGAAATTAAGGTTTAACTGTATTACACAGCCACATGTCACATGTAAATGGGAGAGATAAGAATGAATGGATCTGATTGGTCAGAAACACGTCACGTCATTAGGAAAAGTCAAGTGAAGCAATCTGATTGGTCAGAAATCCAGACTTGTGTCACGTCACAACACGTTGCCCTGAAAATCCAAAATTAAAGTTTGCACAGCTTTGCACAGCCACCAGAGGCTGAAAATTTCTAAGTCCCCTCTTTTTTGCACTCCTATGGAGGGCCCCATGGCTATAAATAGAGGCCCTCTCTCCCACTTTTTCTCTTTTCCCCATCTAGAAATTGTAAATTGAATTTATTTTTTCTGATCCCTCTTCTAGGAGGTATACTAGAAATTTTGATAAATTAAGCCTAGTAACTGAGGTTCGTTGTTGACATAGATCAAGAGAACCAATAGTGTGAAAAGACTTTAATTCATCCCTTACTAGCAGGTATACTAGTGCCTTATTTAATTAGGATCTTAAAGCTTGAAGCTCATGAGCAAGGCGTCTCTGGAGTTTAGTGTTTAAATCCTTAAAAGTAATTTTTAGAGAGTTTTAAAATAAAACCATCAAACCAAAGTAATTTTGTAGGCTTTAAAATAAAACCTAACCATTATAATTAGTTTTGGGCTAGTTTTGTTGAAAACTTCCTCAAAGATAGTAATTTTGCTTGTTTTAAAACAAAACCTGCACAACCAAAGTAATTTTACTACTTTTAAAATAAAAGTGGATTTGTATTTATTGGGTAATCCCTAATAAATTATCCTCAAGGAACAAAATAAAATTAAATACATTAGTGTTTAGTTCAAATTAATATTGAAACTATACCAATTAGATATTATTATTATCAGCAAACCAGAAGAGATCATATAATCTATTATTAAATCAAAAACACAAAACATAACCTTAAACTACCCATATTATGCCATATTATTAACCATTATTAGAGTATTATCCCATCCATCAAATCAAAAGGGCTTGAAATATTTTTTATCCCTTTCAAGTTTATTATTTCAGAGAATTGAAGATTGTTGTTATCCTAGCTATTAGTTTTTATATCTATTAAAGAATTATCAAGAAAAGAATATTTTGTGATTTTGTATTAGAAGATAGTGTTTCCTGTTTTTTTTTCATTTATTTTAGTCATTCTATTATTTCATATATTGTTGTACTATCATCTGGAGGAATCCACTCAGCCTGCTGAAAGTTTTTAAAAAGAATTTATTTGTTAAGGTTTTAAATAACCATTGTTTTGAGTAGAGCAAAGTCTGATTAGAGATTGTTGAGTCTAATATTTTCTGATCAAGCCACTATCAATAATAAAATTGATTTGGTGAACTCAGTAAAGATAACTTAGCATATTAGGAAGGGCAGTCTAGATTATTCTAGCACACGAGCAGAGCAAGGGTTACAAGTCTCAAACAGCAATTCAAAACTGTTTTCTTGTAATTTCCCCTTCCAGGTACTGCCTCATTTTATCCCACACGCAGAGGAGTTCCCACAATATATATAATCAAGTAATTATTCAGCTCATAAAAGCTCTTTTTTTAATTATATTCAATTATTATTTATTAAAAAAAATTTAAATATTAAAATACAAAATATTACTAAAAAAATAATTATAAAAAATATAAAAAAATTTGGAATTTTTAATTTAACTTTATAATTTAAATTTTTAAAAATAAATTTAAAATCCTTCCCTTATTCAATTTAGATTGTATATTATTACCGTTTTATTTTATTAATGAAATTAAATCATTTAAAATAATATGAAAAATAACTAATTCATTAAGCTCAATAATATTATTGAAACTGAATTTCAGAAAGAATTTACCAATTTCATTTTGAAATTCTAATGAAATTTATTACATTCAATTTTAAGTTTCTTTTATTATGAAGTGAATTATCACAGTATGGAGTTTGAAATAAGAATTTGATACAATTTACTGATTAAGCTATAATTTATTCATGAGCTAAAGAATACTAAGATTTCTTTCAAAAAAATTCAAGACTAATTGAATTATTTAGGAAATCTAGAATAAATTTTAATAAAATTTTTATTGGAATCAAAAATAAGCTTTAAGTCTATAAAATACATAATAAACTTAAAATAAATAATAAAAATCATATTTTATAAAAGAAGAATAAATTATAACTTTATTTTGCAAAAAAAAAAAAAAATAGTGATTACCAATATTAATTTCTTTATTTTTGATTAATTGTATTTATTTTTTTTCAAAAAAAAAAAAAAAAAAAAAAAAAAAAAAAAATCATAAAAACATAAAAATAATTCCTAAATTTTAATTACCTAATATTTTTCAATTAAACTTTAAAAAAAAATAAATAAATAAAAATAAAAAAAAATCAAGATATAAAGATAATTCTAAAATTTTAATTTATATAGAAAAAATTAAAATATTATTCTATAAGATAATCCAAAAAAAAAAAAAAAATTATTGTTTTTTTTTTCAATTAAATCTTAAATTTAAAATTAAAAAAAAATTAAATTTTGATATTTTTAAAAATTATGTTTTTAAGTAAATGTTTTTTTTTTCTTTTTTTTGGGAAAATATTTAATAATTATTTTTTTTTTTAAAAAAAAAAAAAAAAAAAAAAAAATCAAAAAAATTGAGTTAAAATTGAAATTTAATCTAATTTTTTTTTTTTTATAATAATAATAATAATATTAATAAAATCAAAAGGGCCTTTTTATGAATCCCAAAGTTACTTATTAATTCTTAATAATTTTTTTTTTTTTGGAAAAAAAGTTAAAGGAAAAAAATAAAAAAACTTTTACATGAAAATTCAAAGTTTCCTTTTTTGTCCCAAGTAAAAAGTGAAAAAGTACCTTAAAGAAAATTATATTAAACTTTTCATTGGAATTACGCAAATCCTATCCCTTAACAATTTCCTACTACTTCACTAAACACCAAAAATTTCTCTTTATATTGTTTCACTTTATGCTGGCATGCATAGGTGCTTTCTTTGTGGAAATGATTATGTGGAAGATCTTCTTGCAGTTCCCCCTGATAGATTTCTTCAAGGACTTTGCATAAGGAAAGTATTTTTTTTGGAACTTATAGATGAATTACAAGAAAAATGTTTATTAAATAATTCAAAATACATCAAGGTAACTGAAAAGATGATGAACTTCTTGTAAATCATCTCAAATGGATGATCAACTGAACAAGCTGGACAGTGTTTCCAAATAAGGCAGGAAGCAATATACAAATCTTTTCATGGATTGGTTGAAGCACTTTTCTAACTTTATTATAAATATATCACCCATCAAACAGGGAATAAAATTCCAAAGGAGATTTCACAAGATGACAAATACTCACAGTTTTGTTGTTTCATTGGTGTAATAGATGGAAACTTCATCCCTGCAAAGGTACTCCTCAGAGATCAGGGACATTGACATAGCCGTAAAGGTATAATCTCACAGAATGTTTTGATGGAAGTGAATTGTCCATTTCATATTTGTGTGTTGGGTAGGAGGGTAATACTCATGACTATAGGGTATTTACAAATGCTTTAAAAAACAATTTTTTTGTCCCACCCAATTGCTACTACTTGGCTCATGCAGGATATCCACTTACAAGAGCATTCATAACCCCTTATTGGGGCACATGAGAGGGCCTGGGCTCAATTGATGTTTGTTATTTGAATCATGGTACTTTGTTGTCCTTCTCATGTACATTGATTCTCTTTGGTATTTGTGAATGAAGGCCTCAGACCTCAGATATAGGAGGAGCTATTTAACTTGAGACATTCCTCACTAAGGAATGTAATTGAAAGGTTTTTTGGGATTTCAAAAATGAAATACCCCATACTTGTGGAGGCCAAGTGATTATTTTGTTCCAATTCAAAATCAAATGATCTTTGCCATTGCATGCCTGCATAACTATCAATTACATAAAGGAAGAATCAAAATGCATCAAGACAGTAATTCTGAATCATCTGAAGAGGCCCCTGTGAATATCAGACAAACACCTGGCAAACCCAATGATAGCCAGATGTCATCAGTTTGAACACAAATGGCACAAGATATGTGGAATAATTATAGGAATTTTATTGATGTGTGATTGACATTGTATAACAATGCAATAGAACATTAAACTAATTATATTTTTAAAAAAGAATCTATATTAAAAATGTTCTTAATATTCAACAATTTGCTACATTTGTTTTTTTTCTGAATCCATTTAAGTGTTTTTGAAACATCAGTGGAAATATCTAGAAAAAACACATCCTTGTAATCATTTTCATGTAAGTTAAGACAATCTACATATTCATCTTCACTTAAAAAGCCAATGTATTCCTCTTTAAAAAACTGAATCTCCTTGCACAATGTTTCCTGACTGTTACTTTGATTCAATATGGAATCTGATGGTTTCTCCTGTGCATAAAGTATTATCTGAATTGATTTTACAATCCCAGCAGAAACATTTATCATGACCTCCTTCTTTGGTGGTTGGGGTGATTTGGATTGTGAATTTCCTTCAGCTGATGGTGGTGTCACTGTTTTGAAAGGGGATCTTGTCTGTGCTTCCTTACCCTTCTACTTGGATCCCCTGGTCTGATAACAATGAGTCTTCTGAATCATGTCAGACCCTCTTCAAACCTCGTTTTTCAAAATAAGGATTGGTTACAAACTGTGCAAACTTCCCAGTGGCATAGGTTTAACCAAAAACCTTTTCAAAAGGATGATAATGGGGGCACTGGACACCAAACAATTTTTTGAATCCTGCATTAGGATGTTGTGATTTGAGCTTATCCCAAAATTCATTGTCTTCCACTATTATTTGTTTTTTTTTTAATCCCATCCAGCTCCACTGAGGGAGCGTAAAAACTCATATTAAGGGGCTTCATTCCTTTTCTAATTTTGCTTTTTTTTTTTGTTTGAAATAAATTGATTTGATTTGAGAAATCAGTCATGAAAATTGAAGACTGATTTGATGTCTGACTTTTAGCTTTAGAACTGGCTGGAACAAGTAGAAGAAATATGCTTTTTCGCACCCTTTTGGGTTAAGAAATTGATTATTTTTTTTTGAATTAATTGCGAATGAAAGCAAAAACAGTCCTAAAGAAGATATATATATTTAATCAAGTGTGCTTACACAGTGTACTTCTGTGACACAAATTTGGGCACCAATTGGTCAAAAATGGTCAGGAAAAACAAAAGATGATATTGGATTTTATGACTCATTTTTCTACAAGCAACAGCTCAAAAAAATGGCAAATCAGACACATTTTGAATTTTCAAATAATTCAAGGAATGAAGCCCCTTATTTATTATAGAGATTTTTTATCTTGTAAAACTCGGTATATTATTATTTAGAATGCAAAAACAAAGTAGTAAGCCACATAAATAATCCTTTTTATTGTTTAGTTGAGTTTTTTCAAGCCTGAACTCAAATTTCTCAATAATTTGATTGACCAATATGGTCCAAGCCTCCTTATTCAAATTCCCGCCATCTGTTTACTTGCCAATATCACGCATTTCAGCATATTTCTCCAGGAAGAAGGCCGTCTGTTCAGATGACCGTGTGTGTTCAGAAGCCCTTTTTGTATGAGATTGAGTCAAAGGTGTGTTCTGGCTTGCTTCAGTTGATTCGAGATTAGCTGTGGGGATAGAATAACAAAGGCTGACTGCATATTCCACAAGGGCTGGATCCATTGTGATCCTGTCTTGGTATTATTTTTGTTTGCAAGAGGCAAAGAATGAAATTAAAAGTTTTAAAAATCAATTTATCCGCTTTTGGCTTTCACCCCACCAAAATTGAAAAGGAACTTATGATTTCTCATCGCTTCGAACACAATTGACTTATGATCTCATAACTTGTTAAATAAGTTACTTAAAATCAAAAAAGCTTATTTTCACGCGCACAGAATAGACCCTAAATTTTTAAAGAATTTATTTAATAAATTATTTATTTTTTAAAAAAAAAAAAAGAAAAAATTGAAATTAATTTTTTTTTTTCAAATCAAATATATATATATATATATATATTAAGATTTTAATTTATTTATTTTTTAAAATATATATATATATATATATATTATTTTTTATTTTTTATTATTATTATTTTTTTATTTTTTATTTTTAGAAAAATATATATAGTTTTGAGTTTATTTCAAAAAATAAATAAATAAATAAATAAAAATAAAAATGAATAATGTAATTTTATTTTATTTTCAAAATTTGAAAAATATATATATATTAAATTATAATTTAATATATATATATATATATATATAAAGAAAGAAATTGAATATAATAAATAGAAACTAATGAAAAAAAAATAATAATAATAATAAATCATTAAGTTTCTTTTAAAAAAAAAAATATAATTATTAATTAGTTTAATATTAATTAAATTTAATATAAAATACCTTTTTAATTAATTTAATATCTAAATTATTATTATTATTATTATTATTATTTATCTATCTTAAAAAAATGGGTTTGATTAATTCTTTTATTCCTAATTTCATTAATTAAATAATTTTTTAGTGAATTTTTAATTCTTTTCATTTTGAAAAAACTTTTTATTTAATTTAAATTTTCATTTAATTGAATTCATGAATGAAAAATATGATAACAGAAATTTTGATTTGATAACTTTTGATGATTTATGATTATCTTTGACTTGATTGAAACTTTTCCCCTTGGTTAATGTGTTCATTTTCCATTATTAAAGCCACATCATCCAGTATATTTTACTGAATACCGATCAGAAAGAGTAAAAGATCAAATTCATAAGCACCTTTAGCTACTTTACTGTTTAAATTGAGTAGTTCATGGTACGCATAACTCTCATTTTAGATAGCTCCAATGAAGGTTAATTTTTTAACTTTTGGTAACAGAATTAAGAAATTTAGCTTTCTAAATATTCAAAAACTTATTATAAAAATAAAACAAATAGAGTAACCAAAACATCTTCCTTATTTAAGCTCAAACCCAGATTAATCTATAAAAATAACCTTTTGATAAAGGTCATTTCCATTTTACTTAACAAAATTTTCTCATTGTATGAGAAGTTCTGACTTATTCCAGGAGGATGGGATTTCTTTTGCTTGTTTTTAATTAAAAGATATATCACCAAGGAGATTAATTATTTATTTTTTAGAAATATTAAGAGGTGGGGTCACTTCTCTTTCAAGAATTAATTTAATTCTTAAAATTTTTGATTTTTTTTTTTTTTCAATTAATTATAACAGTTCTGTCTTAATTTCATTAAAAATAATCTTTCCTTCTTTCTTTTTTTTTTGTAAATATTCTATTGTTTTTAATCTTCATAAAAAAAATTTGGTCAACTTTTTTATTTAAGATTTTAAATAATTCTTAAGATTGTTTTTTTTATGATAATCCTTTTTTTTTTCAATACATTTGTAAATACTAATTCTTTTTAAAAAAAAGAATTTATTATTCCATTTAACTTTTTTTTTTTTTTTTGAAAAAAAAAAACTTATAATATAATTTATCACTAATTTTATTTTATTTTTTTTGATATTTTATCTTTATAATTTTTATTTTTTTTTAATAATACAATTAATATTATATTAAAGAATTATTTTAAATAAAGGAATAAATTAAATAAATAATAAATTTAAATTTTTTTTTATTTTAAATTAAAATAAATAAATAAAAAAAAAAAAATAATTGAAAAAAATTCTTTATTCTTTATTGTTTTTTTTTTTTTTTTTTTTTGAGAGAAAGAAATTTTTTTGAAAAAAAAAAAGAATTTAATTAATTTCAAAAAAAAAAAAAAATAAATAAATTAAATTATAATTATTTAATAAATTTGTTTATTTTCAAAAAAAAAAAAAAAAAAAAAAAAAAAGGATTTTTTAGTAATTTAAAATTAAATCATTTTGTTTTGAGGAAAAACAAAAAAAAAAAAAAACAAAAAAAAAAACTTAAAATTTTAATTAAATAAAAAAAAAAGAATTAAATAATATTTAAAAAAAAAAAATTAATATAATTTACTGATTAAAAAAATAAAAAAAAAATATTTTAAAAAAAAAAAAAACAAAATTCATGAATTTTTTTCCTCTTTGTTTTTGTTTTTGTTTTTGTTTTTTTTTTTTTTTTTTTTTTTTCTAATTTTATTATAGATTAAAAAAAAAAAAAGATCAATTTTTTTTATAAATTATTATTCAATTTATTAATTTGTTTAAATTTTTCAAAGTATAAACTAAAGATGAATTTCATTAATATCATAAATAAAAATTAAAAATATACCACAACAAATTTGAGATTTGATGATTTCATGATCAATGATCACTCCTTGTTTAAGAACACAATTTTAGTTTACTGGTCAATAAAATGTCACTGCATTTATTCACCAGCCATATTAAGCTCAAAATCCCCCCTTAATATTAGACAAAGACTGTTCAGAGAATCAAGACACCTCCTCAGAGAAGGACAGCCAACTGATTTAGTCATGAAATCCACAAGCATACCACTTTTTGGAACATAGGTGACCTGTATTTTCTTCTTTTTAATCACCTCTCTAATGAAGTGGAGTTGAATCTCAGCATGCTTCATTAGCCAATTATTGAAATTTCTGTCACTGTTTTCTGTGTTGATACAGGCTTGATTGGAGAATCAATTAGATCAAGGGCTAATTATTGAAAAAATTGTCTGAGCCAGAGTAATTCTGTGCTGAGTTCCGTAAGGGCCCTGTACTCTGCCTCTTCAGTAGACAGGGAAACAGTTAGGTGTTTCCTGTTTTTTCAAATTACAAAGAAAAATTTAAAGTGATGATGAAGCAAGTGACAGAGCAACCGGTTTTACAACAGTTCCCCCACTCAGCATCAGAGTAGGATTGAATGCCCATTCTTCCTTTGGTAGGCTACACAAGACTTTGATGAGTTGTACCCTTTAGGTATTTTAAGACATGTAAAAACACTTTAAAATGTTCAATACCAAGAAGTTACAACAATTGTGAAAGAGAACTTACCACAAAGGAGATATTGGGTCCTGCTGATGTGCTGAGATAGCTCAAGCTACCAAAAGCAGTACAATAATTAATTTTAAATTTTTCAAAATCTTCCTGCTGATCTAATAATGATTCTTTTAGATGGACACTTGGCACCATTGGAGGAAAAAAAGGCCGGCAGTCCTCTGTACCAATGCTTTCATCTTGGTTATTCCAGCCAGTTTGACACAACTGAAAACGCCATAAAATCCAACCGGAACTATTCAGTCCCGGATCCCGACTGCGCTCCCTGTTGGATGCGGAACCAACCAATCAAAAACCATCTTGCAACGTATTTGGCTCCAACCGCAAAGGGTCTGATGCTTGGGTACCCAAACAGTAATTCTTTAACCAGATTTCTCAACCACCCCACTCCCATTGTCCTTGCATTTCCCTACCGTTTAGCATCTTTTTTGCAATCTCAAGCTTTCACTTGCTTGTGCTCAGAGCCTCACTCAAAATAATATCCCCAAACAATAATTTGACCTATATCATAGCAACCTAACCTTAATACCTTCCAACACTTACAAATTCTCTACTTCCCAATTATAAATACAACCACCATGGCGCCAATTAAGCACATCAATCCCCTCCTGTTCATCACTGATACGCTTACTGAGAGTGATACATCAGCTCCAAATTTGGACACGCCAAATCTCACCTCTAGCAACTCAGGCTTAGGCCAACGTGCACGAATCTGGACTTTATCAAACGATTCTCTCAGACGATGAATCATTGGAGGAGTATGACGTTGGTGATGAAGACTATGGCTTAGGTATGGATGATGTGACCCCCCCTAAACAAGCCCAATATTCAGTGAAGAGGAGGAAGGTTCAATCTAATGTTTATGATTATTTTGAGGTGAGTCATGAGCTTCAGGTCAAGTTATCTACTTTTCTTACATTTTCTCTTATTGTATTTGGGATCATAAAAGAATCTGAATCCCAATAGAAAATGGATTTAATCAAAGGGGAACTTTTGATTCACCTACAAATGTCTTCATTTCAGGTTAGTAACCAAAATGTCATCAAAGTTGATCACATCCATGCTGATGCGTTATTTCTGGTATTGTCAAGCTGGCAATCATCGGTTGCAATATGTCCAACCTCAACAAACACTGTGGTCAATGTTGTGGGTGTTTCAACACATGGTCTAGTAAAGCACCCAGCACGGTTGATCCAAACATGGGTGCCAAGCTTGCAGCAGAAGAACAATAATCCATCCTGAAGAAACTTGTTGAAGGGCTAGTTGCAATTTAGGTATTCTTTTCTATTTTCTAATCGCCTTGATTACACAGTGTTTTGGAACGATTGGCACCAAACTTCCACTGGCCCAAATGCCGATTGGTGGCACAGACTGCCTTGCAGTTGTACTTTGAACAAAAGGATCGATTATTACAATATGTTGATGACTTACCATCAAACACCCTGCTGTGTGGTGCAATTGACTGTTGGACCACCAAAGACCAGAGCAAGAGTTATTTGGCCATTTTTCTGCAATGAATCAATCCGGTCAATTACAGCTTTTGTAAAAGCATTTTGGCTTTCAAAGTAAGTCATTCACATTGCCTGGCCATCTGCAATCTTCCTCACTGACGCGAATCCAAACGGGGGATGATTAAGTGGCTATATAGTATTACAGGCAACAATGTCACCCTGATGTCGCAAATGCAACGCAAGTTTGCCGGGATCAACATCACATGGGATTGAGAACAAAGATTCAATCAATGTGCATGTCACATCCTGAATTTAGTTGCCAAGGACTTTTTGTTATACATGGGCCAGCTTACCGATGAGGATTACGATTTTTTTGATGACTACCTTGCTGTTACCAAGAACTCAATTGAAGACAGCAACAACAACGTAGGATTAAAAGAAGACCAAGGTAACCACTAGTGCCTCCTCTCATATGTCATACAATGCGCATGGTACTCAGGTCACCTCTGTCATCAGCATTGATTAAAGCCGTGAAGCACAACTCAGGGAAATCACTCAAAAAAAAAGAAAGAGTTGCACGTTAAACCAAGCAAAACTTGAAACCTGAGATAAATCAAGTGACATAGCTATGATAATGGAAAGACATAGTTTGAAGGCATCTGAGAAAGATTTTGAAGAACTTTGAAGAGTTCTGAGGCCTCCATGTATGCACATTCATCATTTTTCTTTAAAAAATTACAATTCTGACTTAGGCTCAGTGCAGGCAAAAAAAAAACAATCATGCTCCTTTTGCAAGACTTATGTACTCATATTTGGGGCTCAAGAAAACAATGGGATTTATTTATTGAGGTACACAACAAGACTTGAGATCCTCCATTATTACCAATCAGTATTCCTATGACATGGTGGAATTTCTTTTTAAAACAAATACAGCAAGCACATCAATTGAAACTTTTGATTCAAATTTACACCAATACACCCCAGACTGAAGAAGTTTGGAGTGCCATGGAATACATGGAGCCCATCCTTCAAATTTTTGATCAAGCATGCAATGTATTTCAAAGCAAAGCACCTTCAAAACACCTTGTCCTTCCATATTACCAGGTAATACTCAATTGGATAACTCATTATGCAAGAAAGAGCCCCCATTTGTGGAGGCGAGCATGTGAAGCTGCACATGCAAAGTTGAATAAAGATTACGATTTTGAAATCGCCAACAATGATTCCCTCATTGCAATGCTGTTAAACCCAAAATATCGCAAGGGAATATTCAAGCAAATGGGAGTTCCCCCTCATTGAGCAAAGGAGGTCATCAATAAATTAGCATGGGAGTGTTCAACCTTGGCTTAAAATGAGCAATCAGGGTAGGTCACAGGAGATCAACAGTCTTCCTGTGACAACCTCAGCGAGCCTTAGACATTCAATCTACTCAAGCACCTGAAACAGCCCCCAATTGAGACAATGTATGATGTGCTTCACTCACAGGATGATGAATTAACACCTTATTTACAGAATACCCATACCATGACCATGGGAAAGCACATATTGGACTATTGGAAGGTAAGTCTTGCCTCTTTCTAGTCTTTATGATGGCTCCAGCTCATCATGTGTGAATCTAGTGCCAGATCATTTCCTGGAATTTTCCCAATTCAGGGAAGGTGGCGCTAAGGTATCTGAGTATCCCTGCCTTATCTGCATCAGTGGAGAGGGTTTTTTCTCACAGTGGACAACTTAAATTCCCAATGCAGGCTTCATTGGGCTCTAGGACTATAGCACACTTGACCTGTCTGAAAGAGTGGCTTAACAATGAGTGCCCTCCTGTCTAAGTTGATGGAGTATTGTGTAATGGTTTTTTTTGATTGGTTTACATAGTTATAAGAAAATGTTGTAACTTAATTTTCAAAAAATTGTTTTTGGTTGCATTATTTTTGTAATACAGTTTGTACCAAAACTGAATAACAAGATATTCAGTTTCTGTCTTAATAGCTACAGATTTCTGGTGTTCTTAATTGGCTGCGGCCTTATTGGGTCTGACTCTATTTGAGTCAGACCCAAAACTTCTTTTGGCCCACATATCCACCCTTGCTCCATACCATATAAAGGCAGAATGGATTTGATTTAATGAGCCTGAGAAAGAAAAAGTCCTTTAGGTACTTGAATCATTTGTATTCCTAAAATTAATTTAGCATGACCCATGTCCTTTAAATTTATTCTTAAAAGGATTCAAATCCTTTTTGGAAAACTTAAATATTGTCAAAATGGAAGAATAACCAAATTAGAGAGCCTGTTGCACAATAGAAGATCAAGGGATTGGATATAGAGGTAATTAAGCCTTTACGGATTATTCAAGCATTTGATCTATTTTATATTATTTAAATTTAATTTAGTCTTTTAGTGTTCATTTTTGATTATAAAAAAAAAGTAAAAAATTATTAAAAATAAATAATTTTAAATTTAAAAAAAAAAAAAAAAAAAAAAAAAAAAATTGAATTTGTAAAAGAAAAAAAAAAAAAAATTAAATAATTTTTTTTAAAAACATATTTTTTAAGTTCTTATTTTTTTTGTTTTTTTTTTTTTTTTAAAAAAAAAAATCTTATATATATATATATATTTTTTTTTTATTGAAATTATAAAAATTTGTTTTATTTTTTAAATAAGGTTATTATTATTAATTTTTTTTTATTTTTTAATTTTTTTAACAAAAATTTTCAAATATATATATATATATATATAATATAGTAACTTTTTTTTTTAAATAAAAATTTATGTTTAAATTAAATTAAAATACAAAAAAAAAAAAAAAAAAAAAAAAAAAAAAAAAAAAAAAACATTAAAAGATTATTACAAAAACCTTTTTTGAGGAATTTTTCATAAAAAAAAACAATATGTTTTTACCATAAAAATTACATTTTTTTGGCCATAATTTGGGAAAAAACATGTGTATATATATATTTTTTTTTTTTTTTGGTAAAAACATATAAGGGCTTATATGTTTTTATTAAAAGCCTACTACATGTTCTACCCAGAACTCTTTGAAAATTATGTTTTTCTTTTTTTTTTTTTGAAATGAATTAATCATTAAAAATTTCATTAAATATATAGTTTTAACTTTCAAAATAAATAAAATTAATAAAAATAATTTATTTTCAAATGTTAGATTTATGAGTTTTCTTTTTGAGGGGGGGGGAGGGGTGGGCAGGGGAATGAAATATATACATTGTTTCTGTTTTTTTTAAAAAAAGAGTGATTTGGATAACTTTAACACCCCTTAGTATTAATCATTAATCATTATTATTATTATTTTCAGGTTACTTTACAAAAAAAAAACATTTATGATAAATTATAATTTACAAATTATAAAATTATCAATAAATAAATAAATTAAGATTTTATTTTTAACTACTTTTTTTGATTCTTTATTATTTTTTGAAAAAAATTAATAAATTAATTAATTATTAATCATAAGTAGATGTGAATGAGAGTTTTTTTTTTTTTTTTTTTGATTATTCTTAAGTTTTAAATTAATTAAATTTATTTTCAAATTTGAGGAATTATTTTTAAATTCAAGAGTGAGTTTATGGAATGTAAGAAATCTTTAGTATTTTAATTTTTTATAGAACTTTAAAATTTAGTTAAAAGTCAATTGAATTGATCAAGATAGACACGTTGACACTCAATCTCATCTAAAGTAGAAAGTAATTACTCTAGGTCGTTGTCAGGTTTTATCAAATTTAATAGAATCAAACTTAAAAGATTCTATAGGGTTTGAGTGATTTAGGCGTAGGTACTGTACTGACTGACAGACTGTAGCAACAGCGCGCTAGAATCGCTCAACTGAGTCTGAGGCTATCTTGAGTAAGAGATTGTTATGGCTTTTAAATCAACCAGGCAAACAAGTAACTTTGAGAATTTTATAACAGATTTGTAGACAGTCAACCTAAAACAGGGTAATTTACTGAATAGGACTTCATGTCAATGTCAATTAATTTTTTACAAGTAGATTGAGTAAAAATGGAAATAGGCAAAATGGGATTTACTGTGAGTGTCTAGCAACTAGCCCATCGACCAAGGGGGACGACTACCCAGCCCATCATTAAATATGTACAGTACAGTATAGTACAAATTAATAGTCTATGACAGATTATTCAAGCAATGAAGTTTAAATATAAAATAAATAAATTTGAAGTCAAGACGATCGATTAAATTTTTCAACGATGTGATTTAATTTTAAATTAAATTTTTTAAATTTTTAAATTTTTAAATTGAAAAAGGACTTGATTAATTTAATTTTTATCAAAACTTCAAACTTTAAAAAACAAACCACTTCAATCCAGATCATTTTAAATTTTAAACGATTTCGATTCAAATTAATTTTTTTTTAATTTTAAATTTTTAGATTTAACTAGCCTTTTTGATTAGCCTTCTAGGTTCCTTATAAGAATTCATTCCAGTTTGAGCTGCAAGTTTTTGTAATCAGATACAAATTACAATTAAAATCTTAAGCTCTTAACCATCAAGTCAACCACAACCACAACTACAACCACGCTTTGGCTTTCAATCTAAACTAAACGCCACCACCACCACCACCACCACCACCACCAATTCCACCATCACCAATTCCCTAGCTACGTGGCTCATTCAATAAAATAAAATCTTGACTACAGTAGTACTCTACTCTACTCTACTCTACTCTACTATCAAAAATTAACTGTAATCTATCGATTTAATAAAATTTCGGTGAATACTGAGTGAGTCACTACAAAAATAAATCTCACTAGATAAAAAAACTAATCTAGTCTTAGCTAAATTGTATTGTATTGTACAATGTATTGTCTTTTAAAAATCTTAAATGATTTTTTTTAGTCTGACTTTGGAGTCTGAAGTCTGAAGTCTGGCTCTGGACTGAGATTAAATTTTTAAAATTCAAATCGATGACTGTAAAATTTTTTTAAAATGATTTATTTAAATCATCTCAACTTCTAAAATAATCTCACTTCATCTCATTCCTCTTCTTCAGCCACTTGTTTATCTAAAATCTTAATTAATTCTATCCTTATCATCTTTGTGGCTTTAATTTCATCAATCTTGTTGAACTTGTTAGCTTAAATTTGAAAACAATTGAATCTCAACTGGATTGATCTTCACTCAAGCCCTCCCTCCCTCCCTCTTGGGTATCACTCTCACAACTAAACTCATCTAAATCTATCTTTAGAAATCTTTACCCTTCAAAACTCTCATCTTAAATTCTCTTTCATTTAACCTAGAAATTGACTTAATTTAATCTTGCCATCATCATTAAATTTTGTTCATCAGCTTGGGCACGCTCAGTCTTAAGACGTCATCCTCTTTAATTTACTAAATTACACATTCAACTAGCCTTCTTTTAATTAGTCTTAGAATCATCTTTTTCTTCATCTCCTTTGTGCTCAAATTTTTTTTAAAAAAAAAAAAAAGATTGTCAAATAAAATAAAATCTTCTCATTAGATATCCAATTACTCTCATTCCCCTTCTCAATATCAAAATAATCTTGATCAATTACATTCTTATCCCTTTTAATAATTTCACCCTTCTTTTATCCTAAATTTCATTCTTTTCTTCCTTCTTTTTAACCTTATTCATTTCTTTTACCTAACGATTTCATTCTTTTAGGACATTGATTGGCTTCATTTACAATTTAAACTCAAATTGTCCTTTCAATCTTAATCATTACTCCCCCTTTTTATATCCTAATCCACCTCTCAGTAAGTCAATGCCCTTTTTTTTTTTGGAAAAAAAAAAGTCGAATTAGATTTAATTCGTCCTCCTTATTCTTGAAAAATTAATTTAAAAGGCAACCCGAAAAATCATTCAATCTTCCTTGTTAAATCATTTCAACCTCTAACATGGCCGCAGCAGTCGCAAATCCTGTTTCAACTACTCCTCAACCTTCAGTTCCTGGATTGAACGGGTCAACCAATCCCACAGTAACTGCTACTACTACTGCCTCCAACCCCACAAACAACTCATCAACTAATCCTCCTGCTAATCAACAAAAATCAACGACCTCCAAACCTGCAGCTGAACCTAGAAGAGTAAGATTTAATGTTGGATCAAAGTTTGTATTCCTTCTTTCTTAAATTTCATTAATTCAACATTCTTTTAACGCATTGCTTCCTAATTTCATAGATATCATGTAATGGACGTCATTGGTGAGGGGGCATATGGTGTTGTTTGCTCAGCAGTTCATCGTCCAACAGGTCAGAAAGTGGCCATCAAAAAGGTTTGTCATTCTACATTATCTTGACAAAATAGTCTTCAACTTACAGGCTCTGACTTGTTACTTTATATGTCGATATAATCTTCAGATTACTCCATTTGATCATTCAATGTTTTGTCTTAGAACCTTGCGAGAGCTTAAATTATTGAAATACTTTCAGGAGCAAAACGTCTCTGAAAACGTTAGTATTCGGTTGACCTCTGTCTCAAGCTACCTTTGCTCACTTGCCTACCATCATACTAGATCATTTCCATTGTGGACATAATCCGCCCGGCTACTTTAGAATCATTCAAGGAAGTCTATCTCATTCAGGTAAACTGGTTTTCTTTTGTAAAATAAAACTTTAGTAGCATTCTATTCAATTGAAAATGGCTTTTTTTTAAACAGGAGCTGATGGAGACTGATATGCACCGAGTCATTCGCACTCAAGATCTTTCAGATGATCACTGTCAATACTTTATATATCAAACTTTACGAGCGCTTAAAGCTCTTCATTCTGCTGACGTCATTCATCGTGACTTGAAACCATCAAACTTGCTCTTGAACGCTAATTGCGACCTCAAGGTTTGCGATTTTGGATTGGCTCGTTCAGTTCGCACAGCTGAACAAGACACTGGCTTTATGACTGAATATGTTGCTACACGATGGTATCGAGCTCCCGAAATTATGCTTACGTAAGTCATTGGAACTTGCGCCTTGTAATATTCAGTTGCTGATATTCATCAATCCACTCAGGTTTAAGCAGTACACAAAGGCTATTGACGTCTGGTCAGTCGGGTGTATATTAGCAGAAATGCTTTCTGGCCGGCCATTGTTTCCAGGGCGCGATTATCATCATCAACTTACATTAATCCTTGATGTACTTGGCACTCCCACCTTGGAAGAGTTTTACGCAATCAACTCGCGCCGCTCTCGCGATTACATCAGGGCTCTTCCTTTCCGCAAAAAACGTGCATTCAATGTCCTTTACCCAAATGCTTCTGCCTTGGCCATTGACTTCCTCACAAAGACTTTGACTTTTGACCCCAAGAAACGCCTAACGGTTGAAGAGGCCTTAGAGCACCCCTACCTTGAGGCGTATCATGACCCAGATGACGAACCGGTTGCCCCTCCCCTTGATGAGGACTTTTTTGCTTTCGATAGACAAAAGGACGACATCAGTCGAGAGGAACTCAAAAAACTATTATTTGATGAAATTGAAAGT
The DNA here is from genome assembly GCA_023105745.1 of Austropuccinia psidii. Taxonomy (NCBI): domain Eukaryota; kingdom Fungi; phylum Basidiomycota; class Pucciniomycetes; order Pucciniales; family Sphaerophragmiaceae; genus Austropuccinia; species Austropuccinia psidii. The sequence continues at coordinate 29,445,631 of JALGQZ010000004.1, read as the reverse complement.
GAGTCGGTTTTCTTCTGCGCTAGTGACCCTTTAGTGACCTTGTGATTGTCTTAGGCTTTCAACCGCTAGCTTAAAAGCGCCTTTTCGCTGTCAAAAACTTCAAACTTGCACGATATCTAATTTTTCTCTCTGATAAGGTGGTTTTGAATTTTGAGTGTAGTACTCAATGTGGAACAAGACAAAACTGCAACGATTAATGGAAGAAAGAATGATTTTTTTTGAACCTGCTAATGAACCTTTTTTATTTTAAATGTGTCTATTTTTTTCTCTCTTTATTTTGGTTGCTTTATTCAATCTCGTGGGTTTCATTTGCATGTAAATATGATAGGTATTTAATGATGTAGCCCTCCTGATATACGCTGCGTTTTGCATTTATCATTTGCTTCAAATTTCTAACTTCCTACTTGTAATGTACTAATCGAAATGCTTGTTTTAAACCTCTGAGTTGTTTTTTCATAATTAATTTCACATTATTAAATGCATGGGTTTAAGCCTGTTGACTGTGCAGAAATGTGGTCTTTAATTACCCATCTATGAGCATAAATGACCATTAACTAGAATGTCCCGGTGAGTAAATGATCAAGTGAAAGATAGACATTAAATTTCAAGGATGGTTCCACTTGAATGCATTTCTGTTTTTGGACGACCATCTAGCAAGCTGGGACAATGGAATGGCGTCATATAGACCAATATGCGTCATTTCTATAAATTAATTGTTTTGAACGGAGGGGCGGATTCTTTGAAGCTTTTCCGTAGATGGATGAAGACGTTCTTGCTCAGCAGTACACGCATGGCAATTTAGCCATGGCCGGAATTTGCTGCACATCTTGCGGTGATGCAGGGTGGCAAGCATTGATGATTCGTCACGCCACCTGCGCATGCGCAAATGTGGTAGGCTTTAAAGTTAATTATCAGCCATAAGTACAGTGCCCTGCCATAAGTATGCAAACGCTTTTAAAAAAAAAAAAAAACTGTATTTTTTTGGCTGCGCAGCCAAAAATCTCACGCGCACATTCTCACAGGCACAAGTCAAAGTCGCGATTTTAAATTGCCAAAACAAGCCAAAAAACTAAGTAAAAAAAACAACAACTAAGACATCTTCGTTTTCGGGTTTCTAAACAATAAATGAAAACACTAAGTAATAAAAAGAAAAAAACTAAGACACCTTTGTTTTTGGGTTTCTAAACAATAAATGAGGGTAAGAAAAACACTTAATAATGAAAAAAAAGTTAAACGACATAAAAAAAATAAACTCATTAGCTAAAGTAAAGCTAAATAAGTTATGAGAGCAAGAGAAAACTGACCATATAAGAATGTGGTCCTAGTAAGATGTTGGACCACCACTCTGTGCAATAACCATTTCCATTTGCCGTCGCATTGAGAGTAGCAAGTCATCCAAAGTATCACAAGGAACATCATCCCAAGCTGATTGGATGGCGACCCTTAATTCATCCATTGTTTGTGGTTGATAGAGTTTGCTGATGGCACTCTTCATGATCTTCCACACATTCTCGATCGGGTTCAGATCAGGTGAGTGAGCAGGCCATTGCATTTTTCGGATCCCATGTTGTTGACGCCATTGATTGCTGAGAGTTGCTGTGTGGATCGGGGCATTGTCTTCCATGACAATAAGCCGGTGTCTTCCCATTATCCAGGGTGCTTGCTCCATTTGGTTGATGAATGGAAAGAGAACTGGTTGGTAAACCTGCCGAATCAGTTGAGCCGACGTCATTCGTCCCTCAAGAAATGCTATTCTTGATCGATCGGCCGCACAAATTCCCCCCCAGACCATAATCGTTTGACGTCCAGAGCGATGATTGACGGCTAAGTTCTCCAATAGCCACTTCTCTTGAGGAGTGCGCCATACACGGACTCGGTCGACTTTCTTGCCTAGCTCAAAAGCTGATTCATCGGTCCACAACACCTTTGCCCAATCGTCGATTCCCCAGTGCACGTGAGCTTGAGCAAATAGGAGTCGGGCTTGAAAATCTTGTGGTCGAAGGTAAGGCTTTCTTGGTGCAATTCTTGATGCCTTACCTAGCTTGTGGATTTCTCGCTGAATAGTTCTGGTTGAAACGTTTTCAGTCATCAAGTTTGTAACTTGAGCAACAGTAAGACGACGGCAACGAGTAATAATTCGGCTAAGCTGACGTCGGTCACAATCCTTTAAGATCGTAGGCCTTCCAGTTTTTCGTTGGGTTTGCACTGTGCCAATTTGTTGATATTTTGTGACGGTATCGTAGATTGTTGTGAGAGGGACGCCAGCTAATTGGCCAATGGCTCGGAAGGATAACCCTGCTTGACGCATTCCTACAATTCGTCCACGAGTTTCAACGTCCAGATAAGGCATGATCTAAAATGAAGATAAACGATTACATTGATTGCCGAAGAAAAAAACAAGAAAAGCGAAGTGGAAAAAGAACAAACGGGTGGACAGTTATCAGTTGGGTGGTTGCAAGGCATCAGGTGATGCTCTTTAAATAGCCCAATCTGCATGATTGGACTATTTGATAAAGCAAAAGGATATGAGATGCGAGAGAAAGAAACAAACAAAACAGAAAAAAAACGAAAGATCGATTAGGAAGGGGGAGAGACTCGAGAAAGAGGAGACACGCGGGCCAGCATAAGATGCGACGAATAGGATGGCAGGAGCGCGCGCATGCTGCGCCCAGCCTGTATGCACACAGGCCCTGACCCGCGTTTGCATACTTATGGCAGGGCACTGTACACATTCCATAAAAATTGGAAATTGAGAAAAAATCAAATTTATTAACGCGTTTCAATCGCAAAAAAAAGGAAAAATTCTGTTCATCTAATTTGATTTTATATTTTTGTTGAATCTAAGCCGAAAGGGCTCCATTTCATACAGGTTTTCAGCGTGGGCATGAATATGTGGAAGATATACTGGAAAGTCCACCAGCAAGATTTCAACAAGTACTTTGAATACCTAAAGAAACTTTTTTATGCCTAGTAGGTGAAATGATGATGGGTGGATTAATCAAAGATAAGAAGTATGTTTCTGCACAAGAGAAGGTGATGCACTTCTAATACATAATAACCAATGGCCAGCCAACAAGACAAACAGTGAAACATTTTCAAAGAGGGCAGAAAACCATCTATGAATCCTTTCAGAATACACTAAAGGCACTGTGTAGGTTGTACTTGACATATGTAATCCAGCCTAATGGTCTGTTAGTACCCAAGGAGATCTCCAATAATGTGAAGTATCATGAATTTTGTCACTGTATTGGGGCAATTGATGGCACTTTCATTCCCACAAAGGTGCCTGTCAACAAATAAACAACTTGACGAAGCTGTAAGGGAATGATAGCTCAAAATGTGATGCTTGCAATTAATTTTGACATTTCAATTTCTTGAATGTGTATAGGTTAGGAGGGGAGCACCCATAACTCAAAATTTCTCTCAAATTGTTTAGCAAGTAACTTACATTTATCATCAAACAGGTATTATCTTGTAGATGTCAAGTACCCCCACTCAGTAGGGGTTTCCTAAAATCATATTTTTTAGTATTAGAGTTAATACCACTTTTATGAAAAAGCAAATTCAAGTTTTTTTTAAATTTAATGAAATATTTTTTTTTTTGATTTCTAAAATTTAATTTAACAAAAAAAATTAATTTAACTAAGAATTTTAAGTCAATTAAAAAAAAAAACAAAAAACAAGAGAGAATTTTTAATTTAAAACATTTTATCATTTTTTTTTTTTTTTTAAATTTAATCAAATTTGAAATTGAATTTTTTTTTTTGAAAATTTAAAAAAAAATATTAAATATTTTTTTTTTTTTTAAAAAATAAAAATAAAACTCTCATTAATAATAGTATTTTAATTAAAGTTCAAAAAAATTTTTTTTTTTTTTTTTTTTAAAAAATTAATTATTATTTTTTTTATAATTTCATCAACCTAAAATATTTCCCTCCTAGCACTCCAAATCCTAACTGTTTTCCCATGCGGTATATCAGTTATGTTGCATGGTGTAACACACACTCACACTGTGTCCTCCAGACCACCTCTAGATGTCTCTATTCCAGTTACTACCTGCTGGTTTCAATCAAATTGTTCAGCAAGTTTTTCATCATCAGATATCCCAAGTCTTCACTAACATTTTTTCAAGATCTAGAGCTGCCAGCGCCATATCACCTCATGCTGTTTGCTTGACAGAAAAAACCATCTAATGTTGCCCTTCATCAGTGCTGTCCTCAAAGCTATAAACTTAATAAAATCTGATAGACTGATTTGGAGATGATAAAGAAATCAAACAACTTCTTAAATATCATCTTGAGTTGTGATAACAACTTTCTTTCTAATTTGAATAATCATTCAATTCTGTTCTCATACCTAAAAAAATTCCACTCAACTGAATTAAACTTATAAACCTATTATTAATTTTTAAAATTGTCTTATAATGTTTTAAAACCTACCTTAATCATAAAATGGACTGAATTAAGGGAAATAAATTATATATAAACCTACTCACTAAGAATTAAAATCTTAAAGTTATTTAAAGAATCCTAGTTAAAAAAAAGTTAGAATTTTTAATATAAAATTTTAATTTATTTTTTTTTTTTTAATTCAAAAAAAAAAAAAAAAAAAAAAAAAAAAAAAAAAAAAATCCTTTTTAAAATAATTAAAATAAATCTAATTAATTAATTTTTTTTTTTTTTTAGAATTTAAAATTTAAAATTTAAATTATTAATTATTTAAACAAATTAATTCTTCATTTTTTAATAATTTTTTTTTTATAATAATTTCTTAATATCCAAAATTTAATTTTATGTGATGAAATAACTAATGAGACTTTTCTAGTGGTCTTTATAAAAACAACTACCTTCTTTTAACTAGTCTAGCCTCATCCTGTTGGTCTTCTCTCATAGCTATTCCTAGGTTTGATTGTGTCTCCCCTGTTCCTTTCATTGGCTGAGACTAACAATAGTCCTGCCACCTTGAAAAAAATCAATTACCCTAGCCTCATACAGCCCTTAAATTCACCCATCCAAACCCCGCTTTACTCATTTCCGATAAAATCTATTCCTTCACCAACCTGCTTGACGATATCAAACAAATTTTAAGCTTCTCTGAAATCATTACTAAAATTACAAGCTGAAGGGGCTGCTCCTTTTCTTGTGGCTTGATGAGATTCAGTTATTAAACACTTTTTCTGGCCACAAGAAAGTCAAAAGAGATTCATACCTAAATAATTGTTTCATTTTTAAAAAAATTGGTGAACCAGTTCTGTCAAACCAGATCTTTTCTAAAAAAAAAAAAAAAAAAAAAAAGGTTTAAATGTGCCAACCAACCTCCTTCTTATAAATGATTTAATTTTTACCAAATAAGAATTCTTTAAAGAATTGACTAAATTTTTAATAACTAGATTTTAGGTTTTCAAAATTGTTAAAATTTTGAATTCCTTCTTTCCTTATCCTATTGATTAAAATATTAGTCTTAACCCTTTTTTTTTTTTTAACAATTAGTTCAATAATTAAACCTTTTTTTTTTTTGTCAAATATTAATTGAAAATTAAATTAAATTCCTTTTTTTATAAATTTAAATCTAATTAACCTTATTTTTTTTTTAAAAAAAAAAATACTCATTAATAATTTTAAAATTTATCCTTAAAATTCTTTCAATCAAAAATAATAAAAAAATCATTTCATTATTTTTCTTTATTCACTTTTATTTTTATTTTTTTTTTTTAATTTTATTCATCTCTCTTATTCTTAATTTTCTTTAAATCTTTTTAAATATACCTCAGGTAAAAAAAAAATTCTAGCTCTTTTAAAAAAAAAAAAATATACAAAAAATATTTAAATAAGTGTTTTTTTTCTTTTCTTTTTTTAGTTTTAAATAATTTTAAATTTATAAAATCTTTTATTAAATCCTTAAATAAGTTTTTTTTTTTTTTTTTTCTAAAATTAAGTAATTTCTTTAAATTTTTATAATTTTTTTTTTCTCTTTAACTAATTGTTTATAATGAAATTTAAATTTTAGTTTAAACTTTTTTATTAAGAAAATTTAAAATCTTGATAAATTTTACCTCAAACATGGATAGAAAAGATCAATAATCATGATTGATAGAATAATTGATACAAAAGAATCCTCCAATATTCCAATTTTAAACGGTATGAACTACAGCGAATGGAAATCTACTTAATATAAAATGATCTCCTTGACATATGTGAAAACCAATTGGAATATGGAGTGATAGTACCTGCCACAAAAAAATGGAACCAAGAAATCTAAAAAGAAATTAGTATCATAAAAAGCAAGATTGACAAAACCATCTTTGTGGAAGTAATGGACCAGGATTCAAAGAAAAATTCCTATCTTCTATGGAAAAGGATAAAGAAACAATATTAATCACAAACTATAATAAATTGTGGTCGTGTATGGATGGAATGAGAAGAACTAACTTACTCCAGATATCTAAAGCAATATATTTTCAATTGAAGAAAAATCTCCCTAGAAATATCTTCTGTCAACATCAAAATACCTACAGATATCCTTTCATACTCCATATTAGGTAAACTCTGCAAAAAAAAACAAATTATTTCACTTATTTGATAGTTTAGCAATGAACAATGGAGAAGTTGAAAACCCAAATGCCACACTCAATCAAATTAAAAATTACATTCACCACTTAAAATTTAAAAAATCCACCTCTCAACAAATCATTTCTAAATAAATTATCTTCCATTATCACTATAACCAACAAATCCCCTCAAAAAGTCAATTTTTTTTAATAATTTAAAAATTGGAAACAAAACTTTAAATTCACATCTTATAGCTCAATTAAATTCTTTTCAAAACATCCTGAACTTTTTCCTTCTAGAAAAGATTCAAAATAGAGTCATTAAATCCTTCATCTAATGTAATTGATGCTCAAGATCTTTCAACTCTTCAGAAAACTACTAAAAACCTTTTTCAACAAATTAATCATGGATTTTGGAACAACTCACCATATTTTCAACACAAGATATGCTTTCTCAGAAAGTAAAACAATAATAGATCTTCCAATCACAACAGGTGACAATTCCAGAAAACTTCTTTCTACAGAAAAAGGTACAGTCCAACTATTATTGGAAAAAAATATCATCACTCTGAGAAGCTTTATATTTGTTCAAATCCTTAACTGAAATCTCATTAGCTTAAAGGAACTACTTGAAAAAGAAATTATCATAAAAAAAAGCAAGACATAAAATTTTGCGTACTCAAAAATGACTCTGTCTTATTCACTTAAGATATAGTCAAAAACATTATTTATTGTAATTGTTTGCTTCCTAAAACTCTTACCTCTTTGGCGATGTTGAAACCTTGGCATGACCGACTTGGTCATCCCAATAATAAAATCCTGAAGAACATGGGACTGCCTACACCACTAGAAGATAACTGTAGCACTTGTGAAAAGGCAAAAAAAACTATTCTTAATTTCCAAGATCACTTTGATCCTGTTCAAAAACCTCTTTATTGCATTCACCTAGATCTTGTTGGCCCCATTAATCCTGCATCTATTTCTGTTGATCATTATTTTCTCACCATAGTCAATCAATAATAATCTTTCAAATCCATCTACTTCTCAAAAACTAAATCAGATGCCTTTGAACCATTCCTAGAATACAAAAACTGGCCTGAAATACACATCAAAAAGGTAATATCTGATCAAGGAGGAGAATTAAATCATGAAAAATTCAAGGCCCTAGATCCTTGGTGCTTACTTCTTTTTTAAAATCTTCCAAATGCATATGGGGCAGAGGCCGTAAACACTGAAACTCTACTCCCCACTAACTCTAGAAGGAACAAGTAGCCAAACCTCTTATGGAATAAAGAAAAAACAAGAATAAAAAGAATCTTTAAATTCAGCTTCAAAGTAATTGTTTCTGTTCCTAAACACAAACAACCATGGAAACTTTCCCCAACTGGTGAAGAAGGTATTTTACTTAGTTTTTAGAATAACAACACCTCTTATTAAATCCTGAGTTTAAAAGATAATAAAATAATTAATTCAAGGCATCTCATCTTTTTTGAAAACATCTTACCCACCATTACACACCCTTCATCAGGACTTTCCTCTCATAATTCCAAATGGAATGATTTTAAATTAAACCAAAATCAATCACTACCCATTATTCACACCACACAAAAAACTGATCCTATTAATTACTCCACCTTCAGTGCCTTAAATAGACCAATTAGTAATTCATCTTCAAGTAATGACATCAATAGCATCAATCCTCCTAGACAAATCAATGTCATTGGACCAAGGCAGCCTAAACTCATCACTAGAGATGTTGACTCAACTAAAATTCTTTTATACTCTTGAGGCCCTGTAGAACTAATCACTGAAAATGACCCTATTTCCTTCAACTAATCTCTCAAATATTAAAATCATAAGGAATGGAAAGAAGCCATATACAAAGAACTCAATTCAATGAACTAAATCAAATTATGAGGAGTTGTACTAATAGAGCCAAGTTACAAATCACGTGGAATAACATGAGTCTTTTTAAACAAGAAAAATTAATTAAATAAAGTAACTGAAAGAAAATCAAGATTATTTGCTCAAGGATTTACTCAAAAACAAGATGTATATTTTTCCAAAAACTTTTCTTAAACAGGTTTTCTAAGATCTCTTAGAATACTTATTTAATTTTCCTATTTTAAAAATCTTAAATTTCATAAAAATTAATATCAAAAACACTTTTATCAATTCTCCTTTATATTAAACCACCTATTTTTCAATACCAAAAAAAAACACTTTTATCAATTCTCCTTTATATTAAACCACCTATTTTTCAATACCTCAAGGTCTCAATTTCAATAAAAAAAAAAAACTAACTGCCTAAAATTTAAAAAAAGAAATATCTGAATTGAAACAAGAACCTTTATCTTTGTATCTTTGTTTAAAAAACTGAATATTATGTATTGAATTAAAACATGAAATTTATGATTAATGTGTTTTTTTATTTTTTTAAAACAAAAAATCAAATATGTATCTTTATAAATTTTGATTAAATTAAAATATTTTTTTGAAGATCTTTATTAATCCAATTTAAAATTTTTTTAATAAATTCAAAATTAAAGGAATTACTTAAGTCCATCATAATTATTAATTGAAATAATTTTTTTTTTTAAAATTTAAAGAATAATATTATATCTTTATTTTAAATCTTATTAAAATTAATTCAATTATTAATTTTTTTTTTTAAAATTCTATTAAAAAAAAAATTTTTTTTTTTTTTTTTTTTTTTTTTTTTTTTTTTTTTTAAATTATTAAAATAATATTATTATTAAATTAAAAAAA